>OX344722.1:70584724-72984724 GCA_947034835.1 Ballota nigra
AGGATTAGCTTATTTTTAACGTGTCAAGGTGCACAATGATCAGTCTCCTCTGATCCCTAGAATTTAAACTGAGTTCTAGTCCTCGCTAACCACTTCACCAACAAACCTATCACTGACTAGCTTTAGGGTTTTGGTTCAATATTTGTTTCCAACTACTATGATAATCCTTACAAGACAAATCTACACTAAGGATGGATTATCACTTCTAAGTTTAGGATATGTATGATAAGCTCTGCAATACAGATGACTATAAACTATGAAGAAACACTTGGGAAACTAAAGGCATTTCGAGTGCTTCTTGAATGATTGAGAGTCTGAGTAATTTCTTGTATTCAAAATTTTCCGTAACCTTGTTTGGGGCAGAGTCTTCTGTATTTATAGACATTTTGAAATCTATCTGTTTGAAGAGATAGCTTTCTCACGTCCATTTTGTAGAAGGTTCAACGACATTAATTCGTAATGCATGCATGCCCGTTGAAAATCTGCAGAAACTGTCAGGCTCAGTGTCAGGTCCGTACATGAGTTATCATCCTCTGATTAGTTCATGTCTTCAATTAGGTGAGAATGTCATAACTTATTCTTCAGTTCAGACCTGTCTTTTCAGAGTTCAGTTTTGTCTTCATCCTCTCGAAGAACATATTCCATCTTGTCGTATACTAATATTCCTTCTGTTCATCCTTGACTCCTACTCCAAGTCTCCCAAATACTAGAAGTAGTCTGACTCCTTCAGGGTCTACTGAGTTAGTTATGATCTCAGGATCAGACTCTTCACTATGACTCATAGTTAGTCAACTTAGAAAAAACTAGCAACGATATCAGTGATGGTGCTCTGTGTCTTTCAGGGTCCTTGTCTTGATGGACTTCAGTGACTTCCTTCTCAACTGAGTATCTGTGAATATAAAATAATTTTAACTTAACCTAACCTATCAAGATTGATCCTGACTATTCGACACTTAGAAAAAAAATCATCTTTTCAGGGTTTTAGGATCTAATTCAAAACTAACATTGTCCCAACAATACCCTACTCAACGTGACTCTTAGAAAGCACAATGAGATATGCTTCTACTGGACAAAAGACCTCAAATAAATTACTTAATTCCATTTTAAAGAACCCATGACACCAATATCCATCACCATAGAAATCTTGAATTATTACGTACTCGTTGATGTCATTGGATCCATAGCCAACAATAGTAACTCTATGACCTATATATTCATCAGCCCAAATATCTTCCATTCCACCCATTGCAGGAATATACATCAATTTCATAATACAAGAAAAACTTCAAAAATTAATAAAAAGTAAGGTTAAATATATAAAGAATAGCTTCACTTAAAAAATCCAAAAAACTCGGAGTCATGTAAATCATAGTGGCCAGGGCAGGGCGCGATAGCAACTCAAATGGAACATTACGACCACTCAACACATCGTAGGATTTCAAATGGATTTTAGAGTGCTACAAATTAAAAAATAAATCATAATCACATAAACAAACATAGTGAATTAAAATAAATAAATTTTACCACAGGACCATCCGGAATATAAGACAAATACTAAGCAAACACCTTTGTTTTGTCATAGTTGATGAAAAATAGTCATCTTGATTGGGTATATACCGAGTTTTTTTTTTTTTGTATTCATTATCTATTTTAATTGAAAGCCACACAACTTATCTATTTTTCGATAACTTATCAACTTATAAACACTTTTCACAATATATATATATATATATATATATATATATATATATATATATATATCATCAATTCTTTTTTGTTGACAACTTATAAACACTTTTTATAAATTCGCCATTAACAACATATGAAGATTTTTCATCAATTCTTCATCAATAACAAAATCAGTTTACATACTTTATCAAAACTTTTTATTAATTCATTGTTGACAACTTATTAAGATTTTTATCAATTCTTTTTCAATAACAGTATGCAGGGGGGGTTGACACATTTTAAGAATAAAGTGGAATGAGTAGAATTTTAGGGGTAATTTGGTAAAACTTTATGCATAAAGGAAGAAGATAGGTGAATTAAGTGTAGTCCTGTGTAGGAATATACACCAATTCCATCCTGCAAGAAAAACTTAAAAAATTAACAAAAAGTAAAGTTAATATATAAAGAATAGCTTCACTTAAAAAATTGAAAAATCTCGTAGTCATTTAAATCATAGTGATTAGAGTAGGGCTCGACAACAAATCAAATGGAACATCACGACCACTCAATACATCGTAGGATTTCAAAAAGATTTTAGAGTACTACTTATTAAAAAAAATCATAATTACAGAAACAAATATAGTTGAATTAAAATAAATAAATTTTACCACGGAACCAATTGAAATACATAAATTTCCATATCCACCGATAAACGGATATTCGTCTTCAGTGAAGACACCTTTTTCCACTATATAATTGAAAGCATCCTCAAAAGTACAGGAACCATTTTTCTTATTGTGCTCATCTACGATACACACCACATCATATATATGTTGCTTGGATGGAAGAAAATGATGTATGCTACATAATTGAAAGTCCTCAAAAGAATAGCTACCTATTGGGATATGTTTAGTTTTGATGATTTTCCAAAACCACTTGTAATAGGTTTGAAAGCAGTCAGGATAGTATCTTTTGTTTCAGGTCAGGCTAGGTTATTTCTCAGTAGAATAGGCTGTCAGTTGAGAAGAACTCAATTGAGGGGGAACTCAGCAACACAGCCTGAGGATATCAAGATGACACCCAGAAGAACTGACTGAAACCATGCCAGAGACCTGAACCTGAAGAGAAGCCTGGAGAATGTCCCACTGAGTGTAAACCGGGCTGATCTAAGCTAAGTCAGGTGAACCACTCAGTGAAGAGCATGATCAAGAGGATCAGTGCTGCACCAAGTAGGTCCTGAAGGAGTCAGGCTACTGTGGTCAGGGAAGTTTGTCATTCAGCCTTATGACAAACTTTTTGGAGTGATCTTCAAACATTCTCTGAAGGACAACTACACTGAAGACGTTCAGTCCACTGAAGATCATCAGTCAGTGAAGGAGGAAGCTACCTAAAGTCAGTGGGTCTTGGTCAACCCACTGAATCAAAGATCCGTTGAATCCAGCCCACGTGGACCAATCAGCACAAGGCAGCAACTCTGACACTGACAAGGCCGCATTCCAAGAAAAGTGGTTGAAACCATTAATTGTATGGATTCAAATGTAATTTCATCCAACGGTTACATTGAATCCACACTATAAATACAAGCTCATAGCTGCATTTTGAAGTGTGTGTGAAGTAAGAAAAATCAACACCTACGAGCTATGAAGGTGTGAGTGTTTAGTGCATTATATTGGGAGTTATAAGGAGGCACGATTCACATCTTGTACACTGAACTTTAGAGTTCATAGATATACACAAATGAGTGTTCAGCTTGTAACTCATAGCTTAGAGAGGTTTTCCTAATCCTAGCTTTAGGTTAACACATTGTAAAGGAAAACCTCACCTAGTTGGAGAAACCAAACTGAAACCAAAACCCTCTAGTTAGGTTTGTTGGTTGAAGTTAGTTTGTGAGGAGGGGCAGCCCAGGGAGTGGCGTGAGTCCAATTGTAAGTGCACCTTGGCACGTTAAAAATAAGAATCCCAGTTAGTGGATTTCCTGTTAAATCAGGTCGTGGATGTAAGAGCTTGAGTCTCTGAACCACGTTAAACTGAGCGTACTTATCTTTAAAAGTATTTACTAAAGTGTTGTGAAAATCTGCTCACTGAGGACATTGTTAAAAAGGAAACTTTGGATAAATATTCAGGTCAGAGAGAATCCTCTCACTGACCAGTTTAGGCAACGCACTCGAGAGTTCAGTATCTCGAGTCACTGTCTTGCTTAGAGCATGAGCCTCCAAGCCTTCTCACTGACTTGGTAGCTCAGCCTCTAAGCAGAGCAGTGACTTGAAGTGTAACCTCTCGAGTCACTGTGTTGCTAAGAGCATGAGTCTTCAAGTCCTCTCACTAACTTGGTAACTCAGCCTCTTAGCAATGCAGTGACTTGAGAACTCTTCACTCTTGCTGAACTATCTGAGCTAAAAGTTTTAAAAAAAAATCTTTGCTCCTGAATTCCCATTTTGGTTTTCGAAAAACGGGACCATCACTACCATTTTCATTACCTTCCTCATCTACATAACACACCGCATCATAAATATGCTGATTGGATGGAACAAAAGATTGTATGTCATTAATAAACATATTGTTGTCTACGTAGTAAGCAACAACAAATGGTATGCAACCTGTAGAAAAAACATTATGAAAGGTAAAAAAAATCATGAATTTCAGATAACAATGAACTTTTTAGGAATTAAGAAAAAAAACTTACAACTTTGACCCTGGTGACTTATTGGCGGAACCGGTCCAGGAATTTCAAAAGGCCAAAATATTGATGCCTGTATATATAATAAATAAATAAAAACAAAAGAAAAATATAAAAACATAACATATTGGTAAAATCTCAGAAATAGAATGATTATACTTACATATGCAGCAAATTCCCTCAAATTCTTTTTCAAGCTGAAAAAAAAATTAATCGTGATGCGAAAAGATATCATCAAATAGTATTTATAAAAGAGAAATATAATTTAAAGAGAATATCACCTAATAAGCCCTCTTAGTAAGGATGAAAAGAGAGAGAATCATACCGAAAATACATCTTCCCGAACTCAGCTTGCCAGCTCCGTCAAGGACCTGCAAAAACCCACCGGGGATTTGCCCGCCGTAGGGCCTCCAACGCTCAAATCAGTGGCCAGAGCAAGTGATTGAAGAAGATAATATCAAAGATATTTAGTGCATGTATGTGAAAGTGTAAGGCAAGAATTACCTTTCACCTAGGGGAGAAGAAATATTTATACCTTTGAGAGGTCAGGGGCCTAAGTGCAATTTCAGGTGAATTGAGGGCTAAGAAACCCTAGACACGTGTCAAGAATATTCCAGAAAAAATGGGGGATCATTTCTGTTGTGCCAAGGAGCATTATCATGCTATCGGCAGAGGGTCGTTTGTACTATAAGTCAAGTCTTTTAGAAAAGGACAAATAGGCCCTTGATTTAGTCATTATCCGTATAAAATGAGTGTTGATTCTTCGGAGTAGAGAGAACAATTTTAACCTTATTATAAGGGGTTTTCTGTATAATTTTGTAATTATTTATCAGGTCCGTCGTAGACCTAACATGTCTCTTAGAGACCTGATAGCCTGTTGAGGCTATTGCGAGTAGTTCTCTCGTAGTTGATTTTTTTCCAAGTGTTTCCTCATATTAGTGGATTCTCATTTATCAGGTCTTTCAAGGACCTGTTTCTGTTATGTGTCGGCTCTCTGAGAGACCTGACTTCTTTTGCCAGATCATTCACAATCTTGGGCTTGATTAGGCCAATTGGGCCTTATTATTAGATGATAGAAAGTGGACTGGACTTCTTTGGTCCATGTCCTCCTTTGTACGCATCAACTACTCCTCCCTACTCCAAAAGACGTGAGCTAAAGAGTTGTCTCTTTGGAGTAGAGAGTTTCTTAGTCGAACAGTCGTATCCGTAGATGTGTCAGCGCCTACTCGTAGGCTGACGTCGGTTGGCAGGGTTCACTTTTTTAATTTTGGATTCCCTTAAATCTCGGTCGAGAGATTTACTGGCATCTTTTCGCCTTGCTCCATCTAGAGCATACATGTGTCCCTCTTTCCTCAAAGGACGTGTCCGTAATTAGCAGCTTTTTATACCCCATAAATGAGGATTTCTCTTTTCCACCCAATTTTCACTTTTCTCGATTTAAGCTTTCTTCTCGCCCTCATCTACTGCTTCCATCTCCGGCGATATATATCAAGTTTTCCGGCGACTACCAAGTTTTTCTTGGGATTTTCCTTTAGCGTTTCACTCAAAGTGTTCTTACCTCTTTTCAGGTACTTCATTCTACCCTTCTGTTTTGAAGCTTTAGATTTTGTATCTATGTCAAGTTCAAATCCTTCATCCCAAGATTCCTCCATGGTGAATCAAGGGGAAACCTTTGAAAATTCCATATGGGTAGACTCTAGGCCTCTTCCCCGTGTTATATCCTCTAGAAAAACCCTGCCCTCCTCAAGCTTCCCTAGGGCTGTGAGAGACAAAATAGCACCTGCCTCCATAATTACCTCTGAACTGTTGCAAGGTTATAGGGAACTTATGGGTCCTTGCGATTTTTTGATAGACCTCCCTAGAGAAGATGAGGGACCTAATTTTCTTCCATATCCATCTTTGGCTTTTTGACATGCTCAGATTAATGTTGGGGTGAGATTTCCCCTCCGTACCTATTTGGTTGAAGTTTCCAAACTTTTTAATGTGCCTTTGAATCAGATTGGCCCTTCCTCCATTCGAATTATCATAGCCTTTTTCATTATCCTAAAGGGAAATGGTGGGAACACCTCTCCCCAGATGTTCCATACTTGCTATACCATGAAGAAACAGCATGGCTTTTATCATGTCAGCTCTAAACCAAAAGGTCATGCTCACTTTATACCCAAACCTTCGGGGAATTTGTAATTGAAAGATCAGTACTTCATCGTTACTCCAAAAACTGGTGAATGGTCATTCCCTGACAATGGATAGTTCACGGGAGAGGCTGTTAGCTCTAGTTCGAATTTTAATTCAATTCCTTCTGCTGATTTCAATCTTATGCTTCAATTGAGTAAATTGACCAAGGCAAAGACCATACATCTTTTCTCTTCTACCATTACCCGAGACCTCCCTGCTCTTATTTATTTTGGCTTTACGTCGCCCGATCCGGAAGCTCCACTTGAAGGTGGTTGCTCTTTTCCCGAATTGTATTTATCTTTGTTAATACCTAGTTTGTGAAGATAAGTAATTATCCCCCTTGATTTTCAGATATGTCGTGGACAAGCAAAGTGATAGTCAAAATTGCTGACTCTGATGAGGAGGAGAATACAGTTGATCCTGCCCCGCGTGAGGAGCTCCCTGGGATCGAACCTACTCTTGTGGTGATGAAAAACGAAGGAGCTCTTGACAAAGCTCTTACCATCAACCCTGATGTTGATGAGTGACCAGGCGAGCAACAACGATGAAGAATTAAAATAACTAAAACTAAAATCAAGAAAGAGGCGACCAAGAGCGTACAAAGTTGAACAAAGCTGTTGGCGACCAGGAGCGTAGTCAGACAAGTTGCGACCAACACAGCAAAGTAAAGAATAAATTGAGAAAAGACAAGTGGCGACCAGCAGGTCCATAATACCCCGCAAGGATATACAAGCGAGCAAAAGGCCACCAGAGAAAGCAATTGAGTCATCTCAAAAGACCAAGTACAACATTGAAAACTCCAAGAGTCACTAGTCTAGATATGATCCAAGTGTCCTAACACTTGGCATAAATCTAATGGTTAATATCTTAGATGTTGTACAAGTGTCTCAATACATGGCAAAAATCCAATGGTTAAACCATTAGGGTAATGACACATGGCTTTCTTGTGTATCTATAAATACCCCCTTATTTGTATGGAGGAGGGGGATATTTTCATTATAATTAAAAATATTACCAAAACTCTTGCAAATTTACTTATTGCATATTACTTAATCAAATTTTATGATCTTAGATTTTGTTTGGTGATCTTAACAAAGAGAAACAGCCACTAATCATCATTGATTAGGAAAGATCATCAACACCTGACAATTCAGGAACTGCCGAGAGTACTGAAGTATCTGCTACCCTTGATAAAGGAAAGCGAGTGGCTGAGGACCCTTTGGGGAAGGATGCCATAAAGCGGAAGAAGATTGTGAAATCCAAGGTCCCCGCTCCTACTTTCAAGAGTGGGAAAGTGACCAGGAGCAGTGTTCGCCGTGCCTCCAATGACTACTTTACCTTGGAGCTCCCAAAGAGCCCTGTTGATATGAGTGCTAAAGAAAACATTTCTTTTGTGAGTGCCCTTCATACTCCTGATGACAACTTTACTTTCAATCAAACCCAAGCAGCTCTGTTAGTGGAGGTCCTTTCCCAACAATTTGTTCAGGTATGTACCTTTATCTCTTTACTCGCGATGTACAGTTTTTCTTAATCAGGTTATTCATTCACTTTCACCATTTTCGCAGTTTTCTAGCTCCTTGGGACGCGCAGTGCAATCTTTGTCCCAGCCATTGCCGGAGGCCTCTAAGTTGCTAGAGGAGAAAGAACTGGAACTGTCCGAAGCTCATAAGCGCATAGAGGAGCTGTCCCAGACTTTGGTTGAAATAGAAAAGGAGGCTAAGCAATCCGCCCAAGAGTTGATGAAGCATTACCTGGACCGTAAAGAAAGTTTGAGAGCAGAGTTGTCTGCCCGTGAAAAAGAGTTAAAGAAGCACTCCTTTAATGACAGAGTTCTTCATGGCATTGATCTCTACCGCTATCGTTTCTTTTGTACTTCTGCTGGTCAAAACTTTCTGAAGAGTTTGCACGAAGGTTTGATTTCGGCTTACCGTAAGAGTACCTCCTATTTAGAAGACATGGTACCCTTTGTTAACCATTTTCTTAGTCATGGCTTTAATTTTGCCAAGCAACAAGCTTGGAATACGGGTTTTAAGGGAAGATTTCTCCCCGGTGTTGCTACTGACCTCGACCCTTCAACTGCTTTTGAAGGGGACAAAGATTCGGCTTCTAATTATCCTTGGTGGCTTCCTGTGATGACTGAAGCTTTTCAGCACTTAGTTAAGGATGGTATTATTAATCCCGAGTTGTTTCCTGCTGAAGAGATCCTCTATGACCTGGACCTTTCCAACGCTTCTATGGGCCTCGAGGTTGGTCCTCTTGCCATTGTTCCTTCCCCAGATGCGAGAGCTGAGAAGGAGATGATTGGAGATGCGCCCGAGAAGAACTCCGATGCTCCTAAGGACGCGGTGGGAGACAATGCTATGGGAGCTGGATCTGAACCTGCTCTTGCCTCAGAGATGAACCAAGGACCTGGAGAGAATATTGCCTGGTCTTGCTTTAAGAACTTTTTATGTTTTTGTCAGAGCCTGCGTGCTCTTCTTTTGCTCATTTTAAGAAAAAATTACTATGGTTTGTTTATGCCCCATATTTTAGGGCAGTGCTTGTTTATGCCCCATGTCTTAGGGCAATGCTTATGTGGTTTTGCTTTTCTGTACTTCTAGCTTTTAATCAACTACTTTTGTGATCTTTCTCTTGGCGATTTTGCCTTTTTTTTACCCTAAAAAATGGGTTTCTTGCGTGTGTTTTGTCGAAGTGTATGTATATACATACTCCCTCCTTCGATATTTATTTCATCCTTTCTCAAAGATGAAATAATTTAGCTTTAATGTGTTTTTCTTATATATATATATATATATATATATATATTGCCTCTCCCTTCCAGGATTGCTTTCCTTCTAAGGGAGCAATTTTAGGTATTGTAGGGAGTTGTTTAGCTCTCCTTGAGACCTAACTGACATGAAAGTTTGCGAATATGCTTTATTTTTGCAAGGATTAATAGATCCTTTTTTGTTGTATGGATTTTTTGAGGAGGTCTAGTCAACTCCTCGTTTTTTTTTTTTTTTTTGTGTTAAGGCTTCTTCTTTGTAAGTATTGTTGTCTAATGTTTCTTGGCCGATGCTCAAAATGATCTGAGGCTAACTTGGATTTTAACCAACTTGGGTGCGACCACAAGGATTGTTGGTTACCATGCTCAGGGCGGACCTTTAGGCTTACTGGGTTTGATCATACCCTCACGAGGACTTATAGATTCCAAGTTCAGGAGCTACCCGAGACTTACTGGGCACCCTGCTTAGTAGCTCTACTAAGGCTTATGGGGTTTGTCTCCTGCCTACGCGGGACTTACGGATTTTTGTACTTAGGGTGGACCTAAGGTTATTTTTGGCTTTTCTTTTCCACGTTTAGAAAGATCTAAGGCTTTAATTTTTTCAGGTCTAGTAGCGAGTTGAGGCCTACCATGCTTAGAAAGATCTAAGGTTTATTGGGTTTTTATCATGTCCTCTTAAGGACTTATGGATTGTCATGCTTGGGAGCGACCTCAAGGCTTACTGGGCACCCAACTTAGGATAGACCTAAGGCTCACAGGGTTTTAATGTTGTTTATCTCTCCCTTTTGAGATAATTTATTTAGGTCTTTGTGCCAGACCATACGTTGTTTGTTTTTTGGTTTCTTAAGGTAGAGGAAAACGCTAAAGCCCAATGTTTCCCTACCTTTTGTTAGAGAGAATTTATAGGGAGTGGGGCAGCTCATGTGTGGAGTTCCCACATTTTATTAATTGAACTTCCATAATAGTTCCTTAAAAATTCAACTCTTAATTGAAAGTCGTGAAAAAGATAATTTGAAGGGTTGCAATAGATTCAGGTACCCTTCATACGTAGTACTTCTTGAGGTTGTTGATGTTCCAAGGATGTGGCAGCTGTCGTCCATCTTCTTATTGAACTCATCATTTTGATACTTTTTTCGGTTCAGAATGTAAGTTGCAACAAATTTTTGGTAACTTTTTCGGCCAAAATTTAAATTTTCCAGCGAAAAGGACTAAAATTGATAACAAAAGGACTAAAATTGATAAAGGAAAGTCTTACATGACTATTTATAGACTTGGGCAAAGTTACGAGACCATTTGTGATTTTTTTCCCTTATTATTATTTTGCTAAATTTCTTTGGTGTGTTTGTGTTCATGGGTTTGAATTAAAAAAATTGGTGTTTTCCTCTTATTTTTTAATTATTTGTATTTACGTAATGGGTACAATATATTAATTTTCTGCTAATTTTTTTTTCTTTGCAGTGGTACAATGTAATGTGTGTGCCTTCGATTTTTGTGTATTTGATGTTTTTAGTGAAGATTATTGTTCTTGATTTAATTTGTACACATATTAATTTACACTTTATTAAAATCAAAATCACACCCATACATCTCAAATTCAGCGCCCAATACTGCAATATCTCCAGTTGAGAGTTGGATTCCTCCGCTAATCCTGCGTCAATATCCTACACCACTTCATTGGCTTGAGCCGTGCAAAATCCAATTCAACACGACTGTTCACAGTGCTACTTTTTTTTTCTCATTTTGTATATCTAATTTGTAATGTTTTATCTAATGAAATGAAATAAAATCTAAATAATATATAACAATAATCCAAATCATATTTATCTTTTGAGCATATAAAAAAGCATTAATAATTAATCTAAGAGTAACTCTTTTGTGCACTTGGTGTATGGTGCACTCACTCAACAGTTAAAATTGTTTACATTGAAAAGTGTGATTTGATTATACTAAACAGTGTGGTTAATCTAACCACACTTTTCAGTGTAACCAGCTTACACTTTTTAGTGTAAACAACATTAGAGTGAGTGCACCGTGCACCAAGTGCATATGAGAGTACGTCTTAATCTAAATAATATATTACAATATTTTAAATCATATTTAAATTAGACAACAACAACATTAAAAGGAAAAAGTTATATAAGCATAATAATTAAATATCTTAGTAATTTAAATACTTAAAATTAAATGGCCTAAAATACTTGAAAGAAAATATCCTAATAATTAAAATATTTGGATTGAAATACCTTAATAATTAATAATTTTCTAGATTACTTCCCTATTCTTCCTAGATCTTGAAAATATTCACCATAAATATCGAAAGGGAAGTATGAATGGCATAACTTCCAGCCCCAAGGACGCCCCGCCGCATCCTGCTCTGGTTGAGCCAAGTCAGCCCCACCCTACATGTGGTGCAAATTGAGTATGTGTGTGTATATTGTACTGATCTGCCCCGTCCCGTGCACAATCTATCTATCATTAATAAATAATAGATATATTATTGTAATTCACTTAATGAGCTATAAAAAATATATAATTTGTAGGCTTGATGATTATGTTTATTATTAAGTTTTATCGAGAATTTGAATGTTTTTTTTTAAAATTAGTTGTATTATGATGCACAACATGTTTAGTATGAAAATATGCATGTGTTTATATTTAAAATGTGTATAATTTTTTGGAGAGAGAAATAGAATGGGGGGGGCCTGCTTCGTGCAAGGCGGCCATGAGGCTCAATATGTTGCCTCGCAGTGGGGTGCGGGGTGGGGCTGGGTCCCACCCTACCCCGCCTCATTGTCTTCCCTAAAAGTAAGGGAGGATAATGTCTTACCGGGTCTTTCTTTGTAGATTATCATATAAATTCATTTTTTTATTCTAAAAATCATCTATTATACTAATATGAAGTTCATTCTATATATATGTCGTTAGTGGTAAATTTTACCTATGTGTCTTTTTTGGTTAATTTTGTCTATGTGCAAATAAGAGAATTAATTAATTTTATTAATTTGTTTGAGAGTGGGTTTTATATGAAAACACTTCATAATAAGCTTAACATGAAATAGTTTTAGAGTATCATTAATTTCATCAGGAGTGTCATTAAACCTGTTAGGGGTATCATGAGTCTTCATGATAAGCTTATCATAAAACAATTTTAAAGTATCATTAATCTCACCGAGAGTATCATTAATCTCATCAGGGGTACCATTAGTCTAAGTTCAAGAAAATTATTTTTAATTTTCTTGAACTCAGACTAATGGTACCCCTGATGAGATTAATGATACTCCCGGTGAGATTAATGATATTTTAACATTGTTTTATGATAAGCTTATCATGAACTATTTTCATATAATACTTTGCCTTTGTTTGATTATTTTGACTTTGATTTTTTTACATCATAATGTATATAATTATAAATTTATGAAATTATGACATCATACCAGCTCAACTGCTTTACAAATGGTCAGATTGGTCCGAACCCAAAGCACTAAGGATGTTCGATACGTTGTCCATGTTGAGATTTGTTAGCACGTAAACACGTAATACATGCGCATCAGAATAAGTAGTTCACTAACAACGAACAATTAATTGCATAATTAAATATGAGAAAATTTAAATAAGAATTCTTACAACAATTCGTACGCGGAATCTTCTACTATGGTATCCATGTAATAGCTATTAACCAACTCGCACCAATTTGTCAGCGTTGAATCTCAAGACGAACTTGCTAGAAAAATTCGAGCTAGAGATATATGGAGAAATTATATTTCTTGTGTGTATTCTGAAATTCCCAAAGGACTCATATTTATAAGGATAATATTGGCTTAATTCCTAATCAAGATAATAGGCCTAGCCCGTCAAATAAAATCTCTACGCATTTTATTTCCTTATAGATATATTCCTACGAATTATTATCTTCACTATATAATATTCTATATAATAATATCCCAAATATTATTATTGGAAATTGATAATTTAATTAAATATAATTTAATTAAATATTAATAATAATTAATTTCAAATATAATTATTATTATTATATTCTCTATAAATTAAATATTATATTCAATACAATATTTAATCAACTAACTATAATTGGTAAATTATCATTACTTGTTATATGACTCATAGGTCCTCGTATATTGAGCGATTAGTCAAACTAACGGTCTTAATTGAACCATAAACAATAAATAAGATATTCTCAATATACGAGGTACGTTGCGGGGAAATCTGCAAGTACCTGTAATACTATGGGTAATTGTGATATTTTCCTTTCATTCACGAATGCCTGATTAATTCTTGAACATAATGAGTGTCTATTCAAATAACTTAATCATATTATCTCAAATCACTAATTGATCACTCGTGTCACACTTGGCCACAAAGTCCAAGTTGACGTGCATCGGCTGATGACTTAGATCCAATTATGATGAGAAGACGAGTATTCTCTCTAAATCCACATTGAGGAATGAATCATATTCTTGACTCAACTACCACGTACATGTACTTCGTGATGAACCCAATCCATGTCATATCTATCCTTGGAGGGTGTAATCGTCGGTCATGGTAAAAAATTTCATCACTCCATACATGTTGTGCGTATCGACCTCAAGTCAGAGGAGTATCACATCGCTCCCACTAACCGAGACATCCGTAGACACATTATATAGAATTACATCAAATAGTTTCTCGGATGGGTATGTCAATATCCACTAAGGTATTTGTGCATCTATTATGAGATACCTAGTATCTCGTAGTAAGTGAGACTTACTACACTCTCCCATAGCGTATAATGCAGATCGCACACCAATCTCAATTGCATCATCAATATCACATTCTTGATTATCCTTGATTGGGGTCATTTGAGAATTATACTTAAGTCATTTGAGTTCTCACTCACTCAATGACAATAGTGATTCATGGGAACAAAGATAAGAATAAATGCAAACAATCAAACATAATATTCAGATAAGTGCAACGCCATACATTTAATATTAAATCGATAATAATATTAAACTAAAACTGAATATCATCTTAATATTATATCCTCACAAAGGACTGTCTCTAGGACACTAACATTAACAATCCATTTTTATTTCTAAAACATTGTGGAATATATAAAGGGAATAAAATTACTTTTTAATGACATTGTGCTAACTACTTATGGTATGAAAAGTCTATAGCATGACAAGTGTTTTTAGTAAGTGGTCAATCTATTGTGATACAGGGGGAGTAACATGTTGGTGTTTGCAGCTTTTTTGAATGATTATTAAATATTTTATTTGTGTAGAGAATTGTGAGATGTTCTAGAAAACATTCTTAATTATCAAATTAAAGTCGCCTCCACCATTCATTTAAGTGGTGATTTTCTATATAGGAATAAAGATTTCATTAGTAAAATATAAAAAAAATTAAAGTAATGAAATGTGAGCGTCACTACTCATACCTCAAAATCCTTTATTTATACTCTATTTATTAAACATACCTCATTTGAATTTAAAAATTAATTTACATTACCAAAGTCACTCCATTTTACTCCTATTTTACCCTTCCCCGTAAAAATCACAAAATTAAATGTTCCCATCTCGTCCCCCTTGTGAGAATTGTCATTTTTTCTTCACTAAAAAAAACCTTAAGATTGAAGGTGAATTAATACGTTCACAAAAGTTTATGTAGTTTTTATGTTCAAATATTGAAATACAAAACCAAAATTCATCTCATACTGAAACAAATTACCAGTAGTTTGATTGTATAAGGTTTAATCAGAGCCGACTCTAGGGTGGTTCCACAACACAGGGTCTCATCCCGACGAGAGTCCCCTATTTTTAATTATATATATAATATCTATATTAATTCGTTGTAAACAAGTAATATTATTTCGTTCTATATAATTGGTTTGTCCTTCCCTGTTAAAAATATATTCTTTGAAACCAAGGTTTTGAACCAAAAAATAAATGATTGGTGCATGGAGGCATTGGTGGCATGAGATGTAGATGATGTTAACATGAGGTAAAAACACTGGAAATCGAAGACAAATGTTGTATAGAAATAAAAATAAATAAATTTGTGGCGCGACCACAAGCGAAGCTCTTAGATGCATGCTTCACTCGAAAATTGAACACTTATAATGGGAATAAAGGAGCTAAGCCCCATTAATTAGATTCAAGGTGAAGCATTTGAAGGAACCTCAACTAGGAATCCCTTATGTTATTGAGAGATTTTAGCTCCTGTCTTTTCTATCTCACTTGAAATATCATTATTTGATAAATTTTGGCGTTCAATTGACTTATCATTTTGACAAAGAATTTTGATTTTTATTCCTTCAACTTGCTACTTAATTGCCAATAAGTTAAAGAATTTGAACTCAGAATGTTGGCATAAGTTAAAGTTTTAATACCATGAAAGTTATCTTATTTAAAAAAAAAAGAAGGGAAATTAAATAATTGACTTAATTCATTCATATTAATTCTCACACATCTTATGTATTGCACAACTGATAAGTCCCGGACATCTATGACATAATTCAAATTTTAACTCTTGTCAATAAAGTGAGTAGCAAGATCATAAGTTCACTTCAAAATTAATTTAAGGGATATATATATATATATATATATATATATATATAACTTATCATTTTTCATTCCATCTCATCCCATACACAGAGATTAAAAAAAACAAAAAAAACTAATATATGAGATCTTAACAACACTTCATTATACCACACTATACTACTCTAAAATCATGTTACTTATACTAGGAATTTAGATGCATGATGTAAAAAAAAAATAGCATACTAGTACTAAGATAATTATCATCCCAAGATAGCAGTAATACGAAGTTTGATCTTGTTAAGAGTCGTCAACACAGCCTCTATCTTCATCCTCTCTTTTGAGAATCTCTTTGGTGTGTTTGTGTCCATAGAAACTGGTGTTTTTTTTTTACAATGTATTAATTTTCTGCTTTTTTTTTGCAGTATTACAATGTATTGTTTGTGCCGTTGATTTTTGTGTATTTGATGTTTTTAGCGAAGATTATTGTTCTTGATTTAATTTTTACACATATTAATTTACACTTTATCAAAATCAAAATCACACTAGTACATCTCAAATTCAGCGCACAACTCTGCAATATATCCAGTTGAGCATTGGATTCCTTCGCTAATCCTGCGCCACAATCCTACACCACTTCATTGGCTTGAGTCGTGCAACATCCAACTCAATCTAATTTGAAATATTTTATCAAATGAAATGAAATAAAATCTAAATAATATATTACAATAATCCAAATCATATTTATCTTTTGAACATATAAAAAACATAAATAATTAATCTAAGAGTAACTCTCTTGTGCACTTGGTGTATGATGCACTCACTCAACAGTTAAGACTGTTTACATTGAAAAATATGATTTGATTATACTGAAAGTGTGGTTAGATTACACTGAAAAGTTTACACTGACAATCGGTTTTCAGTGTAAACTTTACAGTAATCTAACCACACTTTTCAGTGTAAACAATATCAACTGTTTGCACCAAGTGCATATGAGAGTGTGTCTTTAAATCATATTTAGAGGGATGTATTGGTTATAGAGTGTTAGGACTAGCTGAACTTGTTAGTCAGCTACAGATTAGTCTAGGTCTAGAATAGGTCTTTGGTTAAGGGGGAAGAAATCTGTGCAGACCAGATGAGGTGACCAGATGAGAGGTGACCAGATGTGAGGTAACCAGATGAGGTGTCTAGACCAGACCAGAAGAGTCACCAGAAGAGTCACCAGAAGAGACACCATGAGACTAACCAGAGGACTCCACCAGAAGAGTCTGACCAGAGGAGTCTGCCAGAAGAGTCTGACCAGAAGACCTCTCCCAGATGAGGTTCAGAGCAGAAGTGTTACCTGACCAGACCTGACCAGACCAGAAGACCCCAGACTAGACGAGTCTTGATCAGATGAGTGTGACGGATTAGTTCACCCACATGGAGGCTGCATGTAATCTGGAGACAAGTAGATTTTGGAGATCATTGATGAAGATGAAGGCAATCTAGAGAGTCAACTGATGGAGGATCTGATTGATTGGATGATTGAAAGTCAACTAATCAATCAATATAATCAATATTTGATTGATTATATTCCTCCAATTATGGTTGTTTGAATTGCTAGCTCTCCAACGGTTAGTTAATTCCTACAACTATAAATAGGAGTGCTTGGATGAGTTCATGATACAAGAGTCGCGCGAGAGCACACCAAGAACACACGAACTCTTCCACTTACTCACCTTGTTCATTCAAGTACTATATATACTCATTAGGAGTTTTTAGTTGGATCTTATAATCAACCTATTCACCTTGAAAGGTTGTTGTAAGCAAGTGTACGAAGGAGCTGGTACTTCGCAATTCCAGTGGCTCGTGAGTACGTTGGTTGGAGAGAAAGTCCCCTTTGGAGAAAGGGAGAGTGGACGTAGGATCGTTATATCCGAACCACTATAAATTCTGGTGTTCTCTACTTTATGCTTTTAAGTTTTCTGCATTTTTCTTTTAGCACTTAATTTAAAAGGGTTTTCTTAAAAATAAACTCAAAACGCTTTCCTCTAGATAACCTTTTTGGGACCAACAAGTGGTATCAGAGCAGTGTGTCCTAAAGACCACTGTTTTGAAATTATTTTGGTGGTCACCAGGGCAGATCCATTTTTTTGAAAACCCAAATATTTGTTGTGCTAACAATTTCTTGCAGAAATGGGTTCGAAGAAAAGCAGTAGAAGAGACACTAGGAGTTACTCCAAAAGAAGCTTAGCAGATGAGGAAGAAGAGGTGTCCACTTCTGGTTCATCATCTAATTTTGGACCAGACGAAGAGATATGTCTTGTAACAGACGAGGTATGTAATCGAACTTCCTCTTCTTTTTCATCTTCTTCTTTTTCTGGACAATCAGAGGAGTCTGATATGCAGAAGATGCTATTAGATCTCCAAAATTCTATACAACTTTGTCAAAAGTTGGAAGATGAAAACTCAAAGTTGAAAGCAGAAAATCGGAAGCTTTCACAATATCTAGGCAACTCAGCTAATCTACCAGCTGAACAAAATCATACACTGGTTGAAGAGTCCTCTGATTTGACAACCTGGTGTATTGAACAAGTTAAGCTGATAGAAAGGTTGGTTGTTGAAAATGTTGAGAAAGACAATGAATATAATCTGCTTAAAGCTAAGTTTGATGAACTCTTCCATCAAAACAAAATTGTAAAAGATAGTGAGGACAAGCTCAAGCTGAGAATGGAGCAGCTGACTACAGCAAACAATGTTGTGTCACACATAGCTGCCTCATCTCAAAGAGAGCATGATAAGACAGGTCTTGGTTATACCAAACCTGAATCCTCACATGTTAAGAAAGAAGAACAGCCTAGTAATTTTATTAATAAGGGTAAGAGGCCAGCTGACCAGGCAACTCAGCCTAATGGGCAGATGAGTCCTAAAACTCAAAAACCCAAAAGGCAGAGGAGGAATCTTAAAAGACCTCAGCCAGGCCAGCAGAGTAGAAGACAGTCTGGATCTTCTCAAAAGAGGCAGAACCAGATGACTCCTACTCACCTGCAGAAGACTTTCAAGTCATCTGCCAGACCAGCTGGAACCTTTGATGGTTCTAGTAAAACTTATCCTTATCAAAAGAATTTCAAGTCTGTTGCTTTGAGACAAGTTACTTCTTCTACTGGACAAGCTCATAAGAGAAGAAAAGCCTCTAGAAGAAATAACCATGTCAAAGGTTCTTTTGTTGAGTGTGTTTTTGTGGATATGTATGGAAGAAAGATAAGATCTCCTGATTCAAGAAGGGATGATCTATTCTTATGGCTTCCTAAATGTTGTGCTAACCACCCTGGACCCAGTAGGGTACCAAAAAGTTGATTGCCTGCAGATACACAAGAAGACCAGCTGATGTTTTGCCCCAATATCAGCTGAGCATACTTTGAGGGGGAAGATCAGTTGACCCAGCCTGCTAGATTCTTTATCTTGTTATTTCAGATTTTTCTTGTCTTGTTTTATTTAAGTTCTTCCTGTTTTAACATCATCAAAAAGAGGGAAATTGTTAGGATATAGATTAGATGTTTTGAAGATGTTAAAACAAGAACTTGTAATAGGACTAGCTGAACTTGTTAGTCAGCTACAGATTAGTCTAGGTCTAGAATAGATCTTTGGTTAAGGGGGAAGAAATCTGTGCAGACCAGATGAGGTGACCAGATGAGGTGACCAGATGAGAGGTGACCAGATGTGAGGTGACCAGATGAGGTGTCCAGACCAGACCAGAAGAGTCACCAGAAGAGACACCAGGAGACTAACCAGAGGACTCCACCAGAGGAGCCTGACCAGAGGAGTCTGACCAGAGGAGTCTGCCAGAAGAGTCTGACCAGAAGACCTCTCCCAGATGAGGTTCAGAGCAGAAGTGTTACCTGACCAGACCTGACCAGACCAGAAGACCCCAGAACAGACGAGTCTTGATCAGATGAGTGTGACGGATTAGTTCACCCACATGGAGGCTGCATGTAATCTGGAGACAAGTAGATTTTGGAGATCATTGATGAAGATGAAGGCAATCTAGAGAGTCAACTGATGGAGGATCTGATTGATTGGATGATTGAAAGTCAACTAATCAATCAATATAATCAATCTTTGATTGATTATATTCCTCCAATTATGGTTGTTTGAATTGCTAGCTCTCCAACGGCTAGTTAATTCCTACAACTATAAATAGAAGTGCTTGGATGAGTTCATGATACAAGAGTCGCGCGAGAGCACACCAAGAACACACTAACTCTTCCACTTACTCACCTTGTTCATTCAAGTACTATATATACTCATTAGGAGTTTTTAGTTGGATCTTATAATCAACCTATTCACCTTGAAAGATTGTTGTAAGCAAGTGTACGAAGGAGCTGGTACTTCGCAATTCCAGTGGCTCGTGAGTACGTTGGTTGGAGAGAAAGTCCCCTTTGGAGAAAGGGAGAGTGGACGTAGGATCGTTATATCCGAACCACTATAAATTCTGGTGTTCTCTACTTTATGCTTTTAAGTTTTCTGCATTTTTCTTTTAGCACTTAATTTAAAAGGGTTTTCTTAAAAATAAACTCAAAACGCTTTCCGCTGGATAACCTTTTTGGGACCAACATAGAGTCTGTAGGATTTTTTTAGACTTTTAAAGTCTGGGGGTATTCAATCTAGATTTTCAAAAGTCTTTAAAAATCCTGAGGTATTCAATACAGATTTTAAAAATCTTTAGATATTCAACAGTCTATGGATTTTAATACTCCACGGATTTTCTTAGATTTCCCTTCCAAAATATGAATAGATTTCACTCTCTAAAATCTCTTCTAATAACCAGAGATTTCTACAGATTTTAAAAAGTCTTAAAAAATCTTTAGGTATTCAACAATCTATGGATTTTCTTTGATTCTCTTCCATTGGGATGTCAACAGGGCGGTGCGGGGATGGGGTGTCATTCCCCATCTCCGTCCCTGCAAAATAAATGGGAAAAATTTTCCCCCCCATCCCCGCCTCGCTCTGGGGATCCCCTTCTCGCGGGGAAGCCCCGTTCCCCGCCTAATTATTTTTTTTATCTCATTTTTAAAATATAAAAAAATATTTAAATTAAAAAATTTGATAATACACGACAGTTACTTTAAACAATTTAAAAAAACCTCTAATTCTAATATTTTTAATTAACATATATACTAAAGTGAAAATAATATAATTTGGACTAATAACATAATTTTAAATAAAAAAATATAATTTTTAATAAATAGTTAATTGAGTAGGAAACTATGCAATATTTATTTGTAATTTACTTTAAAATTAAAATTATATATAAATATATTAATTATATAAAAAATAATACGGCTCCCCGCGGGGAACGAGACGGGGATCCCCAGGGCTGAGAATACTATCCCGGTCCCCGCTTACGGGGTAAAAAATTCCCCGTCCCTGTTTGCTTTAGAGATTACCCGCCCCGTTATCAAGTCTACTATTCAAAAAATATAAATAAATTTTACTCTCCAAAATCTCTTCTAACAACCTGAGACTTCTAATGAGGGCGAGGTATAACGGTGATGGAGATGAAGAAAAAATAATAATGTATTTTTTTAACTAATGTATTTTTATTTATTTTTTCTAAATAATATGGATAACTTTTTTTTTATATACAAGTGTGTCACATATATATTTGCATCAATGTTTCCAGCGCCGGAGTCTATGGAAATCCATGTAAATCAATAAAAAAATGTATTCCACAATCCTATAAAGTCTATGAAAATCCAAGTAAATCAATAAAAAAAAATCAGTCAAACTCTGCATGGAGTCTATAGATTTTCTAAATCCACAGATTTTTTAAAGTCCAAAAAATCCAATAGAATCCCAATTGAATGCACCCCTCTTAAATTAGACAACAACAACATTAAAAGACAGAAGTTACATAAGCATAATAATTAAATATTTTAGTAATTTAAATACTTAAAATTAAACGTCCTAAATACTTGAAAGTAATTGTCCTAATAATTAAAATACTTGGATTGAAATACCATAATAATTAATAGTTTCCTAGATTACTTGCCGATTCTCCGAGATCTTGAAAATATTCACCATACATATCGAAGATATTAGCCGGTGGTTCACCACAAGAAAAATAACTTTTAGTGACAATAATTATGTCATTGTTAATTTTCTAGTTAAAAGTCTTTAATGACAGGATCCTCACATTAAAGATTGTTTCCTATCATTATAGACTTTTAACTAGAGAAGTAATAATGACAGGTCATGACAGAATTACTGTCACTAAATGTCAATTTTCTTGTAGTGGTTGTTGTATAAGTTCTTCAAAAAAAAATCCATAATACTTTCTTGTTTCATTCGAAAATATTCACATCGTCATGGATCAACAATGGTATCCTAGTCAGTCATCAAATTTATTTTCTTTTTACATTGTAATGGCTTCAACTAATTGCTTCTGTGCTACTACTTAATTTAATACGTATGATTGTATCAAGTTGTTTTATTTAATATTTTATTTTTATTTTTTAGTTTATATATATATAATATTTTATAGGGTATGTATAGAGTGAAATTGGTTCATACATGAATTATTGAAGGGTATTAGTTATTTTCACTAAAGAGTATTAGTTGTTCTCACTAAAGAGTATTAGTTGTTATCATTGAAAGTCTTAGTTTGTTTTTAGTAAACAGTTAATACTCTTCAGTGAAGACAATTAATACACTTCAATTAAAAAAACTAATACTCTTTAGTGAAAACAATTAATAGCCTTCAATGTTCATGTATGAACCATTTTCACTCTATACTTTGTCTATTTTATAATTTGATGATAAAATATTATTCAATTTAAGTGAATAAAACAAAATAAATGTATTTTTGTGCGTAATTATTAGTGAAATAAGATGTAATTTAGAGGTCTTTGTTAGAAATTAATAGTGCACTGTGAAAATTGATTTGGGACATGTTGACGATCAGTTCTAATCGTGAAGATTAATGGCTATTTTAGGTGGTTAATTGATCATCAAACAATTACGTGTGATTGATCACTAACGTAATTAGTGAATACGAATTTTCGGGTTCAGATGGATTAGAATCGTATGAAAGCTTACGTGTTTAAGTTCGATTGTAAGTTAATCGAGCTGCTTTGGATTCGTAATCGAAGTTTGAACGTGTATAATAATTTGTGCTTGTCTTATTAGCTGAAAAAATCTAAGTATTTATAGACAATTGCCTAGCAGGAGGTGTCGTGACTTTTGGCCTACCAAGCCTGCATGCACGACACCTGGCCTTTGACTAAGTTGACCTTATCTAGACTAAATTATATCCTTATCTTGTTGGACTTGCTCGCAGTCAAGAGTTGCTCGCCATGTTGGACTTGTCCTGGAGGAGTCTTTAGTCTGATTTTGCTGGTCTCTTCTCTCACTTAGTTGTTGTTTTGGTTTTGTGGTCGGATCTGGTTGGCGGGATGCTAACTGAGTTCATCATGTGGCTCTTAATCTGATTTTGTTCGCTCATTTTTCTTGGTGTTGTATGCAGGTTCTGCTCGCCAGATATCTTAGGTGTATCTTGAGTCAATTTTACCTTAATCTTTAAGCGCTTTGTGCTAACCCTGGTCGCCTATGTGACGATTCTGCTCGCCCATCAACAATTTCCCCCTTGCCGATCAATAAATTGTGAAGATGATGAATGAGCACTTTTTGGGTTGGCAACTTTTAAGTGTCACTGGTGCGAGCAAGAATGTCGCGGGGGCGAGCAACTTTTCACGGGCGGACAACATTGGTCGAGCAGACTTGGGCCGGTGACGGTTGGGATCCCAAGGTCTGGGTACGGCTCGAGGTGTGACGTGGGCGGAATGATTGCAGCCGCCCACGCGCACATGATCCCGAGGTGACGCGCTTTCCCGCTTTGTCGGGCAGGTGCTGCACGCGCCCAGAAATTGCACTTTAGTCCTTCGATTCCTTAACTTGCTCGCCCGGAACCTCGTTTTTCCAGAGAGTATTTAAAGAAAAAATTCGTGATTTTTTGTCATTTTTACTGTTTATTGAGCGCGAATCTCTCCTCCTTCCCTTTACAAACTTCCGGCGTACGTTACCAGTTTCCGGCGACCTTCAAACGACTTCAAGGTAGTTTCTCCTTTGCTTTCTTCTTTTCTTGCGTTGTGTGCGTTCTAAATTCACCAAAATCCCTACTCCGCCGTGGAAAGTTCTAAACTGCCGTGTTCTCCCTTGCCGAAATCTGTAAACATTCAAAACTTTTTTCACCTTAACTTATCGGATGTCGTCGCACTCTGAGACCGGATCTTTCCCTCCCCGGAACCCCAAAAAACGGCCCGTCGAAGAGAATCCTCCCATTGTTAACCTGGAGTCCGATCCCGAGGTGGCTTCGGTTGCACGCTCCGTTAATTCTGGAGCTCGTCCCTCCGGGGAAAGAGAGGAGCGAGCAAATCCTACTCGCCAGCTCTTGGAGGAAACGAGCTCGGATCTCCACGAGGACGAGGACGAAGAGGTCGAGGTACTTCAGCCGGTGAACCTCGATGAATTAACCTGGGCCTATCTAAGAGATATCAACTTTCCTGAGCCCAGACTGATCGAGCATCGAATTCCAGTTGCGGTTGCTCACCGTGTAGACTGGGACAAGTACGAAAAAAAGCACTCAAACCGATTCGTCACTCCTGCTCGCGGGGTACGGAAGCTTAAAGCGACCGAGTTCACAGCGAGCTGTATCGTGTCCGCCGTTACCGAGGAGGACTTGTCTGGGATTTGGAGGGATTACAAGATTCCTTTCGATATCCCGATGTATGCTCCTTTTGTGGACGACAGAGCTGATCGGCCACCACGTGGATTGACGGCGATCAACCTTGCTACCTTAAATGCTGGAGTTTCTCTACCGTTGCATCCTCTGGTCGGCCAATTCCTTCAAGACGTGAACTTGGCTATCACCCAACTTACTCCCGTTGGGTGGATAAATTTGATGGCTCTGATGGTTATGTTCGCCCTAGAGGGATACCCCAACAAGCTGTCCGCCGAGAAAGTTGGCTACCTGATGACGATCACTGGTTGCACTGGGGAAGAGGCGGGTTGGTACTATCTGAAGGCGCGACCAGGCCAGAAACTGGTTGAGGACATCCCTGGGAAAATGCGAGACTGGAAGCATGACTGGTTCTGGGTCGGAGGCGACTGGCGTGCTTCTGCTCGCTCCTCAGGGGGTCCTGAACGAATTGAGACCCCGGCGGAGTTTAGGGAATTAAAGTGTGAGTCTTACCTCTTCTATAACTTTGAAGTGGTTAGACTAATTTTAATTCTCTTTTTCCTTTGTTTCAGGTCCCAAAAACTTGGGGTGGCGAACTGTAAAGAATAGCATCAGCGATCAATTCTTGTTCGTTGCGTGTTTGATCGCCCTTCGTCGCCGAGAAGATCGCAGCATTGGCCATCTTTTCTCCGAGGATACACTGCGAGTTGCCCATCTTACTACTTATCCTCACCATCTTGAGGCTCTAGCTCCTATCCCAGAGGGTAAGTATCTTTTCTTGTCGGGCGAACAGATCTGTTCGGCATTATACTTAGTGTTAAATGACCTGTTTTGCACTTCTTTCTCGCAGACCAGCTCGTCACCGTCGCTCCTCACCCTTCCTTCTTCGAGCTCGATAACCGCGTCTGGGAGATGCCGACTAAAAGAGGATGCAAGAAGTCGGATCCCCTCTCCAAGATTATTGCCCTAGCGGCCAAGGGTGGAAAAGGTGACCCGAGGCAAGCTGAAGGGTTGAGCTCGGCACAACCACCTGCCCCAGTGGCGAGTCCACCCAAGACTCTGGCTCCGAGGGCGAAGAGGCTTCTTCGCGGAGACGACACTCCCGTCTCCGATACTGAGAAGGCGGCAAAGTGAGTAAAAGCTGCTCAAGAGAAAATGACTGTAGCCGTCCGGCCGTCTGAAGGCAGCAGCGAGCAAACTCCCTCTATGGAGCGTCCTGCCGAGCAAACTCTGGTCGCTACTGCTCGTGAATGATCCGGCCGTTCAACCGACCCCACTTATCTCGGATGGGATAAGGGTCGTCTTGACAGGTACAACTCTCCTCGCCCAGGACACAACATTTTCTTCTTCTATTTTTCCTTACTTACTGAGAATTCCTCTCCAGCTACTTGCCCGAGCAGTACCCTGGGCGGTCTAACCTGGTGCACCGTTTTGCCTGCTCAAAGGTGCCGACCGACCTCCAAGAGATCCCAGATTCTTTTGTCCGCCGCGCTTCTGAGGTCGTTGCTCGCAGCTGGACTAAAGAGCTGAATGAGACCGTCAAGACACAGACGCCTCGCGATAATGGTCGTTTGTGTCTCGTTGAGGTGGGAAACACCCTGGCGGCCGTGCAGCATCTGGTCGACCAGGTTGAGGATCTCGAGAAGGATTCTCGTCAGCATGCGGCCACTGTCAGCCGTATTGCTAAGGAACGGAATGATGCTAAGGCGGAAGCGAAAAGAATCATTGCCGATCTGGAGAACAAGGCCAAAGCCCACCAAATCAGCGAGCAACGTGCTCTGGATCTGCACGTCAAAGTGTCGGAGGAGCTTAAGGTCAAGATGGCCGAGGTCGAGCAGATTCGAGCAGAACTTGCTCGCGCTCAACAGCAGAAAGAGGTCGCGGAGAAATTCGCGACCGAGGCGACAGCCAAAATCGCTGACCTTAAAACCCAGCTCGCCAACTCCATTACCCAAGAGGAACTTATTCCTAAGATGGAGGTGAGCTCAATCCTGGGTTACGTGATGGGCTACGCCGAGAGCATTCGAATTGCTCACGAGTTTAAGGTTGCTTCTGTTGTTGAGGAGATCGGCAAGGAGCTCTGTAACTTCGTCGAATCAAACCCTCCAGCCCCGGGCACAACTCTCCAGATTGGCGACCTGCCTGACTATGGAGTCAAGCTCGACTTCATCGGCCCTGAAATTATTATCACAAGTCCTCCCGAGGACGAAGAAGAAGAAGAGGGCGATGTTGCCGAGGGCGAGCAACTCCAGCCCGCCGACCAAAGTGAGAGAGCTCTTCAAGAGCGAGCTGACGCCGAGGGGCTTATTGCCGAACTAACTCAAGTGGTCCCAGTTGACCCTGCTCTCGAAGGTTCTCCTCTGGAAGATCCTAAAGATGATAATATCTCTCCACTCGCCAGACAAGGATCTTAGCGGACAGGATTAGCTAGGGACTTGTACTCTTTTTTTTTTTTGTAATTGTTGTTCGTCTTCATTGTAATTTTCTTGGGCGATCAAGCCTTATCTTCAATGAAACTATTTTGCTTAACTGCTCATCTTTTTTATCTTACATTAATTGTTCTTTGCATTTTTATCTATGCTTCAACAATCTTAATGTAGTTGGGCATTGTTCCTTTAGAACTTTTTGGCCTTAGAATTTGATGGGCTTTTGGCCTTAGGCTATGTTCATTTAAAAACGAACAGCCTTTAAAGGGCTTGGTTGTATAATCAACTTGCGCCTTGAGCTTGTATTTCTGCTTAAACGAACAACTTAACATTGAACAAATATTAAAAATTACAAGTATCAAACGCGACCAAGAACGTAAATCTGTACTAACTAGGTTGGACCTGCTCGACAGAAACAATGTTAAACTTCCAACCATTAAAAAACATAATTTACACCAGGAGTCAAAACTGCTCGACCAATATACAATTTGTCAAGGCATCTTTAAACTCTCAAGAGGAAATAAAACCATACAAGATACTGGCCTTCTAGCCCGCGACCAAACTTGACCCAATTCAACTTTGTTCGACCACTTATACTTAGTGAAAAATTCAAAAAATTAGGCAAGCTTTTTGGATCCATCTTGTACTTCTGCCATTCTAGCTCGCCCAGTGGACTTAGTAGTTCGCCTTCTGCCATTCTAGCTCGCCCAGTGGACTTAGTAGTTCGCCCATTTCAACTTCACCCTCCCATGAGGTAAAACTGCTCGCCTACTGAAAGTACTTCCTTAAGTTAGCTGCATTCCAGGAATATTGGGCCGAGTTGCCATCTAAGTCCTCTATGTCATATGCTCCATTGGGTAACCTGTCTGTTACCCTGTATGGGCCCTCCCAAGTCGGGCCAAATATGCCTGGAGGTGGGGCAAGCTTTTTCCTTAAAACAAGATCACCAACTTCGACCTTTCTTATCTTGACTTGTGAATTATAATAACGCTCTGCTCTTTGCTTGTACGTGGCATTCTTTAGCTCAGCATGTAATCTCCTTTCTTCGAGTAAATCTATTTCTGTGGCCAAAGCAGAATGATTTGCTTGTTCATCAAAGCTGGTCGTCCTGACTGTGTTGGTCTTTAATTTAATTGGTATCACTGCCTCTGTTCCGAAAGCCATTGCAAAAGGTGTTTCTCCGGTGCTTGACCTGGGAGAAACCCTATATGTCCACAAGACTTCCGGGAGTTTTTCTGACCAGCTACTTTTGCTTTCTGCCAGGCGTATTTTCAATGTATGCTTGATAATCTTATTCACAGCTTCAACTTGCCCGTTTGACTGGGGATGATAGGGAGTCGAATAGTGTTTCCTGATCCCCCACTTTGTACAGAAGTCTCTCAACTCCTTTCCGTCAAACTGCGGGCCATTATCTGTCACAATTGTTCGTGGAATTCCAAAGCGACAGACAATGTTCTGCCATATGAAGTTGATCATGTTCTGCTGTGTAATCTTTACCATGGCCTTCGCTTCTGCCCACTTTGTATAATAATCGACTGCTATGACGACAAATCGAACATTTTCCACTCCTGTCGGGAAAGGACCAATAATGTCAATTCCCCATCTTGCAAATGGCCATGGACTATAAACCGATACAAGCTCCTGGGCCGGGGCATGAATATTTGGAGCAAAAATCTGACACTGGCGGCAAGCTTTGGCTAACTGGATTGCATCTTTTCGTAAGGTTGGCCAATAATAACCTTGCCTTACAGTTTTGTAGGCCAAAGCTTGCCCCCCAGTGTGATTTCCACAAACTCCAGAATGTATATCCTCCAGGACTGTCAATACTTCGACTTGATGATCGAAAAAGTATGGTCTTAACTTCCTGACACTCATGATAAGAGCATATGCCAGCTTTTCGGTTGGTGAGTATTTCACCTCAGCATCGTGTAAGGCTTGGCTGACATAGTAGATTGGCAGGTGAAACTTGCCTTCTGCCCGAACTAATACCGAACTTATGGCCGTGTCAGACGCTGCCAGATATAAATACAGCTTTTCGCCGGGAACAGGTTTTGACAGAATTTTTACATCCCCAAGATATTCTTTCAATTGATCAAAGGCTTTCTGGCAGCTTTCTGTCCAGGCAAAGTTGCCCTTTTTGATGGCCTCAAAAAATGGACGGCACTTATCTCCTGACCACGATATGAACCTGTTTAAAGCGGCTAAGCAACCGGTTAACCTTTGCACTTCCTTGACAGAACGTGAGGGTTCCATGTCAACGATCACTTTCACCTTTGCTGGATTGGCTTCGATTCCTCGCTCGCTGACCAGATGGCCCAAGAATTTTCCGGAATGTACTCCAAAACTACTTTTCTTTGGATTTAACTTCATATTGTTTCTTCGGAGTATATCGAACACCTGGGAAAGATGATGGAGGTGATCTTCTTTCTGTGTACTTTTGACGACTATGTCGTCGACATATACTTCCACTGTTTCCCCAATATGTTCATCGAACATCTTGTTGACCAGCCTCTGGTAGGTTGCTCCAGCATTGATTAAACCAAACGGCATCCTCTTCCAGCATAACAAATTTTTGTTAGTATAAAAGGCCGTATTCTCTTGGTCATCTGGGTGCATTGGAATCTGGTGGTATCCTGCAAAGGCATCCATGAATGTGAACATTTCGTGACCGGCAGTACTGTCCACCAGTTGATCGATGTGCGGGAGCGGAAAGTTGTCCTTCGAGCATGCTGCATTAAGATCTGTAAAATCTATGCATAGCCTCCAGGTTCCATTCGGCTTCCGTACCAAGACAGGATTTGCAACCCATTGTAGACATAATGCTTGTTTAATTAAGTCGTTGTCCAGTAACTTCTTGACCTCTTCGTTTAAAGCTTGATACTTGTCTGGTCCATATTTTTGCCGTTTCTGGTGGACAGGTTTTCGGACTGGGTTGATATTCAATTTGTGACAAGCATCCTTCGGATCGATTCCTACCATGTCAGCATGGGACCATGCGAAGACGTCTAAGTTAGCCTTCAAAAAGTCCGTCATGCGAGTTCTGTAAGGCTCGGGGAGTTCAGACCCGATATAAAGTTCAAGGTCATCTCGTCTGGGATCAATCTTGATGGCCTCCAATTCTTCGACCGGAGTTGCCCGTCGCTTTTGCCCCTTCCATCGAGGGTCAACTATTGGTCCTTCCGGACTTAGCTCATCCTCGATGTTCATGGGTTCACCACCCAATCGGGGGTCAAAATCGTCCGCGGGTTCTGGGTTAGACTCGGCCACCAAAGTCGGGCTCCCCTGGTTATTATTTGGGCACGGACTGTCGACTACGGGGGGTAACATTGCTTCTGGCAGGTTCTGCCCGCCGCCCTGCAGTATTTGGTCGCCCGTGGGCGAAGGTTGGTCGTCTATGTCCATCTTATCGTTTTGAGCTCCGAGAATGTCCTCCAAAATTGAGGGTTCATTCTCAAGTTGACTGGTTAATGCTTCTATCATAGATACTTGTTCTTGTCTTGATTGAATTTGTAGGAGGCATTCTCGAGCTTTTCTCTGGTCTCCTTTTACCGTGCCAACTCCACTTGCTGTTGGGAACTTTATGCAATAATGGTAAGTTGAACAGGTGGCCCTGAATTCATTTAAGAAAGGTCGGCCCAAGAATCCGTTGTATGTTGACTCTTGATCAACGACCAAGAAATCCACCATTCTTGCGATATTTTTCTTGGGCTCTTTGACTGTCACAAGTTGCATAGCGAAAGTTACTATTCCCAATGGGATTGTCACAGCATTTCCGAACCCCAGAATACGATGATTTGTGTCTCTGATGTAGCCTGCATAATCTCCCATTTGGTCAAGCGTCTTTTTAAAAAGGACATTAGTGTAGGCTCCAATATCCACCAGCAATCTATGCACCCTAGTTTCCATAATCTTGGCACATATCACCAGCGAATCGTTGTGAGGGGTCAGTACTCCTTCTAAGTCTCTGTCGGTAAAGGTCAGTTCCGATGTTTGCATGGTAGGTGGAAAAACCCCCATTTCATGTACATGACCGATCGCTCGTAATTTTGTCTTTCTTTTCCGATTAGAAATTGGTGGTCGTCCATCAGAATAACCACCTATGGGCCCTGCAGGTTCCATCATCTGGATGTCTGGAACTGGTCCTCCGGCTGGCGCCTGAACTGGTCGCCCAGCTCGATTCTGATGAGGTGCCTGTTCCTGGTCTTCTTCATCAGAATCTTCGTCTCTGTTTCTTTTGTCGGGCTGTCTTTTTACGAACTCGGATAGCTTTCCCTCTTCGTAGAAACGCCACAACTGCTTCAGTAAGTCACGACATTCGCTTGTAAAGTGTCCCATGCTCTGGTGGTAGGCACAATATTTATTCTGGTTCAACTTGCTTGTATCTTGACGTATTTTACGGGGTGGTGTGAGCAATTCTTTGTCCCGAACGTTATTATAAACTGTATCGATTGATACGGTAAGAATGTGGTTCAGTTTGCCCTTCAGCTCTGTTCCTTCAGTAAATGCTTTCATGTTCTTGGGAGCTCGATAACCAGTTCCAGGCTTCTTCGCACCCTCTTTCTGCTCTCCTTTGTCTCCCATGTCCTTTTGCAGGGCTTCATGCATGGAGACAAAAACGCCTGCCCGATCCCGAAATTCAGCATATGTCTTCGGGCATCTTAGGTGTACATCTTTCCAGAGTTCAGTGCCCTTCTTGAGCCCAGCTAGGACGGCCACAATCTTGGTGTCTTCACTGATAGACTCCCCTTCTAACAGGACCTTGTCGAATCTTTCCAGGTACGATCGGTCCAACTCGTCGTCAGTTTATTTCAAGTCGGATAACCGATGTCTTTGGGATAGATAAGACCCGACCGTAGAGAAATGAGATAAGAACTCTTTGCCCAGCTGGGCAAACGAATGAATTGAAGCTGGTGGCAAAGCTGAAAACCATTTATGGACACGATCCCCCAGAGTTAAAGGAAAGTTGCGACATTGTGTTGCGTCACTTGCCCCCATTGATACCATATAATTGGTATACTTCATCAGATGCACCCGGGGGTCCGTCGTGCCCTCATATTGGATACTTGCTGGAAACTGAATCTTTTGCTGAATTGGGGCCTTCAGAATCACCACAGATAGAGGTGAGACTGGAAGAGTTGTGTTCCAGTATCCTCTCTGTTGATCTAGCTGGCCCTGCATGCTCTCTATGGCCTTTCTCATGGAGGCGAGCTCTTCCAAGGATCCCCCCTGACTCTGAGGCTGTCCGGCGAGCAGAGGCGCACAACCGTCTGTTCGCTTCAGTCCCTCATTGGGAGCGGGAACCCCCTGGATTGGCCTCCTAGGATTGGGCTCTGCATTTGGGCCAAGGCGACCAAAAGCTGACCTAGTCAGCCTGTCATGGACTGATTGGTGAGCAGGTACTACAGCTGGGCGAGCTGCTCCTGCAGTGGGATGGATTTCCATGATTCCCCGGCCACGACGACCCAATCTTTCAAGAGCACTTTGGCGTGTTCCCTGACTCCCTGCCATGGCCGGATTCTAAGTCGAACCTCCCTGACTGGCGGCCTCGACGTGCTGTTTTTCTTTGCCTTTGGCCTTACGAGCTTGGGCACTATCAGCCTCATTTAAATGATCCCCCCTAGCCTTTTCTTGTTCACGAGTCTTTGTGGGGCTACACCTTGCTCGCACATATGAAGGGCCAGGTTGGGCCTGTTGTCTTTGTAAAGCCTGGAGCATGGCAATTGTGCGCGCCAATTCGTCGGGGTTACGAGCAATGGCGTCCAACTCCGGTGGTACTAACTGACGAGCAACATCAGTTTGATTCTCTTGGTCATTTCTGCTCGTCCTTGCTCGCCCACCAGCCTGGGACATCCGGGAGTGTGAATCCCTTGTTACATGTTGTGAGCGTTGTATCTCTCGTGATTGAGGCATGTTCACAGGAGATTTTAAATATTGTTCTTAATGTTCTTGAATTTTTCCTCCGAAAACCCAACCTTGTTCTTCAATTTTGAGCTAACCTTCGTGCTTTCAATGACTCGGAGGTTCGAACCCTTCTTCTAGCGCCAATTTGTTGACGATCAGTTCTAATCGTGAAGATTAATGACTGTTTTAGGTGGTTAATTGATCATCAAACAATTACGTGTGATTGATCACTAACGTAATTAGTGAATACGAATTTTTGGGTTTAGATGGATTAGAATCGTATGAAAGCTTACGTGTTTAAGTAAGTTAATCGAGCTGTTTTGGATTCGTAATCGAAGTTTGGACGTGTATAATAATTTGTGCTTGTCTTATTAGCTGAAAAAATCTAAGTATTTATAGACAATTGCCTAGCAGGAGGTGTCGTGACTTTTGGCCTACCAGGCCTGCATGCACGACACCTGGCCTTTGACTAAGTTGACCTTATCTAGACTAAATTCTATCCTTATCTTGTTGGACTTGCTCGCAGTCAAGAGTTGTTCGCCATGTTGGACTTGTCCTGGAGGAGTCTTTAGTCTGATTTTGCTGGTCTCTTGTCTCACTTAGTTGTTGTTTTGGTTTTGTGGTCGGATCTGGTTAGCGGGATGCTAACTGAGTTCATCATGTGGCTCTTAATCTGATTTTGTTCGCTCATTTTCCTTGGTGTTGTATGCAGGTTCTGCTCGCCAGATATCTTAGGTGTATCTTGAGTCAATTTTGCCTTAATCTTTAAGCGCTTTGTGCTAACCCTGGTCGCCTATGTGACGATTCTGCTCGCCCATCAACAGGACAGAGGGAATATAAAATAAATAAAAGATTGTGTAAGTGTTATGTTTAAAACTATACAAATTTAACTTAATAAAAAAAAATACACATGTAGCACATAATATAGTGCAAACTCTACAATAGTGTAGTGCGAACTCTACTATAGTGAACTTTACTATAGTGCAGCGCAACGATTGGAGATGTTCTAAGCAAATAATAGCCATTAGAGAATATTTTTATTTTCTTCTTCTTTGTATTGAGTAATCCTAACATATACTTCTTCCGTTTCAAAATAAGTGTCATTTTAGAGGTAAAATTTTGTTTCAAAATAAGTTTCGTTTTAATTATTTTTCAGGTTTTTCTAATTTACCCAAATGCGAAATCAAGATATAAGAATAGGGATTATCAGAATATAATAAATCTTTTAGAGATTTACATGGGATATATATGTCAAAATTTTATGATTATTAATTTGATACGAAATCTCTATAACGACACTTGTTTCGAAACAAATGGAATACTAAATTAACAAGTTAAATCTCTAAAAGCTAAACTCTGATATGATCTTAGAAACTTGAGTTTGAAGGGATCCCAATCACCAAAACAGATTTAAGTCACAAATTAGAGTAGCCATATTTACATATATAGGTAGAACATTAATAGGAGTAGATGCATACATACAAGCTGCAGGGAAAAAAAAAACTCCTACCATATATATATATGTATATCTGTGCACACAAACTTACAATATTGGAGGTGCTTCTAATAATCCTAAACCAATCTCAGACAACGCCTACAAAACATCTAAGTAAGATACTATTTGACCTACCATCTCTTATTCTATTAATGTCCCACTTTAGGAAGATCAGTTTCTGGTGTTAGCCATTAAACGAGATTACGCGTTCTTTGCAAAGCTCGTTGTTGAACGTTGCACTTGCATTACGTGGGTCCTCAAGCTACAATGCGTCACCTGGTATAATAAACTTTAAAAATTATTTTTATTTCTTTTTTTTGAAGATGAAAAATGTGAAGTTAAACTATTTATTCTAACCTGTAAGGGTATGAACGTTGTCAACAAGAAGTCTTTGCATTCATCCAGCAAATGGTGCTCTCTTGCACTTAAGTTTGAGAGTTCTGACACCACTGAGCTCATCTGCTCCACCTGTTTAATATTAGAAATGATATTAATCCATTCTCAGGTTGGTCTGTTTTGTTGTTATCTCTTGTTGTTAAAGGGGCAGGATTTGATGACTGCTATCTGAAAATCAGAATGCTGTTTATAGATAATTCTTCCTTACTATCTTCCTATATGGCCACCATCTATCTATAAGGAGCCTTAATTATCGTTATGTCATTTGTGTTCGGGATCTGTTGCTTCTTTGTTATGAGGACTCAAATCTAAGCTTCGAAACTTGACGAAGAATCTAAACCTGCAGCAAGCAATCTCAGGAAAAGACTTGTAAATTTTTCAATAGGGCTGCTTCTCTCCTAGTTATATAAGATAGTAAGGGGGAAAGACTTGTAAATTTTTCAAAAGACTTGTAAAGATCCTATAGTCCTGCAATACCACGTACTTTTGTGATACTTGGAGATGGGATTCAATATGTTTGGATTGAATTTTCAATAAGCCCGCACATGATTTTGAGACAAATTTTCAAATACAGAAGTAATATATTATTGGTGAAGGAATTTCCTTTCTCCGCAAGTTCCCAGTATGTATTCAAGTACTAGGCGTTTGTACTTGAATACATACTGGGAACTTCTTACTTCTTCAATGTGAAAATAATGAAAAGGCAATAAAAAAATTTACAAAAAAACAGGGATAGCCAGTTTTGAGTTTGGTTTGGTGTAAAGGCACTGCATGGAATGCTTTGATGTAAAATGCAGAAAGTGATCACTGATTACAGATTTGCGGATCAGAAGTTGCATAGACTTTACAGAAGCAGGTGAATAAATAATTATTAAGATGCTACAAAAGTTGCACATCTAGTAGCACGTCTAGTAACTATCATACTTGAATGACTAGATAACATTCTATTAAGATATATTATCACCCCAACCCAAAAAAATGATTGAAAATTTGGTAAGTGGTTAATGAATTTGTTGGGAGATATATGTTTGTTTCTGGCTTATCAAAGCAAGATTTTATTTTCAAAATCTTAATACATGTTGATCTGCAGAATTATGCAAGCTAGATTTTCAAAATCCATCAAAATCTCAACCTAATACCTACACTATATTACATTCTCTCTTATACTTTTCATTTTCTCAATATAACACGTTTTTATTTTTGCAAAATAATAATTTATTTATCACTTATTTTTTTCACTATATTTTTCTCAATTCCACCTTACATCTTATCAACCAAATATACATCAAATGTGAAATCCACTTTTTTACGATTCAAAGATTTCTCAATCAGGTTTTTCCCAGCAGTTCTACAAACCCAAAACATACTTAGAATTTGCAGAGCATGGCAATACAAGGAAAGGACTAGATTTCAAATGAGTGAAGATGTAAAACCTTCAGCAGTGAAGAGCAAATCGAAGAAGCCATTGCTTGCATAACATCAACAGCAGAACATATTGCTTCTTGCACCTTATGAACATCAGCCTGCAAATGTTAACAATGAAAGGAGACATTAGGTTCTTCAGTAGTATGAATGGTGAACAATTCAGGTGCCAATAAATGAATGTGTTCATCAGCCTGAAAATGTCAACAATGAAAGGAGACATTAGGTACTTCAGTACTATGAATGATGAACAATTCAGGTGCCAATAAATGAATGTTGTGTTCAGTTTATTAGGAGAATGACCATCATACCCGTGCACCACCAACAATAGGAAGACGGATAGTGCTAGCTTCTAATGCTTTTATAGCACCAGAAACCGAATTGCAGTAATCTATTTCTAACAATTCCCAGCTTTCCAAATGAGGGTCCTGCATTTAGCACGTAGAGAGTCGTTTAACACCTTCACAAGTAACAAATACAAAATTTTCCATAGAGTTCAACAAGCTTCCAGCATAATAACAAGAAATAAAGGATATGAAAGCAGATCTATTTACTGGAAACCAAGCCATCTAAACAAAACCAGAGATTCAGTAGTGGGGAAAAGGTCTTACTTGTTTCTTCAGTACAGAATAAAGCTTCAGATTATGTCTCAACAACTGTAGTTCAATTCCCTTAGACATAACCGAATGCCGCAGCTTTGCAGTACTCACCCAAGCATTATAAAGGCTTCTCTGGTCAAGCGAAAAAGAAAGGGTAGAGATGAGAACACTTTCACATAAATGCAAGTGTAGTAAAGAAACCAAAGTATGATATATTCCAATCCATTTATGCAGAAAAGCACCACCAATAAACTTGTGGCATTACTAATAAGTCATCAGGTGAAAAGCAATCATATGCTACGCAATGCACACCTTCAAGCCTCAGTAAACATATTTGAGGCAAAGGAAATTTATATCAACTTAACAACAGAATTTAATAGAAGATACCATATTAACTATAATTAGACTGCTGCAAGCACCAAAATATAACTTTTGAGATTGGAATTAAAAAGACCATTATATACTCATTAAAATTAAAAACCCATTTTAAACCTGACAATGGTAATTTATAATTAGTAGAAAAAAAATGTGTTATCAATTATCACTTCATAATATTTATGAAATAAGAGACAAAAGAATATGTAAATATTTCAGCAATACATAACCAGGTACTCTTTCATAATCGATGTATTAAAATATACTCATTTGCATAATAGATCTGTTTCTCATCAAACACTTTAATCATATCTAGTTTCACACAAGAGTCCCTCTACAGAGTCTATGCATTTTGTAGCAACACAATGAAATCCAGATTCCAAATCAAATTTTATAATACCCCTCTAAAAATTATCATTTTGCCTCATTCTCCCGTTATAAGAGAATTTTAGACAAAGTATGTCCCTGATTTCATAAATAAATTTCTTATATTAAAGAAACTAATCAAAGAGAATAGACTTTTTAATAGAGGTCTTCCACCATGGCATTCAAGAATCAAGACCTCATATGAAGATTGGCTTAGTGGACCAAAAACACTATACGCAATGCAAAATAATAGACTGCATAAAGAGAATCAATAATCAAGTTCCCAAGTAGTAATATTCCCCGCACAATAACATATAAGTTAAACCAAAAACACTATACTTAATGCAAATTAACTTCAACAATGAACATATTTTTATGCAGAAACTGTTATCTAGATCAATATATCAACTGGTAATAGTTTGGTTCACTTACTTTGGTAATAGGGTGCGTTGGAATAACCTTATAATCATAAAGGCCTAGAAGGCCAGAATGAACTGTTATCATGATCAATATATCAACTAGTCCCTCTCAGTTTAGGTTAGGCCCTGAAGGCCAGAATGAAATGAACTTCAAAGCATATAGTAGCATCTAATTTGCGGTTATCGGTAAATTTCTTGATCTAAATCTCATGTTTCTTATGCTTATTTTCACTATTATGATATCTTGAGACATCAATAAGACTGAACTAACTCAGATGCAATAACAGCACACCATATGGAATTGGTAGGATTCCATAAAACAATTGGAGCTGCAACTAATTCAGCTTCTACATTATTTAAACGCAACACAATGGGGATATTTAGTACCTCCGCTGCTCGTTTTTGTACCAAAAGGTTATACTCTGCCTTTGCATTAGCTAATCGCCACTGCAACAGCCGATTATACTGTATTCTCAAGTCATGTGCATCAGCAATTCGATTATCCCCCAACTTTGCTCTCCTCAAATCTATGGGAAAGCCTACCAGGAACGGTGTGCTACACGTGTTATTGTCACTTACTTGATTGCCAATTCTAGCTCTCGATGGACTACTCATACCCCTTACCAGACCACCAGGTGACGAAGCCAAGGCCTTACATGGTGAAGCCGCCCTTGCAACCCCTCGAAGTGGTGATAATCCCCTACTCGGATAAACCTCCCGAGGCGATGAGACAGGGCTATCATTTTGAAATTTCCTTCCAACACTTAATTTCGAAGGGCCAATTGTTCTATTTGAAGCATTGTGTGATAAGGTTGAAGAAGGATCTGGTACTTTCTGTACCCTGTGGCTCGCATCGTGCCAAATTTTTGCCGGCACAACAACGCCACGTAGCCCTTCTCTCAATTGAATCGCATTATCAATCGCAGTGCTCTCAGTCTCAGATGATACACTCTCAATATCTGAATCCAATGAACCCCTTAATTCCCTTCCAGTTTCGTTATTCTCAAGCTTTAACTCATTACCAACATTGTTCCTGCTACTTTCATCAACCATAGATTTTCTCAATTCCTTTAGTGCAGACCCAGATCCAGGCCATTTCACTCTATCCGTACCGTAATCCAAGCTCCGAGACAATAAACTCGAATTCTCGCTCCGTAATCTTCCCGGCCAGCGATGTTGTTGCTGATCAATCGGCCTCGAATTCTCCCTATCCTTTTCCCTTCGATCTCTCACAGGAGTCACTCCCGCTTTCCTCCTCTCCGGAGTACCTTTCCTAGCCAATCCCGTAGTTCCGACGTTCGTCGGAGGCGCCTTCACCTTACTCACCGGAAACGAATACGATTCCCCCTGAAATGACACCGATAAACTCCGCACAGACTTCACCAACATTCTATCGGCGTTCGACGGCGTCGTGACCGCTGGTCGACGTCTCTCTGCAGACACCGCCCTCTGCTGACTCTTCGGAGTAGTAATCACATTCACCGCTCTGGCGCTGAGCGTCGGAGATTGGAATTTTCTCGAGGAATTCGATGATCCGGAGGTGATGGAAGACGACGTCGTGTTGGTCGATGAAGAAGAATTGGAAGAGGAGGAGGAAGTCGAGAGAGACAAGTACCGAGAGGTGACCTGGCGAGCTTTGGGGCGGCGAGGAGGCGCATTGTCGGAATCGGAGGGCAGCAACGGCGGACGCTTCAGAATCTGCGCCGGGCGCTGCTTCGGCGTTGATGCGACGGCGGTTACCATTTCACATCTCTGTGATCCCTAATTTTGAAGGCGATTTCGGTTGCGATTGTGAATGCGCGCTGGGAGAGAGTGGAAGTAATTAGGAGTGAGCTAATTATGCGCAGGGTTGAGAGAGAAAACAAGTGGTGTTAATGAGTAGTTTTAGAGAGAGTAAGAGGAGAGAGAGAGAGCCTGATCATATGACCGTTACAAAATCCGGCGAATACATACATACATACAATATATATATATATATATATATATATATATATAAACGCGGGGATGGGGTAGGACCGTAGGAGTGGGGGTGGCTGGGACTGAGATTTTGGAGCATAACTGTCGTGTACTATGTGAGGCGTGAACGTGTGAGACGAAAAAATATTCGAAAATATTAAGAGAGTTTTTTTCTTATTATTCTTTTATTGTAAAGTATTGGGTGAATATTATTTATTTAGAAAATTATTCCAAAGATATTAATTATTTTATTAAATATTATTAGTTATATTAAAGATATTAATTTTGAAGTTGGGGGTTTCTTCTTATAATGTGTGACTTATGGATCTTTTAGAAAAAAATTAGATTGATAGGAATTTTGTATTCTACTGCATCGGATTGGATATGTGTCTGTACTTTTATTACTCCCTTCATTCCACTATAAGTTTTATATTTTTTTTTTTTATGTTCCACTATAAATTTTTTATTTTATAAAAAATAAAAAGTAACACTCCATATATTAATAAATAAATATTTTCTTAAACAACTCCTCTTTATTTTTTTACAACTCTCCATTACTTTACACAAAAGTTAACATATGATACATCATATATTAATAAACAATACACTTTTTTAAACAAATCAACAAAAAGAAACAAGAAAGTTATAGTGGGACGGAGCGAGTATTTAAATAGAAGTAATAACTTTGTTTTTTTTTTCCAATTTTTTTTTTGTTGTTTTTATTAAGGTTGTGTTTGGATTGAGAGATTTGATTGGAGGATGCATGTAAAATGAATGGATTTGCAAATTTATTGATTTCAAATCTACGCATTCCAAATCATTATTTAAATTTAAAATAAATTTATGAAAGGATTTGTAAAATTTCATTGTTTGATAAAAATAAAAATAATTTTTTTTAGGATTACCCATTTAACAAATAATTACACTTTCAAATTATAATAATTATATATACAAGAAAATTATCATAATTAATTACTATTTTATTACATATTTATTTATTAAATTAATGGAGAGATGGGCCTTGGGGAGGAAGAGTGTTGAGAGCATAGTTAAAAAATGATAGGATTTTCTAAAATAACACTGATTTAAGATGTATTTGTAAGTTCACCCAATTATATAAAGAATTTAGAATTTTATATTCACGAATTTGAAAAGTAGGATTTATAAATTTGTTTATTTTATTTTTTATCCAAACGATATAATGAATTTTGGATTTGTAAATTCACTTATTTGATAATGAATTTTAAATCCACAGATCTAAATTCACTCCATTTGTTTGGGTAAAATATTCAAATGAATGAATTTCAAATACTTAGTTTTAATCCCAGCGAAATTTCAAATAATTAACAAAAACATGTCATTTGAAATCCTTAAATTTTTATATTCTTTCATTTTCAAATCCCTTAGATTGCAAATAACCCTATCCAAACGCAACCTAAAAGAATTCGCTGAGACATAGTCTTGTATGCATCAGGTGCAACATGTTAAGTGTATTTTTTAAAAGTTATCCCTACTATTATTGAAAAATTGTTTATGCTATTATTGAAAGATACATTTAATAAGAGATCATTTTTCAATAATAGTAGGGTAATATTAGATACAAAATGGGTGTATAGTAATACTAATTTACACGTAGGGATGGAAATGGGACAGGTCTGGGACGGATTTGGCTTGTCCTAGGACCCGCCCCGCCAGGAAATTTTTGGACCTGGGACCCGCCCCGCCTCATCGACCCGGCGGGTTTTACTCGCCAACCCCATCGTACCAGTTTTTTTTTTTTAAATATAAAACAACATGCACATGAATAATATAACCAACAACAAATAAACAAAGTAATCTATTACAAGTTACTACAAGATCAACTTTATTTTAAATAGGTCTTCTATGAAGTTAAGTTCACGTGGACTCTCTTTTTCGAATGTCATTGTTTAAAAAAATTAATTTTTAATCAATGATATTCCGTATGCATAAAAATAATATTAGATCAGCATAACGATAACATTACATACGCATAACAGTGATATTTAATCTACATAATAATGTCATTTCATATGTAGTTGACCGGGTTTATACCCGACACGTATGGGGCGGGTTCGTGGCGGGTTCGGATTTAAACCCGACTCATTGTCATCCCTATTTATACGAGATCAAATTTATTTTAAATAGGTCTTCTGTGAAGTCAAGTTCACGTGGACTCTCTTTTTCTAATGTCATTGTTTAAAAAATGTTTAATTTTTAATTAATTATATTTCGTATGCATAAAAATAATACTTGATCTGCATAACGATAACATTTCATATGCATAACATTGATATTTAATCTACATAATAAGGTCATTTCATATGTAGAACGTTAATACTTAAAAAAAAAAAAAAAGAGTTCTCATGCATAACTTTAATACAATAACTTGTGTGTTACAAGTTTGCCGATAAATTTCATAAATATTGCAGTTTTTTTTTTTCTGTGGTAAAGGTTACCAGTCTTTAAATACAATAAAACTGTAAACACAAAAAGTTATCACACTCTCGTTTTAATTAGATTAAATGTAGTATAACGGTCTAATTTTATTAAACTTTTAAAAGAATATAAACCATTCATGATTTTAATTCTCTTTTTAGCATAATTTGAATTCAGTCATTCACATTCCCCACATTAAAAACAACAAATTGCAAATTTATTGCCAAGACTGAATTGAAGTTAAATTTTAAATTTTCAAAATCTGCGTTAAAACATTTATTTCCCCAATAATATATCTTCCTACCTCCACAGCAACACAAACAAGCGATCGAATATCCCAGAAGCATAAAGAGCGGCACAACCATGTAAAACCTCGCAGCTATCATTCAAAAAAAGCTTTTAAGAGTCTGAGGGGTCTACAGTTCTACATAGTTCCTAAGCCTATTCTTTCCAAGTCAGTGCTAAATTATACACCCGATTACTTGAGGCCATTTCTTGGTCAAACACTCCCTCTTGAAAGGAAAAAAAAAGGCAAAAGTTGTTATTATGGGTGAGACGGTTTACAAACTAACACAAATTAATATAGACAAACCCTCATATGCACCAAGTGCACGGTGCACTCTTTCAACAGTTGACCATATTAATACTAAAAAGTTTGTTTCAGTTACACTGAAAAGTTTACACTAAAAACTGATTTTCAGTGTAATTCAACCACACTTTTCAGTGTAATTGGAACAAACTTTTCAGTGTAAACATGATTAATTGTTGAGTGAGTACATCATACACCAAGTGCACAAGTGAGTTATTCATTAATATATATTTTTTATAAAATGTAAATGTGTCATTTCCAATTTATGTTCCGTCGCACAGTGAAACGGTCTCACACAAAACTTACTAAAAAACAAAAAGGTCAAACATTTTTCTCTCTTTATAAAAAATAAGGCGAAACTTATTATCAAGATGAGATGGTTCACAAACTAGCACAAATTAATATACACCTCTTCCAAATTGTTGGTGTGTCATGCACAACTTGTGTTCAGTATCACCATAAAACAGTCTCACGCAAAATCTACTAAATGAGAGAAAATATTATGTGAATGATATTCAAAATAAATGTTACCATGAACAACAATTTATTAATACCACAGTGAAACAACTAATACTTTAAAATGAGACAACTAATCCCTTTCAACGAATGAGTAAATTTCATGTGCACCAGATGCAATGTACAATTCCAGTTTATTTTTTAAAAGTTATTCTTACTACTATTAAAAATTTATGTATTTTAATAAAACAACCACACTATCAAACTATACCTCTAAAAAAATTAATATTAGTAAAATATACTACCCCCGTTCAGGAAAAGTATGCTCATATTTTTGCACGTGGTTTAGTGCGATATGTTGGAGGGTATTATGGAGTATTGTGAGATCCGTTTATGAATAAAGTAATTGTTTATGGTAACATTTATATGCATACTTACCATAAATAATAAATTTATTCATAAACGGATCTCACAAAACTCCTAAATACCATCCAACATATCGCATTGAACCACGTGCAAACAAGTAAGTATAATTTTCGTGGACCGAGTGAGTATTATTTTTAAGATAAATTTGGTTTACACATGACTTTAACAAGTCAGTAGAACTAGTTAAAAAGAAAAAAAGTTTGTTCACTAGCGGACAAATTTTACATAGGTCAATAATTATATGTGGTCCATTAAATATGAGTAGAATCAGTCAATCAGATCGAGCTAAATCACTGATAAACTTGTTGTAATTGAGTGCGTAAATTAAATAAACAGCGTTTGTTTACCCAGTTCGTCCGGAAGGACTACGTCTGGGGGCGATCCAAGCCAGGAGTTCCACTAGTATTGTTGTGTATCAGAGTGTACATAATTCATGAATACAATGGGGTATATATAATAGTAAAACCCTAGTCTAATGGATAAAGCCCAATATAATTCTTGGTCCTCAAGTAATGTCCACACCAAATCTCCTAGATTGGGAATATCAAATCTTCCGGATTTACAACACTCCCCCTTGGACATTACGACATAAACGTCATGTCATAAAAACTCCACGTGCTAAGGATCGGCCATAATAATGAGTGGGAGGAATGTCATCGATCTTCTAGATCTAAATCTTCCAGATTTATTTCGAGGTTACCGCTCCCCCTAAAGACAACAACACTTTAAGTCTTTGCATCCCAATACCACGAACGTACTTTTCAAAAGTAGACGTAGGTAAGGACTTAGTAAACAAATCTGCAAGATTGTTACTAGATTGCACCTTTTGAATGGTAATCACGCAACTCTTCTGGAGTTCGTATGGGTAGAAAAACTTAGGTGAAATATGTTTCGTCAGGTTTCTCTTAACGTACCCATTACTCATTTGTGCGATGCAAGCAGCGTTGTCTTCAAATATAACGGTGGGAGATGTATCGCCCTTGGCGATACCACACAAGTCACCAATGTGTTTTACCAAGGACCTTAACCAAACACATTCTCGTGCGGCTTCAAATAAAGTTATGATCTCTAAGTGGTTTGAAGACGTGGTAACCATGGATTGTTTAACCGATCTCCACGAGATTGCGGTTCCACCACAGAGAAAAACATAATCAGTCTGGGATACGGCGTTGTGGGGATCAGACAAATAGCCGGCATCCGCATAACCTACCAAGGTTTTGTCTTGGTTCTTACGGTAAAACAGTCCAAGATCTTGAGATCCTTGGAGGCATCGTAGAACATGCTTAACACCATTCCAATGTCTCCTCGTAGGAGAAGCGCTATATCTTGCAAGCAAGTTAACTGCAAATGCAATGTCCGGCCGGGTACAATTTGCAAGATAGAGCAAAGCTCCAACAGCGCTAAGATAAGGAACTTCTGGTCCCAGAATTTCTTCTGAATCTTCTCTTGGCCTAAATGGATCCTTATCCACTTCGAGGGATCGGACTACCATCGGGGTGCTAAGTGGATGAGATTTATCCATGTGAAATCTATCCAATACCTTCTTCACGTAGGTCGACTGATGAACAATGACTCCTTCTGGGAGGTGCTCGACCTGCAAGCCGAGGCAGTACTTGGTTTTACCCAAGGACTTCATTTCGAATTCAGCTCTCAAGATTGAACTGGCTTCTTCAATCTCTTTGCATGTTCCGATTATGTTCAGGCCATCAACATATACGGATATGATGCAAAAACCGTCTTGCAATTTCTTCGAGAATACGCACGGGAAAGCTTTATCGAACGTGTATCCCTTCTTCTGAAAGAATTCACTAAGTTGGTTATACCACATAAGGCCCGATTGCTTCAGGCCATACAACGACTTACGCAGTTGTATGCTATACATACTGCGATTTTCTCCATCCCTTAACTGAGGAATGTTAAATCCATCTGGGATTTTCATATAAATGTCGGCATCGAGTGATCCGTATAAGTACGCGGTTACTACGCCCATTAATCTTATTTGGAGATTCAACTTAACTGCCAAAGATATCAAATAGCGGAACGTTATTGAGTCCATGACGTTGAGTTCATGACGGGAGAATAGGTTTGATCAAAATCAATCCTGGGTCTCTGCGAAAACCCTTGTGCTACCAGCCTCGCTTTAACCTCTCCACAGTATTATTTTCTCAATTTCGTTTTCGTACAAAAACCCATTCATATCCTACAGGGATAGCGCGCGCGGGTGTACGAACGAAAGAGTCAAATACTTGTCTTTTGTTAAGCAAGGCGAGCTCTGCATCAATTGCCTCTTTCCATTTAACCCAATCGTGGCGCTTCCGGCACTCTGCGATTGTTTTGGGTTCAGGATCTAGATCATTAATAATGGAAAGAGCTATTGACGCTGCAAATGTATCGTCGACGACAGTAATGTTTATATTACATGTTTCTCCCGTATCTTTGAAATTCACAGAGACTTTGACGTTTACGTCAACCAGACCTTCCTCATTTCCCATTGTATCTGGGTCTGGTCGTTCCACGGTCCTAGTGCATGGAATATTTTGTGCACGTGCTTCATCACTAGGACTCTTCCTTGAGACTTGGAGTTATCTAGACGGATCTCTTCCAGAGATTTTCCATTCGACTGACCAGATTTGCTAGCCTTTCGTTTAGGTGTGTTACTATCTCTTGAGGTTCCCTTACACTTTTGGCGTGTGGGGGCATGAGTACTCATTTTACTTGGGACCTCAACCCTTTGGGGAGCATTTACTGCTGGTATATGCGATCTAGTCACACCTCTATGGTCAGTGAACGCGTCTGGCAGGTTATTTGCTAAGTTCTGCAGGTTAATAATCTTTTGAACTTCTAGTTCAGATTGATTAGTGCGCGGATCTAGATACTGAAGATTACTTACGTTCCACATAAGTTCCCGGCATTCATTCAATTTTGAATTTGGATCTCCCCCTAATGCCGGGAAGTAATCTTCATCGAACGTGCAATCAGCGAACCGGGCCGTTAATTGATCCCCGGACAAAGGCTCGAGATATTTCAAGATGGATGGAGAGTCAAATCCGACGTAAATACCGAGTTTCCTTTGTGGGCCCAAAGAGGTTCGCTTGGGTATCGTAATCGGTACGTATACCGCACATCCGAAAATACGCAGATGGGAAATGCTATATTCTTTCCCACGCACTAACTGTAGGGGGAATGATCATTATATGCAGTTGGACGGATTTGGATGCATGTAGGACTGCATGCCCCCAGCATAAGGTGGGTAGTTTAGAGTTCATAAGCAATGGTCTCGCGATAAATCTGATACGTTTTATTAGCGCCTCAGCAAGACCATTTTGGGTATGGACATAGGGGACCGAATGCTCCACTTAAATTCCCAGGGCCATACATTAATCTGTAAAGGCCTGCGAGCTAAACTCAGCTGCATTATCCATGCGAATCGATTTAATTGGATAATCCGGGAATTGAGCTCCAAGCTCGCTAGTTTTCGCAATGAGCTTCGCAAAAGCTTGATTGCGGGTGGACAGCAAACATGCAAATGTCCACCTAGTGGAGGCATCAATAAGGACCATGAAATAACGAAATGGTCCTGATGCTTGGTTAATCGGTCTGCAAATGTTCCCTTGAATTCACTTCAAGGAAAAACCGGAGACATTAGTCCAACCTTAGTGCGCGACTGGCGCACTATCAACTTACCCTTAGAACATGCATTACAAGTAAATTCATTAACAGGAAGGATTCTACTATTCGAATTAGATATAATCCTACGTATCATATATTGTCCTGGATGACTTAACCGCTGATGCCTTAATTTAAAGAAGTTCGGGTCATAAAATTTCATACTCATGGCTATATGGAGATTTGACGGTCGGATGTATAAAATAATACAATCCAGGGGAGAAGGAAGAAAGTTCTTCTATAAGATTGTATGAGTGGTGGCGCTATCTACCTCAACCCTATCATGCCAGAGGAAATTAACCCAAACCTAATAGCTGATGTGTTTACTAGCCATAAATAAAAACAGCAATATCCGAATAAACACATGGACATCTATTTGAGGTAAACACATCAAAGCTAATAAATTCATCCATAAATAAAATATCTGAAAGAAAGGATCCAAAAATAAAGTACTAAAACAATCAAATACACAAATCACTCATCATCTCCAAGGTCCTTGAGCTTGATGCCCATAGGATCGACGTTGTTTTGGTCAAAGTCTGCTTCAAGCAGTCTGGCATGGTGAGTTTCGACTCTAGGTCCTTCTGCTGCTTTTGATAAGCCTCGACCAAGTGCTTGGGAGTGCGACACGTGCGAGACCAATGGCCTCAGCATCCGCATCTGTAGCAGGACTGCTTAACCTTGCCAGATTTTGAAGAGCGAAATTCAAGGTTCAGTGACCACCGGATGTACGACGACCTCGGCCTTTAACCCAGATCATCTTACTCTCTCTCTCCCTTCCACGTTTGCAACCAATAATATAATCGTCCCTATACTGCTGCTGGAGTATAAGGTTGCTAGCGTGGAATGTTGGCAGATTGTTCTGCATCAACTGGGTTACAATACGGTGCATACACCGGTCGTATTGTACCGGAGGGAGGAGTATATGGTCCTACAGGGACCTCCATAATATTCCGGGGTCCCTGAATGAGGATATGAATAATGAATTCCTCACTCAGGTGGTTCATGAGAAAAATCAACGCTTTCGTTTTCAGGGCGTTAGTGGATTTCGAACCTTCGAGAACTGTTTCGCTCAACTCATTTAAGGCTAGATGGATCTCAACATCTAGCGCCCATGTCAGGTAGTTATTACCATCGAGAGCAAGCTCATCAAATTCTATCATGGTAATATTGGACATTATTCACTATAATTTTTTTAAGTGACATGGTAAGAGTTGCGACCAAACTAATTAACAACGGAGGAATAAGGATTTATTTGATTATTCTAAGGCACATAGATGCACGTACTGGGCGCCGTCTACCCAAGGCATAAATTTACGGTCCGACACATACCGGGCGCCGCCTACCCGGGCATGAAGAGCGGACTATAAACTATGTGCACAGTGTTAATGCACGTAGGATAATAAAATCACTTAAGCATGCAATAACAATAAATAACGATAATCACATGAAAATGATTTGCAGAAAATATACGGTTTAATGGACAGAGAAAATAATCATTAGAATAATTATTTCATGTACATTAACGCAATTTAGCGAAATATTTTCAGGATTAAAAATAAATAAATTAACACGAGTTTTGTGATATCAAGAACGAAATTACAAATCACAAAAATCCGAGAAAAACACCACGTGCGACGCGCATAGAGGACGGCGGCGGCGTAAGGTGGTACGCAGCGTTAGGCGGCAGCGGCGCGTGATCGGGCGGCGCGCTCAATGGGGCGGCGCTGGCGATCGGGCGGCGGGACGGGCGGTGATCGAACGCCTTCGGGACGTCGGTCGTTGCTCGTCAATTCAAGTCACATTGATGATGATTCGCATAAATCAAAACATGGAATTCATATGAAATTTAATTTAGGGCGTACCGTATAATCTCGGGCAGAGACTTGGACACGTCTCAAGTGGGTGGAGCAATTATCCAGGTATCAAGATCAAAAGAAAAGCTCAACACGAAATTGGTTAGTAAATTCCAAGAGACGATTTGAAAAATTATTTCGAATAAATAGTTATACAATTTTCATGTTTGCTTTAGGCAAACTAGTCCAAGGTAAATTATCAAAGAGGCCCAAGTTGAATTAATTAAGGTCCAGTAAAATATTTAATGAAAAAAAATAGCCCATGATAATTAATTAAAAGCCAATCAAAACAATTCCACTCCTCTTAAAAGCCAGCCCAAGTAATTTGAAAAGGCCCAGGGCAATTAATGGATACGGCCCAGGCTACTGTCTTCCTCCCCGTCCTAATTCCCGCAGGAAGATGGACACGCGCCGCTGGCTGCTACGGGCGGACGCGGGCGGCTGTTCGTCTTCGAGCGCGGTGCTCGGTCGCCGCTCGACGCCCGGAGGCGGAAGGGCGGACGCGAGTGCGTGGTGGCGCGATGCGGTAGAGGGGCAACACCGTGGAGGCAGCGCGCGAAGGCGGCTTCGGGCCGCGGCGTTCGCGCGATGCCCTCGGCCTGCTGCATCGGCGGTGGTCAAGCGGAGGCTCCGTGCGGCGGAAGGTGCGCCTGGCGTCTTCCAGACGGCGGCGTGAGGTCTCCCGGTCGCAACTGCTTCTGGTCGTGGAAAGGGGCGCGGCCGCGCCGCCCGCGGTGGTGAGAGCTCGCACGGCGGCGGCCGGAGAGCGATCGGGGACGCTGCCACACTGCACGCAGAGGCAGCGTATGAGGGGCGGCGCTCTGCTGGGCGCGACTGTCCAGCGGCGCACACGCAAGGCTCGCGGCCTCGGCGGTTGCGTCGTCGCGGCGGCGGTGGATTGGCCGAGCGTTGGCGGAGTAGGTTACAGTATAAGATTTTGGAACATATACATATATGTGTATAGGTAATTTGTTCACGGCAAAGTAAATTATTAATTTAAAATTGATTCAATGTTCACATGATGTAAACATGTAGATATACGCAACACATATATAAATACTGGAAATTTAATTCAAATTGAATTTCTTATCTAATACCACGACAAGTATGCATATGTAGCACATATATAAGCAGGGAAGAAATTCATAGACATATGAAGATGCTCTCATAATTAATCGGATAATAATTTATCAGATTCAAGAGAAAATAAATTGAGATTCGTACCGATTAATTGTGGGCAGAGACTCGTGCTGATAACGTGTTGTAATTGAGTGCGTAAATTAAATAAACAGCGTTTGTTTACCCAGTTCGTCCGGAAGGACTACGTCTGGGGGCGATCCAAGCCAGGAGTTCCACTAGTATTGTTGTGTATCAGAGTGTACATAATTCATGAATACAATGGGGTATATATAATAGTAAAACCCTAGTCTAATGGATAAATCCCAATATAATTCTTGGTCCTCAAGTAATGTCCACACCAAATCTCCTAGATTGGGAATATCAAATCTTCCGGATTTACAACAAAACTAACACTTACCTAATCCACATAGCCACATTCTTATAGTGTGGAGCACTTCGAACAACATTTTTAATTTAAAATGTATGATATTAGCCCTTCAATCTTGCGTATTACACGAGTTTATAAATATTATATTATTAATTTTAAATTAAATATTTTAAAATTTTATTTCAATTAAAATTATGTTTATCCTCTTAATTAATTAATTATTTTATTTTAATTTAAATTTGTGATATTTAATTGATTATTGCTTTAATTAAATTTATGATTATAATTTTAAGAAATAGATTAACTAAAAAAATAGATAATATATTTAGAGTGAACGACCAAAATCGATCATTTCTTATATAGAGACACAAAAAAACTAAAAAAAAATATTTCATAATAAAAAAGAAGAAGTTATAAATCGAATTAATACAAAAAAAAAAGGCTTTAGAAAAATAGGGAGTGATTCAGAAATAGATTAAAATTAGAGAGTATAAGTAGTTGAGATTATAACTTAAGATAAATATAATACCACATATAGCATAAATGTATGAAATCAAAGTATTTCAAAATAGAGGTTTTTGAGAGATGGGGGTTGATTCACAAATAGATATAGATATACAATGTCCGGTGATGTTCATAAGATGCAACATTAATTTGTGTATTCCATCACAAATCGGAATGAGGGTTCATTAGATTGGTACATGTGAAAAAAAACAAAAAGTGAGAGATATGTTGTGAAACTAATGAAATATGTAGAAAAGAAGGCAATGTGGAGAGAAATATTGTAGGGAAAATTATATTGTATTGATCAACTTTTTTTCATACAACAAATGAGGTGGCATACCACCTATTTATACACATGCATGGATCTTTCTAGAATCATCTGGAGTCCATAATAATGCATCCATATGTTCAATGAAAATAAAAGGACACCTCATTATTCATGTAATTATTTGAGTAACCAAAAGGACATCCACCATTTTATTATTTCATAACACTTCCCCTTGGATGTCCATTGTCACACAAATAATATGTCTCCTTAAAAACCTTACTAGGGAAAACAAACTCATTGAGATAAATCCTAGTGAAGGGAAAAAGAGTAAATATTGCAATAATTCTTCCCCTGATTCAAATATCATTTAAAATTCTATAACCGTCGCATTCCAAGATGCTTCACCAATTTTTCAAATGTTGTCGTCAGTAATGCCTTGGTAAATATATTTGCTAAATTGTCACTTGATCGGATTTGTTGCACATCAATTTCACCATTTTTTTGTAACTCGTGAGTAAAGAAGAATCTTGGTGAAATATATTTTGTTCTATCTCATTTAATATATCCTCCTTTTAGCTGGGCTATACAAGCTGCATTATCTTCAAATAACACAATTGGAGGATTTTTATAGTCATGTGACAACCCACAATTTTTCCGGATATAATTGGTCATTGATCTTAGTCAAACACATTCTCAACTGACCTCATGTATTGCTATGATTTCAGCATGATTCGAAGAGGTGGCGGTAAGCGACTATTTCGTAGACTGCCATGAAATTGCGGTACCACCACACGTAAATACATATCCAGTTTGAGACCTTGCTTTATGTGGATCTGATAAATACTCAGCATCAGCATAACCAAGTAATTCAGGTCGAAATTTATTTGAATAAAATAGGCAAAGATCAATTGTTCCTTGGAGATAGCAAAAAATGTGTTTTATACCATTCCAATGTCGTCGTGTAGGAGATAAACTAAATATTACTAATAAATTCACTGCAAATGATATATCTGGTCTTGTACAATTAGCAAGATACATAAGTGCACCAATAGCACTGATATATGGTACTTCAGGACCAATAATTTCTTCATCCTCCTCTCGCGGTCTAAAAGGATCCTTATTAGGATCAAGAGACCGAACGACCATTAAAGTACTTAATGGATGTGCATTTTTCATGTAGAACCGCTTTAATACCTTCTGGGTATAAGCAGTTTGGTGGATCAAAATTCCACCTTCTAAATGCTCAATTTACAAACCAAGACAAAATTTAGTTTGTCCAAAATCTTTGATCTCAAATTCTTTTTTCAAATATGAAACTGCACTTTGGAGCTCTTCAGGAGTCCCAAATAAATTGAGATCATCAACATATACTGCAATTATTACAAAATTTCACCCATTTTTCTTTATGAAAACACATGGACATATTGGGTCATTGATATAACCTTCTTTAACTGACATTCAGTAAGTCGTTTATACCACATGAGCCTAGACTGTTTGAGCCAAATCAAAGACCTTTGCAATTTGATACAATAAACTTCTCTTGGATTTGATTTACATGTTTCATGCATGCTAAATCCTTTAGGGATTTTTATATAGATATCATTTTCAAGATTACCGTACAAATATATAGTGACGACATCCATTAAATGCATGTCAAGTTTTTCATGCACGGTAAAACTTACAAGATACCTAAATGTGATCGTATCCATTAAAGGAGAGTATGTTTCATTATAATCAAATCCAGGTCTTTGTGAAAAATCTTGGGCTACCAATCGTGCTTTATAACTCACAATTTCATTTTTCTCATTTATTTTCTGCACGAATACCCATTTATATCCTATTGGCTTTACACATTCGGGTGTTTGGAATACAGGTCCAAATACCTTTCGTTTTGTCAGTGAATCCAATTCAGTTTGGATTGCATCTTTCCATTTTGGCCAATCATTTCTACGCCGACATTCATCAACCGATCTAGGTTCACGATCCTTGTTTTCTTCCATAATATCAAGTGCTACATTATATGCGAAAATATTATCAATTATAGTTTCTCTTTGGTTCCAACTTTTTCACGTAGTGACAAAATTTATTGAAGTTTCTATAACCTCATTCTCTTCAAAATCTAGCTCTTCAGGAGCAACATCTTTAGAGGCAACCCCTTCGGGAGGTTGAATTTTCTCACTACGGGTGAGCCCTTCATCATCTTTTGACTCATCATTTTTATTTAATCCTCTTTTCTTTCGAGGATTTTTTATCTTTGGAACCAAGAGGTCTCTCACGCTTTAGGCGTGCTTTAGACTCATTAGCACTTGTTATTTGTCCTTCAGGGACATCAATCTTTACCGAGACATTTTCTGCTGGAATATATGATTTAGTAACTCTTCTGGAGTCACTAAATGTATCCAATAATTGATTTGCAATTTGTGCAAATGTATGATCCTTTGAGCTTCGAGTCCACATTCTTTTGTTCGAGGATCAAGGAAATCCATTTTTACTTTCCAATTGAATTCCTTCTTCGGTTGATCCTTACCTCCTCCTAATGTCGGGAAATGAGATTCATCAAAATGACAATCCGCATATTGTGCACTAAACCAATCACCTGTTGATGGTTCAATATATTTTATTATAGATGGTGATTCGTACCCGACATATATTCTCAATTTTCGTTGGAGGCCAATTTAGTACGGTAGGGTGGTGCAATGGGAACATAAATTGCACAATAAAAAATTCTCAAATGTGAGATATTGGTCTCATAGCCGAAAGCTAATTGCAAGGGAGAATGATAATTATAACTGGTCGACCGAAGTCTCACAAGTGTTGATGCATATAATATAGCATGTCCCCAAGCAGACAAGGGAAGTTTTGATTTCATTAGCAATGGTCTAGCAATTAATTGCAATCTTTTTGATAAATGATTCAGCTAGACCATTTTGTGTATGAACATAAGCTACATGATGTTCAACACTTATATCAATTAACATGTAATAGTCATAGAAACCATGTGATGAATATTCACCAGCATTGTCTAGACGAATTTTCTTAATTGGATGATCTGGAAATTGTGCTAGTAAATTAATTATTTGAGCAAGCAATCTCGCAAACACCAGGTTGCGAGGGGATAATAGACATACATGTGACTATCTCGTTGATGCATCAATTAGCACCATAAAATATCGAAATGACCCACATGGTGGATCTACAGGCCCACAAATATCACCATGAATTCGTTCTAGAAATGCAGGGGATTCAATCCCCACTTTACCTAGTGAAGGTCTATTAATTAACTTCCCTTGTGAGCAAGCAACACATAAAAATTTATTTGGATTTAACACCCTTTTATTTTTTAGTGAATGGCCATGTGAATTTTCAATTATTCGCCTCATCATAATGGAACCAGGATGTCCAAGACAATCATGTCAAACCATGAAATCTTTGGGATTAATAGACTTCTGGTCTATTGGGTGATGTGTTTCTATTGTATTTATATTTGTATAGTACAAACCAGAAGAAAATGAAAATAACTTTTCTAACAGACACTCAGGGACGGATCCAGGATTTCGATCCAAGGGGGGCGAATTATATAGAGGATAAAAAAAATTAATTCAAGCGGGGCGAAATGACAAAATTTCATTAATTCAAGACATATATATATATATATATATATATATATATATATATATATATAGCTACATATATAATATAGAAAATTTAAATCCTAAGGGGGATGCCCCTACGCCCCCCCTAAATTCGTTCTTGCGCACACTTCTTTCCATAAATAATTTTTGTAATTAGTAAGAATTCATTATCTTTCTCATTTAGAGTCTCGATATGGTATCCATTTTCGCGGATATCTTTAAAACATAACAAGTTTCTTCGAGACTTGGGAGACAATAATGCATTGTTTATGATAAGTTTAGTTCCCCCAGGGAGAAATACAGTGGCTCTTCCGGAGCCATCAATTAAATTTGCACTGCCACTAATAGTATTAACACTTGTCTCCCCCTTTTTAAATTAGAAAAATATTTACTATATCTTAAGATAGTGTGTGTAGTAGCACTATCAATTAAGCACATATCACAATCATTATTTAATCCCAAAAGTTTGGCATTCATTTTCTTCTTCATGAAAAATAAAAAGAAATACAAATTAGAAATTAAACATTAATAAAAGATGCAACTATAAATACTCATAATTCATAAATTATTCATAGGGTGTTCATCATACAATTATTTAGAATCTTCAAAGAAATCATATACATCATAATGAGCCATGACATTATCATCAATTCCAAGATCATTTTTTACATCAACATGATTTGTTTCAACATTTTTACCTTATTTTTCAAGGATGCTTGATAAAGTTCAACAAGATGGTCCGTAGTTCGACAAATACGGGACCAATGTCCTTCCATGCCACATCGATAACATTTTTCCTCGTACTTTTTCTTTTCTCAATGGTCTCTCTTCTGGGAGACGCCTTGTTTCTTGTCACGGTCGTGGTTGTTATTGTTATTCGAGGTGTATCTACCACGACCACGTCCATGATTATGACCACGTCCACGACTCCCCCCATGTCCTTGTCCACAATCACGTCCAGAAGTTTGAGATTGAGTCACATTCGCTTCAGGGAATGGACTAGAACCAGTGGGTCGGGATTCATAATTTTTCAATAATAATTCATTATTTTGCTTGGCCAAAAGGAGGCAAGCAATCAATTCAGAATATTTTTTAAATCCCTTTTCTCGATATTGCTGTTGCAGGAGTAAATTCGAGGCATGAAAGGTAGAAAATGTCTTCTCAAGCATATCATCAATTATATTTTCACCACATAACTTTAATTGCGAAGTAATTCTAACATCGCCGAATTATATTCATTCACAGTTTTAAAATCTTGAAGTCGTAGGTGGATCAAACATATCGGGCTTTTGGAAGAATGACCATCTTCAGGTGGTTGTATCTTTCTTTTAGATCCTTCCACAATACAAGTGGATCTTTCACAGTTAAATATACCGGTTTTAATCCGTCATCCAAGTGACGATGAAGGAAAATCATCGCCTTGGCACGGTCTTGGTTGGATGCATTATTGTTTTCCACAATAGTTTCACCAAGACCCTTTGCCTCAAGATGAATTTCGACATAAAAAATCCATGAAAGATAATTTTTTCCGGTGATATCAAGAGGTGTAAACTCCAAGTTTTTTAGGTTAGTCATAATGAAAACAAATAGAGAAAGGAAAATGCATTACCTCAAAATTGATTAAGTATATGATATACTTGTGCTTGCTTGAATATCTTTTATATTGCTCAATGTAGATAATTGGGTTGATAACGTGTTGTGAAACTAATGAAATATGTAGAAAAGAAAACAATGTAGAGAGAAATATTGTAGGGAGAATTATATTGTATTGATCAACTTTTTTTCATACAACAAATGAGGTGACATACCACCTATTTATATACATGCATGGATCCTTCTACAATCATTTGGAATCCATAATAATGCATCTATTTGTTCAATAAAAATAAGAGGACACCTCATTATTCATGTAATTATTTGAGTAATAAAAAAGACATCCACCATTTTATTATTTCATAACAAGATAATGAATATTATGTGGCATTTGCAAGATTATATATAAGGGGGACTTGCAGCTAGGTGTATTTTGGGGGAGTTTATTACAAGTAGGTTTACACCTTTTTCAAAATTGCAATGAGATTAACTTTTTCTGATTTGACATTTTCTTTTTCACTTTTTCTTTCAACTTTTTTACATTATCAAGTTTTATGTTCAGTTTTTTTATAAAAAAAAGCCAGACAATTTTCTACCTGCATTTCTTTATTTAATAATTATTCTCGCAAATGTATAGTACAAAAGATAGTAACATAGTAAAAATTTGAACAATAGTATAAATTTTTAATTTGTGAAAATGAATCATTTGTAACACAGTGTAAGATATAATACTATATTACATATTTAGAATTTGTAGTACACTGTGTGCATTAGTACAAATGAGTTGTTTGTACTATGGATTAAACATAATACCATAATATACATTTTGCATTTAAACAATTATCTTCTCCTCTTCCTATTCTCTTCTTCTCCTCCTCCTCTTCTCTTCTTCTTTATCCTCCACTTCTTATTTGCAGAGTCCTTTACTTGAAACATAATTTTCCTATCATAAAATAAACATGTAATCCTTCAAACTCCAAAATAATTTGCAAAAGAATCCAAATTATCCCAAAACTAATCCTTGCTTATAATTTTGTAAAAAGTATATGATTAAATTGAGTTTCAAAAGCACCACTATTTTTAATCTCAAATATTTCTACATCCCAAAAACATCTAAAATACATCTAGTTGTATCTATTTGTTTCTTCAAGAAGATAGCATAAATAATTTAAGAATCAATTAGTAAAACCCCCTCCCCTCAAACATAGCCCCCCACCCCAGCAACAAACCTCAGCCCTAAAACTAATCCTCCCCAAAATCCATTAACCCCCCCCACCCCAAACGGCAGCCCCCCACCTCCAACAATAAACTCCAATTCCCACCTCTTCAATTAAATCCACCCCACCCCTAACTCCAACAACAATGAATTCAAAATAAGAGTACACACACAAATCATCTCTGCAACAAAATTCATCTAAGGAATCCCCATCTCCCCAAAAATAAATCCCCCAAAATCCCAGCAACAAACACAAAAAAAAAGTCCTTGAAAAGGAACAAAAAGTCCTCTGAAAAAGACTTACACGATATTGTGGGGTGGATCTGGAATAACCGTGGCGTCGTGGCGGTGGTGGAATAACCGTTTCATCTCTCTCTCTCGTCGGAGCTTGGAGGCTGGGGTAAATCGTCGGTCGGATTTTATGGTGGCTGGATTATTTTGATGGGAGGGAGCAATGACGGAGGAGGAGGCGACCCAGTCGTTGAAGGAGTCAGAATCAGAAGGGAGGTATAGTAGCCATAATTAGTGGTGGTTTTTATTTCTTCATTTCCTTGCTTCTACTGCGTTAAATTGGAGATGAGAGGAGTAGAAAATCGAGAGATAATTGTTGGGGAGTGTTTCAGAAATATGAGATAAGGTGGGAGAGAGAGAGATAAGGGGGGTGGGGGGTGGGGCCGACATGGGTGGGTGGTGGGGGGCTGATCAAAATTTAAAAAGTTAACCCCTTTGCAATTTAAAAAAAGGTGGTTAACCTCAATACAATTTTGATCCAAAATACTACACCCTATTGCAATTATCTCTATATATAATGAGGGTGATTAAATTTTCCTCCCGACAAAGAACGCATGAATGAAGTTTACAATATAATTATGTTCAACTCTATGCTTTATATATCAACCGATGTACTCTCTCTATTCCAAATTTAACTTATGTCTTACTGTTTGTCACTTTAAATTAAATTGAGTATAATTAATAAATGTGAATTAATATAAAATAATAACATGGGATGTAAGTATACTAATGTAGAAAGATATGATTATAAAAAACAATGTTGTTATATTGTTATTTATAAAAATATAAATTGAGCAAGGGGAGAAATAGTTTCGGTAAATAACAATTAAAAGGGAGGAAAAAAAAACAAAAGTAGTATGTAAATTTATTAGACACAATATCATCTTTTTAACTATCAACGTTTACTGTGAACTCTCTTTTTCAAATATCATTATTGTGTATTTACTATGAGTTAATGCATAGCAACTATCATTTTTTTTTAGAAATGCTTGATTTTTAAATAGGGATGGTACATTTCATTAGGGTTGTTTACGAAGTTCAGAGATTACCGAATCCGCACCGAAAAAGAAAACCGAACCGAAAAATTATGGATTTTTTTATTTTAACCATAGCGAAACCGTACATAATATTTTTTTGGTACGGATATGGATATTACCAAACTAACCATACCAAAAACCGAATGCGACCATACCAAATCGTACCGAACCGAATAACTGAATTAAATATGTATTAAATTTAATTATTTTTTATTTATCAAACATTATTATAATGTTATTGAATTCAAGTACAATTATATGATAGCATAATTTCTACTCCTTTTCAAAATACAAACACTATATTATTTATCTTATTAAGTTCTTAAAATGTTAACTTATATTTAGGTGTATATCAAAACGATTTTAAATTAATTTTTTATTCTTTTAATTTCATTATTAATGTATATTCATTTCTTACAAAAACTTGGATATGGTGTACCCTGTATGATGAACTTGATTTTAATATTCTATTTTCCATTCACATGATATTTCAAAAGATTTTTTAAATATATATTTTATATACTATATTTTAAATTCTCTATTGGTGATGATTTGCGTTAATTTTTAACCATTCATTATCATATGATGCATTATATTTGAGTTTGTATGTTCTGTACTGATCTGGTTCGTTTATAATCGAAAATTTTCTTCGGTCCATACCGAAAAATAAAATATCTACACTGTTCCGTATCGAAATTTTGGTACGGACACAAACACACGAATTTTGAAATAATCGAACTTTGACACGAATATTTTCAAATATCCATTTTGGTCCGTATCGTGAACAACTTAACATTTTATAGCAGTGATAATAAATATGCATAACAGTAATTATGTATATATAACAATGATATTTAAAGAAATTGGATTCACATTAGTTTTTGTCTAAAGAGAGATGGTTTTATATTTTGATAATCCGTTACTTGCTATGTCTTCGACAAAAGTCGATCTTAACAAATTATTGCAGCTATATTATCATCCCAACTAAAGATGGAAAAAATACAGAAAAATAGTGATATAATGTTTTTAGTAAAATATCAATAAGTATTTTTCGTGTATTGAAAAAATCAATACAATATCAATATGAAATTTTTTATGCTTAAATTTTTGGTACGGTATAGAGCGGTTAGTAACCACCTCTAATTCCAACAATGCCAAAACGATGTCCCCACCCCATGCCATCCTTTGAGAAAGTGGCCCCACAAATTCTAGTGCCAAAGGTCGTCTCACTTGTTATCCCACAAATGTTTTAGCTTGTTTGTTAGATGACAAAATATAGAGTGAAACTGGTTTATACATGAATCACTGAAGAGTATTAGTTGTTTTCATTGAAGTGTATTAGTTGTATTTATTAAAGAATATTACTGATTTACACTAAAGAGTTTTAGTTGTTCAGTGAAAATGAACTAAGACTCTTCAGTGTAAACCAGTAATACTCTTCAGTAAAAATAACTAATACTCTTTAGTGAAAACAACTAATACCCTTTAGTGATTCATATATAAATCAATTTCACTCTATACATACTCAATTTTAATATGATAGTTAGTATTTGAAAAAGTAAAATAGTTTTTAATTATTAGGAGTATTTTAGTCATTCTAAGATAATGAAACAGAGAACAAGATGCTTTTTTATATAATTTTAAAATGTTGGGAGGAGATTTTTGAAAAATGAATAATTAGTTTATTGCTATTTTTAGATTGGACATTCTAAGTAGTGTGAGCTATATATTGTGAAAATACACAAAAGTGCACAAAATTTAAGGGGGCACTTGTTTTTTGCCCCTTTTTTTTTACAAAAGATGTATATTGCCCTTTTTGGGGCTAAATGTCCACACTACCTTTACTAATTCATTTTGCAAATTCATAAATTAATTCATATTTCAATATTATTGTATCCTTGTATCCAAACACTAACCAATTGAATATACAAAATCTGAAAAATGGAAAGAACAAATGGGAGAAGTAAACCGATGGGAAAGTAGCCCGGAGTTGGCGGTCGACGTCGGAGTTCTCGTTCCGATAACATCTGCAGTCAAAACCCATTGTGGAAGCATAGTTTTGCTTAAATGAAGAGTTTGTGATGCCAATTTTCATTCATATAACACTCATTCAAGAGTTTGGTTGGCCAATGCATCTCCACCAAAAAAGATGCAAAAATGATTGAGTCTCCAATTCAATTCCATTTATGTCAATAAGGTATGGAAATTCACTCCTTTTTTATCATTTATTTTGTATTTTGGTGATAAGGTATGAAATTACTCAAAGCATTTGTTAAGTAAAAATTCATTTATGTAAATGCCCACCAAGTGTTTGACAAAAGTCCTAAATGAAAGAATATGATATGTTTGTGTGTTAAATTCACTCATTTGACCATTTATTTTGTATTGTGGTCATAAGGTATGAAATTACTCGAAACATTTGTTAAGTAAAATTTCTTTCATGTAGATGTCCACCAAGTGTTTGACAAAAGTCCTAAATAAAAGAACATGATATGTTTTTGTGTTAAATTCACTCATTTGGCCATGTATTTTGTAGTATGGTGAGAATGAAACATAAATTTGTCTGAATGTTCAGCTATGATATCTCTTTTGAGTGTGATATTTATAAACTGATGGAAATTTGTGCTAACGAAGCTTGTCAACCGCTTGCCAACTTATTGCCAATAATTTGCCAACTGCAACAACACCTTTTGTGAAAGTTATGAATGCGTATGGTCTTATTTTCTTTTATTTTATTAGCTTATACTCTTACCTACACCCTTTTGTCTAGTTCCCAGATGAGTGAACGAAGATTTTTAGTGATCCATTTTAACGGAAAATGGAATGGCACTTCTTACGTGGGTGGTATTTCTCGTGGTAAAGTTATCCACGATGAACATATCAACCTATCAAGTCTTAGAAGTTTGGTTAATAGTATTTTGAAAGATGCTAACATGACTACAAATGATTATCAAATTGTTGAAGTTGCTAACGTTGAGGGAGATTCGGTTATTGTTAATATAGATAATGATGACGATGTTGAGTCACTATTTCACACAACACATTCGTCTGTGATTTATGTGTCCCATCGAGGTACACAACCGGAATTAATTGAACCCTTCATTAATGGAGTTGTCGATAGTTGTTCTTCTTTCACACAACCGGAGGGCTTTTTGAAGATGATGGATACATTCAATGCCTAGAAGGATGCCCATCTATTTAATGATCCTTCGTAAAATATTCCAGAATTGGGTGAAGACAACCCCACATCTGATGATAATATTGGTATAGAAGTTGATCATTCTTCTGATGAGTCTTATGATGATTATGAGTCCTTTGAGGATCCCACCGAGATTCATCCTGAAATTCTTCCCGAATGTGCTCGTCCATGGTCCATTCCGTGTATGCCTTCAACTTTGCCTCCTCCTCCTCCCGTGGATGTTCCAAATGTGAACTTCACTCCCGGGTTGCTCAAGATAGACGATATATTTTTTTTTTGCAAAAAAGAGATGTGTACTTCTGTTTTCATGTTTGTTAGCAAAAGATAAACGACATATTTTTTAGCAAAAAAGAGATGTGTACTCAAGATAGAAGACATATTAATTGTTTTCATGTTTTCTTAGTATGCATTTCTATTCCAAAAATAGGAAAACTTAGGTTGGTTTGCATCCTCATTTGATCCACATTGTCAATTTATCGTGCAGTAGATCTAGTTTGTTTTAGGTAAGTTATTGTGTATGATGTTGCATGTTTTCAATTCAATTAAGCAATCATTTAAGTTTGTCATTTATTGTCGTTTTGAGCCTCAATTGATACTATAAATATGATTGTACACATTTTACTCTGCGTGGCTAACACTTGACCCCATAGGTATGATTATTTACCATATTGGAAAATGAGTTGGCATAGGGTTGACACAAGTGTTGGCATAGGATTAAAATGAATAGTTGACACACCAATGATTGTTTTATTCTTTCACCAGGTTATTTAACAATAAATTACTAAAATAAAAAGATAAAACAACCATCAATATTCCAAATTGCAAAATATAAGTGAAAAAAACAAAGTCGACTATTAGTTTATCGTCTCACATATCGAGTGAAAGTTGAATATTTAATGGTTGTCATCCTATATGTTTCCATATACATCTTTTCGGGATAATAAACAACAAAACAAGTATATAAATCACTTTGTACTTCAACATTCAAACTCATAAATTGTTAAAATAAACCTGCAAAAGAAACATAATTTGTTAAAATTAGTACATTGAGAAAATAATCAATATAGAGCTTCAAACATTAGTATAAAGAGCATGACATATTCTTTATTAATCATGTTGAAATCTCAAAGCTCACTGATCCTACTCTAATATTTTCTTTCCAACATAAATAGTGTTGTGAGAGTTGGCAAACAGTTGACATGTAGTTGAATATAGTTGGCAAAAAATTGTGAACCATATATTTTTTTTTATCGGTCAAGAGAATTTTTATAAAGAAGACACAAAGCAAGGTACAATTGTGAACCATATATGATGTACTAATATAAAATTATTGAGGATTATATCAAGCTCTAACTATTATGGTTAATATGAGATGTCAATTATTGCAAAAATATATGAGCAAATAAGTGAATTAGCACATCAAGTTATTATACTTTTTCATTTAGGAATTTTGTCAAACACTTGGTGGGCATTTACATGAATGAAAGTTTTTTAGTTTTTTTTTTTAATAATTCATGTTTCATTAACACCATAATACAAAATAAATGATCAAAAGAGTGAATTTACATACCTTATTGACATAAATTGAATTGAATTAGCACATCAAGTTATTATACTCTTTTATTTAGGAATTTTGTCAAACACTTGGTGGACATTTACATGAATGAATTTTTTTGAATTTTTTTTAGAGTAATTCATGTTTCATTAACACCACAATACAAAATAAAATATCAAATGAGTGAATTTTCATACCTTATTCACATAAATTGAATGGGATGAACTGTAATTATACTCCCCTAGGCAAAATTGGGGATGAACTCTAATGGAGATACTCCATTAGAACTTACACCTACTCCCTTCAACAAAATTGGGTGAAATCCAGGTGATATATCCAGGAGTTGATATACTATCTCTCTCTCTCTTTCCTGGTCGAATTGTGGAAGAAGAGGGGAAGATCGCATATCACGTAGCCCGTCGCCCCTCATGGGTTCTTCAAAAAAAAAAAATTCGATTTCTTTTTTTTTTTAGATTTTTCAATATTGGTTAGTGTTAGTGTTTGGATGCAAGGATATTCTAATATTGGAAGAAGAAAAAAAAAAATTGAAATGCAAAATCAAGGAGTAAGGGTAGTGTGGACAATTTGACACCAAAAAGGACAATATACATCTTTTGTAAAAAATGGGACAAAAAACAAGTGCCCCTTAAATTTTGGTCATTTTTGCTTGTCTCCCCTATATATTTATGGGACGGAGGGAGGGTAACCTCACCCCCAAATCATTTTTTTTTTTTCCGAAAGGTTCAAATCATAATTTTTAGTGTAAACAGCCTCAACTGTTGAGTGAATATACTATACATTATGTGCACAAGAGAATTACTCAATAAAATATGATTTGTTAATTAGGTCCAATGAGTTGCTTTTGCATCCATCACTCATTTCAAGTTTCAACAAACAATAAAAAGAGCCATCTTAATTAACACAAATTAATCAACGTATTAATGCTGAATATAACACTTGAACTAAACTAAACAAAGCAAAAATGACATTGTCAGCAATTTGAGTTGGTCAAATTTAAAATTTAATGAGCACATTAATAAAGAACAGCCATCACCCGTGAACTGAGAGTACTCTACTTAAATGACATCTGTCGTTAGTCAACCTACCATAACAGCATTTATCAAATTTATTTTCCTACGAAAACATTCATTTATTTTTTGAATATTTATATGTAGTTTTTACCAAAAAAGACTTATTAACTTGGACTTGGCAACAGAATTATGTAAGTTACTGTATCGTCCCAACTTGAAGTCTACTAACATTCAACGAGTTGCGTTCAAATCTGATCGATCGATGAAGTATAGTTGAACACAAATTACTCATATTTTTAAACCGAATAATCGTCTTACAAATTACATGGCTCGGATAGGTATCGGACTTAGTATTTGTGTAATAACAAAGTATATACTAAATTAGTATTACCGTAAAATTAATTTACAATATTAATTATTTTATTAAAATATATTAGTTTGTTAGTAATATTAGTTAATAGAAACAATTAATACAGTTTAAAATTTTACATCAATTTCATGATGAAATTAATGTATAAGAGACCTACTCTGGTGGAATTATAACATGTCTGCTTTATTGTTGATAAATTACAATGTTGACATACTATTCTTGCATCGATAAAATTAAATAGATGAATGTAGTTACTTATCATATATTTATATATTCAACTCTATAAATTAATAAATTGTGAATTTTCCGATAAGTAAAGCCTCTTTTAATTAGTTAACAGATTTTGCTTTGTATAATTGTTTTAAAGGTGTTTTTCAATAATGTAATGATGAGGGATACAAATGAAATGATTGCTCAAACTTTACTCTCTGTTTTTTAAATAATTTTCATTTCACATTATGAAGCCCAACTATTCAATTTTCCAAGAAAAGGCATACTCCTTAGTTTAAATAATTAAGTCATTAATTAGTTACCGTAGGACCCAATACCACGCATAATTTAATGATTGAATAAGGTCATTAGCTTAAACCTTAACTAAAGGGAAAACAAATCCTCAACGAATCAAGTCATCATGCATGCTTGTCTTCAATTGGTAAAAGGCATGGATATTATTTAAACAAATTTATTGTGAAAGAAATTATAAAGGGGAAAGAAAGGTAAGGTAACCTAATGTTGAGTTTTAATAACTCCAAACTCTTTATGTTAGTACTAAGTTATTATTATATCCTTATGATAGGTCATTATAACTAATTAATGAAATAAGTACTAAACCAACCAACTCTTGTGACCAAACAAACCAACTATGCAAGGAACTCGTTGAATAGTTGAACTATTTAGTAATAAGATCTACCTACGTACGTAACTAATTAAGATTTTTTGTATTTACGTGCAACTCATATGTATTTTATATGATATTTGTGTTTATGTTAAATAATATTAGATGTTTTATCTGAACAACATTAATTTTACTTAATAATATTAATTAGTTATTTTTATTAAATAAGAATATATTAGTTGTGTCTATTGCACATAAATATTAATCACACAACGTTGGCGTCTACCTTATACTGTTAAAGAAAAAGAAAAACAGAGTTCAATTCTTCATCATCATCCGAGTTGATTTTTTAGGAAGTATAAAACATGTCTCCATGTTGATTTTTTTTTTTTTGCATAGCCATTAATTATACGTAAATTTTATATAGTTCACGTAAAATATATTAATGATAAAATAATTTTTGAAATTAAAACGTGATAAACAATAAAAAAGAATTTTTTACATTAATTTAATTAAAGTAATAGAATATTGTGTGAGACTGTCCATATTCTCTTCATCCAGTTTAAATAGACCTAATTACTTTTTAGTCCATTCGATGTTAATAGGCTTAGCTTAAAATTTAAAGTTCTATTTTATCTTCACCTTCGAATTGCTCAAAATGTTATTGATCTGCTTTATTTATAAGCAATTATTTTATTTATAAATAGACCCCACTAATACTTCGTAATGCCCCCAACATACCCCATGATAAAAATTTAATGCGTACTTATATTGAATGGGGGAGTATATGAAACAGAACTTCACTTTAGTTATTTTTTGCATTGAAACATGATTTATTTAGGTTCATAAGCCCGCATATTATATATATGTGACATATTTTTTCAATGTTAAAGTGTTGAAAAATAAATAAATAAATAAATTGCATGCTTTATAATTTTTAAGATAAAATGAAATTATTTCATTGTATTGCATAATTTGTTTAGTTTGGATTGCATTTGCAAATTGCAATGAATTAATTATCCATTATATGTGGTACGCATTCTCGTAAGCAAATTCTGTTGCACAGAATATGTTATATTAAATAAGGAATAAGTTCTCTGAGCATTCTACAAAACACTTTGTGGGCACAACTCAAGCACATGGATGGTGAACCAGGATCAAAATATGATAAGGTGTCTGGACCAATGGCGGGCCGGCCTTCTCCTGCAAGTTTTTTCAATCAACTTTTTTTTCCATGTTTCCATATCCTAAAATATCGAACTTTTATCAAGAATGTGTTTAATTTTATTAATTTTATTGTTATCCTTGAAAAAGATATATCATTTTAAAAAAAGTAATTATTGACTGATTTTGACTTTTTTTTATTTTATTAAAGTAATGGATTAATTGGAGTTGTCAGGTACCAAACAATATCTCACATGAAATTAACATGGAAGGATTATGGGATATATACAGATATTCAATATCTCAATTTAGTACGAGATCGTTTGGAAAAATTCAAAAATAAATAAAGCTTTTTTTTTAAAAAGAATAAATAAAGTTGTTCAAGTTGTATAAAGCGGACAATGTCATACCAATATATAAATTGAGATAATTCTGTCTCATAACTTAATAATTTGATCCATCACATATATAAATTTCAAATGTGCTCATTTTTCTATCTCCTTCTGTTATCGTGTTCATGGTTTCATAAACCGATGGATTGTTTTCCATCTAAATTGTAAAGTGTGGTTCTTTAGTTTGGAGATTTAGCTGTAAATGTATTGGATTTACTACCCTTTTACTTATATTTTAGTTTTATATTTACGTTTTCTTTGACCTTTAAAAAAATGCAATTTAATTATTAACATTTTATATTTGGATTTGAATTCTATATTGTACCGGATCATTCATTCAAAATATTTATCATAATTTATCAATATTTATGCTGCACAGGATGATCAAGTACAATGATTAAAATCCCTTATGTTTACCCTCTCCACCATTCAAAGGGCATGGGGGTGGTAGATTGATAGGGCCCTAGCTTGGAGTTGGAGTTCAATTTTTTTACATCCAAAAAAGAATGAAAATAAGTGCCATGAATACAATCAAGTACAATAAAAATGTCTAGTTAATATTTCATCTACTATTGTTCTTATTTGCCAAATTAACTTATTGCGATTTAATTTGATCGGGATCTGAAATTAATTTATAGTGACACTCTAGCAACTAGCAAGCATACTGTTCCTTCGCTTCAATATCCAGCTACAAAGTTGAATTCGTGGATTGAAGACAAATTATGTGAATACCCTCCCGAGATGCGTATATATTTATTTCTAGGGAAATATTATTTTTACCCAATCAAGTGCCTAAAGTCTTCTTTTGTACAATTATTATACAATACTATTATTTTAGTTTTGTCCAATTATGATTCTTCTATCCTTGCTCACTCATTTTTCCAACTGTATTTCAATAATTTTCCGACTGTATTGGGGTCATTTTAGTCGATTTAAAAAAAAAAAACAATTTTGTACAATTGGTCCAGAAGACTTAAGGCACTTCTTATTTATTTATGTGTGTAGAGGAAGAAGTAGCTCAATAAATGAAGGTTTCTTAATTAATTCCCTTTTAAGAATACTGCAAGACTATAACTTTACCAAAAAAAAAAAAAAAAACAGGGAAGAAATAGGGGAGTGATTGGGGAGGATGATTGTAGGAAGAGAATAGGGTAATCAAAATGGAGTAGTGATTACCTTATTTAGGAGGAGATGTAGTGATTTTGTTCTCATGAAGCATGCTAATTACACTAATTTTCAATTTCATTTCCATTACCATTGAAGAGTTGTTAACCAAGCGTCCCATAAATCTTTTAATTAGAAAAATTCAACTTACTCACTAACTCGGTTAATCTGCACTTATTTTATTGAATCACAAGAGAGTCTTTCTTCTTATTGAGACTCTTATTAGTTATCGACCTATGTAAAGAGTTTTCGATCCTATTATAATAGGTCAAGTTTATGCCACATCAATATTCTAACGCATGAATCACCCTACTAAAAAAATGAGCATCATAATTATACATCGCCGATATCATACACAATTAAATTCTAATAATTATAGGGACGATTAAGGAAACATTATTATGATGAAAGAGTCTAATTTACTTGTTATCTTATTCAACCATGTATTTCTATACCCAAAGGAAAGAATGTTGTTACGAAACTTAGGCCCCCAGCAAAGAAAGAAAAATAAGTAGATTAAATGATATATATATTAGCATGACTAATTTATATATCTACCTAAATCCTAATTATTAGCTAGGTTGTGGAATACATAATTAAAGTGTTTTTATATATTCCCACAAATTTGTAAGGCCAAAAGAAGTGTTTACATTACCAAATACGCGGAACTGAAGCTCCACTTTCCAGCAAAAAGAGAAACTCACATGCACACAACCATCATTTGCAAGCTAAGTATTAAAAGCAATATCTTAGTGTGCTCTATCACTATTCTTTCTACTTCTCATCTTTTTCTTTTCTTATTGCTTTTCTTTGGTGGTCTAACTGGCCTGGATCCCACAACTCTCCATTTTTTGACGTGTAGGCCTAAGAATTAGAAGTGGTTCGGGCGTACAACACTGTATTAAAACTCTACAAAAAAATGTTCCGGAATCACATTTTTTCAGAAGCTGATAGACTCATCTATTTTGAAAAAAAAAGTGATTCTCGATTTCCTATCACATTTGCAAACACCACCTACATCTAGTGAAATTGGATTTATCAATGTTGATTTAATACACATTTATGTGTGCATAAGTACGTTTTATGTGTATTCAAAAGGTGTATTTCATAAATCTAGTGGTGCATTGAGTGACATTAAGCCCCTGAGATGATCCAAACTATTGACCGTTGATTATAATATGGTGTTGTTTGAAAAGATAGTCATTTAAAAAAAAAAACTTCTTTTGGAAAAAAAATTAAAAATTCTAGACTATCAAAAGAATTTGCAAACACACCCTATATCAAGCTCGTACAACCTATGCCATATATAGCAAGTCATGCATAGGTATGTGAATTTGGATATGTATCCATCTCTTGAATTAATTAGCTGATGTTGCAATCATTCCAAGTTGTTGAAGAGATGCATGCATGCATATACAGTTAATGTATAATGTCATGTTTCAATCAGTGATTCAATGCATGTTTTGTACATAGAATATGCTCATTTCGATGCATGGTTCTTTTCAGGTTGCTACAGGACATAAATGAGGAAAAACAGAAATTGTCCAGATGGGCATAGGAATATGCCAGTTTGATGATGATGTACCAAATTATGTACGACAAGTCTCATATCTCATTTGCGCACGTTTCAATCAAAACTAGTATCACATTTTCAGTTAAATCTAGTCACATTTTAGTTATATTAGTCTGCACGTTTCAGTTCATTATTGTGCCTAATTGCACTGTATAACTGATACATAGAAGACTGGGCCGATAATCCAATAGGCTACGACCACCAGATCAATTTAATCATGTCATATATAGACCGTCTTATAAATCGCAAAACCATATCCGGCCCCTTATTATGAAATGATGAAACTTGAAGATGGAGATCCCCATTACTTGAGAATCACTTCATGAAATAATTATCACAAAAGATAAAGTTGCAATAATTTGATCATATGAGGTCCTTCAACCCTAAGCATGAAGGGCACCAACAATTAAAGACTCATATGATATGAAGGGTGAAGAAAGTTATTTGGAATTAATGGTCCCCTTCTCTTTTCTAGAGAAATTATTCTATTTTCCCGAAAGAAGAGAGTCGATGTAGGGACAAAAAATAGGAACATAACATTCCTACTGCATCAATGTGTAAGACTCAAAATATTTCTATATTTCAAGACTTCCGTATATGAGACATGATACATTTGCAAAAGTATTATAACAAATGTAAATTTCGTCTAACATATGAAACCATCTCATATAATTTTTTATAGTATTTTTCTAATATATTCATCGATATTTCAGTAAATTATCAGTATATTTTTGTAAATTCAATACGTGCCAAAAAAATTTCCCTCGGCACCAATATATTCAAGAGCAAGCAAGTCTCTTGTGCACTAGGTGCACTGTGCAATCAAGTGCATTTTTAAACAGTTGAAGTTGTATTCACTGGATAGTTAGAGTTGTTTACACTGAACAGTTATGACAGTCCAATCGTAATTGTTTAGTATAATCAGCCCTAACTATCTGATAAAAAAAACTATATAACAATATATTTGAATTGCATCGTACTCCTAATGTATATAAGACCTTGGCTATTTTCAATCCTTAGATAGATATGGTCGTTGAAGGTATAGAAAAGATTAAAAAAAAAATGCCAAAATGGTGGTTGAAACTATAAATTCCTGCATTTATAATGTCAGACCAGGATAAAATAAGCATTGCAACTTCAAGAAGATGTTAATAACTTCCTACATTTCTTATTCCAAACTTGGGCCACTTCACCAACTGAAGGAAAAAAAAGACTCAGCATAGTATAAGAACTTCAAGCAGAGTTGGTTCAGCTAAATCATCATCTTAGGAAAGATAAAAACTTTTATGAACTTGATTCGCAGAAGTTCTATGGAAAACTTCATATACTATTTAGTATGTGAAGTGTCATTATTTAATGATTTCGAGGGAACAAAAAATCAAACAGTTTTTGAATAATAATACTTTGTATGTTAAAATGTGATACTTGGATGCTAAAAAGTATTACTATGAAAAAGAGAGTTCACGTGACACGAGACCTACTCCTTAAGAATAATAATACAACAGTCCCTTAACTTGAAAGAAATAATAATACAAAGTTACAAACATTCCACATTAAAGTGCATGATCTATCATCCTATACACAATAACATAGAGTGGACAAGACGGCTAAATATGCTCATCGCGCAACATAGTTATTACATCATCATTAGTAAAATAGCCGAGAGGCGCATGTTATGAGTAAGCTAAGACATTAACCACCGCGCTTTGGTCTACTAGGAGGAGGAGAAGGCTTTGGAATGAAAGGCATAAGGGGCGTACCATGCTGGACGGGCCCAGGTCGTATGGAAGCCTTTGAGCTTGGAACTGGATCAATGGGCCGATAGTCTTCCAAATTCACGTCTTGATCTGGTGTTGGAGGGTACATAGTATTATCCTGCACAATTCATAGAAATCAGAAAAAATGAATAAAATTAGACTCTCAATCAGGGCACCTTATATGTACGTAGTTCGTTTTGCAGTTTTTAGAGCAATGTGTACCTTAAGCTTCCTGCTTTTGACGATCAATGCCTTAGTATTGCTCGCAATCGAAACCAAACCTTTAATTATTGATAAACAGTTTAGGAAATGATTTAATGATGCGCATAAGAATGATGAATATAGGAAGAACACGCACTAGTTCTGTTGGTTCTAAGAATACCCATAAAAGAGTATTTTCATTAATCAAATTCAACTCCCTTAGCACAAATCTTGTATAATCAAATCAAAACCTTAAACATAAATATCCAAGTCTAAAAATCTAGTATCCATCTTCATCGATGTCTACAACCTTTAAGGATCAGGACAATCCATTATGATTATGGTTAAAATAATATGTTTACAAGAAATTATTTAGTTAGACCCTCAACCAAGAGTTTAAGAATTGTGTCGAAAATCATTTACAAATTTTAGAATATAACAGTCAAAAAGATGTATCATGATCCCCTGCTAGTAAGTTTCAGTAAATAAAAAAATAATTCAAGACCTTCTGGGATATAATTTTTATTTCTTTTGCAAAATAAGTAAATTGTTCAATGATTAAGTTCAAAAACAATCAAGAAGAACTCATCTAGGTTAGGCAAGACAATAAATTATCATATTTATAACATTAATATCTTCACCTAACACAGCAATCACTACTTTCTTCCAATTTCCTCAACAGATTCTCCATGCAGTAATCTCTACTCAATTTGTAAATTTCTTACCGCAGTAAAACTTTTTACTAATTCTCTCTGTATACAAAACACAAGTGAAGAGGTAAAAAATGAGCAAGAATTTACCTGGATTAGTGGTGATGCTTCCTCTGTTAGAGCAACCAACGTACAAAGCTGTCCCAATTAACACCAACAAACACAAGAATCCAAAAGCCTTCATTATATATTGATCCCAGAAAAACAACAAAAGTTACTTTTTAGCCTAACTTCTATTTTCCCTCCTAAAAAATCCCCAATTCTACTTCAAATTTTTTCTTGACAAACCCTAAAAAATGGGGAGAATAAAACAGCAGAAATTTCAATCAAAGAAGCAAGCCAGTGAAACAACAAACTGAAAGCATTTTGAAATAGTTGAGTGTCCAGAAATTGCGCAGAGATAAGGAGACAAAATGGGGTGTGCCCATGCGGAATATATAACAAGATGAATCCAATAAAATAATTTTTGCGGTGGCGAGTCATTATGAATGATCATGTGGTTTCTTCGATTGCTAGCTGTAGTTTCTGGGAATTTAATGAGATTAAAAGGGAAAAAACAAAATAAAAATGGTAGAGGAATAAATGAAGAAATGAATGCTTGGAAGAGCAATGGAATGCGCGCCTCCTGCTGAGCAGCCTTTGGCCTTTGAGAAAGACAAAACAAAACCAATTTTTTTTTTTAAAAAAAATCCTATTTATTCGATTATGGAATTGAAATAATAATATTTCGATCCACAAAATTATAGGAAAAAAAAAAAAAGGTGACAATCTCCCGTGAATCCCATAAACGATTTCTCTTCGAGTATTGCTCTTATGTGTGCTATTATACAACACAGTTTACTGTCATAATTATCCTATGTATTATCGTTGTATAGAAATCGAGGGTATTTGGTTTGTAGAAAAGAATTAGAATGACAACAACTTTGATAATAGTGAGATTAGTAATGAATATGCTAGTTATTTTTTAGTTATTTAGTTTGTATATATGTATGACCATAGTTATCATGAATGGTGATTGGTTTAATGAAAATTATTGATAATAGAAATATATTAACTATATTTTTTATGTTAAAAAATTATTATATACTCCCTCTGTTCATGAAAAATAGAAAATTGATATAATATGTAAAAAGTAAAAATATTGTGTCACATCAAATACAAAATAAATTATTTTAAAAATGTAATGTGTGTATGTTGAAAAATGTAGATAAAATTTATTATTTTCATTTTAGGCAACATGACTATTTTTCATGGAAGACTCAATAAGACAACCAAATCTATATTTTGTGGACAGAGGGAGTACTGATAATGCTTTAAAATATTATAAATAATAATAACAAATAATTTAGAAGACAATTTTTTTTTTCAAAAATTATATATGGAAATTTAGGGAGGAATGACTTTCATTCCTACCAAAAAGTAAGTAATGGATCTATAATTTTTATTCCTTACTTTTAAGATATCAAATTATTATTTGAGGTATCATTACCCTCAACCAAATATCACACTTCATTTCATTACCATTTCTCATTTTTAAAGGTGTCAACCAAGCACCCCTCAAATATTTTTTAAGCAATGACAGATAATTTGTATAACAATAATCGTATGTTATATATAACAGTGTGATGTGTGCTACGTCAAGCTCAACATCAAACATTTATTAAAATAAGGTGTAGTACCTAAGAATGTCCTAAAAAAGCACCAGAAGATGCATGTGCAACTCTAAAGCCAAAAATATGGCTCACATACAACAACTGTAAACTACGGTGGAAATCAAAGGAAAGCCTGCACAAAATCGGGCCGGGGGGGCTCTGATATCAATTCTTCGATGCTAAAGTCAGCAAAGACCTATTGGGAGAAAATGCATCAGAAATTGCAATAATTAAAATGTGTTTTCAAGTGAAAGTTTCCTTTGAAAGACAAAATTGATATTTTTTTATCTTTAAGAGTAGAATAGTAGTCTCTCTTGTGTTTTTTTTTTTTTTTTGAAGGAGTAAATCGGTCATACAACCCTCCACAGAAAATAAGTATTACAACACACGGGCTATACTACTGATTACAACAGGAATCTCTACTCCGTTCCAATCTTGAGGATCCGGAGAGTTAAACGCATATCTTGCTAACTCGTGGGCCATTATGTTCCTCTCCTGAGGAATGTAGTCATTTGTCCACAACGTGCCCTCCTTCATCTCGTCCCAAATATCCATGAGGCTTGCACTTACTGGGCTGAAGCATTCCTCTTGGATGTGAATTGCTTTTACCACTTCCAAGGAGTCCGACCACACCCTGACTCGCCTGAGCCCCTGACTCTTGCACGACCTTATTCCTTCCTGAATTGCTCGAGTTTCGGCCCCAAAAACCGATCCCGAGTCATGTATTTGTCTACACCCGCCTGCTACCGGGATCTCATCTCTTTGGATCAGGATAAAGCCTACCGCATATCGGTCTCTCTCATGATCATAGCTCGCATCGACTAGCACTGTGACTCCTCCGTACTTCTCGTATCTCGGCTCAAGTTTCCTCAAGGCTCTTGCTGATTCCCTATAGGATTTCAAATATGTGTGGGCGTTTCTGAGCGCAGCTAGAAACTCCCGCGCCCACTCAACTCTAATCTGTTTCTTCCCCCCACTTCGTCCTCTTTTTTCCTCGTGTGTAATCCGACACCTCTCCCTCCAAATCCCCCACATTATCGTAATTGTTTCTTCACTTTCCCCCTTGCTAAGTCCATCAAAGACCATTTGTATAAAATCCCACGTACTCATAAAACTACCTCTTTTAAGGAGGTCCCATCTACCTTCTTTCTTCCATATACTTCTCACCTCTGGGCATAGGAAGATCGCATGTATCGTATTGGCTCCCCAGCTGTTACACAAATTACAACTCGGGAGGATCGACACATGGTGCCTAGCCAAGTTTCCCTCCATTGCAGGCGCATCATTCATAACTCTCTAGAGGAATATTTTTTCCTTTGGGGGTAACTCATATTTCTAGGCCATTTTCCACCACTTTTCTTCCTTCTCCATGCCCATTGAGCTCCCTTCCCCTACACTACTCATCCTTCGCTATAGGTGGAGTGCATACCCAGATCTCACGCTATACTTTCCTTTCGGTTCTAGCCTCCAATACCGTGCATCCTCTCCGTCTTCTTGATTGATCGGGGTACTAAGAATAGCCTCATTTTCATAAGATAAGAAGGCATCTTGCAGCAGCTCCGCATTCCATTGCTTATTCGGTAGAATGTACTTCTCGATTTTATCATCCCCTCACAAAGACCTGCTACCCAAGGTTCTTTAAAAAATTGAATCATAGTGCCATCGTTAATATTCCATCTTAAACCTTCTCTCAACAAATCCCTACTCCAACATAGTGATCTCCCCATAAAGGAAGGACTCGAACCAAGCTCTGCCTCCATGTGTTGGAGTTATATGTGAAAGTATGCTTTTACTTTGTATAACTCATGTATTAAACACTTATTTATGAGAATAAATCTTTTATCGCATTTGCTTTGAATATGAATGAATGTTAAATATTTATTGCAAACCGTTCAATATATATGTATATAGTACGTGTTACATTGTAGTTAATGTGGTGATACCAGATCACGGAAGATCACATTAACAGTTTTCCTTGTAACTAAACGTACAAGTTCACGACCCAGGTGGAATTGAACAATCCGCCGTGAAAGGTCGATGTGTAATTCTCAGATTGGCATGTCTTGACCAAGAGATTGCACTAGCATATTTAGTATGTGTTGAAGAGGACCTACAGTGAGGATAAATTCTTCTGTTCTGATATGTGAAGAATTAGACCTCAGTGGTTATTGATTTCTTAATCTGTGTCACTTAAATAGGACCGTGTGTGCTTAATAGTTACTACTTTGATCCATGTTGGGAGAGAATCGTCGTGACTTCGAACCTTGTGCTTTGGGCAGTAATATTAATCATACGACTGTTGCTAAGATTTAATACGGAGAAACGCGTGCGAGTACGGCTCGTGTGATTTATCCCCTTGGTGGGCTCAGAAGTTTTATCGTACCAAATCTTGTAAGTGAAGAATTAGTTTCTTCGGTACGGATAATAATGTTGAGTTGTCTTTATTCCAACGTGAAAGATATTAATTAATTTAGAGCTATTCAGAAGCTTAATTAATTAAAGGACTAGATAATCTTAAACAAGGAAAATAATAATCGGGAGTCAATATTATCGTAATATGGATTAAGATGGATAGTGCAATATTAATTTATTAGTGGTACTAATTAATATCAATGGGCTGAATTATATTGGGGCTCAATATTGAAATTCAGAAGCCCATTGGAGGTCCAATCTTAATTCTCCTAAAAGCCCCTCAAGTAGCCCATTAAGTAGCCCAATAACAATAAGGTGATTAAAATAAAAGAAAATTTATTTGCTGATTTTTTCTTATTATTTTTTAAAATTAAAGATTTAGGAGAGAAAATATTTTGTTGATTTTCTTGGAAAGATTTTATGAAAGATATGTATTCTTGGAATACAAGATTATCTGATATATTCAAGAAGATCCAAATCTTGTGATTTCAATCCTAAGATTTTCGAAAATTACCTTTAATGAGGAGATTGAGATTTTTGTGGAATATTTTATTATAGAGAAAAGAATATATGAGATATATTCAGGATTTCTTAGAGATTAAGAAAAGATTTTCTCTCCTCTATTCCATAGCTAAAAAAAACGCTCACTCCCTCTTATAAATAGGGGATGATTATTTCATCCCCATGTACATGATTCCATGTGTTGGAAAAATTAAGAGCAAAAATATTTTTTTTTCCTTGGTTATTTTAATTGCTAGAAAGCACTTCCCAACTGTGATCAAGCAAGACGAAATTGACATACTTGAGAAGGTCTTTTGGTTGGTAGCACGTTCGTGATAGTCCCGTGATTATCAAATGCCATATCTACAAGAGGTACGTAATCACATAAATTCCTAGTTGTTCCGTCATAGGTTTTATGTGAATTAATTCTGCATGCATGATGATAAAATTGTTGTTGGAATTATTATTTGAATTAATTAGGATTAATTCATGCTAGTAATAATTGTATTAAAATTCGTATTTAAATTTCATCCCGAATAGTTTCCGGGCACCCCTATTTTCCCAACAACTGGTATCAGAGCCATGGTTTTCGGGCTCTAATCTTTAAATTGGAATTTAAATTGTAGAACATTAAATTGAAATTGGATAGTAGAATTGCTAGATCTTTTTTGCATGTATCCAATTGTCATGGTTTTAATGTTTGTTTTAATTTTATTAATGCATGTGAATTAATTTTTTTCAATTCGATTCGTTCGAATTTATTTTTCTCGTGAGAAAATTCACGAGTAGATTAGTTGGTTTTATTTTGATTTAATCAATGTAATATACTAGTCTAGATCTATGTTTATTTATTTTTTATTAATAAATTGTAACCGGATCGAGACGAAGACGGAAACGAAGAGTTGAAGACGATGTACCCGGACGATGCATGCATGTGTGGCGCATGCGTGGATGTGGATCGTGCGTGGGGTGAAAACGAATAGTGAAACCCGGCGCACGGCGTGCGTGAAGCGCATGGAGCCATGCGTGACGGGGCACCGAGCAGCCCGGGGCGCGAGCCTGTGTAGGGGCACCGAGAGGCGCACGGCCCACCGTCGTGGGCCGACGTGCGCCTGATCTCGGCCCGCGCTATCGCGTTTTTGTGCTTATTTTTTACGTAAGATTCCAAACGTCATGCCGAACCCCAAACGAATTTTTTTTTGATGAAGTGTTGATGTTTGAGTGGGAGCTTGTCGAGACGAACGATGAAAGCAACGAGGATGATTTCTCGCATCAAGACGTGAAGAAAATTAAACCGTGACAATTGGATTTGAGTGCTCCAATGTGTTTTAATTTTTGTTTTGATGGATGTTTTTTTACGTGCACCCATTATTTGTTGATATGTGTTTGCATGATTTTAATTGTCCAAGAAAAACCTTACTTTCGAAAATTACTAAGTATGTTTCTTTAATCGCAATTTTATTCCAAATAATAAAATTGGATTAATTTGACCTCCATAATTTATTTATTTGTGAAGTCTTTTTGGAATACATTTTCCCCTTGGATCGGCCAAAAAGACGGATTTCACATGAATAAATTCCGAAAGGATAATTGTAGATTATTACTATTGGCGGTATTGACCCTCACCACGAGTGGCTTGCTCAAAGCGAAATAATAATCATGCATTGAATTATGGTTATTACTTAGGCATAAGAAATTGATATTAACTTACTCCCCGCAGAGTCCCTATCAATTTTTATGTGGTCAAAGTGGGAGCCAACTATTAATTTTGAATTAAGGATTTGTAACTTTTAAGTTTGTGATCCGCTTGAATGTGTTTAAATATATAGACCATCCCTCGTGGCACATTTAAATTGTTTCGAGATGTTGACTGATGCATGATTATATTGTTTTAAGGTTTCAATATAATTGATATGATCGAATTATGTGATAATTTCGTATTTTTCTAGATATTAATATGAATGTATATTTTATTCTCATTTCATCATGTCGTAACCTTTTAATCCACTTCTTAGGTATACTTTAAGTTAACAAACTTTATAGAGAGAATTATATCGACACTACTACATTTTTGCTCATAGATAACTGAGCCTAGATAACGGGTATTGTTGAATTAGTTATCTATGTTTCGTAAATCCGTTATCTAGGTAATATCTGTTATCTAGTTAAAATGATTTTTGCTCATAGATAACTGACTTTTCTTATGGTTATCTAGGCTTGGTTATCTATGTAATTTTTAATTTTTAATAATAAATTTTAAATTTGAATTTTTCCCTTAGATAACTAATTATGAATCAGTTATCTATTTTTCGGTTATCTATTACATAAAATTAATTTGTTAAGATAATTCCACACTTAATTTTTTTTTTTTACTTCTAAATGGTTGAACCATATTCAACCCCAATTATAAAAAAGCATTAACCACGAAATCCCCAATTCTCAACCGTCCACTACGTCCTCCGCCACCTACGCTCTCCACCGCCTGCTCTCCGATGCAAGCTCTCCACTGCCTGCTCTTCAACGCCAACGCTCTCCACCACCACGATTCCACCTCCACCGCCGCGCCGCTCTCCGCCGACAAAACGGTAACACTCTCCACCGCGCCGCTCTCCAACACTCGTCCACACTTTTGCGCGAGGCACCGCCTCCGCCACATTGCCTCCTCCACCCAACACCTCCTGGTTCTGTTGCTATTTTGTCTAAGTCACTATTTTTTCTAGATTTAGAATTTTCTTCGTTGCTATTGATTACCAAAAATTACCATTAAAATGAGTAACGCTCTGGTTTGATTTGTTAAAACTTTGGAAGTTAAATCTCTGCTTCGATATCTGCTCTATAGATCTATATCATAGTGGGCAATTTGGTAGTTTATCGAAATTTCCTGACCTTGATTGCTATTTTCCCTGGGTTTATCGTGTTTATGTATCAATGAAGCATTGAGTGCGATTCGATCTTCAATCCTCATTAGATTTGTGTAACCTTCTATTGATTTTGTGAAATTGGAATAGATTACCCTGATTCCAATTATTGAAATTTGGTCTTGTTTAGTTGTAGTATTAATTTCATTTTTTGTGAATGCATTAGTAAAGGAGGAGATATTAGGCATTTAGTATGGGGTTATCTCATGCGTAGTTTGCTCGCATTCATCAATTCTACCTCAATTGTAAGTATTAATTTTACCCTGATTCTAATTATTGAAATTTGGTCTTGTTTAGTTGTAGTATTAATTTCATCTTTTGTGAATGTATTAGTAAAGGAGTAGATATTAGGCATTTAGTATGGGGTTTTCTCATGCGTAGTTTGCTCGCATTCATCAATTCTACCTCAATTGTAAGTATTTAATGGTTGTCTATTGTTGACCTCTTCACTTCTTAGGTAGATGAGAACGAACCAATCAGTTCAGGATGAGAATTTTTTGTGAATTAAAACACAAGGTTCAAATTAGACCTGCATAATATACAAATTCATCATTATTATCAAGCTGAGACTGAACTCAAAGTAAGTTAAAGGGCTTCCTTAACTTAATTGATGGGAAGATAAGATAAAATAGGATTTATTCACGTAACTCTTAGAAGAATCACTTTCCCCCCACCCCCTTCTTTTGTTTTGGAAATGTAATTTAAACTTTGTCCTTACTGCACAAAATTACAAGTGGGTTATTCACGTTAATATACCCGGCAAGCCTAATGATAAGTCAAGCAATGGAAAAAAGGCAGTTTATGATCGGAAGCGTGACAATGAACACATGAAGTGCACCATCTTGACATCTTTGTCTGAGGATTTGAGGCGCATTCATGAAGACATTGTATCCGTTGTTGAAATCATGAAAGCCTTGAAGAGATGTTTTCATATCATAAACCCATGACTAATCAGTTCACCAAACATGACTCGGTCAAGTTGGAAATGGTGGAGGGAATGCCCATGAGGGAGTACGTTCTTGAGATTATGGCATACCTTAACAAGTTGGAAGTACTTGGTGCGGATTTTGATGTCCCTTCTCAGGTCGATTTCATACTCCATTCTCTACCGAAAAACTTTGAGCAGTTTCAACTGAACTGTCAGATGAATGAACGGACAAGTCGTTTGCCCGAGCTCTTGTAAGCTTTAGTTTTGGCGGAGGCGATAATGGGGCACCAGTCCATTGCTATGGTGGTTAATGGTCCGTCTACCTCTTCTGGTCCCAAGGGAGGGAAGAAGGGGAAGATAACCAAAGGCCGGACCCAAGCAAATCCAACTGTTGCGAAAGGCAAAGCCAAGGCTAGCATCGAAGGGGAAGTGTTTTAACTGCGGTAAGATAGGACATTGGAGGTCTGCCTGTTCCAAGCCTAAGAGGCTAGGAAAGTTAGGTAATTCACACGCCCTAGTCGTGGAAACTTGTGAAGTGGCGTATGTTGTCCATACGTGGGTAGTGGATATGAGAGCCACTGATCATATTTGTTTCATTTTGTATAGGTTCAAGCTAACCCGACAACTTAGCGAAAGTGAGGTCCCCATCACACCAGGCAATTGCTACGAGAGTGGCAGCTGAAGCAGTGGGAGAAGTGCGCCTATCTTTTGAAAATAGAGTTATGGTCTTGAGAGACATTCTCCATGTTCCTAGTTTAGAAAGAACTCAACCTTCAGTTTCTAAACTGTTTTGAATAGATACTCAGTTTCTTTTAATAAGGATGTTATTATTTCTTGAAACGATGAGTTTATCTGTTCTGAAACATTGTTGGATGATCTTTATACCATTAATTGGGCACACCACTCACACATTGAATCTAATAACACATCGACTATTTCAAGTTATAAAAGTGAGCGTTCTTTCTGATATGAATGAAATACTTCTATGGCATCTTAGCTTAGGTCATATTAATCTAATGCAAATACAAAGATTGGTGAAAGACGGATCCTTTGAGTCTCTTCAAGTTGAGTCGTTTCCGACTTGTGAATCCTGTTTAGAGGGTAAAATGACCAAGAGGGCATTTGGAGACAAGGGGAATAGAGTCACGGAAGTGTTGGAACTCGTTCATACGGATATGTGTGGTCCAATGACGATCATAGCAAGGAGGGGGTATGAGTATTTTGTTATTTTAGTTGACGATTACTCGGGATATAGATATATCTACCTTATCTTGCATAGGGAAAGAAGTATCAAGTTTCTACGATCTGATCGTGGAGGCGAATACCTCAGCGATGAATTCTTAAACTACATATCGGACGAAGGATTGTATCCCAGTTAACTGCACCAGGAACCCCTCAACAGAACGGTGTGGCGGAACGAAAGAACCAGACTCTTTTAGAAATGGTCAGATCCATGATGAGTTATTCAGATTTACCCAAATCATTTTGGGGTAACGCCTTGGAAACAGCAGCTTACATTCTAAACTTGGTGCCATCCAAATTGGTTCCTAAAACCCCGATAGAATTGTGGATCGTGCGCAAGCCCAGTCTGAGACACATGCGGATATGGGGGTGTCCAGCATACGTGCTAGACAAGGAAGCCGGTAAATTGGATCCACGTTCGGAGTTAAAACTGTTTATAGGATATCCCACGGGAACGAAAGGGTGTATGTTCTATAGTCCCAAGGATCAAAAGATCGTGATTAGTACACACTTTAAATTCTTGGAGGAAGACTATATGAACAATCGGAAGCCTAAAAATGAAATTACCTTAGAAGAATTGAGAGGGCAAACCTTGATACCAAGTATACAAGATGATATATCAATCGTCACACCTTCACAATCGGAACCCCGTCGTAGTGGGAGGTTTGTTAGACAACCCGAGAGATTCATGGGAATAGGAGAATCTTCGGATTTGATTACCGGTGATGAATTGGACCCATGGACATACAACGAGATAATCCAATATAAAGATGCGGAATCTTGGCAAACGGCAATGAAAGCTGAGATGAGTTCGATGGATCATAATCAAGTGTGGGAGTTGGTCGAACCACCCAATGGGGTAGAATCCATTGGATGTAAGTGGGTATACAAGAGGAAAAGAGGACTTGACGGAAGGGTTGAGACCTTCAAGGAAAGGCTAGTGGCAAAAAGGGTATACTAAAAAAGAAGGGATCGATTATGAGGAAACCTTTTCACTTGTAGCTATGCTTAAGTCCATCCGTATTCTCTTGTCGATCGCTACGCATCTAGATTACGAGATCTGGAAAATGGATGTTAAGACAACTTTCCTTAACGGAAGTCTTGACGGTTTAGATATCTATATGCGACAACTCGAAGGTTTTATTGCGAAAGGCCAAGAGCATCTCATATGCAAGGTCAAACAGTCCATCTATGGACTTAAGCAAGCATCATATATTTGGAACCAGTATTTTGATCAAGTTATTAAGTCTTATGGGTTTTGATCAAAACGAGTTCGAAAGTTGTGTGTATAAAAAGTGTGACGAAATTGAAGTGGTATTCTTAGTATTATACGTAGACGATATTCTACTCATTGGAAACAATGTAAAGGTATTGTCAGACGTAAGGGTATGGTTGTTAAATCAGTTTGATATGAAGGACTTAGGGAAAGCCGGTCACATCCTTGGGATCAAGATCACTCGAGATCGCAAGAGAAGGATGTTGGGCTCATGCAAGTTTCATATAAAGACACTGTTTTGAAGCAGTTCAACATGCAAGATTCCAAGAAAAGGTTTTGTACCTTTTTGGCACGAAATCTATCTATCCAAAGAAATGTGCCATAAGACGCCTGCGCAGATAGATGACATGAAAGGTGTTCCGTACGCTTCGGGCGTAGGAAGCCTTATTTATGCAATATTGTGTACGAGACCGGATATCTGCTTTTGCCTCGGGCATAATAACAAGATATCAAAGTAACCCCGGGAAAGCTCATTGGACTGCAATTAAATGCATTCTATAGTTTCTGAAAAGAACTAGCGATGGAGTGTTGATTAACAGTCGGACAGTTTAATTCCCATGGGATGCAAAAACTCAAATTTTCAATCAGATATAGAATCCAAAATATCTACCTCGGGTAGTGTGTTTTGCATGGAAGAAGGAGACATGACATGGAGAAACGACTAGCAGAAATGCATCGTCGATTCGACCATGAAAACCGAATAAGTAACTGCTTGTGAAGCAGCGAAAGAAGTTGTTTGGCTCAAGTACCTCTTAGTGGACTTGGACGTTGTTCCGAATTTACCCAGCACAATCACTGTCTATTGTGATAATGCCAGAGCAGTTGTAAATTCAAGGGAACTGAGAGCCCACAAGGCCAGCAAACACATTGAAAGAAAACACCATCTTATACGAGAAATCGTTAAAAGAGGAGATAAAGAGGTGGCAAAGATAAACGTCGGAGGACAACTTAGTATATCCATTCACAAAGGGTCTACCTCAAAGTACATTCGAGAGACATGTGGATGGAGTGGGAGTCGAGACTATTGCCAATTTGCTTTAAGTATAAGTGGGAGGAATTATTAGGTTAGTGTAGGTTGACATGAGATGTCACGTAGAGCTACTACACTAGACATGCATGATGTATACTAAAATGCAGACTTTAAGTATAAGTTGGAGATTGTTAGAGTTACACGTGAAAGTATGCTTTTACTTTGTATAACTCATGTATTAAATACTTATTTATGAGAATAAATCGTTTACCGCATTTACTTTGAATATGAATGAATGTTAAATATTTATTGCAAACCGTTCAATATATATATATATATATATATATATATATATATATATATATATATATATATAGTACGTGTTACATTGTAGTTAATGTGGTGATACCAGATCACGGAAGATCATATTAACAGTTTTCCTTGTAACTAAACATACAAGTTCACGACCCAGGTGGAATTGAACAATCCGTCGTGAAAGGTCGATGTGTAATTCTCAGATTGGCCTGTCTTGACCAAGAGATTGCACTAGCATATTTAGTATGTGTTGAAGAGGACCTACAGCGAGGATAAATTCTTCTGTTCTGAAATGTGAAGAATTAGACCTCAGTGGTTATAGATTTCTTAATCTCCGTTACTTAAATAGGTCTGTGTGTGCTTAATGGTTACTGCTTTGATTCATGTTGGGTGAGAATCATCGTGACTTCGAACCTTGTGCTTTGGGCAGTAATATTAATCATACGACGGTTGTTAAGATTTAATACGGAGAAACGCATGCGAGTACGGCTCGTGTGATTTGCCCCCTTGGTGGACTCAGAAGTTTAATCGTACCAAATCTTGCAAGTGAAGAATTAGTTTCTTCGGTACGGATAATAATGTTGAACTGTCTTTACTCCAAGGTGAAAGATATTAATTAATTTAGAGTTATTCAGAAGCTTAATTAATTAAAGGACTAGATAATCTTAAACGCGGGAAATAATAACCAGGAGCCCATATTATCATAATATGGATTAAGATGGATAGTACAATATTAATTTATTAGTGGTACTTATTAATATTAATGGGCTGAATTATATTGGGACTCAATATTGAAATTCAGAAGCCCATTGGAGGTCCAATCTTAATTCTCTTAAAGGCCCCTCAAGTAGCCCATTAAGTAGCCCAATAACAATAAGGTGGTTAAAATAAAAGAAAATATATTTGCTGATTTTTTCTTATTATTTTCAAAAATTAAAGATTTAGGAGAGAAAATATTGTGTTGATTTTCTTGGAAAGATATTTTGGAAGATATGTATTCTTGGGTTACAAGATTATCTCATATATTCAAGAAGATCCAAATCTTGTGATTTCAATCCTAAGATTTTCGAAAATTACCCTTAATGAGGAGATTGAGATTTTTGTGGAATATTTTACTATGGAGAAAAGAATATATGAGATATATTCAAGATTTCTTAGAGATTAAGAAAAAAAAATTCTCTCCCTTATTCCATAGCTAAAAAAAACGATTACTCCCTCTTATAAATAGGGGATGATTATTTCATCCCCATGTACATGATTCCATGTGTTGGAAAAATCAAGAGCAAAAATATTTTTCTTTTTCCTTGGTTATTTTAATTGCTTGAAAGCACTTCCCACCGGTGATCAAGTAAGGCGAAAGGGACATACTTGAGAAGGTTTTTTGGTTGGTAGAAAGTTCGTGATAGTCCCGTGATTATCAAATCCCTTATCTACAAGATGTACGTAATCACATAAATTTCTAGTTATTCCGCTGTAACTATAAATTTCGTGAAAAACACGAAAATAATTACAACTTGAATTTCTTTTAATTCAATTTAGAAATTTATGCGGGTTTGTTGTTTGCCAATTTCGTTTAAGCACAAATTGAACCACTCGCAAGTGAACGAGTTCGTTGTATTAAGGCTATGGACCAAGTTAAAATTATCGAACCCACAGGAGGTGGGAAGTGTTCTTAGGAAGTAATTTCAAAATTGACATGAAGTTACAAATAAAAGTTTTCTGGTTTGATTACGCTACTAAACAAGTGAATTAAAAGCGAGCAAACTAACAAACAAGAAAAGAGATCTAACTAACTTCGAAACGACGAAGTGCAAGGGGGAGAGAGATGCTTAGGATATTTTCAACCTAGTTAAACTTAAGTAGGATTGTCAAGCCGATTCTATGCGTCAATTTGGACTTACTAGGGGACCTCACTAATTACCTAAACGACTATTCAAGCAATTAGTGTCTATTGATGGGGTTCTCTACGATTAATTCTCTCTCGACGAATCAAACGTAAAATAAACGCATTCAATCATCAATCTCACACTCATTCATCTAATCATGCTCATGTAACTCTCGTCTACGCTAAACATGCCTCGAAAAACAAGCTACAAGAGATCAACAATCAAAGCTCAATACAAATCCATCAATAGAAGCAAAATCCAAATATCACATAGAATAGGCAAAGAGCAATCCCAACTCAAGATTTCACATGGTATCAAACATCCCAAGCATCAAAACAATTAGCTCATGGTTTTAAAATGAAGAACCATAGCTAAACAAGAACACAATAATAAACCCATAGCTAAATAGAAATAAAATTACAATAAAAAGGAAAGAAATCACCTCTTGGGTTTACAAATGTATGAAACTTCAACCAATTCTTCACTCTTACTTGAAATTGAAAGCTACTTCTATGAAAATTGAAAATCTAAAACTAGGGCTAAGCTAATTAATGAGAAAATTTGTGTGAGTGGGTGTTTCCATGGTGAAGTGTGTGTGTTTGTGTGTGTCCCAAAATCTGAGAATGTGGGTATTTATAGTGTGGGAAGAAGGCTTGAGACGAAATTGCTAAAGAGCCCCTCAAAAATAATAAAATTTCGAATTTTCCCAAAAAAACGCAGGCAACTCGACCGAGTGGCTCGGTCGAGTGCGACTTCAAAAAGCGCTCCCGCTTTTTCCGCATAAGGGTACTCGACCGAGTTGCTTGACTCGAGCAAGTGGCTCGGTCGAGTAAGGCAAAATCCTTCCGAGTCTTCTGTTAACACCGACCATGACTCGCACGAGTCACTCGACTCGACCCAAGCACTCGGTCGAGTGCGCTTTTTAAAAGCGCTCTTCAGTTTTTCCCAGGCTACTCGATCGAGTTGATCTACTCGACCAAGTGGCTCGGTCGAGTAGCCTGTAATGCCGCTCCTCTTCATTTAATTGGGCCGAATCTTTGGGCCTTCTCATTTTTCTTCAAATGGGCCAACACCTTGAGCCTTCTTTTGCAAAAAATATCATCTCGGCCCAATTCTTCTTTTCTCCTACAATATTCTCGTTTTCTTCTCGACTTTTCTCCTCGCTCGACCTCACAAAATTATAGGCTCGTATTTTCTTCTAAAAAATATTCAATTTCCTGCAAAAATAACAAAAATGCCTTTCTCGACAATTAAGCACAAATGGTCAAATTAATGTAAATAATTGCAAGAAATTCAATAAAATTAGCAAATTAAATGCACAAATTTCGAGCAAAAATCACACTAATCACCCCCCCAAACTTAAAGTGTTGCTCGTCCCCGAGCAACGAAAAAGATAAACAAGTGGGAGGATTGCGAGAAATGAGTGTCGAAAAGAATAAATAGCAATTGTCAAATTCCTTCAATCAAATCAAGCTCTTAAGTACCAAAAATCAACTAGCAAGTTCACAAGTCATGTTCAAATCAATGCAAGATCAAGTGCTCAATTCACAATTTTCCTTTCAAGTAAGTGTTTCACTCATCACTCAAAAGTGTATCAGTGAATGTTTACTCTCAACAATCGATTCACACAAATGCACTACCATAGGCTTGCCAAAATTCTAAATTCTCCACTACTTTCTAAGTGATCAATCAAAGAATCAATGAGGACTTTGCATTTGGTTGTAATGTTGGGCTCTTTGGTTAAGGTGGGGAATTTTGGGAAAAAGTGACTCGTAAACTAGTGGAGCGAGAAATAAAGACGCATAGACACATCTAAAATTCTCAAGACAAAGTTGCAAGTGATCAAGTTGCAACTCTAATTTCCAAACTCCAACAATTTGCTAGTTCTCATTTTTCAAGCACATTCTCACCATTAACCATCAAACACTTCTTTTGAACTTGTAACTCTACCAAATTCTTGTACACAAGAGAGTTTTCTCACAATTTTTTTCTTTTCACAAACCAACTCAATCTTTTCTCGTACAATTTTTTTTCAACTCATCTTTTTCTCTTTTTCACTCTTTTCACTTTCACACAAACTCATCCACCAAATTCACATTAAAGCTCAACTCAACCTCACTATCCATGTTCAAGCTCCACTAGCTCATAGGAAAATTTAGGCTCACAAAAAGGATAATTAGGCTAAATTTGTAGGTTGCCAAGAAAAATAGGTCATTAGGCTCAAAAGGTCTAACTACGGAAAAATTTCATTTGGTATGGAAGATTTGGCTAAGTGACTATTCAAATCAAAGATGGCCTCATATCATTTTCAAAGATTTCACACTCAATGTAGCCTCAAACAAGACAATTGGCAAGTTCTAGAGCACACAAGCATGAACGATACTCACAAGAAAGAACTTAGACCCAAAATATGCAAGTCTAAAGGCTCTAAAGCTCACGGGCTTGTCTAATCATGGATCGAGCACAAAATCAAGCATAATCGTCACATGAACAAGTAAGCAAGCATGTCTCAATCAATACCATCAAGCCCAACTAGATCTCAAAAACCAAACAATCACCATCTAATAATTTTTTCGACACCAAGCCACACAATAACAACTCCAAAGAATATACTCAAAGATATTCAATAAGCCTACAATTAAGCACAAATTTTCAAAATTTTAGCAAAGTAAGTTGGTGCAAATGGAATTGTAAAACGAACATACCCCCCCCCCAAACTTTTTCATTGCTCTGCAATTAAAAGTTTGGAAAAATAGTGTCACAATGAGATTTGCAACCAAGTACTCACCAAGCAATTCAACAAATTAAGCAAGCCACACAAAAATTAGACATTAAGCTCACAAAACCCCTTATAAAGCATTCCACCCTCAAATCTCAGCACGTATATCAAATTTCAATTCTTCATATGCAAAGACAAAACTCATGTACAAGTATGTATTAGCAATTAAATCCAAAATTCCTAACAAAAATAATTTCCACTAAGCTCTAGTCAAATGGGGGTGCATCGGTGCAATTAAAAATTATGCATAAAAAGACAAACACCCCCCCCCAAACTTAGACTTTGGTCTAAGTTTTAAGAAGGTGTTGTACCTCAAGGTTCCCTCAAGCACGTCTTTCTATAAAGCTCGAACTCTCACCGAGCCCCAACACACGACCCCATCAACTTGAGTATTTCCCCTTCGTTAGAGAGCAAAAACACCTCATTCACACAAAGAGCAAGCCCACCTACACAAATAAACTAACAAAACAAAATAAAGCAATAAAAAATAACGACAAATAAACAAGAATGAAAAATGATGGGTTGTCTCCCATCTAGCGCTATTTTTATCGTCCTATGCCAGACGGAACCCGTTCGAGTTCAAACCTCTTGAAGAGATTTGGTACCTCCCCCGTCCTTTTGACAAGGACTAAAGTAGTACTTCACTCGGTGACCATTCACTTTGAAGCGACTTCCATTTTTGCTTTCAAGCTCAAGATAACCACTAGGAAAGACTTCCTTAACTTTGAACGGTCCACTCCACTTGGATTTCAACTTCCCCGCAAAAAGTTTCAAACGTGAATTAAACACCAAGACTTCATCTCCCACTTCAAATTCCTTCTTTTTGAGCTTTGCATCATGCCATTTTTTGGTCTTCTCTTTAAAAATTTTTGCATTCTCATATGCCGATTCTCTAAACTCCTCAAGCTCACTCAATTGAAGCAACCTTTTCTCCCCTACCAATCCACTATCAAAGTTCAATTTCTTAATTGCCCAATAAGCTCTATGCTCAAGCTCCACCGGCAAATGACACGACTTCCCAAATACCAATTGATAAGGAGACATCTCCAACGGTGTTTTGAAAGCCGTTCGGTACGCCCACAAAGCATCATCCAACTTAATTGCCCAATCCTTCCTTGTTGGGTTCACCGTTTTTTCGAGAATTTGCTTGATTTGCCGGTTGGACACTTCCGCTAGGCCATTAGTTTGAGGATGATAAGCGGTGGAGACCTTGTGCTTCACATCATACTTTGCAAGGAGGTTTCCCATCAATTTGTTCACAAAATGACTTCCTCCATCGTTTATCAAAGCTCGTGGCACCCCAAATCGAGTAAAGATATTCTTCTTTAGAAAAGTTATCACCATCTTAGCATCATTTGCCTTCGTTGGTATTGCCTCTATCCACTTTGAAACATAATCCACTCCTACTAGAATGTAAAGATATTCGTGTGATGGTGGAAATGGTCCCATGAAATCAAGTCCCCATACATCGAATAACTCAACTTCCACAAAGACACTCAATGGCATTTCACCTCTCTTTGTAATTCCCCCCAATCTTTGACAACGATCACATCTTCTCACGAACTCATGATAATCCTTGAAGAGTGTAGGCCAAAAGAAACCACTTTGAAGCACCTTTGAAGCAGTTTTCAAACCCCCGAAATGTCCACCACACGGAAGTGAGTGATAATGTTGAATTATACTCTCCCATTCTTCTTGTGGCACACATCTCCTAATCAATGAATCAACACCTCTTCGGAAAAGATATGGTTCGTACCAAATATACTTCTTGACATCCTTATAAAACTTCTTCCTCTCGTATGAGTTGAGATCGGGCGGTGTCTCTCCACTTGCTAAAAAATTGGCATAGTCGGCATACCAAGGCGCACACTTCTCGACCTTCCAAATGGGAGTTTCCTCTAATCGAAAGAGCTTCTCATCCGGAAATGTCTCTTTAACTTCCTCTTTGTCCTCCAATGCACCTTCCTCTCTCTCCAATCGGGACAAGTGGTCCGCTATGTAATTCTCCTTTCTTTTCTTGTCAACGATGTCAAGGTCAAATTCTTGTAGAAGTAGTATCCATCGAATCAATCTTGGTTTGGAATCCTTCTTGTTCACCAGATAACGAATGGCTGCGTGATCGGTGTACACTGTGGTCTTCGCCCCCACCAAATAAGGCCGAAACTTATCCACAGCATACACCACGGCTAGAAGCTCCTTCTCAGTGGTCGTGTAATTCAACTGAGCCGAGTTGAATGTTTTGCTAGCATAATATATGACATGAAAGCGGCCTTCACGCATTTTCCCCAAAGCTACTCCCATGGCATAATCACTTGAGTCACACATTAACACAAACGACTCTCTCCAATCGGGAGTTACCAAGATCGGAGCACTCACCAAAGCTTCCTTTAACTTCCTGAAAGCATCAAGACATTCATCAGAAAACACATAAGGAGTATCTTTTTCTAATAAATGAGACAAAGGTTTAGAAATCTTAGAGAAGTCCTTGATGAAACGACGATAAAATCCTGCATGACCCAAAAACGATCGGATTCCCTTCTCATTTGTAGGAGGAGGAAGCCTCTCAATAGCAACAATCTTCGCTTTGTCAACCTGCAAACCCTTTGAAGACACATGGTGACCAAGAACGATCCCCTCCTTAACCATAAAATGGCATTTTTCCCAATTAAGGACGAGGTTCGTTTCTTGGCACCTCTCAAGAACAAGTTCCAAATTGTTAAGGCATAAATCAAAAGAATCGCCAAACACAGAAAAATCATCCATAAAAACCTCCATCACATTCTCTATCAACCCGTGGAAAATGGCCATCATGCACCTTTGGAACGTAGCCGGTGCATTGCAAAGCCCAAAAGGCATTCTCCTAAATGCAAATGTTCCATAGGTGCATATTAAGGTCGTTTTCTCTTGGTCTTCAGGGGCAATCATGATTTGATTGTACCCCGAATAACCATCAAGAAAGCAATAGTACTCAAAGCCACCCAACCGGTCCAACATTTGATCAATAAAAGGAAGAAGGAAATGATCTTTTCGAGTGGCTTTGTTCAATTCCCTATAATCAACACAAACTCGCCAACCCGTTGCTACCCTAGTGGCTATCACTTCATTAGTTTCAGTTGTAATTACGGTCATTCCCCCTTTCTTAGACACACAATGCAACGGAGATACCCATGGACTATCGGAAATCGGGAAAATCATGTTGGCATTTAAGAGTTTTAAAATTTCTTTCCTAATGACCTCTTGAAGTATAGGGTTCACTCTCCTTTGACTTTGTACAACCGGTTTACAATTCTCTTCTAACCTTATCTTATGCATGCAAATAGCCGGGTTAATTCCCTTAAGATCCTCTATGCTCCAACCTAGGGCAGTTTTGTGTTTTCTAAGGACATCTAATAACTTATCTAACTCACACGAACTTAAAGAAGATGAAACAATTACCGGTAGGAGTCCTTCACTATCCAAGTAGGCATACTTGAGGTGCTCAGGAAGGTCCTTTAGCTTATTCTTCTTTTCTTCGTTTGGCTCACTCCCCGGAATGGGTATGAATAGAGATGGAGTACTCAATCTTGCTTGTTTGATCTCCTCTACTTCCCTATCTTCCAAAGATCGTGCCTCATCCTCTTCTTCATCCTTCATAAACCTATCATCACAAGAGACAAACATTTCATTAGAATGGCAATTAGGCATAGGAAGTACATGATCTTTAGTTAAGAGATTGTAAGAAGATTATTCCCAAGCCTCTTTGAGGCATAAGTCAATGACGTCAATTGCATGACATTCCTCTTTCTCCATGGGATGTTTCAACGAAGCATTAATGGAGAAATTGATCTCCTCTCCATTGAGTTTCAAGGTGAGCTTCCCTTTGTGGACATCTATCACCGCTTGGGCGGTCGATAAAAATGGTCGACCAAGGATTAATGGGACGTCTTTGTCTTCTTCCATCTCCATCACAAAGAAGTCCGCAGGAAATGTGAAATTGTCTACCTTGACAATCACATCTTCAACAAAACCGTTGGGGATTGTGGTCGACCCATCCGCCAATTGAAGCGTGATTGTGGTTGGTTCCAATTCTCCTTGACTCAAACTTTTGAATATCGAAAAAGGCATTAAATTGATACTAGCACCAAGGTCGCACAATGCATTTCTCACCACTCCGTTCCCCATATCGCAAGCGAGTGTGAAGCTCCCCGGATCCTTCATTTTCTGGGGTAAGTTCCTTTGAAGAAGTTCACTACACTCTTTAGTTAACTTTACCATTTCCGGTTCTTCCACCCTCCGTCTTCTTGCCAATATGTCCTTCAAAAACTTCGCATAACTTGGCATTTGTTCGATGGCTTCATAAAATGGGATGTTGATGTAAAGCTTCTTGAACACATCGAGGAATTTTCCAAATCTTTCATCTAACTTCTTCTTCATGAACCGTTGAGGAAATGGAACCGGTACCAAAGATTTTGGTACCCCCCATTCATCCACCTCAACCTTGCTCTTGTTTTCTTTCTCCATCTTGACTCTCTTCCATTTAGGGATGACTTCTTCTTTCGCGGTTTCTTCCACTTTTTGCTTCCCTTTTTCCAAACGTCTCTTCTCATGTTCTTCCTCCTCTTCATTATCCTCCTCTTCTTGCTTCCCCTTAACGCTATCATGTGATTTTTCACCTTCACTTTCATCCTCTAGTGGTGGCATGAAGGTCCTTCATACCTTGCTCCGCTCCTCAACTCTATGGCTTGACAATGCTCCCTTGGGTTTATCTCGGTGTTGGATGGAAACTTTCCTTTGTTTAATTGAGGACCCAAAGCATTTGCGATTTGTCCAATTTGATATTCGATAGCTTTGAATTGAGTATCATGTTGTGCCAACTTAATCTCCTTCTTCTTATCCGACTCCTCCAATCTTTGACCAACCTCCTCAATCCTCCGGTTATTTTCTTCCATCCTCCGATTAGATTCCTCCATTCTCCTATTCATATCCTCCATATTCTTCAACATTAATTGAAGAGTCTCATCGGTATTCCCTTTTCCTTCGTGATTTGGAGGTTTGGACCCCGGGTCTACCCCCGTGGGTAATTGAATTGCTCCTCTAGGGTTCCCATATGAGAAATTTTCATGTTTCCTCCATGGTTGATTTGAAGATCCTCCTTGATGGTACACATTGTTGGGAGGAGAGACTCTTTGAAACCTTGCTTGAAACGGTGGTGCTTGGTACGGTTTTTGACTTTGCACATTGTTTTGATACCCTCCTTGAAATTGTTGTCTTCCCATATAGTTCACTTCTTCACTCGATGATGGAACATTAGGGCTTGCTTCCACTTGCCCAACTTGCACATGAGAAGAAGGAAGGTTTAGGTTCCCCAATTTGTCAATCAAAGCCATCATGACACTCTTCAAACCATCGTTTTGTTCTTCTAACGCAGCAATTTTATCTCTTTTTCCTCCTCCACTTGAACTACAGAATGAGTCATTTGCAGCTATGTTGTCGATTATCTCATTCACTTGCTTCACAGTTTTCGACCATACGGATCCACCGGCACTTGAGTTAAGGTGATTTCTATCCCATTCATTGAGCCCTATGGTAAAGTATAAGATAGTCTGGACCTCGGGTAGACCATGTTGAGGACAAGCCAATAGCAAGCTTTGGTACCTCTCCCAAGCATCGGTTATTGATTCCCCATGAAATTGCTTGAATTTTGTGATCGCTTCTTGTGCCTTTAGGACCTTAGACGGGGGGTAAAACTTCTTCAAGAATTGAGTACTCAGATCCTCCCAAGTATTTGCCATAGGGTTCATATTTTGTATCCATTTCTTGGCCCTTCCCTTCAATGTGAACGAAAAGAGTCGTAGCATCTTAGCGTCGTGTGAAACACCGGGATATTTCACGGTGTCAAAAACCTCCATAAAGTTACCCAAATGAACATGGGGATCTTCTCGTTCATCTGATCCATCAAATTGTGATTCTCTCAACATACGTAGCAATGCGGGGCTCACTTCAAACTTCTCGGCTACAATATGCGGCCTTGCTATTCCATCATAAAACTCCTTCATCTTAGGTTCATAAAAATCTTTGAGGAGCGGCTCACGATCTTGGGGATTTGGTTCGGGTTGGTAGACGGGTTGATGATTCGGGTTGTTTTGAGGTGGATTTGGCATTTGAGGAATAGGGTACGAATAAGGATAAGGGTAGTTTGGTGGATATTGAGGCGGGTACGGGTAATAGTTATGTGGTTGTTGGTAGTGAGGATGTTGTTGATTTTGAGGTGGAGGGTAGTTATATGGGTAATGTGGATATGGTTGGACATTTTGTAATTGATGGAACGGGTTTCCCCCTTGAACTTGTCTTTGATGAAGGTCATTCCCTTCATTCCTTCCTTGAGCTACTTGTGGATTCCCATTTCCGTTTCCATCATTCGCTACGAACCCCTCATTCACCGGTGCTCCATCACCATTATGACTTCCTTCACCCATATTGGCTTCATTTACTTCCATATTTTGATTTCCTCTTCTCCTACGATTTTTTCCTTGGTTTCGTCTAGCCGTGGCTTCAATCTCCAAATCTATCGGAATGAGTTGTGTCCCACTAGATCTCGTGTTCATACACCTACACCAATACCACGTATCAAACCGACCTCGAGAAACGAAAAGAAAGCAAAAGAACAACGAATAAAAAAAATGAAAGAAATAACAAATAACAACACGCAACAAAATTAAATCAACTAAGAACACACGTCACCTCCCCGGCAACGGCGCCAAAAACTTGTTTGCCAATTTCGTTTAAGCACAAATTGAACCACTCGCAAGTGAACGAGTTCGTTGTATTAAGGCTATGGACCAAGTTAAAATTATCGAACCCACAGGAGGTGGGAAGTGTTCTTAGGAAGTAATTTCAAAATTGACATGAAGTTACAAATAAAAGTTTTCTGGTTTGATTACGCTACTAAACAAGTGAATTAAAAGCGAGCAAACTAACAAACAAGAAAAGAGATCTAACTAACTTCGAAACGACGAAGTGCAAGGGGGAGAGAGATGCTTAGGATATTTTCAACCTAGTGAAACTTAAGTAGGATTGTCAAGCCGATTCTATGCGTCAATTTGGACTTACTAGGGGACCTCACTAATTACCTAAATGACTATTCAAGCAATTAGTGTCTATTGATGGGGTTCTCTACGATTAATTCTCTCTCGACGAATCAAACGTAAAATAAACGAATTCAATCATCAATCTCACACTCATTCATCTAATCATGCTCATGTAACTCTCGTCTACGCTAAACATGCCTCGAAAAACAAGCTACAAGAGATCAACAATCAAAGCTCAATACAAATCCATCAATAGAAGCAAAATCCAAATATCACATAGAATAGGCAAAGAGCAATCCCAACTCAAGATTTCACATGGTATCAAACATCCCAAGCATCAAAACAATTAGCTCATGGTTTCAAAATGAAGAACCATAGCTAAACAAGAACACAATAATAAACCCATAGCTAAATAGAAATAAAATTGCAATAAAAAGGAAAGAAATCACCTCTTGGGTTTACAAATGTATGAAACTTCAACCAATTCTTCACTCTTACTTGAAATTGAAAGCTACTTCTATGAAAATTGAAAATCTAAAACTAGGGCTAAGCTAATTAATGAGAAAATTTGTGTGAGTGGGTGTTTCCATGGTGAAGTGTGTGTGTTTGTGTGTGTCCCAAAATCTGAGAATGTGGGTATTTATAGTGTGGGAAGAAGGCTTGAGACGAAATTGCTAAAGAGCCCCTCAAAAATAATAAAATTTCGAATTTTCCCAAAAAAACGCAGGCAACTCGACCGAGTTGACCCACTCGACCGAGTTGACCCACTCGACCGAGTGGCTCGGTCGAGTGCGACTTCAAAAAGCGCTCCCGCTTTTTCCGCATAAGGGTACTCGACCGAGTTGCTTGACTCGAGCAAGTGGCTCGGTCGAGTAAGGCAAAATCCTTCCGAGTCTTCTGTTAACACCGACCATGACTCGCACGAGTCACTCGACTCGACCCAAGCACTCAGTCGAGTGCGCTTTTTAAAAGCGCTCTTCAGTTTTTCCCAGGCTACTCGATCGAGTTGATCTACTCGACCAAGTGGCTCGGTCGAGTAGCCTGTAATGCCGCTCCTCTTCATTTAATTGGGCCGAATCTTTGGGCCTTCTCATTTTTCTCCAAATGGGCCAACACCTTGAGCCTTCTTTTGCAAAAAAAATCATCTCGGCTCAATTCTTCTTTTCTCCTACAATATTCTCGTTTTCTTCTCGACTTTTCTCCTCGCTCGACCTCACAAAATTATAGGCTCGTATTTTCTTCTAAAAAATATTCAATTTCCTGCAAAAATAACAAAAATGCCTTTCTCGACAATTAAGCACAAATGGTCAAATTAATGTAAATAATTGCAAGAAATTCAATAAAATTAGCAAATTAAATGCACAAATTTTGAGCAAAAATCACACTAATCATTTGACCAACTCTGAACTTGATCCTCTGATTCTTCTCTTCAGTTAACTTTGACTTGGACTTTGGATCGACGTAACCTCGATTTTTGGACTTGAATGCTTATAACGTTAACCCAAGGGTGAAAACACCTTGTTTTGAATTAAACGTTGCTTCTTGATGAACGCTCTTGAATCTTCAAGAAGAGCGTTCTTTGAATCTTCGAATGTCGATTAAGAACGCTTTGAATGTTTCTTCAAATCTTCGAAGGAAACGCCAGATCGGAGGGGTTTCGAGCCTTGATCTTCAATCTCGAGCTGTTTCAGGCGGATTTGGGCGAAGAACGACGAAGAACACCTTTGAAAATTCAAAGGCCTTGAAGAGTGTTCTTGAAGAATCTTCGAAGAGGAAATGCCGGATTGGAGGGACTTTGAGCCTTGATCTTCGATCTCCAGCTGTTTCTGATCGCTTTCCACGAAGAACGGCGAAGAACGCTTTGAGTCTTCAAGAATGGTTGCAGATGATTTGCTTATTGATCGTCTGAATGCTCGTTCGCTTGTGTTCGTGTTGTGTTGTTCAAATGAATGAACAAAGAACCCTATTTATAGGGTGGAGGTTTATAAACCTGTCTTTCCTGTCGTGCCACGTGGCGCCGCTTGATTGGCCCATAACATATGATTAGCGTGATTTGCGAATTAGTTTAGTTCACTTCCATTTTTTGTGAGATATCATTTAATTCTCGTTCTTATGGTAAATAAGGCATATTTATTACCCAATATGAGCATCGAACACTCATTTAATTCGACCGACTTGTACCGTGTACATTTAATATCAATTTAACTATTTAATTCAAGAATTATTTTAATTAAATTCTCAAAATAAAATAGTAAATTTTATTTGATATTAATATTTGATTTGTACACGTGTCACCATTTAATTGGGTGCAAATTTAATTTGCTTACATCCGTCATAGGTTTTATGTGAATTAATTCTGCATGCATGATGATAAAATTATTGTTGGAATTATTATTTGAATTAATTAGGATTAATTCATGCTAGTAATAATTGTATTTAAATTCGTATTTAAATTTCATCCCGAATAGTTTCCGGGCACTCCCTATTTTCCCAACACCATGATATCCACATCTTTGAAATACTTTGCCTTAAAGACTCGGGCCACGAGCGAGTCCGGCAGAGAGATAAGCCGCCACACTTGCTTGGCTAGTAGTGCCTTGTTGAAGTCAATAAGGCTACGAAAACCCAAGCCCCCTTGCCATTTTGGTTTAGACAGAAAATCCCAAGTCTTCCAGTGCATTTTCCTCCATTCTTTTTTGAAACCCCACCAAAAATCGGCCATTATGCCTTCCATCTCGTAACACAGGGAATAAGGGAGCCTGAAACACAACATTGCATACATCGGGACAGCATTGAGAACAGCCTTGATCAGGACTTTTTTACCACCTTCAGAGAATTCTTTGTGCTTCCATGCATCGACCTTGCTCAAAATCACGTCTCTAAGATAGGCAAATTGCAATCGTTTACTCCTCAGCGAGAAGGTTGGCAGCCCCAGGTAAATCTCATGACCCAATTGCATTTTCACCCCTAGGATATTCTTGATAGCAATCTTGTTCGAGGGACTGGTGTAGTTACTGAAAGTGATCGCGGACTTATCATAGTTGATAAGTTGACCCGAGGCTTTTTCATATATATTCAAGCACTTCTTGAGGGCGACACAATCTTCCTGTATAGCCTTAAAGAGGATTAAACTGTCACCCGCGAAGAATAGATGAGGGATGGGCTTCCCCTCGCAATTGTCACTCCCTGCAACCATTTGTTGTTAACCATTTCTGTAATCATTGTAGATAGCCCTTGTGCACAAATAGTGAAAAGAAAGGGAGACAACGTGTCTCCCTGTCGCAGTCCTCTAGATGGTACCACATTGCCCACAATTTTATCCCTAAACTTGAACGAGTAAGAGACCGAGCTTATGCACTTCATGATTAGGCTGATCCATCTATCGTTGAAACCCATGTGTGCCATGATCTTCCTCAGGTATCCCCACTTAATTCTGTCATGGGCTTTAGACATATCCAGTTTAAGTGCCGCATATCATGTTCTACTTTTGTCGTTGCGGATCCAGTGCATACACTCAAAACTGATAAAGACATTATCGGTAATAAGCCTGCCCGGAACAAAGGTACTCTGGATAGGGTCGATGATCGCTGCCATAACTTTTCTCAGCCTGTTTGTAATTGCCCGGGCCAATATCCTATACCCCACGTTGCATAAGCTTATCGGCCTATAGTCTCTCAGGCTTCTTGGCTCTCTAATCTTTGGGATGAGAGCTATGATGGTCTCATTCCAGTGCACAACTGATTCTTCTCCATTCAACACTCTTAAGAGGCTGCTCGTAATTTTGTCCCCTCCTACATCCCAAGATTTATGAAAGAAATTGGTTGTAAAGCCATCCGGTCTTGGTGCTTTTGATGGGTTGAGGTCAAACACAGCTCTCTTCACCTCCTCAACTGAGAACGGCATAGAAAGATAGGAGTTCATCGCCTCCGTGACTACCGGCTTCATGCCCTTTACCACCTCATCAATTTCATTATTTGTAGGGGAAGTAGAGGCAAAAAGCTCTTCGTAGAACTCCAAGATAGTCGCCTCAATTCCATTCTGGTCCGTGTGCCACTGCCCATTCTTATCTAACAGCCCAGAGATAGTATTCACTCTTCTTCTTTGCGAGGCTCTTCGATGGAAGTAACCCGTGTTCTTATCCACAGTTGTTATCCATGTATAACGAGACTGCTGGTGCCAATAAAATTCATCCTGAAGTTCCAACATCTGAAGCTTCTTCTCAAGCTCCCGGAGCCTCGTCTAGTTTATCTCGTCTTCATCCTTTTCCCACATCTCATCCAGCTCCCCTAATCCTTTTCATCTTTCCTGCTGCGTTACCTCCTTTCTCCTTTGCCCAGTTTGTAAGTGAGGCTTAACAATTACTCATCATACTAGGGAGGTCATTTGAGTGTGTGTTCCCTTCCCAAGCCATCTTCAAATCCTCTCCAAAGTCCTCCTCCAAGAGCCATTTTTTTTTCAAATCTAAAAGCCAACTTTTTCTTCTGCCTTTCCCTTTCTCTCTTCTTAGAACAGGTGATCAAAACGGCTCTGTGGTCCGACCCATAAAAACTCAAATTTTGTACTTCAATTCTATCAAAGCATTGGACCCAAGCTTCATTTGCCATAAACCTGTCTAGCTTTTCTTTAATAAAATTCTTCCATTCTCTTTTGTTGACCCACGTATAAAATGGGCCTTGCATTTCCAGATCGATCAATTCCAGCTCACTGACGACGTCATCAAAGGCCTTGATTTGAGAGAAAGACATATTGTTATCCCCTTTCTTCTCAGCATTCCCCCTAATCTCATTAAAGTCACCTACTAACCATGGAGTTTGGGGAGTGTTAATAGTGCGAGCCACTCGACGCAACAAATTCCATGAATGGACCCTTTGGCAAGCTTGGGGGTCACCGTAGAACCCAGTAAAATTAAACACCACCTTCTCGTAAGCAATACTACAATTAATATGCCAACGGGAGTAAGAGAGCGAATTGACATCCATTTTTTCCTTCCAAAATAACAATAAACCACCGGAAGCACCATTTGCATCAACACCAAAAGTTGAACTGAAATTTAAAGACACTTTCCAATCACATCCTACTCTAGCGGGAATTTTAGACTCCATAACAAACACTAACACAGGCTTAATATCAGCGGCGAGGTGCTGCAATGATCGGAATGCACCACAGTTGCCAAGGCCGTGGGCGTTCCAGATAAGCATCTTTGTGGCTCCCGGCGGGGCTGAAGAGATTTAGCCTCCGCCGCTCCAGTAATTTCACAGCTGAATTCATCCATGACTACTTTTTCACCTCTTATCCCAGCTCTGTTGTACCAATTCAAAGACTGTCTAAAAAACATAAGTAAGGCAGACCACATTTGCTCGGGTGGAAAAATACCATTGAAGGCTAGAGAACACACTAGGGTGTAGGAAATCTCACAAAGGATTTTTGCCAAAATCCTAGGAGTAGTAGGCGGATAGGTTCGTTCCTAATTTTTACAGCAAAAATATTTTACCAGTACGGGGGCCGATAGACACCGGCGACGTGTGAAGGTGAGCGAGCAACAACAAAAAAACCACCAGGGGAGAGAAACGATAACCGATTACCACTAAATCAAAAGAGGGATTTTTTGGATCTCACCTCCTATTCACCTTAAAATTCATAGACGAACTGCTATGTAGGATGTCGAGACCTCAAGTTCCTACATTCCTGCTTGGGTGGCCAGCGACGGCGGCCGGCGAGGTCGCGAACGGCGGTAGTAAACGGTAGAACGGCTAGGGCTTTTTGGGGAAGGTTCGAGATTAAGACTTTTTGGAGAGATATTTGATTTAATATTTTTAACAGGAATTTAACCACGTCGTACGGCCAATAATGAATAAGGTTGTGGTAATAATGGAGGACTTAGTGTTGAGACAATTATAGTAATCTCTCTTGTGTTGATCTAGTAAATTTGGGACCAAGTAAAGCATAGTTATGTTGACTTCACATATTTGTCTGATATTGTAGTACGATCGTTGTTTTTTCATCTGACAAAAATATTTAACACATGATAGAACGTCATAGTTGGTGACAAAGACATTTATATTTTAATTCCCTCATTCAGAGAGTGAGAGGACATATAAGAAGACTAAAAATAAAATAAGTGTATCAATCTTGTTCAATTCTGGCAATAATGCTACAAGCTCAGTTCACTCCTGACCAGGGACGGATCCAGAAATTTTTAGTGGCGGAGGCACATTCAAAAAATAAATTAAAACAAACGCTCTATTTTTTTTAAATTTTGTGGGGGTGTGAGATTGAAATCTATAAACACTTATTTTCACCTTACGTTGCCTCCCTTTTTTATTTTAAAAAACCACAAAATGCATAAATTGAATATGCAATACAATTAATATATTTATTACTCTGTCCCACCCTTTTTTTTTAAACTTGAAAGTGACACATATAAAAAAAAGTATGTAAATGTGAGATTGAATAAAATAATGGTAACCTTATGCTTTATTGACTTTTGTGAGAGAGCGTTGTTTTCTTTTGGGGGTGTGAAAGTAATTGTGGGACATCCAAATAAGGTAAGTGTGAAAGTAATCGCGGGATGGAGGATATAAAATTACTATTAATTTCTAAATTTCTAAACTTAATTTTTGTTACTTCTAATTCATCTTATTAATCAAACTTGTTATTTTATAACAAATCTAAAACCAATATAGAAGGAGAGCTATGCCTGAAAAATCTCATGAATCAATTTTATTGTGTAGAAATCAATTGAAGCACCATATTAGGAATATATTTGTGTCATGTGGGGATTGGGGGCAATTGGGAGAGAAGAGCTAGTATTATGTTATTGTAACTCTAATTCTACTTATACGTAATGTAACATAGTAACGACACGAAGAACCGCGGGGGCACGTGCCCCATAGCAAGAAGCGTCCGTCCGTCTCTGCAGTCTCACCAACTGTAAAATCATCAAGTGTGATTAACTGAATTTTGTTAAAAGCACACATCCATATGTGTTTAACTAAGATGAGACCTTATTTTGGTAAAGTCTTGTTTAGATCTGTTCAACTATGTTTTGGAGTCCCAAGAGGCAAAACTTAGAGACGTACGATTTTGATGTTCAATTCTTGATATGGGCTTCTAAGTCACAAACCATATCTTAATGGTACTTAAAAAAAAATTATGTGAACTAGGGATCACATAAGACCTACTCATTATAAGTATTAATTTTGTCCTCCTCTTCACTTCTCATTAGATTTGTGCATGTGTTTTAAGAGTATTTTAATAGATAAAGTGGTTTATAATTATATTTCAATCATTTCTACTTTATGATTAAGATATACTTTTTCTTTTGGGTAAAGTAATGTCATAAAATGTAACTTTGAGATGTTTAGCGGGGATAATTTAAAAGAGTTGAGTTGTTATTTTTACTATTTTGGGTGTGGAAAAACTAGTACTTGACAAACCTAAATAAGAAGAGTAGGTTTTATATGAAAACGTTTTATAATAAACTTAATATGAAATAGTTTTAGAGTATCATTAATCTCATCAGGAGTATCATTAAACCTGTCAGGGATATCATTAGTCTGAGTTCAAGGAAATTTAAAACAATTTTCTTGTACTCAGACTAATGATACCCCTGAAGAGATTAATGATACTCCCGATGATATCAATGATACTTTAAAATATTTTCATGATAAACTTATCATGAACTATTTTCATATAATACTTTGCCAAATAAGGAGTAGGTTTTATATGAAAACGCTTTATAATAAGCTTAATATGAAATAGTTTTAGAGTATCATTAATCTCATCGGGAGTATCATTAATCTCATCAGGGGTATCATTAGTCTGAGTTCAAGAAAATTGTTTTAAATTTTCTTGAACTCGGACTAAGGATACCCCTGACAGGTTTAATGATACTCCTGATGAGATTAATGATACTCTAAAACTATTTCATGTTAACCTTACTAGTGATCGTAAATCCCGTGCTTCGCACGGCCGAAATTTATTATATTGTTTAAACTACAATAATGAACACATTTTAATTATAAAACTAAAAAAATACAATATTTTTTTTAAATATAACTAAAAAAATCTTGGACGCAAATTAACGGTACATCCCATTATATTTTATTTATAATATCCAACACTTTAAAACTGATTCATAATAAGTTTATAATTAACCATTTTCATATAAAATTTACTCATGGGATAGGATATAAATTGGACTCATCACACTAACATTTCAACGTAGGTGTATTTAAATTTTCCAATATAATTACTTATATTTTTTGTTTATATTTTACAAATATCACAAGTTCTTGAAACTGAGTTTTAGCACAAAATTTATTACACAGCTTTTTCTAATTATATATAAGTGTTACATGAAAAGAATATTTGATTATATATATATATATATATATATGTGTGTGTGTGTGTGTGTGTGTGTGTAACATGAAAAGAATATTTATTTTATTATAAAATAGATATTTATTAGAATAACAGATTATTTTATAATTCTTACCATCAACTCATCTTAATCAAATGGTGCAATATAACCTGAACATGTAGAATTTTAAATTATTTATATAATATTGGATAACCACTAAAGACATTAAAATATTTTTTTAATAATCAATAATTAGAATATTAATAGAACATATCAAAAGATAATTAATAATAAAGTGGGTATGTTTGGTGACTGTATTGAAATTGAAAAAATATTGGTGTAAAATTTTTTTTATAAATGTGGATGTATGTATTATTATATTTGGATTAAAATTTAATTTTATATTGGGTATATATTTATAAAAAATATACAATGAGGTGGCTGAAATTAGTAAAAGAAAAGTGGATGTAGATTGTTGCTTCTCTCCAATAAATTTTATATATAATTTCAATATTGGATTTATTATTTTAAAGAAATGAAAATAAACTTGTTTATTTTAGAAATAGTTACATAATAATAAATTTAATGTCATTTTTAAAATTTTCAAATATCAACTTTATATTAATAATCGTACAAAAAATTAAAATTAAATAAAAAAATCATTTAAGACAAAAAGAAAAAAAAAGACACTTTATATCATTATAAAAATCACCAAACTCAAATCGTCGTAATTAGAGAGTGAATTGTTCTTAAATCTTAACATCCATATAAAATAATAAATTTTTGATATAATAACAAAATATTATGTTGATGTTGGAATTGAACAATACAGATAAAAGAATTAACAAAATGACTTAATATAAAAGACTAACATCAAGTATTCAACCTTAGAACAAAAACAATGAAAATCATTCCTACTGCAACATCAATACCTTTATACTTCATAAAAAAAAAAGTGCAATTCAACACTTCTAACAAATTTATACCAAGTTTTAGTGAGATAACACATGTGATATTTCGTGTCACCAAAAACTTGGATTCAGAATAATAAAAAACAATTCTTCAATTCTAACATACGTTAAATTAATAAAACTCAATTCTTCTCCAAAAAGTTTTATACTCGACACTAATATTTATTTTTTTTAAAAAGACATGCTTATTAAATTTACAATTTTAGTAAAAAAAAAATAGAAGTACATCAAAAAAATTATAAATCTCACCAGGCAATGTTTAAAGCCAACATTATTGCATTTTTTTAAAAGCTCAATGATTACCAAATTCACTGGTTCTAATTTTCTTTCAATATGATCTTCTAAATGATCAATCTAACTTGCAACCAAAATATTTTAAGGAAAACTTAAATTGTCCATACATGGTCTAGTAACATTTTCATTATATATATATGTATACATACACACACACACACACAAACAATCACATTAAAATTTTAAAAAATATATTAACAATTCTCAGTCACTTTGCTTAATAGATATAATTTTGGAAAGATGTTAATCATATATATTTTTTTTAAGTTGGGTAGAAATGTGGTGGAGTGGGTATGCATGGTTGATGGCTATAATGAATTTGAATGAGATTGAAGGGTGATAATTATTTTGGAGTAAAAATATTATACTACTCATTATTTCTAAGGATTAGATATAGAGTAGAATGAAGGTTTGGTCAGAAAGAAAGTAATATTGCATCAGGTATAAGATATACCCTTTTAAATTACAAATGTTAACAATAGAGTACAATTTATGACGCACAAAATTAAAATCATGAACATTAAAAATCAAGACAACAAAGCTACCGGAATATTTTAACATCATAGAATAGTTCTTTGGGTTGAAAAATCAATCTTCAAATACGAAGTTCGAACATCTCAACTCTCTCTCCGTGATCCAAACTCCATAGATGTGCTTTGGTTTCATCCAACAACTTATGCACCATGACTTGCATCAAAGTCAAATCAGTTCTTTTTCAAAAAAATGTATTCATTACCTAAAAAAATCTAATATAAAGTATGATAATCGGCATGTAGAGATTTAGATTTTTTTTTTAAATTTTGCAATCTGGAAATTAGTATGTTAGACAAAAATTAATTATTTATTATAGATTAATTATTTTAAATTTGATTTTATGAAACCGTAATATTAAAAAAATGTATGTGTTGAAACCTAAAGATGAATAATGCCCATGTACAGGTGCTCACGCACTACACAAATTTCATTTTTTTATGGAGTTAATAAAGCAATTTATATTTTATATTTTGAAGTTCAATCCTAAATTAAGTTCCAGTATTATTTTTTGCTTTTTTTTTTATTGATTTAGCATAGTTATTTGTACAACTTTTGTCCCAAAATTTGTTGGAAGTTTGAAATGACGTCATTTTCGGTCATGTAGACGGAAATGTTGACTATGTTAAAAAGAGATAATTTTGACTAATTTTTAAAGAATATTACCATTATTGATATTCCACACAATTATTTTCATTAAAATACTTTTTACCAACAATATTAAATCTCATAACTTATCTTTTAATCTAATCCAAATACACAAATGTCAACGACCATCAATTGTAAAGAAAATAAGTATTCCATATCAAAACTTGAAACATTTTAGATGTACCACGATTACTCCATAATTTTCTCCAATCATTTCGAAAATATTAATTTTAATTAATTTACTCCATAAAAATTTACTTATGTTTTGAAGATATTCTATATGGAATATCTATCATAATTGATCATAAACACTGTTTCCACTTGAAATACTTAAAACATCTAAAAGAGGACAAATATTCAACGACCTCAAGTTCTATTCAACCAGATTACATGTAGTACATAATGCATTAATTCTTACATCCTAATTTCTTTATATCATATTCTTTTTTAATAAGCTTGTATAATTTTTTGGAATTAATTATTTTTTTAACATAATAATATTTTTCAATTTTCTACAACAATTTATGATTGTATCTAGATGGAGGAATTTGGGATATGAATTTTAAATCCATAATATAAACTCACTCTACTTGTTTGGCTAAGATATTTAAATTGATGGATTTCAAATTCCCAGCTTTGATTTTATTTCAATTGGAGGGATTTTAAAAACCTAGAAACCATGTCATTTGAAATCCGTGAATTTTTAAATTAATTCATTTTCAAATCACTTGCATTGCAAATTCACTTCATTCAAATGTATATTAGCTCTCAACTTACATCAGTTCTTGTATTATAATAATGATTCAATCGTCATAGTATTGTAATTTAGTGGTATATAATTTGATTTTAATAGTCTCAATTAACTGTGGAGTATAATTTTTATTTTTATGTGAATATTTGGATTTGTGATATATTATTTTAAACTTTCATCTTTAATTGTTTAAAATTATATATCATTGTGTTTGATCAAGCAAGACGCACGATACTTCCGACTTTTGTTCAATATTATTCAGTTAAATGTCGAATTTTCTTTCATAGCCTCCCCAAATAAAATTGTCTAGCTCCGCCCCTGTGCTAGAATTTGTGTATATGTTAAGGATACTATGCAATTCAAACATATTTTTAAAAAGTTATTTTCTACTATTAAACGTAATTTTTTAAAAATACACTTGAGTAGAATAGTGCACAAAATACTTACTCTATTATATAAGACATGAAACATCTGAAAACTATTATTTCATAGTTTGTATTCTATCCGTTCACTTATCTTTTACCCATTTTTTTATTTTTTTTGTTGTCCATCAATCTTTTACTCCTTCACATTTTTTAAATAAATTACATTCACAAACAAATAAATGTGTCTCCTAACACCTCGTAATACCCTTACTTTATCCATTTTATCTATTTTTTTAATAAAATATTAATTTAATTTAAAATTTGTGTCCAACAGGCAACAATAAAAGAGTAAAAAATTTGTGGATAGAGGGTATATATTTAATTATAGAATAAAATTTTAACATTACTAATTTAATTGAAAAGAGTGTACTTCATGTTTTGCTTAGATAAACTTTGAAATTTGTTCAGTAGTAATTGTTTAAAATTATTGTTAAAATTTTGATATTAACATGAATTCAAGTATTTAAAAAAAATAGTTGTAGTGTGCATTCACGTGCATAATGTGCACTTAAATTTTAAAAACTCAATTGCAAATATTTGAAAAATACACAATTCGGTGTGAACTGTGATTTTTGAATCAGCAATATCGCAAGCAGTAATCAATAATATTCCAAACAATAATCAACAATACCACAAACAATAATAGGTAATAATCACGAACAATAATCAACAATACTCAAGTGGTAATCAGCAATACTCCAAGCGGTAATCAACAATACCCCAAACAATATTCTACCACAATATTTTTGACAAAGTATAGAGTGAAAATGGTTCATATATGAACCATTGAAAGATATTAGTTGTTTTTCTAAAAAAAAAAATATTAGTTGTTTTCACTGAAAAATATTAGTTGCTTTACTTAAGAGTCTTAGTGTGAAAAGTGCATAGCATGCACTTGGTTGCATGCTAGAATTTATATTAAAAAAATAATGATATTCAAAATAAAATCAATATACATATAATCTCTATATATGAAGTACTCCCTTCGTCCCGGACTAAGTTTCCAACTTTCCTTTTCGGTTCGTCCCACAATAAATTTTTCATTCAAAAAATGGCAAAAATAACACTTTACTACATATAATCTTTAACCTTCAAATGTACACAATATTACAAAAAAAAATTACTCATTTCAATTACTTTTCAGCACTATTCATTATTTTACCTTAAAAGTTAACATGTGATCCATCATATATTAATAAACAAATACATTTTCTTAAATAAAACAAAATTAATTTTTTTTTAATCAGGACTGAGGGAGTAATATTGATGTACCAAGTTTAAAAAATATATATAAGAAGATATTATATAGAAACAATCTTTTATATCATAAAATAATTCACGTTCTGCTCCCAAATAAATCAATCCATATTAATTTCATTTGTGACAGCCTTCATTTATCTCCCTGATTATCTCCAATAATACCGAAGTAATCAACTTGAAATCTACATAAATCAAGGAAATATATAATTAACTATGCAACAAAATGAAATCACATCTAATATGCATATTACTATACCATAATATATTCCATATATATACGCCCCATATATTCTTTTCAATTCATCTTGATTAGCGTCCATCAATCCTATCTATTTGGTACAAATAAAAAAATGTAAATTTAACTCTTTTTAGTCTCATATTTATTAATTTAAATTAAATGGTCCGTTATTACAGAAAATACAATTTTATTATAACATAACTTATAAATATGATGGGAAACATTGATGGTTAATTTGTTTAATAGTAAACTACTTTAGAATTACATAACTAAGTGAATGAAAATGGAATAGAAAAATAGTTGTAATTTTTTTCAAATGATTTTGGAAGATAAAAAATATGGAGAGAAATATGTGTAGTTAACAATTTTGTTGTGATTATCCCATCTTCAGATTTATTGGATGGAACTTTTCAAAATGTACATTATAAATTTAATTAAAACATATGAGATTCATTCAAAATGCAAGATGAAAACATGAATCTAAATTCACAATACCTGCATTTAGGTGAAGCGTGAGGCGTAATTTTTTTAATTAGTTTTTATAATCTTGTTTATAACATTCATTATTTAAATTTTGTGATAACAATAATTTACTATTGGAAATATTGGTTTGTTACAATCACTCCCAGCAAGATTCAATACTATAATTTTTAATTTATTTTTTGTGGTGGGTTATCAATTAAACATATGAAAATTATTCATAAATGCAAAATGAAAAAATAATCATACATGTACTAATGAGTAAACATTCGAAAATGAAAATATCATAAAATCTTGAATACAATAATGCATCTTTCATATGTCTTTAGATTTTCGAAGAAGAAAGATCGAAAGATTATACAAATTGAAAATCTAATTTAATTGATAAAAAAATAATATAAAAAAGGTTACTTACAAATATTTTTTAAAAGTTACACCGGTGCTAACAACAAATTTTTTTGGTGGCCAAATCCTCCAAATTATTTCTCTTGGGTATGTGATCGGAGAGAATTCGTGGCAGTGACAATTAAGCTTATATGCCCTATGCCATGGAAGAGCAGCGACAACGTAAAAAAGTGTAAAATACAAACTTTTGACAAATATCATCAAATAATTTACAATTTTTACAAATATCAATGAAATATACACATCTTTCTCTACAAATAAATTCCTACAGAATAATTCATACAAATACAATGACTTTTTTTTTTAACGCAGAAGAACGAATACAAAAGAATGATTCGATTACATTAGAACGATGAATCTATAAATCTACAAATTTAGCGGAACAAAAGAAAAATGAGTGCAATGGAAAAGAAATAGAGGTTCAAGAGTATAAATAGGCCAAACATTGTAACGGTTCCTAATAAGTAGCAAATCAAAGAGTAATTATATTTTAATCTACCATAATTACTAAGTAATAAAAATTGAACGGTGATAATGAAGTGTAGAATTGTTGATCAACGGCCACAAAATTTTCCCGCTCAAATCTAAATAAGGCAGAAATGTTTGTATTATATATTTATAGATATAGATTATGAAGTGTTTTCATATAAAACATACCCTTTGAAAATGGAAAATTAAATAACAACAAAGGGAGTAGTTACTAACTCTTGAAATATTTATTTATTTATTTCAAGAGGACGTCCAAAATTGTTTGTTAAAAAAAATGAATAGCTGAGATCACTTTCACTAACCAACAAATTAATTGCTCCCTTAATTAGATTAAATTTATTAATTTAATTAAAAAAAATAAACATACTACACCCACATACACGTTGTGTATGGTGTACTCACTCAACGGTGGAGACTGTTTACACTGAAAAATATTATTTATTATACGGAAAAATATGGTTAGATTACACTAAAAATCGATTTTTAGTGTAAACTTTTCAATGTAATATAACCACATTTTTTATTATAATCAGTTTACACTTTTCAGTGTAAACAATTCTAACTGTTGAGTGAATGCATTGTACGTGCATCTGGTGCATATGATAGTGCGTCAAATTAAAAACTTAAAAAATGAAAAAAAAAAAAAAACTAGTATTAATTAGTTCCAGCTGTGCTCAATTTTTATTTTTTTTCTTTATAGTAATACATATGCCTAGAAGATTTAACAGCAAACGGAGATGGTATAACTACTAGCAACCTCACTTTTTTCTAGATTTTGGGTACGTATTTTTATATCTTCCGTCTGAAATTTAAAATTTGTGAGCTTATATTTTGTTGACATTAGCTATTATAGATACTGTAGCAAAATATATCCATGTTCGCTGAGAAATTTAATATTCAGCTACTGTAATAAATACGAGCTAGGTAACGATAACTTTAATTACTGATCTATTTTTATATAATATATATACGTTTGGAATCGAGTTTCTTTGAATTCTTTCAACCAAAATGGGACTTAACGTGCCCGGTGCCCTTAATATACGTGTGCCAAGCTCAAGAATTGGTTCTCAAAATGCATATTTGAGATGTTATATTTTGTATTAATATTAAGTTACTAGCAAATTTTAGGGTTTGAAATTAATTTTGATCAATTAAGATCCAACAAAAATTCGCGGGTCTGACCCAACCCAACCAAAATTTGCGGGTCTGGCAACAAACCGGGTCGCAAATGATCGCGCGCGCTTCGGACCGATACCCGAAATTATATCACCAATACCCCAAGTTATAATCACCAATACCCTAAGTTATAATCATCAATACTCCAAGACTTAATCACCAATACCCCAAGTTATAATCACCAATACCCCAAGTTATAATCACTAATACCCCAAGAATTACTCAATAATAATATCCTAAATAATTATTCAGTAGTACCCCAAGACTTAATCACCAATACCCCAAGTTATAATCACCAATACCCCAAGTTATAATCACCAATACCCGAAGTTGTAATCATCAATACCCCAAGTTATAATCACCAATACCCCAAGTTGTAATTACCAATACCCGAAGTTATAATCACCAATACCCGAAGTTGTAATAACCAATACCCGAAGTTGTAATAACCAATACCCGAAGATATAATCACCAATACCCCAAGTTATAATCACCAATACCTCAAGTTATAATCACCAATACCCCAAGTTATAATCACCAATACCCGTAGTTATAATCATCAATACCCCAAGTTATAATTATCAATACCCCAAGTTATAATTATCAATACCCCAAGTTATAATTACCAATACCCAAAGTTATAATCACCAATACCCCAAATTATAATCACCAATACCCCAAGTTATAATCACCAATACTCTAGCTTATACGTTTCACTTTATCATTTCACTATTTAAATAAATAATTGAAGTATTCTCAATTTTTAGGTTATGAAATTAAGGAAGAATTCCGATTTACAAATCATTCAGTTTTAATTTGTTCCGATTTCTTATCTTTAAACCCAAACAAACATGCAGTAGAAGTTGGGAGGAGAGAAAAAATGTTAAGACATATTGACTGCAACAACATTTCCCCTCATCCATCTCACTGGGGTCTCTCTCTTTATCCCCATTCGCTCTGTTTCTCAGAGTGAATATTCAAAGGGGCCTCTCTTCCGATTAGTCTTATAAATCTGGTATTTGGATTCCACAAAGTACACAGCGTTATACGTACATATTTTACAAAGGTATTTGCTGATCTCGCTCTCTATATGTGTTCAGATTTGAATTGATATCCACGAGAAAAGATGTCAGGAGGGGATAGATTCAGATCCGAAGTTGTAATAGCTAGTTTTTCGGTGAATTCTATGAGGAGGAGGCGAGGGATGGAGAAGAAGGAAGGTATGCAATTTGCTTGATGAGAGAAGACGGAGAAGAAAGGAGATATGCGACGGGTTGGACTGACCCGAGAATTTTTTTTCGGGTTGGACTGACCCGCGAATTTCAAGATTTGGTTAAAATAGATTTTAAATTGGGTGTAAAATCCAAGTGCATAGTATGCACTTGGATGCACCCTTAAATCACTCTAAGTTACTATATTCTTAGGGTACCCACATCAACAACCCTCCCTCAACCCAATCTAAAATAAAATATTAATTTCTCTCGCATCCATCTACACAACCCAACACTTAATTTAATTTTTTTTTATACTCACATCCACAACCCAACTCAACCTAAAATAATAATAATAATTTTATTATTTATTAATTACATATATTTTATAATCAGTTTTTATTATATTTAAAATATATATAAAAAATACATAAATTAATTTTCTAAATTTATAATTATATTAAAAAATAAACATATTTAGAATAAAATACAAAAACGAAATTACAATTACAATAGTTGAAATACGAAATTGAAAAGAAATAAATCACACTACAAATAGATGCACGAAATAAAAAAAAATTACAAATACAAAAGATGCAAATTACATATTAATTCCTAGTTAGTTCCAAATTTTTATCATATATGCTCAATCAAGTCGTTTCTTAGAGTGATGTGAGCTTCTCTGTTCCGAAGTTATTCTCTGTTAACCATATAAGTGGTCAAGTTTGCAATGCGTTCAATAGAATATTGAAAATGTTGATCATCATTTGTAGGATCATCCATAAAAAATTCAGTGGGATCAAAATAATTTTGGTAAGTGTCTCGTTCATCCTCTACTATCATATTGTGAATGATGATACACGCCATCATAATTTTTCCCATCAACAGTTTATCTCAAACAAGACATGGACGTCGAAGAAATGCAAAACGAGCTTGTAAAACTCCAAACGCTCGTTCGACATCTTTGCGTACAGACTCTTGGTGTTGAGCGAACAACTTGTGCTTTTGGAGCTATGGAGAAGTAATTTACTTGACAAATGCAGCCCATGAATGATATATGTAATCAGTGAGATAATATGCTCTATCATTTTCCCGACCATTCACAACATATCTAACCTTTGGTGCTCGACTTTCCAAAATATCACTAAATATAGAAGATCGGTGAAGTACATTAATATCATTGCACATACCTGGTGTTCCAAAGAAAGTATGTCATATCCATAAGTCATAAGATGCAACAGCTTCCAAAATGATTGTTGGTTTTCCACTTCTCCCTACATATTGTCCAGCCCATGCAGTAAGACAATTTTTCCATTCCTAATGCATGCAATCAATACTACCTATCATGCCCGGGAATCCACGTTGCTCCCCGACATATAGTAATCTTGTCAAATCTTGTTCATTGGGCTTTTTGTGGTACTCGTCACTAAAGCAAGAAATGACGCTGACTTGAACGCAAAATACTAGTATTACTAGTAGTTACCCCACAAGAGTATGGGATCACCGTAGTATTGGCAAGTTTAGGGACCAAGTATATCGTACCCAAGGGAAGGTATGTATACGAATAGAGCCCTAGAGATCTACGCATCGTATTTAATATGAATGGATGTTCGGTTTCAGGAGTGGAATCAAGCTACTCTATATTCTACCACTAATATTGCAAGTAATGAAATTAAATGAATAACTAAGGTTTTAATAAAGTATGAGATGATGATGCTCAGGATAGGAATCCCTACGTGTACTAACGGAGTTGGTACGATAACTAAAATAACTGTGACGTGCAAGTATTAATCCTATGTATACTAAAATTAGGTAATCAACTTCTCTAATCTAGCACCAGATTGAGAGACTAAAAGCTCAAGAATTAACCCTAATATATACTTCGTCATATCAACCTACTTCACGAACCCACTAAACAAGTTATGTGGATTGTGCTTAATTAATGAGACTCTTATTTAACTAAGGTGATGCGGTCGTCCTCCCTAGATAAGCTGGTAGATGATAAACCTCTTCTATAACCCTCTCGTTAAGCCTAATCGTTAATAAAAAGTGATACGGTCATCTTCTCTCTAACAATTTTCGTACTCAATTCCAAGATAATTCTAGGGTTTATTTTAAGAATTCAATAATTAAGAGAATCAAAACTAAACATCACGAGTTACCCTAATTACGCACCAACATCCTACTTCTATGGGTTCATCCTACCCCAAGCATACAAGGGTTCTAGCCTAACATGGTAATTGAAGTAACGAAAACAATCTCAAGAACGATGAACATATGCATAATTGAATAATCAAAAGAATTGGAAAGCATAAATAAAAGAATATCTCAAAATCTCAATAAATCTGGTAAAGTTAGGGTTTATAAGTCTCAAAGATTCAAGAAAGAAAGAATTAAACGAAAAGATTCAAAAGAAATAGCTAAACTAAGAATTCGTAAATCAAAACCTCGATTACAAGTATGAAACTCTCCAAAATCTCTCTACCAAGCCTAAGTATGCCAAAAATATGAAAAGTGATCAAAGGGTGTCTAAAAACGAGATTGAGATTGGGTATATATAAGCAACGAGCCAAAAATGGGTGAAAAGGCCGAAATCACTCGAGCCCAAGTGTTGGTCGAGCGCTAGCGCTCGACCCCCTTGTGGTCGAGTGGGTCTTCTTTCCAGTGCCTTCAGGGTGCTCGACCTCTCACTGGTCGAACGGGGGTGCTCGAGCACCTCCTTCTTTGAGCCAAGTGATACTTTTTCTTGCACGAACTAATATTTTTCGTATTACTTCAATATCTTCTCATCCGGGCATCCGTTTGAGTCGATTCAAAGTCCTACGAACCCCATTTTTTGCCCTCTATCCATCTATGAGCATCAAAGAGGCAAATTCATTAGTTTATGAAAATATTACTCAATTGACTCTAAATACTCAACGAATTTCACTCAAAACACGGGCAAAATTAGCTATAAATCATAATAATTTCACGCCTAATCAGATGCCTTCCACAAATTTTATGAGAGATCGCCTTGTCACAGTTTCACTCATTCGTAAGTATTCATCAACAACATTAGAAGATGTCCCATATGCCAACACCCACATAGCTCTAGTGCATTTCTGAATCGGTGAAAGACCTTTTCTACCAGTTGCAACGGGCCTTTGTTGAAAGCAGAAATCCATTTGTTTGCATTTTCATTAAGTTATTTCCAATGACCTTTCAAAGAATCCACGTTTCTTTCGCTTATCTCCTTCGGATTTTTACCTTATTTATTTGTGTACATCGTATGTACTTGTGCCCATAAAGAGAGAGCCTTTTGATATTTTCCACGTTTGTTATCCTCACTAACGAAACACCATGTTGGTCCTGGTACAAGACTGAGTGATACATGTATGGGGGTAGAATACACGTATACATATTTTTCTGACTTTCAAACTGACTGAGTCCCCTTAACTCAGAGTGATGTAGAACACTGAGTAGATAATCCACCTACTAACAGCACTAAGTGCAAGTCAGTTGGATAACTATCTACTTATGTTCAGTGCGGAATGTGTGAGCCCTGAAAGTTTATAGTCTTGTTATAGTTTGCTTACTGAAAACTTATTTTCTTTCTTAAGAAGCCGTGGTTAGAAGGGCAGTGCTCAGTTTAATGATCAGGCTGATTGATTCAGGCCTGATAAACAATGCAATGAATGACTTAATGAATAAACTATTAAGAGCAATAATCAAAGCAATAAAGAACACAAGGAAGTAATGTGGTTTAGAGACTTAAGCTCATACGCCCACAGTCCTGATTTAACAGGAGAATCCACTAAGGAATACCTTGTTTTTAACATGCCAAGGTGCACCAGAATCAGCTACACTTACTGACCCTTACTTCCTCCTTCTAACTCACTAACAACCTCAACAAACAAACCTGACTAGAGCGTTTTGGTTTCAGTTTGATTTCCAACTAAGATTGTGATTATCCTTACAAGATAATGCTATGCTAAGGATGGATAATCACTCTAAGCTTATGATATAACTAGGTTCGCTTAGTGGAATACAAAATAACTCTCTCTAACTAAGAAACACTTGGGAAATTTAAGATGTTTCGAGTACTTCTTTGAATGCTGAATGCTTTGTACGCTGAGAGTTTGAGTAATTTCTTAGCTTCAAAATTTCCCGTAACTTTGCTTGGGTCCAAGGTCTTCTGTATTTATAGGCAAATTTGAAAACTATCTGTTGGAAGAGATAGCCTTCTAGGTTGTCTTCTCGTAGGATTAGTTCAACGGATATATCCCCATGCAGCAGCCATCCTTGCATGAATTTGGTAATGCTTGCCCATTGAATTGTGCAAGGATGTCAGGTTCAAGTCAGTGTCCGTACATCACTTGTCGCTCTCTGATTTGTCCACATCAGCAGGTAGATGAGAATATCAGAACTCATTCTTCAGTTCAGGTTTGTCCTCATCTATGTAATTTTCCCAGCGCTGACATTCCTTTTGACTTGATTGGATCCAACTCCAAGTCTTTTCCGAATACTCAGTGCGATCTTGTTCCCTACAGGACTGAGTTAGCAATGATCTCAGGATCATGCTCTTCATCCTGACACTTACTCAGCCAGCTTAGATGAACTGCCATAAGCTCAGGATGGTGCTCTTGCGTCTTCAGGCTTCAGTCTTGATTGTCATCAATGAGTACTCCTCTCATTGAGTTCCTGTGAAATGTAAAATGAACTAACTTACAAATCTAACCAAGACTAGCCTGACTATTACACACTTTAGGCAAATCATCTTTTCAGGGGCTTTGGGATCTAATCAAAACTGACATTGTCCCAACGATTTCCCCCTTTTTGATGATTCCAAAACACTGAAAAGATCCTCAAAACACTTAGAGGAAAAAAAATCTTATCTATAAGATAAGTCGGTGTTAGAGCAATTCTTGATAAAGTACAGAATTTAAATAACATCCAAAAAGATAATGAGTGTTTGTCTATGGGCAAATGTAATAGATTTCATTGTTAAGATTTTTCAGTGGGTACAATGATCTAATCTATTACAACAGGTTGTGAACACCTAAACTAATCTCATTTCAGGCTCGAGCCCATAACCAGCATAGACTCTGACCTTCAGCTCTTCAACTCTTTTAGGCTGATTCACAAATCCTTCAGCTTTTGCAACCTTCAAAACTCCAGTCATAATGGTCTTTGTATCATGCTTGTTCGAACCAGGTATTATAGGTGGTGGTTATGCAATGAACTCAGGTGCGTTCACTTGGACTTTGGCTGCGTTAGCTTCCTCCAAGATCTTCCCAGGCAGTTCAGGATGATTGTCCATCATGTAGTCAGTGAAGTGGGCATCGATGTCTTCAGTGTCGCCCCATTTCTTCACCACGTACCAAAGTCTGACGAACTCATCCCTTGCATCAACCCAAAACTCTTTCAGAGTCTCTGAGATGAACTCATCGACAAGAGCTTCTCTCACCGTCACCTCCGGCTTTCTGACCTGAAGAATTGTTGACTTCCTCGCTGTCGGCCTCTTCCTGTACTTCTTCTTCTCAAGCATGGCCTTCTTCCTCCTCAACATGCTCAAGAACCCATCATCCAATTCCTTTTGTTGAAGATCAGTCAGCTCTGAAAGTTTTTCAACTTTCCTTTCCAGAATGCGCATCTTTTCCTTCTCCGCGATTCTTGCTCTGCGCTGAGCCTCACTTTTCTCATGGGGTAAACCCCAAGCCTCTTCACAAAAGGATTCCACTTCATTGGTATTTAGGGAAATTGGGTTCTTCCTTGTGCTTAGGGGTGAGCGCTCTGAACTTTCTTCTGGGATGGATGAGAGTTGAGCTTGAACTAGCTTCTCTAAAGGCTCTTGAGCCTGAACCGCAACCGCCAACCTAGCTGACTTTCGTGGAGTGGTCTGAGCCTCCGATGCCTCAGGGAGGGATCTTTTCTTCTTATCTTCCCCCTTTTTGGCATCATCCTTGGCCTGAGGCAGAGCCTCCCTGAGGACCTCCTGCCTGTTGTTGACGATGAAGGAAGCTAAGGACTGGACCTCCAACACTCCCTCCTTCAACATGTCCACTCCAGTCGCAATCCCAGTTCCTGCGAAGGAAACACTGGTGATGCTGTCCTTTAACTTTTTCTCAAAAATCTCCATGTTGGTATGAAGACTTTGCTCAGCACGAGTAATCCTGGCCTCCACCTTTCCAGTTTCCTCGCAGATCTGATTGGCCTCTGAAGTAATTCTAGCAGAATCTTGAGCAACCTTGGCTGCCTCCTGAGTGACGTTCTCAGAGTATTGAGCAATCTTCCCTGACTCTAGTGCCAGCTTGGCCACTGAGTCATTGAGGGCCTGAGTGATCAGCTCTCCAGCCTGACTTGCCAGTTGCTTCACTGCTTTGGTCATTCTCAGGTCGTGCTCCTCTTTAAGCTGAGCCAAGGTCTGCTTGAATAGCGTCTTCATCTTCATTCTCTCCTGCTTCACTGACTTCGCAGTACCAACCATAGTTTTCTTCAAATTGACTAGCTCTTTGTTGGCAAGCGTATTGTAGGCTGACTTAGTCCAGCGGATATGCTTATCGAGAGCCTTGACTTTTTTTTCTTTTTCCTCCTTGATCCTCTAGATCTCTTCCTAAAGATCAGCCAAGTTCTCGGTTGTCCTTTCTTGCTTTACCGTGATGATGCTGGTAAAGTTGCCTTGCTGGGATCCTGTGATGAACATCTCATCGTCAGCCTTCTCTTCATCAGTGACTGGCTGTTTTCCCTTGTCAACCCTTGCAGCATCAGTCCCCTCATCAGGGTGCACTGAAGGCAATTATTGAGTGATCAGGATCGCCTGCTTAGGCTCAGTCCCGTCAGCTCAAACTTTGGGTAAGGTACCCTCAGAACTAGGAGTCTCCTTTGGCGCCTCCACATCATCCTCCTTTGCCTCAGGGCAGGGAATCCCTTCATAGACAGATGTGTCATCGGCAGCTGAACCAGCCTTGCTGGTCTCAGCGACTGCTCCACCCTTGGACACAGTCCCAGTTTCACCTTCCCCCTGAGCACTAGGCTCAGAGTTCATTTCGTCCAACTCTTTGGCGGTTTCCTCCAACATCTTCTTATTGGCCCCACCAGCTGGACCATCCTCTTCATCATTATCGTCGCCCTGAGGCTCATCCTCGTTATCCTCCTTTCTGGCCACCTTCATGCTCTCCACCAACTGCTTTAGATTTTTGAAGTTGAGGAGTTGTAGCCAGCTGGTGATATTGAAATATGAGCATAGCCTTGCCTCCTCCTTCTCCCAATGCTCCCAGCCCCTGGCATCAACAAGCATGTGTTTCTCTTGCATATTGGACTGCTTGAAATCAAGCCAGACCTTCAGTTCGATCATATTTGCGCACAACACCTTATACATGTTCAACTTGGGCCAGTATTTCGACACCCAAACACATGTCTTCTCCCTGAGCGTACTCTCGTACATGCTCGCTATCATCCCTTCATCCAACTCCTCCTCCTCCGCTAAATCAAGATATTCATCAACTGAATCTCCCATAGTAGTGGTTTTGGGAAAGTCTTTTGGGTTGGGATAGGAAGGGAAGTCTTCAGGGTTGGGTGAAGAAGTGTTTGGTTCTGACTCATTTTGGGATGGAGGTAGGTCAGGGTTTGGATTGGAGGGTTCAGTGGGTTGTGATGATGGTTCAGAATTGGATGAGGGTAAGGTAGGTTCAGTGGGATGTGTGGGTTGGTCAGGGTGAGATGAGATGGGTTCAGGGATGGTTGGGTTTTGGGGTTGGGGTTCAGAGGATAGGCCAGGTTGAAGAATCTCCGCAGACTCAACCGTCTCTCATACTCTCTCTAAGTCAGAGGTTCGTGGTCAGCTTGACTCCTCCCTGACAGGGCTAATCTCCCTCAGCGCTTTCTTGGGAGATCCCTTTGGGCCCTTCCTCAACCTCTTCAGTGGTCTTGCCACGGGCTTATCTCCACCTTCACTGGCTTCATCGGCGGTCTCCTCAGCCTCTGAACTGGCCTTCTTTGAGACTTTCGCAGCCCCCCTTTTCACACCTTTAGCAGTGGCCTTTGACTTCAGCACCACTTTCAGATGGGCTATCTTCTCCTCCAGAGCATTTTCCTCTTTCTCTTTCTCAGCCTCTTTCTCCGCTCGCTCAACGGCCACCTCAGTCTTAGTATCCTCCCCATTATCCAGAAGGTCCTCCACACACTCCAACAAGTTGGTGACAACCTTCTTGCTTTTTCCTCCAGCCTTCCTCCTCTAACCCTTCTACTGAGCATTGGGGTCAGTCATGCCCAAGATGGCATAGGTGTTACCCTCAGTGGTGAACATCACCTTCTTGGAGGAGAGATCATCCTCCAAGTTGAACGTACATCCCTGGCACACTTCAGAGATGAGCAAGGACAGTCGGGTACCAAAAGGAAGGATAACACCCACTGAGATGTGCTTCTTGTCATTGCCTTTCTTGAGCTTGTCCATAGCAGCCTGACTGATCTGGTAAAAAAAGAACTGCTCCCAATTGGCCTCAAAACCATCCACAAGAGCCCCCATAATTCTCAGCTTCGGTAGGCTCAGCTGATCGTGGGACCCTACTGTGCCCATGATCATCTTCGAGACAACATCGATCATGACACGATACTCAGGCTTGAGAGTATTCTTGTGTTGTCTTGCCTTGAACTCAGAGGAGCCTGACTTCGTCCACTCCTTCAGGAGCTCCCCCTCCTTGTTTTCCTTGAATGTCCGAGGATTGACCCCGGAGCACGGAAGTCCAAGCACTTTCTTCACCATTTTTCATAGAGCAATGTCACGTGTCTCCTCATTATAGAGCTCTTCTCCATCATCGTTCTTCTCCCCAGTAGGCACCAAGACGGTAACCCTAGTGAACAATTTGCCCTTGCGATTGAAAAGGTTCAGGTATGCCTCAACAACTGCCTTTGCAATCACAGAAGTGGGTTTCCTTGTGAAATACTTCTCCATTCTTGCTCTGGCGATCCAATCGAAGATGGGCTTGATCTCATTCACATTCGTGCATACGCCCTCCATGGTGATTATGTGCTCCATATTCACCAGTTTGCTCTTGACAACATCGGAGATGTCATCAGTAGACCTGGTGGTGTCAAGAAAAGCCATTTGAATTGTGAGAGATTGAAAATTGAGAAATTTGTGAAGTGCTTGAGTCGAGAGAAAACTCAGTGTGCTGTGTGAGATTTGTGTTTGCGTAAATTTCTCAAATGACTTTTCTAATTGATATAAATTGTACAGTTGCCCTGATGTGTGGTTGAGATTAACCCTGAATTCGAAAAGATTTGAAATGAAGGGCCAAGATTAATGTCAAGTACAATCATTTACCCACGTCAATCATATTCCGTATAAAATGGACACGTATATGAAAAAATAACTGAACGCATTAAATGTTCTGGTGCACGTGGGTTTAAATATCAAAAGACATGCTTTTAATGAAAACGGAATGCATTTAATAAAGATTCTCAGGATGGAAGTCTCAGTGAGACGCTTCAAATTCACAAAGGTCAGGATAGAACACATACTTGTCAGGGAGACATTGTAGCACCCTGATACCTCGCTGAGTCGAGTCTGGCCTGAGTTCCCCCTAGATCCTATACTGACTGCTCTCCTGGATCTAAGAGACCTAACTCCACTGACAGTTCCATAAATCTTGCCTCAGGCAAAGGCTTAGTCAAGATGTCAACTCTCTGCCTGTCAATATGAATTTTCTCCATCCTAATATCCTTCTTCTCCACATGATCTCGAATAAAGTGATGCCTAATAGCCACATGCTTGCACCTTGTGTGAAGCACTGGGTTCTGAGTAATTGATATGGCACTATTGTTGTCACAATAAATTGGGACCTTATTTGCAAACACTTGGTAGTCTCTCAATTGTTATCTCAACCACAAAATCTGAGCACAACAACTACCTGCAGCCATATACTCAGCCTCCGTTGTGGATGTCGCCACTAAATTCTGCTTCTTGCTAAATCACGAGATCAATTTACTCCCCAAAAACTGACATGTCCCTGAGGTTGATTTCCTATCAATCCTACAACCTCCATAATCTGCATCTAAATAACCAGTCAGTTCTAAGTTGTCATCTGAAGGATACCATAGTTCCATATTGATTGTCCTTTTCAAATACTTAAGTATCCTCTTAGCAGCCTCCAAATGACTTCTCTTAGGGTTAGACTGATACCTAGCACACACACCAACTGCAAAAGTAATGTCAGGCCTGCTTGCAGTTAGGTACAATAATGATCCAATCAGCCCTCGGTACTCAGTCTGGTTCACTGAAGCTCCTTCAGTGTCAGGATCCATCTTCCAATTGGTATTCATTGGGATCCTAGCTGGATTGCAATTCTGAACTCCAAACTTCTGAATCAAGTCCCTTGTATACTTGGCCTGATTAATGAAAGTCCCTTGATCAGTCTGCTTGGCCTGCAATCCTAAAAAGATGTTCACCTCTCCCATCATTGACATCTCAAATTTACCAATCATCAACTTAGAGAATTTCTCACAGAGCTGATGATTTGGTGATCTAAATATTATGTCATCCACATAAATCTGGACCAGGAGAATGTCATCACCTTCAGAGATCCTGAATAAAGTCCTATCCACGGTTCCCTTCCTGAACCCGTGGTCAGTCAGGAACTGAGAGAGGGTATCATACCAAGCTCTAGGAGCTTGCTTAAGTCCATAGAGTGCTTTCTTCAAATGGTATACTCTATCTCCAACCTCAAACCCGGGAGGTTGTTCAACATATATCTCTTCATTGAGTACACCATTCAGGAAGGCACTCTTGACGTCCATTTGATACACCTTAAACTTCTTATATGTTGCATATGCAAGGAACAACATGATAGCTTCCAACCTAGCCACTAGAAAATTCATCAGTTTATAGAAATGATACTCAAATGACTCCAAACACTCATAAAAAACACTCAAAACATGGGCAAACCGGGCACCAAAACATAACAATTTCACGCCTAATCAAGTGACAAGGCTGAGCTTGAAGAATCAACTTGATCTAAAGGTCAAAACCGTGCCAATTCCAAGATGGGATGATGAAGATGATTAGGATGATGAAACAAGAGCCACTCCTAAGCCTAGTGCATCAGGGTTAGTTGAGCCTCAGACTGAGGAAAAGGCTCAACCTGAGGTAAGTACCGTCTATGAAGATGCGGTCGCAACTGAGATGGCTCCTGAGTCACCTCATCAAGGGGGAATCAATGTCCCTGACATTGAGCTTATAAATCCATTTGGTATAGACTCAGGATCATCCCCTTCTGTTCAATATCCTAAATTCTATGAACCTGTAGACACTAACATTGCAGGAACTTCAGGAACAACTCCAGGTAAGAGAACATGGCTAGAGAGTCATCCCATTGACCAGGTCATTGGTGATCCAACTGAGGGAGTCAGGACCAGGCGGTTCCATGGTGAGAGTGCACTGTTCTATTGCTTTCTCTCTGAGCAAGAGCCTCAGAACATTGAATAAGCTCTCACTGACTCGAACTGGATCATAGCCATGTAAGAGGAGTTGAATCAGTTCACAAGGAACCAGGTTTGGGAACTGGTAGATAGACCTAGGCATCAAGGTGTTATTGGTACCAAGTGGGTCTTCAAGAACAAGAAGGATGAGAATGGTGTTTTAGTGACTCTTTGGTTTTCATAGATGGATAGAGGGTGAAAAAAGGAGTTCGTAGGACTTTGAATCGGCCAAAACGGACTCCCGGTTGAGGAGATATGAAGATTTTACGAACATGTGTACAGCTGCCGAAAAGTGCTCGAGCTCAATTGGTCGTGCACTGAGTGCACGACCACTCGTGCACTGTGCACGAGTGGAATCAGGTCGTGCACTAAGTGCACGAGCTGTGCACGAGTAGATGCGTATTTTGGCCAAAAAATGCCCAAATTCGATCCCAAGCCTATTTATACTTTTTTCCAAGCGTATCAACACATACCAACACATATTTTTACATATTTTGAGCGAGGAGAAAGCTTGGGGGAGAGATTGGAAGAGTTTTATACATTGTAATCGAGGTTTTAATTTACGAATTCTTAGTTTTAGTATTTCTTTTGAACGTATTAGATTAATTCTTTCTTTCTTTACTCTTTGAGACGATAAACCCTAGTTTTTCAGATTTATATTGATTTCTTTATAGACTTTAATTTGTTCTTTCTTTTATGTTCTTGATTTCTTTCATTAATTTAATTATGCATATGATTAATGTTCTTGTGATTGCTTTTATTATTCAAACCACCATGTTAGGCTAGAACCCTTGCATGCTTAGGATAGGATGAACTCGTAGAAGTAGGTTGTGGGTACGTAATTAGGGTAATTCGTGACGTTAGGTTTTAATTCTCTTAATTAATGAATTCTTAAAATCAATCTTAACTTTACCTTTGAATTTCGTACGAAAATTATTAGAGAGAGGACGACCTTATCACTCTTTAACAACTAGTAGGCTTATCGAGAAGGTTTAGAAAGGGTTAATTCATCTACCGGTTTATCTAAGGAGGACGACCGCATCACCTTAGTTTAAATTAGGGTCTTGTTAATTAAGCACAATCTATTAACTCGTTAGTGGATTAGTGAAGTCGATTGCTAGGATAAAGTATTAGGGTATTAAGTCTTGAGCTTTCATCTTACAATCTTTAACTTAGGTTATTTCTTGCGCGTCACAATTATTTTGATTATGTACCTGCTCCGTTAGTATACGTAGGGATTCCTATCCTGAGCATCACCATCTCATATTTGAAAACACTCCTTAGTTAAATTGTTTAGTTCGCTCTTTAGTTTAATTAGTTTAGTTTAGTTTAGTTTTAATTAATCTTTCAAAAAAATCCAAAAACATTACACTCATATTAACTACGACGCGTAGATCTTCAGGGATCTGTTAGCATACACTCCATCTCGTGGGTTCGATAATACTTGGCCAGTATACTTACTCTTATTACAGTGAACCCGTCCACTTGCGGGTGAGCGATTAGTAGGAGTTAGTGTAATTTGCTTCACGTCAATGGCGCCGCTGCCGGGGATGGCGTTGTATGCTTTTTGAATAGGACTTGTCGATAGCTTAGTAGTTAGTAGTGAGTGATTTTACTTTTCTGTTTTTTTTTTATTATTTCGTGCATATTAGGCAGTTGCGTTTTGATTCTTATGTTAGTGTTTCAGGTTTATGAGAACACGCTCACAAGGCAATACGAGCGAAGAAAGGTTACCTGTAGATCCTGAGACAATAGCAAGAAGAAACCGAGCCTTCTTACGAAGGATGAACGCTGCCGGAGGGAAAGAACCGATGACATCACTAATGAGTTGGATGATGCCGAGAATGAGTTCAATCAGGTATTGAACCGGGTTGATGGCACTGACGGCAATACTAGCAAGAATCAAGATCCGTTAGGAGAGAGCCAGAGCCAAAACCCAGGTACTCAGAACCAAAACAGCCCAGCTCATAACATGGTCCAAAATCCTCATCACAACCCTGCTTACCCACATCCTAACCTACTGCAAAACAACTTACCCTATCCACCCTACCCTTACCCACCGTATCCTTACCCACCATACCCGTATCCTCCACCTCCAGTCTATAATCAACCACCTGTTTACCCACCACCACCCCAACAAGTACCAGTACCTGCTGCTAATCCTCAACACGTTCCTCAGAACGTAGATCACAACATGGCTATTCGAGGGAGGTTTGCAGTGCAGCCACAACGGTACTATGATGGAGTGGCATTGCCTCCTGTTGAGGCAAATAACTTCTCGATTTCCCCGGGAATTCTAAAGCTGTTGACCGAAAATCAGTTCAAGGGGGTGATCGGGAAGGAGAATCCTCACACTCACCTGAGGAGTTTTCTCATGATAGCCTCCACATTCAATTATAATGGCATGTCTGAAGATGCCAAGAGGCTTAGGCTGTTCCTATTTTCACTGACGGGAATAGCCAAAGAGTGGTATGACAACACGCTCCCACGGGAAGGTGTAACCACATGGGCCGAGCTCGAGCGTCTGTTCCTCAAGCGATTCTACCCTCCATCGAGAACGATTAAAACGAGAATTGAGATCTCTTCCTTCCGCCAGAAGCAAGGAGAGGACCTACGTCAAGCGTGGGAGAGATACTCAAATATGCTGATAGAGTGCCCGCAGCACGGGTACAATGAGGGAGATGTGATGGCATTCTTCTACAGTGGTGCCAACAAGGCTGGACAAGACCATCTAGATGCTTGTGCTAGTGGCTCATTCCTGAATCAAAGAATAGAGAGGTGTAGAGAGATCGTGGACAACATTGTCACGAACGCCGGTGCTTGGAGTGTGGATGCAGACTTCCAGAGAGTGTATCAGGTTGAAGAAGGTGAAGGAACAAGAAGGCTATTGATGGCCATGATGGAGAAGATTAACAACCTCGAGTTGGGGAAGAATTTGGTTGGAGAGCATGCAGCAGAGAATGAGAGAGTAGACCAACCAAGTGGACAGCAAGAGGTAGCCAATTACATGGGAGGTCCGTATTACAATCAGAATGGCTACCAAGGTGGAAATCAGTATGGAAGGCCTTCTTATGGCCAACCATTTGTACCTCCAGGTCCTCCGCCACTTCAAAATCAATGGAGGAACACACAAGGGTATCAAGGAGGCCAGAAACCTCCTCAAAACACATGGAGGAAAAATGAGAATTTTTCATATGCTAACCCAAAAGCTGGTATTACAGTTCCTGCAGGTGTTGATCCAGGTTCAAAGCCTCCTGGTGGAGAAGGCGGTGCATCAACTGAGGAGATGTTGAGAGCGATTCTACAGAAGGAAGTAAGAGGTTGTCATCCTTGGAGTACGATGTGAAAGAGTTGCATAAAAAGGGTGATCAACGTGATCAAGAGCTCCAGAAGATGAACGTTGAGTGGACTAGAACTCAACAAGAGAACAATCGAAGGTTCACTTCTATAGAGTTCCAAATGAGCCAGATGGCAAAGTCATTGAATAGAGAGCCGGGTAAGTATCCTTCCATGCCGGAGGGGAACCCGAAAGAGCATTGCAAGGTGATCCAGCTTAGAAGTGGAACCAACTATGAAGGTCCCCAGATGCCTGCTGATTCTGAGACGCCCCAATATGGAGATGAGAGTGGGGAAGTAGGAGTTGAGAAGGGGATTGAGAAGCATAAAGATGTGGATGAGTCTCATCAGAGCAAAGAGCTTGAAGAGGAAGACATTGAGAAGGGTGAGAGAGTTCCTAAGTGGAAGAAGGCAAAGGAAGCAAGGGAGAAAGTGAAAGAGACCGAGAAAGATGAATGGGGGGTACCCAAATCTGTGATACCCATCTCATATCCACAACGCTTCATGAAAAAGAAGCTTGATGAAAAGTTTGCTAAATTCCTTGATGTTTTTAAACAATTGCATATTAATATCCCTTTTTATGATGCTTTGGAATAGATGCCCAATTATGCAAAGTTTTTGAAGGACTTAATCGTGAAAAGGCGGCGAGTGGATAAGCCGAAGTTGGTGCAGTTGAACCAAGAGGTGAGTGCGTTAGTGCACAAGGGGCTTCCCCCAAAGCTGAAGGATCCCGGGAGCTTCACCATTTTATGTGATATTGGAAACAGGATCAAGAAGGGAGCGTTGTGCGACCTCGGAGCGAGCATTAATTTGATGCCGCTGTCGCTTTTCAAGAAGTTGGAAGGTGGAGAACTTCAGCCGACAATGATGACGCTTCAACTTGCCGACCGGTCTATTACTCGACCTCAAGGTATGGTTGAAGACGTCCTCGTGAGAGTTGAAGATCACATTTTTCCAGCCGACTTTGTAGTGCTAGAGATGGAGGAAGATGAGTACGTGCCCCTGATCTTGGGAAGACCGTTCTTAGCTACGGCGGGGATGGTGCTAGACGTGGCAAATGGGAAGATTACATTGAAGGTTGATGATCAAGAAGTGAATATTTCCCTATATGAAGCCATGAAGCACCCGAAGGAGGATGAGAGTTTGTATTGCATGGATGTCATTGATCCTAGTGTTGAAGGCACACCTCATATCCCTAATCCTTCTCATATTCATGAATTTTATAATCCTTCACTTGTTAATTTAATCCATGAGCATTATGTTCTTGATTATGTTGATAGGGACAAAGTGAAGAAGTTGAAGGATGAAGAGGTGAAAAGTGTGGACGTGATCCAGTTGGAAGGAAAATGAGGAGTTAAGAAGAAGAAGTCCAAATTCAAGAACCTATTTGGTAAGACGCCTCCAGATAAAGGTGAGAAGGAGTTGAGACCCATAACACTTGGGGATGAGAAGAAAATAAAAGAGTTCATGATGGAAGGGCATCAAGGAAAGGAATGCAAGCACCACTCTTATGAGAGTAAGGGAGGTATTTATGAGTATGATGTCCCATAATCTCCTTTGAGCTCGGTCCGGCATGAGGACCTTAAAAATAGCGCTGAATGGGAGGCAACCCATTTCTATTTGCTTTCATTTGTTTTTAGTGTCTTATTATGTTATTAGGGTGTTATTGAATCGTGAGTTTTAACCTCGTACGTGAGAGTTTATTTTGTAGGCTTGCCTCGATGGAGTACTCGGAAGGAAGAAACTCAAGCAAGGGAGTGTGCTACGTTTGAGAGAAACTGAATTGTTTAGTTGAGGTAACCCACAACCCCAAACTTAGACCTCTTCGCAAGGTCGAAGTTTGGGGGGGGTGGAGATTTTTTTGTTTCTTATTGCATTGCACCGGAGCACCCCCTATCTTTGAGTGTGTTTGGTTATTTAGGGTCTTGAGATGCTCTTTGGGGTGATTTTGATTTGTCTCGTTGTGTCTATTTCGTGCTTATTGACCCCTTCTACTTGTTAGTTATTGCTGTCTTTGAGCATGTTTGATGAGTAGAGTAGAATTGTGGATTGGAGTTAGGGACTCTTTTGTGTGAGTGTTTGAGCTAGAGTGAATTTGAGATAGAACTTGTATGCTTGTGAAATTTTCTTTTGAGTACTTGTGTGATGAGAGTGAGAATTCACTAGGACTAGCATGGATGTGAAAGCCGTGAGATTTGAGCCTTATGAGATTTTGATATATGAATGAATCTCTTCGTTTGTGAGTGGATCGTCACCTTAGAGGATGCTAGAACTTGTGTGTGCTCTTGCTTCTTGATTGTGTCTAGTTTGATATGCCGAATGTGATCTTAGGCCATCTTTGTTTTGATTGAGTCACTTAGCCTAAATTTTCCTTACCTTGGATATTTGTCCCTTGTTAGCCCCTTTGAGCCTTAAGCCTATTTCGTTGGCTAGCACATTTAAACACTATTCCAAGTTCCTAAGCCTTTTTGTCCCAATTTGAGTGGAGAATAGGAAAGTGTGAAAGTGAAGGGATTGATTTGAGTTGAGAAAAGGAATTATGATGGTTGAGTGGTGATAAAATAAGGGTGTGATTGAGATTTGAGTTGTGGGAAAGAGAAAAAAATTGAAAAAAAGAAAAAAAAATGAGCTCATGTGTTTGTGCGAAAAAAGAAAAAAAAATGAAGTGATTGAAAAAAAAAATAAAAAGGGTGAGAAAGAAAAATTGAAGTATTGAGAGTATGGAATTGAAAGGGTGTTGATTGAAAATGTTTGAAGTATTCTGTTCCTAATCTCGAAATACCAAAGTTTGAGTTTCTATTCTCCATTCACTTAAGTCACTTTACCATATATTGTTATCCCACCAGTCCAAAGAGCTTACATTACAACCTTGAGGAAGTCCTTTTTGATTCGGCATTGATTTCTAGAGTATGGTCGGAGTTAAGAGTGCTTACAAGCCTATGGCTGCCAATTTGAGTGATTGATTGTTTGAGTGAGTCCCTTTATCATTGATATACACTTGTGAGGGAGCGAAACACACTGTTGAGTGCACATCCATGCTTGATCTTGGTGTGTCTTGTTATTGTTGCATGAGTATGATGAAAGGAAAGTGAGTGAGTATACTTGTGATTGATCTTTGAAGCTCGAGTTCATTTGCTTGCATGATTTGATTTTTTGACTCATTCCTAACAGTTTCACTTGACTTATTATTTCGTTGCTTTAGGACAAGCAACATGGTAAGTTTGGGGGGGTTGATTAGGCGTGAAATTGTTATGTTTTGGTGCCCGATTTGCCCATGTTTTGAGTGTTTTTTATGAGTGTTTGGAGTCATTTGAGTATCATTTCTATAAACTGATGAATTTGTCTCTTTGTTTTTCATAGATGGATAGAGGGTGAAAAGAGAAGTTTGTAGGACTTTGAATCGGCCAAAACGGACTCCCGGTTGAGGAGATATGAAGATTTTACGAACATGTGTACAGCTGCCGAAAAGTGCTCGAGCTCAATTGGTCGTGCACTGAGTGCACGACCACTCGTGCACTGTGCACGAGTGGAATCAGGTCGTGCACTAAGTGCACGAGCTGTGCACGAGTAGATGCGTATTTTGGCCCAAAAATGCCCAAATTCGATCCCAAGCCTATTTATACTTTTTTCCAAGCGTATCAACACATACCAACACATATTTTTACATATTTTGAGCGAGGAGAAAGCTTGGGGGAGAGATTGGAAGAGTTTTATACATTGTAATCGAGGTTTTAATTTACGAATTCTTAGTTTTAGTATTTCTTTTGAACGTATTAGATTAATTCTTTCTTTCTTTACTCTTTGAGACGATAAACCCTAGTTTTTCAGATTTATATTGATTTCTTTATAGACTTTAATTTGTTCTTTCTTTTATGTTCTTGATTTCTTTCATTAATTTAATTATGCATATGATTAATGTTCTTGTGATTGCTTTTATTATTCAAACCACCATGTTAGGCTAGAACCCTTGCATGCTTAGGATAGGATGAACTCGTAGAAGTAGGTTGTGGGTACGTAATTAGGGTAATTCGTGACGTTAGGTTTTAATTCTCTTAATTAATGAATTCTTAAAATCAATCTTAACTTTACCTTTGAATTTCGTACGAAAATTGTTAGAGAGAGGACGACCTTATCACTCTTTAACAACTAGTAGGCTTATCGAGAAGGTTTAGAAAGGGTTAATTCATCTACCGGTTTATCTAAGGAGGACGACCGCATCACCTTAGTTTAAATTAGGGTCTTGTTAATTAAGCACAATCTATTAACTCGTTAGTGGATTAGTGAAGTCGATTGCTAGGATAAAGTATTAGGGTATTAAGTCTTGAGCTTTCATCTTACAATCTTTAACTTAGGTTATTTCTTGCGCGTCACAATTATTTTGATTATGTACCTGCTCCGTTAGTATACGTAGGGATTCCTATCCTGAGCATCACCATCTCATATTTGAAAACACTCCTTAGTTAAATTGTTTAGTTCGCTCTTTAGTTTAATTAGTTTAGTTTAGTTTTAATTAATCTTTCAAAAAAATCCAAAAACATTACACTCATATTAACTACGACGCGTAGATCTTCAGGGATCTGTTCGCATACACTCCATCTCGTGGGTTCGATAATACTTGGCCAGTATACTTACTCTTACTACAGTGAACCCGTCCGCTTGCGGGTGAGCGATTAGTAGAAGTTAGTGTAATTCGCTTCAAGTCATCACTCTCCTTGTGACCTCCTCAGTGTCAGGATCCAACACTCTTACCCTAGACTCAGTAGCAAATTCATCAAACACAACATGTGGTGATTCCTCCACAACAAGGGTCCTACAGTTGTAAACCCTGAAAGCTTTACTAACTTCAGAATATCCCAAGAATATTCCTTCATCAGATTTTCTATCAAAGGTTTTCAACTGGGTCTTCCCATTGTTGAGGATGAAGCACTTGCAACCAAAAATATGGAAATAAGAGATACGAGGCTTCCTCTTGTTCCATGTCTTATATGGGGTCTGTCCATGTGGTTTGTTCAGCATGGATCTATTCTGAGTGTAGCATGCAATTTTGATTGCCTCAGCCCAGAACTTCCTGGGCAATCCTGACTCTGCTAGCATGGTCCTAGCAGCTTCCTTCAGTGTCATGTTCCTCCTTTCAGCAACACCGTTTTGTTGTGGGGTTCTAGCTGCAGAAGTCTCATGAGCAATACCAAGTTCATTACAGAAATCAGAAATATATGAATTTATAAACTCAGTGCCCTTGTCAGATCTGATCTTAGTAATGGACTGATTCTTCTCATTGCTGAGTCTTCTGAGCAAGTTTGGAAGCTTCACCTGTGTCTCCTTCTTATTTAACAAGAAAATAACCCAAGTATATCTAGAATAATCATAAATAAACACAAGGGTATACTTCCTACCATTCATACTCACAGGTGTTACAGGGTTAAACAAATCCATGTGCAAAAGCTGAAGAACCCTGCAGTGGAGAAGGAAGCTCTCTCTTTGAATGATGCTCTGACTTGCTTCCCTTCCTGACAAGTCTTGCACACATGATACTTGCTAAAAACTTCATTAGGTAAACCTTCTACAAGAGAAAGTCTAGAAATTTGGTTAAGAATCTTAAAGTTCAGGTGGTTTAATCATGTATGCCATAACCAATGAGCTCTGAAGAGCTTTTAGCAACAAGACAAGTATTAGGAATGGTGTTGCTCCAATCAGCTAAATAAACATTACCTTTCCTAATACCTGATAGAAGTACTTGTGTTGATTTTTCCTTGACTGAACATATATTCGATGAGAACTCAACACTGAAACCTTTGTCGCAAAATTGACTTACTGACAACAGGTTATGCTTCAGTCCTTCAACGTAGGACATATTTTCCACTCTGACTGTACCTATTTTCAAGACACCAAACCCTTTAGTAAAACCTTTTGAGTTATCACCAAAGGTCACCTGTGGACCATCCTTAGCTTGAAATTCTTGGAGAAGACTCTTCATTCCAGTCATGTGCCTTGAGCAACCACTGTCTAGGTACCAAACAACTTTGATTGAGTCTCCTCTTGTTGTGATCCACAGCCGCCTGCAAATAGATCAGACTTTAGGTACCCATTGGGTGTTGGGTCCTATGGTGTCAGTTGTACCTTTTGGGATCCAGACCTGCTTCACTACCCTGATTGTCTCAGAGTGGTAGATCTGTTTCCCAGAAACATCCACATACACTACTTTCTTCTTCTTAGCCTGAGAAGAAGATGATGTATGAGTGTCAGGCTTAGGCTTCACAGGAGCCTGAGTGGGTGCCTTTTGGGCTGGCTTCCTATTCTTCCTAGGCCTTGGTGCAGCTGGTCGTGAGGTTTGTTCTTGACGAGGGCCTTGCTTACTGTTCCCCCTAGGCAAGTGAGGGAATTGAAAGCAGTTATAGGATTTAGGATGCCAAAACCATGGAGGTGCTATCATGCCTGGCCTTCCCTAATGGTATTGACATGAATGATAATACCTTTGTTGAGCAGTCTGAGTGCTCTTGGCCTGAGTCTTCCTCTACTTACACTGAGGTTTCTTCTGGCCTGAGCTCTCAGAGGCCTCCTTTGGTTGCTTTGCCTTTCCCTTGGGGTTTGGCTTAGCAACTTTTGGGGCAACCCTGACTGTCTCAGCAGTTTCCTTACCCTTGTCAGTTTTGCGGGCTTCGAATACAACCTTCTTTGTACCCTTGCCTGCCTGAACAAACACTCTCTCAGTGTTGCTCCCTGAAGCAACATGAGACTGACCTTGTGAGGATTTTTTAGGGACATATCCAAGCCCCTTTTTCTCATTCCCAAGCATCTGGCTGCTATTTATTTCATCTCTGGCCACTGAGGATTTATTCATTGCTGCAACCTTCTGCTTAAGAGAGTCCTCACTCTTTTTCAGGATTTCATGTCTGGCAAAGAGGTCATCAAACTTACTCTTGAGTACCTTCAGCTCCTCCTTTCTGACTAGCTCTTCATCAGCCAGTTCTTTCAGAATCTTCTCTCTTGGAAGACGCTCAACAGTGATCATGTCAATTTCCTGAGTTAGTCTCACAATCTAAGCTGACTCTTTCAGATCTGACTGAGTGAGTTGATCATTCAGGTTTTGAACCTCAGTACTCAATTTCGAGTTCTCCTCTACCAAAAAGACATTAATTTCTTACAGCCTGGAGAAATCAACCATCAATTGATCTAAACAGATCTGAAGGTTCATTTCTCTGGCTGACTCTGAGCTGAGCTCAGGATTTCTACCACTATGTGAACCACACACAGAATTAGATGTTACCTCAGGCTCTTCTCTAGCCATAAGGCACAAGCCATTGTACTCCTCATCGGAAAAGAGCTCAGGTGACCTCTCCTCAGGACCATCCGAGTTTGTAGCTTCCTCAGTGAGCATGGCTCTCCGGTCAGCATACCTCTGGTCTCTCTTGGCCCTCCTATCTTCTCTCTCCCTTGCACTCAGTTCTGGGAAATCGTACTGATAGTGCCCACCTTTGTTACAGTTGTAACATGTAGCTTGCTCATCTCCTCTCTCCTTTCTCGGCTCTGGGTTCCTTCTTGAGTCAGGTTCCCTTTGTCTTGATGAGCTTTCATTCTTCCCTGAGTGCTTGTCATCTCGAGTACATCTCTGTTCATCTTTCCGATCGGGTTTTGGATCTGAATATCTCATCTCATCACCACGATCGCGTCTGGGTTCAGTGTTTCTTCTTTCCTCATATCTCCGAGAACTTTGGTGGGTTCCTTCAGGTTTCCTATCACGAGTATCCTGATAATATTTTTTATAATGACCAAACCTGGAATTTAGCTTTTCAAAGCATCTGGCCATCAGGCTGTACTCCTCGGCGAGCTCTTCTTTGCTCATCTCCATCAGTGACCTTGATGAAGATTCGACCGGTTCTGACTTGGCTTTGAATGCCACACTTTTCTCAGGAGCTTTTTCTTTCTCCTCCTCTTCAGGCTGTACTTTCTTCATTCTCTTGTTTAGATCATATTCCAAAGGTTTGAGCTCTGAAAAAAATAAAGCTGAAGTTATATTACTCATATCCTGAGTGTTTTTCAACATAATAACACTGTTATCCCATCTCTCAGGAAGAGCATTCAGGATTTTAGAAGCAACTTCTCTTTTGGGAACCTCTTTTCCCAACATCACCAACTCATCATCATCTTGATGAATCTTGACTCCAACTGATCGATAGATTTGTCAGGCAGCATCTCGAACGCTTTAAATTTCTGAATAGCAATATTCCTCTTGTTCTCCTTTATCTTTTCTGACCCCTCACACATACTGGTCAGCTCATCCCAGACCTCCTTTGCCATCTTTAAGGTCATAAGCCTAGCTGACTCCTTGAACGGTACCGTGTGAAGAATAATGTTCCTGGCCACGTTGTCCAGTCCCACCATCTTGATCTCATCATTGGTCATATCCTTCCTCTCCTTAGGAACATGTACGCCAATGTCGAGATCATCATATCCCAGTCCTCTGACATTCGGGATAGTGATCTTGATCGGCCCGTCCCTAATAACTCGCGGCATTTGGTCATGGATGGCATCTAGATGTGCCTCAAGTTTGAACTTCCAATAGACAAAGTTAGCAACAAAAAATTTAGGTAAAGAAGCTTCAAGCCTCGAAGTCATGATGATGCAAGTTTTATAAAAAGCAAACTCAGATCTGTTCAGTGAAAACCAACAGTTTCTCCTCTGAAACTATTAGTATTCAAAGTCAGTGGTCTTTTGAACCACTGCTCTGATACCACTTGTTTGTCCCGGTACAAGACTGAGTGATACGTGTATGGGGTGGGAATACGCGTATAAAGATTTTTCTGACTTTTAAACTGACTGAGTCCCCTTAAATCAGAGTGATGTAGAACACTGAGTAGATAATCCACCTACTAACAGCACTGAGTGCAAGTCATTTGGATAACTATCTACTTATGTTCAGTGCGGAATGTGTGAGCCCTGAAAGTTTATAGTCTTGTTATAGTTTGCTTACTGAAAACTTATTTTCTTTCTTAAGAAGTCGTGGTTAGAAGGGCAGTGCTTAGTTTAATGATCAGACTGATTGATTCAGACCTGATAAACAATGCAATGAATGACTTAATGAATAAACTATTAAGAGCAATAATCAAAGCAATAAAGAACACAAGGAAGTAACGTGGTTTAGAGACTTAAGCTCATACGCCCACAGTCCTGATTTGACAGGAGAATCCACTAAGGATTGACTTGTTTTTAACGTGCCAAGGTGCACCAGAATCAGCTACACTTACTGACCCCTACTTCCTCCTTCTAACTCACTAACAACCTCAACCAACAAGTTTGACTAGAGGGTTTTGGTTTCAATTTGATTTCCAACTAAGATTGTGATTATCCTTACAAGACAATGATATGCTAAGGATGGATAATCACTCTAAGCTTATGATATAACTAGGTTCGCTCATTGGAATACAAAATAACTCTTTCTAACTAAGAAACACTTGGGAAATTTAAGATATTTCGAGTGCTTCTTTGAATGCTGAATGCTTTGTACACTGAGAGTTTGATTAATTTCTTGGCTTCGAAATTTCTCGTAACCTTGCTTGGGTCCAAGGTCTTCTGTATTTTTAGAAAACTTTGAAAACTATCCATTGGAAGAGATAGCCCTCTAGGTTGTCTTCTCGTAGGATTAGTTCAATGGATATATTCCCATACAGCAGCCATCCTTACATGAATTTGGTAATTACATTTAATGCTTGTCCGTTGAACTATGCAGGGATGTTAGGTTCAAGTCAGTGTCTGTACATGACTTGTCGCTCTCTGATTGGTCCACATCAGCAGGTAGGTGAGAATGTCAGAACTCATTCTTCAGTTCAGTCTTGTCTTTTGAGTTCAGGTTTGTCCTCATCTATGTACGTTTCTCAGCGCTGACATTCCTTTTGACTTGCTTGGATCCTACTCCAAGTCTTTTCCCAATACTCAGTGCGATCCTGTTCCCTAGCAATGATCTCAGGATCATGCTCTTCATCCTGACACTTACTCAGCCAACTTAAATGAACTGCCATAAGCTCAGGATGGTGCTCTTGTGTCTTCAGGCTTCAGTCTTGATTATCATCAATGAGTACTCCTCTCATTGAGTTCCTGTGAAATGTAAAATGAACTAACTTACAAATCTAACCAAGACTAGCCTGACTATTACACACTTTAAGGCAAATCATCTTTTCAGGGGCTTTGGGATCTAATCAAAACTGACATTGTCTCAACACACCAAGACGACATTAAAGTTATATCTTCTTTCACAGTCCAAACTTTTGGGTTTCAAATATCTTTGAACAAGTTTCGGGAGATATTTTGTGGTGGTTGGACATGCCCAGAGATAGGAACTGATTTAGATCGGGAGAAAAATGATCAAAACTCGGATAATATTCCTGAGTTCATAAAAGATTTAAAGCTTGGATAGTTGTGAGAGTTTGGATAAGTTTGAGAGTTTGGATAATTTTGAGAGTTTGGATAAGTTTGAGAGTTTGAAAAATAATCAGGATGATTTGTGTTATAAATCCAGTAGATTTATTATACCAAATCTAGAATATTTGATGTGGACATTACTAATGGACTTATAACCTAAACGGGTTTTAGATCTAGACTAGGTTTTATCTATTATAAATAGACTCTTGTACTCAGTATTGTATATACGCATACACACAAATATTAGTGAAACTCCTGGCTTGGTACGCCCCCAGACGTAGTTGTTATCGACGAATTGAGTGAACAAACTTGCATCTCTATTTTACACTTACGATTTATAACACGTTATCAGCACGAAACTCTGCCCGAAGCTAATCGATACGGATCTAAATTAATTTTCACTATTGCATGATATTATTAATTATCGTATCAAATTTTTTATCCATATGTGCTATGTTTTTATGTGCACTTAAAATATTTTATTGCATCGATAAATATTGTGTTTTCAATTTAATTGGATCGAATAAAAAAATATAATAAGTATAATATGTAATCGGACGCTGCCGCCGCGCACCGGGCACCACCGCACGCCCACCGCCGTGTATGCGATCAACGCCGCCTCGCGCCGCATGCCCGCTGTCGTGCGCGCGATTGCAGCCGCACACCAGGCACCTACGCATGCCCGCTACCATGTGCGTGACCACCGCTGCCTCATGTCTGCTGCTGCGCTTGGCCACGCCGTTGCCGCTGCCTGTCACCAGGCCATCGCGTGCGACGCAGCTCCGATCCCCTCCCATGTCCACCGCCCCATGCTTCCGCCTCCATGCGTCAAAGCAATGCTGCCTCCGCCACCATGCGTCGAGGCACCGTCGCGCGCCTCCGTCCCCGAACAACGAGCAGCGGCCAAAAGCCACATCGCCAAGAGACGGAGCGGTGCGCACCTCACGCTGCCGCCTGAAATCTGCAATGGCTGTTCCAACCTTCCGCACCCATCCCTGCGTCGCCCTTCTCCTCTTGGGCGAATTGGGCCATAACAAAAAAAAAAGGAATTTTTTATTTTGGGCCTGAAGCCCAATTTTCTAACGACTGGAATTTTTTATTTTGGACTAATTCCTTTTAATTCTTTGGGCCTAAAGCCCTCCTCATGGGCTGAAATAATTTTAATTCATGGGCAATTGAAATTTATTATTTATTTGGGCCTCATATAATTTTTGTTAGTATTTTTATGCCCTCAAATTAATTTATCAAGTTTCGAAAAATACTTAGAAATTAAAAAAGTAATAACTATTGCATATTAATTAAGCTTGGAAATTTTTTGGAATTAATTTCAATATTAGTTCTCGATAAATTTATTATTTTATGTGCTTAATTGCTATATGTGCATGCTTTTATGATTTAATTATCTTGCATGCAATATTACTTTTGCACATAGTCCCATTTATAATCCGCATATATTATCTGGGTAGGCGGCGTCCAGTACTTGTCGGACCGTAAATTATGTCTTGGGTAGACGGCGCCCAATTCTTACTTCTATATGCTTGAGAGTGATCAAATAAATCCTTATTTCCTCGTTGTCAATAAACTAGTCACCTGATATGGGCGCTAGATGTTGAGATCCATCTAGCCTCAACTAATTTAAGCGGAGCTCTTGTCGATGATTCGAAATCAACTGACGCCCAGAAGGCGAAAGCATTGATTTTCCTTAGACATCATCTGAATCAGGACCTGGAAAATAAATATCTCACTGATAGAGACCCTGAAATGTTGTGGAAGTCCCTGAAGGACAGTTTCCAACAATAAAATGATATACTCCTCCCTCAGGCACAATACGATTGGTTGAATCTCTGTTTCCAGGACTTTAAATCTATGACGGAGTACAACTCAGTCCTACATCGTATTGTATCTCAGTTAAAGCTATGCAAGCAAGCTATAACTGAAGCCGAGTTGATCCAGAAGACTCTATCAACTTTCCACGCTAGCAACCTTGTACTCCAGCAGCAGTATAGGGCTAAGAATTACACTGTACGCTCTGAGCTAATTTCTGCACTTCTAGTGGCAGAAAAGCACACCAACTCCTTATGAAAAATCATAACTCTAGACCGGTTGGCTCTCAAGCACTGCCCGAAGCACATGCTATAGCTCAAGGCAGTACAAGTGGTCGCAAGCGTGGAAGGGGGAGAGAAAGTAAACAAACTCGTAGCAAAGCCCGAGGTCTTAGTAAATCTGGTGGTCCAGGTACCTCAAAAGACAGTCAAGCTCAGGCTCGTGGAAAGACTGCATCTAACACAAATCCCGCTCCTAAAAAATCTAGCACTCGAGATAAGATTGAGCAGTCCTGCTTCAGATGCGGATGCAAAAGCCATTGGTCTCGCACGTGTCGTACTCCCAAACATTTGGTTGAGACTTATCAAAATCAGCAGAAGGACGACAAGGGGAAGGCCCCTAAAGTCGAATCTCACATGCCAGCCTGCTTGACGTAAAATTTGACCATGACAACGATGGTCTCTTGGGCTTGAAGCACAGAGACTATGGAGACAATGAGTGATTTGAGTATTTGAGTACTTTGTTTTAGTTAAGACCATTTATTTTTGGATCCTGTCTTTCGAATTTTTTTTTTTCATGATTAATATGACATTTATGATTTAGCTTTGATATGTTTACCTCAATATATGTTATCCGTTAAATTTATTTGGATATTGATATTCTTATATATGGCTTGTAAACATATCAGCTATTAGGTTTGAGCTTTTTCATCTGGCATGATGGATACAAATTGTGATTTATGTTTGGTAGATAGCGCCACCACACATACAATCTTAAGAGATATGAAGTATTTTCATAACTTGGTAGAAAGAAATAGGAGTGTAACTACGATAGCCAATGATAATATTATGATAGTGGGCTCCGGAAGAGTTTCCATTGTCCTCCCCATGGGTACTGAACTCATAATTGATAATGCTTTATTGTTCCCACAATCTAAACGTACCCTTCTCAGTTTTAAAGATATAAGATCTAATGGCTATCACATTAAAACCGAAACTGAGAATAATAATGAATACCTTTTGATGACTATTATTCGAGGTAACCGTAAACAAGTTATTGAAAAACTTCCCTCCTTCTCTTCCGGATTGTACTATTCCTACATCCGGCCGTCTAATCTCCATCTAACTATGAGTATGAAATTACACGACCCAAACTCTTTTAAATTATGGCACCAGTGGTTAGGTCATCTAGGATAAACTATGATACGTAGGATTCTATTTAATTCCATTGGTCATAATATTTCGAATAATAGAATCCCTCCTGTTGATGAATTTATATGTGATGCATTATCTAAGGGTAAATTAATTGTGCGCCCGTCGCGCACCAAGGTGGGACTAGAGTCTCCAGTTTTCCTTGAATAGATTCAGGGAGATATTTGTGGACTGATTCATCCAGCATCAGGACCATTTCGGTATTTCATGGTCCTAATTGATGCCTCCACTAGGTGGATATATGTTTGTTTGTTGTCTACCCGCAATCAAGCTTTTGTAAAGCTCATTACGAAAACTATCGAGCTTCGAGCTCAGTTCCCAGATTATCCAATAAAATCTATTCGCATGGATAATGCTGCTGAGTTTACCTCAAAAACCTTTACAGATTACTGTATAGCTCTGGGAATTAAAGTGGAGCATTCAGTCCCCTACGTCCACACCCAAAATGGTCTTACTGAAGCGCTAATAAAACGTATCAAACTTATCGCTAGACCATTACTTATGAACTCTAAATTACCCACTTAATGTTGGGGGCATGCAGTCCTACATGCATCACACCTGATACAAATCCGTCCAACTGCATATAATGATCATTCCCCCCTACAGCTAGTGCGTGGGAAAGAACCAAGCATTTCCCATCTGCGTATTTTTGGATGTGCGGGGTATGTTCCGATAACATTACCGAAGCGTACCTCTATGGGCCTACAAACAAAGCTAGGTATTTACGTTGGATTTGACTCTCCATCCATTCTGAAATACCTAGAACCTTTGTTCGGGGATCAATTAACGGCTCGATTCGCTGACTACACGTTCGATGAAGATCACTTCCCGGCATTAGGGGGAGATCCGTATTCAAAATTGAATGAATATCGGGAGCTTACGTGGAATGTAAGTAATCTTTAGTATCTAGATCCACGCACTAGTCAATCTGAACTGGAAGTTCTGAAGATCATTAACTTTAAAATCTAGCAAACAATCTGTCAGACGCGTTCACTGACCATAGAGGTGTAACTAAATCGCATATATCAACAGTAAATGCACCCCAAAGGGTTGAGGTCCCAAGTAAATCAAGTATACATGCCCCCACACGCCAGAAGCGTAAAGGACCTACAATCGATACAAGTACACATAAAAGAAAAGCTAGCAAAACTGGTCAGTCAAATGTAAAATCTCTAGAAGAGAATTGTCTAGAAAACTCAAAGTCTCCAGAAGAGATTCGTCCAGAAGACGAGCGTCCTAGTAATGAAGCACGTGCACACAATATTCAACGCACTAGGATCGCAGAACGACCAGACCTAGATACACTAGGAAATGAAGAAGGTCTGGTTGACATAAACATTGAAGTCTCTATGAATTTCATAGATACGGGAGAAATATATAATAGAAATATTACTGTCGTCGATAACATATTTGCAGCGACAATTGCTCTTTTTGTTATAAATAACGATCTAGATCCAGAACCCAAAACTATCGCTGAGTGCCGGAAGCGCTCCGATTGGGTAAAATGGAAAGAGGCAATTGAAGCAAAGCTCGCATTGCTAAATAAAAGAAAAGTATTTGGCTCTATCGTTCGTACACCCGCGTGCGCTATCCCTATAGGATATAAATGAGTCTTTATACGGAAACGTAATGAGAACAATATTGTGGAGAGATACAAAGCGAGGCTAGTAGCTCAAGGGTTTTCGCAGAGACCCGGTATTGATTTTGATCAAACCTATTCTCCTGTAATGGACACAATAATGTTCCGCTACTTAATATCTTTGGCAGTTAAATTAAATCTCCAGATGAGATTGATGGACGTTGTAACCGCATATTTATACGGATCACTAGATTCTGACATCTATATAAAAATCCCCGATGGATTTGAGATTCCCCAGATGACGAATGGTGAAAATCGCAGTATGTATAGCATAAAACTGTAGAAGTCGTTGTACAGCCTAAAATAATCAGGTCTCATGTGGTACAACCGAGTTAGTGAATTCCTCTACAAGAAGGAATACACGATTGATATAGCTTTCTCATGCTTATTCACGAAGAAATCGCAAAGTGGTTTTTGCATCATATCCGTATATGTTAATGATCTAAACATAATCGAAACATGCAAAGAGATTAAAAAAGTCAGTTCAATCATGAAAGCTGAATTTGAAATGAAAGTCTTGGGTAAAACCAAGTATTGCCTCGGCCTGCAGATCGAGCATCTCCCAGAAGGAATTCTTATACATCAGTCAACCTATGTGAAAAAGGTATTGGAGAGATTTCACATGGATAAATCTCATCCACTAAGCACACCTATGGTTGTCCAATCCCTCGAAGTGGATAAGGACCCATTTAGACCAAGAGAAGATACAGAAGAAATTTTGGGGCCAGAAGTTCCTTATCTTAGCGCTGTTGGAGCATTACTCTATCTCGCAAATTGCACTAGACCTGACATTGCATTTGCAGTTAATTTACTTGCGAGATATAGCACTTCTCTTACAATGAGACATTGGAATGGTGTTAAGCATGTTCTACGGTATCTCCAAGGGTCTCAAGATCTTGGACTGTTTTACCGAAGGAACCAAGACAAAACCTTGGTAGGCTATGCGGATGCTGGCTATTTGTCTGATCCCCACAATGCCATATCCCAGACTGGTTACATTTTTCTCTGTGGTGGTACCGCGATCTCATGGAGATCGGTTAAACAAACTATGCTTACTCCATCTTCAAACCACTCAGAGATTATAGCTTTGTTTGAAGCCGCACGAGAATGTGTTTGGTTGAGATCCTTGGTAAAACACATTGGTGACTCATGTAGTATCACTAAAGACGATACATCCCCTACTGTTATATTTGAAGACAACGCAGTTTGCATAGCACAAATAAGTAATGGGTACATCAAGAGAAACCTGACGAAACATATTTCACCTTAGTTTTTCTACCCATACGAACTCCAGAAGAGTGGCGTAATTATCATACAAAAGGTGCAATCTAGTGACAATTTAGTAGATTTGTTCACTAAGTCCCTGCCTACATCTACTTTAGAGAAGTATGTTAATGGTATTGGGATGCGAAAGCTCTCAAAGGGTTGTTGTCTTCAGGGGGAGCGTTAACCCCGAAGTAAATCCAGAAGATTAGATCCGGAAGATCAATAAATTACATTCCTCTCTAACTAAATATTTTGGTCGCTACCTAGCATGTGGAGTTTTTATAACAAGACATATATGTTATGTCGTAATGTCCAAGGGGGAGTGTTATAAATCCAATAGATTTATTATACCAAATCTAGAAGATTTGATGTGGACATTACTAATGGACTTATAACCTAAACGGACTTTAGGTTTAGACTAGGTTTTATCTATTATAAATAGACCATTGTACTCAGTATTGTATATACGCATACACACAAATATTAGTGAAACTCCTGGCTCGGTACGCCCCCTGACGTAGTCGTTATCGACGAACTGGGTGAACAAACTCGCGTCTCTATTTTACGCTTACGATTTATAACAATTTGGATCCATGATAGAAATTAAAAAATAAAATGATGAAGAATAGAGGAGAAAATAGAGGATATGAGATTATGTTTCAAAATATATCAATATTGGTGTCTATTTATAGAGAATTAAAAATACGAATTTTGATATATTTTTTAATTTTTTTTAAATAACTTATTATCCATAATGTTTACAATATACATTTTATCTACATAAAATTTAACCAACCAATACAATCACGCCAAGTGTCATTGAATGATTGGGCTACCTAGCTTTAATGTTTGGTTGGAATTGCGCTCAGGTTGCCTTCCTACATTTCAATTTCCTTTCTTTTCTTTTTTTTATATTTTTTGTCGGCTTGTGGTTCGCGGTTGGCAAATAGGCAGCGATGTGGGTAGTTTTATATACAAATATTGAATTTATCTGTTCCCATTCTTATTAAAAAAATCGATAAATCATACAAAAGCAAATAATCATATTCCAAGACATATCTGGTCTGGACATGTGTAATAATTCTGTAATACATGTGATGTGTTAATTGATGACGATTGATGATGTCATTTAATACAATCTGTTTAGGGCTTTTTTATTCATATATTGTATTTTTCAAATGAACTTGTCAAACTATTGTAATTTTTGAAACTCTTGTCAAAATAAGCATGGGCGCCGTCCGCAACGGCGCCCATACTGTAGAAATAGAGAGAGCGCCGTCGTAGAAAGCGCCCATAAAGTTTCCGACGTCGACACCGCCAGGATGGTAGGATCTGGTTGTAGAGCGCCGTTGTGAACGGCGCTCTTACTGTTCAAACGTCATCCTCGATGGCGCTCCATTTACTGCCAAAAGCTTGTTTCATTTACTTAAAAAAAAGGAAAGTGGATAGTTTCATTTACTACCAAAAGCTTGTTTAAGAATAATCTATTTTATTTTCTGTTTTATGTTTTGATTCATAACAATGGCACCCTTTGACTTTCTTCTAAAGCCCACACCACCGTTAGAATATTTGATCGGAAAAGCGATGGGCGCCGTTGAGGACGGCGCCCCTAATTTTGTACAGTAAGGGCGTCGTTACCAACGGCGCCCTACAATCAGATCCTGCTACTTTTGCGGTGCCGGCGTTGGAAACTTTATGGGCGCCTTGTACGACGGCGCTCTCTCTATTTCTACAGTATGGGCGCCGTTGCGGACGGCGCTCATGCTTATTTTGACAAGAGTTTCAAAAATTACAATAGTTTGAAAAGTTCATTTGAAAAATACAATATACGAATAAAAAAGCCATCTGTTTAAATAGTGAAGATACAATGAAATTTGTTTAAAGAGTATTAATTGTCTTCACTAAAACATTAGTGAATGACATTAAATATATCAGTTTTGAAGGATATAAGATTTACTAAAGGTATTAATTAAAGGGCTATTAATTATATTTATTAAAGGTATTAATTGTTTTATTATAAAATATTAATAAATTATTATTTACGATAATAATTACCGTAACTATATTCACATAATTACAGTAGGTAAACTGATGTGATATAATTGTCCACTATTATTATGATACGTTTTTCTTTAAATATTTAATTTAAAATTTAAAATTCGTGAATTTATATTTTATCCACTTTTGCTACTGTCAGATACTTATAATTGTTAGAAATGTTTTTAAAAGGGGGGATAAGTTTGGCCCAAATAAGTGTAATAATGTAAGTGAGTATATCTATGTTCGTTGGGAAATTTAATATTCGGCTACTGGAGCAAATGCGAGGGCAAAATAATGAGGACTAAAATAATTTTTAATAGGCTTTGCAATTTTGTGTGCTATAAATATTAGCATCACGATTAACCCACGAAAGATCTTTCAAAACTCTTCTACAACCATCAATAATATCTTTGGAGACATTTACAACCACTTTAACATCCATTTCCACGATTACTTTGGTTAGATTTAGATTTTATTTATTTATTTAAAATATTATGTTCTTGATTGTTTACGTTTTATAGTTAAATGGTTTTGAATGATTTGAATACTATGATATTGTGGTGGCTCATTGGATTGGATAATGTAATTATAGAATTAGTAGTAATCTATGAAAGTGAACATATACTGACTCTAAAATCCGAATTTTAAATTTCAAACAAACATGGCTTAAAAATCTTTGGTAAATTTTATAGCATATTAATTCTGTTGTTTCTATGATGTGATGTGTTAAGATGAGTGAAAGTGAAGGATTTTATATGGTGGGGATTGTCTCCTATGCACCAATCGCTCAGTGCACAACCTTATCTGTTACAATCAAAGAGAAAATAGACGGGAAGCGAGTTGAATCCGATACAAATTTTTATCTTGTTGAAAAAGAAAGAGAGAAGACATAACAGTTAGTTCCCGAGCAAGGAAGAACTTGTTACAAAAGAGGAGACAAGGAAGGAAATACGTTATAAGGCAATATAACGGGTTTGGGTTCATACAAAACATAGCACGAGAGCTACGAGCTACATCGATCGAATACGCTAAAAGAACACATGCTGAGTACTGAAACAAACGTCGTAGCCACATCGCTTCGATGGAAAAAAGAGGATGCTCGTTGCATCAACAGACAGCACATAGGTTGTTCAAGATTTCAAAACAGGGTCAAGAAATCAGAAACTGCGGCATAGCAAAGGCGAGCACTTCGACCAATGAAACTTCCACAACCGCCCCTTTCTACTTCTGGCGAGGTCTAACTCGTTTCTCTTCAGCATGTCCCATAATATGTGGACATCCTCGTATTCACATGTTCTCACATCATTCTGGAGTTTAATAAGTCCTGAAAGATTTTTTTTTAAAAAAATATTAACTCATGAGTTATATACCATACAAAAAAAGGAATTTCAGAAGGCCATTAAAATGAATGGTCTGAAATTTGAGAAATGGGTCAAGTATCTACTCTCGCATGGCTATTCACAGCTCTTGTCAATTAAACTAAGCTTGTTTAAACTCATTTAGTGAAGTTCATTTAAGTAACAAATCAAACTCAATAATATCCGTCTCATTAGCTCGTGAACTATTTATAAAAACTTAAAAAGCATGACTTCTACAAATGCTTTTACATTATGGAGCCACCTTCTAAAACTCAATGTGATCTAGAGGTAAAAGAGTTCTTTGTTCATCCTTATTAATCAATTCCAATTATTAGAAGGTTTTTAGCCAGTAAACCTGTCATTGACTCTGTGTGAATTTTATATCAAGATCCTGGTCAACTCTCCAACTAATGGGAATAGGAGATTAAAAAAACCCATGTAAAATAGAGAACCGAGTGTATGCTTTAAACAATCACAACTTGTAATCTTTACAAGTGGTGCAATCACTAGATTCAATTATGCTCGACTTAAAACACAACTCCGCAAGCGAGCTATGAAAAAATACACCCATGAATTGGATATGAAAACATAAAGAGGAGCATGTCTGATGAGCATTTAATGTAAAACCATATCAAAACACAGCACAAGAAGCTTGAGCACTAAATGAAAAGATCAACAAACTCCAAATACATTGAATTACACAATTGTTCTAAATGGGAAAACCATAAGGACCATTTTACCATTTACTAATTCCTCTAGTCATAGAAACAAACAGCAACTTTGTAGGAAATTTTTGTAACAAGGAATGGTAATAGGAATGGTAATGATAGTAGTGGGGAATGGAATGAATATGTGCTATAAAGTTGTGATGTTTGGTTGATGATGAGAAATACTATCATTGATATTAAAGTAATTCTTTTATATATAAAATGTGTGATGAAAAATACATTTAACATTTTTACTAGGTAATCAAAGTCATTCCTCCCAATTTTGGGAGGAATGACCCATTCCTTTGTTTTGGGATATCATGACACTATTCAAGGAATGAAAGTTATCAACCAAACATCTTCCTTTGATTCCATTTCCATTCCCCTCCTTCATAACCCCCAACCAAGCAGATTTCTTGTTGATTATCCTTTTTAATTACTGAAATACGTAATCAAATACGAGTTCATCTAAATATTTACAGAAAGAATTACAGAGCATGTTTAATTTTTAGGAATTTCTTTTGAAAGCACATATTTCAATGTAATTTACATACTAGTAGTATGATTTAAAATCAAATCCTCTGGAGAAAAAAAAATCGTCAGCTCGGAACCAACAATCCAAAACCTATGGAAACAATAATTATTTTAATGAAAGATCATCTTTAATTTTTAGGAACTTCTTTTGAAAGCACATATTTCACTGTAATTACTATGATTTAAAATCACATCCTCTGGGAAAAAGAAATCACCAGCTCAGAAACCAACAACTTTCACATTCGCAAACAACACACATTTTAATTGAATATAAAAAAAAAAAAAAAAAAAAGACTGACCATTTTTGCGTAAGCGTATCCTTCTAGAGACTCTGCCCCAAACTTTCCGCATTGGAATCACCATTTTGTTCCACCAATTCATCTCCATCTTCATCTTACCCCGATTCAGTAATTTACAATGTCCAGGAGAAATAGGTCAACGAATTAACAACTTCACACACTTCCTGAAGAAAAATCAAAAGGAGTAAAAAACTAACCCTACAAAACAACAACAGATTCAAATAATTTCACACACACACACACCTGTTGTTGGTGCGTGTATGAGCTGATAGGCCAGAATTCAGGTCGATCGGAAAGCGGAGAATATCTGAATTTCGTTGCTGCTTTGGAAAATATCTCTCTCTTTCTCTTTCCTCTCGAGATGAGGAAGGAGAGAGATGGAGGAGGAATATAGATTTAAACAGCCAGAAATCTGACTGAATGAATTTGATTCTCGTTGATTCATTATATTTTTTTCGTTTTATTAACTACCGTCGGCAACACGTGTCGGGAGAGGATTGGATGCACGTTTTTTAAATAAAGATGTCGGTAGATATTTCCGCAGCAGTGTCCACGTGGAGGGTTGTTGGATAGGATCCGTCTACGTCGGGCGTGGACCTTCGTTCATTGTAGGCCGCCCGCGAGCCCATCGTGGATGTTTCATTTCATTTTCTATTTCAAATTTGAAATATATTTTAAACCGAGGGGAAACATATATTCCACACTTTTTTAGGCAAAAAAATTAGTTTTAATTTAATCTGACATACATAGTTTGTAGTTTAGCATCAATAAATCTTGAGAGTGATATATTCTCAAGTTTCTGAAAAAAACTTTTGTCTGTCTCACCCACGTAACTAGGTTATGAGAGAAGAACTTCATTTAATCAATATTTATTAAATAAATGGGTTGAATAGACTATTATGTGAGTCAAATACAAATTTGTCTCATGAAATAAAATTTATAAGATAGTTTTACGTAAAATTACTCAAAAAGATTTTAGGCCAAAAATTATTTTTAATTTAATGATAAAAACTTGTGTGGGACCATCTTATAGTATAAGATCGACCAAATTAAAAAAAGTGATATGATTAATAATAAAATGTGACAATGTTTTTTTAAAGAGAAGTGATAAATCATTTTTAATAAAAATATTGTAATACCCCGTCCCGTTCTATACCCTTTTTCTTTATTTAGAAACCTTATTTTATTTTCTTTTCTTTGTTTCTTTTAATTTTAATTATTTTGTGTGTTATTTGTGTATTTAAATATATAAACCCCTTTTTATAAATTCCTAAATTCGAAAAAAAAAAATCGAATTCTTTCAAACGAATAAAGGACTACGAGAAATTAAATATTCAAATTAAATTAAGGATTTCGATCCGTTTAATTTATTGAGAAAAATCAAAATACATTAAAATATTAATTGAGTTTTAAAACTGTATTAATTTCCGAATCGGGATTACACTCGTGAACCAAACGACCCCTAAACCGTATCAGTTGGGAACGAAAATATCGACTTTTGGATAAGAATTGGAGGGAGTAGATAAGTATTGGAAAGGAATGAGTATAAAAAGAAGGAATCTCACTCTCTCTCCTCATTTTTTTTCATTCACGCACACTTTCAGTTTTCCTTTCTCAAAATTTCCTCACACCTCTTTCTCTCTCAATTTTTTTCTCTCAAATTTTCTCCTCCACCTTCGGCTTTCCGGTGACGTCCTCGGTCGTCGCACCTCACGCCTCCCTCTTCCAGGCCACCGCGACGCCTCTTTTTCTTCCCTTCTCCAGACGCAGGCCGCCGCGACGCCTCCCCCGCTCGTCGCCGTCGCCGCTCAGCCGAAGCTCCGCCCACCTCCTCCGCGACGGCCGCCGAGCACCGCCTTGTCCCAGGCCGAAGCTCCCCCACGCGAATCCGTCGCCGCTCCAGCCTCCCCTGCCCTCCGTCGCTCTCGCTCTCTCTCACCGTGCGAAGCCGAGCGCCGCCGCCGCAGCCAGTAGCGCCGCCGCCTCGAGGCCGAAGCTAGCTCCGCCGTCGCCGTCTCCTCCTCAACCTCCAGTAAGATGAAATATTTCCTCTTTTCTTCAAATTTCATCCCGTTTAATTCGATTTCAATTACCGAATTATTCCAATTTCTAACCGAGACCTTATTTTGTTTAATTTTCCGTTCAATTTGACGCCGTTGAACCGGTTGCTGTTGCCGAATTTCTGGAAATTCCAACCGACGCCGTTAGGCTGCCCAATTCACTTTTTCGAATTCCCGAACGACGCCGTTAGGCTGCCCAATTCTTCGAACGAATTATCGATATCCTAATCGACGCCGTTAGGCCGCCCGTTTAACACCTCGAACCGGAATCGTAAGGTTTCTACCTCGTTTTTCTTCAATGGGTAGATTCTGGGTTATTTTGTTAATTTGTTAGAAGTTTGGAACTTGGAAATGAAAGAAAAACTTACTGTTATTTGGTTAGATGGTTTAGTATTGTTAGTTGACTTGTTTAGTATTGTTATTTTGCCCTCTTGTATCACTCTTTAGAAGTAGGATTTGGATAGTTATTTTTCCCCTGTTTCTTTCCTTCAATAGCTATGAGTTGGACTTTGGATTAGTGTTTTAGTATTAGTGTTTGAATGATGAAGTATTGTTGTTTTAGATGTATGGTATCTTTGACTTAGTGGACTAGTATTATTCTTGTGGATGTTTAGTATCACTGTTTTAGTGTTATGTTGTTTTTTCAAGGGTAAAACACTTTTGTTTTGAATCCATAGACAAAGGGAAACTCGTCTTCCCCTTATGCGACTATTAGAATTTAAGAGCCAAAAGATAAGTCTTTTAAAAATATCATTTTTAGTAAAAGAGTTTTCTTGGAAAAAAAATTAATAAATTCTTTAAAAGAAAATAAGAAATAGAGTTCTTAAGAAAGAAAAAAAAACCTTTTCTTTAATTTTATTAAATTTTCTAAGTAATAATCTTTTTTTTAAGTAATTCCAAGTTTAATAAGTTTGTTTTTCCTTAAAAGGCCTTTATTAAGGACACACTGAATTTAGTAAATACACCCCCCTGTTACAGCACTGAATTTAGTAAATACACCCCCCTGATGCACCTCCTCTTAAAAAGGGGTGTACTTATCAATTGGAAATCAACCTTTGAAAACTTTAGTTTTCAATAGTTTTCTAAAGACAACAATCTACTCAATCCTCGAGTTTCACACTCTTAAGCTTTTCAAATTCAAAAGTCAATCTTTTAATCAAAATACTCCTTATTAGGATTCTGTACTTTTCGGGACACGCACGAAGGACTCGACTGTCTGCCTACACAATATTCCCGGAACTCAGAACAATCAGGTGGGTGATGATCTGTTGATTGATCTGCTAATAATAACGTTGTGCCGGTATTTTCTAAACTCGATTAAATCAAATCAAAAATATCTAATACAACATAAAGGTAACACCTATCTATATAACTGTTTGGATTATGTGATATAACTATATATGTTATATATTAGCCTGTTGTTTTGTGAATCGATCATCACTGCATGAGTAAACACCTTTTCTGAGCATGAATCAGTTCAGTTGTCAGTCAAGTATTTATTCTTTATAAAGTTTATTGAGTCAGTTTTGTGGAAAGTCAGTATGTACGGAGTCGGGATCGAGTTTTAAATCCGACCTCCGGGGCCGCTGTCGGGGACGCCCTCGGAATCAAGGTTGTTGATCAAGTAGATCTGGTCCCCGGTCAGCTGTCGTTGGACGCACTGGGAATAAGGCCATTGATACTTGCTTATTTTGAGGGATGTTATGGTTGGATGATGTGAGTTTGTGTGGTTGGATGAAGTAAGTTTTGGTTGGAGTTGAAAAAGGTAACTTTGTTGATTGGTTGGAGTTGAAAATGGATACTTTTATGGAAGTGGAATGGTCGTACGTTTATGGTTTGTCAGTTTGTGATAATATGTGATATGATTTGGGCTTTGCCCTAATGTGAATCAACTTGTGCTATTTCAATTATATTATGCGAAATATGCTTAAATGCCGTTTAAACTTTATAATCTTATATATGTCAACTGATTAAATAAAATAAACACTTTATTAATGAGTATAACTTAATGTATTTCGGATTTACCAATCCCATGATGTTGCAATCACCCATATGTGAGAATTCAATTCTCACGCCCCTTTTTCCTAACCCCTTGCAGATTACAATTACGGGGAGCAAGGACAGTGACACAGAAGACACAAAGTTTCCCATTTGCTTAAAATATTATTAATAATACAATGATGCCTATTATTTCTATTTCCCAAATAAATGTTATCGCTACTACCATGCAAGACGATACTCTTACCGTGTATTTCAATTATCCAAACTCAGTGTGTATTATTCTGAAGTTACAGAACCCTCTATCCATCTTTATATATATACAAATACACTTACGTTATAATATTTCTTCCCACTTATCCGCTGCATGAAACTTCTCTCTCAATTCAGTTATATTCCCTTCAAAAAATTTATAGTTCAGACTTTTGATCACAATAACACTTCGAATCCGATATAATTAATATATTCTGGGTTCGGGGCGTTACAGGTGGTATCAGAGCCTAGGTTCAAAAACTTTCGGACCCTACCCCAAATCCTTGTTTTCCTTCGTACTAAATTTATTTATTATCAATTAAGTATTAAGACATTAAATTTCTTGGGGGAAACGTGTCTCTAGTTACTGTCTATAAGCTCCTCGAAGGTATGTTACTACTTTTATAAATTTGTTTAAAGGCCTTTAAATTCACAACTGCTTGACTTCATAATATTACCCGATCAAAAAGGTTACGATAACTCAAAATAATATTCGTGCTATGAAGGAGGAACTACAAAATCTAGTCTAAGTTGCTTTTGAAACTCGAATAATTGATAAGAATGCTTGAATAATTTGTGAACTTCATAAATGATATTATGTGATTTCTTTGATTACATGCTTTAAATGTTTACTTTACGGTTATTTTTCCTTTTAAACTAAAATTTGACTAGAACTTTCCTTTCCCTATAGGAAGCCTAAGATGGATGTGGCCCAGTACTTAGAGATTGAGCAGTTAGAAGTAGAGACCATTGATGCCTTCACTGCCCGCTTTTTAGAGTCACGCGAAAGGGCAAGGACTGCCCCGGAGCCCCACATCGAGACTGACTTCGCAGCTGCGACCCGATTCGCGGGAGGAGTGATCGAGATTTTCCGCCCCATCGCTGCCGGACTGTTAGACCGTATGAGGGTGGACGACCCAGAGCAAGGATCTCAGGTTCACCTAGACGCCTACTGGGTGGAAGCTCAGAGGGTGATTCGGCACGCGGATGTTAACCGCGGGCTGTCTTACCAGACTGCTGCACTCGCCGAGCACGATCTGGCCACATCGGACGGTCACCGGGAGGACGCCATGCTAGCACAGGCATCGGCCGTTGCGGCTAGAGCAACCGCCGTCTCCCAGAACGAGTACTCTCACATCGCTACTCGGATGGCCGACCTACACTTAGAGGCAGCTCTCGCGCAGCGGGATACCTCCATCGCCTACTGGGTAGCGAGTGGACTGGCTGGGGAAGGACCTTTCGGCTTTGGGGAAGCCGCACCTCCTGTGATTGAGCCAGAAGGGATTGAGCCGGGGGTAGCAGAGGTCGAGGCAGACGAACCAGAGGGAGACGAGCCAGAGGTAGAGATAGATTCCCCGCTAGAGTCAGAAGTTGACGACTAGTTGGACTCCCAGACCTTGTATATAGTAGTAGATGCATATATATAGTATAGGTGGTAGCCGCTTGACATATAGTAGTAGTCATTTTGCGTGGTCGTTTTCCTTATAGGCCATTGCAGCGTAGCTCTAACCCCTCCTTTTGTCGCTCGTGGTCCATATTGATGTGAGGACACGATGTTATAGCATTACCTAGAACCCTTTTGCATTCCATGACGTAATGTAAGGAGACTGACTCCGTAGAACCAAAACTTTTTATATATAGACATACTTATTATGTGCTCACTGCTTGTCAATGTGTTTTACTTGCTTTATATATTGACTGTCATATATTTTATCTAATTATCGCTTAATGACACATCACTGGTTCCTAGAATACTGTGCGAATGTGAGCATTGTACCATTGAGGGCCCCAATGCGAAGCGGTGAATTACGTACCACACGTGTTTCAGTGCTAGCGTTGTGTTGATTTGGTTAATCCGGTTTTGTTTTTATAATTTTCCCATACCTATACATATCGTAACAATATTATTCTTTTACGATCAGACCTACCTTTAGAATGACACCCGGATGTAAACGTGGACGACCCCGCGTTAACCCTATCCCTGAACCCATGGATCCAATAGAACAAGACCCACCCCTTCAGGCTGAACCTAAGCCGCCTCAACAGGCCGCGCCAGAAAACGATATTGCGAGAGAAATACTGATCTCTCTTCATAACTACATTCAGCAGCAAGTTCCACCACCTCCTCCGCCGTTGTACGGGCCTATACCTCAGATAGCGCCCAGGGTGAATGACTTTGTCGAACGTTTTCGACGACTGCAGCCACCTAGGCTGAATGGAAGGGAGGATCCCTTTGAAGTTGAGGAGTGGATATCGGGATTGGAACGTATCTTCAGACACATGGCACTGGCTGATGCACAGAAAGTCTCCTGTGCCCAGTTCCAACTGATGGAGGATGCAGCCCAATGGTGGGAGTCTTATGAACGAACTATGGACGAAGAAGCTAGACAGGTCCTTACTTGGGAGGACTTTAAGAAAGCTATACTGGATCGATACTTTCCACGAGTCCCGAGGGATCGGAAAGAACAAGAATTTATCAACCTTCGACAGGGAACTCTCTCAGTGATAGAGTACGAGAGAAGGTTCAATCAACTGTCTCATTATGCCCCACATCTGGTGGGTGACAATGAAAGGAAAGCTCGCAGGTTCGAGCAGGGTTTGAGGCCCGAGATAGCAGGAATTATAATTGGCCTTCAGGTGCCAAATTATGGAGAAGTTTTCCATCGAGCATTGATGGTTTCGATCAGTCAAAATTTGGAGTACAAACAGACTCCGACTACTGTCCCTGTCAATCGGAATTGGCAGCCACACTTTAAAAGGAATCCAGTTCCGCAATCCAAGGGAAATAACTTTGTTGGCCCTCGAGCCAACCAGAACTGTCAAAGGTGTGGAAGGAGACACCGGGGACCCTGTAGTCGGGGAGGAGTAATTTGTTTTCATTGCCATTAACCAGGGCACAAGTCCAATGAATGTGTTCAGCCACCGAGCAGCAACCGTCAACCGGTTAATAATGCTCAGTACCGCCCTCAGCAGGCAAACAATTATCAGGCTCGTCAGCTACTTACACCTAACAACCGCCAGGCGGGACCCCCAGTCAGAGGTCCGCCCAACCAAGGTCAAAGAAGGCCAGGCCACGTGAATGCTATCCTAGAGGAAAGGGAAAGCAGTGGAGAACAACTCCGCCTGAAAGGACCAGCTCAGCTTGAGCAGCATGAGACGCTAGCAGGTACTGTCTTTGTACTTGAAAAACCTGCGTATGTATTGTTTGATACTGGAGCATCTCATTCCTTTATATCTGATAACTTTAAAAGAAAGTTAGGATTAGTCGAGGAAAAAGGAAAAGTTTTAAATGTTAGTATTCCATTTGGAACTACTATGGAAATTGAGGGTCAAATTAGAGGTTTACCTCTAACGCTAAACAATCACTTGATAGAGTCCGACCTTCACGTCCTTAAGATGAAAAACTTTGACATAATCTTAGGCATTGACTGGTTAACGAGAAACAAAGCGATAATAAAATGCGCTGAACGCGAGATCGACCTCGAGACTCGTGATGGCCAACGCTTCGCGTTTCGTGAAATCAAGACCAAGAAGGAAACCCGAGTAATATCAGCAATCCAAGCTGCTGCAATATTACAAAAAGAGAAATGCCAAGCTTACCTCGTTCACATCTCAGCAGGAGAGATAGGCGATAAGTTACGCATCAAAGTGCCAATTGTGGATGGATATCTTGACGTATTCCCCGAGGAATTAAACGGGTTACCTCCCGATCGTCAGATAGAGTTCTACATCGACTTGATATCTGGGGCAGCACCAGTATCTAAAGCACCCTATTGAATGGCTCCAAAGGAGTTAGAAGAACTGAAGGAACAACTGCAAGGTTTGCTTGAAAAGAAGTTCATCAGACCTAGTGCATCACCATGGGGAGCACCCGTGTTGTTCGTGAAAAAGAAAGACGGAACTTTCCGTATGTGCATAGACTACCGAGGTCTCAATCAACTGACCATTAAGAACAAATACCCTCTTCCGAGGATAGAAGATTTGTTTGATCAGTTAAAGAATGCTACGATATTCTCAAAGATCGATCTGAGGTCTGGTTATCACCAGCTAAAGGTCAAGAGCGAGGATATCCCGAAGACAGCATTCCGGACTCGGTATGGACATTACGAGTTCACCGTGATGCCCTTTGGAGTAACGAATGCTCCAGCGATCTTCATGGATCTGATGAATAGAGTATTTCATCCGTACCTGGATCAATTCGTCATTGTCTTCATCGACGACATACTCGTATACTCTAAGAGCAAAGAACAACACGAAGAACATCTCAAAGCAGTCTTAGAGATAATGAGACGAGAGAAGTTGTATGCCAAATTCAGCAAGTGTGAATTTTGGATCGATCGTGTTATGTTTTTAGGACATATAATCTCCGCAAAAGGGATTGAAGTGGACCCAGCAAAGGTAGAAGTCATCATGATCTGGAAGGCACCTACTAACGTCAATGAAATTCGGAGTTTTCTTGGGTTAGCAGGGTACTACCGCAAGTTCATACAAGACTTTTCTAGCATTGCGAAAGCGCTGACGAAACTGACTAAGAAAACTGAGAAGTTTACTTGGGATTCAACTTGTGAAGAAAGCTTCCAAGAGCTAAAGAAGAGGCTAACCATGTCGCCTGTGTTAACCATCCCAGATGGATCGGAAGGATTCGTCATTTACACAGACGCTTCTTTGTCAGGCTTGGGTTGTGTTTTGATGCAGAATAAGAAAGTTGTAGCTTATGCATCTCAGCAACTTAAAGACCACGAACAAAACTATCCAACGCACGACTTAGAACTGGCCGCAGTAGTTCACGCGTTGAAGATTTGGAGACACTACCTATATGGAGGAAAGTGTGAGATCTACACTGACCATAAGAGTCTAAAATACTTCTTTACGCAGAAGGAATTGAACATGCATCAGAGAAGATGGCTCGAATTGGTAAAAGATTACGATTGCACTATCCACTATCACCCTGGAAAGGCAAACGTAGTGGCAGACGCTTTGAGTAGAAAGGAAGATACAAAACTAAGCGTCGTTCCGACCACACAATTACCACTAATAGGAGAACTCTCTCGTTTAAACTTGGAATTTTCCACACAGTGTTGTGCAGATTCCATGGTTTACGCGTTCACCTTACAACCGACCTTACGAGAAAGGATCCTAGCAGCACAAAAGGACGATAAATTCTTGAGAGGAATGCGTAAGCGCGCTGAGGAAGAAACCATTCAGAGGTTCGTGTTGGGTACTGATGGAGCTTTAATGTTCGATAACAGAATTTGTGTGCCTAAGGATGACGGAATTAGGAACGAAATTCTGAAAGAGGCACAAAGCACTCCTTACACCGTTCACCCCAGAGAGACGAAAATGTACCGGAGATTGAAAGAGAACTTTTGGTGGAGAGGTATGAAGAGATCGATAGCTCAATTCGTCAGGAGTTGTTTAACCTGCCAACGAGTTAAAGCAGATCACCAACGACCTCCAGGGTTGTTGCACCCTCTGGAGATGCCAGAGTGGAAATGGGAGGACATCACTATGGATTTTGTCACCGGTTTTCCGAAAACGGTGAAGAATCACGATGCCATTTGGGTTATCGTAGATAGACTTACGAAAACTGCCCATTTTATCCCCATTAGAATAACGTATACGTTAGACAAGCTTGCCCAACTATACATAGCAGAGATAGTCACACTGCACGGAGTACCAGTTTCAATAGTATCCGATAGAGACCCCGTTTTACTTCCAAGTTCTGGGGAAGTCTGCAACGAGCCTTAGGTACTGAATTGAAGTTCAGCACCACGTACCACCCACAGACTGACGGGCAATCGGAAAGAACCATTCAGACGCTTGAAGATATGCTCAGAGCTTGCGCTCTAGATCTTGAAGGAAGTTGGGAAAACCACCTACCATTGGTAGAGTTTGCATATAACAACAGTTATCAAGCAACAATACAAATGGCACCTTACGAAGCACTCTACGGGAAGAGGTGTAGATCGCCAGTTTGTTGGGACAAAGTCGGGATTCGAAAGATTCTCGGACCCGAATTAGTCGAAAGATCGACTGAGATAGTCGCAAAGATTAAAGAGAGGATCAAGATGGCCCAGGACCGTCAGAAGTCTTATGCAGACACCCGAAGAAGGGATTTACAATTTGACATTGGCGAGAAAGTATTTCTCAAAGTTGCACCAATGAAAGGTCTAATCCGTTTTGGGAAATGAGGTAAGCTAAAGCCGCGATACATTGGACCATTCGACATCCTGAACAGAATCGGGGATGTAGCTTATCGCATAGTTTTACCACCGGAATTATCACGAGTGCATAATGTGTTCCACATATCTACACTCAGGAAATACGTGAGCGATCCAAATCATGTTATTAATCACGTAGAATTAGGTCTAAGCAGTGACCTAACTTACGAAGAAGTTCCAGTAACTATCTTGGGAAGAAAGTTACACTTGTTAAGGAATCGAGAGATACCTTTAGTTCTAGTTCAGTGGAGCCGACACGGGAAAGAAGAAGCGACTTGGGAAAGAGAAGATGAAGTCCTAGCCAAATACCCTCAATGCTTAAGTAAGACCTAAGAGATGAATTTCGGGGGCAAAATTCTGTTAAGGGGGTGAGGATGTAATACCTCGTCCCGTTCTATACCCTTTTTCTTTATTTAGAAACCTTATTTTATTTTCTTTTCTTTGTTTCTTTTAATTTTAATTATTTTGTGTGTTATTTGTGTATTTAAATATATAAACCCATTTTTATAAATTCCTAAATTCGAAGAAAGAAATCGAATTCTTTCAAACGAATAAAGGACTACGAGAAATTAAATATTCAAATTAAATTAAGGATTTCGATCCGTTTAATTTATTGAGAAAAATCAAAATACATTAAAATATTAATTGAGTTTTAAAACTGTATTAATTTCCGAATCGGGATTACACTCGTGAACCAAACGAACCCTAAACCGTATCAGTTGGGAACGAAAATATCGACTTTTGGATAAGAATTGGAAGGAGCAGATAAGTATTGGAAAGGAATGAGTATAAAAAGAAGGAATCTCACTCTCTCTCCTCATTTTTTTTTTCATTCACGCACACTTTCAGTTTTCCTTTCTCAATATTTCCTCACGCCTCTTTCTCTCTCAATTTTTTTCTCTCAAATTTTCTCCTCCACCTTCGGCTTTTCGGCGACGTCCTCCGCCGTCGCCCCCCACGCCTCCCTCTTCCAGGCCACTGCGATGCCTCTCTTTCTTCCCTTCTCCAGACGCAGGCCGCCGCGACACCTCCTCCGCTTGCCGCCGTCGCCGCTCAGCCGAAGCTCCGCCCACCTCCTCCGCGACGGCCGCCGAGCACCGCCGTGTCCTAGGCCGAAGCTCCCCCATGCGAATCTGCCGCCGCTCCAGCCTCCCCTGCCCTCCGTCGCTCTCGCTCTATCTTACCGTGCGAAGCCGAGCGCCGCCGCCGCAGCAAGTAGCGCCGCCGCCTCGAGGCCGAAGCTAGCTCCGCCGTCGCCGCCTCCTCCTCAACCTCCAGTAAGATGAAATCTTTCCTCTTTTCTTCAAATTTCATCCCGTTTAATTCGATTTCAATTACCGAATTATTCCAATTTCTAACCGAGACCTTATTTCGTTTAATTTTCCATTCAATTTGACGCCGTTGAACCGGTTGCTGTTACCGAATTTCTAGAAATTCCAACCGACGCCGTTAAGCTGCCCAATTCACTTTTCCGAATTCCCGAACGACGCCGTTAGGCTGCCCAATTCTTCGAACGAATTATCGATATCCTAATCGACGCCGTTAGGCCGCCCGTTTAACACCTCGAACCGGAATCGTAAGGTTTCTACCTCGTTTTTCTTCAATGGGTAGATTCTGGGTTATTTTGTTAATTTGTTAGAAGTTTGGAACTTGGAAATGAAAGAAAAACTTACTGTTAGTTGGTTAGTTGGTTAGATGGTTTAGTATTGTTAGTTGACTTGTTTAGTATTGTTATTTTGCCCTCTTGTATCACTCTTTAGAAGTAGGATTTGGATAGTTATTTTTCCCCTGTTTCTTTCCTTCAATAGCTATGAGTTGAACTTTGGATTAGTGTTTTAGTATTAGTGTTTGAATGATGAAGTATTGTTGTTTTAGATGTATGGTATCTTTGACTTAGTGGACTAGTATTATTCTTGTGGATGTTTAGTATCACTGTTTTAGTGTTATGTTGTTTTTTCAAGGGTAAAACACTTTTGTTTTGAATCCATAGACAAAGGGAAACTCGTCTTCCCCTTATGCGACTATTAGAATTTAAGAGCCAAAAGATAAGTCTTTTAAAAATATCATTTTTATTAAAAGAGTTTTCTTGGAAAAAAAATTAATAAATTCTTTAAAAGAAAATAAGAAATAGAGTTCTTAAGAAAGAAATAAAAACCTTTTCTTTAATTTTATTAAATTTTCTAAGTAATAATCTTTTTTTTTAAGTAATTCCAAGTTTAATAAGTTTGTTTTTCCTTAAAAGGCCTTTATTAAGGACATACTGAATTTAGTAAATACACCCCCCTGTTACAGCACTGAATTTAGTAAATACACTCCCCTGATGCACCTCCTCTTAAAAAGGGGTGTACTTATCAATTGGAAATCAACCTTTGAAAACTTTAGTTTTCAATAGTTTTCTAAAGACAACAATCTACTCAATCCTCGAGTTTCACACTCTTAAGCTTTTCAAATTCAAAAGTCAATCTTTTAATCAAAATACTCCTTATTAGGATTCTGCACTTTTCGGGACACGCACGAAGGACTCGACTGTCTGCCTACACAATATTCCCAAAACTCAGAACAATCAGGTGGGTGATGATCTGTTGATTGATCTGCTAATAATAACGTCGTGCCGGTATTTTCTGAACTCGATTAAATCAAATCAAAAATATCTAATCCAACATAAATGTAACACCTATCTATATAACTGTTTGGATTATGTGATATAACTATATATGTTATATATTAGCCTGTTGTTTTGTGAATCGATCATCACTGCATGAGTAAACACCTTTTATGAGCATGAATCAGTTCAGTTGTCAGTCAAGTATTTATTCTTTATAAAGTTTATTGAGTCAGTTTTGTGGAAAGTCAGTATGTACGGAGTCGGGATCGAGTTTTAAATTCGACCTCCGGGGCCGCTGTCGGGGATGCCCTCGGAATCAAGGTTGTTGATCAAGTAGATCTGGTCCCCGGTCAGCTGTCGTTGGACGCACTGGGAATAAGGCCATTGATACTTGCTTATTTTGAGGGATGTTATGGTTGGATGATGTGAGTTTGTGTGGTTGGATGAAGTAAGTTTTGGTTGGAGTTGAAAAGGGTAACTTTGTTGATTGGTTGGAGTTGAAAATGGATACTTTTATGGAAGTGGAATGGTCGTACGTTTATGGTTTGTCAGTTTGTGATAATATGTGATATGATTTGGGCTTTGCCCTAATGTGAATCAACTTGTGCTATTTCAATTATATTATGTGAAATATGCTTAAATGTCGTTTAAACTTTATAATCTTATATATGTCAACTGATTAAATAAAATAAACACTTTATTAATGAGTATAACTTAATGTATTTCGGATTTACCAATCCCATGATGTTGCAATCACCCCTATGTGAGAATTCAATTCTCACGCCCCTTTTTCCTAACCCCTTGCAGATTACAATTACGGGGAGCAAGGACAGTGACACAGAAGACACAAAGTTTCCCATTTGCTTAAAATATTATTAATAATACAATGATGCCTATTATTTCTATTTCCCAAATAAATGTTATCGCTACTACCATGCAAGACGATACTCTTACCGTGTGTTTCAATTATCCAAACTCAGTGTGTATTATTCTGAAGATACAGAACCCTCTATCCATCTTTATATATATACAAATACACTTACGTTATAATATTTCTTCCCACTTATCCGCTGCATGAAACTTCTCTCTCAATTCAGTTATATTCCCTTCAAAAATTTTATAGTTCAGACTTTTGATCACAATAACACTTCGAATCCGATATAATTAATATATTCTGGGTTCGGGGCGTTACAAATATTATCACTATTTGTTAAAACTTTATCACTTTTTAAAAGTAACAATTTAGTATCGGTCTCATACTATGAGAACTATGAGAAGTTCTCTCGCACAAAACTTACTCTAATTTAATTGTTTTTTTCTTTTTATATTCCAAATGCTGCATGGTCTGTAGGTGCATTAAATAATTTTGAGAGTGCTTCTTCTAATTCCTTTGTAATGTTCTATGAATATCTTTTGAGACGTCTCCATTTAAAATTAAAACAAACAAAAGTCAATAGAACAACATTTAGATAACCTAAAAAAATCGCCTAACTTATATACAGTTTTATGTTCAGTTAATACACTCTATCCGAAAAATGTTTGTAAAAAAATTCGAAAAACATAACAAAATTTGAAAAATAATCCAAAAATACACATGTATAGTGTTTTTTTTTTTTTTTGGAATTTTTAAAAAAAGAATTTCAAAAAAATTCCCGAATATTTTAGCGTATTAACAAAAAGTTAACTTGAGCAAAAAAAAAAAAAAAATTATCACTAATCAATACAATTATCCTATATTTATTTTAATTCTCATTAAAAAAATTATGGACCATGCCCAAAGTTTCAAACCTTTGGAGGAAAAACGAATGACATTTGAGTTTTCTTTTTCACTTAGCAAGTATCCTGTGAATAGAAGTTCACGTTTTTTTTTCCTAATATCATTGTTTAGCATATAAATCATTATTATTAAAAACTGTTTAATTTTATATGTCATTTTTTCTCAAAATTACTATAAGGTGATTGTTGACAGGCATTTTCGTACGGATAAATGTATGTGACTATTTGGGTTATGCCCGATAAACAATAAATGTAAACGAACACGAACGGTGGGGAAGAGCTTTCGTTCTTCCCTTGAATGAGGGCTTTTTTGCGTATATGAGAAATGAGGAGAATGTGTATATGTTACAATGAGGGGGTGACCCCCTATTTATAGAGGTTCACCCCAAAGGCCCAAAAGTGGCCCTAAACTCGTCTTAACCCTTTATTTAGGGATTTATTACAATTATTAATCTAACGATCAACAGTAGACCTATAATATATTAAATTCTCTTTTCTGATGTAGACCCTCGATCTTGTCGAGTCAGTGTATCTTTGGGAATCTGACCTCCTGTCAGGCGAGGATATTTCCTGCTGTAACAAGTGCCCCCAAGACTGGGCTCTGATTGCGGCCAGAGTTCGATCTTGAACTGTGCTTCAAATAGGTTTTGCTCCCGAGCCTGAAAACAGGATAGCTCGGATGCCCCGGGGGAATCTTCGACGACAGGGTCCGTGATGGACGAATCTTTTGAGTCATCCTCGAATTTTCAAACTTTCGAAACTGGTTGGGTTAGGTGGGGTACGATCTTCAGTCGTGCCCCCGAGTCGAGAATAGTGATGTTCAATTAATAAAGAGTTATTGCCGCTGGCCGGCATTGATTTAAATAACTTGGCGATAAAAGTCGAGATGATTAATTAATAAAGTACTATAGCCGCATGGGGTAGCGACTTTAGTAATAGGACGGTAAGGACCGCGGTGATAAATTGATGAAGTGCTTTGGCAGCTTGCGGGTGGCGACTTCACAATCAATAGATTGACTTATCAATCGATAATAATTGACCAATCAATGATAAAAATAGTGAAGTACTTTAGCCGATTGACGGGCAGCGACTTCACGAATACGTGATCGAATTAAAAATCAATGAATTGATTAATCAATGATAAAAATGGTGAAGTGCTTTAGCCGATTGACGGGCAGCGACTTCATGAATACGAGATTGATTTAACAATCGATGAATTGATTAATCAATGATAAAAATAGTGAAGTGCTTGAGCCGATTGACGGGCAGCGACTTCACGAATACGAGATTGATTTAACAATCGATGAATTGATTAATCAATGATAAAAATAGTGAAGTGCTTGAGCCGATTGGCGGGCAGCGACTTCACGAATACAAGATTGAATTAACAATCGGTGAAACAAAGTGTTCAGGACGCGATATATTATGGCCGCCAGCGGGCAAAAGTGATGCGGGTTAGTCGACGTCGGTGAAGGCGGACTGGTTGATGCCGTTAAGATGGACCGGTCAACGTCGAGAAACAAATTAGTTGACGCCGGTGAAGGCGAACTAATCGAAATGCCAACGCCTAAAAAGATGGACTAATCAACGCCAGAAAGACGGATCAACTCGAGAAGTAGATTAGTTGACGCCGGTGAAGGCGAACTAATCGAAATGTCAACGCCTAAAAAGGCGGACTAATCAACGCCGAGAAGACGGATTACTTCGCCACTCCAGGCGGAACGTCAACGCCTAAAAGACGGACTAATCAACGCCGAGCAGGCGGATTACTTCGCCAATCTAGGCGGAATGTCGTCGTCTCTCAAGCGGATTAACTCGAGAAGTAGATTAGTTAACGCTGGTGAAGGCGAACTAATCAATACGTCAACGCCTGAAAGGCGGACTAATCGACGTCGAGAAGACGGATTACTTCGCCAATCTAGGCGGAATGTCGATGCCTAAAAGTTGGATTAACTCGAGAAGTAGATTAGTTGACGCTGGTGAAGGCGAACTAATCGACATCGAGAAGACGGATTACTTCGCCAATCTAGGCGGAATGTCGACGCCTAAAAGGCGGATTAACTCGAGAAGTAGATTAGTTGACGCCGGTGAAGGCGAACTAATCAATATGTCAACGCCTGAAAGGCGGACTAATCGACGTCGAGAAGATGGATTACTTCGCCAATCTAGGCGGAATGTCGATGCCTAAAAGACGAATTAATCAATGTCGAGCAGGCGGATTACTTCGCCAATCTAGGCGGAATGTCGACGCAGAGAAGATGGATTAATCAACGCCGAGAAGGCGGATTACTTCGCCAGCCCAGGCGGAATGTCGACGCCTCACAGGCGGATTAATTCGAGAAGTAGATTAGTTGACGCCGGTGAAGGTGAACTAATCAATACGTCAACGCCTGAAAGGCGGACTAATCGATGTTGAGAAGATGGATTACTTCGCCAATCTAGGCGGAATGTCGACGCCTAAAAGGTGGATTAATCAACACCGAGAAGGCGAATTACTTCGCCAGCACAGGCGGAATGTCGACGCCTCACAGGCGGATTAATCAACACCGAGCAGGCGGATTACTTCGCCAATCCAGGCGGAATGTCGACACCGAGAAGACGGATTAATCAACGCCGAGAAGGTGGATTACTTCGCCAGCCCAGGCGGAATGTCGACGCCTCACAGGCGGATTAACTCGAGAAGTAGATTAGTTAACGCCGGTGAAGGTGAACTAATCAATACGTCAACGCCTGAAAGGCGGACTAATCGATGTCGAGTAGACGGATTACTTCGCCAATCTAGGCAGAATGTCGACGCCGAGAAGGCGGATTAATCAACGCCGAGAAGGCGGATTACTTCGCCAGCCCAGGCGGAATGTCGACGCCGAGAAGGCGGATTACTTCGCCAGCCCATGCGGAATGTCGACGCCTCACAGGCGGATTAACTCGAGAAGTAAATTAGTTGACATCGGTGAAGGCGAACTAATCGATACGTCAACGCCTGAAAGGCGGACTAATCGACGTCGAGAAGGCGGATTACTTCGCCAATCTAGGCGGAATGTCGACGCCTAGAAGACGGACCGGTCAACGCCTATGAAGGCGGACAAATGTTTGTAGTCTAAAGGTATGACCATTTTTAAATATTGAGTTATGTACTAGGTGAGCAACCTCAATGATTTTTCGAAATTGTATTCAAAGTTTAGAATTGTATTTAATTAAATTCAGTGTCAAATAATTTGTTTTTTATATCACAAAATGTGCTTCGGATATGTATATCCATGTCCCCATTTTTAATTTATATGAAAACTTACGAGTTACGATATATATTAAAAAGAAGTATCAAATGAAAATCGTATTTCAAAAAATTGCCCCCGCTTTGAATTTTCGAAATATGAATATATGCCCCCGCTTTTCATTTATATGAAAACTTACGAGTTACGATATAAATTGAAAGAAAGTTATCGAAATTAACCTGATGCGAGTGGGCAAAGGACTGCCCTTAGATTTTTCCGTTGATGAGGAGGTCTCGGATACTCGTCTCGCAAGCTTTTTTTTTCTACTGATTTACAAATTAAATCAGGCCCCACAGTTAAATAAAAGAGGCCCGACGGATAAAATAAAAGGGGGGGGGGGGGGCAATTAAATAAAACTGGGCCCAATACTCAAATAAATCTTGGCCCAACAGATTTTAAATAACCACCCTGGGCTAAGAATCCCTAAATAAACTCAGTATTGCCCTGCGCGTTGAAATCAACCTTTGGGAGAGGAGCATCCGGCCGTGGTGGTCGATGGGGCGGCGGCGTGCGGCGATAGCAGGGAGGTCGGGCAGCGGCGAGGCTGGGAAGTGCGAGAGTAGCGAGAGTAAGCCGGAGATGAGCGACGAGGGCCGGCGAGCGGAGGCCGCTGGTCGTCAGTGGGGACCCGAAAGACCGTGCGGGCACGGTGCGCAGCGAGTGAGGGCAACGGTGCCCGAAGGTCGGGCAAGGTGTGCAGCAGGGTCGCGGCATCGTGTGGCATGCGACCCAACGAGGGGGAGCCTCTCGTGGGCTGAGACCGCGTCTGGCAGTTCACGACAGCAATCGGTGGTCTGAAGCCTGACTTGATGCGATTATACTAGCTTCTACTAGTAGCTTCCCCGCAAGAGTACGGGTTCACTGTAGTATGGGCAAGTATAGGGACCAAGTATTATCGAACCCAAGGGATGGTATGTATGCGAATAGATCCCTGAAGATCTACGCGTCGTAGTTAATATGAGTGTGATGTTTTTGGGTTTTTGAAAAATTAATTAAAAGACTAAAATAGACTAATTAACTAAAGAATGAAAAAGAACGAATTAACTACGGGTTGTTTTCTAATGAGAGATGGTGATGCTTAGGATAGAAATCCCTACGTATACTAACGGAGCAGGTACATAATCAAAGTAATTGTGACAACCAAGAATTAACCTAAGTAAAAGATCGTAGAATGAAAGCTCAAGATTTCTCACCCTAATACTTTATCCTAGCAATCGACTTCACTAATCCACTAACAAGTTAATGAACTGTGCTTAATTAATGAGACCCTAATTTAACTAAGGTGATGCGGTCGTCCTCCTTCGCTAAACCGGTAGATGAATTAACCTTTCCTAAACCCTCTCGTTAAGACTACTAATTGTTATCGAGTGATGCGGGCGTCCTCTCTCTAACACTTTCGTACGAAATTTAAAGGTAAAGTTAAGATTAATTATAAGAATTCATTAATTAAGAGAATTAAAACTAACGTCACCAATTACTCTAATTACGTACCCACATCCTACTTCTACGAGTTCATCCTACCCTAAGCATGCAAGGGTTTTAGCTAGACATGGTTTGAACGTAAACAATAACAATTAAATAATTAGCAAACATGAACATGATAATGAAAACGAAGAAAAGAACGAACATAAACTGAGGTTTTAATATGTAAAAGATTAAACTAAAATTAATTAACAAACTAGGTCTCAACGTATTTAAGAACAAAAGATATTAAGAATCGAAGCTAAAACGTGAAATCGTAGAGTAAATTCGTAATCAAAAACCTTAAAAACGTAAATCTAAGCCTTGCTCGTCTCTTCTCTTCCTTCTTCCTCTAAAAACTCTATGAAACGTGATGTAAAAAAGTTGGGGATCTCTTGTTTCGTGTTTGGAAGAGGTATATATAGGCACCGGGTCGAAACGGGAGTTAACGGGCCGAAAATACGAATCCGGAGGCAAAAGTATAGGGGCGCTCGAGCAAAACGCTCGAGCGGTCCCGCTCGAGCAGTGTAGCTCGAATGGTGCATTCGCTCGAGCGGTCGCGCTCGAGCTGCTCGAGCGCTGAATCTTCACTGTTACTTTTGGGCGCTCGAGCGATTCGCTCGAGCGGTGGCGCTCGAGCTGCTCGAGCGCAAGAATGGTTCTGTATGTTTGCGCGCTCGAGTGATTCGCTCGAGCGGTGGCGCTCGAGTAAGGCGCTCGAGTGATCTCAAAACTTCTCCCAAGTGATACTTTTCCTCGTCCGCACTAATACCGATCGTATTTCTTCAATATCTTCTCATCCGGGCATCCGTTTGAGTCGATTCAAAGTCCTACGAACTCCTCTTTTCGTCCTCTATTCACCTATTAGCATCAAAGAGACAAATTTATCAATGTATAGAAATAATGCTCAATTGACTCTAAGCACTATTCGAAAACACTCAAAACATGAGTAAATCGGGCATCAAAACATAACAATTTCACGCCTAATCAACCCCCCCAAACTTACCATGTTGCTTGTCCTCAAGCAACGAAATAATAAGTCAAGTGAAATTGTTAGGAATGAATCAAGAATCAAATCATGCAAGTAATTGAACTCGAGCTTCAAAGATCAATCACCCGTATACTCACTCACTTTCTTTTATCGTACTCATGCAATAATAACAAGAAACACCAAGATCAAGCATGGACGTGCACTCAACGATGTGTTTCACTCCCTCACAAGTGTATAACAGTGTTTAAGGGACTCACTCAATCAATCAATCACACATATTGGCAGCCATAGGCTTGTAAATGCTCTCAACTTCGACCATACTCTAGAAATCAATGCCGAATCAAAAAGGACTTTTCTCAAGGTTGTAATGTAGGCTCTTTGGACAGGTGGGATAACAATATGGTAAAGTGACTCACGTGAATGGAGAATAGAAATTCAAAACTTCGGTAATTCGAGATTAAAAACGATCTACTTCAAACATATTCAATCACTACACTTTCGCTTTCAATTCTCTCAACACTTCAATTTTTTTTTTCTTTCTCTCTTTTTCACTTTTTCAATCACTTCATCATTTTTTCTTTTTCGCACAACACATGAGCTCATTTTTTCTTCTTTTGCTCATTCTCAAATTTTTTTTTTGTTCTTTTTCCCACATCTCAAAACTTCATCACACCTTTCTTCTCATATTCACTCAACAAACAATCTTTTCCTTTTTCAACTCAATTCACTCCCTTCATATTCACACTTTCCTATTCTCCACTCTAATTGGGAAAAAAAGGCTTAGGAATTGGAATAGTGTTCATATGTGCTAGCAAATAAAATAGGCTTTAGGCTCAAAGGGGCTAACAAGGGATCAATGTCATTGGTAAGGAAAATTCTGGCTAAGTGACTCAATTAAATCAAAGATGGCCTAAGATCACATTCGGCATATCAAACTAGACACAATCAAGAAGCAAGAGCACATGCAAGTTCTAGCATCCTCTAAGGTAACGATCCACTCACAAACGAAGAGATTAAATCGTGCATTTAAATCTCGTAAGGCTCAAAAGCTCACGGCTTTCACATCCATGCTAGTCCTAGTGCATTCTCACTCTCATCACTCAAGTACTCAAAAGAAAAATTCACAAGCATACAAGTTCTTTCTCAAATCAACTCTAACTCAAACACTCACACAAGAAAAACTCTTAACTCAGCCTCACAATTCAACCTACTCATCAAATCATACTCAAAGATAGCAATCAACAAGCATAAGGTGATTGATAGGCATAAAATGTTGAGTAACAAAACAAATTAATAATAGCCCAAGGAGCATCTCAAGGCACCAAATAACTAACTCAACTCAAAGATAAGGGGTGCTCCGGTGCTATGTAACAAGAAAACATATAAAACTCCACCCCCCCCAAACTTCGACCTTGCTAGAGGTCTAAGTTTGGGGTTGTGGGTTACCTCAACCAAATAATTCAATTTCTCTCAGTAGCTTTGCACATTCCCTTGTCTCAAGTTGGTTCCTTCAATCTCCACTTCTTTGGTTCCTTTACTCCTTTCGAGACAAGCCTACAAAATAAAGCTCTCGAGTACGAGGTTAGACATACGACTCTAAACACCCTAATAATATAAAAAGACACTAAAAATAAATGAAAGCAAATAAAAATGGGTTGCCTCCCATTCAGCGCTATTTTTAAGGTCCTCATGCCGGACCGTGCTCAAAGATCTTATGGGACATCATACGCAAATTTACCTCCCTTACTCTCATAAGAGTGGTGTTTGAACTTCTTTCCTTGATGCCCCACCATCATGAGTTCCTTTCCTCTTTTCTCATTCCCAAGTGTTATGGGTCTCAACTCCTTCTTGCCTCTATCTGGAGGAGTCTTACTAAACAACTTCTTGAGTTTGGACTTTTTCTTCTTAACTCCTACTTTCCCTTCTAACTGGACCACGTCCACACTTTTCACCTCTTTATCTTTCAACTTCTTCACTTCATCCCTATCAAAATAATCAAGATCATAACGCTCATGGGTTAAATTATCAAGTGAAGGATTAACAAAATCATGAATATCAGAAGGATTAGGGATAGAAGGTGTGTCTTCAACACTAGGATCAATTGCATCCATGCAATACAAGCTCTCATCCTCCTTCGGGTGCTTCATGGCTTCATATAGGGAGATCTTCACTTCTTGATCATCAACCTTCAACGTGATCTTCCCATTCGCCACGTCTAGCACCATCCCCGCCGTAGCTAAGAACGGTCTTCCCAAAATCAGGGGTACGTGCTCATCTTCCTCCATCTCTAGCACTACAAAGTCGGCTGGAAAAATGTGATCTCCAACTCTCACTAGAACGTCTTCAACAACACCTTGAGGTCGAGTAATAGACCGATCGGCAAGTTGAAGCGTCATCATTGTGGGTTGAAGTTCACCACCTTCCAACTTCTTGAAAAGCGACAGTGGCATCAAATTAATGCTCGCCCCGAGGTCGCACAATGCTCCCTTCTTGATCCCGTTCCCAATATCACATAGGATCGTGAAGCTCCCGGGATCCTTCAGCTTCGGTGGCAGCGCCTTGTGCACTAATGCACTCACCTCGTGGTTCAACTGCACCAACTTCGGCTCATCCACTCGCCGTCTTTTTGCAATCAAGTCCTTCAAAAACTTCGCATAGTGCGGCATCTGTTCCAAAGCATCATAAAAAGGAATGTTAATATGCAATTGTTTAAAAACATCAAGGAACTTAGCGAATTTCTCATCGAGCTTCTTTTTCATGAAGCGTTGTGGATACGGGACGGGTATCACAGATTTGGGTACCCCCCATTCATCTCGCTCGGTCACTTTCACTTTCTCCCTTGCTTCCTTTGCCTTTTTCCACTTAGGAACTCTCTCACTCTTCTCAATCTCCTCATCAGGCACTTTGCTCTTCTGGGTCTCATCCACATCTTGACTCTTATCATCACTTTTCATCTTAACTCCTTCCTTCTCAACCTCAACTCCATCACTATGAGACTCTATCCCTTCTGTCTCATCTTTCTCCTTGAGCGTCTCAGAATCAGCAGGCATCTCGGGACCATCATATTTGGTCCCACTTCTCAACTCAATAGCCTTGCAATGTTCCTTTGGGTTATCCTCGGGCATTGATGGGTACTTGCCAGGCTCTCTTGGCTGAGACTTTGCGATCTGGCTAATTTGATACTCAATGGAATTGAATCTTCTGTTGTTCTCTTGCTGAACTCTATTCCACTCGATGTCTCTCTTTTGGAGTTCTTGATCTCGTTGATCGCCTTTCTTATGCAGCTCCTTCACATCGTACTCCAAAGAGGACAATCGCTTGCTACCTTCCTCCACTTTCTGAAGGATCGCTCTCAACATCTCCTCGGTTGATGTACCGCCCTCTCCACCAGGAGGTTTAGACCCCGGATCAACACCTGCAGGCACAGTAATTCCAGCTTTTGGGTTAGCATAAGAAAAATTCTCATTTTTCCTCCAGGTGTTTTGAGGAGGCTGCTGGCCTCCTTGATACCCTTGTGTGTTCCTCCATTGATTTTGAGGCGGCTGTGGGCCTGGAGGTACAAATGGTTGACCATAAGAAGGTCTTCCATACTGGTTTCCACCTTGTGGATACCCCCCTGGTGGGTAATTAGGCCTTCCCATATAGTTGGCCTCTTCTTGCTGACTCGTGGGTGGTTCCACTTTCTCACTTGCTGCTCCATTCCCTCCAACCAAGTTCTGCCCCATCTCAAGGTTGCTGATCTTCTCCATCATAGCCATCAACAGCTTCCTTGTACCCTCATTCTCTTCCAACTTGCATACCCTCTGAAATTCTGGATCCTCGTTCCATGCACCAGCATTCGTGACAATATTGTCCACGATCTCTCTACACCTCGCTACCCCTTGGTTCAGAAAAGCTCCACTTGCACATGCATCTAGATGGGCCTGGCCAGCCCTGCTGGCTCCACTGTAGAAGAACGCCATTATATCTCCCTCGTTGTACCCGTGCTGAGGGCACTCGATCAACATATTCGAGTATCTCTCCCATGCCTGGCGTAAATCCTCTCCAGACTTCTGGCGAAAGGAAGAGATCTCAATTCTCGCTTTAATCGTTCTCGATGGAGGGTAGAATCGCTCGAGGAACAGACGCTCGAGCTCGGCCCATGTATTAACACCTCCCCGTGGGAGCGTGTTATCATACCATTCCTTGGCTATTCCCGTAAGAGAGAATGGGAACAACCTGAGCCTCTTGGCATCTTCAGACATGCCATTGTAATTGAAAGTAGATGCAATCATGAGGAAACTCCTCAAGTGCGTGTGAGGGTTCTCCTTCCCAACCTCCCCCTTGAATTGATTCTCAGTAAGCAGCTTGAGAATTCCTGGGGAGATTGAAAAGTTATTGGCCTCCACAGGTGGTAAGGCCACTCCATCGTAATACCTCTGCGGTTGTGCCGCGAACCTGCCCCGAATCGCCATATTCTGATCTGCGTTCTGGGGCGCAGGCTGAGGAGCGACAGGTGGTGCTGGTATGTTTTGAACTGGAGGTTGTTGGTACACAGGTGGTTGGTTATAGACAGGAGGTGGAGGATACGGGTATGGTGGATAAGGGTATGGTGGGTATGGGTATTGTTGATATGCTGGGTTGTGGAAAGGGTTATGTGGGTTTTGTGGGTAAGCAGGATTGTTCAGAGGATTTGGGACTAGGTTCTGAGCTGGATTGTTTACATTTTGTGCACCCGGGTTCTGGCTTTGACTATCCACGAACTGGTCTTGATTCTGACCACCACTCCCTCCAGAGCCATCAACCCGGTTTACTGCCTGATTGGGATCGTTGGCAGCATCGTCCAACTCATTACTAAGATCCATCGGTTCCTTCCCTAAGTCGGCTGCGTTCATTCTTCTCAAGTAAGCTCGGTTCCTTCTGGCTATTGTCTCAGGGTCTGCAGGTATTCTCTCTTCGCTCGTGTTCCCTTGTGAGCGTGTTCTCATAAACCTGACACACTAGCAGATGGATCAAAACGCAACTGCCGAATAAATAAAAATAAAAATAAAAAATAAAAACAGAAAATAAGCACCCACTACTAACTACTAAGCTATCGACAAGTCCTATTCAAAAAGCATAAAACGCCATCCCCGGCAACGGCGCCATTGACTTGATGCGATTATACTAGCTTCTACTAGTAGCTTCCCCGCAAGAGTACGGGTTCACTGTAGTATGGGCAAGTATAGGGACCAAGTATTATCGAACCCAAGGGATGGTATGTATGCGAATAGATCCCTGAAGATCTACGCGTCGTAGTTAATATGAGTGTGATGTTTTTGGGTTTTTGAAAAATTAATTAAAAGACTAAAATAGACTAATTAACTAAAGAATGAAAAAGAACGAATTAACTACGGGTTGTTTTCTAATGAGAGATGGTGATGCTTAGGATAGAAATCCCTACGTATACTAACGGAGCAGGTACATAATCAAAGTAATTGTGACAACCAAGAATTAACCTAAGTAAAAGATCGTAGAATGAAAGCTCAAGATTTCTCACCCTAATACTTTATCCTAGCAATCGACTTCACTAATCCACTAACAAGTTAATGAACTGTGCTTAATTAATGAGACCCTAATTTAACTAAGGTGATGCGGTCGTCCTCCTTCGCTAAACCGGTAGATGAATTAACCTTTCCTAAACCCTCTCGTTAAGACTACTAATTGTTATCGAGTGATGCGGTCGTCCTCTCTCTAACACTTTCGTACGAAATTTAAAGGTAAAGTTAAGATTAATTATAAGAATTCATTAATTAAGAGAATTAAAACTAACGTCACCAATTACTCTAATTACGTACCCACATCCTACTTCTACGAGTTCATCCTACCCTAAGCATGCAAGGGTTTTAGCTAGACATGGTTTGAACGTAAACAATAACAATTAAATAATTAGCAAACATGAACATGATAATGAAAACGAAGAAAAGAACGAACATAAACTGAGGTTTTAATATGTAAAAGATTAAACTAAAATTAATTAACAAACTAGGTCTCAACGTATTTAAGAACAAAAGATATTAAGAATCGAAGCTAAAACGTGAAATCGTAGAGTAAATTCGTAATCAAAAACCTTAAAAACGTAAATCTAAGCCTTGCTCGTCTCTTCTCTTCCTTCTTCCTCTAAAAACTCTATGAAACGTGATGTAAAAAAGTTGGGGATCTCTTGTTTCGTGTTTGGAAGAGGTATATATAGGCACCGGGTCGAAACGGGAGTTAACGGGCCGAAAATACGAATCCGGAGGCAAAAGTATAGGGGCGCTCGAGCAAAACGCTCGAGCGGTCCCGCTCGAGCAGTGTAGCTCGAATGGTGCATTCGCTCGAGCGGTCGCGCTCGAGCTGCTCGAGCGCTGAATCTTCACTGTTACTTTTGGGCGCTCGAGCGATTCGCTCGAGCGGTGGCGCTCGAGCTGCTCGAGCGCAAGAATGGTTCTGTATGTTTGCGCGCTCGAGTGATTCGCTCGAGCGGTGGCGCTCGAGTAAGGCGCTCGAGTGATCTCAAAACTTCTCCCAAGTGATACTTTTCCTCGTCCGCACTAATACCGATCGTATTTCTTCAATATCTTCTCATCCGGGCATCCGTTTGAGTCGATTCAAAGTCCTACGAACTCCTCTTTTCGTCCTCTATTCACCTATTAGCATCAAAGAGACAAATTTATCAATGTATAGAAATAATGCTCAATTGACTCTAAGCACTATTCGAAAACACTCAAAACATGAGTAAATCGGGCATCAAAACATAACAATTTCACGCCTAATCAAAGCCGCAGGGGCGGCGCGGGGATGCTGCCCATCTAGGCGGCGGCCAGCTATGCCGGGAGCCGCGAGGTAGCCAGCGGGAGGCCCGACGGTTCGGTGTGGGAAGGTGACGGGGTCGCGGGGTCATGAGGCTGCGAGAGGGCGACGCGGGGAGGAGCCCGCGCTGGGCGGTCAAGCGGTCAGCGGGTGGCTGTGCGTGAATAGCCACGGCTTTGCGTGCGGGCGACCTTGTCGGGGTGGACGTGCAGACGGCCACGACTGGTAGGCCGATGGGCGGCGTGAGTAGGATGGTCGGGCAGCGCGAGGAAGCCGCGAAGGCGGTGATTGTGGGCGATGGCAACGACGCTCGGCGGTGGTCGATCTCCAACCGGAACGGTTAGGTGGTGGCGCGCGGATCGATGTTGTCAGAAAGCTTTGACTTTAAGCATAAAAGGCTCTATCATGTATTGAAAAATGTGCCAAAAACATTTTGAAAATGCTGCCCTAATTGCAGAAAACTGGCGTAGCAATTGAGGGAGGTAGTGAGATCCGAAAACGGAAACAATGGAGCTGTTCTCCGGCGGGCGCCGGAGGTGGATGGAGAAAAACTGTATTTTGAAGGAACACTTGGGAGAAACGGGAGAAACAGATTTACTTCGACTTTCGAACCGGTGCTGGGTCGAGCGATGCGCGAAGTGGCGCGACACAACGCTCCAAGATGGCGGGTCACGGTGCTTCAAGGCAAGGGTGGCGGCTTTCGTTCACTGTACCGCGGCGGCTTATCTCCGTCGTAGTGGAAAGTTCGGCGGCCGGAAACTGGAGATAGGTCCAGATCATTTTCCCTTTTTCTTCTTCTGGTTGGCTACGTGAGCCTCTGTTATACTGAGTAAATGGAATTTTTGAAACTTCTTTTGATGATTTTGAGTTGAACAGATTGTTTTTTTTTGGATGATTTTGTGTGTAGAATTTTTTTTATTTTCGAGGAGAAGATCTTCGTGTTCATCCCTCGAGATGAACACGAATCCAACCCTTCTTCTAGCGCTAATTTGTTGACAGATATTTTCGTACGGATAAATGTATGTGGCTATTTGGGTTATGCCCGATAAACAATAAATGTAAACGAACACGAACGGTAGGGGAAGAACTTTCGTTCTTCCCTTGAATGAGGGCTTTTTTGCATATATGAGAAATGAGGAGAATGTGTATCTGTTACAATGAGGGGGTGACCCCCTATTTATAGAGGTTCACCCCCAAAGGCTCAAAAGTGGCCCTAAACTCGTCTTAACCCTTTATTTAGGGATTTATTACAATTATTAATCTAACGATCAACAGTAGTCCTATAATATATTAAATTCTCTTTTCTGATGTAGACCCTCGATCTTGTCGGGTCAGTGTATCTTTGGGAATCTGACCTCCTGTCAGGTGAGGATATTTCCTGCTGTAACAGTGATATTTTGTATGGTAAATAGTAAAACTAAACAATGATTGAGAACATTCCCAATGTTGGAGGCAAATGAGCAGTTTGCCTCCAATATCTCCAATACCCTCCCCAAATGCGGCTCTTGTTTAAGAAGCAAATTGAATCCAAATGAACAGTGTATAAGTTATTTGTTCATACAATGTTCAATAAGCAAATGCTTTTTTTTTTTCATTTTATTTATATTATATAATATTCTTTTGAGTGTATAAAATTCAATATTAGGCAAAAAATTACACGAGGCCGTCTAATGACATGAGACAACACAAATATTTATGTATTGATTTATTGTGCTATTAATAATATAATGTGACATAAAAATTAAATATTTAAATTATAAATCTTCATTGTATTATTAACAAATTATTATATAGAAATACAAATTGTAAATAATTGAAATATAATAAGACAACATTAAAGAAAATACCAAATATTAAATTAAAAAATATAAATTTTAAATTAAAAAACACAAGCATGCTAAGCTAGAACACACAAAAGCATAGCTATGCAAATGAAATACAAATTAAACATGAACAACATGAATTTTAGCATTCTCCAATATCACTTCCAGATCTTCCGATATTACCAATATATTGCCCAAAAGTGTCGGGGTGATTTCCAAATTGAGTTTGATTAGAATTTTTTATTATTATTTTGAATTGCTCGTTTCGAAACCATCCACGTCTATTCGGATCTTCAATAGTTGTCAAATCTTTGCCCATAATTTTATCGTCCCTTCTTTGTTCAGCTCTCCTTCAAATTCATATATAACTATTTTCTGTTGTAGGTTTGATTCAACCATTATATCAACAATCCTTTTAGGTTGTGTTTACTTGGGCAGATAAAGTCCATTTAGATGAATATTAGAGCTTTATAAAGTATTTACTTTGCAAGACTACCATCCCGGTTAATCGGGCAACCTGGTACAAACTCATGTTACTTAAACCCCAATTTGGGCCGATAAGAATAAGCTCGAGTTTTCGACCTTTTAAAATTACCAAATTGTCCTCAAGATTGATGAGTACAAAGCCCTTTTCTAACCAAAAGTAGCAACGACAGAAGAAGCAGGATCGTTTCTCTCAAAATCTCCTCCAATGGCGAAAAATCAAAATCAATTCGCGATCTCTCTGACCCTAGCTAGAAGAAGAAGTCGAGAAAGTGTTCAACAAATTCGACACGAACGGCGACGACAAAGGTCTCCTCGACTGAGCTCTAGTTAATTCTCAACGGCCTCGGCTCCACCACTTCTGCCGATGAGGTGTCGCAGATAATGTCAGAGTTGGATGTCGACGGCGATAGATTCATCGATTTGAACGAGATCAAGGCCTTCCACTTGAGTGGGAGCGACGACGGCAGCGACAACGGTAAGATCTCCACCACTGAATTGCACTCTGTTCTCTGTAGTTTAGGGGAAAAATAATCGGCTTTGTTACTGTTGACGGCGACGATTGCGTGAATTTTGAAGAGTTTAAGAAGATGATGACTAGGGTTGAAATAATTTTATCAGAAGAAGATATTCATTCGATATTTTATCGGAAGCAGGGTTCATGAATTAGTTTTCATCCAAGAGGGCATAATAGTAAATAAACAATTTTATCTGTATATATCTTGAAAAATAAACAATTATCTACCATGTTAAATCAAATACAAATCTACCAAAGTAAACAATTTTTATCTTGAGATAACTTAGTCATGGTCTACTATATAATTTTAACTACACAATCCCGACCACCAAAGTAAACACAACCTTATTTGTTTCTTCCACATATTTTATTGCACGAGATGAATCTTTCTCTTTCTTTCTTTTCAGTTTTCATTTTTTTTATACCAATGAATCACAATGCTTTAATTTTTTATTAAATATATCACATTTTTTATGTTTAATTTTAAAAAATTTAAATGTAAATACATAAATGATGGTCCCGTTTTCAAAGGGCAAAATGGGAATTCAGGAGCACATTTTTTTTTTTAAAACCTTGCGTTGCGCTCTGAAAGAGTTCAGTGAAGGACTACTCAAGTCACTGCGTTGCTGAGAGTCAGAGCTATCAAGTCAGTGATGAGACTTGATAGCTCAGGCTCTCAACAAGGCAGTGACTCGAGAGACTGAACTCTCGAGTGCCTAGCCTGATCTGGTCAGTGAGAGGAATCTCTCTGACCTGATTGTTTAACTAAAGTTTTCTTAACAAAGCTCTCAGTGAGCTGATTTTCACAACACTTTAGTAAATACTTTGAAAGATAAGTACGCTCAGTTTAACGTGGTTCAGAGTCTCAATACTCTTACATCCACGGCCTGATTTAACAGGAAATCCACTCCTGGGATTCTTGTTTTTAACGTGCCAAGGTGCACTTACAACTGGACTCACGCCACTCCCTGGGCTGCCCTTCTCCTCACTTACTACCAACAAACCTGACTAGATGGTTTTGGTTTCGGTTAGGGTTTTCTCCAACTAGGTGAGGTTTTCCCTTTACAATGTGTTAGCCAATAGCTAAGATAGGGAAAACCTCTCTAAGCCTAGAGTTACAAGCTGAGCACTCTTATGTATATATTTGTGAACTCTCAGTGTATAAGACGTGAGTAGGACCTCCTTATATCTCCCATGCACGTATGCTACTACTCACACCCTCACAGCTCGTAGGTGTTTGTTTTCTTACAATTCTTACAACAACATAACACAACACACTCTATCAACAAGCTATGAGCTTGTATTTATAATGGGGATTCAAATGTATCCGTTGGAGAGGAAATACATTTGAATCCAGCATTAAATGGTTTCAACCACTTTTCTTGGAATGCGGCCTTTGTTAGTGTCAGAGTTGCTGCCTCGTGCTGATTGGTCCATGTGGCCTGGATTCACGGATCTTTGACTCAGTGGGTTGACCAAGACCCACTGACTTTAGGTGGCTTCCTCCTTCACTGACTCTGATCTTCAGTGGACTGACTCGTCCTCAGTGCAGTTGTCCTTCAGTTAACTCTTGAAGATCTTTCCAAGAAGTTTGTCATAAGGCTGGATGACAAACTTCCCTGACCACAGTAGCATGACTCCTTCAGGCCTACTTGGTGCAGCACTGATCCTCCTGATCAGGCTCTTCACTGAGTGGTCCACCAGACTTGGCTTAGATCAGCCTGACTTGCACTCAGTGGGACATCCTTCAGGCTTCTCCATTGGTTCAGGTTGATGGCATGTCTTCAGTCAGCTCTTCTGGTTGTCATCTTGATATCTTCAGGCTGTGTTGAGAAGTTCCCCCTCGCTGAGTTCCCCCTCAACTGAGCAACCTATTCTACTGAGAGCTAACCTAGCCTGGCCTGATCTAAAGGATACTATCCTGACTGCTTTCAAACCTATTACATGTTGTTTTGGAAAATCATCAAAACTAAAGCATATCCCAACAATAAATTTAATTATATAGAAATATTAGATAAAATAGAAAATAAATTTGATTAAATTAAGAATAGTCTAAGAGAATATTCCCTTTGAGTTAAAATTTGAGTGGAATGATTGAGAGTGATTTTATTGTTGGAGACAAATTTGATTAAAGTGGTGGCAAATTGAACATTGCCATTGGGAATGGTATGAAGAAGAGTGTTAAATGTAACCAATGTTGTATACATTCCTCCTTTTGTTAATACATTACACCTAAAAAATATTTGATTTTTTTTTTTGAAAAACGTAAGATTTTTGGTAAAAAATTCAAAAATGCATATATTTGTTTGTTTTGGGATTCACCCGGACAGGACTAGGACTTTCCGACCCCCGTCCCATTCTAGTTAGAGATGTAACATCCAGTTTTTACATCTCATTCTTCATCCACACCTATAAATACCTATTATTACTCATCCCAATATAATTCACTTTATATCACTTTTCTCCCACTCAATCATTACCCACATATCACTTTTATCTCATTTACACTCTTTTTCCTACTTTTCTCTTACACATGCTTTGACATAAAGTAAAATCTCACCCTACTAAAATCTCAAAATAAACACATACTTTTACTATCATTCAAAACTTTACGTCCACAGGATGTAAAGTCATGACTTCACACGCCCACCTAAATCCCGAAACAAACAAGTGTATTTTCTTTTTTGCATTTTGAAAAAATTCCAAAATTTTTCAAAATTTTCAAAATAAAATTTTGAACATTTTTTTTTTTGTGTGGAGTGATTAACAAAATGTAGGATTGTATTTAACTTGAACCATAAAAAAAAAAGTCTCTTTTTTGTTTTTTTCCTCTTATAATATGTATCTGTAGCATTTTAACGCGGTCAAATTGAAGGGGGCTCAAGGCAATGCAGGCCTCATTGGGCCTCCAAGTCTAGTTCATGATTAAGCCCATCATACAATGAATTTGGCTCATTTGGCGTCGGTCTTTCAAAAAAAAAAAAAAGCACTCGTAAAGAAGGCGGAGAGGGAATTCTAGAAATCTCGTTCCCCAAAACCATTCTCGAGTCCCAGACGGGAGCCAAGATCAAGGGTTTTAGGTTCTATTTCCTTGAATCTGTCGCAGATTTGATACTTGGTGTAGCAGTGTACCTGCAGAATACAATGGCGAATCATGGTGGAGGCGGCAGCGGGGCGGTGGTGGCGCAAATCCCGACAAGCTTTGGGCATGAGCTTAGGGCCTGCCTGCGTTGCCGTCTCGTCAAGACGTACGACCAGGTTCGGTTAATTTCTTTTTCTCTCACTGGAATTGATTAACCAAATGAGAAAAGATTGAACAAACTCTTACTATTCGTACGGATGTTGCAGTTTCGTGAATCCGGTTGCGAGAACTGCCCTTTCTTTCAGTTGGAGGACGATCACGAGCGTGTTGTCGAAAGCACAACCCCCAATTTCACTGGGTATTGTTTCTCTCCCACTTTTTTTTTTTTAAATAGTGAAATGCATGTGAAGGAAAAGATGAATTATATTCTGATAAATTGATTTATAAAATGTTTCCACTTTACTGTATCTGGAATTCTGACTGGAAAGTTGTTAACAGGATGATCTCAGTCATGGACCCGACTAGAAGTTGGGCCGCTCGTTGGCTCCGCATCGGTATGCATTTTCTTCTGCTTTCTTTCAGTACCGTTGTATAATTTCATTTGCATAAAGAAGCATGTACTCGAAGACTTATATGGTCCTCTGTAATTTTGATTAGGAATGTTATTGGTATGATGAATCTTAACCGTATGGAACATGTTAAAAAAGTATGCTTGCTGGAAAAGGAGTGTTCTTATGAATTATGATAGTGCAATTGGCTGTTTCACATATTATTAGGAGGCGTTTTTAGACATTTATGGCCTTGTCTAGTAAAGCCGGTGTTCAATCTATTTCTCCTACTATTGGTCTTCTGGTCTATTGCTTAAGCTTCCAATGGTGGCTCTCTATATTGACTCTATTAATACTTTGGGTTTTTTGTAGAAAAACTATTTTTTTGACTTCATATTCTAAGTTGGTTTGAAGATTGCTCTAATCTTGCAAGCCGTGAAACAAATTCTTGATGATGACACGGGTATAAAATTGTTCAAACCAATGACCATAAGTATGCTTGATGTGATGTGCTCCTATATTTGAATTCTACTGTTGTAAATCATCATGTGAGGGGGCGCTTGGTTAACAACTTTTCAATGGTAATGAGAATGAGATTGAATATTAGTGTAATTAGCATGGTTCATGAGAACAAAATCACTACCTCTCCTCCTAAATAAGGTAATCACTACTCCATTTTGATTACCCTATTTTCTTCCTACAATCATCCTCCTCAATCATTCCCCCATTTCTCCACCAACAACTATTTGTTGTCAACTTCTATTCCAAAATTGGGGCATGCCACTAGCAATGGTGTCACTATTGGAACACTTATTCCCCTAACATATCATTTTTCTTACGAGGGCATAGATGAAAATAAATTTTCATTCTCATTACCATTGAAGAATTGCTAACCAAGCGCCCCCTGAATTGTTTTGTGTTCAGTACTTCAGTTCAGGTGCAAAGATTCCTATTGACCCTAGATTATATGAATTTTAAATCCATCAAACTTATTTAAAAAATAACTCGAATGGAAGTTGAGGATTTAGATAATCATAAAATGACCCTAGTTCTTTACGTTGGCTATGGTGTTTCGTCTAAGCCTTTGATATTCAGGCTTCCTTGTATCCAGATAAAGACAAATATCACATTGATAAGTTGTAGAATGCCATAAATTCATAGGAGCTAGAAGCAACTCCATGGTGAAGAGTAATAATGGTTTGTTTATTAGCAAGGAAATGTGAAGGATTTTTGCACCTTAACCAGTTAAAGTCTCCAGAATTTGTATGCAGAAGTTTCCTCTTGTCATTAGGTTGGTAATTTTTGAGATTGGTTCCATTATCTAAATTGGTGGCTGCTCTTTACTTTTTTCTTTGTATTTTTTTGGGTGATGCATATCTTTGTCTCCTCAGTATCCTTATGTTTGTTATGATATGATCTTGAATCTTGGTCATAATATCTGCATTACTTCTAAATATTTTTAGGAAAATTTGTTCCCGGTTGTTATACTCTGGCAGTCTCTGAACCACTCCCACAGGATTTGCAGGTAATCCTTAAGTAGATAAGTGAATCAACTTTCTCATGCTTATTTGTTCTCCTTTGCATTGATTACAAACATGACTGAAGTCATATGTTCACTGTCCAAGCATTTTACTACAATTCTATGCTATTTTTATATTTTACGCCTGGGTTTGAAGCTCTTCATTGCTGTAGTTGGCATAGCTTGATGTTTTAACTTCTGTGTACACTGAGCTTGTAATATGGCCCTAATTTTAACCTAGTTGGAATGATAGATTTTGGTGCTGAGGTTATAAATCCATAATAACATGTTTCCTTTTTCTGCTCGGATAATATTTTTCTAATATGGATTTTGAACCATTTATTACCATTTTTTGTAAATTCTTCCATCCACTCGACATCATAGTCTGCTCCAAATTTTCCCATCAAGTTCATATTTAAAATCCTTTAGTTGGAACTCGTCATTAGTGTAAGCTTGACCTTCATCAACCCTTCACTTCTCTTTTGTGATCAAAGTGAACTAAGGGGGCACTTGGTTCAAATTCTTCAATGAGAATGTTATTGAGAATAATGAATATAGAATTACAATGGGAACAGTGGTTACGTTGTTAGTGTATTGTTCTAATTTTGGAATAAATTGAGACAAAAAAAATGATTTTTGGTTGAAAAATAATGGAATGATTGAGGATAAATGATTATAGGGAAGGTTGATGCTCTGTTTAGTTGTCTGTAGAATGGAATGGACTTTATGTATGTCTGGGAGTTAGTGTGATTCTGGAGGCTATCATCTCATTAGTTTGGTTGGAGTCCTTATGCTATTTCTAATTCTTTATTTTTCCTCTATGTTGTAATTGTTTCTGCAACTCTTTTGGGGTATTTTTTATACCCAATTCCAATAAAATTGATTTGCCCGATCAAAAAAAAAAAAAAAAAGATTATAGGGAAGGAGGTAGTTAATTAGAATGGGGGTAATGATCAATACCTTACGAAGCGTGATGAAGGTGAGTAGATCATCCTTTATTCTCATTAACCACCGTGATTGCCCTATATTCATTTTCATTACCATTCTCATTGAAGACTTACGAACCAAGCGGCCCTTAAGTACCTATACTGCTGGCCAAACATAGCAATATATATTGAATGTGTTCTCTATTATCTGTTTACTCCAAATCGGTTCTTATATTAACTTTAAAATTTTGCAGAATATATGTGAAGAAGAGCATGTGCCGTACCTTCCACCAAAACGTGTTTGACTAGCCAGTCTAATATTTTCTCCAGCTGATATATCACTCTTGGCTACCTATCCTCGACGTATCACCTTGAAATGTTTGGTGGACTTTTACCATGTGGATATTTGTAAAATGAGTAGTAGAATTCACTAACTTAAGCATTGTGTTATCTACACTTATTCTCTAACATCTTTTCTGCTCCCTCCCTGCTTTACTTGGCTTCCTATGATCGATCCGTCTCATCTCGTTAACCCAACGTAAAATGCTTGATACATTCATTAGACTACTGCAAGCTTGGAGTTCGTAATGTCGCATTGCTTCTTCCTGGGTGTTGCTATTTGGTCCTAATTTTTTTTATACATGTGGATGTGGGGGTGTCCATATTTGGTCTTAATTATTGATAAATGTGAGATTTTGGAATTGAACTCTTTGAGATTAGTGAATATGGTCAGATATATTTAATGCTGGTAATGAATATGGTCTAAAGTTTAGCATCCTTTTGAATATTGTAGTTGACTTTCTCAAGTGAACATCCATAAATGTACCTATAAATTATTTAAGAACTTTAGTTAAAAAATATAATGCAGGGATCGTCAAAAAATAATAATAATAATAATAATAATAATAATAATGCAGGGCTTGAACCTTGAAAAAAAAAAGACGCAGCATTTGAGGGCCTATAAGTTTTATGGCATGAATTATTTTATTTGACGCTTTTCTTCACACTTTCGAAATTCATTTATTAAAAATTTTTTGACAAGCATTTTTTTTTTCCAAAACTATAATTTATTATGTTTTGTATTGATTAAATTAGTAAATAATGAAACTAGATAAAGGAAATTTAAAAAATTAATGAGGCGAAGTAATTATTTATTTAAAATAAAAATATGATATTTTTTTTTTTTTAATTTCTTAGGAAGATACTGAAAAACAAGCCTAAGTGGGCCATAAAAACGGCCCAGACGCTAAGGCCCAAACAATGTCAACCCAAAGCCTGCTAATCTAATATTACCGCACGGTATCGGAGGCTGCAGTTCGTACAATCACCTTTCACCCTGTATAAAAACAAAAAAATTCACCAAAAACGGAAACAAAAAAACCAGTCGAGAAAACGAAATCTCTCCCTAAAAAATTCCTCTCGAGAGGGAAAATTGAAGCTTGTGATGTCGCAAGCTCGAGTTTACGCCGACATCAACGTTCATCGCCCCCGTGATTACTGGGACTACGAGTCTCTCGCCGTTCAATGGGGGTATAAACACCTCTGAATGCCCAATTTATCATTCTTTTTGTTTTTATTTTTTCTTTATCCTCTATCCATATATCTTAATTTTTGAAGTTGAATACAGAGTAACATCCATGGATACTCGTTATGGATGAATATGATGAGGTTTTAGATGTATAATTATGTACTCCATTTTGTATTATTTGCCAACTGTAATAATTGGTTGGGCGTGTAATTTAAGCTTTCTGTATTTATGACATGATTTTTATTCATTTAATATAATGTGGTTTTAGCCTAGTAAGTAAGTTGATAGGAAAATTATGGGACATTGTAAAAGTTACATGACAATGGTTACTCGTTTTTTAAATGAAATGTACCTATTTAGTGACAAATGGGTTGGTTTCTTTTTTGGTTTTTTTTTTTTTTTTTTTTGGACTATGCTTTTCATGAGCAAGCTGGTTTAACATGCAATTAGGCTGGTTTATAAATATGTATATATATATTTTAATGTATAAAGTGGGACCTAAGGTAAACAATTAGTATCCACGAGATTAATGCAAGAGTTCAAGTATCAATAATGTGAACAAAATTACTTGAATCGTTAGATGAAAGAATGAAATTATACCATTGGGTGCTTTAGTTTTTGTAGTTGGATAATTCTAAAAAGTAATGGTTTTCTGATGCAAGGTTCTTAAGTGGTATAATAAAGTTTTTATTTCTAATTTTAGGTGATTTTTGCATTTGGGTCATTATGTGATTTTGGGGACTGTAGTGGTACTTATGGTGTGAGCAAATGTAAATGTTAGCCATTTTGATTGTTCTTTCCAAATCTACTAGAGTTTAAACCTTTGTTTATGTACCTATAATAGATGGTTTTGTTGGTTCAGTAACATGACAGTGTTTCCTGGTCTATTCAGTGATCAAGATGATTATGAAGTTGTTCGCAAGGTGGGAAGGGGAAAATATAGTGAGGTCTTTGAAGGTGTTAATGTAACAAACAACGAGAGGTGCATCATCAAAATTCTCAAACCAGTCAAGAAGAAGAAGGTAATGATCATAATCTCTTGGGTACCATCACAGAAAGAGGTGTAGATATTTCATTTTTGGGGGTATGAAATGGCCAATGAACTAGTCAGGCATCTATGTTATATCTAATAACTAATTTCAACCACGTAGAAGCTCTTATGAGGTTGTATGTTAGTAATTTCAACATTTTGCAAATAGGAGCATCAGTATATATGTCTACACTTGGAAGGGTTTATTTTTATTATATTTTTAATATCCCTTGAAGGTTTTATTAAAATCATATGAGGCACTCTGTATTTAACGATTAATGAGCTAAGGATTAATGAGCTAAGAATTTATGATCATTTCCCATTATTTTCTCGTTCTCCTGGAAATAAAGTTATTTGTTCTGGTGCTATGTATAATGTTTAGTACAAAATATTTTGGAATCCAATTCAATTGAATGTGGATCTCGAAGTAGTCAAAATTGCATTTTATACCGTTCTGCCGACATAGTAGTTCTTTGAATATGCTGATACTCTTTCATACTGGTTGACTTCAGTTCAGGTAAAGCCTATTCAAGTATTGTTTTTTTCTATCAAAGATTTAAATAGTTCTTTCTCCCAAATCTCTGGATGATGACCTTTTTCAGTATCGCAACCTTCCTACCACTGTATCTGTTTCATATACCACTTAGTGATTTTTTTCTTTTTGAGCAGATAAAGAGGGAGATAAAGATACTTCAAAATCTTTGCGGAGGTCCAAATATTGTGAAGCTGCTAGACATAGTCAGAGATCAGCATTCAAAGACCCCTAGCTTGGTTTTTGAATATGTGAACAGCACTGATTTTAAAGTTTTGTACCCAACATTGACCGATTATGATATACGCTACTATATATACGAGCTTCTCAAGGTCTGATTACGTGTTATCAGTAATATTCTTCATGCTTGTTGTAATTTTCTATATTAGTTTGTGTTTTTTTTTAGGTTTCTGTTTGTGTGTAATTACCATCAATCAGTTCATGTTGCTTGTCAGTTGCTTCACATTCATGAACCTTCTCTACTAGGAATTTACGATTTCTTTTAGTGATGGAATTATAACCTCATTGTTCCGTGATCATGGGAAATAAGCATTGTTACTCCCTCTGGGGAGAATTCTGATCTGCCCCTCATTATAAGTTCTTTAAATTTTTTTAATTTTGTATCACTTCTGTAAGTATGGTATTCAGACCTTTTGAAGCATCCTACAATTATGAAAAGCCCTGATTTTATACTTATTAGATGATAAATGTAGAAACTAGAAGCTCTGCTTTGTTCAGGTATCTGCAAGATATATCTGTTTGCTTGTATTTGAATTTCACATTACATTCAGAGAGAGCAGATTCGTGTCTTTTGCATGATGCAATGGAATACCAGGGTTTTGGAACTACTTAGTTAGAGTATCTACATATTGTGTCCACACAGGTATAACATATTGTGTTGTAAAACAGCAGGGATATTTATAAAGTGTCTTTTCCACTGTCTTAGCTTGTCATGTTTGAGCAATGGTCGCAGAGTCGACTTTCAGGATATACATGCACAATACCATAAGCACTGACATCTTGCTCTAAGTTGTTGTGGTTAATAGCATTCTAATTCTTGTATTTTAGTCGTATCATTTGTGCTGTAGGACAGGAATTTGATGGTGATTTATATTAAGCTTAGATAGTACCTTTTAATTGTGTTAAAATTAGATTAGTTCTTAAGTGGTTTTGGTTGGCATGACACTAAATGTATTCTGGGTGATAGTATCAGAGACTCAGAGTTTATTTTTGCACAAGTTGTGTTAAATGTTACCTGTTGATATCTTGCCTGGTTTAACATATCATTCAATTATTAAAATTGCAGGCATTAGATTATTGCCATTCACAAGGGATAATGCATAGAGATGTCAAGCCTCACAATGTTATGATTGATCATGAGTTGCGAAAACTTCGGCTGATTGATTGGGGGCTTGCTGAGTTTTATCACCCTGGAAAAGAATACAATGTCAGAGTGGCTTCAAGGTCTTCGATTTTTTATTTTACTTTATATATATCTTTAGGTGGGGCCCCTGGGAGAGGGGAGCTGTTCAAGGCATGTCATCCCAAATCACTAGTGGCTCTATTAAAGTACTGACTTTATTGTCCCAAGTATATTGTATGGGGTTTGATTGGTTCAGAAAATGATTATCTATTATTCTCATACTGCTCTTGCCATCCTGTGTACAGTTCAACAAAAGATTGTTGTATTTTCTTAGTAACCTGTGGTCTTTTGTCTTTATAACTTTTGTATAGATACTTTAAGGGGCCCGAACTACTTGTGGACTTGCAAGATTATGATTATTCTCTGGACATGTGGAGTCTTGGTTGTATGTTTGCTGGAATGGTGAGCATCAGTAACTTTGACATCAGCCATAATTTCACTTTCTTAACCATACTTGGGTTATCATATTCCTCCAACATTTCTTCCAACTTTCAGATTTTTCGTAAAGAACCGTTCTTCTATGGTCATGATAATCAAGATCAACTTGTCAAAATAGCGAAGGTACTTCTACTTTATAGAACTAACTATCTTTATTGGCTACTAATGTAAATTATGTGATAATTGATTGCTCTAAAAGCTCTTTTAAATGTTATTGCTTGTGTCTCATTTGGTGATATACTTGACTGCTTGAAATGCACATATATGATTGTTGGTTCTGACATTTTGAGTCCTCTAGATCGCTATTATTAGTGTAGTGCTACAACGGGTTTGAAATGTTTAACATGATATGCTTTTGAATCATCTTCTTTTACATTTCCCAGCTACCAAGATATTGTACTTTTTAACCAAATGGTTTCATTGTTGAATACATGAATTTATAGTGACCTATCTACATATGCAGCAAAATAATATTTTCTTGACAAGATAATTTCCTAAGCGAAATTGACACTCAAACTTTGGTGTATATAGATATTTTCTGACTTTTGAGCACTTTGCTGCAGCACATGGAAGCTGTGAATTTGCTGCAATGTTATTTTACTTGTTTGCATTAATTTGTGGTTTCACCTACTCGTTTTCACTGTTATGCTTCACGCTTGAAATAACTGAAAATGCATAATTTACACTAATGCATACTTCAAGAGATTATTTGGAAGGACAGTGTAATTAGCTCTGAGATTACTTGTTTGAAGTTCCTTCTGCCTATCATTTTCCACTGCTTCTTTCATTTTCATGGGTCATTATGTGATAGAACGAGGACCACGAGGTAATAGAAATAACGATAATTAAATAGATAAATCCTCAAAAGAGAGGCCACAGAGTGCTACACTCTGCCACAGAGATAAATCTCTGCCCACAACTTAACGTTGCCTAATATTCTTGATCAAAAGATGATTCTGAATTCTGGAAAAACTAACTTAAATAGACTCAAAACCCTAACCCTAACTTAGGCCCAAGAAAGATAAGCCCATGGGCTATTTATTTAATTGACAATATAAAAGACAGACTTATTTTAAAGACTAATAATAATAATAAAACTTAATTAATAAGACACCACGTATCAATACTCCCGCCCATCAAACAGCCTTGTCCTCAAGGCTGGAGCAATGGGTCGAGCATATTCTCCTGTCCGCCCGGGTCCTCAGTTTCTCCCTCATCGCACTCCAACATTATAGCCAAGGATTTGAAAGGACATTTGTGCTGGGGTCCAAAGGGTTGACTGCACCTAAAGCACTTCCCCTTTGCTCTATACTCTCGAGCCTCCTCCGCTGTGAGGTGACGGATGTTACGATTAGGCCAAGGGCCCGAAGATCCTGCCGAGGAATTCGTAGAGAGTCCAGGGCCTGAACTGTTTGGTTTCTGGCTTAACTCTTGAGATGAGCCACCCCCAAACTGAGATGCTGGGAAACGGGAATAAGATCCCTGGTTGGTTGTGGAGCGGTTGGGTGTGCCCCGTGGACTGTTGGATGAGAAAGAAGCACCTGATGAGCAGTTAAGGCGTCTTGCTGCCCTGATGGCCGAGTGCACATCGAAAGATTCAGGTTCAGAGATTTGCTCACGAATTGAGGGTTTCAAACCCCCAAGAAACATTCCCAGATACTGATCAGGGGGTAAGTTTGGGAGTTGAGCAACTCGTTCTTCGAACAGAGCCAAATAATCCTCCAAAGAACCAGTTTGGCGAGTCATATGCATTGCCTCGTATGCGTTTCTGGCCGAAGTATCACCAAAACGTTCAATTAATTCCCTCGAATAACGCTCCCACTGAATATTGGGATCTCTGCGGAGAACCCATTGGGCCCAGAACATGGCCCTTCCAGACATACCAATAAGGGCAAGTTGAACCCGGTCCTGGGGAGGTGTTTTATGCACCAAGAAAAATTGTTCAGCCTGCGCGATCCATGCCATGGGGTCGGAACCATCAAAGAAAGGCAGATCCAGTTTAGGCCCGTGTGTGACTTCCACGAACCCTGGTGGCAGCGGCAGTCGGCCGGAGATGGGGTGTGGGATCTGCGATCCTCCGGAAGAGGAGTTAGAAACAGAGGAAGAATGGAAAACCGCTGGCTGCGGGGCCGCAGGAACAGCCACCTGCCCGTTTGGCCCCAGCGAATCGACTTTCGCGATGACAGTGTTCAACAACAACTCAAAACTGGCGAATTTCTTCTCCGTCGCAGCCATATTGGTGGTGAGGGCCTCTTGAATTTCCCCAATTGATTTCTCCACTGATTCTAGACGCTCCTTCTCAGACATGGCACGAGTGGTTGTCATCGAGAAAGAGATCCGGCAGGTCGGACCAATTGATAGAACGAGGACCACGAGGTAATAGAAATAACGATAATTAAATAGATAAATCCTCAAAAGAGAGGCCACAGAGTGCTACACTCTGCCACAGAGATAAATCTCTGCCCACAACTTAACGTTGCCTAATATTCTTGATCAAAAGATGATTCTGAATTCTGGAAAAACTAACTTAAATAGACTCAAAACCCTAACCCTAACTTAGGCCCAAGAAAGATAAGCCCATGGGCTATTTATTTAATTGACAATATAAAAGACAGACTTATTTTAAAGACTAATAATAATAATAAAACTTAATTAATAAGACACCACGTATCATTATGTTGCCATGTCAATATGATGATGAGAAAAATTGTAAAGGTTGTTTACCAATTTGCTTCCTGATACAAGAGCTTCTGCAAATTATCTTATTACATTGACAATTTTGTTTAGTTTCTATCTGTTCTTCCTTTACAGAGACCTTGCCATATGAATTATGATAGCTGTGACCATATGCACAATACATTATATAAATATAAGAATAGTGGTTTGGTGAACCTTATTGCAATAATATAGATTCGGAAAAAATTATCGGATTTTTAATGGGACATGCAATACAGGACAGGATAATGATGATGGTCTGTACTAATAGAAAGAGTATGATAACGGATATCAAATTGGACAACAAGTTGGGCCACACACACCAGTGGCTTGTTTCCATTCTGTGCAGATTATCTGTTCAAATGCTTCTACTTCACTTCTTTTCTACTATTACCAAGGCGAAGATCAGGGACAGTATATTAGAGTAAAATATAGGTACCAGCTCTTGTCAAAGAGTTGGCTCGTAGCCTCATCTATTTGCCAGAAGGTTCGGCGTTCGATCCTTTCCTCCACCACAACTTCATGATTAGTAGAAAAGTTCAACCTCAACACACCCACCCCACCCCGAACCCCCCAAAAAAATAAAAATTCTTCCCCATCGCTCTTTAGACCAGAAATATTGAAACAAAATAATAATAAAACCCTACTGCTTTTCCCTTAACCCTTCACCTTGCAGTTCTTCTCATCACCCCTGTTTCTCACTCTATTCATCTATTTTCTTGGTTGTCAAACCGTGTTTACAAAGTCTTTTTTTTTTTTCCATTTCTTTTCTTATCTCTTTTTTTTTCATTTCGCAACTATATCGCCTAGGCTGCCTAGCACTGTAAGTCATAACTGAAATAGCCTTGTGCTTGGTTGTAATAGCCTTTAGAATCTCTCTGGATGTTGGTCTTAAAACAACTTGCTTGTCCTTGTCTGTAATTTTCTGGTTTCTGGGGTAGGTGGCTTATAAAATTTTAAGCATGTGTATGCTTAGTATCTGAAACAAGGAGAGTACAACTTTAGTTTCCTACTTCCTGGGTGGCCATCAAATAGGATCTTCTTTTGTGTCTTTGAAGTTCATCTTTTGGAGGCTGGAGCCACTTGAAAGAAGTATATATGCTGAATATGCATTTCTCACTTGGTTTTTTTCTTTTTTCTTTTCTTGTGAAACAAATGGCTTACATCTACTGAACATAGATTGGTGATTTACTTCTAGTTGTATTCAATTTCTAGATTTTATAACGTATATACCGGATTTTCATTATTATCTTTTGTTTCCAGATAAGAAATTGAGAGTGCATGAAAGTATGCTCTATATATAGTGCAGGAATTTCAACTGAATTTTCAGTTTGGAGGATTTGATATAAAAAATAATAGGGTTTTACTTGGTTATAATTTTGAGATATCTCAGACATAAGGCTCTTTTATGCTTTGCAGTGTGCATAGATTTTCAGATGAGATTTGTTTTTTCTTTTGGAAATAAAGGTACACTTGTATGACTTTGACGTCACAGGTCCTTGGTACAGATGAGCTGAACGCATATTTAAACAAGTACCGCCTTGAGCTCGATCCTCAACTTGATGCTCTTGTTGGAAGGTAGTTGTCCATTACCCACCCAAAAGCACAAATTTTCATTTTTTATTTAACATTTTGATCAAACTGAATGCAATTATCTTCCTTTGCTTGTATATTAATTTCCGCTTTCTGGATTGATATAAAGGAAAACCTCATTAGGATATTGCTGTGGGTTGTGATGATTTATTGTTGTTACTTTTCTCCAGGCACAGTAGGAAACCATGGTCAAGATTTGTTAATTCAGAGAATCAGCATCTCGTAGCACCAGAGGTTATTTATTCTTTCAGTACCTAACAATTTCTTTTAGTTTATTCATTCGAACATTATCGTTGATTTCTTTTGCTTGTTCATTGTGTGATGAGCAGACCATTGATTTTCTTGATAAACTTCTCCGTTACGATCATCAAGACAGGCTTACTGCCAAAGAAGCAATGGTAATATCATTGCTTCTGTTTTACTTCTTTCTCCCCATCCCCTCTCTCCTTCTCCAATTGTTTAATTTTGTGTTTCAGGCTCATCCATACTTTAACCAAGTAAGGGCTGCAGAAAATAGCAGGATGCGGTTGCAGTAGCTCCACATTCTTGATTGAAAAAAAATGATCTTTGTGTAATTCAATTTAACATTCTTCCAAATTTTCAGTATTAAAAGATTGTATAACGCATTCTTTTTATCGACTCGACTCAATTGTAACTTGTAATGCTACTTTTGGATTTTTCATTGTTCTGCATATTGGGTCCATTTTTCTTCCATTTTGTAGTTCAAATGTTAATATTTCATTGTGCTGGATCTTTAAAGCATACTTTATTAAGTTATGACAAACACAGGAAATAGATGCATTGCCCATGTAATAAATTCAATTTTCAGCTCCTTCATTTTTCTTTTCAGGCCTTCAAATTTGATGAAACTCTAAACATCTGTTCAAAGGATAATTTCTTCTATTCCAAGTCTTTCAATTTTATTAGCTTATAGATTTCAATTATATTAGCTTGAACGTTAATTTTGTATTTCCAGTCACAAGAGAGACTGTATCCAATGAAAATGAGTACACAAAGATTCTAGCAAAGATTACGCATGGATTTGAGTGATGAATTTCAAATACAAAAAAGAAAAATCAGATCTGATGCAATTCATATGTTTGATCAATCATCAACCTTCTAAATTTAAGGTGAACATATAACCAAGAACAATTAAACATCAAAAGATCAGAGGATCAACAAGACCACAAGACAACATCAAACACAACCCATAGAGTTTAATACACTTGTTAACCATCAAAAGTTTAGGACGTCATTTGGGTACACAATGCATACTGAGAAACAGCTTCAAAAACTTAACATTGACAGAATAGAGATATAGTTGGGACCCAATATTTGATCATTTATCATGGCTTCAAGTGGGGGAAGCAAGTGAACAAATCAGCCTTTGGATGCTTTGCTTCAGCGTGTTCCTTGCATTTCACCTCCGAAGTAGTGCAAATAAAAGTTTGCATACAAACCTTGCACTGCAATTTAGAACAAACGAAACTGAACACTAGTTAGCACTCAAATTTAGCATGAAATGAAGCTGTAATGTCAAGTATATCACAGATGAGTCACATGTTTGAATTGCATGGTTTGTGTTTCCAATAAACAACTAATACATTGTGATGAAACAACAAATGCTGTTTACAAATACACACAACGTAAACTAGTTGCACGGTGAAATTGGTCTACATAAGACTTTGCCAAGATCAAAATAGGATATGGGAATGGCTTACTTAGGCACAACAATCGAATGATTGGATATAATGCTTTTATGGTTAAGGTGATATTTTTCATTTGTATCTTGATACGAAATTGTAATAGCAGCCTACCATTTTGGGACCTAGAATTAACTAGGTTATCTGTTACAATATGCAACATGACCCAACATACATACTCTCCATAAGTTTCTCTACCAAAATCAATTCAACCAACATAGTTTCACATCCCACTTTCCAGGTACACGTAATCAATGAAACATGGGTTTTCTAAAAGCAAATAATTGAGGAATCTCTCAGCAAGATACACAGACATAAAACGAGGACGTTGCCTGTTTTATTTTCATAGCTTTAATCAAATATCAATATAAATGGATGAACTTTTATCATGCAGGTTTGTAACTATTAGAGGACTATGACAATCAGACTAATTTAGCACTGAAATCCAACATCGAAAGTGGACTCAAATATGCAGCACGACTGCATTTGTATACACACTGGACCCTTCTAAGGGAATGTTTGCAAACCCTGCTCTCAGCTTAGAAGCAGAAGCTAAAGCTGTTTGTGGGGAGGGGAGCTTTGAAAATAAGTGATTCTTCCCCCCTCCACTTGAGTTTGCTTTAAAAATAAGTGATTCATCCCCCTCCACTTGAGTTTGCAAACCACTCCCCAAGAATCAACTCAAAGAAAAGCAGAAGAAACTTCATTATACCTTTCAAATGTAAATTTGCACTCTATCAAAACTTGCTTAATCTATGCTCAATTGCAATCACAGAACAGTTAATTGGGATCATATGCCAATTAATTGTTAAATTTGTATACCACTCATTTCTTCACATTTAGGCATAATATGGTAAGAGAAATTAGAGAAGGTAAAAAATTGTTCCCCAAGATGTATAGCACTCAAGATCAGTCCCTTTCGGCTTTTCAGCACACTAAAATATACAAGCGCAAGAAATTTAATAAAACATAAAAGAGGAGAAAAAGAAAATCAGATAAGGAATTATTCAGCACCCCGAAAAAATCCACAAAATCACCACATCACAACAACCTCGTGCAAAATCGGCAATCAAAATTCACTAAATATTAGACAAAAAAAAAAAAAAAAGAGGAAAAAAAACCTGAATGTTCATAGCCTTCTTGTTGGCTTCAAGCTGACTTCCTGCCCAAAAAATCAAACATACCTTTTGATCAGTTCGACTCTAATCTCATCCAACACATAAAAAATTAAACAAACTTCCTGATCCCCACGAAAACAGCCAAATCATAAAAAGAAAAAAGAAACGAAAAGAGAAAAAAAAAAATTAAACACAAAATTCGGATACCCTTTGCGCCTTTGAGCTTTTCCAGGTTCCTTTCACGAGCCATCTTGGCTTTCTGCGCGTTGCCGCCGCCCATAGCTTCTGGTCGCAGGGATTTAGAATTTCGGGGGTTTTCAGCCCTTTATTTGATTATTTCCTTTGAGTTCTAGAGTTTCAGGCCAGAATGGTGCAATATATATATTATTTAAGAAATAACCTTTTGTAATTTGGTGAGAATTTAGGGGCATTTATTTGGAGAAATGAGAATACGACAAATTAGGAAAGGGAGAGGAATTTGTGCACGCTTGGAAAAAATGAGCCGTAGTTATTAAATTTTAGGGTTAATTACAATATATTTTGTAATTAGAATATGTTTTTTTTAAAGATTTGCAGAATGATACATGAGTTAATTATTTATTGCAATGTAATGTAAGTAGACTAATTTAATGGTGTAATAAAAGATGATATGATAGTTGGAGATGTTTTCAATGTGATGCAACCAATTAATTTTTGATGTCTTGCGTGACGTTGAAAGTGGTTCCGACTGCTACATCATCTTTAGTAGGGATAGAATTAGTTCGATGCACTAAATTATAAGAAATAATTAGTTCTTGTATTTAATTGTACTAACTTTTTTAAAAATATACTATATTGTATTTGATAAACACGAATATATCTTGAATTAATACACCAAAAATTAACAAAAAAATCTTTCTAAGATATTATTTTTTATAGATAATAACAAACATCCTGATAAAAGTATTTAAGATTTCGATAATTTTGAGCCAGCTTTTCATTTAGTTTTAGTTTTATTGTCATATCTATACACATACTAATTTTCGCTCAATGAATTCACACACAACATTTTTTAGCAATATTTACTATCATATACAATTGTAAAATGAGTGTATTGAACAAATATTAAGTGTCCATAAGCGCGTTCTTTATTTTTCTTGACCAAAAACCCTAACTCTGATGGAGAAAAACATCAGATGTGTGCTCTCGATTCCCGTATAATAGGAAAAATATATTACATTAAATGAATTAAATATGACGCGTTGAATCAATAAATGTAGATAGAAAAATTCAAATTTCAAATTGTTATGTTTATCTAGTTGTCTTCTATTTCGGCATTGTGGAAGACATCAAGCTTAAAAACAGAGATTTCATTATAAATAGGGTTTTGATTATTCATTTAATTTATAAATTAAATGATGTTTTTCACATTCTAGTGTAAATTAATGGTACATCGTTCTAAATTACTCATAAAGTTGTTAAAATATTTAGATAAATGAGGTATTTGAATGGAGAAAAATATCTATTAAGAGTAGATAAAAATTTAAATATTTTTTACTATATATGTAATGATCTGAATTACTAACATATTTTGAATAGTTGGTAGTAAAATAGTCTTATCTCCAAACGAAAATATGTTAATTTGTAATTTTTATTGATGCTGTGACTATTATTCTTATAGAATTTTTTTGAGAAATTCCCCCAACTCCCACTGATAATATGCAGAAGAATAAGTTTGTAACTTTAACTATATAATGTTTTTTTGGAAAAATTCGAAAGTAAAGTCAAACAATTGATATTTATTACTGGAAAATTAAGTTTTTGTGTAAACGTGTTTGTCAAAATGTTATTCTTATATCTAAAGAAAATTATGGAAATTATATATATTTTTATGAATTTAACGAAATTAATTTTGTCTATGGGAAAAGAATTAAGTTAATTTGGGTTGATTATTCGATCTTTTCTGAAACCAGGGTGCTATTAAATAAAAATTATGTGAGATGATCTTATATGTTAGAAATATAGTTGGATTGAAGTTTCATAAACTCATTACTCATATCATATAAATAATAAAGATAAAAATGTGTATGATACGGTTTTATGATTGGACAAATCGTAAACTAGTACAACATAACTGTTGAAATATGAAAAACATAGAAGGAAGAAGAATGTAATCTGTATATTCAATTGAAATGAGCGTGATACATGTATTTATAAACATGAGAGTGCAAAGCGGCTAACAAACTTTTCTTCTCCAACAAAATTCGACTAACTAACTTGCTGAGCTGTGTCGTTCCTTCTAGATGTTCCTGGAGTAGTCTCGATCCTTCGTGATAATTCTGGAAGTGTGATCAAATGCAGATGCATGCATGCACACATGCATGTGCATGCATGTATATTTCCACACGCCCCCCTCAAGTTGGACGCGATTCAATAGAGAATAAGTTCAACTTGTCCCTAAAATTGAACAAGGACCATTTTGGGAGGTTTTTGGTGAATAAGTCAGCTATTTGTTCTGTAGTACGGACATGATGAAGCGCAAGGAATCCACGTTTGTATAAATCACAAACAAGATGACAATCGATTTCAATATATTTGGTACGTTCATGGAAAACTGGATTTTCGGTGATGTGGATGGCGGCTTTGTTGTCACAGGCCAGAGAAATAGGTAGAACCAGATTCAATTTCAAGTCGTGTGCAATATAGTTAATCCATTGGAGCTCCATACCTGTAGATACAATGGCTCTATACTCTGCTTCGGCTGAGGAACGGGATACAGTAGACTACTTCTTTGACTTCCAAGAAATTAGAGATGAACCCAAGTAAATACAATATCCTGTAATAGATCGTCTAGTGTCAATGCAGCTACCCCAGTCTGCATCACAAAAACCTGAGAGAGTTAAGGAAGGTGAGGATGCATAGAATAGACCATGAGAAGATGTGCCCTTAAGGTACCAAAGTAGATGAATCATTACATCCCAATGTGTAGATCTAGGAGAATTCACAAACTGACTCAACTGTTGAACAAAAATTGTGATATCTGGTCTAGTAAAGCCAAGGTAGAGCAATCTTCCAATGATTCTTCTGTATCTATCCGGATGAGGTAGCAAGTCACCATTAATACTAGAGAGTTTTAGGCCTTGAGGAAGAGGAGTAGGTGTAGGTTTACAGTCTTCCAGTTTTGAATTCTTAAGAAGGTCAATAATCTATTTGTGTTGTGTTAGTGTAGTACCTTGATCTCCACGGGCTATTTCCACTCCTAAGAAATATTTAGCAAACCCCAAGTCTTTAATGGTAAAGACCTTACGCAAGTGTTGGTTAAGAGCAGTAATATCAGCCAAGTTGGGACCAGTGATGAGAACATCATCAACATAAACTAGAAGTGCTACAAAATGAGAAGAATCACCCATAGTGAACAAGCAATGATCAGCTGTAGATTGAGTGAATCCATATCTAAGAAGAGTTGCACAAAATTCATTATTCCATTCTCTAGAAGCTTGTTTCAACCCATATAGACTTTTCTTTAACTTGCATACTAAACCTGGAGGAGATTCATAGCCTTGTGGAGGCTCCATGTAGACCTCATCATGCAAGAAACCATGAAGGAAGACATTTTTTATGTCAAGTTGACAAAGAGGCCAGCCTTTGGTAGTAGCAAGTGCAATGAGAAACCTGACAGTAACAAGCTTGGCAACTGGAGAAAAACTCTCATCATAGTCGATTCCAAACTGTTGGTGGTATCCCTTGGCTACCAATCTAGCCTTATATTTCTCAACTGTTCCATCTGTATTAAGTTTCAATTTAAAAACCCATTTGCAACCAATGGCAGCCTTATCAGTAGGTAGAGGTACCATGTCCCAGGTCTCATTAGTTTCCAAGGCCCGTAACTCTTGTTTCATGGCATCCTCCCACTGAGGAATGCCTACTGCCTGATGATAAGATGATGGCTCTCTGGAACTGGAAACATTAGTAGTGAAAGCAGTATATGCATGATCAAAAGTAAAACAGTGAGGAGGATAGGGCATTACTGAGGATGAAGTTGTAGTTAGCACTGATGAAGTCACTCCAGTCAAGACAAAATCCTTTAGCCATCCAGGCTTTGAAATGGTTCTGAAAGGTCTTTGTAATGGAGGTGGGGTTGGTGTATGGTGAATTTCTGTATTAGAAAGAGGTAAAGAGGCAGAAGATAAATGTGTAAGTACAGAATGTGTATGTACTGAAGGTGTATCATGATCTGTATCATCAAGGAAAGGAGTAAAAAAAGGGATATGTTCTGAATTGCTACTGGAAGGTGAAAGGAAAGGAAAGATGTGTTCATAAAATCTCACATCCCTTGATCCAAAAATGGAATGTGAATCAAGATCATAGAGCCTATAGCCCTTTTGGGTAGTCATATAACCAAGCAAAACACACTTAACAACTCTTGGAGTGAATTTGGATGGATGAGGATGAGTAACTGTAGAGTAACAAAGGCAACCAAAGGTTCTCAGGTGTGAATAATCTGGAGCTCTATTGTATAGTAATTCAAAAGGAGTTTTCCAAGAAAGAAGAGCACTAGGTGTTACATTTATGAGATGTGTGGCAGTAAGTATTGTATAAGGCCATAGTTTCTGAGGTATATGCGAATCAATCATTAATGACCTAGCAATATTTAACAAATGTCTGTGTTTTCTTTCCACTACCCCATTTTGTTGGGGTGTATAAGAGCAACTGGTCTGGTGAATTATTCCAAGACCTTTAAATAGAGATTGTGCATCATGACTCATGAACTCAGAACCATTGTCTAATCTAATAGTTTTGATAGATGCATTAAATTGTGTTTGCACAAGTGTGATGAAGTTTCTGATGGATTGTAATGCTTCAGATTTGTGTTTAAGGAGAAATGTCCAGGTTGTTCTTGTAAAGTCATCAACAATAGTGAGGAAGTAAGGAATGTTAGTGACTGATGAATGATTATATGGCCCCCATATATCCAGGTGAATTAGATCAAATGCATTAAGAGTATGTATTGAGCTGGAATTAAAGGACAATCTAGATTGTTTAGCAAAATGACATGTAGAACAAGGATCAATGTCAACAGTTTTATTCATATGTGGATAAAAGGATAGGTGTTTGAGTACATAAATAGGTAAATGGCCTAGTCTCTTGCGCCATACAACAAGAGAAGAGCTACTAGTAGGTTTATCATGAGTTGCAAAAGAAGTGGCTATATGTGTAGGATCAGAAATTGCCTTGAGAACATAGAGTTTCCCCGTCAAGTGTCCAACAACAACAGTCCTTTTAGTCAGAAGGTCCTGCATCACACATTTGGAGGAAGAAAATAAGCAGCTGAGATTAGAGTGTGTGAGCAGTTTTGATATGGATAGAAGGTTATATTTGAAACAAGAAACAAACAAGGCATCATTAAGAACAATAGAAGGAGATATTTGAATATGACCATAATGTGAAACAGGTTTTATACTGCCATCAGGAAGATATATGGATATAGGATTCTGTAGAGGTTTAAGGCCAGAAGAGAATAAGTTCTTATCATAACACATGTGCCTACTAGCACCTGTATCCAGTATCCAGTTACCATCATGCTTATGATTAACAATAGACACATCACAATGAGATATACCTGCATAATCCACCAAGTGTGCAAAAGTATCATGAGAAGTACCAGGCTTAGTCTCATGAGAGGCTGTGGAAAAGTACTTAGCCAACTCCTGCTGAATGATATGGGAGATATTTCCAGTAGTGTGAGTCTCAGAAATGGTACTGTTGTCATCCGAGCAATTAGCAACAGCTCGTTTGTTGGTCTTCAGTTTATCATACCAGTCAGGGTATCCATGGAGTTTAAAATATTGAGAGGCCTCATGCCGTTTTCCTCCACAATGAGAACATACCAGCTTAGCTTTATCTTCTTTGGATCTGTAGAAGTTAGAGGTATTGGATTTATTCCAAGCAGTGGTAGTAGTAGGTTTAAAACCTCTTTTAGCCTTGCTAAATAGCATTGTAGTATCTTCAATCTTCTCAATCTTTTTCTGGTGTTCAAGCCTCTGAAGATTAGAATAGGCCTTTATGGAAGGTAATGGATCTAACATGAGTAATTGGTTCCTAACAACTTCATATTCAACACTTAATCCCATAAGAAACTGCATAAGCTTATACTGCATCTCCTTATCCTGGATCTGTTTTTCCACCTCACAAGTGCATTTGCCACATGTGCAACCTTTTATGCCAGAGAATTCATCTAATTCATCCCAGAGTTTCTACATCTTGCCAAAGAAAGTATGAATAGCATCATGACTGTTGGGACATTGTCAGTTTTGATTAAGATCCCAAAACCCCTGAAAAGATGATTTGCCTTAGTTTGTCTTAGTCAGACTAGTCTTGGTTAGGTTCTTGTACTTAGTTATTTTACACTTCACAGGTACTCAGTGAGAGGAAAACTCACCGATGACAATCAAGACTAAGAGCCTGAAGACGAAGAGCACCATCCTGAACTTATGGCAGTCTTCTAAGCTGGCTGAGTAAGTGTCAGTGATGAAGAGTATGACCCTGAGGTCATTACTAACTCAGTCCTGAAGGGAACAGGATGATACTGAGTTAATAGGAAAGACTTGGAGTAGAGCCAAGCAATGCAAAAGGAATGTCAGCGTCAGGACAAGACCGTTGTGCTCGAGACAAAATAATTTAATAAGACAAGCCTGAAGCCTAGGAATAAGTTATGACATTCTCACCAACCTGATGACGTGGACCAATCCGGGAAGGACACGCACGTACGGACCCTGACATGAAGACTGACTTCAGGCTGCACTTTCAACGGGCAAGCATTAAATGGCGCATTAAATGCAAATACTAAATCCATGCAAGGACGGCTGCTGCATGGGAAATATGTCCGTTTGAATCACTCTACATAGATGACTAGAAGACTATCTCCTCCAACGGATAGTTTTCAAATCACCTATAAATACAGAAGACCTTGAACCCATTCAAGGTTACGGGAAATTTCCAAGCCATAAATTACTCAAACTCTCAAGCATTCAAAGCATTCAACCTTTAGAAGAAGCACTCGAAACCAGTTGAATTTCCCAAGTGTTTCTTAGTCACTGAGAGTTATTCTGTATTCCAAAGAGCGTTCTAGCATTATCTTAAGCTTAGAGTGATTATCCATTCCTTAGCAAAGCTTTGTCTTGTAAGGATAATCACAATCTAGTTGGAATCCAAACTGAAACCAAAACCCTAAGTTAGGTTTGTTGGTAGTAAGTTAAGTTAGTGAGTTAGTAAGGAGCTGTATAGGTCAGTGAGGTTAGCTAATCTTGGTGCACCTTGACACGTTAAAAACAAGAATCCCTTGAGTGGATTTCTTGTTAAATCAGGTCGTGAACGTAGGAGCTTGAGTCTCCGAACCACGTTAAACTCCCTGTGTTCTTACTGCTTTGATATTGTGCTTGCTTGTCATAATATTTGTTCATTCATAACATTTGGTTTTTATTAGGCATGAATCAATCAGCCTGATAATCAAACAGAGCACTGCCCTACTAACCACTATTTCAGAATTGAGTAATCAAGTTTTTCAGAAAGCAAACTAAACAAGACTTTAAACTATTAGGGCTCACGCATTTCCGCACTGAACTTGAATTGATAGTTAGCCAACTGACCCGCACTAAGTGTAGTCAGTGGGTATATTATCAGCTCTTAGTTCTTTATCACTCTGAGTAAAGGAGACTCAGTAAGGTTTAAGTTGAAAAATTGGTATACGTGTATTCCCCCCATACACGTATTCATCAGTCTTGTACCGGAACCAACAATGATCTTGCTTAAGATTATAAACACTCTGCTGCAATTGGAATAATTTTGCACCATTGGAAATATCAAACCGTTCACAAATGTTTAACCAGAGTAATCGAGCTGATTTGCATGAAATGAAGGATTCAATTAGCTCCTTCGACATTGCACCAAGGATCCATGAGGAAACCATGCAATCAGCTCTTTTCCAAGCCTTGAACTCAGCTGAATCGGAATCAGTCGGAGCTGGTAGTGAGCCATCTATGTAGCCTAATTTTGCCTTTGCACCAAGTGCAAGATGAACAGCCTTGCTCCACAAAACAAAGTTATGTTCATCCAATGTTATAGAGATAAGCTTCATTCCTGGGGAATCTGAGTTATGAAAGTGTGTGGAATCATTTTGCGGAAAGAAATCAGATGAAGAAAATGAGTGAAGAGCAGGCCAAGCACCCGTAGAATGGGAAAAAGCCATTGATCACCCCAAAAAAAAAAAAAAAATTCAGAGAATAGACCTTGCTCTGATACCATATTGAAATATGAAAAACATAAAAGGAAGAAGAATGTAATCTGTATATTCAATTGAAATGAGTGTGATACATGTATTTATAGACATGAGAGTGCAAAGGGTGTGTGATAACCGCCTAACAGATTTTCAGCTAACAAACGTTTCTTCTCCAACAAGATTCGACTGACTAACTAATCTAACTAACTTGCTAAGCTGTGTCGTTCCTTCTAAATGTTCTCATTGCTTCTAAATTGTTAATGTTTTATGCCAAATTTATAACTTTATCTCACGGTGAGACAGTGGCGGATTCAGACATTTAAGTCTAATTTTCTAAACGAATAGGAGTACACATAAATATATTTTACACAAAATTTAATAAAACAAAAAAATAATTTGGGAGTACCGTTGTACCCAAAAACTCCTCTACATCTGTCTACTGCCGTGAGATGTTCTCAGACTCTCGGGCAAGATTACTGGTATATACTAATAAATGAGATTGGTTCATATAAATATTTTTGTCTTCTTTTGGCTTCGATAAACTACTATTTGGAATTATCCGGTAATTTAAATTATCTTACGCGCTATATGCATTGTGTGACCAATATAAAAAAAAATAAAAAATCAATCCTATGTCAGCTTGGAAGGCTTTTTTTTTTGGAAGTTAGAATAAACTAAAAAAAGCGGGCATTGTATGGAGATAACCATTAGCGCACTATGATTGGCATAAATTGAACCCCGCGTACATTTGTATCATGCCATATACAATATTGCGATACAGCATACACCAATTTGGCTATATCCTAGTTTCCATTTTCAATTACACAGTTAAAATTTATTAAATAAAAAAAAACAAAATTAATGTTAATGACTCAAACACACAAGTATTGAAGGATATGAATAAGGATTTCCTTGAAAAATTGTGACAACTAATTAGTAAAACTAATAGAATGAATTTACACTCCAAATAACGAGCACTAGTGTTGAACTTAAGACTGATAATTAATCTACTGTGCTCTGTGGAGTTTGTCAGTTGTTGGACAAATATCAAACTTAGTTAACGGAAGTTGCAAGTTCTAGACTAAAAACACTTTTACACTTAAATAATGACAACGTTTTTAAGGTGTGTGAGTCTATTGAGTAGGTTTTAACTAATTTAAAACAGTTTATATGTTTAAAAAAATTATGTAATGATAATAATATCAATGATATTTAAAGAAAACAGACACACAAATATTTATGTGATTTTCTTCTCCACTCAATGAGTCAGTCCTAGAATCTACAAGAATTTTAGCTCTCCTATACACTTAATTTGATCTATTAACACTTAACCCACTTTGACATCTAATCAAAGCTAAACATTCATATCCCAACAATTAATGCATAGGGTTAATCCAAAAACAATACACAATTCTTTTTTTACCTAATTTCAATTACGGCACAAACTATTTTTCTTTTTCTTTTTCAAATACACCATTTTTAAAATTGTTGCAACTTTGTACATGTTTTTACATCTCAAGTGGTTTTTTTTGTTCATACGTCAGTCATCCCTCTTACCCTTTATTAGAAGATTTCAACAATGTCGAGAGCTCTTTGATCAGATCACTGATGTTTCCTCTTACATTGAAAACTTTATGCTGGAAATGCAAACAATATGTATCAGGTTACAATAATTTAAAAAATTGTGCATTTTCATAAAGAAAAAAAAATCGTGTCATATTTAAAATTAGCTAGGACAAAAAGATTGTTTATTTTTTTAGAATTAACCCTTATGGATAAAATATGGTAAGAAGATAAGAATACACTATGGCACTGTTTGATAGCCTATATAAGGCATGTATAAGGTCAGTCTGTATAAGTAATATGACCTTATATGGTTGTTTGATAGACCATATACAGCCCGTGTAAATAAAAGAGGTCCTTATTACTTATACAGGCTTATATAGGGCTTTTACTGTTCCCTTTTACATATGTAATATCACCTACCCCCCCCCCCCTATTACAACTCTCAGTAATAAACTCACCCAAACTTGCCCTCTCTCTCTCCACGCACGAAAAATCTCCAGAGTTGCCCTCTCTCTCTCCACGCACGAAATCTGGGCTCGTCACACGCACGAAATCTGGGCTCGTCCCACCGCGAAGAACTCATCCCCTTCACCGACGAGCAAGTGACGGCGGCGGCTTCCCGGTCGCGACCACGTCCTCATAGATTCCGGCGGCGGCATTCGAGAGCTTCACGTCCCATAGCTTCGCAACGAGCAGCGACGAGAGGCGTTCAACGGCGGAGTCGAATTCGAGCATACATACGAGAGGCGTTCAACGGCGGAGGTCGATTTCGAGGTTCGTATACATACAGAAACCCTATTTTTCTTTTCAAAATTTTGATTCTTGCGATTTAGGGATGAGCGATGCTTTAGGGATTTCGATTTATTAGATTTCGATTAAAAAAGAACCAGAAGAATTAGATTGGGACAGTGTTATACATGTAATTGGGTGCTGAAATTGTGACGAAAAATACATAAATCTTGAAAATTAGAAATGGTTGTTTGTATGTATGTAATGATTGTATGTATGTATACTTTGTGAAGCAATGGTTGGATTTATCAGATTGTAGTAAATTGATGAAAGGAGCCAATATAGTAGAAAATTGATGAAAACATTATAGTACTTTTTTAGCTTGCCCCAGAATGCAATATGCATATCAGATTCATTTAGGCATGATGGATTTAATTTGTGTGTATGTGTGGTCTATTTAAATGATTGATTTATTGATTGGTATTGTATCACTTTTGCTTTTTTCAGCTTGAGATTAGCCCGATGGTGTTAAGTAATAGAATGAGAATTTTATTGTATTTGTTGGTGGAAGAAATAATGTTTCAGCACCTATTTGTTACTATATTGATAATCATTTGGAATAGACGTAACAATAGAAATGTGCGGAGACGTACTTGTACTTGGGAAATGATAACTAAAATTCCACAACAAATAATTAGGCTTGATAGATTGTACTCAGTTAGGGATGCCGAATGTATCGCAAATATCAGAATGGATCGGAACATGTTTGGAAAATTGTGTTATATACTACGGGAATCAGGAGGATTAACAGACAACAGGTATGTGTCTGTTGGGGAACAAGTATCGATGTTGTTGGGGATATTGGGTCATCACAAAAAGAATAGAACTATTGGATTTGATTATGAAAGGTCTGGACAAACTGTTTCGCATTACATGCATATAGTTTTGAAGACTATCTTAAAACTTCATCAACTATTCTTAGTAAAACCGGTTCCGATTCCGGAAGACTCAACAAACCCGAGATGGAAATGGTTTAAGTTAATTCAATTTAATTTTTAATTAGTAACCAAAAGTTAACTTATTTGAGAAATTACAACTCATTGTCCATGTTACATTTAACTAGGGTTGTCTAGGAGCTCTAGACGATACTTACATTGATGTTCAGGTTGCAACCTCAGACAGACCTCGATATAGGACAAGAAAGGGCCATATTTCGACTAATGTTTTAGGAGTATGTGATACAAATATGAGGTTTGTATATGTTCTTCCTGGTTGGGAAGGGTCGGCTGCAGATGCTAGAGTTCTTCGGGATGCTATAACCAGACCTAATGGATTTAAAGTTCCAAAGAGTAATTCAAGTCATTTAAAACAACTCGAATTCATTCAATTTAAAGAAATATTTTAGGGCCTAACACCTAAATGTTGCCTTTTGCTTTAGGTAATTACTATTTGTGTGATAACGGATACCCGAACTGTGAAAGTTTTCTCGTACCTTATAGGGGGAAGAGGTATCATCTGAGTGAGTGGGGTCCAGGAAGTTCACGACCTACTACCCCTCATGAACACTTCAATATGAGACATACTAGAGCACATAACGTTACTGAACGTGCTTTTGGTGTCCTCAAGAAGCGTTTTGGTATACTTGCAAGTCCATCCTTCTATCCTATTAAGACCCAAGTGAGACTTATAATTGCTTGTTTTCTTCTGCACAATTTCATACGCTCTGAAATGCCTTTTGACCCTTTAGAGGAACAACTAGATAATGACAATGAAGGCGAAAATGTATTGAACGATGTTGAAGTTGTGGAAACTGTTGAATCAACGCCTGAGTTCAACCATTGGAGAGAACAATTGGCTTTGTCAATGTGGAATGAGTGGAGAGCTGGATTATAAATTATTAGTTATTTAAATGTTTTTTTTTGGACATTGTATTGTGGATATTGTGATTTGTATCAGATTTGAATATTTTATGGATATTGTATTATGGATATTGTGATTTGTATCTGATTTGAATCCTTTTATGGATATTGTATTATGGATATTATGCATGTTTTAGAGGTTGTTTCGGTTTACATAAAACATTGATAATCCAACTATATTGTATACAGTGCAATGGCAACTCCGCAATGTTTATGTGGAAATGGTACTATGCTCATCCGGTGTGCTAAGCAAGGGCGGCAACACCCTGGAAGGTTTTTCTATATTTGCCCACTTAATAAATTTCATGAGAGGCGTTTCATTTGGTGCGATGAGCACCACAAGTATGACCCACCAGAATTGGTTCCCCATTTTCTTGCTACTCAAACTTGGAAGCCTCCTTCATCGACAAATTCATTTAACAGTGCACATGATGTTCATAGCAGAAATGTTCACGGTCGCCAAAATACTGAAGAAGTTTATGATAGTGATTCTTCACGTTCAAATCAATCAAATGACAACGCTCGCATTTTTGTCAGTGAAAATGGATCTCCATCAAAATTTCTCATACGTTCTCAGCAGTTTTTCCGGTAGCCCGGTCGTTTCCAAAGACTTCAACCCAATCCTCGTACATGGGCCATGTCTTCAGACGCATATGAACAATAGTTGGATCCCTCTATTTAAAGCCAAGAAGACAGTAAAACTAGTTAATCATTACATTGATAATAATTTAACAACAATATTTTTGTAAAAAAGAGGAAAATGGATTTACCGCCACAGCCTGTGTCCACTGCTCATCGGTGCAATCAAGGAGGCATGTGGCTGTGTTGAAGCCAACTCCGCTACCTTTGTAATCACCAATCATTGCCCGAAGTGAACCATAAAGTCTCTTCCACATCGTGATTTTGGAGTTGATGTGCGGGAGAGCCCGAATGTCAGTCCCAGGTAGTGCTTTCATCATCATGTCCTCAAGCTTCTTCTGATTACCAGGTTTGAATCCGTTCTCACTCTTCCAGTTATCCCCAACCAATTCTTTTAATTTGATCATCAAGATGCGTTCTTCCGTGTCCATCCAAGCCCGGCGAGTGCGGTCCGAGACCATCTTACCTTTCCCTTTGCTTGAACTGTCCATCACTGTATCATGCAATTGTCTTAGAACACACACTCATCCATCCAAATTAAAACAAGATACCACATAAAATAGGAACGACATATAAATATAGCCCCCAACTGTCCATCTCCAAAATATTACCAACTTTCATCTCCAAAATAACCTCTATATTCTACTCCAAAAAAACCCATATCTTCATCTCCAAAATGAAAATGCATATACATACACACGACATATTAATCCCTTAGAACAGTAACCCCATATGAAAATGCATATACATACACACGAAAATAAAAATGAATATACATACGCACGACATATTAATCCCAAAGAACATTAATTTTCAGTAACAATCCCGCGTATTAAGTCGTTTTTTTCCAGCAACATTTTCATTCAAAATAATAACTTACGGAAATCTAAAGACGAAGAACAGTAATTTCCATTCAGCATAATAAGACGTATTTTTGCAGGTAGAAGAAGAAGAAGACGTATTTTTTAAATGCTCGAACAGTAGTCTAATGACACCCATATAATTTATTGTGAATCTGGTACCAACGCACTTCTATTTCAAAACCCTAAACCCATAACCGAAGAAGGAGACGGAAATAGGAAGAAGAAAAGCAAAAACGGCGTACCAACGCATTTTCAGTCAAAACCTGTTACCTTTCGGCGACTTCAAATTGGACGGTCAAGGACAGCAGCGGCGGCGTCGTCTCAGAGGCGGCGGCGGCGTCGTCCTCGTCTTCGCAGCAAATCAGCTCTCTCGAGTCGTGCCTCTCTCGACCTCCTTATCGCGAATTGGAAATGACCAGATAGAGAAATGCCCTAATTTAGGATCTGTTATTATCAATTAAAGAAATATAAGGGTAAAGCTGTAATTTTACATTTTATACATTGTGCTTATACACTCTATCAAACACAATATTAAATTGTAGGGACCCCTATTTACAGTCTATCAAACACCCATATAAGGCACCTATACTATTTATCCCTATACTATTTATACACTATACTATTTTATCTCAATCTACCCCTTACTAATAATAACACCTATCAAACAGACCCTAGAAAATTGCTATAGGGTGTAGTATTTTGGATCAAAATTACACTCTAGTTAACAACCTTTTTAAAATTGCACTCCAGTTAACTTTTGGTAAATGTTTTTTAATTAAAATAAGAAATTATAGTTAATTGTCATATTAAATGTCTCATCTCGTCAGTCTTTCTCCCATTTATCACCCATTCCATATCTCTCTTGGCCACTCTCTCTCATACTCCCCCCATTCTCTCTCTAAAATTGAATTTCAAATTCGCAGGATGCCCAAAGCCACTACAACCCACCGGTTTCGCATAAAAATTACGGCATTCCTCCGGCGATCGTTGCTTAGGCCTATTAGGTATACAATTCCTGGAATCATCCTTACCTTTCAGCCCCAAACACGACGCCGCTTCGCCGCAGAAATAGTTGCCGGAAAGTGTGAAATTCTCCAATCTCGGCAACGAACAAGTTAAATCCGGAATCTCGCCGGAAAGCCTGTTATTCGCAACGTTCAATTGCTGCCCCAAGGATCCGGATCCCGATCCGCAACGTTTCCAAGCTTTGAGGTTGCAGAGCAAGCCGACGTGAACAGGGGAGGCGGAGGCAGACATCGAGGACGACGACGTATTGCTGACCAGCAGAGCTTCGAGCTTCGCCCCCACGAATGCGTTCGATACAACCAGCTGATCAGAAGGACGGTCTGGTAAGTATATAAAATCAATTTTATTTTTGAAATTTCAATTTTACTGAAGGAAAAAAATTGAATTAGGGTTTTTGCTGTGATTATGCCTAGCTTGTAAACTTGTTGAATATTGAAATTTATTTTCTCTGTAGATGGTGAGCCAATAGGCTTGATTTGGTGAATTGGCTCTTTGTAAATATTTCTGAAGCTATTACAACCATTTACAGATGGGGGTGGGTTATTGTTTGGGTTTTGATTCCCAAATTATATTTTGTTGCAAAAAATAATTTTTGTGTTGGGTTTTGTATTACAGTACCAAATTATAAGTAATAATTTTCTTATTTTGAATTTTCTTGTTGTAGGAGTTTGGTTTTGTTGCAAGCAAGAGATGGATTTTGTTGTTGAGAAGTTATAAAGATGAGGAGAAGGAGAGGAGAAGAAGAGAATAGGAAGAGTAGAAGAAAATTGTTTAGATGCAAAATATATAATATGGTGTTATGTTTAATCCATAGTACAACAACTCATTTATACTAATGTCCACACTCTTGTACTACAAATACTAAATATGTACTATGGTACAAATAATTCATTTGTACCATTAAAAATTTATACTATTGCTCAAATTTGTACTATGTTATTATTTTTTGAACTATACATTTGCGAGAATAATAATTATTTAAATACAGAAACACAAATAAAAAAATATCTGTAGTTTTTTTATACAAAAAATTGAATATAAAATCTGATAAATTTAAAAAAGGTGGAAGAAAAAATGGAAAAGTAGATGTCAAATCAAAAAATGATGAAAAGTAAAAATGATGAAAAGTAGTATATTTTAAAAAAGTTAACTCCAATGCAATTTTAAAAAAGTAACTAACCCCAATGCTATTTACACTTGAAAAACTAACCTTAATGCAATTGCCTCATATATTTAATCATCATGTAGAGTAGCATTTTCTATTATTATTATTATTATTATTATTATTATTATTATTATTATTATTATTATTATTATATTTTTGTATATGACCAAGAGGATACATATTTGCAAGAGAAGAATTGCTTATATTCCTCCTATTAAAAGACTTTCACTAGATGTGATTGTGTACTTTATATTCCTCCTATTAAAAGACTTTCACTAGATGTGATTGTGTACTTTATAAATTCAACTAGATAGGTGTCCCGCGTATTACGCGGGATTTTCATAGAAAAATAATTATACATTATAATGCATTATATATACAATAGTATTGTAAATTTGTTTACATTTAAATAATATAATTATATTATATAATAAATATAATCAAAATAATATCACACATAACGACATATTGAATTCGATTTGAGATTAAAAAAATTAAATAATTAAACTTTTGATGCATTGTGTTTCCAAGACAATAAAAAATTGTCAATTAAATGCTAAAATTTATAATTATGCGATTAAAAAAAATTCAATCAATCATTTAATCGATAAAAAAAATCAAAACTATTAAATATATTTAATTTCATTTTTAATTTATATTAACAAATTAAGATTTTCTTAATTGAAAATCCTCAAATATAGTGAGACAATAAAATAAGTTAATTAAACATTAAAGTTTCATATAATTAGAGTTTTAAATTTAATTGATCAATTCAATATAATATATTTTTATGGACTCAAATTATATATAATAAATATTCCAACTTTGTATACATTCATAGTATAGTTTAATTGGTCAAACCCATAAATCATACTCATGTGGTCCTAGGTTTGAATCCACACATATGCATATATTTTTTAATTAGATTCTTTATTATATAATGACACAAAGATGACACATAAGCATAATGAATTGACACATAAGCATGCCACGTAGAACATAAATGACACATAAGCATTTGACACGTACTATTAGTATAATAGAGGATAGTATTTGAAGTTTAAAAAATGACACATAAGCATTTGACACGTACTATTAGTATAATAGAGGATAGTATTTGAAGTTTAAAAAATGCTGCAATCCACACAGGATATATATTTTTAAGAATTGGGATTTTAAGAACATTTGTCTAAATATATATATATATATATATATATATAAATATATATATATATATATAAATATATATATATATATATATATATATATATATATATTTATATCTCATTAGTCTGAAATAGAGTGTTTCTTTTTTCGGGTCTTGCTTTTGTACTTCATTATGAATCAAGACACCAATTTTGTTTTATACTTCATTACGTTAATACATAACGTGTCATTAATAATAATTTATTGATTTGTGGTGTTGTAACTCTATATCTCAGTTCTAGATTTATTATAGTGTAATAGTGTTGTATAATTGGGGATTAGAAAGCGATTATGAAGTTTGGAGGATCAGTTTGTTTGAATTTATTAAGCAACTGAAAAGTTAGTTAATCGACTTTGGGAATAGCTTTGTAGTGAGATTACCTATGACATGCCTACAAAAGTTTTAATCATATAAACATCTTTATTTCCTAACCTACAAATAATTTGTCTACGAAATGAAATTTCTAGGCAATGAATTATCTACAATCAATTTGACTACATATATTTATTGATGGAGATGAGATCGCGATAGCGATAACAAGCTAATTTCACTTTTGGCTCCACAGGACATCTGACAATTTCAAAATGGTCCCAACACTTTCAAAAGTCGTCCCAAACGAATTTTTTCTTGCACGATTAGTCCCAACGTTACAAAATCTGTTAGAAGCAGTTAAGTGGCTTGCAGTTTTGGTCCACAGGATTCAAAATGTAATTAACAAAGTTTTAATTATTTTTGGCGAGTAAAATAGTTGTCAATATGGTCCCATAGGATGTTAAACTTAAAATTACCATTCTTGCGCCCCTTTTTTTTTTTTTTGCAGAAGTGACCCCATACGATTCTAAACTTAAATACAATTCTTGCGCTATTTTTCTTTTGCAGAAGTGACGCCATAGGATACTTTTGGGGGGAAAAACTTAATTTTGGTGAGAAAATTTACACATTTGGAGGAAAATATCAATCCAAACTGCATCTATTTAAACCAACAAACTTAACTCATTCATCCCACAAAAAATCACACAAACACACCACACAGTTTGATAAAAAAATATGTCTTCCGCATCTTCTAGCCGATGCCAACATAACATCATTTGCTAATGTGGAAAAGCTTGTCGTACCTACATTTCTCAACAAAAACACAGTAAATGTAGATTATTTCATAATTGTCCTGACTCCTTAAGTGAAGGTGGTGGCTGTGGCTACTTTATGTGGGCTGATGAACTAGGAAAACACAGTGGGAGAGTGTCTGTTGACAAGAATGAAGGCAAAGAAAATGAAGACATGAAGCAAATGATTGAAGAGATGAAGAAATTGCTTGAGGTATTCAAGAGTGTTGCTGATGAGATGAAGAAACTTCTTAAGGCATTCAAGGAACTTATCATTCTGAAAAAATGTATTCTGTTTTTCCTAATTGTTGAAATTGTACCCACCACTTTTAAGTGGTTTGGTTAGTTTCTGCAATAGAATGCATCTGTGTCCTAGTTTGTAATGTCCTAGTTATTATGCATGTCATGTTTTCTATTATGTGAACCTGTTCAATACACCAAGCACAAATCTCTATCATTTATATCAAATACACCACCATATATTCAGCCACCATTCAACTATATCAACAAACCATCATGCACTAATACAATGCCAAAACTAAATTGTAATACCCTACACTTTCATGACCTTATCTGCTTTACTAAGTGCTTTATAATTCTTCATGAATCTATGTGATGCATTTACATCCAAATTTATGCAAATGCACGTTTATGTGTTTTAATTACTCAATATTTACAATTACTGTATTATTTGCTCAATACATGCTTATTCTTGAAACTTTATAATTTTTATATGTTCTTTATTTTATGTCTTAAAGTGTTTAATTTAGGAATTAATAAAGTCCTTAAGTATAGTAATTTATTTCATAAGTTATAAGTTGTAAAATGAACGTTTCTTTAAGAAACAAATTGCGTTTCGCTTACTCGATATATTTTTATGATTAGTATATAGACTTTGTAATTTATTTAGAGTCTAGAAGAGTTTTAATTTTATTTCATAAGATAGTATAAGTAATTTTATGCATAATGTACCTTAAAATCATTAAATAAATTAGAAAATCATAATTTTTATTTTTATTTTCAAAGCATACATGTGTCTTAACTACAAGACACAAAATTTCCTCTTGAAAACTCCACACATTTCGGCCAAGTAGAGGAAATGAGGAAGAGTGGTGAAACTTCTTGAATTAAGGTCAAAATTAAGAAAAGCAAAGTCAAAATTAAGAAAAGCAAAGTCAAAATTAACAACTAATTATAAAATGTCATGTGTTTAATGACCTAGCCTCCAAGATTATCCAATTTTCTCCACACTCTTCTTCCAAGTCGGCCAAGAGAGGGATGGGGTAGCCTCCAAGGTTGTTTCTTCTATAAATACTTGATCAGCATGCAAAAATATTCATAAGAAGAAAAAAAAAATTCCACAAATATTACTACTACACTTATAGAAAGGAGGAGAAGAGATTTCTTGTAGCAACCTATCTCTAAGTAAGCTTCTCTTCTTGATTTAGTAACTATTTAATTGGTAGTATGAAATTTATGCATGATATGTGAATTAAGTGATAGAAAAATGAGTTTTTGATGAATAATTTGCATGTTATACATGTTTTACTTCATGTTTGAATGTTTAATTCAATTTATTCATGTGTTATGAGAAAAATCATATTTATTACTTGATTATATATGCTTTAGAAGTAGAAATCATGAAATTATATGGTTTAAAGTGAGTTTAAGATGTTATGTTCTTCATATATGCATGAAACCGAATTTCTGGACCAACTTTGGGGTAAATTTGTTTTTGACCAATTCATTTGGTGGAAAACTCTAAATATTTTATATGTGAAAATAGACTTATGAAGGAACTTAGGTTTCAAATTTTATAGCTTTTGGACTAGTATTCGATGCATGGTGATTTTTCAAAGTTGAACTAGGGTTTTGGACTCTATAGCAAGAATAGTAGAAGTTTTCTATGATCTGAGAATAATCGGTTAGTTTTTTTTAGAAAAACAAAGTATGTTGATAAATTAAATGAAGTTGGGAGTTCATGGTTAAAATTTCATGAGTATTGGACTTATGGTTGATTTATGGTGAATTTTTAAAGTTAAGTGACCAGAATATTTAACAGTGTTCTCTTAATGAAATATTTGATTTTTGGTAAAGAGTTTTTGAAATCTGAAAATATGGTGATAAATATTATAGAGTTCGAAAACTACTGTTAAGATTTCATAATTTTTGGACGTATGGATAATTTAATATGAATTTTCAAAGTTAGGTGTGTAATCTGTCCAAATTGAATTTTTGTATGAAAAGTTCGAAATGGTCCGGTTACATTTTTTTACAGTCGATATTTATTTATAACTTGCTATTTGATAATTTTACACACTTAATTGATATTTGTGTTTTAATATACGATAATTGAGTACATATTAAAATTGAATTCAAGTCTTACAATTTACAAAAGTGAAGGGATAAGTAACAATATTTTTATTTTAAAAATATTACTTGTAGGTACAAACCTGCAAGGTGGGGAATCACTTCGCTCTTCACCGGGTGTTTTATTATTATTTAATTGCACTTATTAAATGTTGAATGTTAAATATTTTGAGTCTGGCCCGCTATCGACTGGCCCCTGAGATAGTCCAACTATATGTTGGCAAATGAGATAGTCCGGTCGCTCCGACACCACGGGTTGGTCGTGCCACCCAAGGAGATACCCGGTGAAATTCCGGGGGCTCGCATATTATAAACAATTGATGTTTAGTTTGTGCAATTAACAAGAGATTTCCCACTAAGTGTTTTCAAGCACTTATCCCTTCCACTTTTAAATTTTTTTACAGATGCTGTGGATCCGGTCGTGGGCGAATGAACTCGGCGGGCTGTGGAGTTCCTTAAAGACCTTATATTTTCAAGAATTATGTGTTTAAATTTTGGTTTGTATCTTAAGCTACGATCATACTTAATTACTACTTCCGCTGTGAAAATGTGTGGCATGTGTATATTTTAATACAAAGTACTATTTTTAGTGTCGTTCCTACTTGTGCCACATCATATTTTCCGTACTATATTAAGTGGGGACGTCACAGGTGGTATCACAGCAGGTTCGCCTGCTAAAGAATTTTCAAAAAGAGTGTGTGTTTTAAAATTTAAAAGAAATAGCAGCACCGAGATCATTCTCCACGATGGGATCAGGTAAACATTTCATAAATGCTTAAATTATGTTATTTGTTTAAATTTGTGATCGATTATTTGAAAGTTTGAGTAGTTATTTAAATTGTATTATATTGTTGATTGAACTAACCAATAAAATATGTTGAGTAATCAGAAATGGATGATGACATTAAAAGACAGAACATTAAAAGATTGGAGCGGGTACGAGAAACTAGTAGAACCGAAGTTGAGGATTTAGGAGCTCATGTTGGAGAAATAACATCACAGTACCGACATACATTAATGAATGGACACCATATGAATGATGATTATTACTGTCACTTGCTTCTTGATACCATGCCATCTACCTGGTTACGTGTATCTCTGGACATACTTGATTACGTGTTTGATAAACATGGTCATCTGTGCTTTCCATGCTTTACTTCGATGTTATACTGTGAGTGGGCTCAGTCGGAGACAGTTCATTTTACCCCACTTCGTCCAAGTTTTGAGATGAGAGAAAGTCAGGAAGGACATCTCGATCGAGAATCTGTGCAAGAAAGCTGTGGAAGGCAGGAGGATAATAGCCAGGAAAGTTCTAAGATGGAGGAGGATAGCAGCAGTAGTTCAATCGAGATGTGGGAGGAAAAGAAGAAGGAACCAGAAATAATCATCATTGATGATGATGATGATTATGTGTTTTACCTGAAATGCATACTATATGGCTATATATGATGATATGTGTACTAAATGCTTTTGATATACTATATGCTTTTGGAGGTAATAAAGGTATGATGTTAGTAGATATATGTACTTAATGCTCTTGATGTATCATATGCTTTTGAATGTAATATATGATGTATTTTGAATGTATGAAATATATGTTAAAATTTTGTTACTAATGATTTTGTTATTGAATAGAACTATGAGTCGTAGAGGAAACCAAAACAACTCAGACATGAGCGAGGATCTAGCTTCCATTTTAAGGGGGTTAGCTCAGCAACTAAATCACCAAAGCCAATCGTCCCAAACACCTGTATCTTCAACCCAAAACCATGATATTGTTAGCCAATTTAAGAAATTTAGACCCTCAACCCTGACCGGGAAAGAAAACCCTATGGAAGTAGAAAACTGGATTCGGAGCTTGGAGAAGATATTCGCTTATCTTAAGTGCACCGATGAGCAGAAAGTTTCTTGTGCTATCTTCCAGCTGACTGAGGATGCAGATTATTGGTGGGAAGCTCATTGTAGGATAATGACGGAAGAAGCACGAATATCAGTTACTTGGGAGAAATTCATAGAAGCAGTGGTTAAGAATTATATACCACAGTCATTCTTAGATCAGAAGGAGATCGAATTTCTACAGTTGAAGCAGGGAAATTTGACAGTGCAAGAATATGAAAGGAAGTTTAATCAATTGGGAAGGTATGCTTCTCATTTGATTAATACTGATGACAGGAAGGCAAAGAGATTTGTTCAAAACCTACGTCCAGAGATTAGTACCATCTTAGCAGCACAAGATATTAAGTCCTATGCCCAGATGTTCAGAAAGCTCAAATGATAGCAGCGTATATGAAACCAGAAGAAGTAAGAATTTCAGAATCACAGCCAAATAAAAGAAAGTGGGTTGGTACGAAACAAGGAAGAAATTTTAAACAAGTCAAAAAGACGGGGATGGTACCACAACAACAACAGAGGCCATCTAAATGCAGAAATTGTGGAAAGGAACATTTTGGACAATGCCTGAAAGGAACAGGGGTATGTTATAAGTGTAAAGAACCTGGACATCTTATAACTGATTGTCCAAAGCTGAGGGGACAACAGAAGATGGCACCTGCTCGAGTGTTTGCCATGAGTCAGCAAGATGCTTCAGCAAATCCGGAAGTGATGGCAGGTATGTTCAAAATATTCCAAATACCTATTTTCACGTTATTCGATACTGGTGCTACACATTCATTCATCTCTGCAAAGATGTTTGAACGAATTAAGACTACCCATATTATGGTAGAAGAAGATTTCCTAGAAGTAAACATTCCCTCTGGTAGTACGACACAATCCTTAGGACTGTGTAGAAATGTGAAGATTGATTTTGAGCATGCAATACTCCCGGCAAATCTACATATAATAGAAATGAAGGACTTTGATATTATCTTGGGAATGGACTGGCTTATAGCTAATCATGCTCTCATCAAGTGTCAAGAAAAAGAAATATCAGTACGGAGATCAAAGGATGAGAACTTTACACTATATGGTGCTAGAATTGGAACTATGCCTCAAGTAATTTCAGTAATGAAAGCCCGGAAATTATTGAGGAAAAGAAAGAATATGGCATTTCTAGTAAATATTGTAGCAACGGAATCCAATGGTCCAACGTTGGATGATATGCCGGTAGTATGTGAATACAAGGATGTATTTCCAGACGATTTGCTAGGATTACCCCCAGATCGTCAGTTGGAGTTCACTATTGATTTGATACCTAGAGTCGCGCCTGTTTCTAAAGCACCTTACAGAATGGCACCAAATGAGTTACAGGAGTTGAAGGTGCAATTGCAAGAATTATTGGACAAGGGCTTTATTTGACCAAGTGTGTCACCATGGGGTGCACCAGTATTATTTGTGAAAAAGAAAGATGGATCGTTGAGGATGTGCATCGATTATCGAGAACTGAATAAGCTCACTATCAAGAATAAATATCCACTTCCCAGAATCGAAGATCTGTTTGATCAGTTAAGAGGAGCTTGTGTATTTTCAAAAATTAATTTGAGATCGGGATATCATCAGATAAAGATTAAAGAAAGCGATATTCCGAAGACGGCATTCAGAACCCGATATGGTCATTATGAGTTCGTAGTGTTACCTTTTGGACTCAGTAATGCGCCATCTATATTCATGGATTTGATGAATCGGGTATTCCATCAATATTTAGATCAATTTGTGATCGTCTTTATTGATGATATTCTGGTATATTCAAGAAATCAGGAGCAACATGCAGAACATCTTCGAATTACATTGGAAACTCTGAGGAAAGAAAAATTGTATGCTAAATTCAAGAAGTGCAAATTCTGGTTGGATAAAGTTGTATTTCTTGGACATACGGTTTCAGCTTTGGGAATAGAAGTTGACCCAACAAAGGTAGAAGCTGTAAACCAATGGAAGACACCAACTAATGTAAACGAAGTCAGGAGTTTTCTTGGTTTAGCCGAGTATTATTGAAGATTCATTGAAGGGTTTGCTCGGATTGCAAAACCTTTGACTCAGTTGACTCGGAAAGAAACAAAGTTTGAATGGACAGAAGAGTGTGAAAGGAGTTTTCAAGAACTAAAACAAAGATTAACTGCGGCCCCTGTTCTTACAATTCCTGAAGGTACAAAAGGATTTACTGTGTACATTGATGCTTCTAAACAAGGTTTGGGATGTGTACTTATGCAGAATGGGAAAGTAGTAGCGTACGCATCAAGACAATTAAAACCACATGAGCAGAACTATCCTACGCATGATTTAGAGCTAGCACCAGTTGTGCATGCACTCAAGATTTGGAGACATTACTTGTATGGAAGTAAATGTCAGATCTACACAGATCATAAGAGTTTGAAGTATATCTTCGAACAGAAGGAATTGAACATGAGGCAAAGAAGATGGTTAGAGTTGGTAAAGGATTATGATTGTGAAATATTATACCATCCGGGAAAGGCAAATGTAGTAGCAGATGCCTTAAGTCGCAAGGGAAAGATCAATGCATTGGTTGTGAAACCAACACTGAAGGAAAGAATAGCAAAAGCTCAATATGACGATGCATTCTTAGAGAAGATAAAACAAAAGATCAAGGAAGGTAAAGCAAAGGAGTTTTCAGTATGTGAGAATGGTACATTGGTATGTCAGGGAAGAATATGTGTTCCAGAAAAAGAAGAACTCAAGAAGGAAATATTGGAAGAAGCACATTCTACACCATATACAGTTCATCCTGGAGGAACGAAAGTGTACCAAGAATTAAAGAAGTTGTTCTGGTGGAGAAATATGAAGAGGGATATTGGGAATTTCGTACGGAAATGTTTGACATGTCAGCAAGTGAAAGCTGAGCATCAAAGACCATCAGGATTATTAAAACCACTTGAGATTCCTGAATGGAAATGGGAACATATTACAATGGATTTTGTGGTAGGATTGCCCAAGTCAATACAAGGAAATGAAGCTATTTGAGTAATTGTCGACAGATTGACCAAGACGGCACATTTTCTACCAATAAAGATGACGTTCACATTGGATAAATTGACTCAGATTTATATTAAGGAAATTATCCGATTACATGGAGTTCCAGTTTCTATTGTGTCAGATAGAGATCCACGATTTACATCGAAATTCTGGCACAGTCTTCAAGAAGCTATGGGCACAAAGTTGGAATTCAGTACAGCTTTTTATTCTCAAACAGATGGTCAATCGGAAAGAACAATTCAAACTTTGGAAGATATGTTGAGAGCTTGTATCATCGATTTCGGAGGAAGTTGGAAAAGATACATACCTTTAGTGGAATTTGCCTACAACAATAGTTATCAAGCTACAATTGAAATGGCACCGTACGAAGCATTGTACGGAAGGAAGTGCAGATCTCCACTATGTTGGGATGAAATTAGAGAAAGAAAATTGTTAGGACCGGAATTGGTGGAAGAGACTAATAAGGTAGTAAAGAAAATTAAAGAAAAAATGCAAGCAACTCAAGATCGACAGAAAATGTATGCGGATAGGCGAAGGAAAGAATTAAGTTTTGAGATTGGAGACAAGGTATTCTTGAAGGTATCTCCAATGAAAGGAATTTTCCGCTTTGGGAAAAGAGGAAAGTTGAAACCCAGGTATATTGGACCTTATGAGATATTGGAAAAAGTTGGAGAATTAGCTTATAGATTGGCGTTACCACCCTCATTGGAAGGAGTACACGACGTATTCCATATCTCGATGCTCCGAAAGTATGTACCTGACCCAACCCACATAGTAAACCAACCTGAATTAGAAATTGATACAAACTTAACCTATGAGGAAGTTCCTATAGCTATACTTGATAGAAAGCTTCATAGGTTAAGAAATAGAGATATTCCTATGGTTAAAGTTAAGTGGGATAGGCATGGAACAGAAGAAGCTACGTGAGAGCAAGAGGACGAAATCTTAGCAAAGTACCCTTACCTCAATATCTACGGTAACACTTGAAATTTCGAGGACGAAATTTATTTAAGGGGGTTAGACTGTAATACCCTAGACTTTCATGACCTTATCTGCTTTACTAAGTGCTTTATAATTCTTCATGAATCTATGTGATGCATTTACATCCAAATTTATGCAAAGGCACGTTTATGTATTTTAATTACTTGATATTTACAATTACTGTATTATTTGCTCAATACATGCTTATTCTTGAAACTTTATATTTTTTATATGTTCTTTATTTGATGTCTTAAAGTGTTTAATTTAGCAATTAATAAAGTCCTTAAGTATAGTAATTTATTTCATAAGGCTCCACTTGGTAGGGAGTAATAATTTTAGTAAGGGGTACAAATTTAATATGGAAAAGTCATATAAAATTGCTTGGTAGGACATATAAAAAAGGTCCTACTAATTTATGCAAAATTCTTATACTTACTTGGTAGGAAGTAATAAAAAAGGTAAAAATTAGGTCCGGCAGCCTCCGGCGACTTTCCGGCGGCGGCGGCGGCGGTCCGGCAAAATTCCGGCGACTTTCCGGCGGCGGCGGTCCGTGTGACAAACCAATAATAAAATAGTACGACCTTTCGGACCGAATTAATTTTGTAAAGGTGAATAGTGCTTTGGAGGTATTACGCCTTACTATTTTACAGGGTCGGGCATATAAGAAACGAATCGATATTATTTTAGTATGCCCTACCAAACAGAATATTAATTATACAACACCCCATAATATGAGCTTATATGCCCTACCAAGTGGAGCCTAAGTTATAAGTTGTAAAATGAACGTTTCTTTAAGAAACAAATTGCGTTTCGCTTACTCGATATATTTTTATGATTAGTATATAGACTTTGTAATTTATTTAGAGTCTAGAAGAATTTTAATTTTATTTCATAAGATAGTATAAGTAATTTTATGCATAATGTACCTTAAAATCATTAAATAAATTAGAAAATCATAATTTTTATTTTTATTTTCAAAGCATACATGTGTCTTAACTACAAGACACAAAATTTCCTCTTGAAAACTCCACACATTTCGGCCAAGTAGAGGAAAGGAGGAAGAGTGATGAAACTTTTTGAATTAAGGTCAAAATTAAGAAAAACAAAGTCAAAATTAACAACTAATTATAAAATGCCATGTGTTTAATGACTTAGCCTCCAAGATTATCCAATTTCCTCCACACTCTTCTTCCAAGTCGGCCAAGAGAGGGATGGAGTAGCCTCCAAGGTTGTTTCTTCTATAAATACTTGATCATGCATGCAAAAATATTCATAAGAAGAAAAAAAAAATTCCACAAATATTACTACTACACTTATAGAAAGGAGGAGAAGAGATTTCTTGTAGCAACCTATCTCTAAGTAAGCTTCTCTTCTTGATTTAGTAATATTTAAGTGGTAGTATGAAATTTATGCATGATATGTGAATTAAGTGATAGAAAAATGAGTTTTTGATGAATAATTTGCATGTTATACATGTTTTACTTCATGTTTGAATGTTTAATTCAATTTCTTCATGTGTTATGAGCAAAATCATGTTTATTACTTGATTATCTATGCTTTAGAAGTGGAAATTATGAAATTATATGGTTTAAAGTGAGTTTAAGATGTTATGTTCTTCATATATGCATGAAACCGAATTTCTGGACCAACTTTGGGGTAAATTTCGTTTTGACCAATTCTTTCTGTGGAAAATTCTGAAAATTTTATATGTGAAAATAGACTTATGAAAGAACTTAGGTTTCAAATTTAATAGCTTTTGGACTAGTATTCGATGCATGGTGATTTTTCAAAATTGAACTAGGGTTTTGGACTCTATAGCAGGAACAGTAGAAGTTTGCTATGATCTGAGAATAATCGGTTAGTCTTTTTTAGAAAACCAAAGTATTTTTATAAATTACATGAAGTTGGTAGTTCATGTTTAAAATTTTATGAGTATTGGACTTATGGTTGATTTATGGTGAATTTTTAAAATTAAGTGACCAGATTCTGTAATAGTGTGCTCTTCATCAAATATTTGATGTTTGGTAAAGAGTTTAAGAAATTTGAAAATATGGTGATAAACTTTATTGAGTTTGGAATATAATGATAAAATTTCATAATTTTTGGACGTATGTATAATTTAATATGAATTTTCAAAGTTAGGTGTGTAATCTACCAAAATTGAATTTTTGTATGAAAAGTTCGAAATGGTCCGGTTACATTTTTTTACAGTCGATATTTATTTATAACTTGCTATTTGATGATTTTACACACTTAATTGATATTTGTGTTTTAATATACGATAATTGAGTACATATTGAAATTGAATTCAAGTCTTACAATTTACAAAAGTGAAGGGATAAGTAACAATGTTTTTATTTTAAAAATATTACTTGTAGGTACAAACCTGCAAGGTGGGGAATCACTTCGCTCTTCACTGAGTATTCGATTATTATTTAATTGCACTTATTAAATGTTGAATGTTAAATATTTTGAGTCTGGCCCGCTATCGACTGGCCCCTGAGATAGTCCAACTATATGTTGGCAAATGAGATAGTCCGGTCGCTCCGGCACCACGGGTTGGTTGCGCCACCCAAGGAGATACCCGGTGAAATTCCGGGGCTCACATATTATAAACAATTGATGTTTAGTTTGTGCAATTAACAAGAGATTTCCCACTAAGTGTTTTCAAGCACTTATCCCTTCCACTTTTAAATTTTTTACAGATGCTGTGGATCCGGACGTGGGCGAATGAACTCGGCGGGCTGTGGAGTTCCTTAAAGACCTTATATTTTCAAGAATTATGTTTTTAAATTTTGGTTTGTATCTTAAGCTACGATCATACTTAATTACTATTTCCGCTGTGAAAATGTGTGGCGTGTGTATATTTTAATACAAAGTACTATTTTTAGTGCTGTTCCTACTTGTGCCACATCATATTTTCCGTACTATATTAAGTGGGGACGTCACATAAATACTACAAAATAACCAAGCACCAAATAACCAAGCACAAAATAACCACCATATATTCAGCCACCAAGGCACAAAATAACCACCATATATCAGCCACCATTTAGCTTCCACATAATAACCCAAAAACTAACTACTAATATTCAGCCACCATAGCACTGATAAAATGCCTAAAAACCACTGTCAATATTCAGCCAAAAACTAACTACCAATGTTCAGCCACCATAGTATTAAGCAAAAATAATTACTGCACAAAAACTAACTTCTACTTTTTTGACCTTGAAGCCTCAGTCAAACTAGACTGAGTTACAAACTTCTTACCTTGAATTGTCATTACTGTCATTCCATCTTCATTAGTGATTCTCCTACCATCTTCATTAGTGCTTGTATCTCCCCCTCCAATGAAATCATGTGTAGTAAATGTCATGTGTGCAACATTTGTGGAGCCTGACACCCATGAGTAAGTAAACAATGAAAATTTAGTTAGTAAGCAATAAATCCAATGAATAAGTAACACTAAATTTCTTTCATACCATGTCATTACTGGCACTCAGTGATGGTCCTCCACCAATAAAAGTCTGTGGATCAAATCCTTCATTGCCAGCCACATTTGATTCCTATCAATGTACAAGTAAAGAACAATAAGTTGTTATAATACAAGAAATAAAACAATTACATGTACAAGAGTATAATTAAAAGAATTTACCATTTGATTGCTTGCACTCTTGGATGTTTGTCCAGGTCCAGAAATAGTTTTTCTCTTTGATATAATTGCCAATTTTTTCCTGCCTTGCACAGTGGTAGCTTTTCACTTTTAAGGAACCTACAAATATAAATAACAATTATCAATGTAGTTTAATTTGGAAAAATAAAAAGTAAAACTTATCAATGTAGATAAACACTTACATGCACAGTGGTATCCTCTTGTGAACCTATTGGAGGACAGTCCTGGCTTTGAGTCATTTCCTCAGCTGCATTGTTATTTTCCTCATCATTGAACAAACATGTGTCCCTTATGAACTCATCAGCCAACTTACTCCATTTACAACCCTTCTTGTTATGGCCCTTCTCATAACAAAAGCAACATGTAACCTTGAAACTCTGTTTTTGCATGATTTGAACACCTCTTCTCCTTTTTGGTTCTGCTTCACCAACTCACTCTCTTCTATTTTTCTTAGGTCTTCCAGCTTTCCTCTTTCCAAAGTTAGGAGGCAAGGGTGGTATGTAGCCAGTCTTTTTCCATAATTCTTCACCACTCATGGGGTTAATACAGTGTGAGTAGATGACATTGTATGTATCAACAAAGTAACAACTATGAACATAGTTCTCTATGTCTTCATTTTGTGCACAAATTGCACTCACAGCGTGCTTACATGGTATTCCAGAAAGATCTCATTCCCTACAATCACATGTGTGTGCCCTCAAGTCAACAACATACCTTGATCCATCAGAGCATGAGATTTCATATCTCCAATCACTTGATTTTAAAGGGATGGAGTCAGATGAAGCCACCATCAGCTTGTTAAGAACATTTCTGATCTTGCCACACACTTTCCTACCTTCCCATTTCCTTTCACACTTATCTCTCTTAGTTTGCAGCCTTTTCATCATGTATACTCTTATCCATTCAAGCAAAGCCAGAATTGGTTTATCTTCGGCATCCAGAATACATGAATTGAACACCTCACACATGTTGTTGACTAGAGTATCACACATAGAAAATGTGGAAAAGTGTGAGCTTGACCAATGCGAATGAGGTTTATCTTGCAGCTACTCTAAGCATCTTATATCCTTCTCTCCAATCCTCATCATTGCTCTTTCAAATGCTGCAACAGTAGTAGCTTTAGCAGCTCCCCAAAACAGTTTTTTGAAGGTATCACCTCTAAAATCAGCTCTCTTGAGGTTCCCATGTAGATGCCTAACACAAAATCTGTTCTCCACCATTGGCAATACATTCTCAAATGCTGGAATCAGTCCTTTTTGCTTATCTGACATGAAGATGTAACCATCCTCTCTTCCTTCAATGAAATCCTCCTTTAGCAATTCCAAAAACCACTCCCAAGCCTCTCTAGTCTCACTTCCAACCACTGCATATGATAAAGGATATGTATCATTGTTAGGGTCTATAACAACAGAAGTGAGAAGTACTCCACCACCAGGCCCTTTCAAGTGACAACCATACACTCCTATCCATGGCCTACAACCAACTTTAAATCCTTTCTTCATTATCCAAACAAATATACAATTTGTTAAACCTGGTATTGCCATCAGCACTATTACCAGTCCTCAAGATAACTATTGATCCAGGGTTTCTGTCAAGCAATGTCTGCACATAATCCCACAACTTCCCATATTGATCAGTGCTATCACCTTCAATTTTCTTCAAAGCCATTTGTTTTGCTCTATATGCTTGAGTGTCAGAGATGAAACAACCCAATTTTTGCATTGCAGTGTTCTTGAACCCCCTTGTCTTCTTATGTGGATCAGCCCTGAAATCTTTTTCATACTCTTTTGCCAACCAAGCAGAATTTAGATTCTTCACATGGTATTGCCTAGCACAAGAATGATCTGGGTTATATTCTCTGATTTGGAATGATTCTTGATCTTTTACCTTCAAGGCATTGATATGCCAATAACAACCCTCACTTTTGCACCTTGCATATATCCTTCTAGCATCATTTTTCTTAAATCCCAAACTTCTTCCAGTCCTCACACCATAACTATTCACTGCATCCTTGAATAGTTGTTTAGTAGCAAATACTTGTTCCAGAAAGAAATCTAGATCACTGACTTGGGATGGTCTGAAAACCAGTTGCCTGTCAACAACAGACTTTTCACCATTTTCTGAATCTGATGAAGCAACACTATCAAGTTCTTCGGATTCAAAATCTGGATCATCATCTTCACTCTCATCTTCAGAGTTTTGATCATCTTCTTGGTATTTAAGACATGTCCACTCTACTGTACTGTCCACATTCTCATCAAATATAACATCATCCATTATAATATCACCACTTAATTCTTCTTCTGACCAATCACTATCAAGTTCATCAGATTCTAAATTAATTTGTTCCTCTTGAGAAATCTCACTGACTGGTTCCTTCCCCCTAACTGGTTCCTTCCCCCTGACTGGTTCATTCTCTGTTGGGAAAATTGGGGTGCCCGGAATATATTCGGGATGAAATTTAAATACGAATTTAAATACAATTATTACTAGCATGAATTAATCCTAATTAATTCAAATAATAATTCCAACAACTAATTTAACATCATGCATGTTGAATTAATTCACATATAATCTATGGCGGAATAAACAAGATAATATGTGATTAACGTACCTCTCGTAGAACTTGGTCTTTGAATAAAACGGGACTGACACGTACGCACTTTATCAACCCAAAAGCCTTCTCAAGTATTCCTTTTCGCCTTATTCGATCACCGGTGGGAGATGCTTTCGAATAATTTAAATAACTAAGGAAAAAGAAAAATATCTATGCTCTTGATTTTTCCAACACATGGAATTATGTACTTGGGGATGAAATAATCATCCCCTATTTATAAGAGTAAGTGGCCGAAAATATGAGGAAATATGGGCCTTGGAGAAAATCTTTTCTTAGACTCTAAGAAATCTTGAATATATCTCATATATTCTTATCTCCATAATAAAATATTCCACAAAAATCCCACTCTACTAAATATAGGGTAGTTTTCGAAAATCATAGGAGAAAATCACAAGATTTGGATCTTCTTGAATATATGAGATAATCTTGTATTCCAAGAATACTTATCCTCCATAATATCTTTTCAAGAAAATCAACAAAATCTTTTCTCTCCTAACAAACACAATTTTCGAAAAATATAGGAAAAAATCAGCATAATATTATCTTTTTATTTTAATCACCTTATCATTATTGGGCTACTTAATGGGCTACTTGAGGGGCCTTTAAGGAGAATTAAGATTGGACCTCCTAATGGACTTCTGAATTTCAATATTGAGCCCCAATATAATTCAATCCATTAATATTAATTATTACCACTAATAAATTAATATTGCACTATCCATCTTAATCCATATTACGATAATATGGGCTCCCGGTTATTATTTCCCGCGTTTAAGATTATCAAGTCCATTAATTAATTAAGCTTCTGAATAGCTCTAAATTAATTAATATATTTCACCTTGGAGTAAAGACAGCTCAACATTATTATCCGTACCGAAGAAACCGATTCTTCACTTGCAAGATTTGGTACGATAAAACTTATGAGCCCACCAAGGGGACTAATCACACGAGCCGTACTCGCACGCGTTTCTCCGTATTAAATCTTAGCAACCATCGTATGATTAATATTACTGCCCAAGACACAAAGTTCGAAGTCACAATGATTCTCACCCAACATGAATCATTGCAGTAACCATTAAGCACACACGGTCCTATTTAAGTGACGGAGATTAAGAAATCAACAACCACTGAGGTCTAATTCTTCACATTTCAGAACAGAAGAATTTATCCTCGCTGTAGGTCCTCTTCAACACATACTAAATGTGCTAGTGCAATCTCTTAGTCAAGACAGACCAATCTGAGCCTTACACATCGACCTTTCACGGCGGATTGTTCAATTCCACCTAGGTCGTGAAAATGTACGTTTAGTTACAAGGAAAAAGTTAATGTTGTCTTCCGTGATCGGGTATCACCACATTAACTACAATGTAACTAGTACCATATATTGAACGGTTTGCAATAGAAATTCAACATTCAATCATATCTAAAGCAAATATGATAAAAGAATTATTCTCATAAACAAGTGTTTGATACACGAGTTATACAAAGTAAAAGCATACTTTCACGTATAACTCCAACAATCTCCCACTTATACTTAAAGTCTGCTTTTAGTATACATCATTCATGTGTTAGTGTAGTAGCTCTACGTGACATCTCATGTCAACCTACACTAACCTAATAATTCCTCCCACTTATACTTAAAGCAGATTGGCAATAGTCTTGACTCTCATTCCATCCACATGTCTCTCGAATGTACTCTGAGGCAGACCCTTTGTGAATGGATCAGCTAGGTTGTCACCCGACGCTATCTTTGCCACCTCTATATCTCCTCTCTTAACGATTTCTCGTATAAGATGGTATTTTCTTTCTATGTGTTTGCTGGCCTTGTGGGCTCTCGGTTCCTTTGACTTTGCAACTGCTCCGGCATTATCACAAAAGACAGTTATCTTGTCGGGCAAATTCGGAACAACGTCCAAGTCCACTAAGAAGTTCTTGAGCCAAACTGCCTCTTTCCCTGCTTCATAAGCAGCTACATACTCGGCTTCCATGGTCGAATCGGCGATGCATTTCTGCTTAACGCTTCTCCATGAAATGGCTCCTCCTCCCATGCAAAACACACTACCCGAGGTTGACTTTCTTGAGTCTATGTCTGATTGGAAATCCGAGTCCGTGTATCCTACGGGAACAAGACTATCTGACTGGTAAATTAGCATCCGCTCACAAGTTCTTTTCAGATACCTCAAGATGCACTTTACGGCAGTCCAATGGTCTTTCCCGGGATTACTTTGATATCTTGCCACCATGCCCACGGCAAAGCAGATATCCGGTCTCGTACACAACATTGCATACATAAGGCTTCCTACGGCCGAAGCGTACGGAACACCTTTCATGTCATCTATCTCCGCTTGCGTCTCAGGGCTCATTTCTTTCGATAGATGGATTTCATGCCTAAAAGGTACAAAACCTTTCTTGGAATCTTGCATGCTGAAACGCTTCAAAACAGTGTCAATGTATGAAGCTTGCGATAAGCCCAACATCCTCTTCTTGCAATCGCGAGTGATATTGATCCCAAGGATGTGGCCGGCTTCCCCTAAGTCCTTCATATCAAATTGTTTTGACAACCATACCTTTACGTCTGACAATACCTTTACATTGTTTCCAATGAGCAGAATATCGTCTACGTATAATACTAAGAATACCACCGAAGTTCCGTCACGTTTCTTATACACACAACTTTCGAACTCGTTTTGATCAAACCCATAAGACTTAATCACTTGATCAAAACACTGGTTCCAAGTACGCGATGCTTGCTTAAGTCCATAAATGGATCTCTTAAGCTTGCATACGAGATTCTCTTGGCCTTTTTCAATGAAACCTTTGGGCTGTTGCATATAGATATCTATCCCGTCAAGACTTCCGTTAAGGAAAGCCGTCTTGACATCCATTTGCCAGATCTCGTAATCTAGGTGTGCAGCGATCGACAAGAGAATACGGATGGACTTAAGCATAGCTACAGACGAAAAGGTCTCCTCATAATCGATCCCTTCTTTCTGAGTATACCCTTTGGCCACAATGCTCGCTTTGAAGGTCTCTACCCTTCCGTCCGGTCCTCTTTTCCTCTTGTACACCCACTTGCATCCAATGGGTTCTACCCCATTGGGTGGCTCGACCAACTCCCACACTTGATTATGATCCATCGAACCCATCTCGGCTTCCATTGCCGTTTGCCACGACTCCGCGTCTTTGTCTTGGATTGCCTCGTCGTACGTCCATGGGTCCGATTCATCACCGGGAACCAAATCCGAAGATTCTCCTATCCCCATGAATCTCTCGGGTTGCCTAGCAATCCTCCCACTACGACGGGGTTCTGGTTGTGAAGATGTGACGTGTGGTACATCATCTTGTATACTTGGTATCGAGGTTTGACCTCTCAATTCTTCTAAGGTAATTTCACTTTTAGGCTTTCGATTGTTCATATAGTCTTCCTCCAAGAATTTAAAGTGTGTACTAATCACGGTCTTTTGATCCTTGGGACTATAGAACATACACCCTTTCGTTCCCGCAGGGTATCCTATAAACAACCTTAATTCCGAACGTGGATCCAACTTACCGGCTTCCTTGTCTAGCACGTATGCCGGACAACCTCAAATCCGCAAATGTCTTAGACTGGGCTTGCGCCCGGTCCACAATTCCATTGGGGTTTTAGGAACCGATTTGGATGGCACCAAGTTTAGAATGTAAGCCGCCGTTTCCAAGGCATTACCCCAAAACGACTTGGGTAAATCCGAATAACTCATCATGGATCTGACCATCTCTAAAAGAGTCCGGTTTCTTTATTCCGCCACACCGTTCTATTGAGGGGTTCCCGGTGCTGTTAGCTGGGATACGATCCCTTCGTCCGATAAGTAGTTCAAGAATTCACCGCTGAGGTATTCGCCTCCACGATCTGATCGTAGAAACTTGATACTCTTTTCCCTATGTTTCTCGGCTTCGGCCTTAAACTCCTTGAACTTATCAAAAGTTTCAGACTTATGCCTCATAAGGTAAATGTACCCATATCTCGAGTAATCGTCAATGAAGGTGACGAAATACTCATACCCCATTCTCGCTTTGATCGTTATTGGACCACACACATCGGTATGAACGAGTTCTAACACTTCCGTGGCTCTATTCCCCTTTGCTCCAAATGCCCTCTTGGTCATCTTACCCTCTAAACAGGATTCACAAGTTGGAAACGGTTCGACTTGGAATGATTCCAAGGATCCGTCTTTCACCAATCTCTCTATCCGCTTTAGATTAATATGACCTAGTCTAAGATGCCATAGAAGTGTTTCGTTCATCTCCGAAGAACACTTTCTTTTATTACTCGAAATGATCGACGTGTTATTAGATTCATTATTTGAGTAGTGTGCACACTTAATCGTATAGAGATTGTTTACCAACGTTCCATGACAGATAACATCATTCTTAAAAGAAACAGTAACAACTTTATTAAAAGTAACTGAATATCCATCAAAAAACAACTTAGAAACTGAAATTAAATTATTCCTAAAGTTCGGAACGTATAAAACATCTCTTAAAATTAAAACTCTATCTTCAAAAGATAGGTGCACGACTCCTACTGCTTCGGCCACCACTCTCGTAGCATCGCCCAAAGTGATTGTGATCTCATTCGTGCTAAGTCGCCGGGTTAGCTGGAACCCCTGAAGAGTGAAACAAATATGATCAGTTGCCCCGGTATCCACTACCCAAACGTGGGCAGCATACGCCGCAACATATGTTTCAACGACTAAAGCATGAGACTTACCTTTCTTTCCCGCCTTCTTAGGCTTAGAACAGGTCGTCCTCCAATGTCCATTCTCACCACAATTGAAGCACTTACCCTTAGCAGCTTTCTTTCCACCTCCTTCTCCCTTTGCCTTGGGTTTCGCAACGGTTGGATTTGCTTGGGTCTGGCCTTTCGTCCTCTTCCTCTTCTTCCCTCCCTTGGGACCCGAAGAGGAAGACGGACCGTTTGCCACCATAGCAACGGTTTGGTGATCCATTAGAGTCTCCGCCGATACCAAAGCTTGCAAGAGTTCGGGCAAACTATTTGCCCGGTCATTCATTTGATAGTTCAACTGAAACTGTTCAAAGCTCTTCGGCAGAGAATGGAGAACGAAATCGACCTTAGTAGGGAGGTCAAATTCCGCACCAAGTACTTCCAACTTATTGAGATAACCCATCATCTCGATAACGTGATCCCTTGCGGGCGTACCTTCCACCATCTTCAGCGAAAGCATCTTTAGCATGGTGATTTGCCTAGTTGTACTGTTCTGATGTTTAAACATCGCTTCAAGATTGATCATTATCTCAGAGGCGGTCTCCATGTGTTGGTGTTGGTGTTGCAACACATCTGACATTGAAGCCAGAATAGTACACCTAGCCATCTCATCGGAGTCTAACCAACTCTTATGCTCTTTCTTAACCGACTTGCTCGCATCTTCGGCAGGCTCTTGGGGCTTAGGAGTAGTAAGTACCCATTTATGGTGTTGAGCGGTTAGGACAATATCAAGGTTATGTTTCCAATCAACATAGTTCTCACCAACAAGTTTGTTATCTTTAAGTATACTAAACAATGGATTAAAAGGTTGCGACATGATGAACTGAGAATAAAACATACATTCATATCAATATCTAGAAAAATACGAAATTATCACATAATTCGATCACATCAATTATATTAAAACCTTAAAACAATATAATCATGCATCAGCCAACATCTCGAAACAATTTAAATGCGCCACGAGGGGTGGTCTATACATTTAAATACATTCAAGCGGATCACAAACTTAAAAGTTACAAATCCTTAATTCAAAATTAATAGTTGGCTCCCACTTTGACCACATAGAAATTGACAGGGACTCCGAGGGGAGTAAGTTAATATCAATTTCCTATGCCTAAGTAATAACCATAATTAAATACAGGATTATTATTTCGCTTTGAGCAAGCCACTCGTGGTGAGGGTCAATACCGCCACTAGTAATAATGTAATACCCCGTCCCATTTTATACCTTTTATTTTCCTAGAAAGCCTTATTTTATATTATTATTGTGTTTCTTTTAATTTTATTATTTTGTGTGCTACTGTGTAATTTAAATTTATACTCTATTCTAAATTCCCAAGTTCGAAGAAAGAAATCGAATATTTCAAACGGATTAGGGATTACGAGAAATTAAATATTCAGAGTTTAAAATTAGGATTTCGATCCGTATAATTTATTGAGAATAATTAAAATACATTAAAATATTAAGTGAGTTTTAAAACTGTATTAATTTCCGAATCGGGGTTAAACTCGTGAACCAAACGATCCCTAAACTGTATCAAGTGGGATCGAAAATATCAGGAATTAAAGAGAATTATTCTCATCCACATATCTTTTTCCTCCCTTTTAATTAATTAATTAATTAAAATATTATTTCTTCTATAAATAAGAACCCCCGTCTCTGCCTTTTCAATACCCAACTTTCTTTCTCTCTCTATTAAAATTTACTCTGCCTTCTTCGAAGAAATTCCACCGCCCACGCCTCTTCTTCCCTCTTCCCTTTCCGGCAACACAGCACCGTCCTCCACCGGTGCCCAGCCCTCGCGCCGCCTCAGCCCGACCAGCGCTGCCTCTCTCCGTCCGACCGAAGCGCCGCAGCCTCGCCTCGTCTCCCGCCTCTTTCGATCGTCGTCGCACCGCCGAAAGCCATCGCCTCTCTTACCATCTCTCCGGTCACCTCAGCCCAAGTGCCGCCCACGCGACTCCTTTCCCCTGTTCACCGGCGACCGAACGCCACCAATCGGAAAGCACCGCGAAACCTCTCGCCCCTGGAAGCACTGCCGTCTCACGCCATAGCGCCGCCGTCCTCACGCCAGCACCACCCGCCGATCGCCGTCTCCAGCCAAAGCAGCACCGTCGCCTCTCCTTCTCCCAGCGCCGCTTACCGTCCGATTGGTGCATTTCTTTTATTTCGTTTCTCGATTCTATCAATTCTGCATCCCCTTTCAGATAATCTGATTTCATTCTTGTGTTTAATCGAGATGGTCTTCTTCACTTTTCCACCACCGCTGCTTGTTTTGTTTTCGGAAAATTCAGGACGACGCCGTTAGGCCGCCCGTTTACCACCTCGAACCCGGAGAACGTAAGGTTTCTACCTTCGTTTTCTTCTTTCGTAATTTCCGGAATTTTAATCGAGACGATTGCGGAACCGTGTAACAAGAAAACGGAAGATGATAAATGTTTGTGTTGAATCCTTATTTTTCTTTCTTCTGTTGTTTTCCAATTCCATTCTTTCCCTGACTGTTAGTTTGAGTTATTTCCTTTTGGACCTTGGATGGTTGTTTAGTAGCAGTAGATGTTTTCTTTGAGAACTGTTGTGTTGAGATGTTGTAGTATTTTGACTTAGTCGACTAGTATTATTCATTAAGCTGTTTAGTATTCTTGGGTTAGGTGTTTAGTATTATTAGTTTAGTTGGATGGTATTATTGAATGAATGAATTAGTTTGGTTTGATTTGTTGATGATATAGTGATGGAATTAATTGTTTAGCACTGTAGTAGAGTTTGGAAAAAGATAAAAAAAGACAAAGGGAAACTCGTCTTCCCCTCGTAACCCTGTTAGAAAATTAGAAACGCGAGATAAGCCTTTTTAATATATATCCAAAACTAGCACCAACTAAAAATAGTTTTCTTGGAAGAATTAATATAATTCCTTTGTTTTGGAAGTAATACAAACCAACTTTAGAAGTATCGCTATTATTAGAAAATAAGAATACCTTTTTATAAACTATATTAGTTTATAATATAATTGTCTTAGAAAAGCCAAAGTCTTTTAATAAGTTTAATAAGAGAAGTTTTATTTATAAAATATGATTAATTATATTCAAGAATTCTTTTAAAATGAGAAATAGAAATCTTAGAAAGAAAAACCTTTTTCTTTAGTTCTTATTAATACTTTTAAGTAATTGTCTTATTCTTTTAAGTAGTTCCAAGAATAATAATAATTATTTTTAATACTTTAATTTTATAAAAGGCCTTTGTTAAGGACACCACAAAAATTAGTAAATACACCCCCTTATACACCTCCTCTTAAAAAGGGGTGTACTTATCAATTAGAAATCAAACTTTGGAAGCTTTAACTTTCGATAAGTCTTCTAAAGACAACGACCTGCTCAATTCTCGTAACACAAACTCTCAAGTCTTCCTAAAACAATTCAAAGGTCAACTTTTAATTAAATATTCTCCTACTAGGATTCGATACTAGTTGGAACGCGCACGAGGTTTCCGACCATCTGTTTGTACATCATTCACGGGACCCGGAGCAAACAGGTGGGTGATGATCTGTTGATCGGTCTGCTTATAATACGTTGTGTTGGTATACTCTGAACTCGACCAATTAAATCTAAAACAACTTATCCAACATAAATGTACACCTACTATATAACTGTTTGAATTACGTGATATAATTATATATGATGCATAATGTCTATTGCTTTTATTTAAATCTATCACTACTGCATGATATAAGGGCATTTTGTGAGCATGAATCTATCTAAGTATGAATTATGTGTGCAGTTCGAATTGTCAGTTTTAGTAAGGAAGAGGAAAGTGGATGTGGCCATGTTTGATAATAGATCAGGTGCATGGTCACGGGATTTTGTTTACAGTGGATGTGGCCATGTTTGATAATAAATCAGGTGCATGGTCACGGAATTTTGTTTACAGTGGATGTGGCCATGTTTGATAATAGATCAGGTGCATGGTCACGGGATTTGTTTATAGTGGATGTGGCCATGTTTGATAATAGATCAGGTGCATGGTCACGGAGAATTATTTATATTGTTTTGTGAAGAGATTTACTATATGTGAAAATGATTGTGGGCTTTGCCCCTTAACGTGAACCAACTTGTGATATATCAATTATGTGAATGTGAAACCTGTTATGCCCAATTATTTATTACATGAACTTGTTACTTCTGTGATATATGTTCGTATTATTATGTCAATTGCTTAAATGAATTAAATACTTTATTAATGAGTATAATTTAATATACTTCGGATGTACCAATCCCATGACGTTGCAAATCACCCATACGTGAGAATTCAAATCTCACGCCTCCCCTTTTTACAACCCTTGCAGATTATGATTTCGTGGAGCAAGGACAGTAATAGAGACGACACGGAGTTCCCCGCTTAAATAAAATGTTACTGTTAGTTGTGAGATATTTATAATAATTATTCTACTCATTTCTTCCGCTGCATAAAACTCATCTCTGATTTTATTATCCATTTTTATATCAAAAAATTTACAGTTCGGATTTTAGTCACAAGTAATACCTCGAATCTGAGATAATTATGTGTTTTGGATTCGGGGCGTTACAAATAATCCACATTCATCCTTTCGGAATTTATTCATGTGAAATCCGTTCTTTTGGCCGATCCGAGGGGAAAATGTATTCCAAAAGAACTTCACAAATAAATAAATTATGGAGGCCAAATTAATCCAATTTTAATATCCGGAATAAAATTGTGATTAAATAAACATACTTAGTAATTTTCGAAAGTAAGGTTTTTCTTGGACAATTAAATTCATGCAAACACATATTAACAAATAATAATAAGTGCACGAAATAAAATATCCATCAAAACAAAATTAAACACATTGGAGCACTCAAATCCAATTGTCACGGTTTAATCTCTTCACATCTTGATGCGAAAAATCGTCCTTGTTGCTTTTCGTCGTTCGTCTCGACACGCTCCCACTCGAACAGCAACACTTCATCAAAAACAACATCGTTTGGGGTTCGGGACGACGTTTAAAATCACACCAAAAAAACACAGAACTGGAAAAATAAAAAAAATCCAAGGCCCGAGATACGGCGCGCGTCGGCCCACGGAGTGGGCCGCGCGCCTCTCGGCCCACGGCAGCCGAGCGCCGGGCAGCAGCCCTATGCGCGCGCACGCGCGCAACCCGTCGTGCGCGGGTCGTGCGCCTCGCACACCCCCGTGCACCGGGTTTCGCCGTTCGTTCTCGTTTTTCCACCCCATGCATGATTTTACGCTCATGCATGCGCCGCACATGCATGCGTCGTCCGGATACGCCGTCTTTAATTCTTCGTTCTTCGTCACGATCCGGTTACAATTTATTTAAAAAAAAATAAATACTAGATCTAGACTAGTCTATTATAATGATCGAATCAAAATAAAAACAACTAATCTACTCGTGGATTTTCTCACGAGAAAAACGAATTCGAACGAATCGAATTAAAAATAATTAATTCACACGCATGAAAAATATAACAACATTAAAACCATGACAATTGGATACCTACAAAAAAGATCTAGCAATTCTACTATCCAATTTCAATTTAATATTTAACAATTTAAATTCCAATTTAAAGATCAGAGCCCGAAACCGTGGCTCTGATACCAGTTGTTAGGAAAATTGGGGTGCCCGAAATCTATTCGGGATGAAATTTAAATACGAATTTAAATACAATTATTACTAGCATGAATTAATCCTAATTAATTCAAATAATAATTCCAACAACCAATTTAACATCATGCATGTTGAATTAATTCACATATAATCTATGGCGGAATAAACAAGATAATATGTGATTAACATACCTCTAGTAGAACTTGGCCTTTGAATAAAACGGGACTGACACGTACGCGCTTTATCAACCCAAAAGTCTTCTCAAGTATTCCCTTTAGCCTTATTCGATCACCGGTGGGAGATGCTTTCGAATAATTTAAATAACTAAGGAAAAAAAATATCTATGCTCTTGATTTTTTCAACACATGGAATTATGTACTTGGGGATGAAATAATCATCCCCTATTTATAAGAGTAAGTGGCCGAAAATATGAGGAAATATGGGCCTTGGAGAAAATCTTTTCTTAGACTCTAAGAAATCTTGAATATATCTCATATATTCTTTTCTCCATAGTAAAATATTCCACAAAAATCACACTCTCCTAAATATAGGGTAGTTTTCGAAAATCATAGGAGAAAATCACAAGATTTGGATCTTCTTGAATATATGAGATAATCTTGTATTCCAAGAATACTTATCCTCCATAATATATTTTCAAGAAAATCAACAAAATATTTTCTCTCCTAACAAACACAATTTTCGAAAAATATAGGAAAAAATCAGCATAATATTATCTTTTTATTTTAATCACCTTATCATTAATGGGCTACTTAATGGACTACTTGAGGGGCCTTTAAGGAGAATTAAGATTGGACCTCCTAATGGACTTTTGAATTTCAATATTGAGCCACAATATAATTCAATCCATTAATATTAATTATTACCACTAATAAATTAATATTGCACTATCCATCTTAATCCATATTACGATAATATGGGCTCCCGGTTATTATTTCCCGTGTTTAAGATTATCAAGTCCATTAATTAATTAAGCTTCTGAATAGCTCTAAATTAATTAATATATTTCACCTTGGAGTAAAGACAGCTCAACATTATTATCCGTACCGAAGAAACTGATTCTTCACTTGCAAGATTTGGTACGATAAAACTTCTGAGCCCACCAAGGGGACTAATCACACGAGCCGTACTCGCACGCGTTTCTCCGTATTAAATCTTAGCAACCGTCATATGATTAATATTACTGCCCAAGACACAAAGTTCGAAGTCACAATGATTCTCACCCTACATGAATCAAAGCAATAACCATTAAGCACACATGGTCCTATTTAAGTGACGGAGATTAAGAAATCAACAACCACTGAGGTCTAATTCTTCACATTTCAGAACAGAAGAATTTATCCTCGCTGTAGGTCCTCTTCAACACATACTAAATGTGCTAGTGCAATCTCTTAGTCAAGACAGACCAATCTGAGCCTTACACATCGACCTTTCACGGCGGATTGTTCAATTCCACCTAGGTCGTGAAAATGTACGTTTAGTTACAAGGAAACAGTTAATGTTGTCTTCCGTGATCGGGTATCACCACATTAACTACAATGTTACTAGTACCATATATTGAACGGTTTGCAATAGAAATTCAACATTCAATCATATCTAAAGCAAATGTGATAAAAGAATTATTCTCATAAACAAGTGTTTGATACACGAGTTATACAAAGTAAAAGCATACTTTCACGTATAACTCCAACATTCTCATCAGATTCTAAGCTGCCTACTTGTATTGGAGGAGGAGGAGTTACTTTCCAATCTTCTTCATCAGCTTCATCATGTGTTCCTGGAGGAGGAGATACTTGCCAATCATCTTCATCAGCTTCATCACCATCATCAGCTTGCACTGGGGGTGGAAATCCAGTATCACCTAATACTTCCTCCTCAACTTCAGCTTGGATTAGGGGATGAGGTGCTGTAATATGTGCTTCACCAGAATTCTTGTGTAAGCCATCAATATTTTTCTCAACAGCAAAAAGCATTCCAGTATTCTTAGGTACAGGAACAGGATCAGCCCTCAAATTCATTAGTTCTTCATCATTGTAAAACTCCACTTCACCTAATACTTCTTCCTCATTATCCCCACAAATATTCTCAGGTTTTACAAAATCCAACCAGATTGATATTTCTCTATTTATAGCACCATTGAAACACTGATGTATATCTTTCTGACCCTCAACTAAATGCATTTTTCCATCCCACAAACCACAATATCTCTTTTCACCCACATAACCTAACTGCTCAACTATGTTATCAAGATACTTAATCGTGCATCTTGCTTCCTCCACAAAATCAAAAGCACTAACAGTACCCCCAATGTACCCTAAATCACCACTATCAACAAGCATCCCACCATGCTTTAGTTTCATGGTGTAAAATCCATTTAGACAACTTATCATTCCTGACCAAAACAAATAAAATCCAAAATATTCAATTTTAGAAAATGAGAAACCAAATTTCGCAACAACAATAATCATATTACACAAATTTCGCAACAATAAAACCCTAAATTTTGCAACCAAATTTTGGAACAACAAAATCCTAAATTTTGTAACCTAATTTCGCAACATAAGAACAAGAACCCACAACATATGAGCAAGAACTCCACTTAAATAGACGAAATTAAACAAAGAGAGAAACATACCGTAATCTGGAACTTCGTACTTGACCAAGTTCTTCCGGCGCAACATCGTGCGCCTTCAATCCAGCCAAATTCGTCGATTTTCTTCGAATCGCAAAGTAGGGTTTGTTTTGGGGATAAATGTACTTTTTGCGCGAGTGTTCTTCAATCAATTGTAATATTTGGTAAGTTTAATTAAGGTTAATGACGTTATTTTTAAATTTTAACTATGTTTTATCTCAGTTAACGGCCACGTGATGCGCACATGACCACTTTCGTCTCCGTTCGTCAAGTTTTAGGGTAAAAAATGCTTGCTCCGTAACTTTTGGGACTAATCGTGCAAGAAAAAATTCATTTGGGACGACTTTTGAAGGTGTTGGGACCATTTTGAAATTGCCAGATGTCCTGTGGGACCAAAAATGAAATTAGCTCTTCTGGAATTATTATATGAATATTTGGAGAATCAAGAAGATTATATTTTATTTGATATTTTATTTAATTAGATTAGATTTATTTATATTTATGGTTATTATATTTCTTGCCCGTTAAGTTATTTAGTATTATAAATAGGAGTCTCAAGATTATTGTAATGCAGTTGATGATTGATATTAAAATATTTGATTTTATCCTTTTCGTGTTATTAATCGTTCTTATTCGGTTTTCATAGCATGAATCAACGGAGTTAAAGTGTTTAATCACATTGCATTTATCCGGATATTCTTAGATACAACGGATATTACGTTCCCACTGCGTCAGTTGGTATCAGAGTTAGTAAAGACTCATGTGATGCCTCCCAGAAGCAGTTCTAGGCATCACAAAATTGCAATCCTTTCGGAGCAATTCACAGTTGTAGCTCAAGAAATCGAGACTCTACGTCTCGGAATTTTTAAAGTTCACACATACTTAGAAAAATACCAAAAATTTCAAAATCTGCAACAGGGCAATCGTACAATTCGGGCGTATTCGAAGGAATTTTCTCTCCTCCTTGAAAAAATTAACACTCATGAGTCACAAAATAGTTGGTATCTCGATACATTAACAGTTTGCATTAGCAATTTGAAGAGCATATGAAATTGTTCAATCCGAATTCGCTTTTTGCTACACATGATTACGCAGCCAAACTGGAACTCCGGTTTTCCCACCGCTGCTCCGCTGACCCGGCTCCACCACTTGCAACCCTCACCTACAAATCAGCGCCTTAAGGAGCATAAATTGGTCGATCTCAAACTACGGTGTGATGTGGTATTTCACGACAAGGAAGACCGTCAGGGTGTGCTTAAAAAGTCGGATGCCCTATCTCACGAATTTGGGGTTCCTGCTTTGCATATTCAACTTGGGCCAATAAATGATGATGACCAAATTAATTTAACAAAAGGTAATAATCATCCACGTGGGTCTTTTAATTGGGAAGAGTTATTTGGGCCAAGTTTGAGTGATGATCGTGTTATAAATCCAGTAGATTTATTATACCAAATCTAGAAGATTTGATGTGGACATTACTAATGGACTTATAACCTATACGGGCTTTAGGTTCAGACTAGGTTTTATCTATTATAAATAGACCCTTGTACTCAATATTGTAGAGATGCATACACATAAATATTAGTGAAACTCCTGGCTTGGTACGCCCCCAGACGTAGTCGTTATCGATGAACTGGGTGAACAAACTCGAGTCTCTATTTTACGCTTACGATTTACACCACATTATCAATACGAGACCCTATCAGAAGCTAATCGGTATGGATCTAAATTAATTTTCTCTATTACTTGATTATTAATTATCGTATCGAATTTTTGATCCATATGCGCTATGTTTTTATGTGTACCTAAATTATTTTATTGCATCGATAATTATTATTTACAATTTAATTGGATCGAATCGAATCGAATCGAAAAAAATTAAATCTGTAATCGCCGCCCAACGGCTGGACCGTCGTCCCATACAGCCTCGTCGCAGCTGCCACCGCGAGCCTTCGGGCTATTGCGAGCGGCGTGGCCCTGCTTCCCCCTCCACTGCCGGAAGCCATCCGCGGACTAGAGTGGTACCGCGGAGCGGCCACCGCCGCGAGCCTCGAAGGCCACCGCGGTGCAGCAGCCGCCGCGCCCTCACCTCCACCGCGAGCCACCGAGCGTAGATCATTGCTCCACCACGGCCTGCCACTGCGCGCCCATGCACGCCCCTCCGCCTCCGTGCGTCGAGCGGCGGCCGAGCGCCGCATCGCTTCACAGCAGCGCGCAGCTTTCCGCAACCGCCACCCATGGCTCTGCCTGTAGACTGCATCAGCACTCCTTCGCCCTCTGCCCTGCCACTTCTGTGTTGCTCTTTTGGGCCTTAAGTGGCCCAACTCGTTTTGGGCCACATTCAAACAAAAAAAAATAGTTTTATTTGGGCCTGAAGCCCACTTCAGGGGCTGAAATTATTTTTGGGCCTATCCTATTTAATTCTTTTGGGTCTGAAGCTCCAATTTTATGGACTGAAATTAATTTATTTATTGGACAATTGAAATTTATTATTTATTTGGGCCTCATATAATTTTGATAGTATTTTTTGTGCCCTAAAATTAATTTATCAAGTTTCGAATAATACTTGAAAATTAAAAAGTAATAATTCTTTGCATATTAATTAAGCTCGAAATTTTTTGGAATTAATTTTAATATTAGTTCTCAATAAATTTATTATTTTATGTGCTTAATTGCTATATGCGCATGCTTTTATGATTTAATTATCTTGCATGCATTATTACTTTTGCACATAGTCCGCATATATTATCTGGGTAGGCGGCGTCCAGTACTTGTCGGACTGTAAATTATGTTTTGGGTAGACGGCGCCAATTCTTCCTTCTATGTGCTCGAGAGTGATAAAATAAATCCTTATTTCTCCTTTGTCAATAAATTGGTCACAACACTCACCATGTCACTTTAAAAATTGTAGTGAATAATGTCTGATATTACCAAAAGAGAATTTGCTGAGCTTGCTCTTGATGGTAGTAATTACCTGACATGGGCGCTAGATGTTGAGATCCATCTAGCCTCAACTGAGTTAAGCGGGGCTATTGTCGATGATTTGGAATCAACTAGCGCCTAGAAGGCAAAAGCATTGATTTCCTTAGACATCATCTGAATTAAGACCTGAAAAATGAATATCTCACTGAGAAATACCCCGGAACGTTGTGGAAGTCCCTGAAGGACCGTTTCCAACAATAAAATGATATACTCCTCCCTCAGGCACAATACGATTGGTTGAACCTCTATTTCTAGGACTTTAAGTCTGTGATGGAGTACAACTCAGCCCTACATCGTATTGTATCTCAGTTAAAGCTATGTAAGCAAGCTATAACTGAGGCCGAGTTGATCTAGAAGACTCTATCAACTTTCCACGCTAGCAACCTTGTACTCCAGTAGCAGTACAGGGCTAAGAACTACACTGTACACTCTGAGCTAATTTCTGCACTTCTACTAGCAGAAAAGCACAATCAACTTCTTATGAAAAATCATAACTCGGACCGGTTTGCTCACAAGCAGTGCCCGAAGCACATGCTATAGCTCAAGGAAGTACAAGTGGTCGTAAGCGTGGAAGGAGGAGAGAAAGTAAATGAACTCATAGCAAAGCCCGAGGTCGTAGTAAATCCGGTGGTCCAGGTACCTCGAAAGACAATCAAGCTTAGGCTCGTGGAAAGGCTGCATCTACCACAAATCCCGCTCCTAAAAAATCTGGCACTCAAGATAAGGTTGAGCAGTCCTGCTACAGATGCGGATGCAAAAGCCATTGGTCTCGCAGGTGTCATACTCCCAAACATTTGGTTGAGGCTTATCAAAAGCAGCAGAAGGACGACAAGGGGAAGACCCCTAAAGTCGAATCTCACCATGCCAGCCTGCCTGAAGTAGAATTCGACCATGACAACAATGATCTCTTGGGCTTGGAGCTTAAAGACTTTGGAGATAATGAGTGATTTGGGTATTTGATCATTTTAGTACTTTGTTTTGGTTAAGACAATTTATTTTTGGATCATGTCTTTCGGATATTTTATTTTCATGATTGATATGACTTTTATGATTTAGCTTTGATATGTTTACCTCAATATATGCTATCCATTGAATATATTTGGATATTGCTATTCTCATACATGACTTGTAAACATATCAGCTAATAGGTTTGGATCTTTTTCCTCTGGCATGATGGATACAAATTGTGATTTATGTTTGGTAGATAGTGCCACCACACATACAATCTTAAGAGATATGAAGTATTTTCATAACTTGGTAGAAAGAAAGGGGAGTGTAACCACGATAGCCAATGATAATATTATGATAGTGGGCTTTGGAAGAGCTTCCATCGTCCTCCCCATGGGTACCGAACTCATAATCGATAATACTTTATTGTTTTCACAATCTAAGCGTACCCTTCTCAGTTTTAAAGACATAAGATCTAATGGCTATCACATTGAAACTGAAACTGAGAATAATAACGAATACCTTTTGATGACTATTACTCAAGGTAGCCATAAACAAGTTATTGAAAAACTTCACTTCTTCTCTTCCGGATTGTATTATTCCTACATTCGGCCGTCCAATCCCAATCTAGCCATGGGTATGAAATTTCACGACCCGAACTCTTTTAAATTATGGCATCAGCGGTTAGGTCATCCAGGACAAACTATGATACGTAGGATTCTATCTAATTCCATTGGTCATAATATTTCGAATAATAGAATCCCTCATGTTGATGAATTTATATGTGATGCATGTTCTAAGGGTAAATTAATAGTGCGCCCGTCGCGCACCAAGGTGGGACTAGAGTCTCCAGTTTTCCTTGGACGGATTCATGGAGACATTTGTGGACCGATTCATCCAGCATCAGGACCATTTTGGTATTTCATGGTCCTAATTGATGCCTCCACTAGGTGGACATATGTCTGTTTGCTGTCTACCCGCAATCAAGCTTTTGCAAAGCTCATTGCAAAAACTATCGAGCTTCGAGCTCAGTTTCCAGATTATCCAATAAAATCTATTTGCATGGATAATGCTGCTGAGTTTACCTTAAAAGCCTTTACAGATTACTGTATGGCTCTGAGAATTAAAGTGGAGCATTCAGTCCCCTATGTCCACACCCAAAATGGTCTTGCTGAAGCGCTAATAAAACGTATCAAACTCATCGCTAGACCATTACTTATGAACTCTAAATTACCCACTTCATGCTGGGGGCATGCAGTCCTACATGCATCACACCTGATTTAAATCCTTCCAACTGCATATAAAGATCATTCCCCCCTACAGCTAGTGCGTGGGAAAGAACCAAGCATTTCCCATCTGCGTATTTTTGGATGTACGGTGTATGTTTCGATAACATTACCGAAGCATACCTCTATGGGCCCACAAAGGAAGCTAGGTATTTACATTGGATTTGACTCTCCATCCATCCTAAAATACCTAGAACCTTTTATTCGGAGATCAATTAATGGCCCGGTTCGCTGACTGCACGTTCAATGAAGATCACTTCCCGACATTAGGGGGAGATTCGTATTCAAAATTGAATTAATACCGGGAGCTTACGTGGAACGTAAGTAATCTTCAGTATCTAGATTCACGCACTAGTCAATCTGAACTGGAAGTTCATAAGATCATTAACTTGCAAAATTTAGCAAATAATCTACCAGACACGTTCACTGACCATAGAGGTGTAACTAAATCGCATATACCTGCAGTAAATGCACCCCAAAGGGTTGAGGTCCCAAGTAAATCAAGTATACATGCCCCCACACGCCAGAAGTGTAAAAGACCTACAAACGATACAAGTGCACCTAAAAGAAAAGCTAGCAAGACTGGTCAGTCAAACGTAAAATCTGTAGAAGAGATTCGTCTAGAAACATTAAAGTCTCCAGAAGAGATTCGTCCAGAAGACGAGCGTCCTAGTAATGAAGCACGTGCACAAAATATTCAATGCACTAGGACCGCGGAACGACCAGACCTAGATACACTGGGAAATGAAGAAGGTCTGGTTGACATAAACGTTGAAGTCTCTATGAATTTCATAAATACGGGAGAAATATATAATAGAAATATTACTGTCGTCGATGATACATTTGCAGCGACAATTTCTCTTTCCATTATAAATAATAATCTAGATCCACAATCCAAAACTATCGCTGAGAGCCGGAAGCGCTCCGATTGGGTAAAATGGAAAGAAGCAATTGAAGAAGAGCTCGCATCGCTAAATAAAATAAAAGTATTTGGCTCTATCATTCGTACACCCGCGCGCGCTATCCCTGTAGGATATAAATGGGTTTTTGCAATACTGTGGAGAGATACTGTGGAGAGATATAAAGTGAGGCTAGTAGTTCAAGGGTTTTCGCAGAGACCCGGTATTGATTTTGATCAAACCTATTCTCCCGTAATGGATGCAATAACGTTCCGCTACTTAATATATTTGGCAGTTAAATTAAATCTCCAGATGAGATTGATGGATGTTGTAATCGCATATTTATACGGATCACTAGATGCCGATATCTATATGAAAATCTCTGATGGATTCAAGATTCCCCAGATGAGGAATGGTGAAAATCACTGTATGTATAGCATAAAACTGTAGAAGTCATTGTACGGCCTAAAGCAATCAAGTCTCATGTGGTACAACCGATTTAGTGAATTCCTCCAGAAGAAGGGATACACGATTGATATAGCTTTCCCATGCGTATTCACGAAGAAATCGCAAAGTGGTTTTTACATCATATCCGCATATGTTGATGATCTAAACATAACTGGAACATGCAAAGAGATTGAAGAAGTCAGTTCAATCTTGAAAGTTGAATTTGAAATGAAAGCCTTGGGTAAAACCAAGTATTGCCTCGGCCTGCAGATCAAGCATCTCTCAGAAGGAATTCTTATACACCAGTCAACCTACGTGAAGAAGATATTGGAGAGATTTCATATGGATAAATCTCATCCACTAAGCACACCTATGGTTGTCCGATCCCTCGAAGTGGATAAGAACCTATTTAGACCAAGAGAAGATACAGAAGAAATTTTGGGGCCAAAAGTTCCTTATCTTAGCGTTGTTGGAGCATTACTCTATCTCGCAAATTGTACTAGACCAGCCATTGCATTTGCAGTTAATTTGCTTGCGAGATATAGCGTCTCTCCTACAAGGAGACATTTGAATAGTGTTAAGCATGTTCTACGGTATCTCCAAGGGTCTCAAGATCTTGGACTGTTTTACCGTGATATAGCTTTCCCATGCGTATTCATGAAGAAATCGCAAGGTGGTTTTTATATCATATCTGTATATGTTGACGATCTAAACATAATCGGAATATGCAAAGAGATTGAAGAAGTCAGTTCAATCTTAAAAGCTGAATTCGAAATGAAAGTCTTGGGTAAAACCAAGTATTGCCGCAGATCGAGCATCTCCCAGAAGGAACTCTAATACATCAGTCAACCTACGTGAAGAAGGTATTGGACATATTTCATATGGATAAATCTCACCCACTAAGCACACCTATGGTTGTCCGATCCCTCGAAGTGGATAAGGACCCATTTAGACCAAGAGAAGATTCCGAAGAAATTTTGGGGCCAAAAGTTCCTTATCTTAGCGTTGTTGAAGCATTACTCTATCTCGCAAATTGCACTAGATCGGACATTGCATTTGCAGTTAATTTGCTTGCGAGATATAGCGTCTCTCCTATAAGGAGACATTTGAATGGTGTTAAGCATGTTCTACGGTATCTCCAAGGGTCTCAAGATCTTGGACTGTTTTATCGTATGAACCAAGACAAAACCTTGGTAGGTTATGCGGATGCTGGCTATTTATCTGACCCCCACAATGCCATATTCCATACTGGTTACGTGTTTCTCTGTGGTGGTACTGCGATCTCATGGAGATCGGTTAAACAAACTATGGTTATCACGTCTTCAAACTACTCAGAGATTATAGCTTTGTTTGAAGTCACACAAGAATGTACTTGGTTGAGATCCTTGGTAAAACACATTGGTGACTCGTGTAGTATCGATAAAAATGATACATCCCCTACTGTTATATTTGAAGACAACGCAGCTTGCATCGCACAAATGAGTAATTGGTACGTCAAGGGAAACCTCACAAAACATATTTCACCAAAATTTTTCTACCCATACGAACTCCAGAAGAGTGGCGTAATTACCATACAAAAGGTGCAATCTAGTGACAATCTAGCAGATCTGTTCACTAAATCCCTACCTACATCTACTTTTGAGAAGTATGTTCATGTTGTCAGGCTGTGAAAGCTCAAAGGGGTGTTGTCTTCAGGGGGAGCCGTAATCCCGAAGTAAATCCAGAAGATTAGATCCGGAAGATCAATAAATTACATTCCTCTCTAACTAAATATTTGGTCGCTACCTAGCATGTGGAGTTTTTATGACAAGATATATATATTATATCGTAATGTCCAAGGGGGAGTGTTATAAATCCAGTAGATTTATTATACCAAATCTAGAAGATTTGATGTGGACATTACTAATGGATTTATAACCTAAACGGACTTTAGGTTTAGACTAGGTTTTATCTATTATAAATAGACCCTTGTACACAGTATTGTAGAGATGCATACACACAAATATTAGTGAAACTCTTGGCTGGTATGCCCCCAGACGTAGTCATTATCGATGAACTGGGTAAACAAACTCGCGTCTCTATATTACGCTTACAATTTACAACAGATCGAACTAGACCAGTAAATTTTGTTGAAGACTTGTTCTATGAGGGTCCTTGTACTGATGTGGCTAATTTTATTTATGATGGTCCACCAGTTTTTTATGAAGAACCCATTATTGTCGAGTCACCCGAAGATGAGTTGTGCCAATATTTTGATACAGACCTTACTGGTGATATCGTTTTTCCCTCGCAGAATAAATATAACTATTTTATTAATAATGATAGTTATTTTGTTGATGGTTTTTCAAAATTCTCTACTGTTTACCGCCTCAAGACTTTGGATCACGTCCACACTGCTGATGTTTTCGAGCTCAAATAGTTAGAGGCATTATTTTATTTCTCTGGAGAGATAAGATCCGTTCGATTCGAGGATGAATCGTTTCGAAGAGGGAGAGAATAATGGAGATGAGATCGCAATAGCGATCTGGAATTATTATATGAAGGTTTGGAGAATCAAGAAGATTATATTTTATTTGATATTTTATGTTGGGATATGTTTTAGTTTTGATGATTTTCCAAAACAACATGTAATAGGTTTGAAAGCAGTCAGGATAGTATCTTTTATTTCAGGTCAGGCTAGATCAGCTTTCAGTAGAATAGGCTGTTCAGTTGAGGGGGAACTCAGTGAGGGGGAACTCAGCAACACAGCCTGAAGATATCAAGATGACACCCAGAAGAACTGACTGAAGTCATGCTTGAAACCTGAACCAGAAAAGAAGCCTGAAGGATGTCCCACTGAGTGTAAACTGGGCTGATCTAAGCTAGGTCAGGTGGACCACTCAGTGAAGAGCATGATCAGGAGGATCAGTGCTGCACCAAGTAGGCCCTGAAGGAGTCAGGCTACTGTGGTCAGGGAAGTTTGTCATTCAGCCTTATGACAAACTTCTTGGAGTGATCTTCAAACAGTCTCTGAAGGACAACTACACTGAAGACGTTCAGTCCACTGAAGATCATCAGTCAGTGAAGGAGGAAGCTACCTAAAGTCAGTGGGTCTTGGTCAACCCACTGAGTCAAAGATCCATGAATCCAGGCCACGTGGACCAATCAGCACGAGGCAGCAACTCTGACACTGACAAAGGCCGCATTCCAAGAAAAGTGGTTGAAACCATTAAATGTTGGATTCAAATGTATCTTCCCTCCAACGGATACATTTGAATCCCCATTATAAATACAAGCTCATAACTTCATTGTAAGTGTGTGTGAAAGAAGAAAATTAAACACCTACAAGCTGTGAGGGTGTGTTAGTTGTAAGGGAGTCATAAGGAAGTGTTACACACCCACGACACTGACCTTTAGGGTTATCACTTATATTCATTGAGTGTCAAGCTTGTAACTCTTAGCTTAGAGAGGTTTTCCTAATCTTAGCTTTAAGGCTAACACATTGTAAAGGAAAACCTCACCTAGTTGGAGAAAACCAAACCAAACTAAACCCTTTCAGAAGATTGTTAGGTTTGTAGTGAGGTGAGGAGAGGCAGCCCAGGGAGTGGCGTGAGTCCAGTTGTAAGTGCACCTTGGCACGTTAAAAACAAGAATCCAAGTTAGTGGATTTCCTGTTAAATCAGGCCGTGGACGTAGGAGCTTGAGCCTCTGAACCACGTTAAACTGAGCGTTTGTTTTCATTAAAGTATTTACTAAAGTGTTGTGAAAATCTGCTCACTGAGAGCATTGTTTAAAAGGAAACTTTGGTTAAGCAATCAGGTCAGGGAGATTCCTCTCACTGACCAGATCAGGCAACGCACTCGAGAGTTCAGTTTCTCGAGTCACTGCCTTGTTGAGAGCCTGAGCTTTCAAGTCTCATCACTGACTTGATAGCTCTGACTCTCAGCAACGCAGTGACTTGAGTATTCCTTCACTGAACTCTTTCAGAGCGCAACGCGAAGGTTTTTTTTTTAAAAAAAATTTCTTCTCCTGAATTCCCATTTTGGTTTTCGAAAACAGGACCATCATTTTATTTTATTTAATTAGATTAGATTTATATTTATGGTTATTATATTTCTCGCCCTTTAAGTTGTTTAGTATTATAAATAGGAGTCTCAAAATTATTAATCGTTCTTCTTCCGTATTTATAAAATGAATCAATGGAGTTAAAGCGTTTAATCATGTTGCGTTTATCTAGATTTTCTTAGAATCAACGGATATTACGTTCCCGCTGCGTCATTTACCCACAAACAATTTGTCTACGAAATTTTTGTAGACAAATTTTTTATAGGTAAAGAATGAAGATACCTATATAATTAGAAAATTTTGTATGCAATTTTGTAGATAATTCTCATTACGAATTTTTTTTATTGAAAAATTTATAGTTATATTGACAATTTTTGTAGTCAATGATATATTTGCTAGTAGTGGTAGTGCAACTCATAAGACCATCTACAACAGTTGCACCATTCTTCTGTCAATTTTGCATTAGTCTATTATAGTGTCAGCAAAAAATCTCCAGCAGTTTACACTACTTTTTACATTAAAATAAAATATTTTATTAAAATTCCTTACTTTAATTTTTTTTATCTATTCAATAATAATCTATATTATAATTTATTTGATGTTTATAATATAATAAATTTAATTAAAAATAATCTTCACTCGTCATAATATTACAATAAAAATTCAAATTACAAAGAAAACTAAAAATACATACGAAATTAAAATTACAATAAAAATTAGAATTGCAAACTAATCCACAATCATTATTCCTTATTGAAATATTCTTCCCACAAATAAAAATAAAAAGTGAATTACCTAAATACAAAACTATAAATATATTGAATATTATTGATTGATTGGTATATATATATATATATATATATATATATATATATATATATATATATATATATATACACTAAACTAAAAAAGAAAAAAGAAAAGTGTGGCGTCCAAAAATTGAAACGCTACATTAGGTGTCATTTGGGCTCAAAACACTATTTTAGTGTAGGAAATGGTGGTACCTCTTGAAGCCATAAACTGAAAAAGACACTATCCATCTCCACTATTGTCTGCTGGAGATGGTCTAACTAGCAATTGAGTGATGCTATTTGCACATTGATAAGATGGGAGATGATGATGTTTAGGGTGATGATGTGATGATGATTATTAGAAAAAGGTAACCCCACTCATTCTACATCACTAATGTAATGCGGTGTTGCAATTTTATTTATACAGTCGTCTAATGTTGCAATTTTATTTATACAGCCGTCTTTTTAAAAAAAAATCTTTATTTATTTACTCTAATTATTTTACAAAAAATATTACTCCCTCCGTCCACGAAATTTTTACCCGTTTACTATTGGACACAGTTTATAATGAAAATTAGTATTTTATTGAAAAAAGTGGATAAAGTAGATAAAGTAAGAGTATTGTGGTAGGTATTGTGGGACTCATTTATTTGTTTGTGAGTGTAGTTTATTTCCAAAAGAGGAATGAGTAAAAATTTGTGGACAGACCAAAAAGAAACGAGGGTAAAAATTTAGTGGACGGAGGGAGTAGTTGTTTCATTCAAAAGTATTAATTGTTTAGAATAACTATTTTTTAAAATATTGCAAAAATATTAGTTATTTCATTCAAAAGTATTAGTTGTGAAGAAGGAAAAATATACACAATTCTAACAGGAAAAAAAGTTTTATACCCATTTGAATTAGAAAAAAAAATACACTCATTACAATATTTTTCATTAAAAAAACTGTTTTTTTTCCTGTTTTTTTGCCTCTTTGTCAGCCTCACGTTTATCTTTACGTCGCTGTGCATGATCGTTGTGTAGATAATTGTATAGCTCTATCTGATTTTTAAATTGTAACTCTAAACCATATACAGATGAGTGTCTTCTTTTGATCCAGTATTCCGATAGTCATGGCACTGGATGATAGTCGGATCTCATGGGCAACTGAAATAAAAGTAATAGTTACTATCCGCATAATTAAAATACATTATAAAAAATATAATAAAACCAAAAATATTTTTTCTTACCAATATCCAATGAGAATAATTGTTCACGTCTCCTTACACCACCCTTGCGCTCGGAAGTGCTCGATAGGGTTCCAAAACTACGGGAGGACATAAAAATCTGCCAGTTTCACCGAATGTCATTAAGAAGACAATATAGGACCGCATGGACCATTGAAGTGATTAATAGTTTGGTCCAAGACTGGTATGGTTGTAAGACCACCTATTACGTTATCGTATAATTCTCTTCTTCCGCGAAGATCATGTAGCATATCACCTCTTACTGTACGTCATTGGTCTTTGGTTCCGAGGACTGTAAGCGCAACAAATCTAAAACCACAATTACCGTCTCCGACCATATCCGTGTATGATTCAATATATTCTCTGATGTAGGGAGGAAAGTATTTCTCCATCTTAGAGCCTCATAATGGTACACGTGACTCACTCTGGCGAGTGCTACTATTGTGTGGCGGAACTTGTTTAGAAGTTGAGGGCCCCGGGGGTGGGGAATTTTGTAAGGGTGGTCTCGGACCATGCGAAAAGCTCGCCCTGCCCTGACTCCCTTCAGGAAAGCTCGCCCGACACCCTTCTGATGTGCTATTTCTATGATGAGTTTCGGGTGGAATATCCTGATATGCATTAGTGGCCGCCACTCTCCCCTTACCCTTTAGTTTTTTAGAACTTTTTAGTCCAACCGCTTTACACCATTTCTCCCAATTTGAAGGTTCACGGTCGGTGCTTGGAGGCTTCTTATTTTTTCAACTGCCGGAGGTGCACTAATGTAGGCATTAATCATAAATTATTTATTTTATCTTCCCTATTTGCAAACCCATAACCTGATGAATCTGGTCGAACAAATTGTCAAATGTGTGATTGTTGTCGTCGAGGTTGGCTTTCACCCTGTGATGCTCTTGTTCAACCCTACAATTAAAGCAGATACATGTAAAACGTAAGTATTCGTAACATTTTAAATAAATAAATATATATATATATATATATTAAAATGAATTAGTACACATATTTAAACAAATATGTTTAAAAAGATTGTACGATTACCTGTTTGTCGTGTAGTTTCCATAGTGCAGCCGATGATCGATAAACGCACTTAAAACTCTGTGTACATGCTTCGAAAGCCATGTTTCTTCGCAATAGTGAATTAGTCCAGGATAGTGCTCATACTTTTTCTTTACACACTCCCAGCTATGCAGAATTTCTTCAGGTGTGGCCGCTTCAATTGCCATATTCCATCGATGTTTAAAATATTCAGCGAATTCTTTATTGAAACCTGACTATTGTAGAACCCTGGTTAGAACACATTGCTCTATGTGTTGCCTGCATAACTGTTTTTGGGAATTTGGAAAAATATTATCCACCGGTTTCATCAACTTGAGATCCCTATTCGTAAGAACAACATTCGGTTCAACACTCTCATATAGTCCCCCAATAAATTGCAAGACAAATTCGAAGTGTTCCTGTGTTTCATGCTGCATAAATGCGTATGCGATGGTGAACGTCTTGTTTGTGCTTGTTGTCCCAACAGCTTCAAGTAAAGACATATCGTACACGGTCATTTTGTACGTGTTATCGATAATCAATACTTGCGGATATGTGTTCACCATTGCATAAGACTCTGGGTGGCTGAAAGTAACATCTTGTAGTTCGTTACTACCATCCACCGTTCGAAAATCGTACCTAATTTCATAAGTTGAACAATTTAATAATTAAAAGAAATTTATATATTAATCGAAAATACAATGTTGCACACTATTTTTTAGGAATACAGTTGTACATGTATAAAAACTAATACATTACAGTTTTACAACTAATAAATTACAACATTCCAACTATTACTAAACAACATTCCAATTAATACTAAACAACTTTCCAACTAAATTTCAAGACTAATTAATACTAAAGCATTACCACCCTAATTTCAAAATTAATTAATACAATGTTACTAACACTTTAATTTTTTTAAACTAATTTTTTAGTTAATTTCAACCACCTTAATTTCATTTATTTATGTGAAATCAATATTTTAAAATATAAAGTGTGCTAATATTTTTACCTGTAATTTTGCATTTGCAGTAGGTGGAAGTAGTTTTGCATGGGGGTACGCCCTTTCCGGTTTTGACTCCCTATATTGTTGATGGCATTGTCCACCCTCTTAATATCCGTAACATTGGTTGGATCACACCTCTTTATATATGTCAACATGTTGTGTGGACTTATATGAAGCAGTTATTGCCATTGTATCTCTTTAAATTGGTTGGGTGTTAAGTACACAGTCTCAAACCCTCTGCAAATTTCGGGAAGGGATGATTGTGTGTCCCGGTCAAAACATCGATGCGCCAAAGATCTTGATCGGTATCATATTCTCTAGCAACTAAATAAAATTCACACAAATTTCTTTGTGTGCTCGTGTTTCTTTCGTTTTTTATTTTTGAAGAAGGTCTATACTGTCCACTTTGATTACATACATACCTTAACTTATGTGGTTTAGAATCACGAATGGCTAAGGTGATGTTTCGCATACCCGCAATCCACTTAACATATGACTTCACTGTTTTTTTTTTCCTTTTATACCCTCGGCCGGAGTTAAAAAAAAATCGTTCGTGACATCCTTAGATACATAACCAGCATCATTATAAAAACTCATTTCAAATTGAAAACGTAAAAGGAATTTGCTAATTGTGAAGTTATAAAAAAAATTGCTAGTGAAATTGAAAAATATCTAACTCTCGTATAGAAATACAGATATGTTACCATTGGTAAGTTTTATGTTGTGTTATAAGTAGTGAATAAATGTTGTTAGCTGTTTAATAGTATTGGTAATAAATTGAGAACACGCAAAGGAAAAAAAGTTGAATCCAGATGGAAAATGAAATGAAGTAACGTTGAGTTTTGATGGGAAATGACATTGTACGTCGTGCGCAGAACATGAGGGGTACCTGTTCCGTGCTGTCAGAACGAGCGGGTCATTGTACATGTTTTGTTTTATTATAAGGTATCACTTGGTCTTTTGAAAAGTATTAGTTGAATTATTGAAAAATATTAATTGATTTATTATAAAGTATTAGTTGTGAGAATTAAAAAAAGGCCGGTTAGATATTTCAAATTGTGAAAAGTAAAAGCTGTACACTGATAAAGAGGAAAGAGAGTGGTCAAAGCGGCTGACACCAAGTCATGCAATTGTCACATCAATGTGCAAATAGCATTTGTGCTAGCAATTGGATGACATTTTTTTCTAGAACTTTCTAGCATCGGATAGCTGACATGTCAAGTTGTAAGTCAAGCCTGAAAAAGATTTGAAGATGCTTACTGAGTCGATCACAATCCAGCTTCAAAGTTGAGAGAAAACCACAAAAGTTATCAATTTTTTCATAGAGTGATCGAGTGTGTGAGAGGCTTTGTTGATGAAAAACTTGTAAAATCACCTCTCCATCATCTTGGTTTGTTCATCATTAATAAAAGTACGGTGCTATGTCAGTGGACATCAATTTGATGTAATCACTTAGGTCACGTTTGTTTTCGTCTTGAAGTGGATGGGGGAAATCCGGATGGGGAAAAAAAGTGGATGGGCGAAATCCTGTGAATAGTATGTTGATGACCTTTTCTAATCTATGATAATTAGTGGCTGTTTTTACTACATAAGATCATCAAACAAACATTAAGATCATGATATATAGTGCAAGAAATGAATTTGCAAGAATTGAGCAACTTTTTATTATGGGAAAAAATCCTCCCCCTTCATGCAAATGAAGGGGTATTTATAGGCATACAAAGAGGCTAGGTGTCACCATCTTGATGGCTTAGCCATTGGGATCTTGCCAAGTGTTATGACTTTCGTACAACAACTAATCTATTGCCCAATAAATGGGTGCCAAGTGTAAAGACACATTGACTATTTCTAAAGTTAGTGACTCTTGGTATTCCCAATGTTGTACTTGATCTTTGAAACCACTCAGCTACTCTCCTTGGTGCTCAGCTACTCGTCTGTATGTCTTCGTTGGGTGTTGGAAACCCTTATAATCCAAGTTGCTCGCCTGCTCGCCTCTTGTTAAATACTTTGGGTCTTCTTGCTCTTGTTGTTCACTACTTCGTAATGGCCTTTATGACCAGTTGCTCGCCGCCTTCACATGGGTACTTGCCCCTGTTGCTCGTCCTCTTCCATTTGGTCTACAGTCCCTGCTGCTCGCCTCTTAGGGCATATAGTCCCTGTTGCTCGTCTTTTTCCATTTGGTCTACAGTCCCTGCTGCTCGCCTCTTAGGGCATATAGTCCCTGTTGCTCGTCTTTTTCCATTTGGTCTACAGTCCCTGCTGCTCGCCTCTTAGGGCATATAGTCCCTGTTGCTCGTCTTTTTCCATTTGGTCTACAGTCCCTGCTGGTCGCCTATCAACAATGCCCCCTAGTTTGGCATATAAGGATAGGTGTTATCCTTTTTGTCAAACTACAGGATAGGCTGTATTATTCAATAGGAGGCGAGCAACGGGGAAACTGAGTTCTATCTTTACAGGGAGCGAGCAGCAGGTTTTCGAATACTTAGATGGGAACTCTGGGAGGCGACCAGCGAGGGACTCCCAGAGGCGAGCAGCGTGGAACGACCTTTGGACTTGCGTCGTTTCGCTTCCCGAGGCACGGAGTACGAAGCGACGCAGTCTGCCCAGGCGTGCGCTCCTATAATTGCAACTAGGGGCCTCAATTTTTCATTTTTCTCACTTCTGCCCCCGAATCCATATCTATAAATAGTTCCCCCCTTCCATTTTCTTTCTTTTTCGTTCTTTCATAAGCAAACCGCCATTGAAGAGTTTTCGAGCTTTCCTTTTCGTTGTTTTCTTCGATTCTACAGCCGATTTTGTCCAAATCAAAGGTAAATCCTTTGATTTTTCTTGTTTGTTCTTGTTATTGCTTGCATTTCACTTTTCAATTTCGCCATTTTCGTTCTTCATTTTCCTTATCCGCCATCGCCGCCGCTGTATCGCCGCCGCGTCGCCGTCGCATCGCCGTCGTAATTACTCCCTCCTTCGTTTGATTCCATCGTTTGATTTGTACGAGGAATTTTCGAAAATTTTCAAGTTTTCGAAGATGACGTCACCTTCCTCAAGTCATACGCCATCTGTTGAGATTGTTGGGCGAAATCTGGGAAAAAGGCCCATGGAAGATGAACCGTCAGCCCCTGTTCCTCGCCGTTCGCTCCGGCGAGCAGCTGGGCAAAAACCTAGGACCCTGCTCGTTGATGAAGAGACGGGCTCTGAGGCGAGCTCCGTTGCTCGCTCCGTTGATACATTCTACGCTGTGGAAAGCTCGGGCGAGCAGGACGTCCAAGGCCCTGTTGCTCGCTCCTCGGCTCGAGAGGGGACTAATTCGGACTTGGGTGAAGATTCTTCCGAGGTCGCTGCTGAAATAGATGGGATGAGCCTTCCAGAAGAGAGGGGAGCGAGCATCGAGCACCAGGTTAGGAGCGAGCAGCGAGCAACTGGACCAGGGGGCGAGCAAGAGGGAGTCACATGGGAATTTCTCCGAGAGATAAACTTTCCCGTTTCAAGGTCAATGCCCGAGTCTCTTATTCCTAAAGCCGTAGTCCGAAGACAAGATTGAATTGATTACGCCAATAAGTATCATAATACTTTTCCCACTCCCGCTCGACCTATCATGGAAACCCGTTCATCGCCATATACAGCAGGGAGGGTATCCAGTGAGGTTATATAGGAGGATTTAGTTCGGATACGATCTCGCTATCGTATTCCGTACGACATCCATTTGTATGCCCCCCAACCAGGAGAGAGAGCTGACGACCCACCTCCAGGTTGCACTGCTATCAACCTCGACATACTTAAATTGGGGTTCCCTCTCCCTCTACATCCTGTAATCGGGCAATTCCTGAAGGATATAAACCTGGCAATCACTCAGATTACTCCTAACGGTTGGAGTACTCTGCTGTCTTTTATTACCCTTTTCGGGTTGGAGGGGTACCGGAATAAGATCAGCACGACGGAGATACACTATGCACTGACTATCTCTTCGGCTGCTCATGAAGAAGGGCTTGGTTGGTATTACATCAAAGCCCGTAGTGGCGTTAAGCTAATTGAAGGAGTGCCCAACAAGGTCAAGGGTTGGCACAGGCAGTTCTTTTATATTGGCGGCGATTGGCGGGCGTCCTCCGATTTTTTGGGAGGACCGGGGTGTATAGACTCTCCTACGCATTTCGGCGAAATTCGGCGTAGGTTTTAAATCTCAGTTCATCGAACTTTTAGGTGAACTAATTTTAATCTTTTTCTTTGTTTTTGCAGGTCCGCGTATCCTGAAGTGGGGGCATCCGGATCTGAGTGAAGAGTTTCTATACGTCCTTGCGTTGATTTCTCTTCGGGACGTTAAAGATCGGAGTGTTGAACATCTCTCGCAAGCGCACCTTCGCAAGCACGCTCAGTTTATCACTAGTGCTCACCATTTGGAAGCACAAGCAGAGGTCCCTGAGGGTAAGCATTACTTGTTATTTTTCCCGTGTTATCTATTATCTGTCCTTGTTGGTCGCCTTGGCCTTACTGGTCGCCTAGGGCCTGCTGGTCGCCTAGGCCCTGCTGGTCGCCTAGGCCCTGCTGGTCGCCTAGGCCTTGTTGGTTGTTTTAGGATAAGTTTTACTTGTCAATTTTACTGATAATTTTTGTGTTGTTTTCAGCTCAAAGGGTAACGGTCGCTGTTCCTCCCATTCCCGAAAGCTATCATTTACTCGCACGTCGGGTTAAACAAATGGCAGCTAATCATCCTTCAAAGAAGAAAAAGTTTGATCCTTGCACTTCCTTGATCAGGCTTAGAGCTGAAGCAGATGAGGATGAAGAAGAAGCTCCCCAGGACCCTCTCCCTGTTCCTCAGGCTCCTGTTCCTGCTCCCCGCCCTCCTGCTCGCTCTTCGCCGCCTCCCCAAGACACGAGGGGCAAGAAACGATTTGCCAAGGAGACTGCTCCTCGTAGGGGAGATGACCGTGCTAAGCGGGCAAAAGGGCAAGGCTCTTCCCAAGTGGGTAAATCTACTGCTCGCTCCTCGCCGGTGGAGGAGGTGACCGAGCAGCAAGTTGTGGGCGCAATGATCGCCGGTCAAGGAAGAAGCACATCTCCTGACAACTCATACTTGGGCTACGACCCCGTGAAAATGAGGGAGTGAGTATCTTCCTATTCAGTTTGATCGTTTACTCCTTTGACTTTGTTTTCTGATGACTTTTTCTTTTGAACAGGTACCGGAAAAACGACTATCCCGGTCGTTCAAAGGTGCTTCACCAGTTTAGCTGTGTGAAGTCTCCTCCCGCACCCCAAGAGATTAAGGACTCCCACGTCCGCAGAGCCATGGAATACGTCCCCCGCTCGTGGACCAAGACCGGCGAAGAAATTATTCAGAGCCAAAGTCTCAGTGATAATGCTCGTCTGTTGAGCTACAACTCGAGCCATCAATCAATTACAGCCCAACGAGTCTTGGATCAAGCCGTCGAGTTAGAGTGAACAAATCGCGGTCTGGGGCGACGGCTCGAGCAAGTTGAAGCAGATCGTGATGCTCAACTTGTTCAGTTGAAGAAGAGGGACGAGGAGCTGAAGAAGAAAGACGAAGAGTTGGCTAAGATGAAGGCTGACTTCGAGCGAGCCAAGCTCACATGGACGCGGGAGGTAAAGGCCGCTGAGGACCGGGAGATGATAGCGTCTAACGCTTCAGAGAAGCTTAGACTGGATTTAGGTGTCGCCATGGATCGTTTGCAGGTCCTGGAGACAGAACGGGTGGGTCTGGTGGAGAGAGTGGAGTCATTGAAGGTCCACGTCGACCAGCTGGAGAAGAAAAACAAGCGTGCCATTTCTTACACCACTTATGTGCAAGATGTAACTGATAACACCAATCTTGGTTACATCTGCGCATATGCTGATAGTGTGAGGAATGTGAAGTATGCTTTGGATAACTGTTTGGACGTGATGACCTCGACCATCAAGGACTTCACTGATTATGTCACTGAAAACCCTCCAGCACCCGGCTTTGAAATCCCAGTGGCTGATTTGGGAGAGATGGGGGTTGATCTGAGTGTTTTTAAAGATGACGTCCGTGTTGTGGCCCCCAGAGAAAGAGTAGAGGCGGATAGGGACATGACTATTTTTGAGGCTCTGGGCCCCCTCCTCCCGAATCCCCTTGGTGAAGCAAGCTCCTCTGCTGCAGTAGGCGAGCAGCAGGCCTCTGGGGTTGATGTGCAAGATGTTCAACCTCCTCCTTCTTCCCAAGATCCTTTGGTGCCACCTGCTCCGCCAGCTCCCGAGACTTAGGCTTAGTTTCTTTTTTGTCTAGCTAATGTAATAGGATGATGGTTGTATGTTCATCTCTTGTAATTTTTTGGTGCTAATGAATGGGAATTGCACTTTTATTTTATTGTTCGCCTCTTATTTGCCCTTTAATTATTTTTTTGCTTAAGTATTTCTTTCTTAAGTTGAAAGTAAAATACTTTTCCTTGCAAATTTATGCATGTTGATCATGTATGGGTCTATTTTGTTCTTTTAAGAACTTAACCCCTTATCATGCTTCTTTCTATGCCTTGTTGTTCGCCCCTTGCTATATTTGTGCATAAGTGCCTTTAGCTTTGGAACGAACAACTATGTATTAGCATGTGCCCTGTTGCTCGCCTCCACTATACTTGTGCTTTATGCATTTAGTATCTTGGGCGAGCAACTTCGTGTGATGGGGCGATCTGGTGGGCTCCTGAGTTTCATGGACCCTGCTGCTCGCCTCCTTTTGGACTTGTGCTTTCAACACCTGCTTGTCCTCCGGCGAGCAGTTTTTCTTCTTGGCGAACAGTTGGGTTTTAACACCTTTTGCTTTCTTATGTACATAATTCACTGAACCATCATTCATCCACTTACAAATTTTGCCCAAAAAAGTGTAAAATTTTCATCGATCTTACACCTTACAAAAATATAAACGACACGATAGCCTATAAAAAACTTTACATTGGTTTCCTAATTATTGGTAATATTTCTTCAATAAAGCCGCGTTCCAGGTGTATTGGGCCGAGTTGCCTTCCATGTCTTCGAGATCATATGTGCCGTTGTGCCACTTTTGAGTTATCTTGAATGGGCCCTCCCAAGTCGGTCCAAATACACCTGGAGGCGTTGCTAGGATTTTTCGGAGCACCAGATCCCCGACTTCAAATTCCCTTAATTTTACTTGTGAGTTGTAGTACCTTGCAATCCTTCTTTTATATATCTCGTTTTTTATTTCTGCTGAGATTCTTTTTTCGTCGATCAAATCCATCTCTGCAGCTAGTGCCTTGTTGTTTTCCTGTTCATTGAACTCGGCTACCCTCTCAGTCGGTATTTTGAGCTCTATAGGTATAACTGCTTCTGTACCGAATGCCATAGCAAATGGTGTTTCTCCAGTGCTTGTTCTATGTGATACCCTATATGCCCAAAGTACCTCGGGCAGTTCTTCCGACCACTTGCCTTTCTTATCTACCAGACGGATTTTGAGGATATGCTTGATTATCTTGTTGACTGCTTCGACTTGACCGTTAGATTGAGGATGATACGGTGTTGAAAAATGTTTCTTGACCCCCCACTTTTTGCAAAAATCTCTTATCTTTTTTCCTTCGAATTGCTTTCCATTGTCTGTCACTATTGCTTGTGGGACTCCGAACCGGCAAACTATATTTTTCCAGATAAAATTGATCATTTTCTCTTGTGTTATCGTTACCAGTGCTTCAGCTTCGGCCCATTTCGTGTAATAGTCCACGGCCACTACTGCAAATCTGACATTCCCCTTTCCCGTTGGGAAAGGTCCTATGATGTCTATTCCCCACTTTGCGAACGGCCATGGACTATTTACCGAAATCAGCTCCGTTGGCGGCTTATGGATGTTGGGAGCGAACAGCTGGCACCTGTGACATGTTTTTGCAATTCTGATTGCGTCTTGTAACAGAGTTGGCCAGTAGTAACCTTGCCTTACTGTTTTGTATGCCAGTGCCCGCCCCCTGCGTGATTTCCGCATACTCCTTCGTGTATTTCTTTCAGAACTTCCTGACCCTGCCCCCTTGCTAGGCATTTTAGTAGGGGCAGTGAAAATCCTCTCTTGTAGAGTTGGTTATCCATGATTGTGAACCTTGCTGCTCGCTTGGCTACCTTTGCTGCTTCTTGGGGATCTTCAGGTACTGTGTTATCTTTGAGGTATCTATATATCGGTGTCCTCCAATCAACATCTGTCAATTCTTCTTCAATCTGATTGATCTTATAGTCACCGGTAGATGGGTTAGAAATTCTTGTGATGGTGACTTCTGAAAGCTTTGCTGGTCCCGTACTAGTGGCCAAACGAGCAAGCGCATCTGCTTGCGCATTGTTGTCCCTTGGCACTTGCTCGATGTAGATTTGCTCGAAAAGCGAAGCCAGGTGAGCAACAATTTTTTGGTACAAGGCCATGTTTTCATCCTTGGCTTCGTATTCCCCACGGACTTGGTTGACTATCAGCTGGGAATCTCCATAAATTTGAACTTTTCGAACCCCCACAGTCAGAGCTAACCGTAACCCGGCTATCAATGCTTCGTACTCAGCCTCGTTGTTTGTTGCCATGAACTCAAACCTTACGGCTGAGGTGAATACTTGTTCGTCTGGACTGATCAACACTATCCCGGCTCCTGCTGCTGTGTTATTCGATGATCCGTCTACATACATGTGCCATGGGTGATTGTGACCTCTCATCGGATCTTGAGGGAATGTTAATTCGACAATAAAGTCGGCTAACGCTTGTCCCTTGATCGCTGTTCGAGGTGCATAAGTTATTCCAAATTGGCTTACTTCGAGCGACCACTTGAGGAGGCGACCAGCTGTGTCAGGCCTTTGTAAGATTTGCCTTAATGGAAAAGTTGTTAAGACTTCCACCTGATGATCGAAGAAGTACGGCCTTAGCTTTCTCACACTCATCACCAGTGCGTAGGCTAACTTTTCCATGGGCGAATACTTAATCTCTGCTTCATGCAAGGCCTGACTCACGTAGTAAATTGGCAAGTGAGATTTCCCTTCTGCTCGAACTAAAACTGAGCTGATTGCCACCTCTGATGCTGCTATATACAAGTACAGTTTTTCTCCGGAGACGGGTTTTGATAGAGTTTTAGTATCACTCAGATACTCCTTCAACTGCTCAAACGCTTGTTGGCAATTATCCGTCCACTTGAACTGTCCTTTCTTAATGGCATCAAAGAAAGGTCGGCATTTGTCTCCGGACCTGGAAATGAACCTGTTTAGGGCTGCTAGGCATCCGGTTAGTCGTTGAACTTCTTTAACAGACCTTGGCGGCTGCATATCCATAATTGCTTTGACTTTTGATGGATTCGCCTCAATACCCTGTTGACTGACCAGGTGCCCAAGAAATTTTCCCGAGTGTACCCCGAAGCTACTTTTCTTTGGGTTTAGCTTCATGTTATATGCTCGAAGTATTTCAAACATTTGTGCAAGGTGTTCCAAATGATCTTCTTTCCTCGGGCTTTTCACGACTATGTCGTCCACGTACACTTCCATTGTCTTGCCGATATGCTCATTGAACATTTTGTTAACGAGTCTTTGGTACGTGGCTCCTGCGTTAATCAACCCGAACGGCATCCTTTTCCAACATAACAAGTTTTTGTTGGTATAGAACGCTGTGTGTTCCTGGTCATCTGGGTGCATTGGTATTTGATGATACCCAGCAAATGCGTCCATGAAGGTAAGGAGCTCGTGTCCTGCCGTGTTGTCCACCAGTTGGTCAATATGAGGCAGTGGAAAGTTATCTTTAGGGCAAGCGGCATTCAAATCAGTGAAGTCGATACATAGCCTCCATGTACCATTTGATTTCTTTACTAACACCGGGTTTGCTACCCATCTAGGACATAAGGCTTCTTTGATAAGATCATTGTCGAGTAGCTTCTTCACTTCTATGTCCAATGCTTCATATTTGTCGGGCCCAAATTTTCTCCTTTTTTGCCTCACCGGTTTCTTAGTTGGACAAATATTTAGCTTATGACAGGCATGCTCAGGGCTAATGCCTACCATATCAGCATGTGACCATGCGAATACATCGAGATTGGACTTGAGAAACTCTTTCATTCTGGATCTGTATGGTTCAGGGAGCTCAGATCCAATGAATAATTCCAAGTCTTCTCGATTTTGGTCAATTCTTATTGCCTCCAACTCCTCTACCGGGGTTGCTCTCCTTTTTTGGTCTTTCCATCGAGGATCGATAATGGGCCCTTCAAAGTTGATCTCATCCTTGATCACTGGTTCTGCCCCCAGTCTTGGCTCCAAGTCTTCAGCCTGATTTAGTTCGGGTATGGCCTCTCTTCCCTGTTGCTCGCCCATGCCCTCCTGCTCGTCCATGCCCTGCTGGTCGTCCACCTCCATCATTTCAGTGTCGACGGACTCCATGACTTCATCTAGGATGGATGGTTCACCTTCGTCCCTGCTGCTCGGCTGCTCGTCCATCATGGACATTCTGTTGTCAGTGGGTTGAAGTTGCAGGAGGCATTCTCGGGCTTTCCTTTGATCACCTTTAACCGTACCTGACCCTTTTGGAGTTGGAAATTTAAGACAGTAGTAGTACGTCGAAACGGCCGCTTTGAATTCATTTATGAAAGGTCGACCAAGAAACCCGTTGTAGGCAGACTGTTGATTTACAACTAAGAAATCTACCATTCTAGTCAGTCTCCTTTCGGGATTCTCAGTCGATACAAGTTCGACCGCCAACGTAACTAGTCCTAAAGGAACGGTTACAGCATCTCCAAATCCTACTATTTTATGATCACATTCTCTAATATACCCCTCACAATCATCTATCTGATCTAGTGTGCTTTTGAACAAGATGTTCGTGTAGGAGCCTGTGTCCACAAGCAAACGGTGAACTCGGGCTCCCATGATATTAGCACAGATGATTAGTGAGTCATTGTGTGGGGTAAGTATCCCGTCCAAGTCCTTCTCAGAAAACACCAGTTCGCCTGTCTTTATAGTAGCCTGGTTTACCCCAACTTCCCTGATTTGAGCTACCGCCCTCAGCTCTGCTTTCCTTTTCCTTTTAGACATTGGTGGCCTACCATCAGAACAGCCCCCTACCGGTCCGGATGGCTCGAGCATTAAGATTTCTTGGACGGGTTCAGCTGGGGCTGTCATCGTTTTCTTCCTTTTTTGATCCCTCCTGCTCGGCTGTTCGTCGCTCTCGTCATCTTCCGAGCCGGAGGATATCGCCACCCTTGGTTTCTTCCCTGGTTGTCGCTTCACAAATTCTGATAACTTTCCTTCTTCGTAAAATCTCCACAACTGTTTTAAGAGATCTCGGCATTCGCTCGTGAAGTGACCTATAGTTTGATGGTATGCACAAAATTTGTTGGGGTTCATCTTTCCTCGTTCTTGCCGTATCTTACGGGGTTCAGACAGCATATCTTTATCCTTCACGTTGTTGTATACAGCTTCGATTGATGTGGATAGGACATGGTTCAACTTCTCCTTCAATTCGGACCCTTCACTAAAAGCTTTCATGTTCCTAGGGGCCTTGTATTCCCCTCCTGACTTCTTTCCCGATTTCTTGGTATCAGCCTTGTCTCCTAGCTCTCTCTGTAGAGTTTCTTGCATCGAAATGTACACTCCAGCCTTGTGCCTGAATTCGGAATAAGTTTTAGGGAAAGCTAGGTGCATTTCCTTCCACAGATCTGTCCCCTTCCTAAGCCCTGCCATAACTGCCACTATCTTAGTATCCTCACTTACTGGTTCTCCTTCCAGTAGGACTTTGTCGAATCTCTCAAGGAAAGCTCTATCGGACTCCTCGTCTCCTTGCCTCAGATCTGCCAACCTGTGTCTCTGCGTAAGGTAAGATCCGACCGTGGAGAAGTGCGAGAGGAATTCCTTGCTGATTTGCATGAACGAACTGATGGAGCCCGGAGCTAGTGCGGAGAACCATCTGTGAGGGCCGTCACCAAGAGTCAACGGAAAATTCCGACATTGAGTTGCGTCGGATGCCTTAACCGATATCATGTAATCGGTATACTTGGACAGGTGTACTTTCGGGTCTGAATTTCCTTCGTACAAATTAATGGCTGGGAATTGTACTTTCTTTTGTACCGGCGCATTAAGGATATCCAGGGACAAGGGTGATGATGGCAACATCGTCGATCCGTCGCCTTTCTTTTCCTCCAACTGTTTTTGCATCTCTTCCACCGCTTTTTTCAAAGCTTGCCACTCATCTGGAGACGTTTTTCCGCTAGAAGGCTGTTCGTCATGATTGGGTTCAATGACCTCTTCATGACGCAGTCCCTTGCTAACGGGACGTTTCTCTTGAGTGGCGTGCCTAGCGATGTTACTGGCTCCATTGGGACCTAATCGCCCAAAGGCTGATCTTCTTAGCCTTTCATGCACTGAGCGGCGAGCAGCAGGGTGTGTTGGCCCAGTTGCTCGCTCCTCGCCTCTCAGTTGATCCTCCCTATGTGTTCCGCGATAACTTGCCCTTCTTGTGTGATGGTGGCTTATACTCCTTGTGTCCCCGCTGCTCGACTCCTCACCTGTCCCCGGAGTGGACTCTCCTCGACTTCCAAGTCTTTCACTTAAAGGAGCTTTCCCTTTATTCCTACGGATTTCTTCGCTGTCAACCTCGTCATTTCGTGCGTCTTTTCTTCTTTCGCTTCGCTGCTCGCTCGCCCTGTTGGTCGCCGCCTGCGTCCCTGATGGCCCGACCATTTGTCGCCTTTGTAATGCTTGTAAAACAGCAATCGTTTTTGCTAGCTCTTCGGGATTTTGAGCAAGAGCTTCCACTTCTGGCGGGATTGTATCAATGGTAACTTGGACATTTCTTTGCGAAATTGCTTTTACCGTACGTGCATGTCCTTCGGTAGACGAAACCCTCGTTTTTGACCTACGACTTGGAGACGTGCTCAAATGTCGTTCTTCTTGTGATCGAACCATTTTGGTTGCCGAAGTACAAGTGGTAAGCAAATGAATGGGGTGATTATGCCTCCAACAAACACCTTTCTTAAGAGTTACTAGCTTTGTTTGTATGAATATAGTGGTTTGAAAACCCTAGTTCATACACACATGCATTTAAACCCTCAAAGTGATGATTATATGGATGATTTTGCTTCAAATAGTGTGTACACTTGATCTCCGATGGCTTCCTCCCGGATTCCGGCCGGATTTTGCAGATTCCGGTGGAGTTCTTCAACCTTCCTTCGACTTTTTTGTGAAACGGAGGTTCGGGACCCTCCTTCTAGCGCCAATTGTTGATGACCTTTTCTAATCTATGATAATTAGTGGCTGTTTTTACTACATAAGATCATCAAACAAACATTAAGATCATGATATATAGTGCAAGAAATGAATTTGCAAGAATTGAGCAACTTTTTATTATGGGAAAAAATCCTCCCCCTTCATGCAAATGAAGGGGTATTTATAGGCATACAAAGAGGCTAGGTGTCACCATCTTGATGGCTTAGCCATTGGGATCTTGCCAAGTGTTATGACTTTTGTACAACAACTAATCTATTGCCCAATAAATGGGTGCCAAGTGTAAAGACACATTAACTATTTCTAAAGTTAGTGACTCTTGGTATTCCCAATGTTGTACTTGGTCTTTGAAACCACTCAGCTACTCTCCTTGGTGCTCAGCTACTCGTCTGTATGTCTTCGTTGGGTGTTGGAAACCCTTATAATCCAAGTTGCTCGCCTGCTCGCCTCTTGTTAAATACTTTGGGTCTTCTTGCTCTTGTTGTTCACTACTTCGTAATGGCCTTTATGACCAGTTGCTCGCCGCCTTCACATGGGTACTTGCCCCTGTTGCTCGTCCTCTTCCATTTGGTCTACAGTCCCTGCTGCTCGCCTCTTAGGGCATATAGTCCCTGTTGCTCGTCTTTTTCCATTTGGTCTACAGTCCCTGCTGCTCGCCTCTTAGGGCATATAGTCCCTGTTGCTCGTCTTTTTCCATTTGGTCTACAGTCCCTGCTGCTCGCCTCTTAGGGCATATAGTCCCTGTTGCTCGTCTTTTTCCATTTGGTCTACAGTCCCTGCTGGTCGCCTATCAACATAGTAATCATTTGTTTGTTTTGGGTTGGATGTAGTAGGGGTGGATGAGGCTTTATGTCAAATCAATAATGATGATATATTAGTATATTATTATTTATTAAAGAGGTAATGATTGAATGATTGTGTTGAATTATAATATAAAATAATTAATATTATTATGTATAATTATTTAATTATATTATATTATTTGAATTGAATTAAAACACAAAACAATTGAATCAATAAAATGATATTAGCGTGGTTAAATTTTTATTAATGTTGTTAAAATTACAAGAAATTAATTATCCGACACGAAAATGTCAATTAATACCAATTTAATTTGATTTTATTGAATTCATACATTTTTTATTTTTTTTAAACATAATAAAAAAAATTAAATTCTTAAAACAATTCAACTACACCATACATATATTTAATATATTAAAGACATGCATCATCATATTACATGTGGTGAAATTTGAACATTCTCATCGTTAATTCATAATATTATTTTTATTCATTTTCAAATTTTGTATCTAATAATGAATTATAAAACGAAATAAATAACCAATGTTTTAATGGATATATATTCAATACAATTTTTTTTATAAGAAGCCGTTATTCTATTTTTAAAATGTAATTTTTCTCTTATTGTTAATCTTCATTCATTATAAGAATATAAAAAATTATCTACGAAATATTCCATTATGTTTTCGATAAAAATAATTTTGTTCTTAAATAGTGGGGATTGTCTGCGACGCGCCTACAAAGGAATTTTAAATTAATTTAAAGTAAATTTTAATATTTATAGTCATGTTTTGTCTATTGCTAAGTTAAGAAAAAATGTTCTCAATTTATTTATATGGTAGACATGATTAATGAATGAAGATATCAATTAATTTCACGCATATTTACTATTAATATGTTTTCATTGAATTTTTTGTAAACAATTAAAATAAATAATATACTAATTTAATTGATGGTGTATTATAAAGTAGAAAATAGAGATTAATAAAATATATATTTTATGTGAAAAAATAAAGTTGATGTGATAGATATTGAGTTATGTGAAAATAGGGGTATAGATGTATAATAGGGGTGGATGTGTATTTGGATGGGGGATGAGATGTACAAATCAAAAAATTGGCCGGGACGGGGGGAAGCCCATCCCCCATAAGCTGAAAACAAACACACCCTTAAATCTTTGTAGTTTTTATTCTTCAATCTATCATTTTATGTTCAAGTTTTCATTCTTGATCATTGGTGAATTACAGAGGGCTTTGGTGGATTATATTGGATTAATTTTTGGCTCTAAATTTAGAACATGATATTATTTGTTACATGTTATGTATTTTAACCAGCAAAATACGAAATAAAATATCAAACAGAATTGAAAATCGTTATTAGCTTCCGACAAGTTTGACTTCAAGTCTTTCAACCATTCACATTCACGCTTATTTAGTCGAACTCACTACCCAATGCATTTCTTCATGTGTTTACTTATCAAGTACATATTCTTAGATGGCTTTCAATATTATGTTGTAATGTATATGTGTGTGTAACCTTTTGATGAATCATTTATATCATGCAATAGATGCGATTTTTAACAGTCTAATTAATTTTGACACAAAAACTTTCAACGGTTTTTTCTTTTTGGCCTTATGAGCCGTTAAGATAACTTAAAATAATAAAAGATTTTTTTTTTTAAAGAAGAAGATGAATTAAAATAAAGTTGAAATTATATTAATTGTGGATCATACATTTTGTGTATATACGGAGTATATTGTAATACATCGCATATAAACCAGCCAAATTAGGTATGTCCATATTGGAATTTCAAATTGAAAAAGTCAGAATGTCATAATGATCTGGTTTGACCAATTGAGCTGAAACACAAGAAATTAATTTGAGCGGAACTACTGTGAAATTCGTGTGAATGTATTTAATTTATGTATCTACTACCGAACTTGTACTCCCAACCTTCCAAATTAAAAGCCACTACTAAATATACATAGTTTTTTGTATTTTATTTCTGAAATTTTATAAATGGGATAGGGTTGAAAATCAAATCAAAATATTCGATACTCGAATCGAGATCATTTGATAAATCTCGTTCGAGCTGAGTTCAAAATAAATATTAAATAAACTTATGTTCAGAATAGTTTAAAGTTCAGCTTGAACTCGATAATTAAAAATATCAAAATACTTAAGCACGGGTCGTGTTCGGTTCGATTAAAGTTCGTTTGAGCTTGACTTGATTAATCATCGAGCAAGCTCAAACGTGAAGATCAAAATTCGATAAAAAATAAATTTAAACATCAAATGCATTCTGCTCGAATCATTTACCATTACAACCCTAAGTGGGGGCAAGTGGGGGCGTTGCTGATGCAGTACTACATCAAATTTCAGGTCGATCATTTACTATGTACAAAATCTTTTTATAATGTAACTTCTTTTATTGTCGGTACATATCATCTAAGTAATGATCAATATGATAAACTTCTTTTGCTAAAGAAACTTAGATTAATATGATATACTTCTCTTTTGCCAAAGAAAATAATTTGTATGAAAACTGTAGGTTTCCGGTGAATTAAATTCACGTGATTCTTTAAATTTGAATAATACTGTATTTTCTAAGACAAAGTATAGTTTGAAACTGGTTTATACATAAATTGTTAAAGTGTATTAGTTGTTTTAATTGAAGAATATTAATTGTTTTATTGAAGAGTATTACTGGTTTACACTAATAATCTTCAGTGAAAACAACTAGTATCCTTTGATGATTCATATATAAACCAATTTCACTCTATACATACTCATTTTCTAATATACTAAGTATCACATCTTAAAAATATGGATTATTCATAATGAAACGATAAAAATATGATACCTCCTACGTGTATTAATTAGAAGGTATTTCGAATTTATTCTATTTTTCTTTTAATATGGTTCCCAGAAGATTTTATATTCCACAAATGATTGAAAATTTACATTTTATGGTATCAACTCTACAAAATATAAATACATTGAATTAAAAATGCACTTTGAACTCTTGATTATACTACGAGGAAAAGATTAAAAAACAAGACAAAATTTATAGTATCTTTTTCTTTTCTTTTTTATGTCTTCCATTGTGGATTTAAGGTTCTATGAATATATTTGATTTGAGAGATTGGTAATTCAAGTTTGATTGTTTTCTAATCGTAAAAAATATGTGAACCCGAATTGATATTAGCTTTTTCTTTTTTTCAATATCATTATCTTGCATACGCGCATTCTTATATGCATCAAGTGCATGATGCACTCACTTAACCATTGAGGTTGTTTACATTGAAAAGTATAGATTAATTACACAAAAAATATGGTTAGATTACACTGAAAAGTTTATACTGAAAACTGATTTTTAGTATAAACTTTTTAATATAATATAACTATATTTTCAAGTGTAATCAAATCATACTTTTCAGTGTAAACATTTTTAACTGTTGAATAAATACATCATGCACCAAGTGCATAAGAGAGTTAATCTTATGCATAAACATTATCAATGTTATTCATACACATTATCATTATTGTGCATATATAAAAATACACATACACTCATGTGCACCTCATTATTGTGCATATATAAAAATACACACACGTACACTCATACGCACTAGGTGCACGGTACACTCACTCAATAGTTGGAATTGTTTACATAGTAATTTTCAGTGTAATCTAACCACACTTTTCAGTGTAATCAAATCATATTTTTCAGTGTAAACAGACTCAACTGTTGAGTCTATAAACCAAGTGCACAAGAGAGTTACTCATAAAAATATTGTTTAAAAATTAAAATTTTTTTTTTTAAACAATGACATTAACAAAAATCACCTTGAACGCAAGTTCAACCTTATTTCTTCTAATTAATGATTCGATCGCGATATCCTAACTCACATTGTATCATTTTTGAATGTTTATCACTTTTAAGTAATTCAAACTTATCAACGTGTATCTCTTAAATAAGTATAGTACGTTTTAAAGCAACTTTTTCATTCATTACGAAATTCCAACTAAATAAGAAAGCAAATATTTTGCTAATATAAAATCATCTTGTACTTGAAGCCAAAACAAAACAAACTAGAAAAATTACCCATATCCTTTTTTTCTCTTTATTTTTATTTTGGGGGAAAATCTTGAAATTTAAACCACAAATTAAAGGTAACTAGTTATAATGACGCCAGCTGGCAATGGATGGGTGCATATGTATATAAGATCTTAATAGTTGTATCACTTTTTGACCATAAGAATGATACCAATATTTTGGCGATTGGCTATATAATGGGTCATAACCAGAAATTATTAGGTATAGTTCTTTTCTTTTCTGTTTTCCTCTTAAGATATTAAATTATACCAGTGACAGATAGGCATGCTATAAAAAAAAAAAAAAAACCAGAATTGCCGGTTCGGACAGAAACTGTCGGTTCCGCGGTTCCGGTTTCGGACCCGAACCGAAATCGTTAAATATATGGTTTAATTCCGGTTCTAGCAACTTCAAAACCGGAACCAGCGGTTCCGCCTAGTTTTTTTTTTTTCATTACTTTCACCTGTAAATACCGTCTCATTTCCACCCCAAAATGATTCAAAACATTACTTTCTCCTCAACTATTTTTTGGTACTCAATATTCGACTCATTGACCGACTAATCCGGAGGACCCATAACCCACTGTCCACTAGCGGGGGCCCCATTTCTCCTCACCTCTTTCTACTCCCACTCAATTCTCAAAGTTTATATTACTACTCTAATCTCACTAATTAATATTAGTATATATTATTACTACACTACATATTATTTACTACACTTCAAAATTTAAGATCTTAAGTTGTACTAATTCGAATAGTTCATTTTATAATAAATTTGTAATAGATCAATTAGTTTGTAATAATAGATACTAGATACTTATTTTAAGTTAAAAGTACTAATTTGTAATAATTCAAGTAGAAGATGATATTATATTAGCAAACTATTTGCTTTCTTATTTAGTTGGAATTTCGTAAACATTCCCTAATTTAGATTCGAAAACCGGAAAAAAAATCAAGAATGAGCGATTCAGAATCGAAATCATCGATTCGAAAATCGAACCGAAACCGCCTTAACAACGGTTTGGTTCCGATTTCAGTTTCCAAAATTTTGGATTGATTAATTATTAAAAAGTTTAAAACAGGGAACGCGACTGTTTGCACTCAATACCTTAAACCACAAATATAAAGGGGTGTTAATTATATAGCCAGTCTTAATTAAATATGTCACGTATATGGTTAAAATTTGAACTTAAAACAATATTAATTATGAAAAAAGAAGACATTATAAATTTCATAATTTAAACCGATGATAATCAAATAAAAATGCTAATAATGCCATTGGACGCTTAATGAACATAAAATTAATGAAAATTGATAAATTCCATTAGATAAATTTTTGAATGAGACTAATCATGTAATTGATATAAACATTAAATATATTACCAGGACCATTATCATCATCTAAGTGTTTGTCAATCTTTTCACAATTACACTTTGGTGATCAAATCGATTTCACTATTATTCCCATTTTAATCTAACTCTCGTTTAGAGAAAAAAAAAACATTTTAAAATATCTATTGTTTTTTGAGTTTTCAGGTGGTATTAAATGTTTTTTTTTTTTCAGTTTTCTCTTTTTAAATCTCATTAATAACCTATACAAAGTTAAATATATTCAGACATTTTATACAAAATAATTATTAGTAGTTTCAATCAATTTAGCATTTCTTTTAATTTTATTAAACCAGTTCAACCAATAGATGATGCCCGATTTTGATTAGGTATTTAATTTGAGTTATTTGTGCACTTTCCACTGCTAACATTGTTAATGTTTTCTGTCCGTGTACTGAAATGTTTAGAGTATGTATAGAATGAAATTGATTTATATATGAATCAATGAAGGGTATTAGTTGTTTTCACTGAAGAGTATAAGTTGTTTTCACTGAAGAGTATTACCGGTTTATACTGAAGAGTTTTAGTTCATTTTCACCGAACAACTAAAACTCTTTAGTGTAAATCAGTAATACTCTTCAGTAAAAACAACTAATTAAAATTCTTCAGTGAAAACAACTAATACCCTTCGTGGATTTATGTATAAACTAGTTTCACTGTATACTTTGTCAAATGTTTATAAGTTGAAAAGAGTAAAATTAAAATATTTGTATTTCAATTAACTGGCAAATAAGTAATTAATCAATATGCAGTTTCAAAAACATTCCGAGTAGCATAACAACGGCAAATTTTTTTATTTAGGCCAAATAGCAAAATTGATTGCAAAAATAGGGGTCCTGGAATTTTTTTACGTATATAGGGTTGATCGCGCCTGGGAGAGGTGATCAACTGAGTAGATCGCGCTCCCTAGGCGCGATGCAAAGTGGGCCACCATTTCTACTCTTGATCGCGCCTGAGAGAGGCGATCTAAATGAGTAGATCGCGCTCCCCAGGCGCGATCAACACCAAGAGCCGCCACGTCGTAGATCGCCTTCGGCAAGGGCGAGTCTCGACAAGCTCTGGCAAGCGCACATGGCCAGCTGCTGCTTTCCCACGCGGTTGGACCTCTATTTTGTCTTTTTTCGTTGGGTAATATGCATATAACAGATGCTTCCTTCTTCTTCCTCCTCACCTTTCTGCTACACGAAAATTTCTTCCTCCTCTTCTTCTGCTACACGAAAATTTCTTCTTCCTCCCCTCACTACTATTTCAGTTTTGTTCTTCTTTCTCCCCTCATTGCATCGAAAATTTTAGTACTCCTTTCAAAATTCATCCATCATTTTAGTATTCCTTCTCCCCTCTTTATTCTGTCCGAATTTTAGCCAAATACAAGGAAAAAATAACCATTTTTTTCCAAAATACAAACCAATCTCCACAAAAATGTAAGTATTTTGATATTTTGAAATTTTTTGCAGTTTTTTTATTTTATTCTTAAATTTATTTTTCTCAATTTGCAGTCTCATATATACACAAAAATAAAAGCTAGTTGGTATTTTGCTATCTACCTGAGGAGTACAGACACTACTATCAAAAGGTAAATTCTTCAAAAAATAATTACAATATTTTTCGAATTTATTTGCATGCATATATTATCTTTTTTTTAAATAACGGTGCACAGGAAATATGCTACTAGATGAAAAATTCTCAGTATATATATGTAAATTGTAATTATTGTACACATAGTATTTATTCTTGGTTCTAAAGGTTTTAAATCTTGATATTGAGTTTATGTTGTAATTGATAAATATTATTAAGTTCGTGAGTTTTTTTCCAATTAACCCAATTAAATATGGATATAAATGAATTATTTGTACAAATTCACTTCTTTTTTCCATATAAGGATGTGCTAATTTAGTGGGTCAAACTTACATTATAATTATATGACTTTATTTTAGAGGGTGTAAATAAATAAAAAAAAATTGAGAAAAATTATATAAACATAACAAATATTTTGAAATAAGATTTGAGGCCAAAAGCAGCAAAAGTTTTGGATAGGAGGGAGTATTTTTTTTTATCATAATGGAGACTTGAATATATGTTGCATGACCGGCTTTTGACCGAAAATAAATAAGGAAAATTTTGAAATTTAATATTAAATCTAGTTTGAAATTTAGAAAATTGATTTTAAAAAAAACTATCACCACCATTATACATCTATTATCACATTATTTAAAAAAAAAAAAATCAAAGTCCCCTATATTTCGAAATCTTATTCTTAAAGATCACTTAAAACCCGTAGATTTCAATCATGAACTTTTTTTTACAAGTATCTATTTAAAAAATAAAAATGATATAAACAAATGCCAAATGATATAAACCCGTAGATCGTTTTAATTCTTGCACAATAAAATTGGTTATAAGAAGCTCAGTCTAAACATTCATATCAATCATGGTCATGGTAATATTTTCTTTAAACGATTAATTTTAGGTAGCATTTAACTCAAATCAACCTCAGATCTGGATTACACTTAAAAAAATATTTTAATGAATTTGGAGTCAAACATTACACTTAAAAAAATTGACTTGAAAAAAAAAATTTGTAATATTTAATTGAGAAGATATTATTTTAATGATATTCATGTTAACTATATAACTGTGAACTACAATTTTATTAACATAATAAAACAATTAGTATTATTTAATGAAACAATATTACTTCTCCAATTAATATTTTTAGTGAAAACAACTAATATCATTTAATGAAACGATTAATACTCTTTAAATAAATTTCAAGATAAATATTACTCACAAAATATATTAAAATTTAATAAACTCACTGTTGCCTTGCTTATAATTTAAATGGTGGCATTTGGCTTTATAGCAAAAGTTGGATATACAAGTATAATTACTCAAAAATTGGTGACATTTGGCAAATTTAAACGGTAGCAACAAAAAAAAAAAAAATTTATTTTAAACGGTTGCAAATTTTGTGCAATATAGATTAAAGTTATTTAATGCATTAATAGTTTAATCCCACCATTATCTCTAATCTACTTTAAAAGTCAGTTTTATTGTAGTGTTAATTATTAATTTAAATTATTGAATTCGAAGACAAGAAAGATCTACAAGTAAATTTGGAGGATATCTTATATGGAGAATTAGTGTTTATTTATTATTATATATATAAAGTTTTTGTGAGGAGAATATTCAATTCATTAATAGGGATAATTACAATGATTAATACGTCTATTTATATTTATTTTATTATATATAGTACATGTAATAAAAAAAATAGATTTCATTGTTTTTTTATCTAATATGCAATCATTTCTGTATATTGTATAATTAGGCATTAAAATTTATAAGTGTGTTGTGTTGTTGAAGATATGTCAATCTTTCGCTATATTGGAATCCTTGTGCGCTCTTGTGGAGCTGTTATTGGAACAAGAAGAGTTGATCGTATGCTTGATTTCTATGGTCTATTACGTGTGTTGTCTGAGATTACGGGATTAGATTTGCGAGTGTGTTCTTTGAATGTGTCTTGCATAATAAATAATGGGAATGCCTCCTCTAGTTGTCCTATTAGGAACAACAACGACCTTCAATTTTTCTTCCATCCACAAGCGGGGGCTCAATTCAGTTGAGTTATTAGTGGAGGTTGAAATGAAGGTGCAGTACCCAGCATCCCATGGTCAGTGGGAGAACCAATACTATCCTTCTAAAGGGTCAGGTCGTGGCGGTGCCAATATGGATAGACCTTCAAACATTGCATACGAGACCCTGCAAGTGAACCATAATGAGTGGGGTGCTTGGGAAGATGAACCCTACCAACGTTTAGGGTCTAGTCATGCCGGTGGTTCAGATCCTAATATTGGACCATCTGGTATCACTAAGATAATGGCCCCTATCGGCACCTCCATAGCTGATATAGAAGGTGATCTATATCCAGACTTTACTTGTAATTCTGAACCAAGCGATAATGGTTCTGAGGACGAGGGGCCCTCTGATGAGGATGATACCACTAACAATCCTTGGATGCCAAGTGTTGCTGTACCAAATTCTCTAATGCCAAGAGTGAGACCTCATCCAAATTTGGGTGGAGTGCCATTTTTTGATAGGTCATGTGATGATGTACCTGTTGATTCAGTAGGCGTTCCAAGTGGTGATCTGGGCTACGATGCGGATGATGGAGTTTTGAGGTTAGAAATGATCTTCAAAGACAAAGAGACTGCGATCAATGTCGTGAAGAATTACTCGGTCCAACATGCAAGACGTGAGTACAGAGTCGAAGAGAGCAACTCGAAGTCAATGAAGTTGGTGTGCAAGCAGAACTATGCAAGTGAAAATGACAATTGCTCGACATTGCAACATTGTGAGTGGCATTTGCGCGCCTCATACCGTAAAAGATTTGGTCATTGGTGTAATACCCCGTCCCGTTTTATACCTTTTATACTCCTAGAACCCTTATTTTATTTTCTTATCTTTGTTTCTTTTTATTTTATTATTTTGTGTGTTTTTGTGTAATTTAAATATATACCCTTTTTACAAATTCCTAAATTCGTCGAAAGAATTAAATCTTTCAAAGCGAATAAAGGACTACGAGAAATTAAATATTCAAGTTTGAAATTAGGATTTCGATCCGTATAATTTATTGAGAATAATTAAAATACTTTAAAATATTAATTGAATCTCAAAATTGTATTAATTATCAAATCGGGATTAAACTCGTGAACCAAACGATCCCTGAACCGTATCAAATGAGAACGAAAATATCATAAATTAAAGAGGATTAATCACACCCACATGCTTATTCCTTCTTTAAAATTAATTTAATTAAATAGAAACAATCCCAGCCATGTATTTTACTCCTTCCTTTTTAATTTAATTAAGAAATTAAAGTTCAATGAATATCCCAATTCAGCTTCCCAAATCAAAACTATCCATTCCTCTCTCCTCAATTTTAGAAACCGCGTACGACTTTTTCTCCTCCTCTCCCCGGCGAGCACCGCTTCAATCGGAAGCCGACCGTCGCGTCGCCTCCCTCAATCGGCCGCTGCGCCTTGCACAGCAGTCGCGACGCCTCTGCCCTTCTCGTCGCGAAGCAGCACCAGCCGCGACCGCCGTCCTCTCCGCCCAGAAGCCGAGCGCCGCCCCTTTCTCCGTCGCGACGCCGCTGCAAGCGCCGCCGCTCACCGCCGAGCAACCACCGTTCGCCTTCTCCTCTTAAGTGAGCCTCGTTCCTTTTTCAGTCTGATTATTTTAATTTCATACTTTGTTTCGATTTAATTCGCTTCGGTTCCAATTTCATTCGTTTTGTGTTAATTGAAGATGTGGTCGTCTCTCTCCCTCTCGATTGAAGCCCGCCGCTGCCTCCCTCTTCCAGCGCCGCTCACCGCCCTGCGATGCCTCCATCTCCAGCGACCACCAACGCCACGGCCATCGCGCCTTCAGCACGACCTGGCGCCGCCGTCGCCCTCTTCAGACAGAGGCACCGCCTTCGCCCTCCGTCGCGCCAGCCACCTCTCACGCTGTCCTCAACCGCATCGTCCGCCACCACCGAGCGTCGCCTCCTCCCAACGCCGCTGGTCGTCCGTCCTTTGCTCGTTAAGTGAGTCTTGTAATTCAAGTATTTCAATTTCACAGTTTCTTCAATTGATTTCTCTCAAAGGAAATACTCATGGTCCGATTTCATTTCTTTTCATATCTAATCGAGACGTTGTCCTCTCCTCCGCCCTTTCCGATCTTTCCGGTGAAGCCCGAAAGACGAACCGCTGCCCATTTGTTTTCGGAAGAATCGAAACGACGCCGTTAGGCTGTCCAAATAACCCGACGAGTCTCCGAACTACGCCGTTAGGCTGCCCGATTTGGGACTCATAAGAATTGCTACCTTTTCTATTTCTCGTAATAGTTGGATTAGGAATTTAGTTGAATCCCCGTTGAGTCGTTGTAAGTTTTAAGATAATTGTTTTGAAGCCTGTGAGCTTGTAGATGGAGTTTTGATGTTGTTGGTATTAGTATTATTGAAATTGTTATATAGTGTTAGTTGTTAGATTTAGTATCATTGGGTTTGTTGACTAATATTGTTGAATTAATTGTTTAGTATTGATGTTTTAGTTGGAGGGTATTAGTGAATGGATGAATTAGTTTGGTTTGGTTAGCTGATGATATGGCGATGAAATTAGTTTGTTTTAGTGTTAGTTGAGTTTTCCATAGACAAAGGGAAACTCGTCTTCCCCTTGTGCGACTGTTAGAAAATTAGGAACGAAAATATAAGTCGTTTAATATTCAAAATTTAGTAAACAAATGAAAAGGTGGAAAATAGTATAATTCTTTTGTTTAGAAAGTGTCACTAATCAATTTTAGAAGTGTTACTAAAGTTAGAAAAGAAAAATACTTTTTATAAACTATATTAGTTATAATATAAATTTCTTAGAAAAATCAAGTTATTAATAAGTTTTAATAAGATGTTTTTATAAAATATAAATTCTTATACTTTTAATTTTATAAAAGGCTTTTGTTAAGGACAACACTGAAATTAGTAAATACACCCCCCTAATACACCTCCTCTTAAAAAGGGGTGTACTTATCAAAAGATTGTTTTTGTAGTAATCGAAATAGTCACACCACAAGTATACTGGTAAATACACTCCCTCAATACACTCACCTTTTTAGAAGTGGTGTATTTACCAAAATAGGGTGTGACCCTTAAGCAAGTCCTTTTTGAGTTTATAAGACCACAACTTTCTCGATTCTCGTAACACAAACTCTCAAGTTTTCATAATAATTCAAAGGTCAATTTTTAATCAAATGGTTTCGTACTAGGATTCTGTGCAAATCGAAATACGCACGAGGGATCCGACATTCTGTTTGTATATCACTCTCGGGACCCGGAGCTAACAGGTGGGTGATGATCTGTTGATTGATCTGCTAATAATAACGTCGTGCCGGTATTTCCTGAACTCGATTAAATCAAATCAAAAATACCTAATCCAACATAAATGTAACACCTATCTATATAACTGTTTGGATTATGTGATATAACTATATATGTTATATATTAGCCTGTTGTTTTGTGAATCGATCACCATTGTATGAGTAAACACCATACGTGAGCATGAATCAGTTCAGTTGTCAGTCAAGTATTATTTCTCTGTAAAGTTTATTGAGTCAGTTTTGTGGAAAGTCAGTATGTACGGAGTCGGGTTCGAGTTTTAAATCCGACCTCCGGGGCCGCTGTCGGGGACGCCCTCGGAATCAAGGTTGTTGATCAAGTAGATCTGGTTCCCGGTCAGCTGTCGTTTGACGCACTGGGAAGAAGGTCATTGATACTTGCTTATTTTGAGGGATGTTATGGTTGGATGATGTGAGTTTGTGTGGTTGGCTGAAGTAAGTTTTGGTTGGAGTTGAAAAGGGATACTTTTATGGAAGTGGAATGGTCGTACGTTTATGGTTTGTCGGTTTGTGATAATATGTGATATGATTTGGGCTTTGCCCTAATGTGAATCAACTTGTGCTATTTCAATTATATTATGCGAAATATGCTTAAATGCCGTTAAACTTTATAATCTTATATATGTCAACTGATTAAATAAAATAAACACTTTATCAATGAGTATAACTTAATATATTTCGGATTTACCAATCCCATGATGTTGCAAATCACCCATATGTGAGAATTCAATTCTCACGCCCCATTTTCCTAACCCCTTGCAGATTATGATTTCGTGGAGCAAGGACAGTAATAGAGACGACACGGAGTTCTCCACTTAAATAAAACATTACTGTTGATACTATGTTTTATGTACACATATATGTGTGTAAGATACTTATTAAAATTATTCTATTCATTTCTTCCGCTGCATAAAAACTCATCATCTCTCATTTCCGTTATATTCCTTCAAAAATTTTATAGTTCGGACTTTTGATCACAATAACACTTCGAATCCGATATAATTAATATATTCTGGGTTCGGGGCGTTACAATTGGGAAATCACCAGGTTGGGACCGCCACATACCTGTCTGATGGATATTGACTCACGCAGTCATTCAAATCTATGTAAAAACTTGCTTGCAGCTGACTTGGAGAGTCTCATACAAGTTGAACCAGCATACGACGTTAAATGTGTCGTGGAGCATGTAGATAAGAAATATAATTACACTATTTCATATCAAAAGGCATGGCAAGCGTTGAAACGTGCTAGAGAGAATGTGTTCGGAACTTGGGAGAGTTCATGTCAGTATTTGCCCAAGTATATGAGGGCCTTGCAGAAATACAATCCCGGGACCATTGTGGAGTGGAAGCACAAGGCAACGATTGAGTGGAATGTGCACACGTTGGGCTATGTCTTCTGGGCATTCAAGCCATGCATTGAAGCATTCATGCATTGTCGGAAAATACTTTGTGTAGATGGTACTCACCTTTACACTAAGTATAAACACAAATTGTTGATTGCTAACACCCTTGATGCCAATCAGAAGATCATTTCAGTAGCATATGCTATTGTTGACGATGAAAGTTATAAGTCTTGGAAATGGTTTCTTAATATGTTAGCCACACATGTTGTCGGTGATATGGAGAGGGTATGCCTTATTTTCGATAGACATAAGGGTATATTGAAGGCAGTGGACGAGTCCCAGCATTTTCACCACCAAGAGGAGTGCACCGTTATTGTTTAAGACATGTTGCTTCAAATTTCAATACTCAGTTCAAAAGTCAAAAGTTGAAGGACTTGTGTTATGTTGCGGGAAGAGCATTGTCTGTAAGACATTTTAAGATAAGGATGAACGAAATACGAGTTTTAAGTGAAGAAGGACATGAGTATCTACGAAACATCGATCCTACCAAGTGGATATTTTGCCATGATGGAGGTCACTGTTTCGGTGTTATGACAACTAACATCTCTGAATGCATCAACGATGTTCTTAAGGGTGCACGACGCCTCCCAATCACAGCCATTGTCAGTGCAACTTTCACACGATCCAAAAATGCATTTATGGAACGTGCTAAAGAAGCGGGGATTTTAGTGTTGAGAAATCGGATGTGGCCTAAATATGTTAATGACAGGTTTGATTCAGCGCAGCGAGAGGGGATGAAACATCGAGTAGACCTTTTTAATCACGAGGTGGGATCAGCCAGAGTTTCTACTCTTATTAAGGGCTCAGTACAGTATCGCACATACAAAGTTGCATTATCGAGATGCGAGTGCGATTGCGGGCTATGGAAGTTGGATGGTATCCCATGCTCACATGCATTGGAGGTGTGTAGACAATTCAGGATTGATCCAAGTGTGTATGTGCCTGACTGTTACAGTACAAATGTGTATACTTCGACTTACACATCTAGGTTTTTTGAGCCATTGCCGGATCCTGAGGAGTGGGATGAACCCAATTTCCAACTGAGGCATAATCCAGATCGCAAGATAAGACGTCGTGGTCGAGATGTGACGTCCAGGATTCACAATGAAATGGATTGGGCCCAAACCCGCGCTAGACAACAGTACCAAGCCCAAGATAGAGCGGGACCTTCGCATTGATGTTCTGAACCCCTTTGTTGAATCAACTTGTTGTATCTAATGATATCTATAGGATTTCATTTTGGACATGCACTGTAAGCTTTTAATGTGATAAATGAGATGTACATTCGTTAGTTAAAAATTATTTGTAAAACTCTAATATACTATTTATGGTTTCATATTACATTTACGCAAATGTTGTAATTATAGATACCTTTATGGTTTAATATACACTATCATTTATGTGTCTGAGTTTTAATATTTTACAGGATGGATGCTGCAAAAGAGACACTATTATATGGACCGGCGAGCCAATCTGTACTCACCATGCAAAATGAACATCGCTCGAGACTAGACCATATTAATCGGGAATCAAGTGAAACTGTGCTCAGTACATACCAAGGAGGCGATGGGGTGTTTTGGACATTTAGGCGAGATGACCCCGATCCTAGAAAGATTGTACTTCACCCCCGTGTAGTGGAGAGATTAAAGTCGATGGGTTTTTACGGTCCACTTCGTTGTGGGTCATTCAGACTTGATCGACATCTTATCACTGCATTAGTGGAGAGATGGCGTCGAGAGACGCACACATTCCATTTTCCCATCGGAGAGGCCACCATAACACTACAAGACGTTGCCATTTTGTGGAGATTACCCATAGAAGGAGAGCCCATTATATGCATAGATGAAAACTTAATTTCGGTGACTGGCAAGCTAAGTGTTATGAGCTTTTGGGCATCAACATACAACATGTTGATTTAAGGGGCAGGAGTGCGATCTTGTTTTCTTCTCTAAGGAATGAGTTGACAAATGATATTGTTGTTAACGACGAATCACCACAGCATGTAGTTGATCAATATGCACGGGGGTGTGCACTTTTACTTCTGGGGACATTAATGATCCCCGGCCACACTCGGAATGTTATCCCGTTAGTGTATTTGAACTTTCTGGAGAACGTGAATACATCAGGGGAATACAGCTGGGGAAGTGCTGTATTAGCGACTTTATATCGGGAACTCTGTATGGCTTGCCACGCTAATGGCAAGTCCATCGCTGGAGCATTATGCTTGTTACAGGTAATTCTTGATTAGTTTTAATTACTTTTAAACAAATCATTGATTAGTTGTATGTTGAAACTAATTTACTCATGAATACAACAGATATGGGCATGGTCAAGGATAATACCAATACAACCAAGGAACGTATATCCTATGCTCCAAGAAGAACACATCATGAGTGTAGATGGTCGCAATTTGGGGCTTCCACCGTATGGGGCTAGGTATTTTTCTCTAAACACATTTGTCTATAAATCGCATAACATTCGTTTGGCTATGAATACTTATTGTGATACCTACTTAAATTATAGGTGGATACATTATCACAGTCACACTGAAAGCGCGACCAACTCGATTCGTTTATATCGCGACATATTTGATCGTTTGTCTGATGGCCAAGTAAGTTATTATTATAATGATCCGCACAAATATATAAATGTGTTTGAGGAAAATTAATTTTTTTTTATATCATTACAGTTAATCTGGGAACCCTATGATGAGCAAGCTGAGGAGATCTCGAGTCTTGGACCTCGTTGTTTGACCCAAAATTGGAGGTCACAATGTCCGCTGATCAATATTTGGATAGTGGAGCTTCATTATCCAAATAGGGTGTTAAGACAATTTGGAATGGTCCAAAACATTCCGAGTGATGTTGAAAGTAGAGATCAGAACTTGCATAATCATACCCGCCAGGGAAGATCCGGCTGCGATTGGACCATTAAACATAAAAAATGGATTACTTATTGGAGGAACAGACGACCATTCATGCCTTGCACTCCTATCAACAATGGTAATCCGGTCTCGAATGACTATATGCAGTGGTACTATGGAATTACACGACGATTGATTTCACCAGTGGAGTATACTGCAGTGGCCCGAGGTTTCCAACCAGCAAAAACATCTACTCGAGATCTTTTGGTAATATATATATATATATATCACAAATTTTATTTTATAATGTTTGAAAATTGAAACATGAATAACACTAATTTTTTTTGGGTTACAGGTAGGCTGGTTTCGGAAGCTCAAAATTAGTAAAAGACAATGCAATATTGATGATAGAGCATCAGTAGAAAGTCATTTGGACCTCACTGAGAATTACATCACTGAAGTGGAGCCTTACATAGAAAACCCTGCTTATCTACAAGATGTGGCCTCAGATGAAAACGTAGAAGTTCAGGAAAGATCTACAAGACAAAGAAGAAGGAGATCCGTAGGACGTGAAGATGGGGGTCCTTCAACGTCTAGGAGTCGGAGAAGATATTCCTCAGCAATGCCATCAGAGTCCCCTTTTCTCCAACAAGGTATTCAACATGGGGTACCTCAGTCTGCTCCACGCACGCAGTATGGTGCTGGAAATGGTATGCAATTTACAAAATAACACTTGTAAATATGACCGTAAGTGGATTTACATTTATTTAGTTATTATAATTTTTTTATAACATGTGACAGATGCTTCCACGTCTGAATTTTTGGGTAACACACAACCAACTGCATATGGTATGTAATTCAATATTAAAAAATTATATTTATTATTTTATTTATTATATATGCATATCACTATTAATTTGATAGCAGCCTGGCAATCAAATGAGGGGGCGTCTCAGCCTACGCCTCACACACATTATGGGTTACCCTCATTTGGACATGGAGCTTACACACAACCTGCTGGAGATGGTATGCAAGTTACTAAATCCCGAAATTACACAAATAAATAATATTTATTAAGAGATAATGTTTATTTATTTGTAATATATTATTGTTAATTTGATAGTTGGTTGGGGTAGCTATGAGGGGGTACCTCAGTCTGCTTCTGCATCGACGTTTCAACAGGAGGTGTCTCAGCCGAGTTTTCACACACCTTATAATGAACAAGGTATTTAATATCAACTTATATAAGTAAATGTAGATATTGTAAAATATATTATTGGTCTAAATTCATTAAATGTGTGACAGATTTTCTTATATCATGGGGTGGTTCATTTACTGAGATGTTAAACACGGGTATTGATTTGAATACCTATTATCAACCTCAATTCTCACAAGAACAACCAAATTACACTTCAACGCCTATACCATTTGCGGGCACAAGTGAAAACCTTGGATCAAGCCAAGATGAACAACAACCTCGTCGTGGTCATCGTGATAGACGTCCGACACGATGTGGCATGGGTGGTCATTTACGTCGTCACTAATTGTATGATATTTTGTATATATATTTATTTTAATTGATAATTTGTTTTATGTTTGCAATTTTAAATACCGCTACTTGTGATATTTTTTTAAATTAATTTTAATTCCTTAAAAATTCTGTCCAGTAAAATTTGTTCTCATATAAAATTAAATTTATTCATTAATACAATTACACAAATAATTTAAGTAGTACTACCTCAGTCTCATTTTTTTAATTAATTTTAATTAACTAACTTGTTCCCGTATAAAATTAAATTTATTCAGTAATATTATTAAACTAGTGTGTACCCACGCAAATTTCGCGTACTGAAAAAAAATATTATTTTTATTTTCTGTAGACATTTAATATAAAAGTATTTTTGTCTAAAAAATTTCGGGGTATATACAATAAATTATGAGGTTTGTTTAGCTGTTGCCCGGACCCTTCACTAAACCCTATAGGTATATCCTACAAACTAAATAATTAAAAAAGACATCAAAATTCACATAAATTAATAATAATTATTGAATAACATTACTTAGACTAATAATTTAATAATAATAATCAATTTCTATTTCAATATTCAATAATTTATAAATTAATTAACATTATTAGTTATTGGGAGTATACGGTAAGAAATTAATTTATATAAGAAACAATACAAAATTTGAAATAAACTTTAACGTTACAAAATAAATTTGAAATAAATTTTAAATAGGCTAAATCCCAAATTGTAGTTTTCTGTATCTGTAAAGATTAGTTTTACCAATAGATTTAGAAGAGAAATGAGGATAAAGAAGTGGGTTTCGGGTGCTGTTATATGCAAATGAAGAAGAAGAAAAGGCCAAAATTGCATTCTTGGCCATGAGCTAGCGTGGGCTGGCGTGGGAGTAGAGAGCAGCAGAGGAGCGCACGCGGGAATCTTGCCATGTGAAGGCGTCAGAGTTGGTCGAGGATCGCCCTTGCCAGAGGCGATCCACGACGTGGCCATTGTTTGTGTTGATCGCGTCTGGGGAGCGCGATCTACTCCTTTTGATCGCCTCTCTCAGGCGCGATCAAGAGTAGAAAAGGGGGCTCATTATGCATCGCGTCTGGGGAGCGCGATCTACCCAGTTGATCGTCTCTCCCAGGCGCGATCAACCCTATATTCGTAAAAAAAAATTCAGGACCCCTATTTTTGCAATCAATTTTGTTATTTGGCCTAAATAAAAAAATTTGCCCATAACAACACTACAATGATATATTAGTATTTAATTGACATGCTAAATTCCCAAGTTCACAGTACAAATATTGCTTGGAACATAGAGGATCATAAATATCATCCTTTATTATCAACTTATAAATTAAGTTCTCATAATATATATAACAATTAATTAAATATTCAGGAATTCTTGCTAGGGGTAGTTAAAGAACCCTGTCCATATCCTCCTCCTCCACCTCCACCTCCACCTCCACCTCCATATCCGAATCCCGAACCCGACCCACTCCCACCACCGTAGCCTCCGTTATATCCACCACTACCTCCTTCGCCTCCTCCACCACCACCACCACCCCCACCCCCACTACCACTACCCGACCCATATTCATCGCCCCCATCACCCCCACTACCACCTCCACCACCGCCCGAACCATATCCACCATTCCCACCTCGTCCCATACCAAATCCTCCACCCCCTCCATTGCCTCCACCACCACCACCACCATTGCCGGAACCATATCCACCTCGCCCCATACCAAATCCCCCACCCCCTCCAATGCCTCCTCCACCACCACCACCATATCCCCCACCTCCAGGGCCTAAGCCATACCCATTTCCACCACCAAATCCTCCTCCCCTACCACCACCCCAACCCGACCCAAATCCACCTCCCCCACCCACCCAACCCCTTCTAGGGCCAAAACCCCTACCTCTATAATATCCAACCGCTTCTCCAGCATACTCCTTTTCGAGCATATTCGCTCCATTTTCGCCCCCAGAATGCGAAAACCTCCCTTCTCTAGAAGCGACTTTGGAAACACCCAAGGTTAGAATCGCAACCAACAAAACAACGCTCCACGAAGCCGCATTACACATTTCCATGGTTGCAACACGACAAGAAATTAAAAGGCTTATGTGATATATATATCAATAAGAAATACACTAATTAATTTAAACAGAAAGAATGTGGAAGAGGGGTACGCTTATATACAAGTGATTATTGGTTGGTTTTACGGATCATGGCTATGGAGTGAAGGGTACAAAGCGTGTGCTCCATGATTCGGTGGTGCAGGCACCTTGCATGAATTATTATTGCATTTTTATTGGAAAGGAAAATTAGACAATATATTGAGAATAAATTGATGAAATGTACTCCCTCCGTTCCAGATTTGTTTTCTCATTTGACTGTGCGCCGAGTTTAATGCGAGATTTGAGTTTTAGTATTTAAATGAATAAAGTAGTATTGAGAATGATGAATGATGAATAAAATTGTATTTAAATGAATAAAGTAGTATTGAGAATGGTGAATGGTGAATAAAGTATTATTTAAATGAATAAAGTAGTTTCCATTTTGGAGATGAGAAAACAAAATTGAGACGGACTTTTTTGACAAATGGAAAAATAAAATCGGGACGGAGGGAGTATAATACATTGATGAGTACTTTTGGTTTGTGTTTGATAATATTATTCGTTGAAATTACAATAACCCAAAAACAATGTTGATGGCATAATTATCTACACAATGTTTGTTAGTTGATGGTCTTGTAGAAATCCAATACGGTATGTAATTCATATATCCACATGAATATATAACATAGAGACGTGTACGCTTTTATTGATTATAAATAATGGAGAATTTGAGATTGTTGGTATATTGCTAAACACAAAGAATTGCGTGATTGCTGAAAATCTAAAATAGCAAACTTGACACCAAAAAAAGAAAAGAAAAAAAGAATGTATCTGGGAAAAAAGAAAAATTAAACATGGGTGCATTGCTAAAATAAAAAAGAAATTTCTGTCAGGGGTTCACCAAAGACTTTTCAGTACACTTAGATTAATCACCTGATAAAATAAAATTCCTTGATGTATTCTATATTATGAAAGTTTAAGCAATTTAATTCTTGCAACTATGATAATGCCTTTTTAATTCATTTAAGCGATAGAATATATAAACTCATAAAACTGTAAAGCCTCAAGTTGCAAGAAATGACTCTTATTTTATGTACACAATGATAATTTATATAGTGCACATTAATCTTTTTTTTTTTTAATTGTAGATGCATTTCAATTGAAAATCAATAAAGTAAATTCCAAAATTACATGATATTTCTGGGATTCGCTATGGGCCACTAAGAACTTGATTGTCCAAGAATGGCTTCGAGAGTTACAATGTACAACTGGTTTTCGAGTAATATTATTAAGTAAAACGAGTAATACTATTTCACTGGTTTTTTTTTTTTTTTTTTTTTTGATCGGCAAAAATAATTTTAATTGATAAAAGGGTATAAGAGATACCCCAAGAAATACAAGGAGTTACAAGATAATAAGGTGATACATTCAACAACCTATAGCCATTCTAGGATTCGACAACCAATTATCAAAAGTAAATATCGAGTCCACCTGACCTTTAGCAGATATCCAACTCCACAATCTAGCTTTTACTTCATCCACCGCCTTATCTAGCATTAATTCATGGTTTCTAGAAATGACTTCATTTCTTCTTTTCCATAAAATCCATATCACACCAAACCAAATAGATGAAGCGAGTTTTTTTTACCTTTTTTTCCCGTAGCATATTGCAAAAAGCGATGAGATTTTGATTTGCTTCTGAATGAAGGACCGTTTGTTATACCTAGCCATCCTAAGATCTCCGTCCAAACCACATACGTCTTGCTACATTCAAAGAACAAGTGTCTACTTGATTCCTCTTGCTCATCACAGAAAATGCACCTTGGATTGTCCGCAGGAATAAGTATGTTGCGTCTTCTAAGGTTCACCTTTGTCGGTAGTCTGTCATGTAGCACTCTCCACGCATGTGCAAACACTTTGCTTGGGACGACATTGCTCCATATCATCCGGAATCCACCCTTGTTCCTCCTTGGATTGGTTGTTGTCTCCTTCCTTGCCTTGATTTCCTTGTATGCCTCCTTTGTGGTATAGTTCCCGTTTTTGCCCGGTCTCCATTTCCATCGGTCCAAGCTACTCTCCCTTGGTTTGAATCTATCAATAGTTAATAAAAGATCATTAAGCATAGCCATCTCGCAACCACGAAGATTTCTTCTCCACTTCCACTTTCAACCCCAAATAGCTCCCTCCCAACCGCCCATAAGACCCACTACCCCCTCCTTTTCTAAGCTTAGACTAAACAATCTAGGATATTTCGACTTCAGCCTCTCGCTCCCAGCCCATACATCCTCCCAAAAGTATGTACAATGACCATCCCCTAACTCCCTCACCAAACCTTCCCTGAACCACTCCACTTCCGCCCCTACTGTGATTTTAACAACATCCCTCCACCAACAAGACAAATTCCCCATAACCCCCCTAGGTATAGCAATGTCACCCCCTTCCCAAGATGACCCATACTTTGACTCTATTACTCTAACCCATAGACTATTTTTTTCGCTCAGAAATCTCCACACCCACTTCCCTAAAAGAGCCCTATTAAAACCCTCCAAATCCTTCACCCCTAAGCCCCCCAAATATTTTTCTTTACAAACCACACTCCACTCGACCCAAGGAATTTTATGTGAACTCTCTCCACCCCCTCCCCCCCCCCCCCCCCAAAAAAATTTCTTTGTAAACTCACTAACTCACTCAAGGTTTTTTTCGGAATTTTATACATGGATAGGCAATAGATAGGTAAAGAAGAAAGTACAGAGTTCAACAGCGTGATTCTGCCACCAATTGAGAGTTTTTTATCTTCCCAACTTCGTATTCTGTTTTGAATTCTGCATACCACATCCTTCCATACTGTCGTCTCTCTTTGATTGCAGCTAACTTTTACTCCCAAGTATTTCACCGGTAAATATTCAACATTGCATCCAAGAACATCAGCCAATTCAACCAGCTTTGTGTTGCTTACCTTAACTCCTATCAGCCCACATTTATCAAAATTCACTTTTAATCCTGACAATAACTCCATACTTCCGAGGATACGTTTCATAGAACGGGCATTTTCCACACTTGTATCCCCCATTATGATTGTATCGTCCGCGAATTGTAAATGGGAGATAAGTATTTTACTTCTACCAATTTCAGTAGCCTTGAACTCTCCCAAATCTGTTGCTTTTGACAATAAAATGTTGAGACCTTCAGCTGCGATGAGAAAGAGGAATGGCGACAGTGGGTCTCCTTGTCTCAGACCCCATTCCAACATGAATTCCTTTGTGGGGCTGCCATTAATCAGAACAGAAGCAGACGCTGTAGACAAACACTCCATAATCCACCCCCTCCATTTGGGATGAAATTCGAACCTCTCCATCATAAGATTAATAAACGACCAATCCACGGTATCGTACGCTTTAGGAAAATCAATTTTGAAGAAAATTCTCTCGAGCTTCCTTTTTTTTCCCTCGTCGATTGCTTCGTTCAAGATCACCACGCCATCCAAGATGTGTATGTTTCCAATGAAGACACTTTGATTGATAGAGATAATCGATTCAAGGATGCAACTTAATCTCTTTGCCAGGACTTTGGATATTATTTTGTATAGGCCTCCAATGAGAGAAATAGGCATATAATCCCCTAATCCAACTGCAGCCTCTTTCTTTGGAATTAGGACTATAAATGACGGGTTTAAGCCCAATCTGACATGCTGATGGAAATCGATCATTAACTGCATAAATTCAGTCTTAAAGGAGCTCCATAGTTCCTTGAGTAAACTGAAGTTGAATCCATCGGGCCCCGGGCTTTTAAAAGCTTCACATGACCACAGTGCCTCCTTCACTTCTTCTTCTAAGAATGGAGATATCAAGAATTGATTGTCTAGATCAGAAACACGATTACTTACGAAATTCGGTACTAGAGATGGTCTCTGGACATCCTCCTTGCTGAAATGTTTTTTAAAGTACTCGAAGACCCCTGTTTTGACGTCATCCACCTCTTCCATCCACTGGCCCTCTATGTTTATTCCAAGTATCTCATTCCTCTTCCTCCTGTAATTAATGAACTTGTGGAACATCTTAGAATTAATGTCCCCTTCTCTGAGCCATTTGTTCCTTGCCTTTTGAGCGAGAATTGAGTTCCTCCATTTAAGATCTCTAAATAGCAGTGCCATGGCTTCATTTCTCCTTATGATTTCATCGTCCTCCAGTCCAAATATGTCATCAATGATGTCTAGTCTCTGAATGTCCTTCTTGGTGTTATCAATCTTTTCATCTAAATTGCCGAAAACCTGTCGATTCCATATTTTTAGATTCTCTTTGAGGAGCTTGAATTTTTCTTTCAATGAAAATCCAACCCAACCGTCTACCTTGTAGCTTTTCCATTTGCTTTTAATGAATTCTTTGAAACCGGGATGTGATAACCAAGCATTAAGACTGCGGAAAGGCTTTGGTCCCCAATCTCGTACTGCCACTCCAAGAAAAATCGGGCAGTGATCTGAAGTGGATCGTTCCAGCCCCTGTTGTACTGTATTTGGCCACCTTGATATCCAATTGTTATTAACCAGCGATCTATCGAGACGACTCTTGAAACTTCCATTCGGTCTATACCACATATAGCATCTTCCGTGCAGAGGCATGCCAATCAACCCAATGTTCCTGATAAAGTCATCAAAGCCCAACATATCCATAATATTTGGCATCCCTCCTCTGCCTGCCCTCTCAGAGATCATTCGGATAGAATTAAAATCGCCAATTAAGCACAAGCATGATGATGAATTTTGCAAAACAGTACTTGTTAATCTATCCCATAGGTCCTTTTATTCGGAAAGAAGACACGGTGAATATACATTAACAACACAACAATCAATACGTTCATTTCCCCATAAGTCATTAACAATTATCGCCCCATTCATATGCCAATGACTTATTAAAGTGAATACCTCGGCGTTCCATATTGAGAGTAAGCCTCCCGACCTTCCTTCTGAGCCTCTGAATGCCCAACCGAATTTTCCAGGCCCCCAAATTGAGTTGCACATTTATTCTGTAATTTCTTCCAACTTTGTTTCCTGTATACAACAGAAATCGACTTTGTGTTTAAAGATTAGTTCTCGAACCTCCTGTCTCTTTACTGTACTCCCCAAGCCCCTCACGTTGTATGAAAGCATCTTCATGGATTACATTTTGAATCTGCTCCTTGCCCTTTTCCATTTTCCTCTTTTCACGTTGCTCCATCCCCGAATTTCCGAATCACTTCTTCCTCCGTTGATGTTGCTGTGATGCCTAAATTTTGAGCCAATTTCCATGTTTCTATAGCTTCTTTCTCTGTCGCATCGTCCATATCTCCAGAAATCTTCTTCTCCCTCAACGTTTTCCTTGCTCCATCTGTCGTGGGTCTTTCTTCCTCAGATTCCATATCACAAATAAAATTATACCATGCCTCCGCCATCGCTTTCTTTTTCGCTCATTTTCCTTCTGTATATTTCTCCTGTTTTGATTCTCACAAACTGCTTTTTCCCCCCTTTTTGATCTAGGGTTCTGCTTTCACTTTGTAGCTTATGGTTATTCAGCCTCTCCTTGGTTATTGGGTTTGGGTCGTTTCTCCAACTTGGGCCAAAAACATTTTTGGAGTTTTTTTTAATAGTCTTGCTTCTCGGGTTGAGCCTTCTCAGTTGATGGGTCTTTCCCCGGATCAATAAGTAACTCTCCATTAACACTTAAATCATTGGTGGGCCTTTGCTTATTTAATGAATTTTCAGGCCCAAATGCTTCCAAGTTCCCATTATTATTCACGTTCCTATTTAATTGCTTCCATTCCAACAGATTATTCTCATTCTCGGAAAATCCCCCCTTTCCACTTGCAGAATCTTCCTTATTGGGTGTTGCTCTAATACCTGTCTCCACTTGAATTGTATCCGTATTCGAGGAATTTTGATTTTGCTTTTCCACGTTTACACTCTCGGACGCTTCGAGTCCTTCCATCCCCATCATTATGTTTTTCTTTTCGCCAATTTTGAGGCTATGCTTTCATATCCCATCACCGCCGCCAAACTCCCCTGATTGCACTGATTGGATATCATCGCCGCTGTTAATGGTTGCCACTGCCGGTCCAGACAGATCGGACCCTCTTATTTCTTCTGACCAGTCCGACACAGCATCATCTTGACTGTCTATCTCTTCTCATGAATCACTCTCACGTGATTCTTGAAGCTCTTCACTAATCTTAATGGGAAAGTTCCTACCATCAATTTGGACTTCAATAACTTGGTTAATTTCTTGTAGATACCTCGCAGAAATCAGCAGCCTTGCGTGATCGAACCTGGTTTTGTTCAGCGTGTGTTCGTCTATCTTAATCAGCCTCCCAATACTCTGACTAATTAATTCGAAAAATCTGACAGACCAGGCATGTAACAGAATTCCAACCCATCGAGTCCATAACATCTTCTGGTTTCCACGGCCTAACCCACACAAACCAATGATATATCCATTCATCTAGCTCTTTTACCGTGTCTTTGATTTCCTTGCCTTCGACACTGCTTAAAAGGATCACATTATCTCCCATATTTCTGATGCTGAGAAGCTTCCCGCATTCACTCTGGATCTCATCCCCATGACTTTCCCAAGAGAATTCATTTTTTAGTAGACCCGTGTGGCACTGATTCAGCTATCTTTTTCCATTGGGTTCGTTTGAAACTGCAGAGTAACATCACCTTTTGGTGCAAGATTTTCTATTTGGTGATTCTTAATTTTTTTACTGCCTCCGCATACGATGTGTTTCGTTTGAGAATCCCTTGATTTGAAGCAAAACTATTTGTAGTCGCTTCCTTCCTATTCTGGATAATCCTTCCGAAACAAGGTTTGAAAGCTCTTAACTTATAGCTACCAATCGATAACCGATTAAGATTCTCCAACAACATTCTCTCCTCATATCTAAAAGGGTATCTGACGAAGCCGAACTGTTTTCCATCTCTGTCTTTTTTTCTTGGGCAGAAAATGTCCACCACCTGACCCACTTCTTTAAACACATTCCTCAGGGTTTCAATAGAACACTCCGGTGAAAAATTCTTGAACAAGAAAGATAAAACCTTCTCACCTTTCCCTAGTCTGCATCTTTCCCAAAAGATGGCATCCTCCCAGTGTCTCGCTCGATTACTTTCTTCAAACAACTTCTGCTTACCTATCCAAGAATCATGATTAGGTTGAAAAGTTTAAGGTTCGGTTTCTACCTCTCCGGTTGTCTCTCGGCAAAAGGGTTCCTAAGACCTACCCCACTCCTCACCCACTCTCCTACGCTACTTTTCCTCTCTCTAAAAATTCTCTCTCTAGCCATTTTTACTTCCCATGTGCCCATGTGGGAGTCAATTTCCCTATTCCGTTGGTGTGCATAATGCAATTGATTTTCGGGTAATATTATTCAGTGAAATAGTCTCTCGGCAAAAGGGTTCCTAAGACCTACCCCACTCCTCACCCACTCTCCTACGCTACTTTTCCTCTCTCTAAAAATTCTCTCTCTAGCCATTTTTACTTCCCATGTGCCCATGTGGGAGTCAATTTCCCTATTCTGTTGGTGTGCATAATGCAATTGATTTTCGGGTAATATTATTCAGTGAAATAAATATTACTATTTAAAAGGAGTGCACGGTAAATAGCGTATACAAGAATTTTCTTTTTCAGATTCTCAAAAAATTGAAATTATTATTTCAAGTGTGCTCATATTGAGATTTTTAAGCTAGTCCTCATATTGGGCTTAAGCTTATAGACTAGGGTACAGTTATTTGCACTAGCCTCTTTGGTAAAGACACTACACAAATGAATACACTGCCTGTTGTTCGGAAAAAAAAACTTTTAAAATTGTTTCAGTTTTTTAACATTTTTTTCGAACAAAATGAAATGCATAATATTTTTTTAACAAAAAGAATTGATCTTTTTTTTCTTGACAATATTTCAATTTTTCAGAACAATAGGTAGTATTTTTGCCAAAGAGCGGGTAGTGCAAATAACCGTAACCTAAAGACAATAGTAAATTGGGCTCAACAACTTTTTTGGACTCAGAGTCCATATTGGGCTTTAAGATGGATTAAAGTAAATTGGGCTCAACAACTTCCTAAATTTGGACTCTGAGTTCATGTCTATATATTTATTTGTCAGGTGATGGATATAAATGCATCTAATTATTTTTTAAAAGGATAACTTCATTATGACAATAACCCTTAACTTTCAATCCGACATGTAAGTAAGTTGAGTCGAGGTGACGATGTTGATGTGCGATTTAGTTTATTTCTTTTATAAATTTTATCCAAACAAATTTAAAAGTTTGAGAAGTGAGTAGAGGTGAAGAAGTAATTATGATCAAAGTTTGGTTATGTTTTCTAACAAATTTTAGATTGTTCCACACGTTTATTATTATCCATCAAATCGAACTCGATTCTTTGCATGCATATGTTTTATCATTAAATAGACACAGATTCATTAAAATGAGGGTTTTTATTAGCTCATATAAGTCTTACTCTGTATTTTGTGTGTATTTTTAATTTTTAAATAATAAAATAATAAAAAATGTTTCATTAAAACATATTTCTAACCATTCTCCTCATAATCTCTTACGGGCTAATTCTGGCTTTAATACTAAAGCATTTGCATAGATATATATGTGTATTTATCATATTAGAGCTCACTCTTTTAAAAAAGTACTATTTCCTGCCTAAACATTAGTGCGTGTTCACCTATATATAATTTTTTAAATTGTGATTCTTTATAATTAAAAAAAACATAAATAAATAAATGAAATTACAATAATAAATTATCATTTGGCTCCATCATTATCTCATGGTTTGCCGACAAAGGCCCCAATTAGAACTTCCCAAGCATGTAATACATAACTATTTGTCTTAGGACTAGAAGTGAACCTCATTTAATTGGAAAGAGATGTTTAACAAATAGTACTAGTACATTAAATTGAACATGGGGAATCTTGATGACCATTTTGTGTTGAAATAAGCTACTCAAAGAGTCTATTATTTGTCCCTTTTTCTTCATAATGTTCAATCAAGGGATCCACTTTTTCTTTTTCTTTTTTGTTTGAAAATTACTGCAGTCATTGTCCTAGTTAGCATATACTCTCTACGTATCAAATGAATTTGAACACTTCAATCTGTTTAGAAAAAATATTTACACACTCAAAAAAAAATGAAATATTAATTTGTATACATTCAAAAAAAAAGATAATACATATTTACTCAGAACTTGAACACTTATTTTTTTCGATTTGTCTTGAAAAAACTTACGTACTCTAAAAAGTGAAATATTAATTTGTAAGCACACTCACATAAATATACACATATTTATCCATACATTACTATTTTATTCAATAAATGATTTTTTTATTAAAAAGTGTGTCCACAGATATATGTAATTTGATATAGGATGAAAGGATTACTATAAATTTCGTTATTGTACAGTAGTGCAAATCATAACTTAAAAAAAAGAAGATAGGTGAATCAAATCAAATTAGATTGAATAAGTGATTCTTTTATCGTCAATTTATCATATTCACTTCATCAATGTAAATGGACCTTAAGAAGCATATCGGGCCCACTTTTTTTTCTTTAACAATTTGTTTATAAAGTAAGATTTAATAATTAAATCTCCATAAAGAAAATGATTTACTAATTAAATCAAACAAATACCCGAGATTGAGATTTCATTATTCGCACACTCTCATATGCATCAGGTGCACGACGCACTCACGCAACAGTTAATATTGTTTACACTAAAAAGTATAGGTTAATTACACTAAAAAATATGGTTAAATTATACTAAAAAGTTTACACATAAAATCAATTTTGTTAATGTTATGTCAGTGTTGTAAAAAATATTTAGGCAACATTCTAGATAACATTACTGAATTTACCATTTCTCCTAACACTAACACGTTTGTTCTATGTTGTGTTTGATGTTGTGTTCGCAGGATGAAGACCTAGAATGTTCCGGGTCATGCGGCTGCAGTTATCAAGTGAGGAGATCAAATACATCATGGGCGGTTATTTCTTAATCATGGAATTAGGGGAGGAATTATTTCTACGTCTTTCCAAATCGACCTACTGATTGTAACTTCCGGTGGATCCTACATCTATAAATACCATATTATAGTCGAAGGAAAAACCAGGGGAAACAAGCCAAGAAATAGTAACCAAGAGCTACACTATCGAGTGTTCAAGTACATCTAGTGTAGAAGGACTGTTACTATTATCTTTTATGCTGATCGAGAGCTGCAACGCTTCTATCAGTATTGGGATCGAAAATAGACTAGATTAGGGTCTGAGTGTGATCAGTTTTCTAGTCATCGTAGATCTATTTAGTGATTAGGCGTGAATATATTAGATTTTAGAGCTCGAAATGTCCGTGTTTTGATTGATTTCGTTGAGTATTTAGAGTCAATTGAGTACTATTTTCACGAACTAATGAATTTGTCTCTTTGATGCTCATAGATGGATAGAGGGCGAAAAATAAAGTTTGTAGGACTTTGAATCGACTCAAACGGATGCCCGGATGAGAAGATATGGAAGAAATACGAAAAGTATTAGTTCGAGGGAGCAAAAGTATTACTGGAGTATACAAGCAAGAAGAACTCGTGCACTCAGTGCACGAGTGCTCGTGTACTGTGCTCGAGTGGCGCTTAGTCGTGCACTTAGTGCACGAGTACTCGAGTACACTGCACGAGCTATGTCAAGTCGAGCACTAGGTGCACGAGCTCCTCTGGTCGTGCACTTTTTGAGTTCTGGAAGTTTTGGTGCGCTCGAGTTGCACTTGCTCGTGCACTTAGTGCTTGAGCTCTACTCGAGCTTACGCGATTTTGGCTCATTAATTCTCGATTCAATCCGTTGCCTATTTATACCCCTTCCGAACACGTTTTTGGAGACCACTTGACACATAGAGTTAGATTTTAGAGAGAAAAGAGCACCAAGAGTTCGAGCAAGCATAGTTTACTTTTTTATCGAGGTTTTTACGTTACGAATTCGTAGTTTAGTTCTGATTTGATTATTTTGATCTGTCGTTCTTCGAAACTTGATACTTGTTTCCTTTTAATTTGATTTTATTCTTAGACTTAAATTATTTCTTAAACCTTTGTTTATGTTCTTGAGTTATTTAATTAGATTAATTATATTTTCATTCGTTGCTTGCTTAATTACTTTCGTTATCGTTAAAACCATGCTAGGCTAAAATCCTTGTATGCTTGGGGTAGGATGAACTCGTAGAAGTAGGACGTTGGTACATAATTAGGGTAACATGTGATGTTTAGTTTTAATTCTCTAATTAATGAACGCTTAAAATAAATTTTGTATTTACCTTTGAATTTCGTACGAAAATTGTTAGAGAGAGAACGACCTTATCACCCTTTAACAACTAGTAGGCTTAACGAGAGGGTTTAGAGGGGGTTAATTCATCTACCGGTTTATCTAGGGAGGACGACCGCATCATCTTAGTTAAATTAGGGTCTCTTTAATTAAGTACAATCTATTAACTTGTTTAGTAGATTGGTGAAGTCGATTGATAGGATAAAGTATTAGGTTTAATTCTTGAGCTTTTCATCTTACAATCTTATACTTAGGTTATTTCTTGCACATCATGGTTATTTTGATTATGTACCGGCTCCGTTAGTATAAGTAGGGATTCCTATCCTGAGTATCACCTTTTTATATTTGAGACAAAACCCTTAGATAATTAATTCATTTCTTTCTTTTGCATTAGTAGAGTAAAATAGTTTAGATTTAATAATTCTTATAACCCAAAAACATATACTCATATTAATTACGACGCGTAGATCTCCAGGGCTCTATTCACATACTTACCTTCACTTGGGTTCGATAATACTTGGTCCCTATACTTGCTCATACTACTGTGATCCCATACTCTTGTGGGGTAACTTCTAGTAAAAGCTAGCAAAGTTTGGTTCAAGTCATTTAGGCGGTGTGTTTACACCTTACCCTCACTTTGAGATCTTATGTTAGATCTTTGTTTGTATCATTACATGGTTATAGTGAAGCTTTTCGCCATGAGGCATCATACACTTTATTTAAGTCTATGAAAATTTTTGAATTCCGTTTCCAAGGTGTTTTAGACTTCCGCTGTTTAAAAGTGCTTAGATCTGTTCATAATTGTTCGTAACCGTCTTGTGTTATCGCGCATGTTGTCAATATTTAAGTTAACACTAATCTGAAAAACTCCACATACACTCACAGTTGATATCAGATCAATCTGATATCATAACACTGATATAAACAATTTGCACCAGAGCCAAAAACATAGTCTTTTAAGTTTAGATCTTGTGTCTGAGTGTATTTTTTATTGCAATGGAATATCCCCTTCTCCTACACTTAAGCCTCATGTTTTAGGTGGAACAAATTATGCGTATTGGAAGCCTAAGATGCGTATGTACATTAAGTCCATTGATGAATGCACATGGGGGAGTATTTTGTCTGGTTGGACTCAACCGAGGACACCAGCTGATGAGGACAATGAGGCCCAGATCAAGAGGGAACTGGACTGGACAAATGAAGAAATTCAATTGGCTAGTTACAACTCGAAGGCCTTGAATGCAATTTTCACAGCAACTGATGTTTCCATGTTCAAACTAATCTCAACTTGCATTTCTGCAAAGGATGCTTGAGAAAGATTACAAGAACATTGTGAAGGATCAGATAGTGTTCGAAAGACCAAACTTCGAATGCTTGGGATAAAGTTTGGGAACATGAGGATGAAAGAAGATGAAACAATCTCGTCCTACAATGAAAGAATTAGTGAGATTGCAATTGAAGCTCATGCTCTTGGAGATCCTATCTCCAATACCAGGTTAGTACACAAAATTCTTAGAACTGTTCCTAAAAGATTTGATTCTAAGATATGTGCTATTGAGAAAGCTAAAGATACTGATAACGTGTCTCAAAATGAACTTGAAAGTATCCTAAAAACCTATGAAATAAATATAACACAAGCTGAAGATTCAAAAGATGATAAAAAGGTTGTTATGTTCAAAGGTAGTACTTCTTCTAATTCTGAAAAGTCTTCTTATATTACTGAAATTGAATCTGATGATGATGATGGTGATAATATTTTCAGTTTGTTTCTTGACAATCTAGACAACATTGCTCTATTATCTAAACAATTCAATAAGTTTCTTAAGAAGAAAATGAACAATGCTAAGGGTATTGCTCAACCTAAAGTTCTGATCAATAATTTACCTCAAGTTTCTGAAAGAAGAACAAGTTTCAATCAAACTAAACCTCAAAATAGAAATAGCAAATTTAGATATGATCATGAATACAGAAAGAATGTGAAATGTGATGCATGTTCTGGTTTTGGTCATTATGCTAATGAATGTGCTAATACTTTACTAAAAAAGAAGTATAGTTTGACTGCTACTTTAAATGATAATTCTGGTGATGAAAATGAATCTGATAAAGAAGAAGAATGTACTTTTTCTGCTAGGATAGAGTATGATGATACTTTTGATGATCATCTGGATGATTATTACTCTGATGTTGACAAAAATGACATGTCATTTCAGACAACACTGAGTGAAAATGGTCTAGATGTGAATTGTTTTAATGGTTTACTTGATGAGACAGGTAATACAGATGAAATTCATAAGGAATGTGAATCTGGAAGAAAGAAGCTGAGTAAGGAACTTGAATCCAAAACTCAGATTCTAGAGTCATTGACTTTGGAAAATTCTGATTTAAGGAATTCTCTTACAAAGTTGGAAGTGATTTTGACTAGAAAGGACTTGGAACTATGTAAACTTAAGAAGGATCTGAAAAGATCAACTTTGAGTTTCAAGAAATTCTCACAAAGGAAAATGAAGTTGGACGATGTTATGACTTTTGAACAGACAAACAAAGCTGGACTTGGCTTTGTTGGTGACACTTCTGAACCTTCTAATTCTGATAAGCATGTTAAATTTGTTAAAGCAAAACATGAAAATGTTAATTCTGAAAATTCTGAAAAACATGTTAGGAAGGATGATAAAGTCTATATATGTCATTACTATTCTGAAATAGGTCATATTAAGCCATATTATGCAAAGTTGAAAAATGATAAAGGCATGTTACCCAAAGTGTTACAACATTCTGAGAGACATACTGATAAATATTGGATTTCTAAAACTAAAATCTCATGTAATGTTGTGTATACTTCACTGAAAGCATGTGTACCAGGTTTATGGTATTTTGATGCAGGTTGTTTAAGACATATGACTGGACAAATAGAACATTTAGCTGATTATGAGCCATATGATGGTGAAAATATAACTTATGGTGGTGGTTCTAAAGGAAAAATCATAGGAAAGTGAACTCTTAATGTGATAGGTTTTCCAAAGTTGTCAAATGTTTTACATATTGATGGTCTTCTTGCAAACTTGATTAGTATTAGTCAGTTATGTGATGATAACTTGCATGTTAAATTTGACAAGAATGCATGTAATGTTTTTAACCAAAACAATGAATGTTTGATGACTGGAAATAGATCTGCTGATAATTGCTACTTGATTGGTTCAAACAATGTTTGTAATAGCATGAAAACTGATGATAGTGTCTTATGGCATAAAAAATTAGGACATGCTAATTAAAGAAACATTCAGAAATTGATTAAACATGATGTTGTAGTTGGTTTACCTAAATTACAGTTTAATGATGCTAAAGTCTGTGGATCATGTAAAAAAGATAAGCAGTCAAGAGTGCCACACAAAGTGTTATCTTCATGCACCACAACAAGATGTTTAGAACTGTTACATATGGATTTGATGGGTCCTATGGAAATAAAAAGTATAGGTGGTAAGATATACTCTTTAGTTGTTGTAGATGATTTTTCTAGATTTACATGGGTTGAAATCTTGAAAGAAAAATCAGATGCCTTTTCTCCATTCAAAGTTCTTTACAAAAGATTCAAAATTGTTTATAACTTGAAAGTAAGCAGGATAAGATTAGATCATGGTAGAGAATTTGAGAATAGCTCATTCACTGAATTTTGTGAAAACAAAGGTATTTTTCAAGAGTTTTCCTCTCCCAAAACTCCACAACAAAATGGCATTACTGAAAGAAAGAATAGAACTCTTCAAGAGATGGCTAGAGTCATGTTAATTTCTAAAAATCTTTAAAAAAAGAAGCCTTGAATACTGCATGTCATGTTGCATATAGAGTGTTCATTAGATCTGGAACTTCTAAAATACCATATGAAATCCTAAACAATAGAAAACCTAACTTACAATACTTTCATGTTTTTGGGTGTATTTGCTACATACTTAATGATAGAGATCAATTGCACAAATTTGATTCTAAGAGTGACAAAGGATTTTTCTTAGGTTACTCAAGGAATAACAAAGCTTACATAATATACAATCTGAGGACTGATACTGTTCAAGAATCCTATAATGTGATATTTGATGATACTTCTAGTATTGCAGGTACAAATTATGAGGATGATGTTGCTGATCTTATTGAAACTCCAAGAGTTTCTGACTAGAAAAAGAATGTTGCCCAAAATGAGACGTCATCTGGGACAACACTGCCTGAAAAATCTGAAAAGATTGTCAAGTCAGAAAATATATTAGAAACAGGAAGAACACCTTCTTCCAGGATATTAAAGAGTCATCCAATGAATCAGATAATTGGTGAGCAATATACTGGAGTGCAAACCAGAAGGAGATTTGAAACAGACCTCAAGGATGTGGTAAGGTCTATTTGCATCTCCTCTATATGCAATCAGGTAAATTTTGAATGTTATCATTCATTAATTGAGCCTAAAAACGTAGCTGAAGCTCTTAAAGATGCGAATTGGATAAATGCAATGCATGAAGAGCTAAACCAATTTGAAAGAAACGAAGTTTGGAGTCTAGTTCCTATACCTAGTCATACTAATGTCATAAGAACAAAATGGATTTTCAAAAATAAGACTGATGAAGCTGGTAATATAATTAGAAACAAAGCTAGGCTAGTAGCTAAGGTTATAATCAAATCGAAGGAATAGACTTTGATGAAACTTTTGCTCCTGTAGCAAGGATTGAGTCTATTAGACTGTTATTAGCCATTGCATGCTTTGTTGACATTAAGCTACACCAAATGGATGTTAAAGCTGTCTTCTTAAATGGAATTCTTAAGGATGAAGCTTATGTAGAACAACCAACAGGCTTTGAAATACCTGAATATCCTGATCATGTTTATAAATTGAATAAGGCTTTGTATGGTCTCAAACAAGCACCTAGAGCTTGGTATGAGAGACTAACTGATTTCCTAATTCAATTTGGTTTTGTTAGAGAAGAAGCTGATAGGACTTTATTTATCAAACATTCAAATGATTATCTCTTAATTGCTCAAATTTATGTGGATGATATTGTATTTGGTTCAACAAGTGAACATATGCTGAATAAATTTTTGCATGAGATGACTTCAACATTTGAAATGTCTATGGTTGGTGATCTAAATTACTTTCTTGGATTACAAATTAAACAAAGTAAAGATGATATATTTTTCTCACAAAGTAAGTATGCTAAGAATCTGGTAAAAAGATTTGGATTAGAGAATGCTAAAATCATGAAATCTCCAATGGGTTCTACACAAAAACTGAGTAAAGACAGTGATGAACAGAATGTTGACCCAACATTGTACAGATCAATGATAGGAACTTTGTTATATTTTACTTCTAGTAGACCTGAAATCATGTTTAGTGTTTGTTTATGTGCAAGATACCAGGCAAATCCTAAAGAGTCTCATTTAATTCTCTAAAAAGAATTATAAAATATTTGGCTGGAACTAGTGAAATGAGTATAATGTACTCAAAAGATACTAATTGTACTTTAGTTGGCTATAGTGATGCTGATTGGGCAGGAGATGTAGATGATAGGAAGAGCACCAGTGGTGGATGTTTCTTCATAGGAAACAATCTGATCTCATGGCATAGCAAGAAGCAGAACTGTGTTTAACAATCAACTGTTGAATCAGAATATGTTGCTGCAGGAAGTTGTTGTACACAACTTCTATGGTTAAGAAAAATGTTTTATGATTATGACGTTGATAGTGATGTTCTGACTGTTTATTGTGATAATACTAGTGCCATAAATATCTCTAAAAACATGTGCAACGCTCGTTAACTAAGCATATTAGTATAAGACACTATTTCATAAGAGACCTTGTAGAGAAAGAAGTTGTAAAATTGGAGTATGTTTCTACTGAAAAACAATTAGCTGATATATTTACTAAAGCCCTTGATTATGAGAGGTTTTCTTCCCTTAGGAAATCTCTTGGTTTATGTAATATCTGAATCTATTTTAACAGGATGTTGTAAAAAAATGTTGACATCATTTTAAACAACATCAGTATGAGTCATGTTTTTATTTCTAAGTGTCAAACCTATTTTGTCTATTAAGTGAATTTCTTGTAGAAAATTTCAATTTAAACCTTGAAAATTATTTTCTGGACACACATCTCTTGAATGTTTTAAGGTTGAAAATCACAATAGATGCTTAATCACTGAGTAACTATAGGATACAGAGCTCGCTAATACGATGATCTCTTTTCAAAAGGTGATTAAATATGCATCGATATTGGGTTAATTACTGAGTAACTATGGGACACGGAGCTTTCTACTACGATGATCTCTTTTCAAAAGGTAATTAATTCAATATGGTCATAATCCATTGAGTAGTTATGGGGCACCGGAGCTGACAACTACAATGTACTCTTTCAAAAAGGTGGATCAATATGATCAAGTGATTCTTGTTATCACTATGTTGGTTCAAATGTTCGAAATTTTCTCATGCATATTTGTTTAAGATTCAAAAAATGGTAGAATCTGGAATATTAATGTGATGATTACACTCTTATTTCTTAATTCTAGATTAATTATAGTTTTTATAATTAAGGTAGTCATTTAATTATTTAATTATTCAGTTAATTATCCTACATACTTCACAACTTACCCACGTTCTTCATCACTCAATAAAAACCGATGAGGATTCTCTCTCCATTACCCACGATTTCACTCTCATCTTGATGTGCTTTAATTGATTTGTGTGTTTAACATACAATAAGCTGAAATTAATTAAGTGATTAAGCATAGAGTTAATTAGGTAGGTATTTTCGGTTTAAATATTATTGCATATGTGTTTGTTTTCGTTTTCATTTTTGCTTATGTGATTGGAATTTAATGGTTTTTAATCGTGTGCATTATATTCCTGCAGGTATAATGTCTAACACTCAAGCCCCTTCGAATTCACAAAGCTCAAGCAAACCAAATTCTCCAAACACATCCAAAACCTCCGAAAATCCTCTCAACCTACTTGCTTCAATGACTACTTGAAATGAAACTCTCAATGTCAACCAAAGTGTTGTATCATCTACACCAACACAACATCTCATTCCTCTCTCCATGGTTCTCCATGAATCCACAACCACGGCAGAGATCGAGCGGATCATGCAAACAGTTGGTAGTGCACATGTGTCTCCCACAACCAGTTGACCTATCTAAGTTTATGCCAGAATCAAGTGGTGAGCCTTCAAACCCTTTATCCCAATCACAAATTCCTACTGAAAACCCTATTTCTGAAATCCATGTTCCAGAAATTCCTTCTGAAAACCCTAAACCTACTGAAATTCCAACTCACATTGCAACAGATGAACCTACACCTGTTGTTGAACCTAACCGCACTCAAAATTCACCAAAACCTGTTGAAACCTCTAATGTTGCTGGAAGTGTTGACCCAACACTATTACCAGATGAAGACTTTCTTTTACATGTTGAACTGGATGAAAATGCAACCGTTCTGGACATCATTCAAGCCTATGAAAATATGGTTCGATGCTCTTCAAGGCAGAGAATCACTATTGGTGGTAGGGAAGTCAACCTGAACCAGTTTGCTTATAACAAGGAGAAAGCTGAGAAAGAGAGAGGTGATATGAGGAAAGTTGAAGAGGAGAAAACTGGAAAAGGAAAAGAACATGTTGAACCTTCTAACCCTGAGGAAGGTGAAACTGATTCTGATCTTGGTGAAGAGTCATCTAACTCTGATGGTAGATTGACCAAGAGACTACAAAACCTTGCTGCTAAAGGAAAGAAGAAGAAGAATGATCCAAAACCTTTCACAAGGTATGGTGGCAAAATGAGAATGTCTTTTAGGACTATAGGAAAGAAGATGACTATTCTAAGTCCAGGAGGAAGAAACCAAGGGATGATGGAACAAGCTCAAAGCCTGTTCAAGTGTTTAAATCTGAGAAGGAAGAAAGTGAACCTGTGCCAGAAGGTGATGCTGCTCAAGAGGCTGAAGTTGAAGTTGATACTGTGATGGAGGAAATGTCATCTGAAGAAGATGTTGACATGGAAGTCCCACTGAAAGATTACTTTGCTAACAGGACTGAGGAAGGACAAAGCACAAACATGATCCTTCTACTGCCAGAAGAGAAATCAGAAGCAAAAGAAGAAGTGATCCTACTCATGTTGCCTCACCTGAGACAACATCAGAACCTGAAGAACAAGTTATTGAACCTGAAGAGGTATACTCTGAGACTGATGATGAAACATATAATGACATGACTAGTTTTAGGTACACTACTATTAGAACTAGAGTGATTGTAAGTGAAAGAGTCATTAGAGTACCTGAGTTTGAAGCCATGAATCTGATATAATTCCTTACTGAAAAACATCTTATGCATGCACCACAGTTTGCTACACCATACTATGTTGATTGGGTGTATGAATTTTATGCTAACTTGCATAGGAGTCTTGGTAGAGAAAATTATGAGAACTATGGGAATATAAGAGTTAGAGGTAATAGGATTATGGTTAATCCTAGGGTAATCAATCGCAGTCTAAGAACAAGGAACATGGAGGAAAGATCTATAACTGATTTGAATGTTGTGATATCTATGATCACTGGTGGTAAAGTCAGAATCTAGACAAAGAGAATTTTGACTTCTAGATTGACAAGTTTATACTCTGCACTACATAGATTGGTGATCCATAATTGGCTGCCTACAACCAATTCAACATGTTTGACTGAAGAGCAAGCTATCCTTTTGTATAGGATATGTGAGTTGAATGAGTTTGATTTAGGTCAAACTATATTTAATAACATGTTGCTGTATGCTGGAGAAATTAGTGGAAGAGGTTTATTGTCCTATCCTTGTTTGATACATCAATTGTTACAAGACAAAGAGTTTGAAAGAGTTGATGATGAAGTAATCAATAACTATGCACCTGCTCTTGGAATCAACCATCAGTTGTTGATTGGCTACAACAGAGTGATTGATTTACCCCTTCCAGGACCAAGAGATGATGTACCTATGCATGAAGCTGAACTACTCAAAATAGAGGGAGTGTTGACCCCAATATTATCAACATACCTCCCGACATCAATATTGATGGGTTATCTGTTTCTTCTGTTACCATATCTGCTCCATATATCTCTAATCAAATTGCAGATTTGGACAAGACTATTGAAGACTTGAAGATTACTCTATCCAGGATGGAACAACAAAGAATTTTTTGGAGATTCTTGCTTTCTACTCCAACATGGGGAGTATCCGATGAAAATGCTCCACAAAGACCTTGCTGGACCATATGGCCATGGAGGTTCTAATCAAGGAGAAGATATTGATGTCAATGTTGCTGCTGATGCTGGACCAAGGAATGAAGGTTAATTTAGAGCTTAAAGATATGGGGAGATTTAAGTATGGGGGGGTCTGTGCTGATTTATTTAAGATGCAGTCGTTTGATATCCTACAGTCCAATCATTTCCCATCTTGGTTTATATTTTCCTTTATTATAATAGCTCTTGAATATTTGAAACTAGCTAAGGCTCTGATAGCTTTCTTGATCTATTAGATTTGTAGCTAGGATTAGCTTTAATAGCTCTATCTAGCTCTGTTAGTTTTTCTATTGTTTATAATCATTTGTTTAAGTTCTTACCTTGCTCTGAACAATAGTTATTTGAACATAGTCTATTGTTTGTGCCTATTTCTTATACAAAGGCTCTGAACAATAATTATGTTTTGTTTTTGTTATTTTATCTTAAGAACGGCTTGTTTGTTTTTGGATTTTGTTTGGGCTAAGCATGATTTGTGCTTAGTTAAATCCCGATCTTTTGGCATTTTTGGCAAACTAATATCTATTTTGGACATTCATTTGTCATTGTCTACTACACGCATATTACTGAGATTTTCATTAGGTGTGTTGTAGTAGAAAGACCAAATTGGGGGAGATTGTTAATGTTATGCCAGTGTTGTAAAAAAATATTTAGGCAACATTCTGGATAACATTACTGAATTTGCCATTTCTCCTAACACTAACACTTTTATTCTATGTTGTGTTTGATGTTGTGTTCGCAGGATGAAGACCTAGAATGTTCCAGGTCATGCGGCTGTGGTTATCAAGTGAGGAGATCAAATATATCATGGGCGGTTATTTCTTAATCATGGAGTTAGTGGAGGAATTGTTTCTAGGTCTTTCCAAACTGACCTAGTGATTGTAACTTTCGCTGGATCCTACATCTATAAATACCAGATTATAGTCGAAGAAAAAACCAGGGAAAACATGCCAGGAAGTAGTAACCAAGAGCTACACTATCGAGTGTTCAAGTATATCTAGTGTTGAAGGGTCGTTACTATTATCTTTTGTGTTGGTCGAGCGCTGCAACGCTCCTATCAATATTGGGATCGAAAATAGACTAGATTTGGGTCTTAGTGTGATCAGTTTTCTAGTCATCGTAGATCTGTTTAGGCGGTGTGTTTACACCTTACCCTTACTTTGAGATCTTATGTTAGATCTTTGTTTATATCACTATATGGTTATAGTGAAGCTTTCACCATGAGGCATCATATTTTTATTTAAGTCTATGAATTTTTTTTTTAATTCCGTTTGTAAGGTGTTTAAGACTTCCGCTGTTTAAAAGTGCTTAGATCTGTTCATAACTGTTTGTAACCGTCTTGTGTTGTCGCGCATGTTGTCAACATTTTAGTTAACACTACTCTGAAAAACACCACATACACTTACGATTGATATCAGATCAATCTGATATCATAACACTGAGATTAACAAATTTCTAATATAGATTTTTCAGTATAATCTAATCACACTTTTCAGTGTAATCAAATCATAGTTTTCAGTGAAAACAGTCTCATCTATTGAGTGAGTGCACCATACCCAAGTGCACAAAAAAGTTACTTTTCGTTTTTCGATAAATGCACCTGTGACACATTTATTATAAAAAAATTAGTTTAATCGTAGATAGAAACACAATTTTTTTTTCAATATAATCTAAATTTTATAAACTTGGCAAACGAAACCTCAACTACAAAAAAAAATTGTAGTTCGAATCAATGAAAAGATTCGCTCCTGCATGGTGATATTTAAGTATTCTTGCAATCTGAGCAAATCTAAACATGTTATATAATATGACTAATTATTAATTTGTTGGCAGATAGGCTACTCAATATTTATAAGCAAGAACGAATTTGTCCGTTGATTCAAATTACAAGGAAAAAAATTAAAGTTTTGCTTACCGAGATTAAAAAAAGAGGGTTTTGTGCTTTAACTTTATTTGTGTTCGATTTGGTTACAGTTTATTCAAATATTATATGTGCAACAACGATGGCTTATAAATGATCGGGAAAAATAAAAAATAACAAACTAAATAATTGAAAAATAGAAGATTACAATTATTTGACGAACTGAAAATAAAATATATTTCTTTCCTCTTGGAATCACACACCGAACAGGAACTCGAGCAACCATGAATCAAACCGCCAGTTCACCGAACACAAACTCGAATGGACAACAACCATGAACAAATAATAAAACACGAATAGGGTAAAGTCGAGTCAAGGGAAACCCTTTTCCCGCAAAAAAAATATGTCCCAGCTAGTGCACACGGTTTGACGTAATGTTTCAAGAGGTAAAATAATTTTCATCTTTTACACTAGCTACACCACAAAGTGTAAAAGCACCGGCGAACAAAAGTAGAACATCGAGAACTTGACTTATTTCTATATGCACTTTTTAGAAACACATGCAAAGTAGTAGAAAAAATGCATGCATGTAGGAGACAAGTTGTTTTGGCTGGATTAGTGGAGTTAAATTGGATTTAATTCGGATTAATGAGGGCGTAAAGCTTGTGTTGATAGACGAACATCAGTCAATGATGGGCGAACAAGGATTAAGACTTTAAAAGAGATTACAGAGAATCAACCCCAAATTAAAGGCGATTAATGAAGAAAATCAAGTGGGAGTGCATGGATCAATCTGGAAGGTGCATGAAATGACGAACAGGTCCAATGACGAACAACATACTAGCGAACAGGTTTTAAGACCCGAGACCAGATATGAACATTCCGCCAAGTCACTGATGACGAGCAATATTAATAAAAGATGGTGTATTTACCAACCTAAGAGTGTATGCAAACGAACAAAGAACCAAGATTATGAAGCTCAACTCAACAAGGAATATAAGCAAAAAACTCTGAAGTCATACCCTCAAAAGGCGAACAACTTTGATGAAGAATCCATACTGGATCAAATAAGCCGACCTGGACGAACAACAATGAGTCCGAGATAAGACCAAAGAAGACTTTGTAACTAAGATTCAGCTTAGATAAAGTCAAACAAAGGTCAAAGGACACATGTCTAGCATGCAAGCTAGAAAGTCCAAGAGTCTTGGACACCTCCTACTTGCCAGTCTCTATAAATAGTTGTTCTCCAGCTAAAAAATACAAGTTCAAATTCACAAATGCTCCTAAAACACACACTAACACATCTAAACGTACACACATACAAAATTAATTTGATTTCGACTTTCGTGTTTACAATTCCACAACCCGAACCTTCGATTTATCATTTACGGTGATAATCAATCACAAGTTATTGATTGGTGATCTTAAACCGAACTAAAACAGTCACTAATCCTACCAATTAAATTTGATCACCAACAATTTGGCGCTAGAAAGAGGGTTCGAACCTCCGGTTTAGTGTGATTAGTCAAGAACTTCAAGTTGAAAACTTGAAGATTTGAAGGAAACCTCAAGAAACATTTGAAGATTCAAGCAAAAGTGTTCTTGGTGTTCTTGGTGTTCTTCATCATAAAAATTAAGAGAATTTAATTTGAAATGCCTCTATCCAAAGAAACACAAGGTACACGCTTATCAAGGAGAGCATCTCCTACCCGAGCTTCGTCAGCTGACCACCAGGATCGTAATCCCAGGTATGCAAACAGATCGCAACATACGACCATAACTCATAATCTCCCACCTGAAATGGAGGCCCTAGCGAACAACCCTAACGAACTGGTCAAAACCATTGCTGCTCTCCAGAGACAGCAAGAATAGAATAGACCTTCACAAGCAAGGCCTAAGGATAGACCCCTGGAAGTTGTTAGGGCCAGATCAGTTAGGGGCGAACAACACGAGGTGAACAGTGCCCAGGTCAGGCGGGATAAGGACAAAGCCAAGGTGGTCGAGCCAAGAGAGGGCCAAGCTGAGTCTGCTCACGGGCGAACAACAATGTCGAGCCATGGAACAACTCGTTCCAGTGCCCAGGACAGACTTGGCCAACCCCAACAACAAGAAAAAGTTGCTCGCCAGGAAGCAGAGCGTGGGCGAGCAACATTTGAACAACCTCACCCATCGGTTCATGAGAGACTCTCTCAGTCTGCCTTTAGGTGCCTAGGGCCAAATGCAGCGAGCAACCTTAGACAGCAGCTCCAGGATATGCCCACTCCAAGTGAGGGACTGCGACGAGCAGAAAGGCTTGTACCTTTGCTCGCCGAACAGCCTCCAAGTCAGGGGGCATCTTTGGATGAGCTGTCAAGCCTGAGGAAAGCTGTGGAGAGCATGCAGGGACAATTGGACCAACAAAGAGGAGTGGGTACGACCAGTTTACCATCTTCACCCCTATCATCTATCATTCTGAAGGCCCCGATTCAGAAAAAGTCCAATTCCCAGCAAGCATAGAATATGATGGCCTTGCTGATCCCAGAGTTCATTTGACGAAGTACTCGGATTATATGGTCTCGGTGGGAGCCAGCGATGTCACCCAATACCGAAACTTCCCATTAACTTTGGGGGATCGGGTGCACAAGTGGTTTTCGGCAATGCCACTAGCATCTATCCACTCATTCATTCAACTGAGTCGAGAGTTCCTTTCCCATTTCTCAACGGCGAGATCATATTTGTCCCAAAAACACCAATTATCGGACCTAAAACAAAATGACGACGAGTCAGATCGGGCATTCATGGAAAGGTTCGACAAGGTGCTGTTGGAAGGTGAGCCCATCAGCGAGAACACAAAAATTGTTGTTGTTATGGCCGGGTTGAAAAAAGGATCAAAGCTATGGAAAGAGGTACGTCTGAAGTGCCCAAGAAGCTATGCCGAATCCAGAAATCAAGTCGGCATATTCGTTTCCATGCATGAGGCTTTGCAATCAAATTTGGGAGAGAACAAAGTTGATCCCAAGGAGAACAACAAGAAACCTGGCGGAACAGGCTACCGAGTCCCAAAAAATATGAAGGCATTCAATGAAGGGACGGAGCTTAAGGAGAAATTGAACCAGATGCTAACAGTGTCAGTCGATACTGTATATGAAAATGTGAAAGAGAAGGAGTTGCTCTCCCGTCCACGGAAAATCCGTCAGGACACTGGCAAACTCAACCCTAACTAGTATTGTGCCTACCATCAAAGCGTGGGGCACTTTACGAGGGAGTGTAGAGATTTACTCAAGCAGCTTTGGCGGTTCTACGAGGAGGGGAAGCTCTTCGATTTTGTTAAAAGACAACCTGGAAAGAGAACCCGAGAGAACAACTCCGGAGATGAGGATGGTCAATCGCAGAAAAATAATAAACCCGGGCGACCAGTTCCGGCCGTTGCTGCTCGTCCGCTTGAGGACCTATATGTGATGGAACCCGCGGGACCAGCAGGAGGATGTTCTGATGGGCGACCACCAATCTCCAACCGAAAAAGAAAGGCCGAATTGCGGGCGATCGACCAAGTACAAGGAATGGGGGTTAAGCCATCCATCATGCAAACAGCAGAACTGGCCTTTACCGAGAAGGATTTGGAAGGGAACTTGACCCCCCATAATGATTCACTTGTGATCTGTGCCAAGATTATGGAGACCAGAGTGCACAGATTGTTGGTGGACACCGGGGCCTACACCAACATTCTTTTCAAGAAGACGCTTGATCAACTTGGAGACTACTCAGGCTACATCCAACCTTCAAATCACAGAATTTTGGGCTTCGAAAATGCTGTAACAGTCCCGTTAGGGAAGATTAGGTTGTCCGTTCAGCTTGTAACAGTCGAGGAGCCCGAGAAAAACATAACAAGAATGGTTGATTTCTTGGTCGTCGATCGGGAATCAACTTACAACGGGTTTCTTGGTCGACCTTTCCTAAATGAATTTAAAGCTGCATGTTCAACTTACCATTATTGTCTGAAGTTCCCAACAGCAAGTGGAGCAGGCACAGTAAAGGGAGATCAAAGAAAGGCCCGGGAATGTCTCCTGCAGTTGCAGGCCAAGCATGCATTAGTATCCATGATGGAAGCCACCACCAACTATCTTGCTGATGAACCATCAACACTGGAGAACATGATGGACATAGAGGAGGACCACATGGATACCGACGAGCAACACTCTGACGAACAAGTGTTGGACGAACAACTCATCACCACCCATAGGGAACTTCCATCTAACGAACAACAAAGGGGTGGTGACGAGCAACACTCATTAGATGACTTGGAGGGTCAGGTGTTGACTAACAACAATGAATCAGGACCAACAGACGATCTAGATCCCCGCCTGGGAGCAGAGCCCATGAGCATCGAAAATGATTTCAACCCTGAGGGACCAATACTTGATCCTCGTTGGGAAGGATAAAAATGACGAGCAACTCCAGTTGAAGAACTGGAGGCGTTCAAAGTTAATCCTGAAAATAAGGATCTCGAATTATACATAGGATCTGAGCTCCCTGAGCCTTACAGATCCCGTATGAAGAAGTTCCTCAGTAAAAATCTAGATGTTTTTGCTTGGTCTCATGCAGACATAATGGGAATAGATCCAAAACATGCTTGTCACAAGCTCAACATCAATCAAGCAAAAAGGCTTGTCCATCAAAAACGAAGAAAATATGGCCCAGGCAAATATCAAGCTTTGAATGAAGAAGTAAAGAAGTTGTTAGACAATGACCTAATACGACAAGCACTCTGTCTACAATAGGTAGCAAACCCAGTCCTTGTGAGGAAACCAAATGGGGCCTGGAGGCTATGCATAGACTTTACAGATCTGAATGCAGCATGCCCGAAGGACAACTTTTCTCTCCCTCATTTTAACCAGTTGGTGGACAAAACAGCAGGTCATGAAATGCTAACATTCATGGATGCCGTTGTTGGAGTTATACGTGAAAGTATGCTTTTACTTTGTATAACTCGTGTATCAAACACTCGTTTTATGAGAATAATTCTTTTATCACATTCGCTTTAGTTATGATTGAATGTTGAATTTCTATTGCAAACCGTACAATATATAGTACATGTTACATTGTAGTTAATGTGGTGATACCCGATCACGGAAGACAACATTAACAGTTTACTTGTAACTAACCGTACATATTCACGACCTAGGTAGAATTGAACAATCCGCCGTGAAAGGTCGATGTGTAAGGCTCAGATTGGTCTGTCTTGACTAAGAGATTGCACTAGCACATTACAGCGAGGATAAATTCTTCTGTTCTGAAAGGTGAAGAATTAGACCTCAGTATTTGTTGATTTCTTAATCTCTGTCACTTAAATAGGACCGTGTGTGCTTAATAGTTACTGCTTTGATTCATGTTGGGTGAGAATCATTGTGACTTCGAACTTTGTGTCTTGGGCAGTAATATTAATCATACGACGGTTGCTAAGATTTAATACGGAGAAACGCGTGCGAGTACGGCTCGTGTGATTAGTCCCCTTGGTAGGCTCAGAAGTTTTATTGTACCAAATCTTGCAAGTGAAGAATTAGTTTCTTCGGTACGAATAATAATGTTGAGATGTCTTTACTCCAAGGTGAAATATATTAATTAATTTAGAGCTATTCAGAAGCTCAATTAATTAATGGACTTGATAATCTTAAACGCGGGAAATAATAATCGGGAGCCCATATTATCTTAATATGGATTAAGATGGATAGTGCAATATTAATTTATTAGTGGTAATAATTAATATTAATGGGCTGAATTATATTGGGGCTCAATATTGAAATTCAGAAGTCCATTAGGAGGTCCAATCTTAATTCTCCTTAAAGGCCCCTCAAGTAGCCCATTAAGTAGCCCAATAATGATAAGGTGATTAAAATAAAAAGATAATATTATGCTGATTTTTCTATGAGATTTTCGAAAATAGCATATATTGGAGAGAAAAGATTTTTGTTGATTTTCTTGGAAAGATATTATGGAAGATAAGTATTCTTGGAATACAAGATTATCTCATATATTCAAGAAGATCCAAATCTTGGATTCTCTTCATATAGTTTTCGAAAATCACCCCATAATTAGGAGTGTGAGATTTTTGTGGAATATTTTATTTTGGAGAAAAGAATATATGAGATATATTCAAGATTTCTTAGAGTCTAAGAAAAGATTTTCTCCAAGGCCCATATTCCTCTAATTTTCGGCCAACACCACCTATAAATAGGGGATGATTATTTCATCCCCAAGTACATAATTCCATGTGTTGGAAAAATCAAGAGCATAGATATTTTTCTTTTTCCTTAGTTTATTAAATTACTTGAAAGCATCTCCCACCGGTGATCAAGTGAGGTGAAAGGGAAATACTTGAGAAGGTTTTTGGGTCGATAGAGCGAGATCGTAATTGTCCCGTTTATCCAAAGGCCAATTCTACAAGAGGTGCGTTAATCACATATTTACTTGTTTATTCCGCCATAGTTAATATGTGAAATTAATTCAACATGCATGATGAAAATTCGTTGTTGGAATTATTATTTGAATTAATTAGGATTAATTCATGCTAGTAATAATTGTATTTAAATTCGTATTTAAATTTCATTCCGAATAGATTCCGGGAACCCCTATTTTTCCCAACAACTGGTATCAGAGCCACGGTTTCGGGCTCTTATCTTTAAATTGGAATTTAAATTGTTAAACATTAAATTGAAATTGGATAGTAGAATTGCTAGATCTTTTTTGCAGGTATCCAATTGTCATGGTTTTAATGTTGTTAATTGCATGCGTGTGAATTAATTGTTTTTAATTCGATTCGTTCGAATTCGTTTTTCTCGTGAGAAAATCCACGAGTAGATTAGTTGTTTTTATTTTGATTCAATCATTGTAATAGACTAGTCTAGATCTAGTATTTATTTTTTTGTAAAATAAATTGTAACCTGATCGTGACGAAGAACGAAGAATTAAAAACGGCGTACCCGGACGACGCATACAAGCGTGGCGCATGTATGGACGTAAAATCATGCAAGGGGTGAAGAAAACGAGAACGAACGGCGAAAAATGGCGCACGGGGTGCACGGAGCACACCCGCGCGCGACGGGAGGCCGGCGCCGCGTGCACGCGCGCGCGCACCTCGGCGCGCCTCCGTGCAGCGCCTCTGTACTGCGCCTCGGCGCGTCTCCTGCAGCGCTTCGGCGCTTCTGGCCGAGAGGCGCGCGGGCCCACTTCGTGGGCCGATGCGCGTTGTATCTCGGGCTGTGGAATTTTTCGGTTCGTGTTTTTTTCCGTGTGACTTTAAACGTCGTCCCGAACCCCAAACGATGTTGTTTTTTATGAAGTGTTGATGTTCGAGTGGGAGCATGTCGAGACGAACGTCGGAAAGCAACAAGGACGATTTTTCGCATCAAGACGTGAAGAAATTAAACTGTGACAATTGGATTTGAGTGCTCCAATGTGTTTAATTTTGTTTTGATGGATGTTTTATTTCGTGCACTTATTATTATTTGTTAATATGTGTTTGCATGAATTTAATTGTCCAAGAAAAACCTTACTTTCGAAAATTACTAAGTATGTTTATTTAATCGCAATTTTATTCCGGATATTAAAATTGGATTAATTTGGCCTCCATAATTTATTTATTTGTGAAGTTCTTTTGGAATACATTTCCCCCTCGGATCGGCCAAAAGAACGGATTTCACATGAATAAATTCCGAAAGGATGATTGTGGATTATTACTAGTGGCGGTATTGACCCTCACCCCGAGTGGCTTACTCAAAGCGAAATAATAATCCTGTATTTAATTATGGTTATTACTCAGGCATAGGAAATTGATATTAACTTACTCCCCTCGGAGTCCCTGTCAATTTCTATGTGGTCAAAGTGGGAGCCAACTATTAATTTTGAATTAAGGATTTGTAACTTTTAAGTTTGTGATCCGCTTGAATGTATTTAAATGTATAGACCACCCCTCGTGGCGCATTTAAAATTGTTTCGAGATGTTGGCTGATGCATGATTATATTGTTTTAAGGTTTCAATATAATTGATGTGATCGAATTATGTGATAATTTCGTATTTTTCTAGATATTAATATGAATGTATGTTTTATTCTCAGTTCATCCTGTCGCAACCTTTTAATCCACTGTTTAGTATACTTAAAGATAACAAACTTGTTGGTGAAAACTATGTTGATTGGAAACGTAACCTTGATATTGTCCTAACCGCTCAACACCACAAGTGGGTACTTACTACTCCTAAGCCCCAAGAGCCTGCCGAAGATGACACGAAAGCGGTCAAGAAAGAGCATAAGAGTTGGTTTGACTCCGATGAGATGGCTAGGTGTACTATTCTGGCTTCAATGTCAGATGTGTTGCAACACCAACACCAACACATGGAGACCGCCTCTGAGATAATGCAAAATCTTGAAGCGATGTTTCAACATCAGAACCGTACGGCTAGGCAAATCACCATGCGAAAGATGCTTTCGTTGAAAATGGTGGAAGGTACGCCCGTAAGGGATCACATAATCGAGATGATGGGTTATCTCAACAAGTTGGAAGTACTTGGTGCGGAATTTGACCTCCCTACTAAGGTCGATTTCGTTCTCCATTCTCTGCCAAAGAGCTTTGAGCAGTTTCAGTTGAACTATTAAATGAATGACCGGGCAAATAGTTTGCCCGAGCTCTTGCAAGCTTTGGTATCGGCGGAGACTCTAATGGATCACCAAACCGTTGCTATGGTGGCAAACGGTCCGTCTTCCTCTTCGGGTCCTAAGGGAGGGAAGAAGAGAAAGAGGACGAAAGGCCAGACCCAAGCAAATCCAACCGTTGCGAAACCCAAGGCAAAGGGAGAAGGAGGTGGAAAGAAAGCTGCTAAGGGTAAGTGCTTCAATTGTGGTGAAAAGGGACATTGGAGGGCGACATGTTCTAAGCCTAAGAAGGCGGGAAAGAAAGGTAAGTCTCATGCTTTAGTCGTTGAAACATATGTTGCGGCGTATGTTGCCCACGTTTGGGAGTGGATACCGGGGCAACTGATCATATTTGTTTCACTCTTCAGGGGTTCCAGCTAACCCGGCGACTTAGCAAGAATGAGATAACAATCACTTTGGGGGATGCTACGAGAGTGGCAGCCGAAGCAGTGGGAGTCGTGCACCTATCTTTTGAAGATAGAGTTTTAATTTTAAGAGATTTTTTATACGTTCCGAACTTTAGGAAGAATTTAATTTCGGTTTCTAAGTTGTTTTTTTATGGATATTCAGTTACTTTTAATAAAGTTGTTACTGTTTCTTTTAAGAATGATGTTATCTGTCATGGAACGTTGGTAAACAATCTCTATATGATTAAGTGTGCACACCACTCAAATAATGAATCTAATAACACGTCGATCATTGACTTGAAACGATTTTACTAACTTCTACTAGTCGCTCACCCGCAAGCGTACGGGTTCACTGTAGTAAGAGTAAGTATAATAACCAAGTAGTATCGAACCCAAGGGATGGTGTATATGCGAATAGATCCCTGAAGATCTACGCGTCGTAGTTAATATGAGTGTATGTTTTTGGATTTTTTAGAAAGATTAATTAAAACTAAAATAAACTAATTAAACTAAAATACTAAAGCAGACGAATTCACTAAGGGTTGGATTCAAATAAGAGATGGTGATGCTTAGGATAGGAATCCCTACGTATACTAACGGAGCAGGTACATAATCAAAGTAATCGTGACAAACAAGAATTAACCTAAGTAAAAGCTTGTAGGATTAAAGCTCAAGATTCTAAACCTTAATTCTTTATCCTAACAAACGACCTCACTAATCCACTAACAAGTTAATGGATTGTGCTTAATTACTGAGACCCTAATTTAACTAAGGTGATGCGGTCGTCCTCCTTCGCTAAACAGGTAGATGAATTAACCTCTCCTAAACCCTCTCGTTAAGACTACTAATTGTTATTGAGTGATGCGGTCGTCCTCTCTCTAACACTTTCGTACGAAATTCAAAGGTAAAGTTAAGATTAATTATAAGAATTCATTAATTAAGAGAATTAAAACTAACGTCACAAGTTACCCTAATTACGTACCCACAACCTACTTCTACGAGTTCATCCTACCCTAAGCATGCAAGGGTTTTAGCCGGACATGGTTTTAACAAAAAAAAAAGCAAAAGAAGAAACAACACACATAAACATAATGAATTGAAGAACGAAAATATAAAACATGAACTAGGGTTTTAAAAGAAAATAATTCTAAGAACAGAAATTTAATTAACTAAAACGACGTTCAAAGCGTTTAAAGTAATCAAGCTAATGAAAAGAAACTAAGAAACGAAAAGAAACTAAGAATTCGTATGAAAAACCTCAACAACGTAAAAGTAAAGCTTGCTTGTTCTTCTCCTCTTCCTCTCTCTAAAAACTAAGTCTAAAGTGATTTCTAAAAGTCCGGGGATCCTTCAAAACGTGTTTGGAAGAGGTATATATAGGCACCGGGTCGAAACGGGAGTTAATGGGCCGAAAAAACGCATCCGGAGGCCAAAATATGGAAGTGCTCGAGCAAAAACACGCTCGAGCGGCCCCATTCGAGCATATAGGTCGAATGAAACAGGTGCTCGAGCACTCCCGCTCGAGCTGGTCGAGCGGCGAAACTTTTCTGCCATTTTCGGTCATTCGAGCAACACGCTCGAGCGCTGGCGCTCGAGCTGCTCGAGCGGTCTTCGGCTGTTGTGCACTTGTTCGTAAAATCTTCATATCTCCTCAACCGGGAGTCCGTTTTGGCCGATTCAAAGTCCTACGAACTCCTCTTTTAGCCCTCTATCCATCTATGAAAACCAAAGAGACAAATTAATAATTTTATAAAAATGATACTCATTTGACTCCAAACACTAATAAAAAATACTCAAAACATGAGCAAATCGGGCACCAAAACATAACAATTTCACGCCTAATCAACCCCCCCAAACTTACCATGTTGCTTGTCCTCAAGCAACGAAATAATAAGTCAAGTGAAATTGTTAGGAATGAGTCAACGAATCAAATCATGCAAGCAAATGAACTCGAGCTTCAAAGATCAATCACACGTATACTCACTCACCTTCCTTCATCATACTCATGCAACAACAACAAGAACCACCAAGATCAAACATGGATGTGCACTCAACGATGTGTTTCACTCCCTCACAAGTGTATATCAATGATTAAGGGACTCACTCAAACAATCAATCACTCATATCGGCAGCCATAGGCTTGTAAGCGCTCTCAACTCCGACCATACTCTAGAAATCAATGCCGAATCAAAAAGGACTTTTCTCAAGGTTGTAATGTAGGCTCTTTGGACGGGTGGGATAACAATTTGGGTAAGTGACTCAAGTGAATGGAGAATAGAAAATCAAACTTTGGCACTTCGAGATTAGGAACAGACTACTTCAAACATATTCAATCAACACTCTTTCAATTCCACTTCTCTCATCACTTCAATTTTTTTTCTTTCTCTTTTCACTTTTTTTTTTCAATCACTTCACTTTTTTTTTTCGCACAAACGCATGAGCTCATTTTTTTTCTTTTGCTCATTCTCAAATTTTTTCCTTTTTCCCACAACTCAAAACTTCATTACACCTTCTTCTCATATTCACTCAACAAACAACCTTTTCCTTTTTCAACTCAATTCACTCCCTTCACATTCACACTTTCCTATTCTCCACTCAAATTTGGACAAGAAGGCTTAGGAATTGGAATAGTGTTCATATGTGCTAGCAAATAAAATAGGTTTTAGGCTCAAAGGGGCTAACAAGGGATTCAATGTCATTGGTAAGGAAAATTTTTGGTAAGTGACTCAATAAAAACAAAGATGGCCTAAGATCACATTCGGCATATCAATCTAGACACAATCAAGAAGCAAGAGCACATGCAAGTTCTAGCATCCTCTAAGGTGATGATTCACTCACAAATGAAGAGATTAATTCATGCATCAAAATCTCATAAGGCTCAAAAGCTCACGGTTTTCACATCCATGCTAGTCCTAGTGCATTCTCACAATCATCACACAAGTACTCAAAAGAAAAATTCACAAGCATACAAGTTCTTTCTCAAATCAGCTCAAACTCAAACACTCACTCAAAAGAATTTCTAACTCACCCTTACAACTCACTCTACTCATCAAATCATACTCAAAGATAGCAATTAACAAGCATAAGATGATTGATAGGCATGAAATATGCAATAGCGAGTCAAATCAGAATCACCCCAAGGAGTATCTCAACAAACCAATAATCAATCAAACTCAACTCAAAGATAAGGGCGTGCATGCATGTGCAATGTAACAAGAAACATAAAAATCTCCACCCCCCCAAACTTCGACCTTGCTAGAGATCTAAGTTTGGGGTTGTGGGTTACCTCAACCAAATAATTCAATTTCTCTCAATAGCTTTGCACATTCCCTTGTCTCAAGTTGGTTCCTTCAATCTCCACTTCTTTGATACCTTTACTCTTTTAGAGACAAGCCTACAAGCAACTTACTCAAATACGAGGTTAAACATACAACTCAACAACATCCTAGTAACATAAAAGGAAAATAACTAAAAACACTCAAAAGCAAATAAAAAATGGGTTGCCTCCCATTCAGCGCTATTTTTAAGGTCCTCATGCCGGACCTAGCTCAAAGGAGCTTATGGGACATCATACTCAAATTTACCTCCCTTACTCTCATAAGAGTGGTGTTTGAACTCCTTTCCTTGATGCCCTTCCATCATGAGTTCCTTTGCTTCCTCCCCCACCTCAAGTGGTATAGGTCTCAACTCCTTCTCACCTTTATCTGGAGGAGTCTTACCAAACAATTTCTTGAGTTTGGACTTTTTCTTCTTAACTCCTCCTTTCCCTTCTAACTGGACCACATCCACTTTCTTTACCTCTTCATCCTTCAACTTCCTCACTTTATCCCTATCAACATAATCAAGAACATAATGCTCATGGGTTAAATAATCAAGTGAAGGACTATAAAATTCATGAATATGAGAAGGATTAGGGATAGGAGGTGTGTCTTCAACACGAGGATCAATGGCATCCATGCAATACAAGCTCTCATCCTCCTTCGGGTGCTTCATGGCTTCATATAGGGAGATCTTCACTTCTTGATCATCAACCTTCAGCGTAATCTTCCCGTTTGCCACATTTAGCACCATCCCCACCGTAGCTAAGAACGGTCTTCCCAAGATCAGGGGCACGTGCTCATCTTCCTCCATCTCTAGAACTACAAAGTCGGCTGGAAAAATGTGATCTCCAACTTTCACGAGGACGTCTTCAACCACACCTTGAGGTCGAGTAATAGACCAATCGGCTAGTTGAAGCGTCATCATTGTGGGTTGAAGTTCACCACCTTCTAACTTCTTGAAAAGCGACAAGGGCATGAGATTGATGCTCGCCCCTAAATCACATAACGCTCCCTTCTTGATCCCGTTCCCAATATCACATAGGATCGTGAAGCTCCTGGGATCCTTCAGCTTTGGTGGAAGCGCCTTGTGCACTAATGCACTCACCTCGTGGTTCAACTGCACCAACTTCGGCTCATCAACTCTTCGTTTCTTCGCTATCAAGTCCTTCAGGAACTTGGCATAGTGTGGCATCTGTTCCAAAGCATCATAAAAAGGAATGTTAATGTGAAGTTGTTTAAAAACATCAAGAAATTTTGCAAATTTTTCATCAAGCTTCTTTTTCATGAAGCGCTGTGGATACGGGACGGGTATCACAGATTTGGGTACCCCCCATTCATCTCTTTCTGTTTCTTTCACTTTCTCCCTTGCTTCCTTTACTTTCTTCCACTTTGGAACTCTCTCAACCTCCTCACTTTCCTTGCCCTTCTGGGACTCATCCATATCTTCATGCTTCTCAATTCCTTCACTTTCAATCCCCTTCTCAACTTGGGGCGTCTCAGAATCAGCAGGCATCTGAGGACCTTCATAGTTGGTTCCACTTCTTAGCTGGATCGCCTTGCACTGCTCCTTCGGGTTTCCCTCCGGCATTCTATTCACTGATTTTGCAATCTGGCTCATCTGGAACTCTAAAGAAGTGAACCTTCGATTGTTCTCTTGTTGAGTTCTAGTCCACTCAACATTCATCTTCTGGAGCTCTTGATCTCGATGATCACCCTTCTTGTGCAACTCCTTCACATCGTACTCCAAAGAGGACAATCGCTTGCTACCTTCCTCCACCTTCTGAAGGATCGCTCTCAACATCTCCTCGGTTGATGCTCCGCCTTCTCCACCAGGAGGTTTAGACCCCGGATCTACACCTGCAGGAACAGTAATACCAGCTTTTGGGTTAGCATAAGAAAAATTCTCATTTTTCCTCCATGTGTTTTGAGGAGGCTGCTGTCCTCCTTGATACCCTTGTGTGTTCCTCCATTGATTTTGAGGTGGCTGAGGGCCTGGAAGTACAAATGGTTGGCCATAAGAAGGCCTTCCATACTGATTACCACCTTGGTAGCCATTCTGATTGTAATATGGACCTCCCATGTAATTGGCTACCTCTTGCTGCCCACTTGGTTGGTCTACTCTCTCATTCTCTACTGCATGCTCTCCAACCAAATTCTTCCCCAACTCGAGGTTGTTTATCTTCTCCATCATGGCCATCAATAGCCTTCTCGTTCCTTCTCTCTCTTCAACCTGATGCACCCTCTGAAAATCTGCATCCACACCCCAAGCACCGGCATTCGTGACAATGTTGTCCACGATCTCCCTACACCTCTCTATGCCTTGGTTCAAGAATGCTCCGCCCGCACAGGCGTCTAAATGGTCTTGCCCCGCCTTGTTGGCACCACTATAGAAGAATGCCATAATGTCTCCCTCGTTGTACCCGTGCTGCGGGCACTCTATCAGCATGTTTGAGTATCTCTCCTACGCTTGGCGTAAATCCTCTCCAGACTTCTGGCGAAAGGAAGAGATCTCAATTCTCGCTTTAATCGTTCTCGATGGAGGGTAGAATCGCTCGAGGAACAGACGCTCGAGCTCGGCCCAAGTGGTAATACCTCCCCGCGGAAGCGTGTTATCGTACCACTCCTTGGCTATTCCCGTCAATGAGAATGGGAACAGCCTAAGCCTCTTGGCATCTTCAGACATGCCATTATAATTAAATGTTGAGGCTATCATGAGAAAGCTCCTCAAGTGAGTGTGAGGGTTCTCCTTCCCGATCACCCATTTGAACTGATTCTCGGTAAGCAGCTTTAAAATCCCCGGGGATATCGAGAAGTTGTTCGCCTCAACAGGAGGTAAAGCCACTCCATCATAGTACCGTTGTGGCTGTGCTGCAAACCTCCCTCGAATAGCCATATTGTGATCTACGTTCTGAGGAACGTGTTGAGGATTAGCAGCTGGTACGGGTATTTGTTAGGGTGGTGGTTGGTAAATAGGTGGTTGGTTGTAGACAGGAGGTGGATGATATGGATATGGTGGGTAAGGATAAGGTGGGTATGGGTAATGTTGGTATACTGGGTTGTTAAAAGGGTTATTTGGGTTTTGTGGGTAAGCAGGGTTGTTATGAGGATTATGGACAAGGTTCTGAGCTGGATTCCCTACGTTTCGTGTATCCGGGTTTAGGCTCTGGCTATCCCCTAATGGAATTTGATTCTGGCTACCACTAACTCCAGTGCCTTCAACTCGGTCTACTGCCTGATTGAAATCGTTGGCAGCATCGTCCAACTCATTATTGATATCCATTGGTTCCTTTCCTAAGTCGGCAGCGTTCATCCTTCTCAAGAAGGCTCGGTTCCTTCTGGCTATTGTCTCAGGGTCCAACGGTATTCTCTCTTCGCTCGTATTGCCTTGTGAGCGTGTTTTCATAAACCTGACACACTAGCAGAAGGGTCAAAACGCAACTGCCGATTGAGTACAAATAAAAATAAAAACAGAAAATAAATCACCCACTACTAACTACTAAGCTATCTACAAGTCCTATTCAAAAGCATACAACGCCATCCCCGGCAACGGCGCCATTGACTTGAAGCGATTTTACTAACTTCTACTAGTCGCTCACCCGCAAACGGACGGGTTCACTGTAGTAAGAGTAAGTATAATGACCAAGTAGTATCAAACCCAAGGGATGGTGTATATGCGAATAGATCCCTGAAGATCTACGCGTCGTAGTTAATATGAGTGTATGTTTTTGGATTTTTTAGAAAGATTAATTAAAACTAAAATAAACTAATTAAACTAAAATACTAAAGCAGACGAATTCACTAAGGGTTGGATTCAAATAAGAGATGGTGATGCTTAGGATAGGAATCCCTACGTATACTAACGGAGCAGGTACATAATCAAAGTAATCATGACAAACAAGAATTAACCTAAGTAAAAGCTTGTAGGATTAAAGCTCAAGATTCTAAACCTTAATTCTTTATCCTAACAAACGACCTCACTAATCCACTAACAAGTTAATGGATTGTGCTTAATTACTGAGACCCTAATTTAACTAAGGTGATGCGGTCGTCCTCCTTCGCTAAACAGGTAGATGAATTAACCTCTCCTAAACCCTCTCGTTAAGACTACTAATTGTTATTGAGTGATGCGGTCGTCCTCTCTCTAACACTTTCGTACGAAATTCAAAGGTAAAGTTAAGATTAATTATAAGAATTCATTAATTAAGAGAATTAAAACTAACGTCACAAGTTACCCTAATTACGTACCCACAACCTACTTCTACGAGTTCATCCTACCCTAAGCATGCAAGGGTTTTAGCCGGACATGGTTTTAACAAAAATAAAAGCAAAAGAAGAAACAACACACATAAACATAATGAATTGAAGAACGAAAATATAAAACATGAACTAGGGTTTTAAAAGAAAATAATTCTAAGAACAGAAATTTAATTAACTAAAACGACGTTCAAAGCGTTTAAAGTAATCAAGCTAATGAAAAGAAACTAAGAAACGAAAAGAAACTATGAATTCGTATGAAAAACCTCAACAACGTAAAAGTAAAGCTTGCTTGTTCTTCTCCTCTTCCTCTCTCTAAAAACTAAGTCTAAAGTGATTTCTAAAAGTCCGGGGATCCTTCAAAACGTGTTTGGAAGAGGTATATATAGGCACCGGGTCGAAACGGGAGTTAATGGACCGAAAAAACGCATCCGGAGGCCAAAATATGGAAGTGCTCGAGCAAAAACACGCTCGAGCGGCCCCATTCGAGCATATAGGTCGAATGAAACAGGTGCTCGAGCGCTCCCGCTCGAGCTGGTCGAGCGGCGAAACTTTTCTGCCATTTTCGGTCATTCGAGCAACACGCTCGAGCGCTGGCGCTCGAGCTGCTCGAGCGGTCTTCGGCTGCTGTGCACTTGTTCGTAAAATCTTCATATCTCCTCAACCGGGAGTCTGTTTTGGCCGATTCAAAGTCCTACGAACTCCTCTTTTCGCCCTCTATCCATCTATGAAAACCAAATAGACAAATTAATAAGTTTATAAAAATGATACTCATTTGACTCCAAACACTAATCAAAAACACTCAAAACATGAGCAAATCGGGCACCAAAACATAACAATTGCACGTCTAATCAATCATTTCGAGCAATAAAAGAAAGCGTTCTTCGGAGATTAACGAAACACTTCTATGGCATCTTAGACTAGGTCATATTAATCTAAAGCGGATAGAGAGATTGGTGAAAGACGGATCCTTGGAGTCACTCCAAGTCGATCCGTTTCCAACTTGTGAATCCTGTTTAGAGGGTAAGATGACCAAGAGGGCATTTGGAGCCAAGGGGAATAGAGCCACAGAAGTGTTAGAACTCGTTCATACCGATGTGTGTGGTCCAATGACGATCAAAGCAAGAATGGGGTATGAGTATTTCGTTACCTTCATTGACGATTACTCAAGATATGGGTACACTTACCTTATGCGGCATAAGTCTAAAACTTTTGAAAAGTTCAAAGAGTTTAAGGCCGAAGCCGAAAAACATAGGGAAAAGAGTATCAAGTTTCTACGATCAGATCGTAGAGGCGAATACCTCAGCGATGAATTCTTGAACTACCTATCGGACGAAGGGATCGTATCCCAGTTGACCGCACCGGGAACCCCTCAACAGAATGGTGTGGCGGAACGAAGGAACCGGACTCTTTTAGAGATGGTCAGATCCATGATGAGTTATTCGGATTTACCCAAGTCGTTTTGGGGTAACGCCTTGGAAACAGCGGCTTATATTCTAAACTTGGTGCCATCCAAATCGGTTCCTAAAATCCCAATGGAATTATGGACCGGGCGCAAGCCCAGTCTAAGACATTTGCAGATTTAGGGTTGTCCGGCATACGTGCTAGACAAGGAAGCCGGTAAGTTGGATCCACGTTCGGAATTAAGGCTGTTTATAGGATACCCTGCGGGAACGAAAGGGTGTATGTTCTATAGTCCCAAGGATCAAAAGACCGTGATTAGTACACACTTTAAATTCTTGGAGGAAGACTATATGAACAATCGGAAACCTAAAAGTGAAATTACCTTAGAAGAATTGAGAGGTCAAACCTCGATACCAAGTATACAAGATGATGTACCACACGTCACATCTTCACAACCGGAACCCCGTCGTAGTGGGAGGGTTCCTAGGCAATCCGAGAGATTCATGGGGATAGGAGAATCTTCGGATTTGGTTCCCGGTGTTGAATCAGACCCATGGACGTACGACGAGGCAATCCAAGACAAAGACGCGGAGTCATGGCAAACGACAATGGAAGCCGAGATGGGTTCGATGGATCATAATCAAGTGTGGGAGTTGGTCGAGCCACCCAGTGGGGTAGAACCCATTGGATGCAAGTGGGTGTACAAGAGGAAAAGAGGACCGGACGGAAAGGTTGAAACCTTCAAAGCGAGGTTTGTGGCCAAAGGATATACTAAGAAAGAAGGGATCGATTATGAGGAAACCTTTTCGCCTGTAGCTATGCTTAAGTCCATCCGTATTCTCTTGACGATCGCTGCGCACCTAGATTACGAGATCTGGCAAATGGATGTCAAGACGGCTTTCCTTAACGGAAGTCTTGACGGGATAGATATCTACATGCAACAGCCCAAAGGTTTCATTGAAAAAGGCCAAGAGAATCTAGTATGCAAACTCAAGAGATCCATTTACGGACTTAAGCAAGCATCGCGTACTTGGAACCAGTGTTTTGATCAAGTGATTAAGTCTTATGGGTTTGATCAAAACGAGTTCGAAAGTTGTGTGTATAAGAAATGGGACGGAACTGCGGTGGTATTCTTAGTATTATACGTAGACGATATTCTGCTCATTGGAAACAAGGTAAAGGTATTGTCAGACGTAAAGGTGTGGCTGTCAAAACAATTTGATATGAAGGACTTAGGGGAGGCTGGTCACATCCTTGGGATCAAGATCACTCGTGATCGCAAGAAGAGGATGTTGGGCTTATCGCAAGCTTCATACATTGACACTGTTTTGAAGCGTTTCAGCATGCAAGATTCCAAGAAAGGTTTTGTACCTTTTAGGCACGGAATCCATCTATCGAAAGAAATGAGCCCTAAGACGCAAGCGGAGATAGATGACATGAAAGGTGTTCCGTACGCTTCGGCCGTAGGAAGCCTTATGTATGCAATGTTATGTACGAGACCGGATATCTGCTTTGTCGTGGGCATGGTGGCAAGATATCAAAGTAATCCCGGGAAAGACCATTGGACGGCCGTAAAGTGCATCTTGAGGTATCTGAAAAGAACTCCTGAGCGGATGCTGATTTACCAGTCAGATAGTCTAGTTCCCGTAGGGTACACGGACTCGGATTTCCAATCAGACATAGACTCAAGAAAGTCAACCTCGGGTAGTGTGTTCTGCATGGGAGGAGGAGCCATTTCATGGAGAAGCGTAAAGCAGAAATGCATCGCCGATTCGACCATGGAAGTCGAGTATGTAGCTGCTTGTGAAGCAGCGAAAGAGGCAGTTTGGCTCAAGAACTTCTTAGTGGACTTGGACGTTGTTCCGAATTTGCCCGACAAGATAATTGTCTTTTGTGACAATGCCGGAGCAGTTGCAAATTCAAAGGAACCGAGAGCCCACAAGGCCAGCAAACACATAGAAAGAAAATACCATCTTATACGAGAAATCGTTAAGAGAGGAGATATATAGGTGGCAAAGATAGCGTCGGGTGACAACCTAGCGGATCCATTCACAAAGGGTCTGCCTCAGAGTACATTCGAGAGACATGTGGATGGAATGGGAGTCAAGACTATTGCCAATCTGCTTTAAGTATAAGTGGGAGGAATTATTAGGTTAGTGTAGGTTGACATGAGATGTCACGTAGAGCTACTACACTAAGACATGCGTGATGTATACTAAAAGCAGACTTTAAGTATAAGTGGGAGATTGATGGAGTTATACGTGAAAGTATGCTTTTACTTGTATAACTCGTGTATTAAACACTCATTTTATGAGAATAATTCTTTTATCACATTCGCTTTAGTTATGATTGAATGTTGAATTTCTATTGCAAACCGTTCAATATATAGTACATGTTACATTGTAGTTAATGTGGTGATACCCGATCACGGAAGACAACATTAACAGTTTACTTGTAACTAAACGTACATATTCACGACCTAGGTAGAATTGAACAATCCGCCGTGAAAGGTCGATGTGTAAGGCTCAGATTGGTCTGTCTTGACTAAGAGATTGCACTAGCACATTTAGTATGTGTTGAAGAGGACCTACAGCGAGGATAAATTCTTCTGTTCTGAAAGGTGAAGAATTAGACCTCAGTGTTTGTTGATTTCTTAATCTCTGTCACTTAAATAGGACCGTGTGTGCTTAATAGTTACTGCTTTGATTCATGTTGGGTGAGAATCATTGTGACTTCGAACTTTGTGTCTTGGGCAGTAATATTAATCATACGACGGTTGCTAAGATTTAATACGGAGAAACGCGTGCGAGTACGGCTCGTGTGATTAGTCCCATTGGTAGGCTCAGAAGTTTTATTGTACCAAATCTTGCAAGTGAAGAATTAGTTTCTTCGGTACGAATAATAATGTTGAGCTGTCTTTACTCCAAGGTGAAATATATTAATTAATTTAGAGCTATTCAGAAGCTCAATTAATTAATGGACTTGATAATCTTAAACGCGGGAAATAATAATCGGGTGCCCATATTATCGTAATATGGATTAAGATGGATAGTGCAATATTAATTTATTAGTGGTAATAATTAATATTAATGGGCTGAATTATATTGGGGCTCAATATTGAAATTCAGAAGTCCATTAGGAGGTCCAATCTTAATTCTCCTTAAAGGCCCCTCAAGTAGCCCATTAAGTAGCCCAATAATGATAAGGTGATTAAAATAAAAAGATAATATTATGCTGATTTTTCTATGAGATTTTCGAAAATAGCATATATTGGAGAGAAAAGATTTTTGTTGATTTTCTTGGAAAGATATTATGGAAGATAAGTATTCTTGGAATACAAGATTATCTCATATATTCAAGAAGATCCAAATCTTGGATTCTCTTCATATAGTTTTCGAAAATCACCCCATAATTAGGAGTGTGAGATTTTTGTGGAATATTTTATTTTGGAGAAAAGAATATATGAGATATATTCAAGATTTCTTAGAGTCTAAGAAAAGATTTTCTCCAAGGCCCATATTCCTCTAATTTTCGGCCAACACCACCTATAAATAGGGGATGATTATTTCATCCCCAAGTACATAATTCCATGTGTTGGAAAAATCAAGAGCATAGATATTTTTCTTTTTCCTTAGTTTATTAAATTACTTGAAAGCATCTCCCACCGGTGATCAAGTGAGGTGAAAGGGAAATACTTGAGAAGGTTTTTGGGTCGATAGAGCGAGATCGTAATTGTCCCGTTTATCCAAAGGCCAATTCTACAAGAGGTGCGTTAATCACATATTTACTTGTTTATTCCGCCATAGTTAATATGTGAAATTAATTCAACATGCATGATGAAAATTCGTTGTTGGAATTATTATTTGAATTAATTAGGATTAATTCATGCTAGTAATAATTGTATTTAAATTCGTATTTAAATTTCATCCCGAATAGATTCCGGGCACCCCTATTTTTCCCAACAGCCTTTGCCGAGTACCATCAAATTCCGATGCATCCAGACGATCAAGAGAACACAGCATTTTATATGAACAAAAACTTGTTGTGTTGGAAGAGAATGCCCTTCGGCCTCATCAACGCCGGAACAACATACCAGAGGTTGGTGAACAAGATGTTCGATGAACAAATCGGAGATACGGTAGAAGTCTATACAGATGATATCATAGTCAAGAGCCCCCGAAAGGAAGACCATCTTCAGCATTTGACCCAGGTGTTCGATATTCTTCGACATTATAATATGAAGCTGAACCCGAAGAAGAGCAGTTTTGGAGTCCATTCCAGAAAATTCCTGGGCCATCTTGTTAGTCAACGGGGGATTGAAGCCAATCCAACAAAAGTCAAAGCTATCGTGGATATGCAACCACCACGTTCGATAAAAGAAATGCAAAGGCTCACGGGATGCCTAGCAGCATTGAATTGGTTCATATCCAGATCGGGGGACAAATGTCATCCATTCTTTGAAGCCATCAAGAAAGGACAGTTCACATGGACTAACAACTGCCAAAAGGCATTCGACCAACTTAAGGACTACCTGGGAGATGTTAAAATTCTATCAAAACCTGTCCCAGGAGAAAAGCTATACTTGTACTTGGCAGCGTCAGAAGAGGCAATCAGCTCTATTCTGATACGGGAAGACGGTAAATTCCATCAACATATTTACTACGTCAGCCAAGCTTTGCACGAGGCGGAGATAAAATACACTCCAATCGAGAAACTGGCATACGCACTTGTCATGAGTGTGAGGAAATTATGACCATACTTCTTTGATCATCAAGTTGAAGTGCTAACAACTTTCCCACTCAGACAAATTCTCCATCGCCCCGGTACAGCTGGTCGTCTACTAAAATGGTCACTAGAGATTAGCCAATTCAGGGTGACCTATGCTCCTCGAATAGCGATCAAAGGGCAAGCGTTAGCCGACTTTATAGTCGAACTAACCTTCCCACCAGATCCGACGAGAGGACTTGATCACCTCTGGCATCTTTATGTTGACGGATCTTCAACCAACATAGCCTCGGGGGCAGGAGTGGTTCTGATCAGTCCGGACAGACAAGTATTCACCTCAACTATCAGATTTGGTTTCATGGCAACCAACAACGAAGCTGAGTATGAAGCTCTCATTGCTGGTCTCCACCTATCCCTTGCAGTAGGTGTCAGACGATTACAAATACTCGGCGACTCTCAATTGATTGTGAACCAAGTTTGAGGTGAATACGAAGCAAAAGACGATCATATGATCGAGTATCAGCGAATTGTTGCTTACCTGATGTCCTTATTAGAACAAGTCTTCATTGAACAAATTCCGAGGACAAGCAACACACAAGCAGATGCGTTGGCCCGACTAGCAACAAGCGAAGGACCTACAGAGTTGACAGACATTATAATTATAAAGATGAATGACCCATCAACAATAAGTTACAATATCAATCAACTCGACGAACAAGCAAGTGAAGAAGAAGACTGGAGAACAAGTATAGTCAAATACTTGAAAAGTGGGGAAAACCCAAACAACCCTTTTGAAGCTGCCAAGCTAACAAAGCAGGCCGCCAGATACACTCTGGTGGGCGAGCAGCTTTACAAAAGGGGAATATCAATCCCACTTCTTAAATGTTTGCCTAGGGGGCAAGGACGAGCAATACTCGAAGAAATACATGCCGGAGTATGTGAAAATCACACTGGGGGGCAAGCCTTGGCATACAAAACTATCTGACAAGACTATTATTGGCCGACTTTAATTAAGACGCAATCAAGAAAGCAAAAACAGCCATCAATGCCAAATTTTTGCCCCGAACATTCATACCCCGGCCCAACAGCTCGTATCAGTTTATAGCCCATGGCCATTTGCAAGGTGGGGAATGGACATTATTGGTCCCTTCCCGGCAGGTGTTGGAAATGTTCGATTTGCCGTCGTGGCAGTCGACTATTATACGAAATGGGCGGAAGCAGAGGCCATGGTGAAGATTACGCAACAGAAAATGATCAACTTCATTTGGAAGAATATTGTCTGTCGCTTTGGGGTTCCACAGACCATTGTGACAGACAATAGTCCGCAGTTTGATGGAAAAGAGTTGAGAGACTTCTGTGAGAAGTGGGGGATCAAAAAATATTACTCTACGCCCTATCATCCCCAATCAAATGGACAAGTCAAAGCCGTGAACAAGATAATCAAGCATACATTAAAAGTACGGCTGGCGGAGAGCAAAAACAGTTGGTCCGAAGAACTTCCGAAAGTCCTGTGGGCATATAGAGTTTTTCCCAGGTCAAGCACTGGAGAAACACCTTTTGCAATGGCTTTCAGAACAGAAGTCGTGATACCAATCGAGTTAAAGACCAACACATTCAGAACGGCCAACTTTGATGAGCAGGCAAATAACTCTGCTCTAGCTACTGAAATGGATTTGCTCAAAGAAAAGAGATTAAGTGTCGAGCTAAAAAATGCTACCTATAAGCAGCGAGCAGAACGCTATTACAATTCTCATGTTAAAATCAGGAAATTCAGAGTTGGAGATTTAGTTCTAAGAAAGTTGCTCGCCCAACCTCCAGGTGTATTGGGACCAACTTGGGGGGGCCCGTATCGTATAACGGAAAATTCGTTAATGGTGTATACGATATCGAAGATATGGAAGGCAAGCTGGCCCAATACTCCTGGAATGTGGCACATCTAAAGAAGTACTATCAACGAGTCGAACAAGTTCTTGATTGGGCGAACAAATATCTTAGGGGGCAAGTAAGCCAAGTGAGGCAAACCAAAAACTTGCCTAATTTTTTGAAAATTTTGCTAAGTATAGAATAAAAAGTTGTTCGGCACATTGTATAGTTTAGTGTTGTTTCATCTTTTTTAGTTTAGACAAGGTTGCTCGGCAAAAATGTTATAAGCGAGCATGTTTTAGTTAGTGTTCAAAGTTGTTCGTCAAGTTGTATATGTTAGTGACGAGCAGTCTTACAACACTTGTAAATTTTTTACATTATGTATATATAGTTGTTTGTTGAAAGAAAAGTCCAAAGCTCGAGGTACAAGTCCATTTTTAAGGACCAAAGCCACTTAAAGGTTGTTCGTTTTTTAAATGAACAGAACCTAAGGCTAAACCCTGATTCCATCAAAAGGTAAAGTTCAAATCGAACAAAGCCCAAAATTATATGTTATAATTGTAAAAGCATTAATAAAAATGTAAAGGTAATTAACATATAAAAGGAAAAAGAGCGAACAAAAGAAAGACATTCATTAAGTCAAAAAGGCTTTGAAGCCTCAAAAATAGTACAAGTCAGGTACTACAAAAGACGAACAACTATTACAAAAGAAAGACTAAAAAGTTTAAGTCCTAAATCTATTGCTGCTCAGCGGGGGGAGGGCTTTGAGTCTGGTCGGCGGGAGGATCAACAATCATGTCCCTTGCCATATCTTCAGCAGCCTTTTGTTCCCTTTCAGCTTGCTCGTCCGCAGCAGCCGGCTCCTCTTCTTGTTCGCCCTCATCAATTTGAGGTGGAGGACGAGTAATAGTGATACTGGGGTCAAGGCTGTCAATCTTGACCCCCAGCTCGGCGATATCCCCCAACTGGATCTCAATGTTATTCGGCGGGGGATAGTGCTCCAGAAACTCGGTCAGGTCCTTGCCCATCTCTTCCACCATGTCTTTAAAATCGTACGCGTCAGCCATGTGAATGCAATTGGCATAGGCGCAGATATATCCCAAGTTTGAGATGGGGGCGGACCGGGCTTGGAGCTCAGCCTCGAGCTGCTCGCGGGTGAAGGTGTTGGGCTCCACATCCCTAAGGCGAGCAATTTCCGCTTCGAGCTCGGCAATCTTCTGCTCGGCCGCGGATAGTTTTTTCTTCTCTTCGCCGAGCAGGGCATCTTTGCCTCCCAATTCACTAGATAAACCTTGAATTTCTTCAAGATATTTCTTCTCACTGTCAATGTAAACATTGATCTGGTTATTAAGACGAGCAAGTTTGGCCTCATACTAGCTGACCAGACCGTCCTTTTCTTCGGTCAGTTGCCGGGCGGTGCCGGCATAGCGACGAACAGCTTCTTCGAGCTCGGAAAGTTGGGTCATCCCTTTCTGGGCAGATATAAGGCCATTTGTGTGCTGCATCATGGAGAAGTGGAAATTATCCGCAATGCCTTGGGCAGAAATGATCGTCTCCAAGGGCCGGGTCCAGGATCGGGCGATCAATTCAGTTGCCCGGCGGACATGTTCACTTGGGATCTCCTGGATGTTCACCGGGGTTTTTGAACAGGCGTATTGATGGACGGAAGCTGCTCGCCCTGGGTGATCACTAGGCCGATACCTGCGAACAAAGATATAAGTTACGAGATGTTATTTAAGTCTATAAAAGTGGTTCGCCAGTAATGAAGTTAGATGTACTTACTCCTGAAACTTCCTCTCGTCCCAACCCAGAAAGGTTATGTCCTTGGGACCGCGAACAGGAGTGGAGTCCTTGCCCGCTTTGCCTGTCCTCTCCACCGGTTCGATGGAGGCGCGCCGAGCAGTATCTTCCTCGGAATGGGGACGAGCATGGTTCTGCCCTACTTTTTCTTTTCCTTTATTCTCGGCAGGAGAAGTTTGGCCCACGTAGGACCCATCCCCTTTCTTTAGGCGCTTGGCGCCACGGGGTGATGGAGCAGGAGGAGGAGAGGGTGGAAAATTGGATGGGGGACACGGCTTGGCGAGCAACTTTCGCCCCCTCGGCCTTATTCGTCATCGCCAACACCTTGTAAGGCGGATCACCTTTCTTTCTCCTTCCCTTTGGAGGCGGCATCTCATGGACTCTTTGCTCCAAAATTCCAAAGCAGGGAGGGACGGCAACAGTAACTTGCTCGGCTAAAAAAAAAGAGATTAAAGTCAGAATGCAAAGGGTGCGAGCAAGTATTCTTTTATTCCATGACGAACAAGGAAGTTCAGATAAGTTTATGGAATTTCATACCTGGGGGTACTTCAGCTTGGGCCTCTAAGTGGTGAGGGAATGTTAATAGGCGAGCAGCTTTCTGACACTTCTCCTCGCTCAGGTATTGGATGGTCCTATCCGCTTTGTTGCGCAGGCCGACCAAGCAAGAAATGAACAGGAACTCAGCACCAATTTCCTCCTCTTCCGAATTCCACTTGGGCAATCGAGGGCCTGCGAACAAACAAGAAAAGTTAAATTAGAACGATACAGTTCAAGAACGAACAGAGATAAACTTACGCTTAATTATTCCATAAGCAGCGGGAGAGTTTATTCGTCCAATGTCGCCGTGTGGACGGGAAGATGCTCGCCAATCATCCCCAATGAATAAGAAGTGTTGTTTCTAGTCCCTGATCTTGTTCGGCACTCCTTCTACCATCTTGAGCCCGGTTCTGGCCTTGAGATAGTAGTAACCTTCTTCGCCTATAGGGCACTTGGTAATTGTCATGAGATAGTTGATCTCCTCTGCAATAAGGCTGTCAACGTATCCCTCTAAGGCGAACAGGCATATTGCGTCGAGCAAATTCATCCATCCGATTGGCGTGATCTGTGTAATGGCTAGATTGGTCGCCTCGAGAAAGCGACCAACGACTGGGGGCAGCGACAGCTTCAAACCTGCGATCAGTGTATCAATGTTGATCGCTGTGCATCCTGGAGGTGGGTGGTCAACTCTCTCTTTTCTCCTAGGGGCCCACATGTGAATATCATAAGGAATTTTGTAGGTCTCTCGGATCAAATCAAGATCCTCCTCAAGGACAACACTTTTGATTTTGCTCGCCTGGAAGTCAGTTTTTTACCCAATCCATTACTTGTCTCTGTGGGCGAGCAAAGTTGTTTGCGTGTTCCTCAGTATATGCTCGCCATTCGAAGGGCCGAGTAACTCCAACTGGAATCTCGTTTTCCAGCATCTTTGGAGATGGGAAGCTTATCCCCTCCAAAAATTCACAGGTTAGTTCGTCAAATTCGGGATCTTCCGATTCAGCACTGGACGAAGAGCCCTCGTCGGAATCCCTGTTCGTAACAACCACCACCTCCCTCCCTAATGGGCGAGCACCAGTATCCTCCACTGATCGAACAACGGAGTCTGCATGGGGGTCCGATGCCGAAGAAATCTCAAAGGGGGATTGGTCTCTGTGTGCCACAATGGGAAAGAGGGGATCAAGGGTTTTCTCAGATTTGTTGCTCGAATGAGAAGACATGGAAGAAAGAGAGAGGAACACGGACGGCGGCGGAAAATTTTGCAGACGGCGGCGAATCCCCGGAGAAGATGGTGGCGCAGGGTCTCACACGGCGGCGATGGAGATTTTTTTGAAGAAAATGGGGAAAGAAAAGTGTGGAGAAAGAGAGAAATAACTACCTTGCTTCGGAATTGGAGGCCAAACGCTGAAGAAACGTCGTCGGAAAAGCTTGAAGTCGCCGGAAATGGAGAAATTCGACGGAGGAACTGTAGCAAGAAGTGAAGAAGTGGGAAATTTTTTGTTTCCCTCTTCTATTTATACTCCAAAGGAAATGGGGTAAAACTCGTAATTTCCTACAAAATTTGGACTGAATTGATAGAAAACGGGGTAAATTTCGAGTAAATTTGAAAATCGAACCTATACGCAAATATAGGGGCGCGTGGCCTCGGGACTGTTTACGCGTGGGCGGCGCGCAATCATACCGCCCACGTAATCCTCGTACATCCCCCAGATCGTGGGAAGGTGAAGAGGCGAACCCGGAGTTGCTCGCCAGATTCAATGATGTTCGTCCAAATCTTCACCAGTATAGTATCCTAACTACAGTTGCTCGCCACAAAGTTGCTCGTTCCAGCCAACATCTAGTCAGGATAGGGGGCAATTATTGATAGGCGAACATCAGTCAATGATGGGCGAACAAGGATTAAGACTTTAAAAGAGATTACGGAGAAACAACCCCAAATTAAAGGCGATTAATGAAGAAAATCAAGTGGGAGTGCATGGATCAATCCGGGAGGTGCATGAAATGACGAACAGCTCCAATGACGAAAAACATACTGGCGAACAGGTTTTAAGATCCGAGACCAGATATGAACATTCCGCCAAGTCACTGATGACGAGCAATATTAATAAAAGGTGATGTATTTACCAACCTAAGAGGTGTATGCAAACGAACAAAGAACCAAGATTCTGAAGCTCAGCTCAACAAGGAATATAGGCGAACAACTTTGAAGCCATACCCTCAAAAGGCGAACAACTTTGATGAAGAATCCATACTGGATCAAATAAGCCAACCTGGACGAACAACAATGAGTCCGAGATAAGACCAAAGAAGACTTTGTAACTAAGATTCAGTTTAGATAAGGTCAAACAAAGGTCAAAGGACACATGTCTAGCATGCAAGCTAGGAAGTCCAAGAGTCTTGGACACCTGCTACTTGCTAGTCTCTATAAATAGTTGTTCTCCAGCTAAGAAATACAAGTTCAAATTCATAAATGCTCCTAAAACACACACTAACACACCTAAACATACACACATACGAAATTAATTCGATTTCGACTTTCGTGTTTACAATTCCACAACCCGAACCTTCGATTTATCATTTACGGTGATAATCAATCACACGTTATTGATTGGTGATCTTAAACCGAACTAAAACAGTCACTAATCCTACCAATTAAATTTGATCACCAACAACTTGCAGACACATTTCCTTAACTGATACACCAGATTAGCTATAGTTGATAAGCAATTAGGCTTATCCAGACAATGGGTCAGACCTTTTATTGGGCTGTATTTTATGTAGCCCAAAAAAAATATGTTGCTGACCCAGGCCAAGGTCCAAAGTCAAAACCAATATCCAAGGCCAAGGACCATGGACACGGGCTCGCGCGTGTGGTCAATAGGAATATTTCCTAAGACCTTATTGAATTGATATTAACATCACTTATTCATATTAATAAGGAGTTAATATCTCTACACTTTTTCCAATGTGGGGTAATTAACTTCTCAAGTTAATTATTCAATTTTTAACACTTTAAATATTATTAAAGTATTTGTGACGTTTCAACTTCGTATATTAATTTCTCACTCACTGAAATTCGATTTTGAGATTTTAAATATACCACGATCATCTACTCGGAGAGCAGATCGATCCTATGATGTTTAATTTATCGTAAATTAAACTTTATCAATTATTTAATTTATTAAACATAAGCGTTACACAACCTCATTATTAATAAAATTAAATAATAAAACCAATTTCTCCAACAAACATTTCAATCCAAATAATAATAAAATTGAATTCAGAATTGTGACCAGGAATTGAGATTGGCGACCGCGATATTTCAACTCTGAAATTAATGAATTTACACGATGAAAATTGACATGTAGTCAAATTTCAATGATCTTTCTAATAGGTAAATTAGACCTTTATCAAATGAAAAGAAATTAGAAAGTGACTTTCTTGATTTTAACTTAATTTCGACAACTCTCTAAAGGACAAAATATTGTGTGCTATCAATTGATTGCCAAGTCTTCAAATTCCAGCAGTACTCCTTTTTGGAATGATATTAAATCCAGACATATCAGAACGTATGTGCTATAGGTCAGGTCAGGTCAGACTTCAAAATTTTAACTTGGCAAAATCATATATATGGGTTCTTTCATCTTTGTTGTTATTAATAATAATATAATTTTAAAAAAATGTTAGGATAATAGAAGTATCAAGTATATAAGTGGCGGATACAAAATTTAAAAATTAAGTCTTGATGTTTCCGCCACCCCCAAAAAATTTAATATATACCTCCATCATTGCTTTTGGATTTCTTTGTCCATCCCTCCTTTTAATTTGAACGATCTATAAAAATAAAAATTCTTGCAATTTATTTCCTTGATTATCGTTAGTGATTTTTTTTTTTATGTTTTTCTTTTTATGTTTTTTTTTTTTTTTTTGGTTCGCAATTGATCTCAGAGGATCGATGACTTTTAACATATATTTCTTCTGAGTTGAAAACCTTTGGCACTCTTCTAACTTTTGATTCTCTTTCGTGATTTGAGAACCTGTTGAATAAAGTGACTTGAGAAAATAATAATTTAATTACAAAATAAATAATAAAAGATTATAATTCGAAATAGAAATTTACACAAAAACAGAAAAGAGAAGAAAGCAGTGTGTCGAATCGAGGAATACCTCTTCCCGCAAGACGAAATTTCCCCGGTAGTGCTCTTCGGTTCTAGAAATACGTCCCCAAAGGTAAAACAACACTTTGTCTTCAAGTGTACATCACCATAGGACTTGAAGCACCGGAGAACGAAAAGAGCGCTCGAATTTGACTGGCTTCTTAAAGACTCTATATGCTAGAATACTTAGGGAGAGAATGGGAGATTTTATGTGTGGCGCCAAAAACTATGCATGAGAACACCTATTTATAGGTCTCCAAGACCCACACATGCATGGAAGGATTGTTAGTAAAACTATGAACCTGAACATTTCTGCATTCCGGTTCGTCTCAGCCAAAATAAGGGAGGCGTAGGACACTCCCAATTAAACGAAAATCAGGGGATTGTCAACTTTAGAATTTCGTCACATGTTTTGCATTTCTATCATGCATTATTCATGTCCACTTCAACGAATCTGGATGCTCCAAATTTTCGGACTAAGTCCAAACTTTTGGGCTCAACAAACTTAGAAAACTCTTCTAAGATCCAAATGCAGCCCAAAGTTCAATTATCAAGAACCAATAACCAAGGTTCAAGATCTAATGTCTTCAGCCCAATCTCAATTGAAATTCTCTTTTCATTTTCACTCACATATTATTATTGGTAAACACCAATAATTCAAACAATCTCCCACATGTGAGGAAATTAGAGCCTATAATATGCAGACTCACAGTCCAGTTCAAACGAGACATTATTGCATCTTGATAGGTAGTTTGGAGCTTTGAACCTTCCATAGTCAGACATTACCGAGTACACCGGCAGCCTAGTGGACACAGTGCCTTGAACATTCCAACTTGGTGTGCACTGAGACAGTAATGTTGACACAATAAAATCTTTACGCTCTTCTCTTGTTCTCACGTTTTTTGCCGTTTCGGCCATGGACACCCTTTGGATTTATAAGTGTTTAATATCCAATAATATTTTAGGCGGCCTCTCACCTCATACTTATATAGGTGATTTCCTATCTTGAGTATCCTGTTATACTCTTTACTTATACCACAACTCATGGATTCCAACACTTGGTGTTGTGCTCTTCTAAAGAATGGTCAAATTACCAAGTGTTCTTAACAACAAACATCCACAACTTAGTTTTTCCATTGAACCAAGTTCTTGGGATCTCCAGTCATCATGGTTGGGTTACCACTGCTTCAGTTTTTATTTTGTGGATTTTAGACCCATTCTTTCTAGCACTTTATTTGATCTCAGCTAGCTCTTTTCGTGAGTGGATCCACTATTACTAGAGATCAAGTTTTCATCACGCACCCCCACATTTTAGGGTATACACATCTAAGTTACACCAACTGCAAATCACACACGTATGTGTGATCTAAGTATTAGAGGTAAAACTAGATGAGTGTCCCGCGTATTACGCGGGATTTTCGTAAAAAAATTAATTATACATTATGCATTACATATACAATAACATTATAAATTTATTCACCATAAAATTAATGTAGTTATATTTTATAATAAATATATTCAAAATAATGTCACATGTTAAACACATTTAAGTCAATATAATGATATATTAAATTTGTTTTGAGATTAAAAAAAATTAAATAATTAAATTTTGGTGCACTGTGTTTTCAAGACAATAAAAATTTATCAGTTAAGTGTTAATTTTTTTATTTTAAAAAAATTCAATCAATTATTTAATCGATAAAAAATTCAAAATTAATTAATATATTTAATTCCATTTTTTATTTATTTTAACAAATTAGGAATTTCTAAATTGGAAATCCTTAAATATAGTGAGACAATAAAAATAAAATAATTAAACATTAAAGTTTCATATAATTAGAATTTTAAATATAATTGATCAATTCAATTTATTATATTTTTATAGCCTCAAGTTATATACAATAGATATTCCAAATTTGTATATATTCATAGTTTAGCTTAGTTGGTTAAAATTATAAGTTGTACTCAAGTGGTCTTGTATTTGAATCCATGAATTTGCATAATTTTTTAAATTAAACTCTTTATTATATAATGACACATAAGCATAATATTGACACGTAGGATTTTCACAAGCATGTCACGTAGGACATAGATGACACATAAGCATATGCCACGTATGCAGAATCAACCACATGACGACACGTATGCAAAATCAACCATATAATGACAAATAAGCAAGATCAACTCCCATTTTTTATAATAGAGGATGTTCCAAACTAATGACAAATATTGTCATTTCCACTTCCACATATATCATACACCTCTTGAGGTTATTGATATTAGGAATGTTAATAAATAAATATTACTAACTATTTTACAACTTTTAGATTTATACGCTTAAACCTCAAAAGTTATAAAATTGGAACACTAAATTTGCCATCAGGAACTTTTTAGTTCCGACTTCCTTAACAAAGTACTTTCATCTAACTTGTGGAAATAATTCTGCAAGGCACCAACTGCTTTAGATTTTTCATTTAAATTCAAAGTCACGTCTTTGCTAATCATACATCAAATTCGAATATATAAATGGAGAGACCTCTTCTCCCCCACATTTGAATTTTCCATCGTGAGAACTTATCCCCCACATTCGAGATTGTTCATCCGTTTTATTTAATATTTTACCAAATATTAATTTGGATACAATCTCAAAATACATTGGAAAACTAAACGTTTTGAAGTTACACTACAAGTCCGAAATTTAATATTGGTCAAATACCAAATTAAATTCAATTTTTATTTTTGGCCATAATTGCCACCTTTGACTCTCAAATAAATTGTCACTGATACGAGTCAAATCTTGTGAATTAAATTCACATCGCACATGCTCTCAAAGCACATTTTTAAATGAAGCTTAAATGTCACCATTTATTCGCTAGCAAATCTCAAGCTAATATACGATGTCTCAAATTATTTGAACTAAATCCAAAGAATGATTTGCACTCTCAAGCACAAAGTATTTGATCACATATCAAATTTTATTTAATATCAAGGAATTCAAATTTATGAAATAATATTTATAACACCTAAAAGTATTATTAAATAAATTCCATAACAATTTCTGGTCGAAAATTCAATTAATTTTGTCCTATGTTTCTCTCAGCAATTCAACTGAAATTTGAGTTTCATTCTTAATTCATCAATTTGACCAATTGAGATCAAGAACATGCCTACTCACTCAGCTAAATTAGCCAATATCCTCAATAATTTAATTTTGGACCAATCATATAAGTACGATTTTCAACCCAAAATAAATTAAACACATGGATTTAACCATGCCCATTTAACTTGTTCAGGCGGCTGAGAGAGACACGACCATTCATGCCCCTTTCTCTCGGAACAATAACGTCAATCGCTGATCTACTCAAAATCGCGCCAGACTCGAACACCACCACAGGTATCTCGATTCAATCTTTCCCCGAAAAGTCACCAATTCTTATTTCAAATTGATGCTTCATTCGGAAAAAGCCTCATTGCGATCCGGTTCATGATTCTCATCAACAACCGACTTTAATCAATCATGAGACTTTATTCCCATCGCCACCATTTATCACTGACTTTCTCATTTTGTGCATCGTTCTCAACGAACGTAAACGGATCCTCAGTGATAAACCTTGCCAACCACAAGGTGGTAAGAAAAAAATAGCATTCTCTTCTGCCATTTTTTTTTTAATTCTTACCCGAGAACTTCTCGGGTCTCTCACTTTGGACCATAAAAGGTCTCGAGTTGTCATAGGGGAACGGGTTCACCACACTAGGATTAGAAGTTTTCCCAACCTGGACAGTTACAGGGGGAATGGAGGTGGTGGTGCCCAGGGGAATGAGAGTACCAGAAGGAACAAAAGTGTTTTCCTGGTTCGAAGACTCATAATTGTTATTTCCGTCATTCATAGTTTCGTCTTGCGATTGTTGAACAAAGTGACTGAGGAAATAATAATTCAATTACAAAATAAATAATAAAAGATTACAACTCGAAATAGAAATTTACACAGAAATAGAAAAGAGAAAAAAACAGTGTGTCGAGTCGAGGAAGACCTCTTCCCACAAGACGAAATTTTTTTCCCGGTAGTGCTCTTCGGTTCTAGAAATACATCCCCAAACGTAAAATGACACTCTGTCTTCAAGTGTAAAACACCTTAGGACTTGAAGCACCGGCAAACGAAAAGAGCGCTCGAACTGGACTGGCTTCTTAAAGACTCTATATGCTAGAATACTTAGGAAGAGAGTGAGAGAGATTTTCTGTGTGGCACCAGAAACTATGTATGAGGACACCTATTTATAGGCCTCCAAGACCCACACATGCATGGAAGGATTGTTGTCAAACTACGAACCTGGACCTTTTTTGCATTCCGGTTCGTCTCAGCCAAAATAAAGAAGGCGTAAGTCACTCCCAATTAAACGAAAATCATAGAATTGTCAACTTTAGAATTTCGTCACATGTTTTGCATTTCTATCATACATTATTCATGTCCACTTCAACGAATCTGGACACTCCAGATTTCTGGACCAAGTCCAAACTTTTGGGCTCAACAAACTTAGAAAACTCTTCTAAGGTCCAAATGCAGCCAAAAGTTCAATTGTCAAGAACCAATAACCAAGGTTCAAGATCCAATGTCTTTAGCCCAGTTTCAATTGAAATTCCCTTTTCATTTCCACTCACATATTATTATTGGTAAACACCAATAATTCCAACATAACTTTTGTTTCTTTTCCTGTATTGCGAATCTGTATTTTGATTTTCTTCGATTTGTCTTGTGAAGTCATTTTTTTGGTGTTGGCAACGAAGATGATGGTTAGCATAGCTAGGAAGGTGGACCGGAGTGCGTAAGTCAATAGTTTTGAATGTTAAGATTTAGGTGAAAATTATCATTCTATTATTACTGAGGCACACAAAAGGAGAGAGCCAATGTAGCATAATATGTTTCTGTCAATGACATGTAAAATTATATTAATTATGTTGGAATGCCTTGAACTCCCAACGCAGAGTTTGTCTCACTATGTTATGTTTGGTTCAGTTTGAATTTTGGGTTTGTTTGAGGCTCAGTTTGTTAGTGATTTATAAAAAAAAAAACTCTATTATTTGACCTGTTATTTTGTACTCTGCAATTTCTCTGATAATAATATACTCATTTCCCCTCTTCTGCATGTGGACGTAGTTTTATGTCATCTATTTTCCGTTTATGTATCTTTCTTGCATTTTGTTATAACAAATTACAACTTCTAAGAAATTATATATTTTATCTTGTTTATAGAAACACAAATATTTTGGCTCATCGTCTTGTTAGAATGTTCAGGACTATCTCAAATTCTCATTATTGAATCGAACCTTCAACTATTCTGATGACTTTTTCAATAGCTCTTATTTTTATATATTTTGAAAATTTCTTTTAATTTAAAAAAGTTAGAGTCGATAGATGATTATTAAAAATATTTTGTAATATTGAAAAAAATACATAACATTCAAATAAAAGGATGTACAATTATATATAATAGAGGTACATAATTTTTTAAGCATGAATAGTAGGTAAGATTTTTTAGTAATCACGGTGTGAACAAGTTTTACCTTAAAATTAATTTGTAATTAATATTTTTTAATAAAAATAATTAATATTTTTTAATAAAACAATTTATACTTTTCAATAATACCCTATTCTTTAGTAAAATTAATTTTAAAAAATTTAGTAAAACAACGGATGCTCTCCAAAAAAATCTTTCATGGTACCAATATATTCTTTTGAGCACAATGGACACTACATTCGCCACTATGGTGTATGCTCCTACCAACTTTTTCTAGATGCTTAAGTAAAGACATTTCGTTGAAAAGTAGAAGCACACATAATAATCAACTTTAAAAGGTCGTTGGAAACACCCCCTTTATACATGCATGGATAAAGCGCCTGAGAGATTAACTTTTTTTTTATTTTATGCAATATGGAGTACGTGAAATTATTTGATGCAATATATCAAAAGTGACATGCTGTTGCGCACAAATTGTACTATACAATTGAACATGTATTTTAAAAAAATTATATATTTTTTTAAAATTTTCATAAATTTCATTTCATTAAGAACGAAAAATACACAAAATTCATCATCACTTTTGTCATCTACTTTTTCGCATCTTCGCTCTATCTTACACAGTCTCGTGCATTCGTCGCTTAACTTCGTTCTCCGTCTCATGCGCTACATTTTTGCGCCGTTTGTCATCAATTGATTTTTTTTTATTTTTTTTTTACTAAAGTACCTCTCATGTATTGAGATTGGATAAATTTTTGGCTGAAAATTAAGTTTAGCGGTTTATGTGACATAACTTGATTGTTTGTATGTATTAGTGCCAATAAAGGGGAAATTTTAGAAATGGTCCTATAAGAATTGGTCCTCATGAATTTGGTCCTTTTTTTTAGCGCAAATAATCCCATACGATTTTTTCGTCAAAAAGTAACGGATTAACGAGCATGAGGCCCACGCGCCTGTTAGTTTTCTATCAAAAACTCACGCTCATAATTCCCAACTTAAAAAAAAAAAATCAACTTCTTAAAACTCTACGAACTAGAAAAAACCCAAAATTTCCCAAACCCCACAGCCCATAAAATCACCGTTCCAAATCTTCCTCATAATCGTCCTGTTAATCAAAGAGAAATCAAATTCAGTTAACTCAAAAATCATCCCCAAATAGTGGGTCCCTAGAAAGTACACTCATATGGTGCAAAGAGGAAATCTTGTGGAGAGAAAATCATCCCCAATCGACCAAGTTTGCCGGAGGATTCAAAGAAAATGCAGCGGAGACGGAATACTAAAGTTGCAGAATCGCCTTCATACTTGCATTTTATATTGAAATGATTGTTAATAACAAAAGCCGGCTCATTTCCCTCAAAAAATTAAGTTGAAAAAGTTTTTTCATCCAGTTTTTCATAGAAAACTGTTAAACATTTAACGGATGAGACCTTTTCTATTAAAAATGGGACAAAAAAAGAATATGAGACCAAATCTGATACCAACTTTAATCAAAACGTGCATATTGAATATGATATTAAATTTGACACTAATTTTAAATGAATGTCACGAGTGGATGGATACCAAAACATGTTTACTAACTTATTGATAATTAATTGGTTATGTGTATTATTTAATTAAGCAGGGTGCTTGTGAATTAATAAGTAACTGATTTAACTAACGGACAAAGTATAGAATGAAAATGGTACATACATGAACCATTAAAGGGTATTAGTTATTTTTACTTAAGGGTATTAATTGTTTTCATTGAAAAATATTAGTCATCTGTTGAAATAAACTAAGAGTCTTCTTAAGTGAAAACAATTAATACCCTTCAGTAAAATCAACTGATACTCTTCAGTGAAAACAACTAATATTACTCAATGATTCATGTATAAACGAACTTCACTCTATGCATATTTTTACGTAGCGATTAAATACATTAATTGATTCCACACTTTTTTAAAAGTTCGAATTTTTAGATGAGATGAAATTCTTTCAAAATATTTTTCTAAAATTCTGATTTAACCAAATACAGTTTAATATTAAATCACTATAACGGATAAAAATTATCAAGACTACTCTTCATATAGCATGATATAAACTACGATATATTGTAAAGTAGGTTTGACATGATAACAAATTATGATTGCCATCTCATCCCATCATAACCTCCCAAAATAAATTTATTAAGTAATCAATTGAGCGGAAAGATAGCTAAGTTGATTGTTACGTAATTATGTTGGCATTACATCATGAAAATGATATAAAACTTCATCCTATCTGATGATGATCCCTACTTTAATTTTATCGTATTTTTCATGTTCATTTTCATTTAGTATATATATGTATATGTGCATGTGTAATTATAATATTTTACTGTATATAATAATTTTATTAAAAAAACACTCATTAACGGTGGAAAAAATTGAAAAGCATAACAATGGTGGAAAGGTTATAAATTTTGTGAAATTTATTTTGGCAACTATATAAAATATTATCGAATCAAGAGGAGCATGAACAAATTTGGGGAGGAGGAATCGCGTCCTTGAGTTTTAGTCTTTTTTCTACTGTATGTGTAGAAATTTTTTTTTATTTAGGTTTTTTATTTTTTAAGTTCGCTTCTCTTTGATTAAAAATATTACAACAATACAAAAAAAAAAAAAAAAAAAAAAAACTTGCCCCCTTAATGTAAAATCTTAAACCCATCACAGAGAGGGAGTGTAGCATGAGGTAGTCTCACAAACTCATTATGTAAGATGAAGTTCCATTTAGCTAAAATTTGATTGAATTTGTTGTAAATTTAAAAAATTTGATATTCCAAATTCAGAAGATTTGATGTGGACATTACTTATGGGCCGAGTAGCCTTACAGACTTTAGAGTTTTGATATTATATATATATATATATATATATATATATACATACTCGTACTCAATATTGTAACACACACATGTATATACACACTGAAATATAGTGGAAAACTTCTGGCTTGGTACGCCTCCAGATGTAGTCATTCATGATGAACTGGGTAAACAAAAATCGGTGTTTTTGTTTGCGTTCTTTATTTTACAACACGTTATCAGCACGAGTCTCTACCCACAGTTAATCGGTACGAATCTCGATTTGTTTTTCTCTTTAGTATGATGATTAATTATCCGTTTAATTGTGGTATCAAATTTTAGATGCTTATGTGTCATTAACTTATATGCTACTGTGCACTTAATATATACACTGCATCTATATTCATACATCTGCAATTATTCATATGTTGATCGAAAAAAAAATTCATGCCCGAGACCCAGCAGCGTCGGCCGCTGCCGAAATCGCGCACGGCGGACGCCACAAATTTGTGGTGGCTGGAAAACAACCGTCGATCCTCCGGGAGAGGATTTGAGTCGCGCCGCCCATGGCCGATGACGGCTTGTGGCTATCGGCGTCCGCACGTGGAGCTTGGCTGTTGGTGGCCTATGGTCGGCGACGACCACTATTGGTCGTCCACGGCCGAGCAAAATCCGTCGCTCGCCAGGCGTGCCACCACGGCTCTGCAACTTATCGATGCCAGCCCTGGCGGCGGCGGCCTATGGCAATCGTCGTCCGCCCATGGAGCGACGCTTTGGCGTGCGGCCCGGGGCTATCGTCGGTCCTCCGCCGGCTGCTGCTTCCTGCCAATTGCAGTGGCCGTGCTGGCCCCTTCCTTCCAACCGAACCCTGCCCCTTTTTTGGGCTTGTAACCCAACAAATGGTTCCGGGAAAAAAAAAGAAAAAAAATCATAAAAGGAAAATAATTCTTTGAGCTTTTAATTAATTCATTTGGGTTAATCCTTTTATGAAAATAAAATGAAATAAATTGTTGCATATAATTAAGCCCAATATTTTAGAATTAATTTTTATATTAATTCTCAGAATATTAAATAAACTGTCTCTTAGAATTTACTAATCAATTTCGTGTTGAGATTTCTTTTGGACTAATACCTATATGATTGTTCCACCCACTTGAGATGGGTCCAAGGCTGCCCGATGCTAGCCGAATCCATCAACAGATATTTAGGAACTCTTATCGTAGGGTTCCGCTCTAGTAAAAGGCTTAATTAACACTGTTTGCGCTCTTTATTTTGCCGCAACATATGCTTGTGAATTATTTGCTGTAGAAATTAGGATTTATATGAAATCCTTGTGTGCCTATATTATCTTTGCTGCTAATTCACTCAAACAATGCCCAAAATTTTCGTACACAAGTTTGCCTGAAGCATGAGCATTGACTAAAGTTTGAACTTGAATAGTTGCTCCTACTTGTATAGTTGTTTATGTGAATTAAATTTACTTTAATAGTCCGCATATATTATTTGGGTAGGCGGCATTCAGTATTTGTCGGACCGTAAAATCATATTTGGGTAGACGGCATCCAATATTTGCTCATTTATGATTGAGCATGTAAATTAAATCATCTTTCTCCCTTGTTAATAAAAATTCAAATCGTATGTCTTATCATGTCCATTTAAAATGTAGTGAAAATATTTAGTATTACTAAGAGAGAATTTACTGAGCTTACTCTCGATGGTGATAACTACGTGACATGGTTCATAATTGTTGAGATTCATCTAGCATCATCCTAATTAAGCAGAATCATTGTCCATGGTCCCAAATCCATTGATGCCCAGAAGGCAAAAGCGTTGATTTATCTCTGGTACCACTTAAATCAGAACTTGAAATATTAGTACCTTACTGATATGGACCCTAGCATTTTATGGACATCCCGGAAGGATTGCTTGTATCAACAAAATGATATAATCCCTCGGACACAATACGATTGGATGAAACTCCATTTTCAAGATTGAAATCTATAAACGGAGAGCAATTCTATCTTGCATCGTATTGTATCTCAGTTAAAATTATGAGAGCAGCAATTTACTGAGGCCGAGTTGATACATAAAATCTTATCAACATTCCATGCTAGTAACCTTGTACTCCAGCAGTAGTACACCTCTCACTCAGAGCTAATTTCTACAGTTTTAGTGGCAGAAAAATACAACCAACTCCTGATGAGAAATCACAATACTAGACTGGTGGACCCACAAGCAGTGCCTGAAGCACATGTTGTAGCTCAAGGGAGGCTGAGTGGGCGTAAGCGTGGAAGAGAAGAAATCTGCAAATCCAAACACTCTTGATTGAGGCTTATCGAAAGATACAAAAGGACAACAAGGGCATGGCCCCTCAGGGTGAATCTCACCATGTCAGTCTGCCTGAAGCAGATTTTGACATATATAACGATGATCTTTTGAGCTTAGAGGTCGAAGATTTTGGTGACAAAGAGTGATTTACATAAATAGACATTATTAGTATCCTGGTTTAGGCTTTGAGATTCGTCTTGCTTCATTTGGGATAAATGTAATGAAATTTTAACCCCATCTTTGCCCAGAAGGCAGATGCACATATTAAATTATCTGATACCATCTCAATAAGATATCAATTGTTTATGGAAAATCCCTAAGGGTATGTTTGTTTTGGGACTCACACGGATGGACTTTGGACTTTGCAATCCACGCCCCATACGAGTTCGGGATTTAAAAGCGGGTTTTCAAATCCCAAACTCAATCCCTACCTATAAACCTATTACTATTTTTCATATAATTAAATACAATCACATCATCACTTTTTTATCACCCACTCAACCTCTCTCCTACTTTTCTCTTACACAATATAATAAAATAATACAACATCAATCACTAATAAACATTGATTTGACATAAAGCAAAATCTCACCCTACTAAAATCCCAAAACAAACACATACTCATATTATTCATCAAGATTTTCACATCCTAAGATTTCAAAGTCATGACTTCCCCCGCACACTTAAATCCCAAAACAAACATACCCTAAAGGATTATATTTATCGTAGTTTATAAAAATCCCTGAAGGATTATATTCATCGTAGTTTATAGAAATCTCAGAATGATTATATTCATTGACGTTTATAAAAATCCCTGAAAGATTATATTCATTGCCGTTTATAAACATCCTTGAAGGATTATATTCATCGATAAAATTTGAATAAAATTGATAGCAGAAAATATCGATAAATGAAAACCATTTTCGATGCCAAATAATTATTGAGATGGTCGAGATCGAGTATTCCCCAAGCAAATCTCAGCATACCAGTTTGCCTTAAGCAAACATGAACATTGTCAGTGACATGACATTAAAGATTATGAGTTGTCAAGATACATAGTGTCATTATTTTGTGATTTTTATGCATGTTATGACTATATGCTTTGTCATGATTAATATTTGCGAAAAATTACAACTTAATTACCGGATGTCTTTAACAACTCCAACAGAGTTGCTGAATCTCGTATTTATATAGAATATTCTCGGTTAAAATTAATGTCCCTGAAGGACAAAATATCACATTCCAATGAATCTAAAGCACGCCTGAAGCGTGAAAGACCTTATTAACAAAATTCAACCTCCTGAAGAGTTGTAGATCTGGTCTTAAAATACAATTTAGATTCATACATATTATAGCATGAGTGGTTAGTCCATCTAAAATAATAATGTGATATGGCGTATTTGGTCTAAGTTCATTGGCTAGGACACGTCAAACCCTTTCGTAAATAAATTTATGGCATGTACAAAGGGTGAACTTAGAGTACGACTGAATCGTACTAAAGTTAGAATTAAATCTCTCATTTTTAGAATGATTTCTTTAAGATATTTGTGCACTGATTATCCTAGTATAGGGACCATTTTGATAGTTAATGGCCATAATTAATACTTTCACACGGTGGAATTATGTATGTTTGTTATCCACCTGCAATCACGCTTTTGTCAAGCCTATTGCAACACTATTGAGCTTAATTCTCATTTCCCAAATTATCAAATTAAATCCATTCGAACGGATAATACCAGTGAGCTCACGTTGACTGCATTCAATGTTTAGTATATGGCATTGGAAAATCAAAGTGAAGCATTAAGTCCCCTTATGTCCACATCATAATGGTCCTGTTGAGTTACTAATATGATGCATCAAACTATTCGCTAGACCGTTATTGCAAGAAAATCTAACTTAGCTACATGTTAGGGGCATAAAATTTACATGTAGCTACTCGAATTAAATTCGACCCACTGCATATCATTAGTACTCCCCTCTACAACTAGTGCACAGAAAATGATACATCATTTCCCACCTGCGAACATTCTATCGTGCAGTACGCGTACCACCGCAACACGTCAACAACCCTGCTGGCTGACTGCATAATTGATGAAAAGTCTATTCTCGACATTAGGGGAAGATTAGAATCCAAAAATTAAATGAATGCCGAGAAGTTTCCTCGAAGGAAACAGATCGAGATATTTTCCTTGAAGGAAAAAGACCAAAAAATTTCCCTGAAGGAAAAAGGTCCTCAATATTTAGACTCATGCACTAGTTAGACTGAACTTGAAGTTCAAAAGATAAGTAACTTGCAATGTATAGCAAGTAATCTTCCAGATAAGTTTACTGACCACAAAGGTGTAGAGGTCTCAATGAAAACGAGTATACATGCCCCAAACGTCAGAAACGTAAATGACCTATAAAAGAAACATACACACCTAGAATGAAAGCTAACAAAACTGGTAAGTCAAACTTGAAATCTCCAGAAGAGATACGTCTAGAAGACTTGAAATCTCCAGAAGAGATTCGTCCTGAAGACGAAGAATCCTAGTAACAAAGCACATGCAAAAAATGATCTAATACTAGGATTGTGGAACTACCAGATCAAATACATAAGGGAAATGATGTGAATCTGGTTAATATGAGATCAATAAATAAATATCGGAGAAACAATATAAATTCATTGTCGACAATATATATGTGTCCACAGTTACTCTTTCTAAAATCTGGATCCAGTACCTAAATTGAATGCCCGAAGCACTTTGATTTGGGTTCAATAAGGAAGAAGCAAAAGTGTGGCAAAACTAAACTCGCTAAAAACAAGGTTTGGTTCTTTCGTACGTACACTCTAAGAGTTATCCCTGTTGGATAATGAGTGTTTACACAAAAACCAAATAAGGTGGTGAGCAAGATTAATAGTTTTAGGGTTTTTCGCAGAAACTCATGGTTTTCCCAGAGACCCATGATTGTTTGTGATCAAACATATTCTCCTGGTATGAACAAACAAAGTTCCGCTAATCACTGACAGCTAAAATAAAATGCAGTTAATGGACCTTGTAAACCGCATATTTTATATGACTATTATATGCCAATATTTATCTCCCTAATGGGTTTAAGATTCTCCAGAAGAGGAATTATGAAAACCGCAGAATGTATAGTACAAAACTGCGAAGGTCATTATATGATCTAAAAACAGTCGGATCAAATATGGTACGATCGACTTAGTGAATTCCTCCCGAAGAAGGAATATACAAACAATAAAGCTTTCCCTTTCGCATTTATAAAGAAATCGCAAAGTGATTCTTGCATCATCTCCGTCTATGTTGATGACCTAAACATAATCGGAACATGCAAAGAGATTGAAGAAGTCAGTTCAATCTTGAAAGTTGAAATCAAAATAAAAATCTTGGATAAAACCAAGTATAGTCTCGACTTGCTAATTCGAGAATTTTCCTGAAGGAAAAATGAATTCAAGTATTTCCCTGAAGGAAAATTAAATTTAAGTATTTCCCAGAAGAAAAATTAATTCGAGCATTTCCCTGAAGGAAAAATGAAATATGTTATCTCCCTGAAGGACGAATGAATTTTATACACCAGTCAACCTACTTGAAAAATGTACTTGAGAGATCCTACATGGATAAATCTCATCCACTTAGTACACCTATGGTAGTCCGATCCCTTGAATTGGATAAGAATTCATTTAGGTCCAAAGAAGATACAGTGGATATTCTAGGATCAGAAGTTCCTTATCTAAGCGATATTTGGTGCATACTCTATCTCGCAAACTGCACAGTCCGGACAATGCATTTGCGGTAAATTTGCTTGCGAGATATAGCGCTTCTCCCAGAAGGATACATTGGAATAATGTTAAACACATTCTATGATATCTCAGGCTGGTTATATCTTTCCTTTTGATGATATGGTGATCTCATGGAGATCCATTAAACAATACATTCCCCACTGTAATCGATGAAGATAACGCAATTTGTGTTGCACAAATAAGCAATGGGTACGTTAAGAGGAACTTAACGAAACATATTTCCCCGAAATTCTTCTTCTAATATGAACTCCAGAAGAGTAACGAAATTACCATACAATAGGTGCAATCTAGTGACATTCCAGCAGATCTGTTCACTAAGTCCCTACCTACCTCTACTTTTGACAAGTATGTTTATGGTATTTGGATGTGAAGACTTAGAAAGTTGTTGTCTTAAGGGGGAGTAACAACATCGAAACAATCCTGAAGATTGGATCCGGAAGATCAATAGTTGTACTCTTTCCCCAGTCGAATATTTTATTCTGGCAACCTAGCCTATGGAGTTTTTGACGTGACATGGACGTTACGTCGTAATGTCCAAAGGGGAGTATTGTAAATCTAGAAGATTTGATATTCCAAATCCAGAAGATTTGATGTGGACATTACTTATGGGCCGAGTAGCCTTATAGACTTTAGGGCTTTGATATTATATATATATGTATATATATTCCTGTACTCAATATTGTAACACACACATGTATATACAGAAATATAGTGGAAAACTCTTGGCTTGGTACGCCCCCAGATGTAGTCATTCATGACGAACTGGGTAAACAAATAGGTGTTCTTGTTTGCATTCTTTATTTTAGTTCTATAAAAAATGTCAGCTCAATTCTGCATTTGAAATTATAGATAATACTTCTGCAAAATTTATAGCACTTATAACTCTTAAAAAACATGCAGTCTCATTTTTCTATATCTTCCCTCAGGGCTTGCTTGTTTCGGAATTTAGGTGTGCGTGTGAAGTTATGACTTTACATCCACAAGATGTAAAGTCTTTGATGATAATAAAAGTATGTGTTTGTTTTGAAATTTTGGTAGGGTGATATTTTACTTTATGTCAAATCATGTGTAAGTGTAAAGTAGGATATGTAAGAGAAAAGTACGAAAAAGAGTGCGAGTGGGAGAAAAGTAATATATGGATAATTATTGAGTGAGAGAAAAGTGATATGTGAGTAATGATGAGTTTTATAGATATTTATAAGTATGGATAAAGAATGAGATGTAAAAACTGGATATTACATCTCTAACTAGAATGGAATGGAGGCCGAAAAATCCTAATTTTATTCGGATGAATCCGGAAATAAACAAGCCTTGGGGAAAGATATAACATAATAATGTTGGATATTGAGCTTCTCCCTCACACAAAAACATCAAAGATAACATTTGATTAGTATGGGTGTTGTTTTATAATGAGAATAGAAGAAGGGAAACCATTGGTCAACAAAAGTAAAAAAAAAAAACAAAATTCATAAATAATGTTTGGGAGATGATAAATACTATGATTAACTCTAAATATATTAAATAAAATTATTATATATATATATATATATTTATTTATTCTATGTATAATAAGTATATATATAATAATAATAATAATAAGTATTTTATATAAAAAGTATATGTGTGTGTGCTAATTAGGGATGTAAACGAATCGAATCGAGTCGAATACTATTGTGTTTGAATTCGTATTTTTGAAATTATTTCGAATATCGAATTCGAATCGAATATATTTTTAATAGTAAATATGATTTATATTTGATTTGAAACTCATGTCGAATTATTAGAAAATATACGAATACTTGAGTCGAATATTTGAATCGATTTTTTTCTCAAGCATGTTCCTAACAAATAATATTTAAGAGAGACAAAGTATAGAGTGAAACTGGTTTATACATGAATCACTGAAGGGTATTAGTTATTTTCAGTTAAGTGTATTAGTTATATTTACTGAAGAATATTACTGATTTACACTAAAGAGTTTTAGTTGTTCAGTATTAATTAACTAAGACTCTTCAGTGTAAACCAGCAATACTCTTCAGTAAAAAACAACTAATACTTTTCAGTGAAAACAACTAATACCCTTCAATGATTCATATATAAACCAATTTCACTCTATACATACTCTTTAAGAGAAGGTATTATGTGAACAATATTCACAATAAAACTTATTTGAAGTGTATTAGTAAATTAAACTAAAAGTAACAGTGAATTGCACCAAAGTTATTAGCTCCAAAGGGTATTTAGTTGTTTTTATTAAAGGTATTAGTTGAAGTGGTATTAATTATTCTCACTAAAGGTATAAGTTGAAAACATAAGGTTTAGTATTTTTTATCGATAAAATTGTGACTCGAACCCATGACCTTTGAATCATAAGTATTGGGAATTTAACCATTTGAGTTATACATCTTCTTCAGATATTAGTAATTTGTTGTTCACGATAATAGTTACTATGAGTATTATTCACATAATATTTTGTCAATATTCAAATATTCATTTCAAAATTGTCGTTGTATGAATTCATAAACAAGGTATAAACTTAAAAATTTGCATAAGATAATCAATTAAGTAAATGAAAAAAAAATTAATTATCAAATTTATGGAAAAATACTTTAATAATAAAATTTATGGAATGAGAAGTTTAATGGGGACGGCCCAAAATGGAAAATGGGAAGTTTACTCAGGGACGGAGGGAGTATTTATTATTACTATTATTATGTAATATATATTTAATCGAATATTTAATCGAATATTTACGAATATCAAATCGAATATCATGATTTTTATATTTGTATTTGATAAGTAATCGAATAAAAAAAATTGTACTCGAATTTGAATTATAAAATTTCAAATACAAATACCAAATCGAACCAAAATTGTTTGATTCGCTTACGACTCTAGTGCTTATTCTACTAAAATATGATTTATAATTTAGGAAAAAAAGATATTTTTGTGAGTACTTTGGGAAAAAGTTAAACAGACAGTATAATTTAACACTCATCTCATTTAAATAAATAAATAAAAAAAAAAAAACCTACCCAATTACTGTAGTGCAGAAATTGAAGTTGTTCGACGAATGCATGCAATAAGGCTACAAAAGTGTCCACGTCAGCACATCCAAAATATTTTTGGTAGTATCTTAATAAAAAAATTAATTTGTTTTTTAGAAGAGTATGACACATCGATCGTTTTCATAATTATTTGTGATACGTGAACAATTGGTAGTGGGTAGGGTCATTCCAGCTATTTGCCAAAAGATCCATTGACTAGAATCCCAAAACTGCCCCTCTACAGACTTCAATTATTAACCACAATTATATTAATTATTTCTAGGTATTATTATCATCAGCATTTCGATGATATTTTTATTTGACATGACTCCTTCGACCCCATGTTGAAATTATACTGCATTTATCTTTATGGTTTGATATCACTTTGTTTAATCATGCCCCTCGATTACATTTATTTATATTAACTACCTCCTCCGTCACGTATCAATTTGCACATTTATTTTTTGTCCATTCCATATAAATATGCACACTATTAAAAAAAATTAATTTGCATGTACATTTCCGAACACATCACATATTTGCTCATAGAGTGCAAACCTACCTTTATTAAAAAAAGTTAATTTGCGTTTACATTTCCAAACATACACATATTTGCTCATAGAGTGCAAACCTACCTTTATTAAAAAAAAAAAAAAAAAAAAAAAAACACTTTTCTTAAAACTTATGCCACCTCTTAAGATGCAAATTAATGTGAAATGGGGAGAGTATTTATTTATAATTTAGTCCACTTCCTTTGGTCATGAGATAAGTCGGGCAATAATAAGAAATTGAATTATTGACAGTGATATGAACTAAATTTATCTAGATTCGGTCTTTTGTACCATCTCACTTTTATTGTGCAATTGAACCTAATTATTAGGAAAATAAATAAAGAATTAATTTTATACCTTCTTACAAGTTCGGATGCAAGCGAAATGAAATATACAAACTAATTTAATTAAAATATACAAATTAATATAACCGAAACATGATGATTGCTAAAACATATCAAACTTAGTGATCCGCCCATGAATCCCCACACGTTTCCTTTGTTGAAATGAAAATTTTGCAGTTTATATTTGAGAAAGGCTACTTTTGGTTGATTTTGACAGAGAGATTAAATCACCTCTTCTATTCGTTACATTTTTTCCATTTAAAAAATTATAGTTTAATCTCAAATCAATATGTGCATTTCTAAGGAAATGTTGTACGTGTCAATAAAACAAAATTATAAATTGTGTACAATCCAATACTAAAAATAGTTCACATAGTATTTAAGTCGCATGCATTTCAATCAATATCATACTTCTATCATGAGAAAAGCAGAGCCACGAAATGATGTAGGTTGAGTTAGAGTCACTTTCTTGTAGGTTCTACTTGTAACCATTTAAATAAAGAATATTCAAAATCCTTTTCATACTGCAAACTTTTATCAGAACAAAAATGTTGAAATTAGTGGTTCAGAATAAAGGCGAAAATCCTATCCCAAGCTTAGTGCTCTGCCCATTAATTACAAGTGGGTGTTATGAGCAATTAATAGATTGATGTCTTTGGTGGTTAGAGTATCATAATAACTTCAATAATTGTTGTCTAATTGATATTAGTATTCAAGATTAATTGAAATATGACAAAGTATAATGCAGTTTCCTTATAAAATTTATTTGCAATTTGTGTGTTTTTTTAAATAATACTCCCTCCGTCCCACTTCAATTTGCACGTTTACTGTTTTCACGTGTTTTAACGAGCGAATTTTTTATTAGTATTAAAATCATAAAGTAATTTTTAAGTCACTTTATAGTAGATGAGATATAGATCTATCAAACCCTACCTTAAAAGTCACTTTATCATTTCAAATATTAATAAACAACTTGCTCGTAAAAACACGAAAATAAAGTATGTGTGCAAATTTAAGTGGGACAGGGGGTATTAGTTTTTCTATTAAAATGTATTAATATAGTAGTAATACTTTATAATAAAATCAATTAATATTATTTTGAATTTCACGGTAAATATAATTTATAACAGACTAACGCAAAATATATTACCACTTGGGATGAATTACATTCATAATTTGATAATAAAAGGACTTGTAAACGGGCTTATTTCAAAATGACATAATTCTCCTATGAAGAGTTCATAATCCATTACTTGATTCATGCCGTAGTTAGCAAAACATATATATTATGATTTATTTTTGGTAGATTTGCCCTTTTATTTATTTATTTATTTTTTTTTTTGTATTTAAAACGATGAGATATCTCAACCTCTTGAGGCAGTTGGCTAATCTTGAATCTTGATATGCAATATGACCAACTAATCTTTTAAATCATTTTGCTATTTAGAATGAGATTGGTAAGATGCAGACTCACGTGATTAAATTGTTAATTGTCTACATTTTTGTTTGGGTCGAACGCCTTTGGAAAAGTTATTCATACTGGATAAATTGCAAAATTATCCATATTTACTAGGTATTATGAATTTTAGTTCCATTTTATGCTTCATATTGTCTGCCAGTATTTAAATAAGTTATTTATATTGAGTTCGAGTTAAGAGATGAAAGGAAAAGTAACTTTGAATTCACCACCTCGATAACATGAGATAAATTATCGACTTAGAAATCAATTAACAATCTATTTTATTTTCTAGATAAAGGTATAAAATTTAACACTATTCGACTCAATTCAACTCAACTCACTCGTGAATCTGCTCAATTATATCGAACAATGCCCATTATGTTGATCAAATTTTAAACGCAAAAACAAATATGAAATATACTCCCCATTTTCTGAAAAATAGTTATATTCTTTTGCACACGGTTTAATGTAATATGTCGAAGAGTATAACGGGATTTTATGAGATTCGTTGTTTAATAAAATGATCGTTAATGAAAAATTCATTTTGTATACTATCCATAAACCATAATTTTTTTTAAACGGACCTAAAAATAATTGTAATACCCTCCGACATATCGCATTAAACTACACGAAAAAACATAACTAATTTTCAGGAAAATTAACAAAAAGACTAGACATCGGCCCTATTGAATTATCAAATGCAAAGTGCCCAAATTTACTTCTACATTCAATGCACAAATTTCAATAACATATCATTAAAATCCATAGTATGGAATCTTATCACAAAAGGTACAAAGATTGTTCGGCGCAATTGGGCAATATCTCCCTGTTTTAGGCTAATAATTTACTACTAAGTTAAAAGAAAAATAATTTCCTAGCATGTAACATCATGCAACAACCCCAAGAAAAGGACAAGTCACTTGCTAATGACCTATGTTTCATAAGTACTCCCTCCTTTTATAAATTTCTGGTTTCTTTTTATTAATTTGTTTAAGAAAATATATATATTAATTTATTTTATAAGACAAAGTATATAGTAAAACTGGTTTATACATGAATCACTGAAGGGTATTAGTTGTTTTTATTGAAGAATATTAGTTGTATTTACTGAAAAGTATTACTGATTTATACTAAAGAATCTAAGTTGTTCAGTGAAAATGAACTAAGACTCTTCAGTGTAAACCAATAATACTCTTCAGTAAAAACAACTAATACTCTTTAGTCAAAACAACTAATACCCTTCAATGATTCATATATAAATCAATTTCACTCTATACATACTCTTTTTTATAAAGAATTGAAGAGTTATGAAAAAGTAAAAATAATTATAAGTACATCTTCCGTCCTTAAATACTTTGTACATTTTTTTCTTTTATTGTTATTCATACCCAAACATTTTACACATTCTATAAATGAAAATCCCTATTTAACTTTATCTACACAATATTCACATATTTACACAAAATATTATTACTTTTTACATTCACTTCAACCAATTTCATTATTTTAAAAAAAATTACACATCACCTACAATATTATATTTATTACACATTTTTCTTAAAAGTGTGTCTCATAAAATGTGAAAAGTGTTTGGGGATGAAGAAAGTATTTTTTTATTAATATATGAAATATTATTTTTGTTTTTTTATGAAATATGAAACTTATAGTGAGACGGAAGGAGTATGATTTATACTCCATGTGTAAACTTAATTGTTACTTACTAAAACAACACATCCCCTTATTTTATTGATATTTCCATAAATGATAATAAAACAAATATTATTTTTTACAATTATATATTTCCTTTATTAGTATACTTACATCTCATGTTCTTACTTTACACATTTAAGGTTAATTTAATTTAGAGTGACAAATAATAAAGTAAAAATTAAATTTGAGACGGAGGGAGTATTTTTCAAATAATTAGTAGGATATTATACAAAGAAAGAATTTATCTAGGAAGCATTTTCAGAGAGACATAAATCCATGCATGATGTTAATTCATCTTTATATGTTACAAGAGCCCTCAGAAATTCTACAATTTTTATACATGCATGATTTTAAATATGATGATTCTAATAATGAAGTTCTTTTCTATGTTCAGATTCAATTGCTGCAATCGCAGATACACAAGCAGAGTCCATCGATTCATCAGATTCTCCAAAATCATGAGTTCAAGTCACAAAAATTTTAGAGGTCATACATATTCTATTTCTTAAAAAAGCATAAATTCAAGATAGACCACTCAAAAAAAAAAAATTCGTGTCTAACAAGCATCAGGTCGGCCAAGTTGGTCAAATAAAACTAAAGCCACGTTTGTCATAACAAAAAAGAAAAAAATAAACTATAAACCACAGAACACCTTAAGTAACAAAATAGGCAAAAACTTATACATAACAATTACATCGTACAACGTGTGCAATTTGAATTCAATTTTTTTTTTTTTTTTACCAAAGTTTGACTTATTCACAAAAAACAAAAATATTTAATGAGAAGTAAAAGTTCATATGTAAAAAGTATTAGTTCAAAAACTACATACTTACATTATATGCGCTGATACTTATCATAGTATGAACTAATACCTTTTCAACTATTTTTTCTATGATTCATGGAAAAATATAAGGAAATAGCTTGGTTGATATTATTTTAACCAAAATTGCACCAGTTGCACAACACAACCGGTGAGAGACGAGTGTAGAAATAATTAACCTAAAATTATCGGGACTACTTAACAAAAGCACAAAGCAACTTTCTAATGGTGAAGCAAAAAAGATTCTCTCACAGTCCAACATTACTTGATTGTAGATGAATAATTGAAACTTTAATACACGAAAAAACTTTCAATAACTTCCAAATTAACGTGGGACCATATTAATCTTTAAGCCCTTGAGCTAGACCATTATATATCAGACAACTTAACAAACGAAATTACCAATATGTGTATATCAATTTAACACTCAAAACATATATCTTTTATATCAATTTCATTCAAAAGAAAGAACGTACCTGGTTCTTCAACTCTGAAAAAATATGACCTCATTACTTGGACTTTGTCCTCTTGTGACATTTCTGCTTCTCTGCCATGCATTTGCTGATGCAGGGATGAACCACCACCAGCCTGCAAAGAAAACATTCATAATTCATATGGATAAATTAAACATGCCAGCAAGTTTCGATGATCACCTGGAATGGTACGACTCGTCTTTGAAGACGGTATCCAGCTCCGCCAGCATGCTCTACACCTACAACAACGTCGTTCATGGCTACTCCGTTCAACTAACATCTGTGGAAGCCAGAAAGCTTGAAAAGCAACCAGGAATCCTATTGGTCCAAGAAGATATAAAATATGATCTACACACCACCAGATCACCGGAGTTTCTTGGGATTCTCAACTCTGATGTATCCTTGCCCGAGTCCAGTAAACCTAGTGATGTAATCATCGGTGTGTTGGATACTGGGGTTTGGCCTGAATCGAGTAGCTATGATGATAAAGAACTTGGCCCGGTTCCCACCAGCTGGAAGGGCGAGTGTGAAGTAAGTAAAACCTTCAGCTCATCAAGCTGCAACAACAAACTCATTGGAGCCAGGTTTTTCTCCCAAGGTTATGAAGCAGCATTTGGTCCAGTTGATGAATCGGTGGAATCTAGGTCCCCAAGGGACGATGATGGCCATGGGACCCACACATCGACTACAGTGGGTGGGTCGACTGTGGTTGGAGCGAGCCTTTTCGGTTATGCAGCAGGTACAGCACGAGGGATGGCGAGACATGCCAGAGTGGCAGCATACAAAGTATGCTGGCTAGGAGGATGCCTCAGCAGCGACATACTAGCAGCAATTGAGAAGGCGATTGATGATGGAGTCAACATTCTATCGTTGTCTCTGGGTGGGTCGACCTCTGATTACTATAGAGACACGGTTGCAATTGGAGCATTTGCAGCAACGGTTAAAGGAATCCTCGTTTCATGCTCAGCTGGGAACGGAGGGCCAAGCCCGGGAAGCTTGTCCAATGTTGCACCATGGATAACAACAGTTGGAGCTGGTACGATAGATCGTCAATTCCCATCGAATATCGTACTTGGGAATGGGAAGAAACTAACCGGGGCATCACTCTATAAAGGGAAACCTGCTTCTGAAATGCCTCTGGTGTATGCTGGTAATATCAGTAGCACATCGAATGGTAATCTATGCCTGAAAGGAAGCCTAATCCCAGAAAAAGCCAAGGGGAAAATCGTGGTTTGTGACCGAGGGCTGAATCCGAGGGCACAGAAGGGTCTGGTAGTAAGAGATGCGGGTGGAATCGGAATGATTCTATCGAACACTGATACCTTCGGAGAAGAGCTGGTAGCTGATGCCCATTTCATACCTACAGCAGCTGTGGGTGTGGCAGCTGGCGATGAGATAAAGAAGTACATATTTTCCGATCCGAATCCAAAGGCTATGGTTTCATCTGGAGGGACCCAGCTCGGAGTCCAACCATCACCTGTAGTAGCAGCATTCAGTTCCCGAGGTCCAAACCTGATCACACCAGACATACTAAAGCCAGATTTAATTGCACCTGGTGTTAACATACTTGCTGGTTGGACCGGAAAAGTGGGCCCTACGGGATTGCCTGAAGACACACGGAAGGTGGACTTCAACATAGTTTCCGGCACTTCTATGTCCTGCCCACACGTGAGCGGATTAGCAGCGTTAATCAAGGCAGCTCATCAAGAATGGAGCCCTGCAGCTATAAGATCAGCATTAATGACAACAGCTTATAGCAGATACAAGAATGGAGGAAGAATTCAAGATAGTGCAACTGGAAAAACATCAACACCTTTTGATTATGGTGCTGGATATGTGGACCCATTATCAGCCCTAGACCCTGGGCTAGTGTACGATGCCATGGCTGAGGACTACATAGAATTTCTTTGTGCCATAGGGTACAGTTCGAGCCTAATCAAGATTGTCACAAAGCAAGATCATACGTGCAAGGAGTCCCGTGTGGGAGATCTTAACTACCCATCTTTTGCTGTTCCACTTCAGACAGCCTCGGGTCCAAAAGGTGGTAGTAACGCATCAACAACAGTCAAGTATACGAGGACTGTTACAAATGTGGGCAGTCCAGCAACGTATAAAGTGTCAATCGTCCAGGAAACAAACTCGGTCAAGATTCTTGTTCAGCCAGACGTACTCGTTTTTAGCAGTCCAAATGAGAAGAAGACTTACACAGTGACATTCACTGCAGATTCCCTGCCCTCAGGCACAACCAGCTTTGCTCATTTGGAATGGTCAGATGGAAAACACATTGTTGGTAGCCCGATAGTATTTAGTTGGACATAGTAGTAGTGTTCGTATAATAATAGCTCTAAGAAATGCACCCTTAGCTCCAAAATGCATATATTATCTCTATAAACATCGCAACTGGATATTTATAAAGTTAAAATTTCCTAACTATGTCTCTTAGATACTTCAAACTCAAATTAATTGCATTTCTCCTCCATTTTATAGATTAATAATACCTTTTAATGAAAGATTATGTGCGTAATTGAAATCTTGAGAAGATAATAACCAAAATTTAATGATCCTCATGTAATGTGCCACAAATAAAGGTCTGCAGCCTTGGAGACTATAAGCACAATATCAAATATTAAGCAAAATGGAAGTCAATGAAGCATACATATTACCAAAGATTATCTGTCAAGCATCATACACCAGAGAAATGAGTCAAATTAACTGGCAAAACAGTAATAATCTACGCTCAAACCCAAGCTAATGTATTCATAATACAAAAGGTACAAAGGAATGTAAAAAGATTATCAATTAGAATCATCTATAGACTGACAAACCGGAAGGTAATAAGTATCCAACTGCCAGTATTTGTGTTTCACACCCTTCCAGATTTCTTCTCCTAAACAATCCTTCACAGGTAAGGGTATCAACTGTGTGGAGTAACCCAGACTCGTGAGTTCCAGAGAGACTAACTGACAATAAACAACATGAAAGAAGGGATTACCACCACAAAGACCGTTGAAGAATGAATATATTCCACCAGGCTTTAATAGTTTTGGAAGATGTTGATGAAACTCTCTCAAATCTTCATAATATTCGCCATAAGTGTCAAAGAATATCCCTGATAAAAAGGAACAGTTGAGGAGTTACTTGAATAAGCACGAGCATAATATTCAATTGGAACATGTACATATCAACCAACCATAGAAAAAAAGGATCCATTTTTTAACTACCAAATATGCATGTGAAGTTGTGAACATAGATGCAAGGGCTTTCAGATTGTAATATGTTAACGTAAGGGGTGTTATACTTTATTAGTATTATTCTTTTAAAAGAAAAATAGACACTCCTTGAGGTTTGCTCCATATAAAAAGACTTTGTATATGATACATGCAAACCTTTTAGCAGATGCTAATGAAGTAAGAAACACATTAAACATAAAATAAAATAAAGCAACGTGTAGAATTAAACATGCATTTTATAAAGTCAAGCATCTAAGTCCAATATTGAGTTGTAAATGTCTTTGCCTCCTCATACCCATCAGACAAATAAAATTGGCATCTCTCTTTCTAAGTAGGGAAGTAAGTGACACATATATAACTAGTAAGTCGAGAATAAGAACATTCCATTGATTTATCTATTAAGTTAAAAGTGGATTTTCACTACTTCTCTATAATGATACCATTTAAACCTCAAAGAAAGTTAAATAAAGGGACAGCCACGGGAATGTGGATCCATGTAATTAACCTTTACACAAATACAAGAGGATTGATGCACAGAGTAAAAAGAATCTAGTTACTAAACAAATGCACGTTAACTAATGATCCTTGTAAATAAAGATATATTCAGAAGCCAAATGTTTTCACGCAGATTCCGTTACACTGACCTAAACATTTCTTTCACAGGTTAGTTGAGAGTAGAATCTATCCCATTTGCTCAGACAGCAACCCAATGAAGCAATTCAAATGACATCCAAATATGAAAACATAAAAGGGTGTACCTTTACTTCGGAATACAAAAATCAATATTAGAAGATTTTCAATTTTTTTTACTTGAAAAATATGACATCCAACTATGAAAAACATAAAATTACAAGGGTGATTTTGGGCTGCAAATGTCAAGCAAAAATACCACAATATTCTTATGATGGACTAGAAAATTTGACTTCAAAGTGTGTATATTACCATCATATGAGTCGAGTTGAGATAGGACATCCTGCCAACGACCAAAGATTATCTTCACATTCTCCTTTTCACCCCATCCAGTCTGAAGCATACGCTCATAGACCTCAGGGTGGGCTTCAACAATAGTGTGTAAAGTTGGTGAGTACTGTTGTATGGCAGTATCCACAAGACCCATGCCAAATCCAATATTTAATACGTGTCCACCACCTGAGCAAATTGCTTTGGCATGAGCTTCCATTAGCGGCCTCTCCCAAGCCATCATAACAGCCTTGCTTTCTGCATCCATAACCTTATCCTCACTAAATGCAACCCTGTCGTCCAAGTATTCTCCATTAGAATTACCCTTAGCAGTGTCCTTCCTAGCTATAGTTCCAAGGACCAATTCAGCTTGAATGCCTATAAATAATAAAAAATGTTACCATCAATTGATCAAAATTACAGGAAAAAGGCATCAGATAATAAATTGTATCAAATCATCAAGAAAATACAATAATGGCACCACTGTTGGAAACAGAAAAAGTGAAGACTGTATCATGACAAATGCCTCTCTTCTAATTGGTACTCATAGTGGCCATACCAATGGAAATATGAATATTCACTTTGTATTGCATATTACTTTGAATTTGTCAAAGATGTTCATGTTACAAAGAGAAATAACATATGTTTCTGAAGTTTGCACCATCCATACAATTATAAACGCAATGTAACTCTTCAATATATATTCAACACCCATATGCCACATTAATGATTAATCTGAACGGAAATAAAATCTTTTTTATTATATAAGCATTAGAGAGCTTGGGCTCCTCAATAAATGTTTATTTCAAATAAAAATCCGTAATGATGCTAAATTAGCAATAGACTTAGATCAGTCAACATCAAACTCTATTACCATATAATTCAAAATTGGAACCAACTTCAACATTATTCAATTTCTTTTAATCATATCAGAGAATTGCACTAATTGTTTGCCTGGAATAATAAGCTCTGTAATCAAGGCGCAGCTCTTGAAACTTAAATGTTATCCTGCTACAAATATGTTCACACCTCAACCTTGATGCATGATATCTTCCGGGACTTGGAAAAGATAGTAATTACTTGTATCTATGCATTTTGGCCACACAAACAAAAAATAGTACGAACAACATGGAAAAACAACACGGTAATTTATGTATAGTGCCGAGATGCGAGCATCTACAAGATCACATTACAACCAATTCCTGCTTTAGCGAATCCAAAAAGATTCTACTAAGAAAATAAAAAAATTAACATTAAAAATGCTAAAATTAAAAGTGAAAGATAAAATAAATTGACAGACCTGCATTAAGGAGGAGGTCGAAGGCGGATTGATGGCCATTATCCATGGCAAAGTCTCCGGCGGAGATATTGGAAGGAGAGAGAGCGTTCCACGGCGCGCCGCTGTCGAGGAGTGCTTTAACCACGTCGGCGCAGCCATTTTTCGCGGCGTGCATCAGAGGCGTCAGGCCCTCAGCGTCGAAGTAGGTGACATCAGCTCCCGAAGCGATCAGAGAATTAGCTCTCTCAACGTCGCCGTTTCGAGCAGCCTTGCAGAGAGATTCTTCCTTGTTCTCCTTCATAACTGCGACTGCAAAAGCTTAAACCCTCCCGCAGTGGGTTTTGATAGGCGGATGTTTGGCTTTACTTTTAATTTCTTTTTTTTCTTTTTATTCTTTGTATAGACCAGTTGTTGCTATCTCACAGGCCTGGGCCCTTTTTGGTTTGTTTCATTATAAGCCCAATGGGCTTAGGCTTAGGCTTAGGCCTACTTAGGCTTAGGCTTAGGCTTGGCCCATTTTATCATGTTGCAGTTTCTCACAAGTCTTGTTTGTATATGCCAAAGGCCAAGGTTATATATTCATATCTTTTATTAATACAACCCCAGAAAAAATTCTAAAATTTTGACAATTTTCAAAAAAAAATTCTAAAAATGTAAAAAAAAAAAAAAAAACACTGAACACATGAATTTTCGGAATTTTTTTCCGAAAATTGTTACTCCCTCCGTCCCCTCTTAACTTTCAGAGGGGAGTGGGCACACTTTTTAAGAAACTTTTGCTTTATTGACTTATTGACCAATTAACAAGTGTATTAGATATGTTAAATATAATTTATTAACTTTCAGTCTAAGTTAACAGTCAACTGAATACAAGTGCACTGTTCCAAAATACATGTACTGTTCCAAATTACAATACTGTTCAATAATTCACGGTTACAAAATACATATTGTTCAACTAATTTACTGTTCCAAAATACAGTAATTGTACAAAATTAAATAATGTCCAGAATTAGAGATAGCTCAATACATCCCAAAATAATTCCCCAAATACAGAAATCACCAAATTGAGCTGCTAAATTCCCCCAAAAGTTGAAAATTTTCAACTTCCCACCATTTTTTTTTTTACCACATCAAGTGTCAAATTTGCATTAACTACTCCCAAATACTCAAAACTCAGCATTTTCCTCCTGTTGAAACACAATAAATACCCTCATTAGTGTATTCAATGCAACATTCAATACATAAACACCAACCACATATAAAATGACAGGTCCAAGGAAAGATTTCACCTTAGATGAGAAAAATAGAGCTGCACAGTTTCTCATTGCAAACTCTAAAAATGGGATTGTGCTTCATGGAAAGATCAGGGAAGCTGCTGAAATGTTTGGGGTTACAAGAAGGACTGTGCAATACATTTGGAAAGTTGCAAGACAACAGCTGTTAGAAGGACTTCCGGTCCAAATGAAGGACAACAAGAAGGGACAAACAAAGAAAAAGGACTTACATTTTGATCTTGAAAGATTCAAGGCCATAAAATTTGAAAAGAGAAGCACATTAAGAAGTCTTGCTAGGGAGTTGGGTGTTAGCAAAACACAAGTTTGTAGATGGATAAAAGCAGGGTTGATTAGAAAACATTCAAATGCAATCAAACCAACTCTTACAGAGAAGAACAAGATAGAAAGGATCAAGTTCAGTTTGAATGCATTGGTACATGATAGGGATGCCAATACAATCAATTTTTTAGGTATGTTCCATGTAGTTCACATAGATGAAAAATGGTTCTACATGTCAAGAACAACTGAGAATTATTACATTGCTGAAGGAGAGGAAGAACCTTATAGGTCATGCAAATCAAAGAGGTATATTCCCAAGGTTATGTTCATGTGTGCTGTTTCTAGGCCACATAATGCAACTACAGGACAACAAGCATTTGATGGGAAAATAGGCATTTGGCCTTTCACAAGGCTAGAACCAGCACAAAGAAACTCAAAGAATAGAGTAAGGGGACATTGGTTACTAAACCAATAGATTCAATCACAAAGGAAGTCACAAAAGCATGTCTATTGAATCAGGTATTTAAATGTCAAACTTTTTGTCATTTAACATGCATATTGTTTGCACAAATATCATGTTTGATCAAGAACTCATCATCTTAAGCACTGTCAGATTGCAAGTATCATCATACAGCATAATCAAACATAGTTAAGTCTCCATAACAAGTTGTATACTCTTATTGGTGACATTAACATGTATATTGCTTGCACAAATATCATGTTTAATCAAGAAACTCATCATATTAAGCACTGTCAGATTGCAAATATCATCATACAACATAATCAAACATAGTTAAGTCTCCATAACAAGTTGTATACTCTTATTGGTGACATTAACATGCATATTGCTTGCACAAATATCATGTTTGATCAAGAAACTCAGCATATTAAGCACTGTCAGATTGCAAATATCATCATACAACATAATCAAACATAGTTAAGTCTCCATAACAAGTTGTATACTCTTATTGGTGACATTAACATGCATATTGCTTTTCATATTCAGGTTATACCAGCAATTAAGGCCAAATGGCCTCCTAATGCAAGCAAAAATATCAGCATTCAACAAGATAATGTCAAACCACATATAAGCAATAATGATCCAGATTTTAGGGCAGCTGCTAGCTCAGATGGATTTAACATTGTCATTGCATGCCAACCCCCAAACTCACAAGATACAAATATTTTAGATTTGGGTTGGTTTAGAGCAATTCAGTCACTACAAGTAGACACTGCGAGTTACACTATTGATGAGTTAGTTACAAATGTGTTGCAGTCATTTGAGAAAATGATAGCGGTTTCACTTAACAATGTTTTCCTTATCCTACAGAGTTGCCTAGTGGAAATTATCAAATACAAAGTGCCACATATGAACAAAAAAAGACTCATAAGAGAAGGTAGGCTGCCAATAAGCCTAGAGTTTGATGAAGATCTGGTAAGGGGTTGCATACAGTTCTTGATTGAAGCTGGAGAGGTGAATGGACTGACATATGAACTAGGTGCTCTAATGTCAGGTCTAGGATATTGATCTCAGATTATGCAAGCTGGTGTTTATTAACTTTTTTAAGTTTACAACTTAAACATATTCAGATATGTAAGTTTGTTTGAACAAAGTAAGAGGTGTTTATGTTGTAAACAAACTTTTTGTGTACAAGATCAATCATATTAATAGATGGATGTTTTATCTTTAACCCCACAAGCCCTCAGAAAAATTTCATCATAGGGCAAAGAGACTCCTAAACCAGGTTATTAACCTATTGGTGACTCTAATGCATTATAGAATTGCACAAGGTCTCCTAAACTAGGTTAAATGTCTGGTGGTGTCTTTAATGCATCATACCATTGCACAAGGTCTCCTAAACTAGGAACAATATCTAGTGGTGACCCTAATGCAAATATATTTGGCAAATATGGACTAATATGGACCAAATCATCATATATATTCATTGAATTCATCATACAGAGGTTGTATCCCAACTCAAATCACCACAAATGTGTACAAGATCAATCAAACATGATACCATTGCAAATATACTTGGCAAATATGGACTGGTATGGACCAAATCATCATACAAGGGGCTGTATCCCAACTCAAATCACCACAAATGTGTACAAGATCAATCAAACATGATACCATTGCAAATATGGACTGGTATGGACCAAATCATCATACAAGGGGCTGTATCCCAACTCAAATCACCACAAATGTGTACAAGATCAATCAAACATGATACCATTGCAAATATACTTGGCAAATATGGACTGGTATGGAGCAAATCATCATACAAGGGGCTGTTTCCCAACTCAAATCACCACAAATGTGTACAAGATCAATCAAACATGATACCATTACAAATATACTTGGCAAATATGGACTGATATGGACCAAATCATCATACAAGGGGTTGTATCCCAACTCAAATCACCACAAATGTGTACAAGATCAATCAAACATGATACCATTGCAAATATACTTGGCAAATATGGACTGGTATGGACCAAATTATCATACAAGGGGTTGTATCCCAACTCAAATCACCACAAATGTGTACAAGATCAATCAAACTGTTGGGAAAATATGGGTGCCCGGAATCTATTCGGGATGAAATTTAAATACGAATTTAAATACAATTATTACTAGCATGAATTAATCCTAATTAATTCAAATAATAATTTCAACAACCAATTTAACATCATGCATGTTGAATTAATTCACATAGAATCTATGGCGGAATAAACAAGATAATATGTGATTAACGTACCTCTCGTAGAACTTGGCCTTTGAATAAACGGGACTAACACGTACACGCTTTATCAACCCAAAAGCCTTCTCAAGTATTCCCTTTCACCTTATTCGATCACCGGTGGGAGATGCTATCGAACAATTTAAATAACTAAGGAAAAAGAAAAATATCTATGCTCTTGATTTTTCCAACACATGGAATTATGTACTTGGGGATGAAATAATCATCCCCTATTTATAATAGGTGGTGGCCGAAATTTTTGAATATTTTAGAGGTGGAGAAAATCTTTTCTTAGCCTCTAAGAAATCTTGAATATATCTCATATATTCTTTTCTCCATAATAAAATATTCCACAAAAATCTCACACTCCTTATTATTGCTTGTAAATTTCGAAAATTGTATGAAGAGAATCCAAGATTTGGATCTTCTTGAATATATGAGATAATCTTGTATTCCAAGAATACTTATCTTCCATAATATCTTTCCAAGAAAATCAACAAAATCTTTTCTCTCCAAGATATGCTATTTTCGAAAATTACATCAAAAAATTAGCATAATATATTCTTTTTTATTTTAATCACCTTATCATTATTGGGCTACTTAATGGGCTACTTGAGGGGCCTTTAAGGAGAATTAAGATTGGACCTCCTAATGGACTTCTGAATTTCAATATTGAGCCCCAATATAATTCAATCCATTAATATTAATTATTACCACTAATTAATTAATATTGCATTATCCATCTTAATCCATATTACGATAATATGGGCTCCCGGTTATTATTTCCCGCGTTTAAGATTATCAAGTCCATTAATTAATTAAGCTTCTGAATAGCTCTAAATTAATTAATATATTTCACCTTGGAGTAAAGACAGCTCAACATTATTATCTGTACCGAAGAAACTAATTCTTCACTTGCAAGATTTGATACGATAAAACTTCTGAGCCCACCAAGGGGACTAATCACACGAGCCGTACTCGCACGCGTTTCTCCGTATTAAATCTTTGCAACCGTCGTATGATTAATATTACTGCCCAAGACACAAAGTTCGAAGTCACAATGATTCTCACCCAACATGAATCAAAGCAGTAACGATTAAGCACACACGGTCCTATTTAAGTGACGGAGATTAAGAAATCAACAACCACTGAGGTCTAATTCTTCACTTTTCAGAACAGAAGAATTTATCCTCGCTGTAGGTCCTCTTCAACACCTACTAAATGTGCTAGTGCAATCTCTTAGTCAAGACAGACCAATCTGAGCCTTACACATCGACCTTTCACGGCGGATTGTTCAATTCCACCTAGGTCGTGAACATGTACGTTTAGTTACAAGTAAACTGTTAATGTTGTCTTCCGTGATCGGGTATCACCACATTAACTACAATGTAACATGTACCATATATTGAACGGTTTGCAATAAATATTCAACATTCAATCATATCTAAAGCATATGCGATAAAAGAATTATTCTCATAAACAAGTGTTTGATACACGAGTTATACAAAGTAAAAGCATACTTTCACGTATAACTCCAACAATCTCCCACTTATACTTAAAGTCTGCTTTTAGTATAAATCACGCATGTCTTAGTGTAGTAGCTCTACGTGACATCTCATGTCAACCTACACTAACCTAATAATTCCTCCCACTTATACTTAAAGCAGATTGGCAATAGTCTTGACTCCCATTCCATCCACATGTCTCTTGAATGTACTCAGAGGCAGACCCTTTGTGAATGGATCAGCTAGGTTGTCACCCGACGCTATCTTTGCCACCTCTATATCTTCTCTCTTAACGATTTCTCGTATAAGATGGTATTTTCTTTCTATGTGTTTGCTGGCCTTGTGGGCTCTCGGTTCCTTTGAATTTGCAACTGCTCCGGCATTGTCACAAAAGACAGTTATCTTGTCGGGCAAATTCGGAACAACTTCCAAGTCCACTAAGAAGTTCTTGAGCCAAACTGCCTCTTTCGCTGCTTCACAAGCAGCTACATACTCGGCTTCCATGGTCGAATCGGTGATGCATTTCTGCTTAACGCTTCTCCATGAAATGGCTCCTCCTCCCATGTAAAACACACTACCCGAGGTTGACTTTCTTGAGTCTATGTCTGATTGGAAATCTGAGTTCGTGTATCCCACGGGAACTAGACTATCTGACTGGTAAATCAGCATCCGCTCACGAGTTCTTTTCAGATACCTCAAGATGCACTTTACGGCAGTTCAATGGTCTTTCCCGGGATTACTTTGATATCTTGCCACCATACCCACGGCAAAGCAGATATCCGGTCTCGTACACAGCATTGCATACATAAGGCTTCCTACGGCTGAAGCGTACAGAACACCTTTCATGTCATCTATCTCCGCTTGCGTATTAGGGCTCATTTCTTTCGATAGATGGATTCCGTGTCTAAAAGGTACAAAACCTTTCTTGGAATCTTGCATGCTGAAACGCTTCAAAACAGTGTCAATGTATGAAGCTTGCGATAAGCCCAACATCCTCTTCTTGCGATCGCGAGTGATCTTGATCCCAAGGATGTGACCGGCTTCCCCTAAGTCCTTCATATCAAATTGTTTTGACAGCCATACCTTTACGTCTGACAATACCTTTACATTATTTCCAATGAGCAGAATATCGTCTACGTATAATACTAAGAATACCACCGCAGTTCCGTCACGCTTCTTATACACACAACTTTCGAACTCATTTTGATCAAACCCATAAGACTTAATCACTTGATCAAAACACTGGTTCCAAGTACGCGATGCTTGCTTAAGTCCATAGATGGATCTCTTAAGCTTGCATACGAGATTCTCTTGGCCTTTTTCAATGAAACCTTTGGGCTGTTGCATATAGATATCTATCCCGTCAAGACTTCCGTTAAGGAAAGTCGTCTTGACATCCATTTGTCAGATCTCGTAATCAAGGTGCGTAGTGATCGACAAGAGAATACGGATGGACTTAAGCATAGCTACAGGTGAAAAGGTTTCCTCATAATCGATCCCTTCTTTCTGAGTATACCCTTTGGCCACAAGCCTCGCTTTGAAGGTCTCAACCCTTCCGTCCGGTCCTCTTTTCCTCTTGTACACCCACTTGCATCCAATGGGTTCTACCCCATTGGGTGGCTCGACCAACTCCCACACTTGATTATGATCCATTGAACCCATCTCGGCTTCCATTGCCGTTTGCCACGACTCCGCGTCTTTATCTTGGATTGCCTCGTCGTACGTCCATGGGTCCTATTCAACACCGGGAACCAAATCCGAAGATTCTCCTATCCCCATGAATCTCTCGGGTTGCCTAGCAATCCTCCCACTACGACGGGGTTCCGGTTGTGAAGATGTGACGTGTGGTACATCATCTTGTATACTTGGTATCGAGGTTTGACCTCTCAATTCTTCTAAGGTAATTTCACTTTTAGGCTTCCGATTGTTCATATAGTCTTCCTCCAAGAATTTAAAGTGTGTACTAATCACGGTCTTTTGATCCTTGGGACTATAGAACATACACCCTTTCGTTCCCGCAGGGTATCCTATGAACAACCTTAATTCCGAACGTGGATCCAACTTACCGGCTTCCTTGTCTAGCACGTATGTCGGACAACCCCAAATCCACAAATGTCTTAGACTGGGCTTGCGCCCGGTCCACAATTCCATTGGGGTTTTAGGAACCGATTTGGATGGCACCAAGTTTATAATGTAAGTCGTCGTTTCCAAGGCATTACCCCAAAATGACTTGGGTAAATCTGAATAACTCATCATGGATCTGACCATCTCCAAAAGAGTCTGGTTTCTTCGTTCCGCCACACCATTCTGTTGAGGGGTTCCCGGTGCGGTTAACTGGGATACGATCCCTTCGTCCGATAAGTAGTTCAAGAATTCATCGCTGAGGTATTCGCCTCTACGATCTGATCGTAGAAACTTGATACTCTTTTCCCTATGTTTCTCGGCTTCGACCTTAAACTCCTTGAACTTATCAAAAGTTTCAGACTTATGCCTCATAAGGTAAATGTACCCATATCTCGAGTAATCATCAATGAAGGTGACGAAATACTCATACCCCATTCTCGCTTTGATCCTCATTGGACCACACACATCGGTATGAACGAGTTCTAACACTTCCGTGGCTCTATTCCCCTTGGCTCCAAATGCCCTCTTGGTCATCTTACCCTCTAAACAGGATTCACAAGTTGGAAACGGTTCGACTTGGAGTGATTCCAAGGATCCGTCTTTCACCAATCTCTCTATCCGTTTTAGATTAATATGACCTAGTCTAAGATGCCATAGAAGTGTTTCGTTCATCTCCGAAGAACGCTTTCTTTTATTACTCGAAATGATCGACGTGTTATTAGATTCATTATTTGAGTGGTGTGCACACTTAATCGTATAGAGATTGTTTACCAACGTTCCATGACAGATAACATCATTCTTAAAAGAAACAGTAACAACTTTATTAAAAGTAACTGAATATCCATCAAAAAATAACTTAGAAACTGAAATTAAATTCTTCCTAAAGTTCGAAACGTATAAAACATCTCTTAAAATTAAAACTTTATCTTCAAAAGATAAGTGCACGACTCCCACTGCTTCGGCTGCCACCCTCGTAGCATCGCCCAAAGTGATGGTGATCTCATTCGTGCTAAGTCGTCGGGTTAGCTGGAACCCCTGAAGAGTGAAACAAATATGATCAGTTGCCCCGGTATCCACTACCCAAACGTGGGCAGCATACGCCGCAACATATGTTTCAACGACTAAAGCATGAGACTTACCTTTCTTTCCCGCCTTCTTAGGCTTAGAACAGGCCGTCCTCCAATGTCCCTTTTCACCACAATTTAAGCACTTACCCTTAGCAGCTTTTTTTCCACCTCATTCTTCCTTTGCCTTAGGTTTCGCAACGGTTGGATTTGCTTGGGTCTGGCCTTTCGTCCTCTTCCTCTTCTTCCCTCCCTTGGGACCCGAAGAGGAAGACGGACCGTTTGCCACCATAGCAACGGTTTGGTGATCCATTAGAGTCTCCGCCGATACCAAAGCTTACAAGAGCTCGGGCAAACTATTTGCCCGGTCATTCATTTGATAGTTCAACTGAAACTGCTCAAAGCTCTTCGGCAGAGAATGGAGAATGAAATTGACCTTAGTAGGGATGTCAAATTCTGCACCAAGTACTTCCAACTTATTGAGATAACCCATCATCTCGATAACGTGATCCCTTACGGGCGTACCTTCCACCATCTTCAACGAAAGCATCTTTCGCATGGTGATTTGCCTAGCTGTAAGGTTCTGATGTTTAAACATCGCTTCAAGATTGAGCATTATCTCAGAGGCGGTCTCCATGTGTTGGTGTTGGTGTTGCAACACATCTGACATTGAAGCCAGAATAGTACACCTAGCCATCTCATCGGAGTCAAACCAACTCTTATGCTCTTTCTTGACCGCCTTGCTCGCATCTTCGGCAGGCTCTTGGGGCTTAGGAGTAGTAAGTATCCATTTGTGATGTTGAGCGGTTAGGACAATATCAAGGTTACGTTTCCAATCAACATAGTTCTCACCAACAAGTTTGTTATCTTTAAGTATACTAAATAGTGGATTAAAAGGTTGCGGCATGATGAACTGAGAATAAAACATACATTCATATCAATATCTAGAAAAATACAAAATTATCACATAATTCGATCACATCAATTATATTGAAACCTTAAAACAATATAATCATGTATCAGCCAACATCTCGAAACAATCTAAATGCGCCACGAGGGGTGGTCTATACATTTAAATACATTCAAGCGGATCACAAACTTAAAAGTTACAAATCCTTAATTCAAAATTAATAGTTGGCTCCCACTTTGACCACATAGAAATTGACAGGGACTCCGAGGGGAGTAAGTTAATATCAATTTCCTATGCCTAAGTAATAACCATAATTAAATACAGGATTATTATTTCTCTTTGAGCAAGCCACTCGGGGTGAGGGTCAATACCGCCACTAGTAATAATCCACAATCATCCTTTCGGAATTTATTCATGTGAAATCCGTTCTTTTGGCCGATCCGAGGGGGAAATGTATTCCAAAAGAACTTCACAAATAAATAAATTATGGAGGCCAAATTAATCCAATTTTAATATCCGGAATAAAATTGCGATTAAATAAACATACTTAGTAATTTTCGAAAGTAAGGTTTTTCTTGGACAATTAAATTCATGCAAACACATATTAACAAATAATAATAAGTGCACGAAATAAAACATCCATCAAAACAAAATTAAACACATTGGAGCACTCAAATCCAATTGTCACGGTTTAATTTCTTCACGTCTTGATGCGAAAAATCATCCTTGTTGCTTCCGTCGTTCGTCTCGACACGCTCCCACTCGAACAACAACACTTCATCAAAAACAACATCGTTTGGGGTTCAGGACGACATTTAAAATCACACGAAAGAAAAAACGGAACCGAAAAAATTCCACGGCCTGAGATAGGGCGCGCGTCGGCCCACGGAGTGGGCCCGCGCGCCTCTCGGCCAAGCAGCCGAGGTGCTACGTGCCGGGCGCTGAAGCGCCACACGCGAGGCGCCGAGGCGCTGCATGCCGAGCGCCGAGGCGTTGCAGGCCGCGCCCCGAGGCGTTGCAGGCCGCGCCCCGAGGCGCGTGCGCGAGCTTGCGCGGCGCCGACCATCCGTCGCGCGCGGGTCGTGCGCCTTATACCCCGTTCGCCGGGTTTCGACGTTCGTTCTCATTTTCTTCACCCCATGCACGATTTTACGTCCATGCATGCGCCGCGCACGCATGCATCGTCCGGGTACGCCGTCTTTAATTCTTCATTCTTCGTCACGATCCGGTTACAATTTATTTTTACAAAAAAATAAATACTATATCTAGACTAGTCTATTACAATGATCGAATAAAAATAAAAATAACTAATCTACTCGTGAATTTTCTCACGAGAAAAACGAATTCGAACGAATTAAAAACAATTAATTCACACGCATGAAAAATTAACAACATTAAAACCATGACAATTGGATACCTGCAAAAAAGATCTAGCAATTCTACTATCCAATTTCAATTTAATGTCTAACAATTTACATTCCAATTTAAAGATCAGAGCCCGAAACCTGGCTCTGATACCAGTTGTTGGGAAAATATGGGTGCCCGGAATCTATTCGGGATGAAATTTAAATACGAATTTAAATACAATTATTACTAGCATGAATTAATCCTAATTAATTCAAATAATAATTCCAACAACCAATTTAACATCATGCATGTTGAATTAATTCACATATAATCTATGGCGGAATAAACAAGATAATATGTGATTAACGTACCTCTCGTAGAACTTGGCCTTTGAATAAACGGGACTAACACGTACACACTTTATCAACCCAAAAGCCTTCTCAAGTATTCCCTTTCACCTTATTCGATCACCGGTGGGAGATGCTATCGAACAATTTAAATAACTAAGGAAAAAGAAATATATCTATGCTCTTGATTTTTCCAACACATGGAATTATGTACTTGGAGATGAAATAAGCATCCCCTATTTATAATATGTGGTGGCCGAAATTTTTGAATATTTTAGAGGTGGAGAAAATCTTTTCTTAGCCTCTAAGAAATCTTGAATATATCTCATATATTCTTTTCTCCATAATAAAATATTCCACAAAAATCTCACACTCCTTATTATTGCTTGTAAATTTCGAAAATTGTATGAAGAGAATCCAAGATTTGGATCTTCTTGAATATATGAGATAATCTTGTATTCCAAGAATACTTATCTTCCATAATATCTTTCCAAGAAAATCAACAAAATCTTTTCTCTCCAAGATATGCTATTTTCGAAAATTACATAAAAAAATCAGCATAATATATTCTTTTTATTTTAATCACCTTATCATTATTGGACTACTTAATGGGCTACTTGAGGGGTCTTTAAGGAGAATTAAGATTGGACCTCCTAATGGACTTCTGAATTTCAATATTGAGCACCAATATAATTCAATCCATTAATATTAATTATTACCACTAATAAATTAATATTGCACTATCCATCTTAGTCCATATTACAATAATATGGGCTCCCAGTTATTATTTTCCGTGTTTAAGATTATCAAGTCCATTAATTAATTAAGCTTCTGAATAGCTCTAAATTAATTAATATATTTCACCTTGGAGTAAAGACAGCTCAACATTAGTATCCGTACCGAAGAAACTAATTCTTCACTTGCAAGATTTGATACGATAAAACTTTTGAGCCCACCAAGGGGACTAATCATACGAGCCGTACTCGCACGCATTTCTCCGTATTAAATCTTAGCAACCGTCGTATGATTAATATTACTGCCCAAGACACAAAGTTCGAAGTCACAATGATTCTCACCCAACATGAATCAAAGCAGTAACCATTAAGCACACACGGTCCTATTTAAGTGACGGAGATTAAGAAATTAACAACCACTGAGGTCTAATTCTTCACTTTTCAGAACAGAAGAATTTATCCTCGTTGTAGGTCCTCTTCAACACCTATTAAATGTGCTAGTGCAATCTCTTAGTCAAGACAGACCAATCTGAGCCTTACACATCGACCTTTCACGGCGGATTGTTCAATTCCACCTAGGTCGTGAACATGTACGTTTAGTTACAAGTAAACTGTTAATGTTGTCTTCCGTGATCGGGTATCACCACATTAACTACAATATAACATGTATCATATATTGAACGGTTTGCAATAAATATTCAACATTCAATCATATCTAAAGCATATGCGATAAAAGAATTATTCTCATAAACAAGTGTTTGATACACGAGTTATACAAAGTAAAAACATATTTTCACGTATAACTCCAACATCAAACATGATTGGTAGTTTATCTTTAACCCCACAAGCCCTCAGAAATATTTCATCATAGGGCAAAAAGACTCCTAAACTAGAAATATTAACCTAGTGGTGACTCTAATGCATCATAGAATTGCACAAGGTCTCCTAAACTAGGTTAAATACCTAGTGGTGTCTTTAATGCATCATACCATTGCACAAGGTCTCCTAAACTAGGAACAATACCTAGTGGTGACTTTAATGCAAATATATTTGGCATACATGTACTGGTATGGACCAAATAATCACAACCGACACTGGTTCAGACCAAATAATCACAACCGAGACTGGGGCATACCAAATAATCACAAAAGAGACTGGTGGAGACCAAATAATCAACCTTAAACCCAAATAATCATACAATTCTGCACTGCATAAACTGTAAATTTGAAAGAGAACTACCTCAAAGCTGGGACAATATATTTTCACCATAGAATGGATCAACGCCTTGCAATCATCATTTTTTTCTTCTGGCCCTTTATAAAAAGGACCATAGTAAGGCATCTGGAACTCAGAACCAAGCACATCAAGCCATATAATTCTAGATGGCGGAGCATCAAAGTAAGGGATCTCAGAGAAATCGGGGAATTCAAAGTTTGAATTCTTATAACAGGGCAAATCAAACATGCAAGCCAGGGGCTCCGAATCGGACTGAGAAATCACCAAATCAAACATGGGGGGCTTCAAATCGGCCTCCAAAATCACCAAATCATTGATGGGTGGCTCTGAATCAAAGGGGGATGTTCCAAAATCGGAGTGAGAAATCACATATTGGACATCATCGAACTGAGAAATCACCAAATCGGACATGGGGGGCTCCGAATCGGCATCTAAAATCACCAAATCGGACATAGAGGGCTTCAAATCGGCCTTCAAAGTCACCAAATTGGACATGGGGGGCTCCAAATCGGCCTCCAAACTCACCAAATCGGACATAGGACTTTCACAATTGAACTCAGAAAAGGGGATTTGTTCCAAAAAAAAGTATCCGAAACGACGATGTCGCCGTCGTCGGATTCGATATCCGCGACGATCATGGATTCCAACTCCGAATAATCGGAGGGAATCAAGCAAAGGTCTGCATACATCGTGAGAGAGAAAGAGGGGAGAAGATGAGGAGTCGACGACTAGGGTTTGGGAGAAACAAGAGAGAGGGAGAGAGAGAAGAGTAAAGATGAGTGTAGAATAATCTAGAGAATACGTATAGTGAATAGATGAATAATGTGTATGTATTGGATTATTATTTGTATGTATTGGGCTGAGTATATGTATTGGGTTAGGTTTATTTAATTGGGTTGGGTTTTTAATTGGGCTAATTAAGGGTGGGTTAATTTTAGATTAGATGGATAAATTATTTACAAAAATAGGGTGTGAAAGTTATTGTGGTACATCCAAAATAGGAAAGTGTGAAAGTTAAGAGGGGACGGAGGGAGTACATTTTTCAGAAAAAATTTCCGAACATTTTTTTGGGAGGGTTGTATTCACAATCATGGGTCTGTATTTAACCTCGGTCTATGCCAAAAGTCTTGTATACAGTATGCCAAAGTCTTGACTCCTCCGTCTCCAGATGCTCTCCGCACTTTGAAGAACATACTTTTTAACAACAATGTATAATGAATAGAGTATTAAAAGTGATATGTACAATTGGTGGGAGTGGGTGTAAAAATAATGATATTTTGTATAAATATATAAATATTGTGAAAATAAAATTAAGTGTAGATCGTCATTTATAGGGTGTACTGAGTAATTGAGGATGGACAAAAAAAAAAGTGTGCAAAAGATTGGAAATGCAGAAAGCATAGTTTAAGTATATTATTAATTTTGTTTAAAAATTGTATATTTTTTATTAATTTTTATAGAATAATTGTGGTTATTTATATTGAATAGTTAAAACCATGTATTTGGTCACAATTCTAATTCACACACGATTACGTTCGAATGTATATACCTCCACCTACAAAAATGGTACTGTTTTTTTGCACGTAGTTTAATATGATATGTCGAAAGCTACTACGAGATATTTTGAGATTCATTTTTAAATTAAATGATTATTTATGAAAAGTACACAAAATATATTTTTCATAAATGATCATTTTATTAAAAAATGGACCCCACAATACCCTATAATACCCTCTAATATATCAAATTAACTACGTGAAGAAAAAAAAAACTTTTGTGGAGAGAGAGTAGTATTAATTGTACAAAAATAACACTTTTAAAAAATAAAAAACAAGTAGTAATTGTACAAGATTGCATTATTCTCCCGGTTTGATTTTCTCATACTCGTGGCTATTCACAAAATTTGAACCCTCACTGAAAATTTTAAAAACAAGATGTAAAAAAAAAAAAGTAAAGTAAAAAAAAAAGTAAATTCTCGTCCCACCATAGTTTGCAAGAAAAGAACGATATACTTTTTAAAAATATAATGGAATGAGTAGAATTTTAAACGATAAATTAGTAAAAATTTATGGATAAAGTAAAGAACTTAGTTAGATTAAATGTTGTGATATATTTATAAAATAATTTTTATTTAAATCTTATCTTAAATATATAATAGCAACATGTTTTCCATTTATAGTTTTGGAGGGAGAGTTTTTGGACCATTGATCGATTTTTTCATCCTTGATCATAACCGTCCATCTCTCTTTTTAACTAATTATGGTAAGATTGACTACTAATTATCATTTAATTCACCATTTTATCCTACTTTGCATTATGACCGTTTATTTCTTATGATGAATTTTTAACCTTTAGATTAAATGCATAAATCAAGGATCAACTTATTTTTGTAGGCTATATATATGACCATTTCAGTGATCATTTTCATTATCCCAAATCTCTATTTTCTGTTTGATGGTATATATGCACTATAGTGTAATATGTATCTATATCATGATTTTAAGATTTGTTGGAGAATGTGTAATTCATTCATCATAAATTCGAAGAATTGTTGAAGATTTTTCCGTTCAGGGATTTGAAGATTTGAAGTTATTCACTAGAGGTTTGAAGTTATTTGATGCAAATTCTTTTTAGGTCATAACGAGAAATTTAAATTCTTTGTAGATTGTAACAAGAGATTGAAGACACTCTTCAATAAATTCAAGTTTTTTAGAGACATCAAGATATTTTCAGATGACGATGTTAATGAAGATAATTAGAATAGATATGAAATTCTAATGATTTAATGTATTATGGTTGCAGTTATGAAGATTTATATTTGTTTTAGTTTTGTTCGCATTGTGCCTTTTCTAATTAAAAATTTATTATCAATGAAGTGGTTATTATTCTTGAATATTGATTGTTCTTATTTGTTAATATGTATAATGCCAGAGCAATTTATATTATGCGCCATTTAGAGTATAATACAAATAAAAAGATATCTCAATTTAACTAATGTCTCAGATCGTTTTTTCTTTTCTTTTTTAGATTTCATTTGTTTTTAAAATATGTTCCAAAATACACTAATGAAAAAAAATAAAAAAAATCACAATTTAAAAAATTAGTTCCTGCATAAGTGTAAAAAATTAGTTCCTACGTTAGTCTCAACAAATGAAAAAAAAAACTATTTTTTTAAATCACAATTTAAAAAAAATGTAACATAATATCTGGTTGTTGGAGTTATACGTGAAAGTGTGTTTTTACTTTGTATAACTCATGTATTAAACACTTATTTATGAGAATAATTCTTTTATCACATTTGTTTTAAATACGATTGAATGTTGAATATTTATTGCAACCAGTTCATTATAAGTGGTACTTGTTACATTGTAGTTAATGTGGTGATACCCGATCACGGAAGATCACATTAACGATTTCCTTGTAACTAAACGTACAAATTCACGACCTAGGTGGAATTGAGCAATCCGCCGCCAAAGGTCGATGTGTATATCTCAGATTGGCTTGTCTTGACCAAGAGATTGCACTAGCACATTTAGTATGTGTTGAAAAGGACCTACAGCGAGGATAAATTCTTCTGTTCTGAAATGTGAAGAATTAGACCTCAGTGGTTATTGATTTCTTAATCTCCGTCACTTAAATAGGATCGTGTGTGCTTAATGGTTACTGTTTTGATTCATGTTGGGTGAGAATCATCGTGACTTTGAACTTTGTGTTTTGGACAGTAATATTAATCATACGACGGTTGCTAAGATTTAATACGGAGAAACGCGTGCGAGTACGGCTCATGTGATTAGTCCCCTTGGTGGGATCAGAAGTTTTATCGTACCAAATCTTGCAAGTGAAGAATTAGTTTCTTCGGTACGGATAATAATGTTGAGTTGTCTTTACTCCAAGGTGAAATATATTAATTAATTTAGAGCTATTCAGAAGCTTAATTAATTAATGGACTTGATAATCTTAAACGCGGGAAATAATAATCGGGAGCCCATATTATCGTAATATGGATTAAGATGGATAGTGCAATATTAATTTATTAGTGGTAATAATTAATATTAATGGGCTGAATTATATTGAGGCTCAATATTGAAATTCAGAAGTCCATTAGGAGGTTCAATCTTAATTCTTCTTTAGGCCCCTCAAGTAGCCCATTAATTAGCCCAATAATGATAAGGTGATTAAAATAGAAGAAAATATTATTGCTGATTTTTCTATGTATTTTTCGAAAATTGCATTATTAGGAGAGAAAAGATTTTGTTGATTTTCTTAGAAAGATATTATGGAAGATAAGTATTATTGGAATACAAGATTATCTCATATATTCAAGAAGATCCAAATCTTGGATACTTCTCCTAAAGTTTTCGAAAATTGCAAGCCTAAATAGGAGGGTGAGAATTTTGTGGAATATTTTATTTTGGAGAAAAGAATATATGGGATATATTCAAGATTTCTTAGAGACTAAGAAAAGATTTTCTCCAAGCCCAAAATATGTGAAATTTTCGGCCCCTCTCTATTATAAATAGGGGATGATTATTTCATCCCCAAGAACATAATTCCATGTGTTGGAAAAATCAAGAGCATGTATATTTTTCTTTTTCCTTTGTTATTTAAATTGCTTGAAAGCACTTCCCTCCGGTGATCAAGCAAGGCGAAAGGGAAATACTTGAGAAGGTCTTTGGGTTGGTAGCGCGTTCGTTAATTGTCCCGTGATAATCAAAGACCATATCTACGAGAGGTACGTAATCACATAATCTCTTTGTTTTTTCGCCATAGATTTTATGTGAATTAATTCAACTTGCATGATGATAAATTTGTTGTTGGAATTATTATTTGAATTAATTAGGATTAATTCATGCTAGTAATAATTGAATTTAAATTCGTATTTAATTATCATCCCGAATAGATTTCGGGCACCCCGATTTTCCCAACACTGGTAACTAAATTCATTCCATAACTTTAGGAGTGATGGGAAACTTTCTTGGAGATTAATCAAATTAGTTCCTGTTAGTGTGAAATTAAAATTTAAAGTCAATATATGTTTAATCTCATATAATGATTACCAATAATAATGACAGGTTTGTTTTTTTTTTCCCTTCAACGCAAATCTAAAATTCACATTAACAATTGACGGCCTAATTACACTGGTTTCAATTGTATTGATTTGTTTTCTAATCTCAACTTCTCTTTTTTTATAAAAAAAATACCTTAATAATGTTCCTTAAGGAAAAAAAATTCTTTTAAAATTTTTATTACTACAAAAATATTAACTCCATAGTTATACACACTGTTAATTCAATGTTTAAATTAAAAAATGTAACAGTAAAACACATTTGTTAATCCTATGTTTCATTTAAAAACAATATAACAATTGAACAAAAAGTTATATAATATTTGGTAACTTAAATATATTCCATAACTTTAGGATTCATGGTAGCTAATATATTGGAAAGTGATTAAATTGGTTCCATCTTTTTCGGTACGTAGTGGAAAAGAAAAATTAAAATCAATATTTAATCTCATACCAAGATTATCAATAATAATTTAAGGTCTTTCTTTTTATATATATATAAAAAAATTAATTGTCTTGATTCTCTCCACAGTCACTTGTACTCATAAGTATGATTTATAGGTTGATTGCCATGTTGATTCTAAATTTATATTATATTTTATAATGTATAAATTACATAACATTTAAATAACTTTTCACTTACAAAACAAAAATCTACATTTAGATATGAGTATGTATAGAGTGAAATTGGTTCATAAATGAATCATTGAAGAGTATTAGTTGTTTTCACTCAAGAGTATTAGTTGTTCTAACTGAAGAGTCTTAGTTTATTTTCAATAAACAACTAATACTCTTCAGTGAAAACAACTAATACTCTTTGGTGATAACAACGAATACTCTTCAACGGTTTATGTATGAACCACTTTCACTCTATACTTTATCTTTAGGTATTTGGTCATTCTATTAGAGATCTTAAAGTTTTTCTATCGATTGCTTCAATTTTTTAAAATATTAATTAATTTATTTTTATGTTTTCTTATGTACAACTTTTATTGATATGAAAAGATGTTTTCGGTTATATCAATAATTGATCAAATTGATGCAATTTTTTTTAAATTGTGCTTCAAATCGCTTTAAGTTGATGGTAAAATTATTGTTGTAAAACATGGTTTAGTTAAACTTTAGAGTGTGTTTTCATGATTCACAGGTTTATTTTTAATATATATTTACTTATTATGTTTATTTTGTATTTTAGTGTGATAGGATTGATATACCAGCCGACGTGTGTAAATTCAAGGATATGTTATTGGAAGGGGACTGTATCTACTAATTATCTGGATTTTTTTCCCCATCTTTTTCTTTTTCTTTTTCATTCGGGTAAAATTCCTCACGTGCGTTGCTCAATTTATTTGTTACTTTTTTTTTTAATGAAATTGTTGTACAAATTAATATCTCACATGCAACATAAGGTACATACTCTGAGGATTGTTGTCCTTAATCCTAGCTCTACTAACCTAAGATTTAAGTAATTTATTCAACTTAAAACAAGCAAGAATACATTGCAATTATTTTTGTCATTTTGGAAATTAAATTATACTTTTGCAAATCCACACACGTATATTATAAATCTGTTATATATATATATATATATATATATATATATATATAATCATATGCATTAAGTACGTAAATTAGAAAGATAATGTATATTAAATCAACTAGATTTTTTATTTGGGATTCTATTCGTGTGGCGAGATTTGATTTTAACTTTAGATTTTCATTTTCGAGGCTTCTGGATATTAATCGAAAAGTCTCCATAATCCAGCATCAGTAGCGGTAACATAACAAGGAAAATTTTAACCTTGACCAAATTGTTTGCAATATGACAAACTCATCTTGAGTTATTTTCTTCAAAATTTTCTTCAGCTAATAGACACATTCTCCTTTAGTACGTCCAGGGACAGATTAAGGTGGACGGGGTAACCTGATTTAAATTTTTTGTATTCTATATGTAGAATTTTTTTTATATGTCTTAAATCCATGAAATTCTATCATTTAGCCCCCTTTGGAATATTTTTTTTATCCCATATACATATCGTTCCCCTTGGGACAAATTCCTGGATTTGTCCCTGATTACGCCATTGAAAGACATTAGAGAGTATAATTGCACACAACAATCTTGAGATTATCAAATAAATAATGGAGGAGAGTCAATATTTGTATTTGTTCGGTCCTTGATCTAAATACTAAGTATAAAAAAACATCAACTGAAGAAACTCGATACTTGCAATTTTTTTAATTATTATTCATATAGATGTTTGAGTATACTCATAATGTAATAAGAAGTTTTTTTTTCTGGAATTTTGAGACTTGGTAGCTGAAATCATACTCTTTCTCGATGATACAATTAGTACTAATTCAATCCACCCAATCAAATGCAGAATTTTGTTCTGTAAAACCTTTTCAAGTTTTAGTATTCAAGATGTCCAGTGGCTCTGTTAATTATATTGTATGAAATATCAAGTTCAGTATTATTTTCACATACTTGAGTAGGCCTGTATGACCCTAATCATAGAATTTCTATGCCCCGCCCATAAGCCCAGTATCGTCTTACAATAAATGATAATTTAAGTGTCAGAAAATTGAGGATTATCATGTGGCTTCAATGATAAAATTGAATGAGATCATTTGTTGCTTTTGGGATGAAAACAAGAGATTCTTTGTTGCTTTTGGGATGAAACAAGAAATTCTTTGTTGCTTACATTTTCTGGTACATCCAGTTAACTTCATAAATTTTACATTCCTAAAAGTTTGTAGCTTACATATGCAAATAATTCATTGACATATGTAATTTAATTAGTGTGTTATTTAATGGGAAGAATATTTTTTAAGGATTGTAACTTATAAGGGTGGCAAAATGAGGATAGTAACCTTTTGAGCTGATAAATTAATGACAATAATTTTAAAAAGTGCCAAATTGAGGTCATGTAAGCCCAATTCAATACAAATCGGGCTAATTAACCCAATTTGGGCTGAATTTGGTCCCACTTTGGTTTTTTTTAGCTGATGTGGCCTCAATTCACGAATTTTAAAATTTACAGTCCTTAAATTGTAAATCTTAAAAGTTACGATCTTCATATTGTCAACCCGAAATGATATGGTCCTCATTTTGTTACCCCCTTAGGTTACAGTCCTTTAAAAAAATTACCTATGATTTAATACATTTATCAAAATTACCTCAATTTTTTTTATAGATGTTTGGAAGAGTTTATAAAATTAATAAATTGTTGATGGGAAGTTAATCATCAATAAAGCTTTTATGATAGAAGACATTAAGGAAGTATCATACTTATTCTTTATTTATAGCATTGTTAGGATAATTTCATTAATGTTTTATATTTAGACTTATTTTATTATAAAATATACAATGATATTACAAATAATTACATAATTTACATAATTTATTTTTAGTTATATTTAAAAATAATAATATTATAAAAATATTATTACATATAAAATGCATATGATAAGTTTGTCCATCATATAATGGCAATTGCTTTTTCCCTCAAGGTAAAGTGAATATTTTTTTTGATTAAAATTTATATTTTGAATTCTCCTAATTTTTTTAATAAAATAAATATTTTAATCCCTCCATGACTATATGATAAATATTTTTCATCTACATGCTATAGTTTTTAGGATGATTGGTTTGCCCATGGTGCAGAAGTCATCATAAAATTACAAGTTTCAAAAGCATGTGTATTCTTTCAATCTCAATATAAATTTTTGTTAGTATCGATTTCATATTTTCTAACCCGACATAATCTTAAAAATTGCATATTTTAATGTTGATCAACTGTAAAACATAAATTTAATCATAAAATGTATGGAAACTACATTTAATATAATTTCAACAAACGTTGTCATAATATTTTTGAATATACTTTAACCTTGTTGATAGGCGAACAGCCGGGAAACATGATTAAAACAAAAAATATTAAGATAATAAAATTAAGAAGTTGTTTAAGAGAAAAGTCAAAGAGGACGGGCAGCAGGGAAGAAAACACTAGGAGTCGAGCAGCTGGGTAGGACGGCCAGGTCAGAGGAGGCGAGCATCTGGTCATTTGAGCATAAAAAGGGAGGCGATCAACTTAACCAAGAAGGATCAGGAAGAAGTAAAAGGAGGCGAACAGGCGAGCAAGAGGGCACCTCGGAAGATCATCAGATATCCCACTAATTAGGCATTACATTAGGAACAAACAAGTGTTTTAACACTTGTCATTGTATAAAGATGTAATAGCTTAAGGAGATAACAAGTGTCTTAACACTTGTCATAATGTAAATAAGGGTGATTAAGAAGGTGTCACCTCCTACTTGCTTGTAACATTATAAATACCCCTTCATGGGATAATAAGAATAAGTTAGGTAATTCAAAAACAAGCCAAACTCTTGCAAATTTTCTCCCCAACATTTCCTTGAAGAAATCTAGCTTTAATCCTTGATTTAATTCTTGTTTGATGATCTTCTTAGTATAGAAACAACCACTAATCATCTAATCCGAGCCAAGATCATCAATAATTGGCGCTAGAGGAAGGGTTCGAACCTCCGTTGGTTGAAGATTTGAAGAATCCTTGTGAAAAGTTGCCGGAATCTGCAAAAATCCGGCAGCAGGTCACCGGAAACTGGGTTTGTAGGTGTTGGATGGTGTTTGTGAGGTGTTGTGTTTGAAGATTTAAATACTTGAATGCATGCATGTATGAACAAGGGTTGTAACAAGCCAAATTCATACATGCAAGGCTAGTTGTTCTTAAATCCACATTCATAAACACAAAGACTTTCATCAAAGGACATTTTGATATCCAAAAATGACAAGATCACAAGAACCACAAGAATCGAGCATGCATCCGGCTAGCAAGTCCCGGACTAGGGTATCATCAATGGGTGATCATGCACGAACGGTGTGGACGATGTCTCGATGAAATGTCCAAGTCACTATCGATACTCTTCCCCCTGAAGTAGAGGCTTTGGCCCAGAATCAGGAAGAATTGGCAAAAACAATCGTCGTTCTGCAATCCTTGCAACGACGATAGGAAGCCGCTGGACCATCAAGAGCCCGGGAGGCAAGCAACCGGGCAGCAGGACATAGATCATCTAAGACCCTGGAGGTGAGCAACCGGGCAACGGAGCGAAGAGCTAAGCAACGAAAGGATATAAGAATAGAGGAAGTTGACAGCGAGCAAGCAAGAAGGGCCAAGGGTAAAGCTCAAATTAGCGAACGACTAGGAAGTGATTAGGCGTGAAATTGTTATGTTTTGGTGCCCGATTTGCCCATGTTTTGAGTATTTTTTATGAGTGTTTGGAGTCAATTGAGTATCATTTCTATAAACTGATGAATTTATCTATTTGGTTTCATAGATAGATAGAGGGTGAAAAGAGGAGTTCGTAGGACTTTGAATCGGCCAAAACGGACTCCCGATTGAGGAGATATGAAGATTTTACGAACATGTGTACATCTGCCGAAAAGTACTCGAGCAGAGTCGCTCGAGTAGTCACTACTCGGGCACTCGAGTAGTGCACTCGAGCTGCAACAGGTTGAGTAGTTTTACTCGACCTATACTCGATCTTGACGCGTATTTTGGCCCATGAACACCCAAATTCGATCCCAAGCCTATTTATACCTTTTTCCAAGCATATCAACAGATACCAACACATATTTTTACATATTTTTGAGCGAGGAGAAAGCTTGGGAAGGAGATTGGAAGAGTTTTATACGTTGTAATCGAGGTTCTAATTTACGAATTCTTAGTTTTAGTATTTCTTTTGAACGTATTAGATTAATTCCTTCTTTCTTTACTCTTTGAGATGATAAACCCTAGTTTTTCAGATTTATATATATTTCTTTAGAGACTTTAATTTGTTCTTTCGTTTATGTTCTTGATTTCTTTCGCTAATTTAATTATGCATATGATTATTATTCTTGTGATTGCTTTTATTATTCAAACCACCATGTTAGGCTAGAACCCTTGCATGCTTAGGGTAGGATGAACTCGTAGAAGTAGGTTGTGGGTACGTAATTAGAGTAACTTATGACGTTAGGTTTTAATTCTCTTGGTTAATGAATTCGTAAAATTAATCTAGACTTTACTTTTGAATTTCGTTCGAAAGGTGTTAAAGAGAGGACGACCGTATCACTCTTTAACAACGAGTAGACTTAACTAGAGGGTTTAGGAAGGGTTAATTCATCTACCAGTTTAGCGAAGGAGGACGACCGCATCACCTTAGTTAAATTAGGGTCTCATTAATTAAGCACAATCTATTAACTTGTTAGTAGATTAGTGAAGTCGAGTGTTAGGGTAAAGTATTAAGGTTTAGAATCTTGAGCTTTCACCTTGCATTCTTAGACTTAGGTTATTTCTTGTGTGTCACAGTTATTCTGATTATGTACCTGCTCCGTTAGTATACGTAGGGATTCCTATCTTAAGCATCACCATCTCTCATTAGAAAACAAACCTTAGTTAATTCGTCTTCTTTAGTATTTTAGTTTACTTAGTTTATATAAGCTTTAATTAATTCTTTCAAAAAATCCAAAAATAGCACACTCATATTAACTACGACGCGTAGATCTTCAGGGATCTATTAGTATACATCCCATCTCGTGGGTTCGATAATACTTGGTCATTATACTTGCTCATACTACAGTGAACCCGTCCGCTTGCGGGTAAGCGATTAGTAAAAGTTAGTATTTTCGCTAAAAGTCAATGGCGCCATTGCCGGGGATGGCGTTGTATGCTTTATGAATAGGACTTGTCGATAGCTTAGTAGTTAGTAGTGAGTGATTATTTTCTGTCTTTATTTTTATTTTTATTTATTCGGCAGTTGCGTTTTGATCTTTCTGCTAGTGTGTCAGGTATATGAAAACACGCTCACAAGGGAATACGAGCGAAGAGAGAATACCGTTGGACCCTGAGATAATAGCTAGAAGGAACCGAGCTTTCTTGCGGAGGATGAACACTGCCGACTTAGGGAAAGAACCAATGGATATCACTAATGAGTTGGACGATGCTGCTAACGAGTTTAATCAGGCAGTAGACCGAGTTGATGGCTCTGGAGGGAGTGGCAGTAAGAACCAAGATCCGTTAGGGGATAGTCAGAGCCAAAACCCGGGTGCACAAAACGTTATCAATCCAGCTCAGAATTTTGTCCATAATCCTCTGAACAACCTTGCTTACCCACAAAACCCAAATAACCCTTTCAACAACCCAGTATACCAACATTACCCATACCCACCATACCCTTATCCACCTCTTGCTACCTACTCCAGGGGATCATCTACTCCAGGGGATGGCAAGGAGTCGAGCAGCAGGGAAACAAGGAATCGGAGTCACGAAGAATATAGGAAAGAAAGCTCTCAAAGAAGTGAGGAGCGGGCACACCCTGTTGCTCGCCCCTCGATCCACGATAGGCTCAGAAGGTTAGCTTTTGGCCGCCTGGGTCCGAATGGGGCAAGCAATGTAGTCCGGCGGGTCACACAGGAGAAACGTCTCGTTAGTAAGGGACTGCATCGTGAGGAAGGCTCTGAGCTAAACCACGATGAACAGCCTTCTAACGGAGGAACGCCTCTAAACGAGTGGCTTGACCTCAAGAAGACAATTGAGGAAATGAAAAAATAGTTAGATGCCCAAAATGGCGGGGGGCCCACAGTACTTCCATCATCACCATTGTCCCCTGCAATATTGAATGCACCGGTTCAAAAGAAAGTACAGTTCCCAGCTGTTAGCCTATACAAAGGAAATTTGGACACAAAAGTACACTTATCTAAGTACACTGATTTCATGATATCAGTGAAGGCATCTGACGCGACACAATATCGTAATTTCCCTTTAACTCTTGGTGATGGCCCCCACAGATGGTTTTCCGCACTCGCCCCAGGCTCCATAAATTCGTTCATGCAACTTAGCAAGGAATTCCTATCACACTTTTTGACAGTCGGATCTTACCTCACGCAAAGACATAGACTTACGGATCTAAAACAAGGAGATGAAGAATCCGATCGGCCTTTCTTGAAAAGTTTGATAAAGTCCTGCTGGAAGGAGAAATGGTGAGTGAAGACACCAAAATCGTGGCAGTGATGGCAGGACTCAAGAAAGGAATGGACTTATGGAAAGAGATGCACCTAGCTTTCCCCAAGACATATTCCGAGTTTAGACATAAAGCTGGCATATACATTTCAATGCAGGAAACTTTACAAAAGGAATTGAGAGATAAAAGCGACACTAAAAAATCGGGAAAGAAGTCAGGAGGAGAGTACAAGGCTCCCAAAAACATGAAAGCATTTAGTGAGGGGACCGAGTTGAAGGAGAAGTTGAACCATATCCTATCCACATCAATAGAGGTTGTATACAACAACGTGAAGGATAAGGATATGCTGTCAGAACCCCGGAAGATACGGCAGGAACGAGAAAAGTTGAATCCCAACAAATACTGTGCGTATAATCAAAATATAGGCCATTTCACGAGTGAATGCTGGGACCTCTTGAAACAATTATGGAGATTTTACGAAGAGGGGAAACTGTCAGAGTTTGTTAAGAGGCAACCAGGCAAGAGGCCTAGGATGACAGTCCCATCTAGCTCGGAGGATGACGAAGAAGACGAGCAGCCGAGCATGATGGACAAGAAGGGTAAAAAGGCATTCACGGCTCTAGCGGAACCCATCTGAGAAATCTTAATGCTTGAGTCGGCCGGACCGGTAGGAGGTTGTTCAGACAGAAGACCTCCGATGTCCAAAAGAAAGAGGAAGGCAGATCTGAGAGCAGTGGCTCAGGTTAGGGAAGTTGGAGTGAACCAAGCTACCAAGAAAATGGACGACTTGGTATTTTTTGAAAAGGACCTAGATTGGATACTCACCCCGCATAACGACTCACTGATCATCTGTGCCAACATCATGGGAATCCGAGTCCACCGCCTGCTCGTGGACACCGGCTCCTACACAAATATCATATTTAAAAGCACACTAGATCAGTTAGGTGATTGTGAAGAATATGTAAAGGAGTGCGACCATAAGATAGTAGGGTTCGGAGATGCTGTAACCATTCCCTTAGGTTTAGTTATGTTGCCGGTCGAGCTTATATCGACCGAGAATCCCGAAAGGAGACTGACTAGAATGATAGAGTTCTTAGTTGTAAATCAACAAGTCTGCCTACAACGTGTTTCTCGGTCGACCTTTTATGAATGAATTCAAAGCGGCTGTTTCAACGTACTACTACTGTCTTAAATTTCCAACTTCGAAAGGTTCAGGTACGGTTAAAGGTGACCAAAAGAAAGCTCGGGAATGCCTCTTGTAACTTCAACCTAACGATAACAGAGTATCCTTCATGGACGAACAGCCGGGCAGTAGGGCTGAAGATGAACCCTCCATATTGGATGAAATCATGGAGTCCGTCGACACCGAAATGATGGAGGTGGACGACCAGCAGGGCAAGGACGAGCAGGAGGGCTCCGGCGAGCAACAGGGAAGAGAGGCCGTACCCAGACTAAATAAAATGGAAGATCTTGAGCCAAGACTAGAGGCGGAACTAATGTTCGAAGATGAGATTAATCTAGAAGGACCTATTATCGATCCTCGTTGGAAGGGCCAGAAGAGGAGAGCAACCCCGGTTGAGGAGTTGGAAGCAATAAAAGTCGACCCGAATCGAGAGGACTTAGAATTATTCATTGGGTCTGAGCTCCCGGAGCCATACAAATCCAGAATGAAAGAATTTCTCAAGTCCAATCTCGACGTATTCGCATGGTCGCATGCTGACATTGTAGGCATCAACTCTGAGCATGCCTGCCACAAGCTAAATATTGATCCAACTAAAAAACCGGTAAAACAAAAAAGAAGAAAGTTTGGGCCTGACAAATATGAAGCATTGGATGTTGAAGTAAAAAAGCTACTTGATAATGATCTTATCAAGGAAGCCTTATGTCCGCGATGGTGAAGAAACCAAACGGCACGTGGAGGTTGTGCATCGACTTCATCGACCTGAATGTCGCTTGCCCTAAGGACAACTTCCCACTGCCTCACATTGATCAGTTGGTGGACAATACGGCAGGACATGAACTCCTTACCTTCATGGACGCATTCGCAGGTTACCACCAAATACCGATGCACCCGGACGACCAGGAAAACACAACATTTTACACCAATAAGAATTTACTATGTTGGAAAAGGATGTCGTTCGGGTTGATCAACGCAGGAGCTACGTACCAGAGACTCGTCAACAAAATGTTCGATGAACACATTGATAGAACGATGGAAGTGTACGTGGACGATATAGTTGTAAAAAGCCCAAAAAGGAAGATCATTTGGAACACCTGACACAAGCATTCGAGATACTCCGAGCATACAACATGAAGCTAAACCCGAAGAAAAGCAGCTTTGAAGTTTACTCGGGAAAGTTCCTTGGGCGCCTGGTCAGTCAGCGAGGCATTGAGGCGAATCCATCAAAAGTCAAAGCAATCATGGACATGCAACCACCAAGATCAATCAGGGAAGTTCAACGACTAACCGGATGTTTAGCAGCGTTGAATAGATTCATTTCAAGATCGGGTGATAAATGCCGACCTTTCTTTGACGCTATCAAGAAAGGACATTTCCAGTGGACAAGCAATTATCAACAGGCATTCGAGCAACTAAAAGAGTATCTTGGCGACACTAAGATTCTATCAAAACCTGTCTCTGGAGAGAAACTATACCTATACCTAGCTGCATCAGAGGTGGCCATCAGCTCGGTCTTAGTTCGGGTAGAAGGAAAGTTTCATTTGCCAATCTACTATGTAAGTTAGGCTCTACATGAAGCAGAGATCAAATATTCGCCCATGGAAAAGTTGGCCTACGCACTGGTGATGAGTGTGAGAAAGCTAAGGCCTTATTTCTTTGATCATCAAGTAGAAGTCCTAACAACATTCCCGCTAAGACAAATTCTGCAAAGGCCTGACACTGCTGGTCGCCTCCTCAAATGGTCACTAGAGATAAGCCAGTTTGGAATATCTTATGCACCTCGAACAGCGATCAAGGGACAAGCGTTAGCTGACTTCATAGTCGAATAAACCTTCCCTCAAGATCCGACGAGAGGTCATAACCATCCTTGGCACATGTATGTGGACGGATCATCAAATAACACAGCAGCGGGAGCCGGGATAGTGCTGATCAGCCCAAATAGGCAAGTGTTCACTTCAGCAGTCAGGTTTGAATTCTTGGCAACAAACAATGAAGCTGAGTATGAAGCGCTGATAGCCGGACTACGACTGGCTCTGGCTGTGGGGGTTCGAAGAGTCCAAATTTATGGAGATTCCAAGCTAATAGTCAACCAAGTCCGTGGGGAGTACGAAGCTAAAGATGAAAACATGGCCTTGTATCAAAAAAATGTTGCTCACCTAGCTTCACTCTTCGAGCAAATGTATATTGAACAAGTGCCAAGGGACAACAACGCACAGGCAGACGCACTTGCTCGCTTGGCTACTAGTACAGGACCAGCCGAACTTTCAGAAGTCACAATAACAAAGATTTCTCACCCATTCACCAGTGACTACAAAGTCAATCAAGTAGAAGAAGAATTGACAGAGGAAGATTAGAGAACACCAATATACAAATACCTTAAAGACAACAAAATGCCCGAAGACCCACATGAAGCGGCCAAGATAGCCAAACGAGCAGCCAGATTCACTATCATGGATAACCAACTTTACAAAAGAGGATTTTCACTGCCCCTACTGAAATGTTTGGCAAGGGGGCAAGGCCAGGAAGTGTTAAAAGAAATACACGAGGGGGGTATGTGGAAATCACGCAGGAGGGCGAGCATTGGCATACAAGACAGTAAGACAAGGATACTACTGGCCAACCCTGCTACAAGATGCAATCAAAGTTGCGAAAACATGCCACATGTGCCAGTTGTTCGCCCCCAACATCCATAAGCCACCAACAGAACTGATCTCAGTGAATAGTTCGTGGCCATTTGCAAAGTGGGGGATAGACATCATAGGACCTTTCCCAGCAGGAAATGGGAATGTAAGATTCACAGTAGTGGTTGTGGACTATTACACAAAATGGGTCGAAGCTGAAGCACTAGTGACAATAACACAAGAAAAAATGATCAGCTTTATCTGGAAAAACATAGTGTGCCGATTCGGAGTCCCGCAGGCAATACACAGATAATGGAAAGCAGTTCGAAGGAAAGAAGATAAGAGATTTTTGCAAAAAATGGGGTATCAAGAAACATTTTTCAACACCCTATCATCCTCAGTCTAACGGTCAAGTCGAGGCAGTTAACAAGATAATCAAGCATATCCTAAAAATCCGTCTGGTGAATAAGAAAGGTAAATGGTCAGAAGAATTGCCAGAAGTACTTTGGGCATATAGAGTATCACATAGAACAAGCACATGAGAAACACCGTTTGCTATGACATTCAGTACAGAAGCAATTATACCTATAGAGCTCAAAGTACCAACTGAAAGAGTAGCTGAGTTTGATGAGCAGTTAAACGATAAAATGTTGGCCGCAGAGATGGATCTGATTGACGAAAAAAGAATCTCGGCAGAAATAAAAAATGAAATATACAAGAGAAGAATCGCGAAATACTATAATTCGCAAGTGAAAGTCAGGGAATTTGAAGTCGGAGATCTGGTACTCCGAAAAATTCTAGCACCACCTCCAGGAGTATTTGGACCGATTTGGGAGGGCCCATTCAGGGTAACCCACAAGTGGTACAACGACACATATGACCTTGAAGGCATGAAAGACAACTCGGCCCAATACACCTGGAACACAGCTTTATTGAAGAAATATTATCAGTAGTTAGGAAACCGATGTAAAATTCTCTATGTAGACTAGTAAAGTTTTCTAGGTAGACTATCATTTGTTCATTTGTAAGATTGATAAATTTTTCAAACTTTTTTGGCAAAATGTTGTTGTAAGTAAAGATGATTATTCATGGTATTGTGTAGCTAAAGAAACAAAAAGGTGTCAAAACCCAGTTGTTCGCCTAACAGGAAAGCTGCTCGCAGGAAACAATCAAGTGCCATAACACAAGTTCAGGAGGAAGCGAGCAGCAGGACCCCCAAGTCACAAAAGCCCTACTAATCGCCCCCATGACATAAAGTTGCTCGCCCCAAAGCTAAATGCACTTAAGCACAAACATAGCAAGCAGCGAGCAACAGGGTATGAAAGGAAATATGGAGGTCAAGTTCTTAAAGAACTAATAAGACCCTTACATGATCAACATACACGAGTTTGCAAAGAAAAGTATTTTAACTTTCAATCGGAGAGAAATACTTAAGAAAAAATAAATAAAAGGCAGATAAAAGACGAACAAATGAAACATAAAGTGTGAATCCATTTCATTAAAGTTCTAAGAGGAGTACATTAACAAAAGAGGTACATCGTTCCTAACATAATCAGCTAAAAAAGTAAGATAAGCAAAAAGGACTTCAAGACTCAGGAGCCGGAGGAGCTGGTGGTGCTGAGGGATCTTCAGAAGGAGGAGGTGGAGGAACATCTTGGGTGGTCGCCACAGGGACCTGCTGTTCGCCCACTACGGCCGAGGTGCCCGCTTCACCTAAGGGGTCTGGAAAGAAAGGACCTAGGGCATCGAAGACTGTGGCATCCTTGTCCACTTCCTCAGTCCTCTCCTTCGGGGCAACCACTCGGACATCGTCTTTAAAGATATCCAAGTTCACCCCCATCTTCCCTAGGTCAGCAACAGGAATGTCAAAACCAGCGGCCGGAGGATTCTCAATGACATAGTCCGCGAAGTCCTTGACAGTGTTGGTCATCACATCAAGACCATTATCCAAGGCGTACTTCACGGACCTCACGCAATCCGCGTACGCACAAATGTAATCAAGATTGGTGTTATCAGTTACATCCTGCACGTACGTAGTATAGGATATGGCTCGTTTCTTTTCTTTCTCTAACCGGTCGACATGGACCTTTAGGGACTCAACCCGCTCCACCAGGCCGACTCGCTCCGTCTCTAAAACTTGCAGGTGGTCAGTGGCAACACCGAAGTCCAACTTCAGCTTCTCTGAAGCGTTAGAAGCAACTATCTCTCGGTCTTCAGATGCCTTTAGACCCCGCTCCCAGGAGAGTTTGGTCTTGTCAAATTCGGCCTTCAGCTTGGCCAGCTCCTCCTCCTTCCTCTTCAGCTGAGCGTCCCTGTCTGCCTCAAGCTGCTCTATTCTTCGCCCCAGGCTCTGGTTCGTCCTCTCAAGCTCAATGGCTTGGTCAAGAACCCTCTGAGCGGAGATAGCTTGGTGACTGGCATTGTAGCTCAGGAGACGAACGTTGTCACTCAGGCACTGGCTTTGGAGGATCTCCTCGCCCGTCTTCGTCCAGGAGTGAGAAACAAACTCTGTAGCCCGTCTGACGTGAGAATCCTTGATCTCGTGATAGGCGGGGATGGACTTAACGCAGCTGAATTGATGGAGTACCTTGGCACGCCCAGGGTAATCATCTCTTTGGTACCTACACAAAATGAAACAGTTAGCTAACAGATAAGAGGGGGCGAACAGCCGGACAATTGAGAAGACACTTACTCCCTCAATTTGATTGGGTCGTAACCCAAATAGGAGCTGTCCGGCAAGGAACTCCTCCCTCTGGCACCAACCATGGCACCCACCACCTGCTGTTCGCTCACCTCCTCCACAGAGGAGGAGCGAGCAACGGCTCTGCTCGCCTGGCCTTGACCCTGACCTTGGCCCCTTGCTCGCTTCGAGCGGTCATCATCCTTCCGGGGGGCTGTCTCCTTTGTAAGCCTCTTCTTCCCCCGGGTATCTTTAGGAGGCGAGGAGCGGGGAGGAAGGCGAAAAGTAGGGGCAGGCACTTGGGGAGCTTCCTCCTCATCATGCGCTTCCGCCCTCAATTTAATTAGAGAGGTGCAGGGGTCGAATTATTTTCTTCGAGGTTTGGTTGGCCGCCATTTGCTTAACTCGGCGAGCAAGGAGGTGGTAACTTTCAGGAATGTGAAGAACATCTATCGTTACCCTCTGAGCTGAAACAACAACATCAAGGTCAAAATAAGATAAACCGCATAACGGCGACAACCAACAGGTAAGGAGCAATCAACTGGTCAAGAATAATGATAATAAGTAAAACAAAGCACGTGAAGAGGGTTACCTTCGGAAATATCAGCCTGAGCCTCTAGGTGGTGGGCACTTGTGGTAACTAAGGCAAGCTTACGACAATGCGCTTGAGAAAGATGGTCAATACTGCGATCCTTTACGTCTCGCAAAGAAATTAAGACAAGAACGTATAGGAATTCCTCACTCAACTCGGGATGCTCCCACTTCAAAATACATGGGCCTACAAAACAAGGAGAGAGATTAAAATTAGTTCACCCCAGAAATGATGAGCTAAGAAATGAAACCTACGCCGAATTTCCCCAAAGTGTGTAGGAGAGTTTATACGCCCCAGTCCTCCTGAAAAATCAGAAGACGCCCGCCAGTCACCGCCGATGAAGAAAAACTGTTTGTGCCAGCTTATAACCTTGTTGGGCACCCCCTCGATTAACTTCACACCACTGCGGGCCTTGATATAATACCATCCTAGCCCCTCTTCATTGACGGCTGAAGCGATGGTCATCGCATAGTGGATTTCCACAGTTCTAATTTTATTTTTATAACCCTTCAACCCGAAGAGAGTTATAAAGGCCAGCAGATTGCTCCACCCGTTTGGAGTGATCTGGGTTATGGCTAAGTTGGTATCTTCCAAAAATCGCCCGATTATTGGGTACAAGGGCAAGGGAAATCCCGTGTTGAGAACATCCAAGTTGATGGCAGTACACCCAGGGGGCGGATTGTCAGCAGTCTCCCCTTTCTGCAGAACGTATAAGTGGATGTCGTACGGGATATGGTATGAAGAGCGGATCCGGGCCAAGTCATCCTCTGTAACTACGCTCGCCACTTTACTTGCCGTATACGAGGATTCCCGAGCTTCCATAGTAGGCCTTGGTGGAGTAGGGAAAGAATTATGATATCGATTGGCGTAGTCAATCCACTCCTGCCTCCGAATTACAGCTTTTGGGATAAGGGACTCGGGAGTCGGTCTTAAAATAGGAAAATTGATCTCCCGGAGGAATTCCCAAGTTACGCCCAGTTGGTCGCCTCCAGAGGGAGCCACCTGCTCGCTAGGGACCTGTTGCCCGCTGCTTGCTCCCGTGTCTCCGGGAAGACTCATCTCCTCAATCTCGGCGGCGACTTCAGCGGAGTCTTCACCCAAGTCTGAGGACGTCCCTTCTCTCGGTGAGGAGCGAGCAACAAGGCCGTGGACGTCTTGCTCGCCTGAACTCTCTACAACATAGAAATTATCAAGGGAGAGAGCAACAGAGCTCGCCTCGGAACCCGTATCCTCATCAACGAGTAAGGTCCTAGGTTTTGCGTAATTGCTCGCCGAAGTGAGCGGTGAGGAGCAGGGAGAGACTGTTCATCTTCCATGGGCCTTTTTCCCGGATTCCGGCCAACGAGTTCAATAGATTGTGTATTGCTCGAAGAGGGAGACGCCATTCGAAAAGGAGAATCAAGTAAAAAGGAAGAATGCAAGAAGGTGGCAGTAATGGCGGTGTAAATCAACGAAAGTAAACGACAGCGGCGGCGCGGTGGCGGTAGGGGTGGCAAAATGAGCCCGGCCCGGTTGGCCCGCCTTTAAGGAAGGCTGGGCCTAAATAATAGTGGCCCGAAAAGAACCGGGCCTATTTGGCCCGGCCCGATAGGCCCGGCGGGCCGACCGGGCTTGGGCCGGGCCGGGCCGGAATTTTTGGTTAGCCCGATTTTTTTTCTAAATTTTATATATCAATTGTAGTTTTGTCTAATATGTCGAGTGTATATATTATCATGAAAAGAATTTCATGTGATGTTTAAAAGTGTTTGTTGAGTTAATATTACTATTTTCTTATTGTAATAGTTTTTTCTAGAGATTAATATAAGTTATTTATTGAAAATGGATAGTCAAATCATATCATAAACTAATATTAATGGTCATTATAATTTATATCTTGACCAAAAAAATAGAACTATAAGATTTATTTTAAAATAAAATAAAATTATTTTATTGAATATAAATAATTTATTTGACAAAATTAATTTTTTTAAAAGACGGGCCATTTTGGCCCGGTGCCCCGGTGGCTCGCCTAGGGCCAGGCTGGGCCTTTAAAATAGAGGCCCGGTTGCAACTGGGCCGAGCCTAGCCCGGCCCGCAAAATGAAGGTGGCCCGGCGGCACAGTGCCGGGCCGGCCTTGCCCTTTTGCCACCCCTAGGTGGCGGTGACACGGCGGCGATGGCAGCAGCGATGGAAAAATGACAAAAAAATTGCAAGAAAAAGCGCAAAATCGAAAGCACAATGTAATACAAAGATTAAGAAACCGAGAAATTCACCTTTTGATTTGAAGAAATCAACCAAGAGAAGAAGAAATCGAAAGGAAAGCTTCGAAAATTAAAACAATGGAGGTTTTTTGGTGGAAATCACAAAAAAGAAAGGAAAAGGAAAGGAGGAGCTATTTATAAGGATGAATTCGGGGGCGAAAGTGAAAAAACTCAGAAAACGAAGCCCCTATGTGTAAAAAAAAGAAACGCACGCGTGGGCGGCAGTGACGTCATCAACCGCCCACGTCGCCTCGTATCCCGCGCCTCGGGAAGCGAAACGTCACCAGGTCAAGAGTCGTTCCCTGTTGGTCGCTCCCAAATTTCCCGCCTATAAAATTCAAATCCCTGTTGTTCGCCTCCTACTGCATCAAAGTGCAAAACCCTGTTGTTCGCCTCTTATCATAAAGATACAACTCAACTTATAGTTTGACATAAAAGGATAAAAATTGTCCTAATATGTCAAACTAGGGGGCATTGTTGATAGGCGAACAACCGGGAAACATGATTAAAATAAAAAATATTAAGATAATAAAATTAAGAAGTTGTTTAAGAGAAAAGTCAAAGAGGACGAGCAGCAGGAAAGAAAACACTAGGAGGCGAGCAGCTGGGTAGGACGGTCAGGTCAGAGGAGGCGAGCAGCTGGTCATTTGGGCATAAAAAGGGAGGCGATCAACTTAACCAAGAAGGATCAGGAAGAAGTAAAAGGAGGCGAACAGGCGAGCAAGAGGGCACCTCGGAAGATCATTAAATATCCCACTAATTAGGCATTACATTAGGAACAAACAAGTGTTTTAACACTTGTCATTGTATAAAGATGTAATAGCTTAAGGAGATAACAAGTGTCTTAACACTTGTCATAATGTAAATAAGGGTGATTAAGAAGGTGCCACCTCCTACTTGCTTGTAACATTATAAATACCCCTTCATGGGATAATAAGAATAAGTTAGATAATTAAAAAACAAGCCAAACTCTTACAAATTTTCTCCCCAACATTTCCTTGAAGAAATCTAGCTTTAATCCTTGATTTAATTCTTGTTTGATGATCTTCTTAGTATAGAAACAACCACTAATCATCTAATCCGAGCCAAGATCATCAATAAACCTTTTATAACCAGTGAATTCCTAATCCTAATTGATATGCAAATCATTACATAAAAATAGTTTATGTGCATGACATGAAAAATTGTGATGACCAGATTCCGTATTTTATTTTTTCCTTGGATGTGTGTCTATCTTTATGATTTGGTAGACTTTCACTGCTCTATTTCCCATCTTCTAGGAAACATGAAAATTTCGTCATTTTTTGTTAACATTTTCGAAATAGTCGCTTTATTTATGTCATTTGTATAATTTTGTATTTTCGATAAATATTAAAATTATAGATATCATCATTGATTTAGATACATAACCTTTTTTTTTCTTGTGACAAAATGATGAGGAACTACAAATGGGTAAAAAAAAATAGTTTTGAAGCAAGAGAATACACACAACACTATATCTATTGGGCAGCCTAAAACCCGAATTATGTTTGATCATGTAGCATCTGAAGGGATGAACCAAGTGTGCACATATTTTCTCATTGAAAATAAAGTTTGTGGTAAAAATTGTGACTAGTGTTTTTCATTTACTAGAGACAATAGGATTGTTGGTTTTCCCATGATAGATAAGTCACTAGAAAATTATTCTACAACAGATATATGCTTTCATTCTCACTATAAATTTTGGTCAGTATTAATTTCGTATTTTCGGACCTACATAATTCCAAAAGTCACCAATTTATAGTAGTTACGTCAACAACTTAGTTGCAATGACTTTACTTTTGGAAATGGGTAACATATATCATTTTCGATTTTGATTTTTAGGCAAAAGTGAACTACAAATAATATTATTGTTAATTGAAATAAAATCACCACATTTATGGTTTTTATTTATAATTTTTTTTTTATTATTTGCAGCTCAATACACCACTTTTTAAAGTGTTGCAATTCAATGTATCTGATAATTTTTCAGTAACAATTAAATTATATGCTGCCAAACATGACACATAGAGCCCATGTAGATGCCAACAAATAATTTTTTTAAATAAAAATAATGTCTTTAAAACACGTTTTTAACTTTAGAAACATAGCTTAAAAGGTTTTTTAAAGACAATATTTTTATTAAAAATAAAAATTTATTTGTTGGCATCTATGTGACATTTTCGGCAATGACGTCAGTTAATTGCCAAAAAATAATCAAATGAATTGAATTATAAAATAAAAAGGTTGTGTATCAAATTTCAAAGAAAAATATAGAATATGACGTAATTGATAAAAGAAACATAAAGACGATGATTTTTTTATTTTATTTTTTGCAACTAACCCATAATATTATCATGAAGTGAAAGTAATTTTGATTTTCGAGTAACACTTATTTTGACATTTTTTTTTTTATTTTAATATAGATAAGTGGATGAATATTAAAAGGTAAATTTTCTCATTTTGTAACTCTTACCTACTACAAATAAATGTATATACAGACATTTAATTGTATTTAGTTTTGACCAACTCTATGTCATTACATCATATAAAATATATTTAGGTAGTAACAAATTTCATTTATATTTAATAGATAATAAAAACATAATGAATTAGTAAAATGTACTATTTCAATTTTTGAGTAACACTTATAGTGACACATTTTTATTTTTTTTAATATAGATGAGTGGATAAATATTAAAACATAAAATTTATCATTTGGTATTTCTTACCAACTATAAATATATTTATACACACACATTTAATTATACTTATTTCTTTTTAAAAAAAAAGCCTAACAATATTTAATTATATTCAATTCTGACCAAGTCTATGTCATTATATCATTTCAAATTTATTTAGGTGGTAATTTTTATTTATTTATATTTATTAGACCAAAGGTGACCAAATTTGTGTTTTGATATTTCTTGGATACATGTCTTTCTCTATACGATTGATGTTTTCATTGCAGAATTTATTCGTTGTAAGTTTGTTCACGAGCTTCCAAATATAATGCCTGGTCAATAAAATTTATATGGAGAAATTTAAATCCCATTGCTAATTTTTTTTTTTTGTTTTTTGTTTGTTCTATTGATGTCCCGTAGTTATAAAAAAATAAGGTACGAATGGAGTAGCCGATTATATGTAGTGATCAATATGTGAAACTTTTATATTCATGTCTTTATATATACATCATAATTTATGTGTTGCTTTGTTCATAGAATTTTCATGTTTTGTAATTGTATGATATGTTAGTAATGTGTTATTAAATGAATACTTATCAACATTCATTTTTGTAATTTTAATGTATTTTAAATCTTAAATTCTATAATGTGTAACGCCCCGAATCCATATATATTAATTATATAGAATTCGAGATGTTAATTGAGATCAAAATTCCGAACTATAAATTTTTTTGAAGAAAAGTTAACAAAAATAGTTGATGAGTTTCATGCAGAAGGAAGGTGGGAGAAATATTATAATGATGTATCACACTCCTATATGGAGGGAAAATTCCTCGGGTTGCAATCAAATAAATTCATGCTCACATACGCCCTTAGTCATGCAACAGTGATTGATTTGGATTTAACAATAGGTATTTCGTATCATATATATATGTATATCACATAATTCAAACAGTTATATAATAGGTATACATTTATGTTGGATTAGTTGTTTTAGATTTATTTGGTCGAGTTCAGAGTATACCAGCACAACATATTATAAGCAGATCGATCAACAGATCATCACCCACCTGATTGTTGGGAGTCCTGGGAGTGGTGCACAGACGGATGGTCGAGTCCTTGGTGTGTAATCCCACTAGCACTGATTCCTAATATAAAGTTATCCGATTAAAAGTTGATCTTTGAAGAGTTTAGGAAGAATTCGAGAGTTTGCGTTACGTGAGACGAGTGGTTGATGTCTTATATACTTTAAAAGGACTTGCTTAAGGGTCACACCCTATTTTGGTGAATACACCACCTCTTAAAAAGGGTGGGTGTATTTTTGGAGTGTACTTACTAATTTTCTTGATTGTATAATTATTTCTATTTCTACAAAACAAACCTTTAATTTCCTTTATCCTTTTGTAAAAGCTTTTACTATTTTAAAAGTATGACTTTAATTATTTTTCTTGAAAAGGATAAAAAAAATATACTAACATAATATAAGTCCCAAATTAATAATTTACCTTCTAAAATTCTATTTTCTTATTTTTTTAAAAGAACATTGAATATAAATTATATTTTATAAATGAAACTTCCTTTATCATTAAATAAACTTTAAAGAATCTTGTATAATAATTACTTGGAATAATACAAGATGTATATTTTTCTTTTTCTCATTTAAAAGAAGTACTTGTTTTAAAAAGGGTTTTTCCATAACAAATAAATTGAATAAAATTATTTTCCTATAATACTAGTATTATTAATTGAGTTAACTTGTATCATTTTCAAAATAAAAGAGTATTATTATTTTCTACTAAATTGTTCTTCATTTGTCACTAATATCGAAAATGAGTCGAGGGGCGAAGACGAATTTCCCTTTGTCTTTAAACCCAATTAAAAGAATAAATTTTCATCATCAAAGGAATAATACGAACAACACTAATTTTAAAATACTGTCCAACTAAAACAATGATACAATACTGTTATAGGAATGATACTAAACAACTAACAGACTAGTACTAGTCCACTAAAGTCCAAGTACTACAGTCGTTTGAACAACAGGATTTGAAAACATCAACTACTGCCACTATAGAATCAAGCCAAAGCCTAAAAGGGATTAATTCCCATTAAACAGCAGACAAATTAAAAGTATCCAAACTCTAGGAAACTTATTTACTGCTAATCAACAACTTAAAATTCAAGGGGGTACAACCCAACAAAACACAATATGATTTTAACAAAAGCAGAAAGATAGAAAATCACAGTGCAAAACTATCTTCTCTGTTTCTTGTTATATGGCTTCCAAAAAGGGTCTCGATAATTTCTGAAATATGAAAAGAAGAAAACGAAGGTAGAGACCTTATGTTTCTCCTAGTTTGAGGTGTAAAACGGGCAGCCTAATGGCGTGTCTTTGTTTTTCCAGAAATCTTGGCAACGGGGTTTCATCTCGGCGTCGTTTGATCGGAAAAACAAAAGGAAAGAGGGGTTTTGGTTAGAAACTGAATTAAATCGAAATCGAAATCAAAAGAGGGCTTTTCAAAATCGACTTACTGGAAAAAGAGGGAGAGGAGGCGGCGGCGTTTGGCAGAGAGGCGTCCGGCGGGGGCGGTTTGGCAGAGAGGCGTTGTAGCGGCGACAGTTTGGCAGAGAGGCATCGCGGCGGCGGCGGTTTGGCAGAGAGGCGTCGCTGGCTTCGAATGGAGGAGGAGGCGCGTCGATTGATTGGAGCAGAGGAGCGGTGACTTCGATTGTGCAGCGGAGGGGGGAAGATCGGCGTCGCTGTGGTTGGCCGGAGAGGGAAGCGGCGTTTGATCGGAGGAAAGGAGCGGCGGTCGAGCTTCGATCACCAATTGGAAAGGAGGAAGAAGAGAAGACGCGTTGTTTTCTCTTTTGGAGAGAGAAAAGAAAACGCGTGAAATAAATTCTTGGAACTGGTCTTATCCTATGAAAATAAAAGGGACGGTTCCTTCTTATAGAGAATAACTCAAATTAGTTAATTAATTTAATGAATTAATTTTAATACCCTTAATTAACTTGTGACCATTAATTAAAGAAGCAAGATTTTCATGGATCTCTTTGTACTTACTAAGGCATGTTTGGTTTGTGAAAAATAACCTAAAAAACGAGTAATTAATATAAATTTTAAAATTTGATTAATTAATTAGTTCTTTCAAGTCATTGCAATTAATCTTAATAAATTATACGGGTCGAAAACCTCAATTTTAATTTAATTCTCGAGGTTCCTTATTCGTTCGAAAGATTCGATTTCTTTCTACGAATTTTGGAATTTATAAGCAGGGTATAAATTTAAATTACACAAAACACGCAAAATTAATAAAATTTAAAATAAACAAGAGAAGGAAACAAAAAAGGTTTCTAAAAAGGAAAAAGGGTACAGAACGGGACGGGGTGTTACATCCTTACCCCCTTAACAGAATTTCGCCCCCGAAATTCATCTCTTAAGCACTTCTTAAGCATTGAGGATATTTAGCTAGGACTTCATCTTCTCTTTCCCATGTCGCTTCTTCCTTCATGTGTCGGCTCCATTGGACTAGATCCAAAGGTATTTCTCGATTCCTCAACAAGTGCAACTTCTTCCCCAAGATAGTCACTGGGACTTCTTCATAAGTCAGGTTACTGCTTAGACCCAATTCTATATGACTAATAACATGGTTTGGATCATTCATGTACTTCCTGAGTGTAGATACGTGGAACACGTTATGCACTCGTGATAATTCTGGTGGCAGTGCTAAGCGATAAGCCACATCCCCGATTCTGTTCAGGATGTCAAATGGTCCGATGTATCGTGGCTTTAGCTTACCTCTTTTCCCAAAGCGAATTAGACCTTTCATTGGTGCAACTCTGAGAAACACTTTCTCGCCAATGTTGAACTGTAAATCCCTCCTTCGAGTGTCCGCATATGACTTCTGACGGTCCTGAGCCATTTTGATTCTTTCTTTAATCTTCGCGACTATCTCAGCTGATCTCTCGACTAATTCGGGTCCGAGAATCTTTCGAATTCCGACTTCGTCCCAACAAACTGGTGATCTACACCTCTTCCCGTAGAGCGCTTCGTACGGAGCCATTTGTATCGTTGCTTGATAACTGTTGTTATAAGCAAACTCTACCAAGGGAATGTGGCTTTCCCAATTTCCTTCACGATCTAGAGAGCAAGCTCTCAGCATATCTTCGAGTGTCTGAATAGTTCTTTCCGATTGTCCATCGGTTTGTGGGTGGTATGCAGTGCTGAATTTCAATTCAGTTCCCAGGGCTCGTTGCAAACTTCCCCAGAACTTGGAGGTAAAATGAGGGTCTCTATTGGATACTATCGAGACTGGTACACCGTGCAGTCTGACTATATCTGCTATGTATAGTTGGGCAAACTTGTCCAACGTATACGTCATTCTAACAGGGATAAAGTGGACAGTTTTCGTAAGTCTATCTATGATAACCCAGATGGCATCGTGATTCTTCACCATTTTCGGAAATCCGGTGACAAAATCCATAGTGATGTTCTCCCACTACCATTCTGGCATCTCCAGAGGATGTAATAACCCTGAGGGTCATTGATGATCGGCTTTAACCCGTTGGCAGGTTAAACAACTCTTGACGAATTGAGCTATCGTCCTCTTCATACCCCTCCACCAAAAGTTCTCTTTCAGTCCTCGGTACATCTTCGTCTCTCCGGGGTGAACGGTGTAAGGAGTGTTATGTGCCTCTCGCAGGATTTCGTTCCTCAATTCTTCATCCTTGGGCACACAAATTCTATTATCGGACATTAGAGCTCCATCAGTACTCAACACGAACCTCTGAATGGTCCCTTCCTTAGCGCGCTTACGTATTCCTCTCAAGAATTTATCGTTCTGTTGTGCTCCTAGGATCCGTTCTCGTAAGGTCGGTTGTAGGGTGAACGCGTAAACCATGAAATCTGCACAACACTGTGTGGAAAATTTCAAGTTTAGCTGAGAGAGTTCTCCCATTAGTGGTAACTGTGTGGTCGGAACGACGCCTAATTTTGTATCTTCATTTCTACTCAAAGCGTCTGCCACTACGTTTGTCTGTCCAGGGTGATAGTGGATAGTACAATCGTAATCTTTTACCAATTTGAGCCATCTTCTCTGACGCATGTTCAATTCCTTCTGCGTGAAGAAGTATTTCAGGCTCTTATGGTCAGTGTAGATCTCACACTTTCCACCATACAAGTAGTGTCTCCAAATCTTCAACGCATGAACCACTGCGGCCAGTTCTAAGTCGTGCATCGGGTAGTTCTGCTCGTGGTCCTTTAGTTGTCGGGATGTGTAGGCTACAACTTTCCTATTTTGCATCAGAACACAACCCAAGCCTGACAACGAAGCGTCTGTGTAAATGACGAATCCTTCTGATCCGTCCGGGATGGTTAACACAGGCGACGTGGTTAGTCTCTTCTTTAGTTCTTGGAAACTTTCCTCACAAGTCGAGTCCCAAACAAACTTCTTGGTTTTCTTGGTCAGCTTTGTCAGTGCTTTCGCAATGCTGGAAAAATTCTGAATGAACCTCCGGTAGTATCCTGCTAACCCAAGAAAGCTTCGAATTTCATTGACGTTAGTAGGAGCCTTCCAGTTCATGATGACTTCCACTTTTGCCGGGTCCACTTCAATCCCTTTTGCGGAGATTATATGTCCTAAGAACATAACATGGTCGATCCAAAATTCACACTTTCTGAATTTGGTATACAACTTCTCTCGTCTCATTGTTTCTAAGACTGTCTTGAGATGTTCTTTGTGTTGCTCTTTGTTCTTAGAGTACACAAGTATGTCGTCAATAAAGACGATGACAAATTTGTCCAGGTACAGATGAAAAACTCTATTCATCAGATCCATATAGATCGCCGGAGCATTCGTCACTCCGAAAGGCATCACGGTGAATTCGTAATGTCCATACCGAGTCCGGAATGCTGTCTTCAGGATATCCTCGCTCTTGACCTTTAGCTGGTGGTAACCAGATCTCAGATCGATCTTTGAGAATATAGTAACATTCTTCAACTGGTCGAATAAGTCTTCTATCCTCGGAAGAGGATATTTGTTCTTGATGGTTAGTTGATTTAGACCTCGGTAGTCTATGCACATATGGAAAGTCCCATCCTTCTTCTTCACGAACAACACGGGTGCTCCCCATGGTGATGCACTTGGCCTGATGAATCTCTTTTCAAGTAAGCCTTGCAATTGTTCCTTCGGTTCCTCTAATTTCTTTGGCACCATTCGATAGGGTGCTTTAGATACTGGTGCTGACCCAGGTATCAAGTCGATGGAGAACTCTATCTGACGATCCGGAGGTAACCCAGTCAATTCTTCGGGAAACACGTCAAGGTATTCATCCGTGATCGGCACCTTAACATGCAACTCGTCATTTTCCTCTCCTGTTGAGATGTGGACAAGGTAAGCTTGGCATTCTTCCTTCCGTAATATTTCCGCAGCTTGGACTGCTGATATTACTCGGGTCTCCTTCTTGGTCTTGATTTCACGAAATGTGAAGCGTTGACCACTACTGGTTTCAAGGTCGATCTCGTGTTCTGCACATTTTATCATCACTTTGTTCTTCGTCAACCAGTCGATGCCTAAGATTATGTCAAAGATTTTCATCTTAAGGATATAAAGATCGGACTCTATCAAGTGGTCATCTAGCATTAGGGGTAACCCTCTAACTTGACCCTCAATTTCCATAGCGGTTCCAGATGGAATACTCACATTCAACACTCTTTCCTTCCCCAATTAATCCTAACTTTCTTCTAAAGTTATCAGATAAAAAGGAATGGGATGCCCCAGTATCAAACAATACATACGCAGGTTTTTCAAGTACAAAGACAGTACCTGCTAGCGTCTCATGCTGCTCAGGTTGAGCTGGGCCCTTCAGGCGAAGTTGTTCTCCGCTACCTTGCCCTTCTTCCATAATAGCATTCACATGTCCAGACCTCCTCTGACCTTGGTTAGGCGGACCTCTGTTGGGTGGTCCCGCCTGACGGTTGTTAGGTGCAGGCAGTTGGTGAGTCTGGTAGTTGATTGCCTGCTGCGGGTGGTACTGGTTATTATTAACCGGTTGACGGTTGCTGCTCGGTGGCTGGGCGCATTCACTAGACTTGTGCCCAGGTTGATTGCAACGGTAACAAATTACTCCTCCCTGACTACATGGTCCCCAATGTCTCCTTCCACACCTCTGGCAGTTTTGGTTGGCTCGAGAACCAACAAAGTTATTCCCCCTGGATGGCTGGACTGAATTTCTCTTAAAGTTTGGCTGCCAATTCCGATTGACATGGACAGTAGTCAGAGCCTGCTTGTACTCCAGATTCTGGCTGATCAAGACTAGCAATGCTCGATGAAAGACTTCCCCATAGCTTGGCATCTTAAGGCCAATTACAATTCCCGCTATCTCGGGCCTCAAGCCCTGTTCGAACCTGCAGGCTTTCCTCTCATCATCACCCACCAGATGTGGGGCATAACGAGACAGCTGGTTGAATTTCCTCTCGTATTCTATCACCGAGAGAGTTCCCTGTCGAAGGTTGATAAATTCCTGTTCCTTCCGATCTCTTAGTACCCGTGGAAAGTACCTATCCAGCACTGCTTTCTTGAAATCCTCCCAAGTAAAGACCTGTCTAGCTTCTTCACTCATAGTCCGCTCATAGGACTCCCACCATTGGGCTGCATCCTCCATTAGCTGGAACTGGGCACAAAAGACTTTTTGTGCATTAGCCAGTGCCATATGTCGGAAGATATGTTCCATCCCGAATATCCATTCCTCGATCTCAAAGGGGTTCTCCCTTCCATTCAGCCTAGGTGGTTGTAGTCATCGAAAGCGCTTGATAAAGTCGTTCATCCTGGGCGCTATCTGAGGAATAGGCCCATAAAGGGGTGGAGGAGGTGGTGGAGCCTGCTGCTGGATGTAGTTTTGCAGAGAGATCAGAATTTCTCTCGCAATATCATTCCCTGGCGCGGCCTACTGAGGCGGCTCAGGTTCAGCCTGAGGAGGTGGGTCCTGTTCCATAGGATCCACTGGTACAGGAATAGGATTAATGTGGGGTCATCCACGTCTTTGGCCTGGTGCCTTTCTAAAGGTGCTTCTGAAGAGAAAAGAATAATATTGTTACAATATGTATAGGTGCGAGAAAATTATAAAAACATAACCGGATTAACCAAAATAACACAGCACTAGCACTGAAACACATGTGGTACGTAATTCACTGCAACACATTGGGGCCCTCAATGGTACAGTGCTCACATTCGCACAGTACAATAGGAACCAGTGGTATGTCATTGAGTGATAATCAGATAAAATATACGACAATTAATATGTAAAGCAAGTAAAGCACATTGACAAGCAGTGAGCACAAAATAAGTATTATAGATATCTAAAAAGTTTTGGGTTCTATGGAGTCAGTCTCCTTACATTACGTCATAGAATACAAAAGACTTCTAGGTAATGCTAACGCATCGTATCCTCACATCATTGCGGATCACGAGCGATAAAAGAAGTGGGTTAAGGCTACGCTGCTATGGCCTATAAGGAAAATAACCACGCAATTGACTACTACTATATGTCAAGCGGCTACCACCTATACTATATATATACATCAACTACTATATACTGAGTCCAATCTCCAACTAATCGTCCACTCCTGACTCTGCAGAGGAATCCCCATCCACAGGTGGCCCACCCTCGACCAGCTCGTCGACTGCTTGCTCCACTCCCGGGAGTGCGGCCTCATTGGGGCCGAGGGGTCCATCACCAGCTAACCCTCCTGCCACCCAGAGAGCAACAATGTTATCCCGCTGCGAGATGGCCGCCCTCTGGGATAGGTCAGCCCTCTAAGTAGAGAAGAGAGAGTACTCCTCCTGGGTGACTGCGGTCGCCCTGGCTGCATCAGCTGACAACTGTGCTAAGACTGCTTCCTCTCGAAGGATGTCTGATATGTCCATGTCACCCCGGGCAAGTGCAGCGGCCTGGTAAGCCAACCCGCGGGTAGTGTCCGCGTTCCGTATAACCCGTTGAACCTCCACCCAAAAAGCCTCTAAGTGAAGGTAGGGGCCGTCCTTAGCATCGTCCATTCTCATGCGGTCTAGGAGCCCCGTAGCGATAGGACGGAATACCTCAGCAACTCCGCCGGTATACCTCGTTGCAGCAGCGAAATCTGACTCAACGTGGAGTTCGGGGGCAACCCTTGCCCTCTCACGCAGTCCTAGGAAGCGAGTAGTATACTCGTCGATAGTCTTTAACTCTAGCTGCGTAACTCCTATGTACTCATCCACATCCATCTTATGGTTACCTATAGGAAAAGGAAAGTTCTAGTCAAAATTTTAGTTCAAGAAAGAAAAACTGTAAAGTAAACATTTTAAAGCACGTAACTCAAGTAATCACATAATATTATTTATGAAGCTCACAAAATTACTCAAGCATTCTTTATCAATTATTCGAGGTTTAGAAGCAATTTAGACTAGATCCTGTAGCTTTCCTTTATAGCGCGAACATCGTTTTGAGTTATCGTAGCCTTTTTTATTGTGTAATATTATGAAGTCAAACTGTTGTGAGTTCGTAGGCCTTTAGACGAATTTTATGAAAATTTTATAACGTACCTTTGAGGAGCTTGTGGACAGTAATCAGAGACACGTTTCCCCCGAGATATTAAATGTTGTTTACTATTTAAGTGATGAGAAATAATTTTAGTTTTGATGGAAATCAAGGATTTGGGTTTAGGTCCGAAAGTTTTGAACCTAGGCTCTGATACCACCTGTAACGCCCCGAATCCATATATATTAATTATATAGAATTCGAGATGTTAATTGAGATCAAAATTCCGAACTATAAATTTTTTTGAAGATAAGTTAACATAAATAGTTGATGAGTTTCATGTAATAGGAAGGTGGGGAGAAATATTATAATGATGTATCACACTCCTATATATATATGTATAAAAGTATAGAGAGTTTAGTATTTCGAAATATTACATGTTGAGTCTTAGGTACTGAATCACACGAAAATTTGTATCGTCTTACAATGTACTGGCGATGACATTTATTTAGAAAATAGAATGTAATATAGGCATCATAGTGTTCTAATTAGTATTTTAATTGAACGGGGAAACGCCATGTCTTTCTCATCACTGTCCCTGCTCCCCGTACTCGAAATCTGCAAGGGGTTAGAAAAGTGGGGCGTGAGATTTGAATTCTCACGTATGGATGATTTGCAACGTCATGGGATTGGTAAATCCGAAGTATATTAAGTTGTACTCATTAATAAAACGTTTAATATATTTAAGTAGTTGATATATAAACATGGATAACGTATATCACAGAACAAGCAGATTCACATAATAATTAATTGGGCATAACAAGTCTTACGTCATACAATTGGCATATCACAAGTTGATTCACAGTAAGGGGCGAAACCCAAAATCATTTTCCGCATATCGTAAAAGACTTTCCTTGGACCACTTTCATACGACCATACTTGACATGTTCCACTTTCCAAAACCTTACTTCTCCCAACCACTGACAAAATAGAATGACGCAAACCATCAATGGCCTTATTCCCAGTGCGCAACGTAGGCGTATGACCCGGGGACCAGATCTGTTTGAATCAACAACCTTGATTCTGGGGGCGTCCTCGACAGCTCCCCGGAGGTTGGATTTAATACCCGTACCACAACTCCGTACTTACTGACATTCCGTCCTTTTATAAAATTGACATTTTTAAAACATGGAGAGAAAGTTCCTCAGGTTGCAATAAAATAAATTCATGCTCACATATGCCCTTAGTCATGCAACAGTGATTGATTTGGATTTAACAATAGGTATTTCGTATCATATATATATATATATCACATAATTCAAACAGTTATATAATTGGGATACATTTATGTTGGATTAGTTGTTTTAGATTTATTTGGTCGAGTTCAGAGTATACCAGCACAACGTATTATAAGCAGATCGATCAACAGGTCATCACCCACCTGATTGTTGGGAGTCCTGGGAGTGGTGCACAGACGGATGGTCGAGTCCTTGGTGCATAATCCCACTAGCACTGATTCCTAATATAAAGTTATCCGATTAAAAATTGATCTTTGAAGAGTTTAGGAAGAATTCGAGAGTTTGCGTTACGTGAGACGAGTGGTTGATGTCTTATATACTTTAAAAGGACTTGCTTAAGGGTCACACCCTATTTTGGTGAATACACCACCTCTTAAAAAAGGTGGGTGTATTTTTGGAGTGTACTTACTAATTTTCTTGATTGTATGATTATTTCTATTTCTACAAAACAAACCTTTAATTTTCTTTATCCTTTTGTAGAAGCTTTTACTATTTTAAAAGTATGACTTTAATTATTTTTCTTGATAAGGAAAAAAAAAATAAGAAATTTACAATAAAATAAGTCCCAAATTAATAATTTACCTTCTAAAATTCTATTTTCTTATTTTTTTTTAAAAGAACATTGAATACAAATTATATTTTATAAATGAAACTTCCTTTATCATTAAATAAACTTTAAATAATATTATATAATAATTACTTGGAATAATATAAGATGTATATTTTTCTTTTTCTCATTTAAAAGAAGTACTTGTTTTAAAAAGGGTTTTTCCATAATAAATAAATTGAATAATAGTATTTTCCTATAATACTAGTATTATTAATTGAGTTAACTTGTATCATTTTCAAAACAAATGAGTATTATTATTTTCTACTAAATTGTTCTTCATTTGTCACTAATATCGAACATGAGTCGAGGGGCGAAGACGAGTTTCCCTTTGTCTTTAAACCCAATTAAAAGAATAAAATTTCATCATCAAAGCAATAATACTAACAACACTAATTTTAAAATATTGTCCAACTAAAACAATGATACAATACTGTTATAGGAATGATACTAAACAACTAAAAGACTAGTACTAGTCCACTAAAGTCCAAGTACTACAGTCGTTTGAACAACAGGATTTGAAAACATCAACTACTGCCACTATAGAATCAAGCCAAAGCCTAAAAGGGATTAATTCCCATTAAAAAGCAGACAATTTTAAAGTATCCAAACTCTAGGAAACTTATTTACTGCTAATCAACAACTTAAAATTCAAGGGGGTACAACCCAACAAAACACAATACAATTTTAACAAAAGCAGAAAGATAGAAAATCACAGTTCAAAACCATCTTCTCCGTTTCTTGTTATATGACTTCCAAAAAGGGTCTCGATAATTTCCAGAATATGAAAAGAAGAAAACGAAGGTAGAGACCTTATGTTTCTCCTGGTTCGAGGTGGAAAACGGGCAGCCTAATGGCGTGTCTTAGTTTTTTCAGAAATCTTGGCAATGGGGTTTCGTCTCGGCGTCATTTGATCCGAAAAACGAAAGAAAATAGAGGTTTTGGTTAGAAATTGACTTAAATCGAAATCAAAAGAGGGCTTTTAAAAAATCGACTTACTAGAAAAAGAGGGAGAGGAGGAGGCGGCGGCGGTGGTGGCGTTTGGCAGAGAGGCTTCCGGCGGCGGCGGTTTGGCAGAGAGGCGTCGTTGGCTTCGAACGGAGGAGGAGGCGCGTCGATTGATCGGAGCAGAGGAGCGGCGACTTCGATTGTGCGGCAGAGGGGGGAAGATCGGCGTCGCTGTGGTTGGACGGATAGGGAAACGGCATGTGATCGGAGGAAAGGAGCGGCGGTCGTGCTTCGATTGCCGATTGGAAATGAGGAAGAAGAGAAGACGCGTTGTTTTCTCTTTTTGAGAGAGAAAAGAAAACGCGTGAAATAAATTCTTGGAACTAATCTTATCCTATGAAAATGAAAGGGACGGTTCCTTCTTATAGAGAATAAGTCAAATTAGTTAATTAATTTAATGAATTAATTTTAATACCCTTAATTAACTTGTGGCCATTAATTAAAGAAGCAAGATTTTCATGGATCTCTTTGTACTTACTAAGGCATGTTTGGTTTGTGAAAAATAACCCAAAAACGAGTAATTAATATAAATTTTAAAATTTGATTAATTAATTAGTTCTTTCAAGTCATTACAATTAATCTTAATAAATTATACGGGTCGAAAACCTCGATTTTAATTTAATTCTCGAAGTCCCTTAATCGTTCGAAAGAATCGATTTCTTTCTACGAATTTTAGAATTTTATAAGCAGGGTATAAATTTAAATTACACAAAACACGTAAAATTAATAAAATTTAAAATAAACAAGAGAAGGAAACAAAAAAAATTTCTAAAAAGGAAAAAGGGTACAGAACGGGACGGGGTGTTACATAATGCATCCAAATGCATATTATGCCCTTGAATTTTAAATTCCTTTAAAAACTAAAAAAAAAAAATCAAGTAGAGTTTTTTTAAAAATATGAGATATTATAAATTATTAGTTAGAGTATAGTTGATCAATACTTGGTGTATTGTTGATTATCCCTTGGGGTATTATTCATTATTGGTTGGAGTTTTATTATTTAACAATGATATATATATATATACTAGATGAGTACCCCGCTGACTTGAAGCGATTTTACTAACTTCTACTAGTCGCTTACCCGCAAGCGGACGGGTTCACTGTAGTATGGGCAAGTATAGGGACCAAGTATTATCGAACCCAAGAGATGGTGTATATGCGAATAGATCCCTGAAGATCTACGCGTCGTAGTTAATATGAGTGTATTGTTTTTTGATTTTTGGAAAGATTAATTAAAAGACGAAAATAAACTAAGTAAACTGAAATACTAAAGAAATAAAATTAACTAAGGGTTGTGTTCTAATGAGAGATGGTGATGCTCAGGATAGGAATCCCTACGTATACTAACGGAGCAGGTACATAATCAAAATAACTGTGACAAACAAGAATTAACCTAAGTATAAGAATGCAAGGTGAAAGCTCAAGATTCTAAACCCTAATACTTTACCCTAACACTCGACTTCACTAATCCACTAACAAGTTAATGGATTGTGCTCAATTAATGAGACCCTAATTTAACTAAGGTGATGCGGTCGTCCTCCTTCGCTAAACCGGTAGATGAATTAACCTTTCCTAAACCTTCTCGTTAAGACTACTAGTTGTTATTGAGTGATGCGGTCGTCCTCTCTCTAACACTTTCGTACTAAATTTAAAGGTAAAGTTCAGATTAATTATAAGAATTCATTAACTAAGAGAATTAAAACTAACGTCACAAACTACCCTAATTATGTACCCACATCCTACTTCTACGAGTTCATCCTAACCTAAGCATGCAAGGGTTTTAGCCGGACATGGTTGTAACAAACATAAAAGCAAACGAAGAAACTACGAACATAAACATAATGAATTGAACGAAGATAATAAGAAACATGAACTAGGGTTTAAAAAGAAAATAAATACGAAGAACTGAAATTTGAATTGATAAAAACAAAATTTAAACGTGCTCAAAGTAACGAACTAATGAAAAGAAACTAAGAATTCGTATGAAAAACCTCAACAACGTAAAAGTAAAGCTTGCTCGTTCTTCTCCTCTTCCTCTCCAAAAAAACTAAGTCTAAAATTATTTCTAAAAGTCGGGGATCCTTCAAAACGTGTTTGGACGAGGTATATATAGGCACGGGTCGAAACGGGAGTTAATGGGCCGAAAATACGCATCCGGAGGCAAAAGTATATGGGCGCTCGAGCTGTGTAGCTCGAATGATGCATTCGCTCGAGCGGTCGCGCTCGAGCGCTGAATCTTCTCTGTATGTTTTGGGCGCTCGAGCAATTCGCTCGAGCGGTGGCGCTCGAGCAGCTCGAGCGCAAGAATTGTTCTGTACGTTTGCGCGCTCGAGTAAGGCGCTCGAGCGGTGGCGCTCGAGCAATGCGCTCGAGTGATCTCTAATCCTTCCAAATGATACTTTTCCTCGTCCGCACTAATACCAATCGTATTTCTTCAATATCTTCTCATCCGGGCATCCGTTTGAGTCGATTCAAAGTCCTACGAACTCCGTTTTTCGTCCTCTATTCACCTATGAGCATCAAAGAGACAAATTTATCAATGTATAGAAATAATGCTCATTTGACTCTAAATACTCTATAAACTCGACCAAAACTAGGGCGTTTCTAGCTACGAATCATGACAATTTCACGCCTAATCAACCCCCCCAAACTTACCATATTGCTTGTCCCCAAGCAATGAAATAATAAGTCAAGTGAAATTGTTAGGAATGAGTAGGAAAACTCAATCATGCAAGCTAATGAACTCAAGCTTCAAAAGTCAATCTCCCGTATACTCACTCACTTTCCTTCATCATACTCATGCAACAATAACAAGAAGCACCAAGATCAAGCATGGATGTGCACTCAACGATGTGTTTAACTCCCTCACAAGTGTATAACAATGATAAAGGGACTCACTCAATCAATCAATCACACAAATTGGCAGCCATAGGCTTGTAAATGCTCTCAACTTCGACCATACTCTAGAAATCAATGCCGAATCAAAAAGGACTTTCAAAAGGTTGTAATGTAGGCTCTTTGGACAGGTGGGATAACAATATGGTAAAGTGACTCAAGTGAATGGAGAATAGAAAAATCAACTTTGGCACTTTGAGATTAGGAACAGAATCACTTCAACATTTGCAATCAATACACTTTAATTCCACTACTCTCAACACTTCAATTTTTTTTTCTCACTCTTTCACTTTTTTTTTCAATCACTTTTTTTTTTCTCTTTTTTTTTTCGCACAAACACATGAGCTCATTTTTTCTTTTTGCTCATTCTCAATTTTCTTTCTCTTTTTCCCACATCTCAAAACTTCATCACACCTTCTTCTCATATTCACTCAACAAACAACCTTTTCCTTTTTCAACTCAATTCACTCCCTTCATATTCACACTTTCCTATTCTCCACTCAAGTTGGGACAAAAAGGCTTAGGAATTGGAATAGTGTTCATATGTGCTAGCAAATAAAATAGGCTTTAGGCTCAAAGGGGCTAACAAGGGACAAATATCAATGGTAAGGAAATTTTTTGGCTAAGTGACTCATTCAAATCAAAGATGGCCTAAGATCACATTCGGCATTTCAAACTAGACACAATCAAGAAAAGAGAGCACACACAAGTTCTAGCATCCTCTAAGGTGATGATTCACTCACAAACGAAGAGATTAAATCATGCATTTAAATCTCATAAGGCTCAAAAGCTCACGGCTTTCACATCCATGCTAGTCCTAGTGAATTCTCACTCTTGTCACACAAGTACTCAAAAGAAAACTCATAAGCATACAAGTTTTTTTCAAATCAGCTCAAACTCAAACACTCACACAAAAGAGTTTCTAACTCACCCCTTACAACTCAACCTACTCATCAAATCATACTCAAAGATAGCAATCAACAAGCATAAGGTGATTGATAGGCATAAAATATTGAGTAACTAAACAAATTAATAATAGCCCAAGGAGCATCTCAAGGCACCAAATAACTAACTCAACTCAAAGATAAGGGGTGCTCCGGTGCAATGTAACAAGAAAACATATAAAAAAAACTCCACCCCCCCAAACTTCGACCTTGCTAGAGGTCTAAGTTTGGGGTTGTGGGTTACCTCAACCGAACAATTCAGTTTCTCTCAATAGCTTTGCACACTCCCTTGTCTCAAGTTGGTTCCTTCAATCTAAATAACTCCATGATACCTTTACTCCTTTAGAGACAAGCCTACAAAATAAAACTCTCAAGTACGAGGTTAAACATACGACTCAACAACATCCTAGTAACATAAAAGGAAAATAACTAAAAAAAAACACTCAAAAGCAAATAAAAATGGGTTGCCTCCCATTCAGCGCTATTTTTAAGGTCCTCATGCCGGACCAAGCTCAAAGGAGCTTATGGGACATCATACTCAAATTTACCTCTCCCACTCTCATAAGAGTGGTGTTTGAACTCCTTTCCTTGATGCCCCACCATCATGAGCCCTTTTGCTTTTTTCTCATTCCCAAGTGTTATGGGTCTCAACTCCTTCTTGCCTCTATCTGGAGGAGTCTTATTAAACAATTTCTTGAGTTTGGACTTCTTCTTCTTAACTCCTCATTTCTCTTCTAACTGGACCACATCCACTTTCTTCACCTCTTCATCCTTCAACTTCTTCACTTTATCCCTATCAAAAGAGTCAAGATCATAATGCCCATGGGTTAAATAATCAAGTGAAGGACTAACAAAATCATGAATATCAGAAGGATTAGGGATAGAAGGCGTGTCTTCAACACGAGGATCAATTGCATCCATGCAATACAAGCTCTCATCCTCCTTCGGGTGCTTCATGGCTTCATATAGGGAGATCTTCACTTCTTGATCATCAACCTTCAACGTGATCTTCCCATTCGCCACGTCTAGCACCATCCCCGCCGTAGCTAAGAACGGTCTTCCCAAGATCAGGGGTACGTGCTCATCTTCCTCCATCTCTAGCACTACAAAGTCGGCTGGAAAGATGTGATCTCCAACTCTCACTAGGACGTCTTCAACCACACCTTGAGGTCGAGTAATAGACCGGTCGGCTAGTTGAAGCGTCATCATTGTGGGTTGAAGTTCACCACCTTCCAACTTCTTGAAAAGCGACAAGGGCATGAGATTGATGCTTGCCCCTAAATCACATAGCGCTCCTTTCTTGATCCCGTTCCCAATATCACATAGGATCGTGAAGCTCCCGGGATCCTGCAGCTTTGGTGGGAGCGCCTTGTGCACTAATGCACTCACCTCGTGGTTCAGCTGCACCAACTTCGGCTTATCCACTCGCCGTCTTTTCGCAATCAAGTCCTTCAAAAATTTTGCATAATGCGGCATCTGTTCCAAAGCATCATAAAAAGGAATATTAATATGCAATTGTTTAAAAACATCAAGAAATTTTGCAAATTTTTCATCAAGCTTCTTTTTCATGAAGCGCTGTGGATACGGGACGGGTATCACAGATTTGGGTACCCCCCACTCATCTCTTTCTGTTTCTTTCACTTTCTCCCTTGCTTCCTTTGCCTTTTTCCACTTAGGAACTCTCTCCATCTCCTCACTTTCCTTGCTTGCTTGAGTGCTCTCATCCTCAACCTTCTTCTCAATTCCTTCACTTTTAATCCCCTTCTCAACTTGGGGCGTCTCAGAATCAGCAGGCATCTGAGGACCTTCATAGTTGGTTCCACTTCTAAGCTGGATCGCCTTGCACTGCTCTTTCGGGTTTCCCTCCGGTATTCTATTCACTGATTTTGCAATCTGGCTCATCTGGAGCTCTAAAGAGGTGAACCTTCGATTGTTCTCTTGTTGAGTTCTAGTCCACTCAACGTTCATCTTCTGGAGCTCTTGATCACGTTGATCACCCTTCTTATGCAACTCCTTCACATCGTACTCCAAGGATGACAACCGTTTGCTCCCTTCCTCCACCTTCTGAAGGATCGCTCTCAATATCTCCTCAGTTGATGCACCGCCTTCTCCACCAGGAGGTTTAGACCCCGGATCAACACCTGCAGGAACAGTAACACCAGCTTTTAGGTTAGCATAAGAAAAGTTATCATTCTTCCTCCATGTGTTTTGAGGAAGCTGATGGCCTCCTTGAACTCCTTGTGTGTTCCTCCATTGATTTTGAGGCGGCTGTGGCCCTGGAGGTGCAAATGGCTGACCATAAGAAGGTCTTCCATACTGATTACCACCTTGGTAGCCATTCTGATTGTAATACGGACCTCCCATGTAATTGGCTACCTCTTGCTGTCCATTGGGTTGGTCTACTCTCCCATTCTCTATTGCATGCTCTCCACCCAAACTCTTCCCCAACTCGAGGTTGTTGATCTTTTCCATCATGGCCATCAGCAGCCTTCTCGTTCCTTCTCCCTCTTCAACCTGATGCACTCTCTGAAAATCTGCATCTCCACTCCAAGCACCGGTATTCGTGACAATGTTGTCAACGATCTCTCTACACCTCTCTATGCCTTGATTGAGGAATGCTCCGCCCGCACAGGCGTCTAAATGGTCTTGCCCCGCCTTGTTGGCACCACTATAGAAGAATGCCATAATATCCCCCTCATTGTACCCGTGCTGCGGGCACTCTATTAGCATGTTTGAGTATCTCTCCCACGCTTGGCGTAAATCCTCTCCAGACTTCTGGCGAAAGGACGAGATCTCAATTCTAGCCTTGATCGTCCTAGATGGAGGGTAGAATCGCTCGAGGAACAGACGCTCGAGCTCGGCCCAAGTGGTAATACCTCCCCGCGGGAGCGTATTATCGTACCACTCCTAAGCTATTCCCGTCAATGAGAATGGGAACAGCCTAAGCCTCTTGGCATCTTCAGACATGCCATTATAATTAAATGTTGAGGCTATCATGAGGAAGCTCCTCAAGTGTGTATGAGGATTCTCCTTCCCGATCACTCCTTTGAACTGATTCTCGGTCAGCAGCTTTAAAATCCCCGGTGATATCGAGAAGTTGTTCGCCTCAACAGGAGGTAAAGCCACTCCATCATAGTACCGTTGTGGCTGTGCTGCAAACCTCCCTCGAATAGTCATATTGTGGTCTACGTTCTGAGGAACGTGTTGAGGATTAGCAGCAGGTACTGGTACTTGTTGGGGTGGTGGTTGGTAAACAGGTGGTTGGTTGTAGACTGGGGGTGGATGATATGGATATGGTGGGTAAGGATAAGGTGGGTATGGGTAATGTTGGTATACTGGGTTGTTAAAAGGGTTATTTGGGTTTTGTGGGTAAGCAGGGTTGTTAGGAGGATTATGGACAAGGTTCTGAGCTGGATTCCCTACGTTTTGTGTATCCGGGTTTAGGCTCTGGCTATCCCCTAATGGAATTTGATTCTGGCTACCACTAACTCCAGTGCCTTCAACTCGGTCTACTGCCTGATTGAAATCGTTGGCAGCATCGTCCAACTCATTATTGATATCCATTGGTTCCTTTCCTAAGTCGGCAACGTTCATCCTTCTCAAGAAGGCTCGGTTCCTTCTGGCTATTGTCTCAGGGTCCAACGGTATTCTCTCTTCGCTCGTATTGCCTTGTGAGCGTGTTTTCATAAACCTGACACACTAGCAGAAAGATCAAAACGCAACTGTCGATTGAATAAAAAAAATAAAAACAAAAACAGAAATTAAATCACCCACTACTAACTACTAAGCTATCTACAAGTCCTATTCAAAAACATATAACGCCATCCCCGGCAACGGCGCCATTGACTTGAAGCGATTTTACTAACTTCTACTAGTCGCTTACCCGCAAGCGGACGGGTTCACTGTAGTATGGGCAAGTATAGGGACCAAGTATTATCGAACCCAAGAGATGGTGTATATGCGAATAGATCCCTGAAGATCTACGCGTCGTAGTTAATATGAGTGTATTGTTTTTTGATTTTTGGAAAGATTAATTAAAAGACGAAAATAAACTAAGTAAACTGAAATACTAAAGAAATAAAATTAACTAAGGGTTGTGTTCTAATGAGAGATGGTGATGCTCAGGATAGGAATCCCTACGTATACTAACGGAGCAGGTACATAATCAAAATAACTGTGACAAACAAGAATTAACCTAAGTATAAGAATGCAAGGTGAAAGCTCAAGATTCTAAACCCTAATACTTTACCCTAACACTCGACTTCACTAATCCACTAACAAGTTAATGGATTGTGCTCAATTAATGAGACCCTAATTTAACTAAGGTGATGCGGTCGTCCTCCTTCGCTAAACCGGTAGATGAATTAACCTTTCCTAAACCTTCTCGTTAAGACTACTAGTTGTTATTGAGTGATGCGGTCGTCCTCTCTCTAACACTTTCGTACTAAATTTAAAGGTAAAGTTCAGATTAATTATAAGAATTCATTAACTAAGAGAATTAAAACTAACGTCACAAACTACCCTAATTATGTACCCATATCCTACTTCTACGAGTTCATCCTAACCTAAGCATGCAAGGGTTTTAGCCGGACATGGTTGTAACAAATATAAAAGCAAACGAAGAAACTACGAACATAAACATAATGAATTGAACGAAGATAATAAGAAACATGAACTAGGGTTTAAAAAGAAAATAAATACGAAGAACTGAAATTTGAATTGATAAAAACAAAATTTAAACGTGCTCAAAGTAACGAACTAATGAAAAGAAACTAAGAATTCGTATGAAAAACCTCAACAACGTAAAAGTAAAGCTTGCTCGTTCTTCTCCTCTTCCTCTCCAAAAAAACTAAGTCTAAAATTATTTCTAAAAGTCGGGGATCCTTCAAAACGTGTTTGGACGAGGTATATATAGGCACGGGTCGAAACGGGAGTTAATGGGCCGAAAATACGCATCCGGAGGCAAAAGTATATGGGCGCTCGAGCAAAACGCTCGAGCGGTCCCGCTCGAGCTGTGTAGCTCGAATGATGCATTCGCTCGAGCGCTGAATCTTCTCTGTATGTTTTGGGCGCTCGAGCAATTCGCTCGAGCGCAAGAATTGTTCTGTACGTTTGCGCGCTCGAGTAAGGCGCTCGAGCGGTGGCGCTCGAGCAATGCGCTCGAGTGATCTCTAATCCTTCCAAATGATACTTTTCCTCGTCCGCACTAATACCAATCGTATTTCTTCAATATCTTCTCATCCGGGCATCCGTTTGAGTCGATTCAAAGTCCTACGAACTCCGTTTTTCGTCCTCTATTCACCTATGAGCATCAAAGAGACAAATTTATCAATGTATAGAAATAATGCTCATTTGACTCTAAATACTCTATAAACTCGACCAAAACTAGGGCGTTTCTAGCTACGAATCATGACAATTTCACGCCTAATCACCCGTATATTATGCGGGTTGTTCGTAAAATTAATTTAAAAATTTATATTTTATTAACACATCGCATTATTCAATATTATAACATTATATAATACAATCTATTTAAAAAAATATGATTCAGTCGAAATGAAAAAAAATAGATAACCTTAAAAAATTTCTTGAAAATCTTCACCCGACAATTTACAATACATAGAAAATAAACATATATATTGTCAAGATAGAAGAAGAGAGAAAGAAAATAGAGTTTATATGATGAAACAAATATCTTTAAAAATAAAGCAATCGTCAAATATTAGCAATTAAACATTTATGTGTGGACAAATAATCGAGGAACAACTAAAATATTGTGAAAAGAAAAAGACAAAGAAGGAATAAGAAAAAATATAGAGTTTAGAATAATAAAATTGCAAATAATTAAGAGTCTTTCAGAAGAGGATATATATATATATATATATATATATATATATATATTTAACTGAAGTTGTATATAATAAATATTTAAGTTTCATAATGATTCATAGTTAGCTTAATTGGTAAACATAATATAAAATACTCATGAGGTTCTTGGTTCAAACCCAACTAAAACCAATTTTTTTTATTAAACTTCTTCTTATGAAATGTCACATTGCCACATGAATGACACATATGATAAAGTAACGCACAATCATGCCATGTAAGATTTGACACATAGACAAAACTCACCAGAAGTCGACACATAAGCAAAACGCACCAGAAATCGACACATCGACAAAAAAAACTCCCTATTAGTATATAATAAAGGGATATATATATATATATATATATATATATATATATATATATATATATATATATATATATACACACTAGATAACAATTTGTTTTGCTATAAATTTGCTTATTACTTTAGATATATGTTAAAAAAAAGTGTATATTTTTCATCAATAAAAAATAATATTATTAATTATTACAGTAAAAAAATTGTATTTTTTTTACTTCCATGCGAAGCACCGATGGGAAACTTTTCCAAATCTGATAATCGAGTTATTTGGAGACACTCTTTCAAAACAATTATGCCTAAGAACCAAATATGGGAATCATCATAGTTGCCGATATTATTATGGAGATAAGGGATTGCTTATGAAAGTTGAGAAATTATGGTTTGGTGGATTAAATCACATTAATAAAGTTAAATATTTAACTTTGTTATTTGGTGGTATTTAAAATGCTTATGTGAATGTTTATCTGGATAACAACTGCGAGATTAGAACTTTGGTTGAAGCCGAAACTGATGATATTTCGGTTTTAATATTTAATATGTGTTTTTTTAGATAGTTATACTAATACCTTTTTTAAATAAAATTTTGTTTATTAGCAAGGGTGCATATGGCATTTGGCGCTCGGCAGACGGTATATGGCCGCCAAGCGCCGAGGCCGCCGAGGTTTTTTTTTTCTTTTTTTATTATTAAATATATTTTGTTTAATGTTTATCAATGTAATAAAGTTTTATATTTCCAACTTAATTTGTTTATTATCCAACTTAATAATTAAAGTAATTAAGTAATATTAAACACATCTCCAACAAAATATCCAAATTAATAAACTACCACATTCACAATCCACATATGTGCAACTTGTAGTTTTCTTTTTTTTTTTTTAATTATAAAAATTAAAAAAAAATTAATTTTTTTAAAAAAAAAAAACCCTAGGCATCGCCTACCGCCGAGGCTGCCTAGGCACCGCCGAGACCGCCTAAGCGCCGCCAAACGCGGTTTCCGCCAAATATGATCGCTTTGCATTAATCGTCGGCAGTAGGTGCTGACAAGCGCCTAGGCGGCCGCCATTTACATCATTGTTTAGTAGTTTTTAGTTGTGCTATGTGTAGGAATGTTGATTAAATTTTGTTGATTTTCTTATTATTTAGGTGTAATAGATATTGAAATTGGTTAGTAAGTCATCCTAGAAATGATCATTTTGAAAATGCTGCTCATTCCGATTTGTCTTGTTCAGATCTTGATTCTAATGTTGGAATGGAAGTTGATTATAGTTTGAAATTTTTAATCTTTGTCGTTTTTCGGAGGAGGATCAACAAATGATAATTGGGTGGAGTAAAAGTCAAAGAATAAAGGTTGATGCATTTCGAAGTTCTCTTCAAAAGATTATTGACAATGGAATTTTTTTGGCAGGTGTTGGTCCTCATGAGAGGCCACGCATCAGGAGATCACCCGAAGTTGGTATTGTGGCATGATTTTATTTAATATTAATTTGCTCTTAAAATTTTATTATATTAAAAATATAATTTAATATTATTAATCTCATTCTTAAATGATTTTATTAATTCTAAAAGTTTTTAATATTCTTTATTTCAAAAGATCTCAGATGCCCAGATTGCAACGTTTACATACATCGTAATCTTCTTAGAAGATACTAGTTGCATCTTCAAGTCGTCCGACCCAGCATCACACAAATTACTCTTTGTATAAGGTACTTAAAATTAGTTAACAATTTTAGAGAGTGTATATTTTTTAATTTTATATTGTTAAATGTTGTTAACACCCTTGATACTTTTGTACTTTGTAGTGTTATAAAATTATATATAACATTTAATTTTCATCAAAAAAATTTAATTGTAAAATATTTTATATAGTTAACTATATTTGTTGATAGGCGACTAACAAGGACATGAGATTAAGATAAAAAGTATTAAAATAATAAGATTAAGAAATCATTAAAAATAAAAAATAACAAAGGACGAGCAGCAGGGAATAATGGCGTAGGAGGCGAGCAGCTGGGTCAGGTGATCAAGTAAGAGGAGGCGAGCAGCTGGGTCAGTTGATCAAGTAAAAGGAGGCGAGCAGCTGGTCACTTCAAACATGAAAAAGAGGCGACCAGCTAGAACAAGAAGGGTAAAGAAGAAACTAAAAGGAGGCGATCAGGCGAGCAAGAGGGCACCTCAGAAGATAATCAGAAATCCCAATAATTAAGCATTACATTAGGAGCAAACAAGTGTTTTAACACTTGTCATTGTGTAAAGATGTAATAGCTTAGGAATTAACAAGTGTCTTAACACCTGTCACCATGTAAATAAGGATGATTAAGGAGGTGACACCTCCTACTTGCTTGTACCTCTATAAATACCCCTTCATGGGATAATAAGAATAAGTTCACTTTATTCAAAAATAGGCAAAACTCTTGCAAATTTCTTCCTCAACTCCTTATAAAAATTCAGTTTTAATCTTGAGTTAAATCCTTGTTTGATGATTTTATTAGAGTAAAACAACCACTAATTATAAATTTGGAGCAAGGTCATCAATAATTGGCGCTAGAAGGAGGGGTTCGAACCTCCGTCGGTTGAAGAATTGAAGGAATTTCTGGGAAATTCGCCGGAAACTGCAAAAATCCGGCAATAAGTCGCCGGAAACTGGAGTTGGGAAGAAGGTTTGAGTGTTTTAGGTGGTGTTACACAAGACCTACAAACTTGAATGCATGCATGTGTGGATAAAGGTGTGTAAACAACCAAATCCTTACATGCAAGGCTAGTTGTTTCTAGGTCAAAACATCCACAAAAACAAGATCTCCATCAAAGAAACATCAAAGTTCAGAAAATGGTACGATCACAAGATCATCAAGAATCAAGCAACCACCCGGCGAGCAAATCACGAACTAGGGTATCGTCAACGGGTGACCATGCAAGGACGGTACGAGCCACGTCCCGATGAAACGTTCAGGTCACTATCGACACTCTTCCCCCGGAAGTAGAGGCATTGGCTCAAAACCCGGAGAAATTAGCAAAAATAATCGTCGTTTTGCAATCATTGCAACGGCGACAGGAAGCTGCCGGACCATCGAGAGCCCGGGAGGCGAGCAACCGGGCAGCAGGACACAAATCCTCTAAGACCCCGGAGGCGAGCAACCGGGCAACAGAGCAAAGAGCTAAGCAAAGAGAAGACATAAGGGTAGAAGAGGTAGATAGTGGCCAGGCAAGGAGAACCAAAGGCAAAACGCCAATAAGTAAGCGACTTGGGAGCCGGGGTGAATCCACACCAGGAGGGGACAAGGAGTCGAGCAGCAGGGGCACAAGGAACCAAAATGAACTCAGGAGGGAAGTCTCACAGAGGAGTGAGGAGCGAGCATACCCTGCTGCTCGTCCCTCAGTACATGATAGACTAAGAAGGTCAGCCTTCGGCCGGTTAGGTCCCAACGGGGCAAGTAATGTGGCCCGGCGAGTCACACAGGAGAAACGTCCCGTTAGCAAGGGACTGCACCGTGGGGAAGGCCTCGAGCCAAACCACGATGAACAGCCTTCTAATGGAGGAGCACCTCCAAATGAGTGGCTTGACCTCAAAAAAACGATCGAGGAAATGAAGAAGCAGTTAGATGCTCAGAATGGTGGTGGGACCACAGTACTTCCATCATCACCATTGTCCCCGACAATATTAAACGCACCAGTTCAGAAAAAGGTACAATTCCCAGTTGTTAGCTTGTATGAAGGAACGTCAGACCCGAAGGTGCATTTGTCCAAATACACCGACTACATGATATCTGTGAAAGCGTCTGACGCAACGCAATGCCGCAACTTTCCATTAACTTTGGGCGACGACCCTCACAGATGGTTATCCGCACTTGCTCCTGGCTCTATAAGCTCATTCATGCAACTCAGTAAGGAGTTCCTGTCACATTTCTCCACAATCAGATCTTACCTAACACAGAGACATAGGTTGGCAAATCTGAAACAAGGAGACGAGGAGTCTGACAGAGCTTTCCTCGAAAGGTTCGATAAAGTCCTGCTAGAAGGGGAAATGGTGAGTGAAGACACCAAGATTGTAGCAGTTATGGCAGGGCTCAAGAAGGGAACAGATCTGTGGAAGGAGATGCACCTAGCTTTCCCTAAAACTTATTATGAATTCAGGCACAAGGCTGAAGTATACATTTCGATGCAAGAAACTTTGCAGAAAGAGTTGGGAGATAAAGCTGATACCAAAAAGTCGGGAAAAAAGTCAGGAGGGGAATACAAAGCCCCTAAGAACATGAAAGCTTACAGTGAAGGTTCCGAACTGAAGGAGAAGTTGAACCATGTCTTGTCCACATCGATAGAAGCTGTATACAACAATGTAAAGGACAAAGACATGTTGTCAGAGCCCCGAAAAATACGACAAGAGCGAGGAAAGATGAACCCCAACAAGTACTGCGCATATCATCAAACCATAGGTCACTTCACAAGTGAATGTCGAGACCTTTTAAAGCAGTTATGGAGGTTCTACGAAGAGGGAAAGCTATCAGAGTTCGTGAAATGACAACCAGGAAAAAGACCAAGAATGGCAATATCCTCCGGCTCGGAAGATGAGGAGAGTGACGAACAGCCGAGCAGGAGGGATCAAAAGAGGAAAAAGACAATGACAGCGCCAGCCGAGCTCGTCCGAGAAATCCTAATGCTTGAACAATTCGAACCAGTAGGGGGCTGTTCTGACGGAAGGCCACCAGTATCCAAGAGAAAAAGAAAGACAAATTTGAGAGCGGTGGCTCAGGTCAGAGAGGTCGGGATAAACCAAGCAACAAAGAAAACTGGGGATTTGATATTTTCTGAGAAAGATCTAGATGGGGTACTCACTCCACACAATGATTCACTAATCATCTATGCTAATGTCATGGGGGTCCGAGTCCACCGTCTGTTTGTGGACACCAGATCCTACACAAATATCATATTCAAAAGCACACTAGATCAGTTAGGTGATTGCGATGAATATGTAAAAGAATGCGACCATAAGATAGTAGGGTTCGGAGATGCTGTAACCGTTCCCTTGGGAATAGTTACGTTGCTAGTCGAGCTTGTATCGACCGAGAATCCCAAAAGGAGACTGACTAGAATGATAGAATTTTTAGTTGTAAACCAACAGTCTGCCTACAACGGGTTTCTCGGTCGACCTTTTATAAATGAATTCAAAGCGGCTGTTTCAACGTACTACTACTGTCTTAAATTCCCAACTTCGAAAGATTTAGGTACAGTTAAAGGTGATCAAAAGAAAGCTCGAGAGTGCCTCCTGCAACTCCAACCTAAAGATAACAGTGTGTCTGTCATGGACGAGCAGCCGAGCAGCAGGGCTGAGGATGAACCTTCCGTGTTGGACAAAATCATGGAGTCCATCGACACGGAAATGATGAAGGTGGACGACCAGCAGGGCAAGGACGAGCAGGAGGGCCTGGGCAAGCAATAGGGAAAAGAAATTATACCTAAACCGGAGAAAGTAAACGATATCGAGCCAAGAGTGGAGGCGGAACCCATGATCGAAGATGAACTCAACTTGGAAGGTCCGATAATTGATCCTCGGTGGAAGAGTCAAAAGAGGAAAGCAACCCCGGTTGAGGAGTTGGAGACAATAAAAGTCGACCCGAATAGAGAAGACTTGGAATTGTTCATTGGATCTGAGCTCCCAGAGCCATACAGATCCAGAATGATCGAGTTCCTTAAGTCCAACCTCGACGTATTCGCATGGTCGCATGCAGATATGGTAGGCATTAGCCCTGAGCATGCTTGCCATAAGCTAAATATTGATCCAACTAGGAAACCGGTGAAGCAGAAGAGAAGGAAATTCAGACCTGACAAATATGAGGCGCTTGATGTCGAAGTGAAAAAGTTACTTGATAATGATCTGATCAAAGAAGCTTTGTGTCCTCGATGGGTGGCAAATCCAGTGTTGGTAAAAAAGCCAAATGACACGTGGAGGTTGTGCATTGATTTCACGGACTTGAATGCTGCATATCCCAAAGACAACTTTCCGCTACCACATATTGATCAACTAGTGGATAACACAGCAGGACACGAACTTCTTACCTTCATGGACGCATTTGCTGGATATCACCAGATACCGATGCACCCAGACGACCAGGAAAGCATGACGTTCTACACCAACAAGAACCTGCTATATTGGAGATGTCGTTCGGGTTAATCAATGCAGGAGCCACGTACCAAAGACTTGTCAATAAAATATTCAATGATCACATCGGCAGGACAATGGAGGTATACGTGGATGACATAGTCGTGAAAAGCCTAAGAAAGGAGGATCACTTGGAACATCTGACACAAGCATTTGAGATTCTTCGAGCTTATAACATGAAGCTAAACCCAAAGAAAAACAGCTTCGGGGTACACTCGGGAAAATTCCTTGGGCACCTGGTTAGTCAACGAGGCATTGAAGCGAATCCGTCAAAAGTCAAGGCAATCATGGACATGCAACCACCAAGGTCGGTCAGGGAAGTTCAACGACTAACCGGATGTTTGGCAGCCCTAAATAGATTCATTTCCAGGTCCGGAGACAAGTGTCTACCTTTCTTTGACGCCATCAAGAAAGGGCAATTTCAATGGACGGATAATTGTCAACAAGCGTTTGAACAACTAAAGAAGTATCTGAGTGACACCAAAATACTATCAAAACCTGTCTCCGAAGAAAAACTATACTTGTATCTAGCCGCGTCAGAGGTGGCCATCAGCTCGGTCTTGGTTCGAGCAGAAGGGAAATTTCACCTGCCAATCTATTACGTAAGTCAGGCCTTACATGAGGCAGAGATTAAATATTCACCCATGAAAAAGTTGGCCTACGCACTGGTGATGAGTGTAAGAAAGCTACGACCATATTTCTTTGATCACCAAGTAGAGGTTCTAACAACTTTCCCATTAAGACAAATCTTGCAAAGACCTGACACTCCTGGTCGCCTCCTCAAGTGGTCCCTCGAAATAAGCCAATTCGGAATATCCTATGCACCTCGAACAGCGATCAAGGGACAAGCGTTAGCCGACTTCATAGCCGAATTAACCTTACCTCAAGATCCGACGAGAGGTTATAACCATCTGTGGCATATGTACGTAGACGGATCATCAAATAACGTGGCAGCAGGACCCGGGATAGTGCTAATTAGTCCAGACAGATAAGTGTTCACCTCAGTGGTCAGATTCGAGTTCATGGCAACAAACAATGAAGCTGAGTACGAGGCATTGATAGCTGGACTGCGTCTGGCATTGGCTATAGGAGTCCGAAGAGTCCAAATCTACGGAGATTCCCAACTGATAGTCAACCAAGTTCGTGGGGAGTATGAAGCCAAAGATGAAAACATGGCATTATACCAAAAGATTGTTGCTCACTTGGCCTCATTATTCAAATAAATTTACATCGAACAAGTGCCAAGGGACAACAATGCACAAGCAGATGCACTTGCTCGATTGGCTACTAGTACGGGACTAGCAGAGCTTACGGAGGTCACAATAACAAGGATTTCTAATCCATCAACCAGTGACTACAAGATCAACCAAGTTGAAGAAGAGTTAACAGAAGAAGATTGGAGAACGCCAATATACAAATATCTCAAGAACAACGAGACACCCGAAGACCCACAAGAAGCGGCCAAATTAGTCAAACGAGCAGCAAGATTCACGATCATGGAGGGTCAACTCTACAAGAGAGGATTTTCACTACCCCTACTAAAGTGTTTGGCAAGGGGGCAAGGCCAAGAGGTAATGAAAGAAATCCACGAAGGAGTTTGTGGAAATCACGCAGGAGGGCGAGCACTGGCATACAAAACAGTAAGGCAAGGATACTACTGGCCAACTCTGTTGCAAGACGCAATCAAAATTGCAAAAACATGCCACAGGTGCCAGCTGTTCGCTCCCAACATTCATAAGCCGCCAACAGAACTAATCTCAGTAAATAGTCCATGGCCATTCGCAAAGTGGGGGATAGACATCATAGGACCTTTCCCAACGGGAAAGGGGAATGTAAGATTTGCGGTAGTGGCAGTGGACTATTACACAAAATGGGCTGAAGTTGGAGCACTAGTAAAGATAACTCAGGAGAAAATGATCAGATTTATTTGGAAGAACATAGTATGTCGATTTGGAGTTCCACAAGCAATATTAACCGACAATGGAAGACAGTTTGAGGGAAAAAAGATAAGAGATTTCTGCAAAAAAATGGGGAATCAAGAAACATTTTTCGACACCCTACCACCATCAGTCTAACGGCCAAGTCGAGGCAGTTAACAAGATAATCAAGCATATCTTAAAAATTCGACTTGTAGACAAAAAAGGCAAATGGTCGGAAGAACTACCCGAAGTACTTTAGGCATATAGGATATCACATAGAACGAGCACGGGAGAAACACCATTTGCTATGGCATTTGGTACAGAAGCAATTATACCTATAGAGCTCAAAGTACCAACTGAAAGGATAGCCGAGTTCAATGAACAAGAAAACAACAAGGCACTAGCTGCAGAGATGGATCTGATCGACGAAAAAAGAATCTCGGTAGAAATAAAAAATAAGATATACAAAAGAAGGATCGCCAAGTACTATAACTCGCAAGTGAAGATCAGGGAATTCGAAGTCGGGGATCTGGTACTTCGAAAAATTCTAGCAACACCTCCAGGTGTATTTGGACCGACTTGGGAGGGCCCGTTCAGGATAACCCACAAGTGGTACAACGGCACATACGATCTCGAATATATGAAAGGCAACTCGGCCCAATACATCTGGAACGCAACTTTATTGAAGAAATATTATCAGTAGCTAGGAAGCTAGTGTAAAGTTTTCTATAAAAACTATCATTTGAATTATATCATTTGTATAGTTGTATTGTAGTAAGATTGATAAAATTTTCACTCTTTTTTGATAAAATCTCGTAAAAGCAGAGATGATTATTCGTTGTATTGTATAACTAAAGAAACAAAAAGGCATTAAAGTCCAGTTGTTCGCCTAGCAGGAAAGCTTCTCGCCGGAAGACAAGCAAGTGCTGTAGGCACAAGTCCAGAAAGAGGCGAGCAGCAGAGTTCTTGAAGCCCAGAAGCCCAGTTGATCGCCCCATAACACGAAGTTGCTCGCCCAAGAGACTAAATGCATAAGCACATATATAGTGGAGGCGAGCAACAGGGCATTAGAGACAAAAAGGTCAAGTCCTCAAGGACCAAAGTGACCCATGTATAACTAATGAACAAAAATTTGCAAGAAAAGTAAAAGGCGAATAAAAGACGAACAAGTAAAATAAGAAAGTACGATTTCATTCATTAACACAAAAATTACAAAAGAAGGATGTACAATCATCATCCTACTACATCAACTAGAAAGACAGAAAAAAAAAGTCTCCTAAGTCTCGGATGCCGGAGGAGCTGGCGCTGCTGGAAAATCTTCAGTTGGTGGTGGAGGAGGAGCATCTTGGTTAGTAGCCATTGGGTCCTGCTGCTCGCCTACAGTGGCAGAAGTGCTTGTCTCACCAAGAAGATTTGGAAGAAGGGGACTTAAATCATCGAAAACGGTGGCATCCTTGCTCACCTCAACCTTCTCCTTCGGAGCTACAACTTGGACATCATCTTTAAAGATGCCCAAGTCTAACCCCATCTCCCCTAAGTCAGCAACATGGATCTCAAAGCCAGCAGCAGACGGGTTCTCGAGAACATAATCCGCAAAGTCCTTGACGGTACTGGTCATGACGTTGAGACCGTTGTCCAAGGCATACTTCACGGACCGCACGCAATCTGCGTACGCGCAGATATAATCGAGATTAGTGTTATCAGTTACATCCTGCACGTACGTGTTATACGAGATGGCCCGTCTCTTCTCCTTCTCCAGCTGGTCGACATGGACCTTCAAAGATTCGACCCGTTCCACCAGGCCAACTCGCTCAGTTTCCAAGACTTTGAGACGATCGACAACAACGTCCAAATCCAGTTTAAACTTTTCCGAAGCTTTGGACGCCACCCTCTCCGGGTCTTCGGCTGCTTTCACCTCCCGCTCCCATGTGTGCTTGACCCTCTCAAAATCAGTCTTTAGCTTGGCCAGCTCCTCGTCTTTCCTCTTCAGCTGAGCATCCCGGTCTACCTCAAGCTGTTCTATTTTCCGTCCCAGGCTCTGGTTTGTTCTCTCAAGCTTGATGGCTTGATCAACAACTCTCTGGGCAGTGATAGCTTGGTGACTGGCGTTGTAACCCAGAAGGTGAGTGTTGTCGCTGAGAGACTGGTTTTGCAGGATTTCTTCACCTGTCTTCGTCCAGGAGCGGGGGACAAACTCTGTAGCCCGCCGAACGTGAGAATCCTTAATGTCAGGGTAGGCAGGGGCCGACTTCACACAATTAAGTTGGTGAAGCACTCTAGAGCGACCGGGATAATCATCTCTCCGGTACCTGCAAAAAAATGAAAAAACTTAGAAAAATCAACATATGCAGGGAGGCGAGCAGCTGAGTAGGAGGAAAGTTACTTACTCCCTCATCTTCACTGGGTCATAGCCCAGGTATGAGCTGTCAGGTGAAGAGCTCCTTCGGCCGACGACCATTGCGCCAATGACCTGCTGCTCGGTCACCTCCTCTACGGGCGAGGAGCGAGCAGCTGACTTGTTCACATGGGAAGAACCTTGCCCCTTGACCCGTCTAGAACGGTCATCCTCCTTTCTAGGGGCTGTCTCTTTTGTCAGCCTCTTCTTCCCACGGGTGTCTCTGGGAGGCGAGGAGCAAGGAGGTGGTCGAGGAACGGGGGCAGGTGCTGGAGGAGCCTCCTCTTCATCAAGTGCTCCCGCCCTTAACCTGATTAAGGATGTGCAGGGATCAAACTTCTTTTTCTTCGAGGGCTGGTTAGCCGCCATCTGCTTCACTCGGCGGGCGAGGAGGTGGTAACTTTCGGGGATTTGAGGGACGGCTACCGTAACCCTTTGAGCTGAAGAAAAAAAAAGATAAGTGACCAAGAAGTATGAGGCGACCAGCAGGGATTGGGCGACCAACAAGGAATAGGCGACCAACAGGGAAAAAGAACAAGTAGAAATAACCAAAGTATATAAAGAAAAGTTACCTTCCGGGACCTCCGCTTGTGCCTCTAGGTGATGAGCACTGGTAGTGAGTTGAGCAAGTTTACGACATTGAGCTTGGGAGAGATGGCCAATACTCCGGTCTTTAACATTTCGCAATGAAATCAGAGCAAGAACGTACAGGAACTCTTCGCTCAGCTCAGGATGTCCCCACTTTAAGATGCGCGGACCTGCAAAACAAGGAAGAAAAAAAATTAAAATTAGTTCACCTAAGATACGATGAACTAAGGAACAAAACCTACGTCAAATTTTGCCAAAGTGCGTAGGAGAATTTATACACCATGGTCCTCCTGAGAAATCGGAGGACGCCCGCCAATCGCCACCGATGGAGAAAAATTGTTTGTGCCAACTTTTAACTTTGTTAGGCACTCCTTCAATCAGCTTCACGCCGCTACGGGCGTTAAGATAATACCACCCGAGCCCCTCTTCGTGGACAGCCGAGGAGATAGTCATGGCATAATGTATCTCCACCGTGCTAATCTTATTTTTGTAGCCTTCCAGTCCAAAAAGTGTGATGAAGGCTAACAAGGTACTCCATCCATTTGGGGTAATCTGGGTGATCGCCAAATCTATATCTTCCAAGAACCGCCCAATCACCGGATGCAAAGGAAGAGGGAATCCCGCGTTGAGGATGTCTAAGTTGATGGCAGTGCATCCAGGGGGCGGGTTGTCAGCGGTCTCCCCTTTCTGCGGAGCATACAGATGGATGTCATATGGAATGTGGTAAGTAGAGCGGATCCGAGCTAAGCCATCTTCCGTGACTACACTTGCTACCTTTCCTGCCATATACAGAGAATCCCGGGCTTCCATGATAGGCCTTGGCGGAGTAGGAAACGTATTGTGATATTTGTTGGCATAATCGATCCACTCTTGCCTCCGGACTACAGCTTTAGGAATGAGAGATTCGGGAGTTGGCCTTGAGACGGAGAAATTTATTTCTCGGAGAAATTCCCATGTCACTCCCACCTGCTCGCTCCCTGATTGGGCTCCTTGCTCGCTCCTAGCCTGTTGCTCGCTGCCCGTCCCCATATTTCCAGGAATTCTCATCTCTTCTATCTTAGTAGCAACGTCAGTGGAGTCTTCGCCCAAATCCGAGGAGGTCCCTTCACGAGGCTAGGAGCGAGTAGTAGGGCCTTGGACATCCTGCTCGCCCGAGCTTTCCACGGCGTAAAAGTCATCAATAGAGCGAACAACAGAGCTCGCCTCGGAACCGATGTCCTCGTCGACGAGCAGGGTCCTAGGGTTTTGCCCAGCTGCTCACCGGAGAGAGCGGCGAGGAACAGGGTGTGACGATTCATCTTCCATAGGTCTCTTTCCCGGGTTTCGTCCAACAAATTCAACGGATTGAGTATTACTCGAGGAGGGGGACACCATTTTGGAAATTTTTGAAAATCAAACGAAAGATAAACACTACAGGGGCGGCGTAAATGGCATATTTCAAATATAAAAACGAAGATGAAGGCGGCGATGCGGCGGCGACGGTGGAATAATAAAAAATCGAAAGAGAAAATGCAAAATCAAAAGCACAATGCAATGCCAAAACAAAAAAACTTAGAAATTCACCTTTTTTAGTTGAGGGATCGACGAAAAAGATGAAGAAATCGAAGGAAAAAGCTTGAGAGATTTTGGCTATGGAGTTTTCTGAGAATTCGTAAAAAAGAAATGAAGAAGGAAGAAGGATGCTATTTATAGATATGGATTCGGGGGCGAAATTAAGAGAATTGGAAAAACGAGGCCCCTATACGCAATTTTAGGGGCGCACGCGTGGGCGACCACATCGTTTCGTGTTCCGTGCCTCGAGAAACGAAATGATGCTAGACCAAGCATCGTTCCCTGTTGCTCGCTCTAAGAGTTCCCGCCTATAAAATTTAAAAACCTGTTGCTCGCTTCCCCCCAAAAAAGTAAATTCTCTGTTGCTCGCCCCCTGTTATAAAGTATAGCCTGTCTTATAGTTTGACATGAAAGGAAAAATTCATCCCTACATGCCAAACTAGGGGGCATTGTTGATAGGCGACTAACAAGGACATGCGATTAAGATAAAAAATATTAAAATAATAAGATTAAGAAATCATTAAAAATAAAAAATAACAAAGGACGAGCAGCAGGGAATAATGGCGTAGGAGGCGAGCAGCTGGGTCAGGTGATCAAGTAAGAGGAGGCGAGCAGCTGGGTCAGTTGATCAAGTAAAAGGAGGCGAGCAGCTGGCCACTTCAAACATGAAAAGGAGGCGACCAGCTAGAACAAGAAGGGTAAAGAAGAAATTAAAAGGAGGCGACCAGGCGAGCAAGAGGGCACCTCGGAAGATCATCAGAAATCCCAATAATTAAGCATTACATTAGGAGCAAACAAGTGTTTTAACACTTGTCATTGTGTAAAGATGTAATAGCTTAGGAATTAACAAGTGTCTTAACACTTGTCACCATGTAAATAAGGATGATTAAGGAGGTGACACCTCCTACTTGCTTGTACCTCTATAAATACCCCTTCATGGGATAATAAGAATAAGTTAACTTTATTCAAAAATAGGCAAAACTCTTGCAAATTTCTTCCTCAACTCCTTATAAAAATCCAGTTTTAATCTTGAGTTAAATCCTTGTTTGATGATCTTATTAGAGTAAAACAGCCAGTAATTATAAATTTGGAGCAAGGTCATCAACAATATTCAATTTACATCCACTAACTTTAAAATCAACTATTTATAATATGTTAATATAGGATGGTGCAAGTGTATCTGAAAACGAAATACCAAAATTTATGCGAAGCCTTTCTTTATCGGACAAAAAAAAAAAAAAAAAAAAAAAACTGGTGAGTGTATACATGATTTACTCTTACATATCTTTGTGTTTTTTTTAAGAAAAAAAACAAAATACTAACTCTATTTATTATGTTTTCTAATTTATATTTTCTAATTTTCTTTTATAGCTTATACCAACTACATTCTAGGAAAAACACATCAATTTTTTTTTTTTATTGATTTTACCCAAACATTGAGGTTAGGTGCCAGGACAAATGTTGGACTGTTTCGTTCAAAGATGAACATGGTCGTTATATGATATTCGTTGGATTAAAAAAAATGACTAAGGACTTGAGTCTTCAAATTGGATACGTCTTAGATATGAAGATCCTTCAATGTCAGCCTTTTTGTCATTTAATTACCTATGGTAGTTTAGTTTGTATATGGTGTTTTGTTCTTCTCCTGGTATTATTCAAAACTTTGTTTTGGATCATTATTACTATAATGATTTTTTTATTTAGGTACTGTGAAATATCTACCTAAATAGATTTTTTTTTACAAGTTATAATTTTTTAAGGACTGTGTTATTTTTCATTTGTGGAAATTCATTATATCATTAACAAGGCAATAAATCTCTAAATAACAATTTCATACAACACAATATACACTGTTGTTCGTGTTTCTTTTTATGCTTAATTTTTCCACCATTTTGAAATTAATATAAAATAGATGGAATCTTTATTCAGAAGATTAATATAAACAGTAAGAAATTATCACTTTTCATACTGTTAAATAGACATGTAAAAGAGTTTTTAGAGTCAGAGCACTACCTTTATTTTGAAAATGGTTAATTAATTTATTCCTTAAAAAAATCAATATGATAATGTAGATAATAATTGTATATTGTATGATTACACTTACCGTCTTTTCCTTGGTTTAATTTTTCTGTACTTTGGTTCTCACATCTTTGTCTTTTCTATAGGATTTGTAATTCATAATTGTCCTTAATTTCACTGTCAAACCTTTTTAAAAATCAATTAATTCTTGATGTTTTAAAATAATTATTGAACAAATACTTAATTACAATTTAAAAATGAAATTTGTACATTAATCTTGTGTTGTGATGTTTTATAAATGAAGAACCATACTTCAATTGCTAGCAGTAGAAAGAGATTTATAGTGTTGTTTTTCAGACCGAACAAATGATCCGTAATTGGACATGATCTGAATTGTGAGAGAGATTTTGATTGCTTGGTGCGTAATGCGTTCATGAATTAGAAAAAATCAGCGACATTTGGCACTATATAATCGATTTATTAGGTGAATACATATAATTTAAAATAGAGATTTTATTTTAATTTGGAATAAATGGACTATACCAACCATTGAAATCGGAGAATGATGTTTCTCTTGATATGATTTCAATTAAGATGTGTAATATTTTATGTATCTTGGTTTATTTTGGGTAATGGTAGCATATTATATATATTGTTTTTCATTGTTTATAAAAGCGGTTGGAAACAGAGTGTTCAAAGTGGAGATGAAAATTATTTCTTTAAATTAATTTTTGGATTGTGCGTTGTATGTAACTCATCTTATGTGTTTTTTTGTGTGTCTCAAACATGTCTTCAAAATTAGGTATTGGAATTTGTAATAAAAAGATTTTTTTAGTTATCGTCCAATATAGGCGTTCAATATGCAATACTTAATTTATAATCTCTCTGTTCTTAAGTTGTTATCCTCTTTTATCCATTTACACATACCAAATTTACCATTTTTTTTGTATCAAAGTACAATTACATTATTTTTTAAGTAACTACTCTCTCCCTCCCAAAGTAATGTGCACACTTTCTTTATTTGGACTTCCCACACTAATTTACACACTACCAAAAAATGAAATATTGATTGCTCACAAAATATATACTCATATGCTGCTACTTTATTTATTTTCTCAATGTCCATGTAATCCCAAGGATGTAAATACTCATGAGATGGAGGGAATATTATTTATTACTTTCTCCGTCTCATGAGAATTTGCATATTTTTTTTTATTTAGATGTCTTACACCAGTTTGCATATTACCTAAAAATGAAACTCTTATTTTCGTTCACATTTACAAAAATATACACATATTTACCCGTGTGCCATTAATCTTCCCATTTTCTCAATCTCAAGAGTGCAAATATTCATGGACAGAGAGTGTAATGGATGTTGATTGCTTATACTATCTATTTGTTGCATGGTGGAAAAGTAAGATTGTAACAAATGTATTGGTATTAGTAAAGTGACAATTAAAATTGGATACCATTTTTGGATATAATAGGACATTTTAAAAATGGACGGAGTAAGTAGTTTTATTAATAGTTGTACGTTAACTGTCACTTATTTCAGTATTATTTTATATATTTATACAAATCAATTGTATTATTTATTAATGTATTTATACACCCTTAATTTTTACAATTATTTTTTTTGTCTTAGAATGATTAGTACTACTATTTAATAGGAATATATTAGAATTAATGTATATTATATGCATTGCCTACATATCTACCATTAATATTACTTTAAGGTATTCTAAGAACAAAATACGTGTTCAAATATGACTTTTTGTGCAAAAAGGCATAAGGATTGAAGGCCAAATAATTGCTATCAAGCGTGTATATAAATCTGGTAAGATTTTGTTGAAAGGGAATAACGAATAAAATCAGTTGATAATAGTATTGTTATTTAACATATTTATATTTTAGTTTAAAAATATTTCGGGTTATGTTTAAGAAGTTTGAGGTTTATATAGTCTCGCCCTTTTCTAAATTCAAACTAATTTGTAGGTGTTTTTGATAACAAAAAGTATGAGATGTTTGTAAAGAATGTATCACATATGTTTTGTATGTAATTAAATTACTATTAATTATTTTATTTTGTATCCCTTAAAAATTACATGTATGTTAAAAGTAATACACCATCCGTCCCAGTTTTGTTTTTCCATTTGCCAAAAAGGTCCGTCCCAATTTTGTTTTCCCATCCCTAAAATGGAAACTACTTTATTCATTTAAATAATATTTTATTCATCATTCACCATTCCCAATACTACTTTATTCATTTAAATACTACTTTATTCACCATTCATCATTCTCAATACTACTTTATTCATTTAAATACTAAAATTCAACTCTCGCATTAAACTCCGTGCACGGTCAAACGGGAAAATAAAACTGGGACGGAGGGAGTAATTATTTTAATGTAAAAAAATACAAATTGTCCAAATATTTGTTTATCATGTTAAAAGTTTAAGAGAGTCTGTTTTGATAATACAATGATTTATTTACATGTGTGTGTATATATATATATATTATTTTAAAAATTGTTTTAATGTTAATAATTTTGTTATAAAAGAGTAAAGTTTAGTTATATGTTAAAAAATTAAACTTTTTTAGCATAAAAATTAAATTTATTAATTATTATAGTTAAAGAAATTTAAAAAGGCCTTCCGTGCGAAGCACATGTAAGAATGATCACTAGTTTCTATATAATAGCAAAACATCTGAAAAAAAAATAATTTGAAGTTCTGTAAATTCTAATGGGATGAATATTCATTATTCACGCCCGCACTACAGACAATTGTATTAATTGAACACAGTCACATTATTCTCGCCTATTTGATTTTCTCATATTTAATGGCTAGTCACGGAATTCAAAATTCAATGAACATTTAAGAAATAGAAAACATAAAAATTAATATGAGAAATAAAAAAATATTAATCTCACGGTTATTCTCCACCTACCTCCCACACAAGAACTTATCTTTTATTTTCATGTTTATAAGCAAGGTTGAAAATATCGGTATCGATGGATATATCGAGACCTTAAATTTGTGGAAATATCGATATCGGTAAATTTAAAAAATTATAAAAATTCAATAATAAACTTTAATACATAAAGTTTACAATAGAATTGACCAGATTTTACATTTGTGATATTTAACAAAATTATGGAAATTTTCTCGATATTTCTCGATACTTTTTCGATATTTACCGATATTTTTCGATATTTGACCGATTTTATGTTCAATTTGCAAAAAAAAATATAGTCGAAATTGATTTTATATACTGATATTTATCGATTTTTTTACGGAATTTATGGAAATATCGTTACCCCAATATCGATATCGGTAACCACGAAAAATGGATATATCGGGGATATATCGTGGAAATTTCCGGATATTTTCATCCTTATTTATAAGTTGGAAAAAACACAAATTTATAAGAAGGAAGCCTCAAAAATAGGACAAGTAATTCACAAAATACATGATTTCCTGAATAAAATTGCACACTTATTTTGACCACTTACCTTAATCTTAGCCAGCCAACAATAACCGAAAACGACACCGTTGTCTTAAGATATAAAATGTTCCCTTTTCCCGCATACGCAGCTCTACGATACTACGATAAATCTATCAAATCCAGGAAAAAAGGGCGAATTAAAAAACCGTTTTTTCCTTCCCCATTACAGTTTTCTTTCCAATTCCTCCAATAATTTCAGTTTCTGGGATGTTTTGATCCCAATTATTTTTATCACGCGCTAGCTAGGGTTTTGCTTTGCTTGTTTTGTGCATTTCTCAATCGTCATTGTGATTTTTAGCCCTAATTGTAAATTAAATTTAAGCGGCTGTGTTTATTGGCGAGAAAATGACATCATCATTTGATAGATGGGAAAAGGATCCGTTTTTCCCTGCTGCAGAGGAAGTTCAGGAATCTGCGGACAGGTAGGTTTTTTGAAACATTGTCTCGGAAATGCAGATTGTTATTATTTTTCTCTGGTAGAGTAATTGAGGATTTGATTGATCGATTAGGCAATTTTTGATAATTGAACAATCTGTTTGTTCGTATTATTGATGGATATTGTCTAATTTATGGTGAAGGATGGAATCGACGTATAGAACATGGATTCATGCAATTAAGGATACAGATGGTGCTTGGAATTTGGACGAGCTGCGCAGAGATCTCCAAACAACACTTGGCACAACCAAGTGGCAGGTTGTTTGCTTGTATATTGCTTCTCTAATATCATTATGCATATTTAGGCGCTGCATTTGAAAGTTTGAAAATACTGTTCTTATTTATGATATAGTCGCGGCTGTAATTAATGCAGTTGGAGGAATTTGGGCGAGCTGTGAAATCGAGTTATCCCACGAGCAGTGCAGCGGACGATGCGAAAGACAGACATAAGGATTTCATAATTGCAATTGAAGATCAGATAAGAAGAGTTGAAAGTTCTTTAAATGAATCAAAATCTGGAGGCAAGCCACCATTGCCTTGGGTACGATTAGATGAAGGAGAAAGACACGAGCTTCAGCTGTTTCTTTCAGGGAGTTCATCTAATTTGGTTGATTTGGCCCAAATGGAGGGTAAGGATGAAAATTGTCCAGGGCATCGTAGGACAGCTAGTGCAAATGCTGACATTGGCTCCTGGAAAATCGTTGTGGTTGATGATGATTTGTCACATGATTCTCGTGTTACAAAACCTGATCCACCTCCACGAAAGATACCGAGTTTTTCAGGACTTTTAAATACCATGGAATCATCTATGTCTCAGTTGAAGTGGCCAAAGAATGGCTACAAGAAATTAAAGCTTACAGATAGGCCTCAAGAAGCTGGTTCTATATTACCCAGACCTCAGAATTTGACTAGAGTCAGTAATCAATATTCCTTTATTATATCCAATTATCTTTTCATCCTTGTTTTAACTTCTGTTATTGTATAAATGATGATCGTGATTTAACTTACATTGATTATGAAGGGCATCAACCTGTGCTACGAGAAGAGTAAGAGTTGCCTCGAAGGTTGTGATAATTATGACAAACACTTATATGGTTGGTATGGCACTATACAAAGACAATTGCAAAGATCCCAATATCATATGCAATATAGTCGACCTGTTCAAATCGTTTTCTCCATGATACTCCTGCTTTGCTTACTTGGTGAGCCTGCTTAATAGCTGTTTCTAGATTATTTTGATGGTCAATGTTTTCCTTCTACTTAGTGACTCTCTGGGAACTTTATATGGGCAAAGCTTGCAATCTGATGAGAATTTGTTTCGGTATTTGTGCATCTACAAGTTGGATAATTAACTCTGCTTTTGAGTTATATATTCAATTTTTATAGTCGCACTCTAGCATAATTTTTTATCTACTCTTTCCTTTGTTAGGTGTATATTAGATTATTCAAATTTAACTCTTCATGTTAGATATATTATAGCCTCAAATTGATGGATAAGAATCTCTGGTATAAATTGCAGAATCAAGCATGCAAACAACTCCATTTTTCTCTACATGAGGCAAAAATTTATGCTATGTTGCTATTTCGTGTTATTCACATGCTTCATGAATATGCTAGAGTTATTTATGGAAATGTTTTGTGGGTGTTTATTCATCACTGGGGAAAGTTGTCTGCAGTTTTCACATGGCTAAAAGTTGCTAGCATTAACCATCCAGATTTACCAATATATTTTCCTTCCATGTACAGGCAAAACTTCCAGTTTTGCGAAGTTTTGCTCGTAGGAAATAAAGTTTCTTATGAAGATGTCTAGATAATTACCTAGAAAATGTGAAATTAATGCTCTGTTTTTCTTATAGTAATCCAAGATATCTAGATAATTACCTAGAAAATATGAAATTAATGTTCTGTTTTTCTTGTAGTATTCCAAGACAAAATTAGCTCTTCTGTCAGCACATGAAAGCTTTATTCATACTTATTGAGATAGATTTCATGGCTTTTATACTTCTCTGCCTCCATAAACAGCACCGTTCTCGAGTATGCCTGAATTGTATTATTAGACCAACATTTTGTTTTATACATCATCTTGCCATCTTATCCATCTCAGATACACACCACTTATTCTTCATTGCTCAGTTGCAATTCTTTATAGCATTCTCATCTAACCCCATTGTGACATAAAAGTTTGCTAGAAGCACAATTTTGAGTCATCTGGGACATGTTATATAGCAGGAGCTTTATAGCATTGATTGTTTAGAGATTATCCAGATCGCAAAATGACTTTTGATGCCAAAAACTTGTGTGTGTATATAGACAGGTCCTATGCAGTTATAACATTTAACACTCAACCAAAAAATGCAACAGAAGATTTAAGATGAACTTTTAAAGTCAACATTTCTATTTTTTTATTTTAATGAAATGCAATGTAATTTTTACGTGGTAATACTTTTAATACTCACATTAGGATTTAAATGCTAGTTTTAATGGCCATGTATGAGCTATGTATTATGAATGGTGTTATGCTAGAACACTAGCATTTTAATAGTAAAGCTAGGTTTTAACAACCTAGGATATAAAGGCTTTCTGCCTTTTAAATTGTATGGAGTTAGAACTTTGATGCTTGATGGTCTTGAAAATTTCTAAGGCTGTACTCTATATTAATTAGATTTTGTTGAGTTTGAAGGAATGTAAGGAGTAAATACAATAATATTGGATAGTTAGCATGATACCGTATATTATGTTTGGAACTAGGAATGTGGTATATTATATTTTGACCCATGTATTATAGCCTCTGTTACGGTTTTATGGCCTAGAGCCAAGGCATGACAATGACCAGTTACCTAGATATTCTTGAGGAAATATGATTGACAATTACTTAAAAGGGAATTAAAAGACATTGAGAATTAAGGGAATCAAAGGGTTTTTTTTTTTTTTTTGGTAATCCATTATAGTTTGTTGCAATTCGCTTTTTTTTTTTTTTAATTGTGGATGTTCTGTTACTGTTTTCATTGATGTTGAAAACCTGATCTCAGTTATCAGATTATTAATATGGAAACATAATAGAGAAAAAAAAATACCATCTTAATTTACCAAAAGGAAGAAAAGAGAAGAAAGGGTAGGCATGATTGTGTCACTTAATTAAAAGAAATCCTTACATCTGCATAAGAAACCTTTGATGGTGTTTGGATTGGAAGATTTGAGGATGGATTTGAAATCCATATCAACAAATCCGTTGGTGCTTGTTTGGATTGAGGTTATTTTTGACATCTATAACTTTCATGTTGAACTAACTTTTGAAGGATTCGAGTGACTTTGAAGTCTACTATTATTTCAGTGCATTTTGAATCCATTGACTTCAACTTCCTGTACCCAGACTCAACCTTTAAGTCAATTCCCATGAACCAGAAGCATTACATAGTTGGAAACTCCAAGAAGTTGAGTTCAGGTGTAGTCTTTTCAACTGAGAAAACTTATTTAATCTATTACGAGATGAGGCCTAAGCATGGCTAGTTGATAACTGTGAGGTTCATGACATCTATCAAGAAAATATCTTCTCAAATATTACCAGTAGGCATATGATATATGCAAAATTACAAAACTAACCCTGCATTAAATATTTAACTATCTGATCAAAAGATAATTGTAGAACCCCCAACAGAATCCTGAAAACTCTTGCGGCTAAATGTTACACCAATTGTTTTTTATTATGCTTGGTAAATTAACATGGTGCTTGGAGTAGCCCAGTAGAAAATGAAATATTAGTTTTATTGTTTATGTGAGAAATGCTGCTTTTAGTGGACAAATGTGGAAAATGTGTAATCAAATAATCATTTGTTTTCTCAGTTGGAACTGAGATTATATATAACATCTTGCACGTGAAAAATGCTCCTTTTAGTGGACAGATGTGGAAAACTGTTGTTAAACATTTGTTTTTCTTAGCTAGACAAAGAGATGTTATATAGAATATCTGTGGATCTTCTTCCCTTTGTGCTGTGAAACATTTACTCTAGTTGCTATTTGGTTTTCATATTTGGTCTATAACTCTGTGATTGGCTAACCTTTGATGATAGAAAACATATCCTGAAGCTCCTACATTTACTAATATGATAATAATGCTATTCTATCTGCAGTATTATTGGTTTTTCGAGCAATCTGAGGAGGATATTTTCGTCATTCTGATTCTGGATTCATCTATGGAAAGAATTAGAGTTTGGCGGATTGATGTATATGTCGACATCTCTTCTAGATAGATGCTATGTTGCCTTTGTAAAACCATTTTGATCGGAATTGTAACTTAGTATTCAGGATTGTAGTTCTACTGGTAGCCCATACAGCTTGTACTATTGTATTTTTTTGATCTGCTGTTGTACCATGTTGTATTTAAGCCTTTTCCAGTCTAGAAACTCATTCTAATTGTCACTTCTTTTGTCTAATTGGTCTAGTATCAACGACGAGCTGTGCATAACGTATCATGAAATACGTATATTGGTTTACAGTACTGGGTAGCTCGATTTCTGTATGTATATTGTTTGATCAGCTAGAATACCCGACCCTTGAATCTGTTACGAAATGGATAGAATAATCACAATTTCGATTTTTGTAATTTTGAATATTTAATAAGCTTGTTTGCATGGTGTAGGTTTTGCAACTGGAGGCTATTGTGTTGAACAGGTGCTTTCATTCAAGAACTGCAGATAGCCCGTAACTCGTCTCATCAATGATAAGGTATTCTCTCACGATCCCTCTCTAAATCGACAAAAACTTGTATACACCAAGTGCAGCATGCAATTCATGTGTATTTTTAAAAATATTAGTTTGTTAGTTTTAGTTGTTTTCACTTGATAGTATTAATTATTTTCACCGAAAAATACAAGTTATAGTTGCTTACTTCTCAAAGCCTTGTTGTCCTTGGCCAAAGTCGCCTTTGTTTTGCTGTTAATAATGTCAACTAGGGTCACGTGGATCATTGTCTACAATTTTGCCCAAAAATTCCAACTAGAGATGCAAAACGATGCTTTGCAATTTCCAACTTTGAAACTAGAACCGGGTCATTTTCGAAAAACTGAGATTAATTGGATAAAGTGCTTTTTTGTGATCTTTTACAACACGGTAAAAATTTATGAGACGAAAAATGGTTATATTCTTGAACTTTTATAAAGACGAAGAATATGTGAATGTGATAGAGAGATTTATGGTTGCAATAGAATCTAGTGACTTTGTACCACCCACTTTAAGAAAGAAGAAGGAATCACATTTTCATTTTCATAGACCGGTTATTGTGCTTTTTATGGACTTTTTTGTTTGGTCATTTTTCGCTAGATCCATCTAAGAATCATAAACTAGCGCTTGGATTTTATAGATATGCAATTTTTTTCATTCAATCAAAGCTTCCATGGCCTGTTGGTAAGGCATTGATGCGAGTGGTTTTAGGTTAGACACTTATGATCACTGTCAGTGCACTTTCCTTTTAAAAAAGAAATTCAGAAAAGTATAGTGATGTGTACTGAAAAGTTTAGTTTGTGTTTTGAATACACGTCTTCTTTTCTTTTTATTTTGGCTTAAACGTATATATTTATTTGCCAAAACATATACCCCTCTATCCATTAAAAATAAAAATATGCTCATAGAGAAAGAAATGAAGATAATTTTGGCGGGCGTTACGATTTCACAAGTTAAGTGTATCCAATATGTGAAGGAGTAACATCTTAAAATAATTAATTGATTTATTAAAAAGTATGAATTTATATAATAAACAATATTAGTTCTTATATGAATCATGAATGCAATACAGTAGTATAACTTTGTTTATGATAAAGTATTACTTCATCTGCTGAAAATTATTACTCCCTCCGTCCAATATAATTGGTCCGACTTTCCAGTTTGGTCTATGCTACACATAAGTGCATTGTCTAGGAATGTTGTGTATTGTTGTACCACTTGCTATTGGGTATTAGTACTGTTGTGTAGTGTTGTATCACATTGTTATGTTATTACCTCATAGCAAGTGGTACAACACTATACAACAGTACTGGGCAATGCATTGTTGTGTAGCAAGAAAAAATTCGAAAAACAGCTTCTCATTCTTCTTGATTTTCGTTCAACAAGAAGAAAGAAAGCAAAAAACTTGTGAATCGACATGGTTATTGAGAGAATGCAGTTCGTACCTCTATTGTGCTTCGTTGCAAATAATTATATCGACTCTCTTCCCCTTAAACATCCCATACAAAATTGTAGTAACGGTGTATCTCAATGTGCTCTATTAGGCCCTTAAATTTAATTTCTTGCACATTTAGGCGGCCTGACATCCTTTATGTATGTGCGGAAAATAATTTTTTATGGCTTTAAAGGTGCGAAAATTAAATTTTGACGGACCTAAATGTGTGGAAAAAAAAAAAATTAATGGTTTATATTTGTCAAACTAAAAATGTATTTTCCTTCAATTGCTACTTCCACAATTATGGTCCTAGAAAAAAAATTATTCCCGAGACATGGATTCTTCATTAAGAAGGAAAAATTCAAAATTTCAGAGAGGAGACTACATTCAGTGCAATTCTACTCGCCCACCCTTAAAACACAAAAGTGGATTTCCCCACCTCTCCTATTTCATTACCTACCTTTTAACTCTTGATATGATTTGTAGTGTTATTACTTATTAGTGTATACAAACAATAGGAGAATGAAATGTTATTGAATTGAAACAAAAATTTGGATTTGGATGGATCAATTGTCTGAAAGAATCTGGTCTGCACATTTTTTTTTTTTTTTTGGCTAAAATCACACCCAAACGGTATTATAAATTAAAAACACCCTTTGTTAGGCAAGAGAATAATAAACACCTTCATGACCGTTCGACCAGCGCTTCATGAACCTATTCATAGTTGTTTGATAACTTGTCATATTTATTAAAAAACTTGGTTGGGTTTCATTGTCATTTTATGTATGTGTATCTTTATCTTAAAAATTATGAAGTGTGTAGAAGATTTTGGGATATGAAAAATAGTGGTGCTCATCTTTTATTTTATATGCAACCTAAAGGTGCTTCAAACAAATGAGGTGAGCTGCACTACGAATTATTAAAGTATGTATAGTGAGTGACATTTTGGTGAATCAATTACACTGTATAACTCATGTATTTTTAGCTAAAAAATTTCAACTAAGTAGTTATTTTGTTTTTCTCGAAGCTGCATGTTTGCATACATAAAACAGATATTTATATTTAGTTGAACTAATACTCTGATATGAATTAATAATTTTCATTTTGTTTTATTGAGGTATCTATTACTATCCATATCCACGAAAGATAGACCTCATTTTTTACACGTGGTTTAATGCAATATGTTGAAGGGTATTACGAGTTATTGTAAGGTCTATTTTTGCATATTTTCTATAAACGATTATTTTATTAAAAAACATACCTCACAATAATCTGTAATATCTTTCGACATATTATATTAAATTACTTGAAAAAAAATCGAATATTTTTTGTGGACGAAGAAAACAGTAAATTAAAATAAATTTTTTTTTTTGTATCAAATGGCATCAATTGATAGTGGAGATTCCATCTTTATTCCTTTAGGCTGACCGAGAATATTATATTCCCAGAATAGATTGTCCTATTCATCTAACACATATTTACCTTTTTTTTTTTTCACCATTTATTTATTCATTAGAGTTTAACATAATAATACTATGTGAGAATAATTAGTCATGATTTGTAGAATAATAAGTCATGAACTTCTGCTTGGTAATATAATAGACTTTATAGGCTTTTGTTTGCTAAAACGCAGAATAATTATGTGAGATATGAAGACATGAATTTCTAAATTAGTCATACTTATAATAATAATAATAACAATAATAATAATAATAATAATAAACTAAAAAAATGATAGCATGATGCAAATATATAATTGGACCCCTCTCAACTCTTCACTAAGTTTGGATATATCATGAGAGCTTTTTATTGAATTACTCAAAGCTAATTCGAACTTGTGTACGATCTTTTTATTTCTTTTAAACTCATCTCAGAAGATACCAACTTGTGTACGATTTTCGAACTGCTGCAAAATATATAATAAAGTCACTATTAAAAAAAAAAATCAAATCAAACAAACGTCTGAAATTGAAAAAAATAATAACAAGCACTTGTCCATCATTATATATTCATATTTGATCCAAGAAAAATCACAGACTACCAAAATAACCACACACCCACTCAGTACAAAATTCCATGCCGCCCCAGTTTGACCTTAAATCCTTCAAAACCTGCAATACTACAAAATAATTTGAAAAATAGAAAAAAAAATTCGAAGAAACTCCCACAATGGGGAAAAAGAATCCCACAGTAGGGAATTAACCATAATAAACGTGGTGAATCTCATGACATCTAGAAAACTAGAGGACGAAGAGAAAATGTAAAAATTAAGGGGCGTTTACATATTGGTGCAAAAAAGACAATCTAATTACAAATTGGTTCAAAATATTTGCACAGACGCATAAATTTTTTTTGCACAGGAGTGTAAAATATGTGTCTGTGCAAATATTTTGAACCAATTTGTAATTAGAGTTCTTTTTTTGAACCATTTTTAATTTTTTTTTAAAATTAAATACATAATAAAAAGTGTCAAACTAACGAAACCACCTATCAAACGTTCATCAACGACATCGTTGAAGAAGATGACCCATTTATCCTTGAAGATTTTATTGTGGAAAAACGCCTTTGAAGAATGGAAATAAGAATGTAGGATTAAAAACTACTTACAATTTTTTAAAATTATCTAAGATACAAAACAAGAACAAAAAACATTGAGCAGATCCCTTCACAAGAAATATAGACTCAATCCAACAATAAAGAACTTCAAAAAGATCGAAAAAAAAAACCCAACTTCATCACACAAACCTCAAATCCCGATTAAAAGAATAACATCTTGAACACAGTGATGCAATCGAATACCTTAATTAGTGCACCATCATTTTCATTTTCAATATCAAAATACCTTAGTACTTTTTGCATTTAATATGTATTTGAAATTGATTGTGCAAATAGTTAAGACTATTGAGTTAATTTGATGAAATTGATGGTGCTAAATAGATATGGTTTGTTATATTTTGCAATTGTGAATTTTGTATAGAATTGCAATATGGTCTGCGTTGTAATTCGTAATAGTAATTTTATTTGAATTTCTCGAATTATCGAGTAGTTTTAGTGTGCATTTGAGTGCATGGTATGCACTTGGATTTTGAAAAAAAACATTTCAAGCAGAAATCATCAATACCCCAAGAAGTAATCAGTAATATCTTAAGAACACATCAACAATGCCCCAAGAAGGTATCAATAATACTCCAACTATAAAAAAACACACAATTCGATGTGTTTGTGTGTATTTTGAAAATTTTAAAATTGAAGTCAAAATTGAGTTTAAAATCCAAGTGCATGCTATACACTTGGATGCACCTCAGAATTTGTTCTTATATTTATATAAAACAATGTTTATGGTCAAATATTCATTAATTATCTATCCATCGGACCCCTATTTTTAAATCTTGGGTCGTATATAAGACATGATACACAAATGCCACTTCCCCATTCACAAGGCTCGGATTAAATACAATTTTATTAATACACTCCACTCAAAAAAATCGAAAAACTTGATAATTTTTGGATTTTTTTGAAAATGAAATAAAATAAAAACACACACTAAATATATTCATTTTCAATTTTTTTTCTTTCTAAAAACTGTCAAGTTTTCGATTTTTTTTTTTGAACATTTTTTGAATGAGGTGTATTAATCAGATAAAGGACATATGGGCCATTCATAATTGGACCTTTTTCAAGAACTTTTCACTTTTGGGCACATCATCAGACCTTTTTTATTGTATTTTTTTTTTTTTTACCCATCTCAAAAGATAAAAGCTAGTGCGTGTACGATTTTCAGATTCGTGCCCTTTTCACGTATCCTTCATTTCTTCTTCTTTCTTTTTCTGCTTGTGATTTTTCATGAGAATAAGATAATTAAGATTCCAACTCATGTTGCAAAAATAAAGTGGCCATGCAGATAACTTCAAGATGAAGCTTTTTTTTTTCCACACATCACATTTCCACCAATTTTCACCATGTGTTAAAAACATTTTTAATCCAGGAAATTTCACTTTTTTCACAAATTGTTCCAAAAAAATTCATTATAGTAACTTTGTACATTTTACGTTCATATATATATGTATATATATTTTACCAAACAACGGTGTCGTTTTTGGGCAATTTGCGAAATGGTAAAAGTAAAATTAGGAATTATGAGAATAAATAGATTTTTTGAATTATGAGGATGAAAAATTAGTGAAGGGAATATGTATCTTTTAAAAAAAAGTAGAATTATTTTGTAAAAATTATAAGTAGGAGAAAGTTTGGATGGGTGGGTGCACATTGTTTGGATTGGATGGAAAGATTGAATTTAAGAGAAGTGCACAACGTTAATGTTGTGGGTTCGGGGGAGCAGTACGTAGTTCTATGCCACGGGTTCGGGTTGGATCAATCGGTGTGGAAGTACTTGGTGCCTCATTTGGTGGACGATTTCCGGGTGGTTCTTTACGACAACATGGGAGCGGGTTCCACGAATCCCGATTACTTCGATTTTGAACGGTATTCGAGCATGGAGGGTTACGCCTACGACCTCATTGACATCCTCGACGACCTTGGTCTCACCTCCTGCATCTACGTCGGCCACTCCGTTTCCTGTATGGCTGCTGTTATTGCCTCCATTCATCGCCCTAATCTCTTCTCCAAACTCGTCTTTCTATCCGCTGCTCCCAGGTTTTAATTATTTAATCTCATTTTATAAGTAGTGTTTAATCTGCTTAATCATGTTGATCAAACTCTTTATTGTACGTTACGTAGATACTTGAAGGATGTGGATTACACTGGTGGGTTTCGTCTAGAAGAATTGGACCAATTTCTGGAAGCAGTGAAATCCAATTTCAAGACATGGTCTTCTGGCTTCGCATCATACTTGGTTGGGGGTGATTTGGACTCCGAAATGGTGCAAGAATTTAGTCGAACTTTGTTCAACATGAGACCCGACATAGCATTCAGTGTGGCCAAGACCATATTTCAAAGCGATGTCAGGTCGTTTTTGGGGATGGTCAAAGTGCCCTGCCACATCGTGCAAAGTCGAAATGACACCTCCACCGCAACCTTGGTGGCGGATCCGTGGTGGAGATAATGGATGATGCGCACGGGCATCTTCCTCAGCTTAGTGCTCCTGCCGTTGCAATCCCCGTGCTTCTTAAGCACATTCGACAAAATATTGCTACTAATTAATTGATTGGAAGTTGTGTAGATTATTAATATAATATTGCATGTTGAGTGTTAATTTCTAATGGCCATTAAGTTAGATGATATATAATCTGAATCAATTATGATATGATAAATTGATTGCTATAAATATAAGTTATTAATTATTATATAATTAGTAAAATTAACAATATGAAACTGATATCACTAAATGAATTAGTTGATACAATTATATGCAATCACTAATATCATAATATTTTATACTGTGGTTTTACTTTATAAGCTCAATAGTATAGTGAATGCATGTAATGTAATGCTATCAGTTAATACATATAATGATATAAATTTCACGAAATTTATTCGTAAGAGATTTTGGGTATGGGCCCCTCGTATTGACCAAATGTTTTCAACACTTGACAAAGTGAGATAATCAGAGAATTCACTAAGAAGCACTAAAACATTTTTCTAGTTGTTCTTTAACAAGTTTTTGGGATCTTTCCCTTCAATAGGTTTACCCACAAATTCCACACCTTGGAATGTTACAACAGAACTGTGGTATCGACTACCATATGCCGCGCCGAATCCCCAACCAAGCCCTAACCCAACACCGCAACCACCACCTTAATATCGAACAAACAAAAAATTGAAATTAAGCAATTTCATAATTGGAGTAAATTGCATAACTGGTCTCATATCTATTAGGTGTTGAGCAATTTTAGACCTATATCAATCAATTTTCTCAATTATGTTTAGTAACTTATAAAATGATGCAATTTTAGTCCTATACTGACAATTTTTTGTTTTGGGATGATAACTAATTTATGATTTCTTTAATTGAAATTAACATGTTAGGGTCTTGTTATGCCACGTAAGCGTCACAAAGTTGCTAGTCAGGTTGCTACATGAAATTGTGGCAGCTCACGTGAGCGGGCACACGTAAAAAACCTACCTTTTCAATATAGGACTAAAATTGCATCATTTGAGAAAATTAAGTTGTGTGGGACTAAAGTCTCTAACACCCAAAAGATACGGGACCTATTCTGCAATATACTCGTAGGAATCGAGTGTATGGTAGTCTGTTTTCTCCTAATTTTTTACCTGCACCGAGTCCAAAGAAGTTCAAGGGCACACCTGTAATGAGCATCCATGTATTAGCAAAAACACTTCTTTCTTCGTGCAAAACCAGGAATAAAATGGCAGGTAGAATTAAAACTGTTTGTATGGTGAAACGAGGGAGTTTTAGTAAAATCAGAGAAAACACACACAAACCATATATGTACTGGAAGAGACACAGACAATGCATCCTTAAATTCATTATATTCTTTCTAAAAGTGTAAACTGCCTCTCCAGATATATTGATAATTTTTTTTAAAAAAAGGCACCAAGTGTGCGTCTTTGTGTTCACTCACACATACAAAGTATTAAATAAGGGCATCTGATTGTTTACATACTATATTATTGTTATAAAAAACACTTTTAGGGATCATGTTAAATAATAGAAAAAGATCTATGATGGCGGCAATCAATGTTATGACTTAGTAGTACTGATGGTAGTAGTCATTGTCTGAGAACCCCTACATAATTTTCCACCAGATAAGGAAATAGACTTTTGTGTTTACACACTTTTGCAGTTGCATCTTTGATGCACTTTTGCATTGCATTGTTGTTTTTTCCTTTTAAATGGAATATATTCAAAGACACACCTTCTCTGTGTTTTATATTCATAAAGGAGAGGCACTCTGTTTTTTGTTCTTGTTTCTCTTTCTGATCTACTCAAGTTTTACGTAATCTGAGCAGTATGTAAGTATTCCTATAGTTGTTCAAAACGATCCCACATCGGTTCCACATGAAAGTGTGGAAGTGTATATGAGTGGGAGTCAATCCTTAATACAGATGCAATGACCTAATGTAAATAGGTTTCAATAAAGATGGAGAGCTAAGCAGCTAATATGTCCTTCCTTGCATATAATTAACTCAACCCACAGGTGGATCAAATGATATTATTTAAATATGGATCTATTTAACCATCTCCTACAAAGCACAAGGGTTGTCAGAATCAATTCCAAGTAAGTTGGCAAAGCAATTGATTGCATGCAACCTGAATGGCTAGCTTTTCAAAGCACCTCAAAAGTCACATCTAACAACGTCAAAAATTGTAGATGAATTGAAATCCTATTATGGAAGTGATAGCACATCTTTTCCACCCTGACGAACAAAGGAGCACAGCATTGCGGATAAATTTATCAGTCACGTAATGAGATTTACATAACTAGTGATTGTAGCTATACTTTCTTCTTTGTTTAAATTGATGAACTACTTAAAGGGAGCATTTAGTACAAAATTTCTCAAAGGGGTTGCCAATGGGAATGAACATAAGGTAATTGTGGTGGTTAATGAGAACAACAATGGTCAATACACCTTCATCATACTTCGTACGGGATTAGTGAGACTGAAAATAAGTTAAGAATTACCCAATTTTGATTAACTACCTCTCCTCATATATACATTTCTCCTAAAGTAAGTTAATCATGACACAATTCTGATTAACTACCTCTCCTTCTATAATCATTTATCCTCAATCATTCTACTATACCTCAACCAACAATCATCTTCTGACATCTTTATTCCAAATTAGAGAATAACACTAACAACGTAATAATCATTGGGACAACCCTTTCTCCAACATGCATAGAGGGAAAGGAGATTCGCATTACCATTATTATTGAAGAATTAGAATCAAGGGCCTTCATCCATATAGCCTTCACCATAAGTACATAAAAAACTGGCATCTACTAACCTAGATCTCCTCAACAACAAGAAGCTAACTTAAATTTAACTATGTTTCTGTATACTGAAATGAACCACATTTTGAATTCAATGAGAGATTCAGAAAAAATGAACGATCACAAATGACTCCTTTAATTAATCATAAGCTCATTCGTGGCATTGATTTTTCCAACAAGAACTCTACCAGAAAACTTAACAAGACTCATGTGAGCTAGATAACCATAGATGATAAATTTGAACAACAAGCAGGCACATTTTATTTAACCTAATCTAGAACAAATTAAAAAAATCATTAACTCTGCAGAAATTAGGGGAAAATGTATATTATACACAATACATTTTCCAGCAAAGAGACTGAAACAACTGAGTCGGAATTTTGGTTACTCACCTCCGAATCCCCATCCAATTCCAAAGCCACAGCCAACTCCGAAACCTGGACCCAATTCGCAATCCAATTAACAAAATGCAATAAATTTGTTTACAGAATGAAACTACGACTCACCAAAACCCACACCAGCTCCTTTAAAATTCGTTAGCGCCATCGTTCGTTGTTTTCTTTGTTTTAAATGTAAATTTAGTAGAATGTTGGTTCCATTGCAGCTCTGCTCTCAGCTGATTAAATCCGGGTCGGGTAGAAGCTAGTTGGGAAACGGGCTCGGATCCTCATTGTTGTAATAGGCTTTCGGGCTTTATTATAGGCCCATTTGCAAGTTCTTCAACTACTCATATAAGGATGGCCCAATCTAACTCTTTATTACTTGCTGCAGCATAATCTATATATATATATATAATAACGCTAACCGGTTTATATTTGGAAATCATTGAATTTTTCCACCAAAATTATTGCTAAATTTAGTAATATTAGTTTATATCTTTTTAAATCTTTGGTATATATATTTTAGATATATTTTATTATAAATATTAACAAAGTAATTGATAGTATAATAGATTGATCACGTATAAACTTGCCAACATTATAAATAGAATTGGCTTGCATGGGAATTTTAATTCCGAGAGCTGAATACTGAGAAATTCCCCAATGCTCATGTTTGCGAATTTTAGTTTGAATCAAGAGATTTTTATATAAACGATATTGTTCTTTGCTATTTTTGTCTAATTAAACTAATTTATCTTTAGTGAATTATTAAATTGCATGCGTTGAACTTTAATTTTAATTTTTTTAAAAATACATAAAAATATACTGAACTGTGTATTTTTTTGGAGTTAGGGTATTATTGATTATTTCATGGGGTATTATTGGTTGCTTCTTGCTAAAATTATTGCTAAATTTAGTAATATTAGTTTATATCTTTTTAAATCTTTGGTATATATATTTTAGATATATTTTATTATAAATATTAACAAAGTAATTGATAGTATAATAGATTGATCACGTATAAACTTGCCAACATTATAAATAGAATTGGCTTGCATGGGAATTTTAATTCCGAGAGCTGAATACTGAGAAATTCCTCAATGCTCATGTTTGCGAATTTTAGTTTGAATCAAGAGATTTTTATATAAACGATATTGTTCTTTGCTATTTTTGTCTAATTAAACTAATTTATCTTTAGTGAATTATTAAATTGCATGCGTTGAACTTTGATTAGGCGTGAAATTGTTATGTTTTGGTGCCCGATTTACTCATGTTTTGAGTGTTTTCGATGAATATTTAGAGTCAAAAGAGCATTATTTCTATACATTGATAAATTTGTCTCTTTGTTGTTCATAGATGGATAGAGGGCGAAAAGAGGAGTTCGTAGGACTTTGAATCGACTCAAACGGATGCCCGGATGAGAAGATATTGAAGAAATACGATTGGTATTAGTGCGTACGAGGAAAAGTATCATTTGGAAGGATTAGAGATCACTCGAGCGCATAGCTCGAGCGCCACCGCTCGAGCGCGCAAACATACAGAACCATTCTTGCGCTCGAGCAGCTCGAGCGCCACCGCTCGAGCGAATGCGTCATTCGAGCTACACTGCTCGAGCGGGACCGCTCGAGCGTTTTGCTCGAGCGCCCATATACTTTTGCCTCCGGATGCGTATTTTCGGCCCATTAACTCCCGTTTCGACCCGGTGCCTATATATACCTCTCCCAAACACGTTTTAAAGATCCCCAACTTTTAGAAATAATTTTAGACTTAGTTTTGGAGAGGAAGAAGAAGAGCAAGCTTTATTTTACGTTTTGTTGAGGTTTTGCATTCGAATTCTTAGTTTCTTTTTATTAGTTTGTTACTTTAAACGCTTTTAATTTCGTTTTGGTTAATTCAATTTCAGTTCTTCGTATTTATTTTCTTCTAAAACCCTAGTTCATGTTTCTTAGTTTCTTCGTTCAATTCATCATGTTTATGTTCGTTGTTTATTTTATTGCTTTTATTTTTGTTATAACCATGTCCGGCTAAAACCCTTGCATGCTTGGGTTAGGATGAACTCGTAGAAGTAGGATGTGGGTACGTAATTAGAGTAATTGGTGACGTTAGTTTTAATTCTCTTAATTAATGAATTCATATAATTAATCTTAACTTTACCTTTGAATTTCGTACGAAAGTGTTAGAGAGAGGACGACCGCATCACTCAATAACAATTAGTAGTCTTAACGAGAGGGTTTAGGAAAGGTTAATTCATCTACCGGTTTAGCGAAGGAGGACGACCGCATCACCTTAGTTAAATTAGGGTCTTATTAATTAAGCACAATTCATTAACTTGTTAGTGGATTAGTGAAGTCGATTGCTAGGATAAAGTATTAGGGTGAGAAATCTTGAGCTTTCATTCTACGATCTTTTACTTAGGTTAATTCTTGTTTGTCACGATTACTTTGATTATGTACCTGCTCCGTTAGTATACGTAGGGATTCCTATCCTGAGCATCACCATCTCATATCTGAAAAACACCTTAGTTACTTAGTTTAATTTTCCTTTTGCATTCGTAGAGTAATTTAGTTTAGATTATTTTCTCTTTTCAAAAAACCAAAAAAACATTACACTCATATTAACTACGACGCGTAGATCTTCAGGGATCTATTCGCATACATACCATCCCTTGGGTTCGATAATACTTGGTCCCTATACTTGCCCATGCTACAGTGAACCCGTTCTCTTGCGGGGTAGCTACTAGTAGAAGCTAGTGTAGTCGCTTCAAGTCAATGGCGCCGTTGCCGGGGATGGCGTTGAATGTTTGAATAGGACTTGTAGATAGCTTAGTAGTTAGTAGTGAGTGATTTATTTTCTGTTTTTATTTTTATTCCCATTCGTTAGGCAGTTGAGTTTTGATCTTTCTGCTAGTGTTTCAGGTTTATGAAAACACGCTCACAAGGCAATACGAGCGAAGAGAGATTACCTGCAGATCCTGAGACAATAGCCAGAAGGAACCGAGCCTTCTTGAGAAGAATGGCTACTGCCGCGGGAAACAAAGACAAAATTTCTGATGAACTTGGGGAGTTAGACAAGATAGCTGCAGAGTATACTGCTCTTGTGGAACGGGCAGAGGGTGCCAATGGAAATAGCAGTAATCAGCAGATACCCATAGGGGGAACTGAGAGCCCACACCCGAACCCACAAGACACGATCAACTCTGCACAAACACAACCCCAAAACCAGAACCAAAACCCTGCTTACCCACAAAACCCAAATAACCCTTTTAACAACCCAGCATACCAACATTACCCATATCCACCTTATCCTTACCCACCATACCCATACCATCCACCACCAGTCTACAACCAACCACCTGTTTACCAACCACCACCCCAACAAGTACCAGTACCTGCTGCTAATCCTCAACACGTTCCTCAGAACGTAGATCATAATATGGCTATTCGAGGGAGGTTTGCAGCGCAGCCGCAGAGGTACTATGATGGAGTGGCATTGCCTCCTGTTGAGGCAAATAACTTCTCTATTTCCCCAGGAATTTTAAAGCTGCTGACCGAGAATCAGTTCAAGGGGGTGATCGGGAAGGAGAATCCTCATACACATCTGAGGAGTTTTCTCATGATAGCCTCCACATTTAATTACAATGGCATGTCTGAAGATGCCAAGAGGCTTAGGCTGTTTCCATTCTCATTGACGGGAATAGCCAAGGAGTGGTACGATAATACGCTCCCGCGGGGAGGTATTACCACTTGGGCCGAGCTCGAGCGTCTGTTCCTCGAGCGATTCTACCCTCCATCGAGGACGATAAAAGCAAGAATTGAGATATCTTCTTTCCGCCAGAAGTCAGGAGAGGATTTACGCCAAGCGTGGGAGAGATACTCAAATATGCTGATAGAGTGCCCGCAGCACGGGTACAATGAGGGAGACATTATGGCATTCTTCTATAGTGGGGCCAGCAAGGATGGTCAAGCCCATTTAGATGCATGTGCGGGCGGAGCATTCCTGAACCAAGACATAGAGAGGTGTAGAGAGATCGTTGACAACATTGTCACGAATGCCGGTGCTTGGGGTGTGGATGCAGATTTGCAAAGAGTGCATCAGGTTGAAGAGGGAGAAGGAACGAGAAGGCTGCTGATGGCCATGATGGAGAAGATCAACAACCTCGAGTTGGGGAAGAATTTGGGTGGAGAGCATGCAGTAGAGAATGAGAGAGTAGACCAACCCAGTGGACAGCAAGAGGTAGCCAATTACATGGGAGGTCCATATTACAATCAGAATGACTACCAAGGTGGTAATCAGTATGGAAGGCCTTCTTATGGCCAACCATTTGTGCCTCCAGGCCCTCAGCCACTTCAAAATCAATGGAGGAACACACAAGGAGTTCAAGGAAGCCAGCAGCCTCCTCAAAACACATGGAGGAGGAATGATAATTTTTCTTATGCTAACCCAAAAGCTGGTGTTACTGTTCCTGCAGGTGTTGATCCGGGGTCTAAACCTCCTGGTGGAGAAGGCGGTGCATCAACCGAGGAGATGTTGAGAGCGATCCTTCAGAAGGTGGAGGAAGGGAGCAAGCGATTGTCATCCTTGGAGCACGATGTGAAGGAGTTGCATAAGAAGGGTGATCAACGAGATCAAGAGCTCCAGAAGATGAACGTTGAGTGGACTAGAACTCAACAAGAGAACAATCGAAGGTTCACCTCTTTAGAGCTCCAGATGAGCCAGATTGCAAAATCAGTGAATAGAATGCCGGAAGGGAATCCGAAAGAGCAGTGCAAGGCGATCCAGCTAAGAAGTGGAACCAACTACGAAGGTCCTCAGATGCCTGCTGATTCTGAGACGCCCCAAGAAGAGATTGAGCCTAAAGGAGATGAAGTTGAGAAGGGGATTGAAAGTAAAGGGATTGAGAAGCATGAAGATAAGGATGAGTCCCATCAAGACAAAGACCTTGAGGAGGTTGAGAGAGTTCCTAAGTGGAAAAGGGCAAAGGAAGCAAGGGAGAAAGTGAAAGAAACAGAAAGAGATGAATGGGGGGTACCCAAATCGGTGATACCTGTCCCATATCCACAGCGCTTCATGAAAAATAAGCTTGATGAGAAATTTGCAAAATTTCTTGATGTTTTTAAACAACTTCACATTAACATCCCTTTTTATGATGCTTTGGAACAGATGCCGCATTATGCGAAGTTTCTGAAGGACCTGATCGCGAAAAGACGGCGAGTGGATGAGCCGAAGTTGGTGCAGTTGAACCACGAGGTGTGTGCATTAGTGCACAAGGCGCTTCCACCTAAGCTGAAGGATCCCGGGAGCTTCACGATCCTATGTGATATTGGGAACGGGATCAAGAAGGGAGCGTTGTGCGACCTTGGGGCGAGCATCAATCTCATGCCGTTGTCGCTTTTCAAGAAGTTGGAAGGTGGTGAACTTCAACCCACAATGATGACGCTTCAACTTGCCGATCGGTCTATTACTCGACCTCAAGGTGTGGTTGAAGACGTTCTAGTGAGAGTTGGAGATCACATCTTTCCAGCCGACTTTGTAGTGCTAGAGATGGAGGAAGATGAGCATGTGCCCCTAATTTTGGGAAGACCGTTCTTAGCTACGGCGGGGATGGTGCTAGACGTGGCAAATGGGAAGATTACATTGAAGATTGATGATCAAGAAGTGAAGATCTCCCTATATGAAGCCATGAAGCACCCGAAGGAGGATGAGAGCTTGTATTGCATGGATGCCATTGATCCTCGTGTTGAAGACACGCATTCTCTTCCTACTCCATCTCATATTCATGATTTTGTTAGTCCTTCACTTGATTATGTAACCCATGAGCGTTATGATCTTGATTATTTTGATAGGGATGAAGTGAAGAAGTTGAAGGATGAAGAGGTGAAGAAAGTGGACGTGGTCCAGCTAGAGGGAAAAAGGAGGAGTTAAGAAGAAAAAGTCCAAACTCAAGAAATTGTTTAGTAAGACTCCTCCAGATAGAGGCAAGAAGGAGTTGAGACCCATAACACTTGGGAATGAGAAAAGAGGAAAGGAACTCATGATGGTGGGGCATCAAGGAAAGGAGTTCAAACACCACTCTTATGAGAGTAAGGGAGGTAAATTTGAGTATGATGTCCCATAAGCTCCTTTGAGCACGGTCCGGCATGAGGACCTTAAAAATAGCGCTGAATGGGAGACAACCCATTTTTATTTGCTTTCATTTATTTTTAGTGTCTTTTTATATTATTAGGGTGTTTAGAGTCGTATGTCTAACCTCGTACTCGAGAGTTTTATTTTGTAGGCTTGTCTCTAAAGGAGTAAAGGAACCAAAGAAGTGGAGATTGAAGGAACCAACTTGAGACAAGGGAATGTGCAAGGCTACTGAGAGAAATTGAATTATTTGGTTGAGGTAACCCACAACCCCAAACGTAGACCTCTAGCAAGGTCGAAGTTTGGGGGGGTGGAGTTTCTTTTTATGATTACATTGCACATGCATGCACGCCCTTATCTTTGAGTTGAGTTAGTTATTTGGGCCTTGAGATGCTCCTTGGGCTATTATTAATTTGTTTTGTTACTCAACATTTTATGCCTATCAATCACCTTATGCTTGTTGATTGCTATCTTTGAGTATGATTTGATGAGTAGGGTGAATTGTGAGGCTGAGTTAGGAGTTTTCTTGTGTGAGTGTTTGAGTTAGAGTTGATTTGAGAAAGAACTTGTATGCTTGTGAATTTTTCTTTTGAGTACTTGAGTGATGATTGTGAGAATGCACTAGGACTAGCATGGATGTGAAAGCCGTGAGATTTGAGCCTTACGAGATTTAAATGCATGATTTAATCTCTTCGTTTGTGAGTGGATCGTCATCTTAGAGGATGCTAGAACTTGCATGTGCTCTTGCTTCTTGATTGTGTCTAGTTTGATATGCCGAATGTGATCTTAGGCCATCTTTGATTTAATTGAGTCACTTAGCCAAAATTTTCCTTACCAATGACATTGATCCCTTGTTAGCCCCTTTGAGCCTAGAGCCTATTTTATTTGCTAGCACATATGAACACTATTCCAATTCCTAAGCCTTTTTGTCCCAATTTGAGTGGAGAATAGGAAAGTGTGAATATGAAGGGAGTGAATTGAGTTGAAAAAGGAAAATGTTGTTTGTTGAGTGAATATGAGAAGAAGGTGTGGATGAAGTTTTGAGATGTGGGAAAAAGAACAAAAAAATTTGAGAATGAGCAGAAGAAAAAATGAGCTCATGTGTTTGTGCGAAAAAGAAAAAAAAAATGATTGAAAAAAAAAAAAAAAAAGTGAAAGAGTGAGAAAGAAAAAATTGAAGTGTTGAGAGTAGTGGAATTAAAGTGTATTGATTGCAAATGTTGAAGTGATTCTGCTCCTAATCTCAAAGTGCCAAAGTTGATATTTCTATTCTCCATTCACTTTAGTCACTTACCCCATATTGTTATCCCACCCGTCCAAAGAGCCTACATTACAACCTTGAGAAAAGTCCTTTTTGATTCGGCATTGATCTCTAGAGTATGGTCGAAGTTGAGAGTGCTTACAAGCCTATGGCTGCCAATATGTGTGATTGATTGATTGAGTGAGTCCCTTAAACACTTTTATACACTTGTGAGGGAGTGAAACACATCGTTGAGTGCACGTCCATGCTTGATCTTGGTGTTTCTTGATATTATTGCATGAGTACGATAAAAGAAAGTGAGTGAGTATACGGGTGATTGATCTTTGAAGCTCGAGTTCAATTACTTGCATGATTTGATTCTTGATTCATTCCTAACAATTTCACTTGACTTATTATTTCGTTGCTTGAGGACAAGCAACATGGTAAGTTTGGGGGGGTTGATTAGGCGTGAAATTGTTATGTTTTGGTGACCGATTTACTCATGTTTTGAGTGTTTTCGATGAATATTTAGAGTCAAAAGAGCATTATTTCTATACATTGATAAATTTGTCTCTTTGATATTCATAGATGGATAGAGGGCGAAAAGAGGAGTTCGTAGGACTTTGAATCGACTCAAACGGATGCCCGGATGAGAAGATATTGAAGAAATACGATTGGTATTAGTGCGTACGAGGAAAAGTATCATTTGGAAGGATTAGAGATCACTCGAGCGCATAGCTCGAGCGCCACCGCTCGAGCGCCTTACTCGAGCGCGCAAACATACAGAACCATTCTTGCGCTCGAGCAGCTCGAGCGCCACCGCTCGAGCGAATCGCTCGAGCGTCCAAAACATACAGAGTCATTTCAGCGCTCGAGCAGCTCGAGCGCGACCGCTCGAGCGAATGCGTCATTCGAGCTACACTGCTCGAGCGGGACCGCTCGAGCGTTTTGCTCGAGCGCCCATATACTTTTGCCTCCGGATGCGTATTTTCGGCCCATTAACTCCCGTTTCGACCCGGTGCCTATATATACCTCTCCCAAACACGTTTTAAAGATCCCCAACTTTTAGAAATAATTTTAGACTTAGTTTTGGAGAGGAAGAAGAAGAGCAAGCTTTATTTTACGTTTTGTTGAGGTTTTGCATTCGAATTCTTAGTTTCTTTTTATTAGTTTGTTACTTTAAACGCTTTTAATTTCGTTTTGGTTAATTCAATTTCAGTTCTTCGTATTTATTTTCTTCTAAAACCCTAGTTCATGTTTCTTAGTTTCTTCGTTCAATTCATCATGTTTATGTTCGTTGTTTATTTTATTGCTTTTATTTTTGTTATAACCATGTCCGGCTAAAACCCTTGCATGCTTGGGTTAGGATGAACTCGTAGAAGTAGGATGTGGGTACGTAATTAGAGTAATTGGTGACGTTAGTTTTAATTCTCTTAATTAATGAATTCATATAATTAATCTTAACTTTACCTTTGAATTTCGTACGAAAGTGTTAGAGAGAGGACGACCGCATCACTCAATAACAATTAGTAGTCTTAACGAGAGGGTTTAGGAAAGGTTAATTCATCTACCGGTTTAGCGAAGGAGGACGACCGCATCACCTTAGTTAAATTAGGGTCTTATTAATTAAGCACAATTCATTAACTTGTTAGTGGATTAGTGAAGTCGATTGCTAGGATAAAGTATTAGGGTGAGAAATCTTGAGCTTTCATTCTACGATCTTTTACTTAGGTTAATTCTTGTTTGTCACGATTACTTTGATTATGTACCTGCTCCGTTAGTATACGTAGGGATTCCTATCCTGAGCATCACCATCTCATATCTGAAAAACACCTTAGTTACTTAGTTTAATTTTCCTTTTGCATTCGTAGAGTAATTTAGTTTAGATTATTTTCTCTTTTCAAAAAACCAAAAAAACATTACACTCATATTAACTACGACGCGTAGATCTTCAGGGATCTATTCGCATACATACCATCCCTTGGGTTCGATAATACTTGGTCCCTATACTTGCCCATGCTACAGTGAACCCGTTCTCTTGCGGGGTAGCTACTAGTAGAAGCTAGTGTAGTCGCTTCAAGTCAAACTTTAATTTTAATTTTTTTAAAAATACATAAAAATATACTGAACTGTGTATTTTTTTGGAGTTAGGGTATTATTGATTATTTCATGGGGTATTATTGGTTGCTTCTTGGAGTATCATTGATTATTTCTTGGGGTATTACTGTTCTGCTTGGAATTTTTTTTTTCAAAATTTAAATGTATACAATGTATTCAATTGCACCCTAAAAATAAACAAAATTTTTTTAAATGATTACTTTTTGGGATATTACTTTCTTAATTAACTAGTAACTTAACCCGTGCGATGCACGGTCATAATTGTACAATTAATTTATGAGTTCTTGATTTATATTAAAGTCTGTTTGTTTATGTTTAAGAGTATTTATTGGTATTACTATTAAATTTTTTATTTTATTTTAAATAGATAATATTATTAATCTTTTATTTTAAGGTTTATTTTTATATACAGAAAGTAACGAAGATGTCGGAAAACTTTTGCGTAAACAAAGTATAATAAATATTTTATTTTATTTATATGAGACAATCTTAATATTATTTTTATTTCACCATATAATTTTTTTATGATTTACGTAGTAAGAATTTTTGGTAATAGTTGTGAATCCATATTAAACGGGATGTAAAAAATCGAAAGGATTACAGATTTTTAAGCATCACTCTAAAAGTCACATTTTTTAATTTCCCAATGAATGTTCATCGTTAGTCACCACACGTCAAAATCTTCAAAATATTGCGATTTGTAACTCTCAAAATATCCACGTACAACTGATTATGACTGAAAACAAGATTCTTAAAAAAAAATGCGAGCATTAGCGAGCGATTGTCATTAACTCTTATTCATTGGCATTTCATATGAGACAATTAATGTGAATTGTCTCTTTTAAAACTTGAATGGAAGTCTCGGATCGAATGAAGTCGGTGAAAGTTTAAGAATCGACATCATCTCACCTGAATTAGTTCTAGTTATATCTGTTGGGAAAATAGGGGTGCCCGGAATCTATTCGGGATGAATTTTAAATACGAATTTAAATACAATTATTACTAGCATGAATTAATCCCAATTAATTCAAATAATAATTCCAACAACTAATTATCATCATGCATGTTGAATTAATTTCACATATTTAATTAAGCGGAATAAACAATTAAATATGCGATTAACGTACCTCTCGTAGAATTGGCCTTTGAATATACGGGACAATTATAATCTCGCTTTATCAACCCAAAGCCTTCTCAAGTATTTCCCTTTTCACCTCACTTGATCGCCGGTGGGAGACGCTTTCAAGCAATTTAATAAACTAAGGAAAAAGAAAAATATCTATGCTTCTTGATTTTTCCAACACATGGAATTATGTACTTGGAGATGAAATAATCATCTCCTATTTATAAGAGGTGGTGATCGAAAATTATAGGATTAATGGGCTTGGAGAAAATCTTTTCTTAATCTCTAAGAAATCTTGAATATATCTCATATATTCTTTTCTCCAAAATAAAATATTCCACAAAAATCTCACACCCCTAAATAAATATGTAGTTTTCGAAATTTACATAGAGAAAATCCAAGATTTGGATCTTCTTGAATATATGAGATATTCTTGTATTCCTAGAATACATATCTTGCATAATATCTTTCCAAGAAAATCAACAAAATCTTTTTCCTCCTTATCATGTATTTTTCGAAAATTAAAGAGAAAAACCAGCATATTATTTTCTTTTTATTTTAATCACCTTATCATTATTGGGCTACTTAATTGGGCTACTTGAGGGGCCTTAAGGAGAATTAAGATTGGACCTCCTAATGGACTTCTGAATTTCAATATTGAGCCCCAATATAATTCAGCCCATTAATATTAATTATTACCACTAATAAATTAATATTGCACTATCCATCTTAATCCATATTACGATAATATGGGCTCCCGGTTATTATTTCCCGCGTTTAAGATTATCAAGTCCATTAATTAATTAAGCTTCTGAATAGCTCTAAATTAATTAACATCTTTCACCTTGGAGTAAAGACAGCTCAACATTATTATTCGTACCGAAGAAACTAATTCTTCACTTGCAAGATTTGGTACAATAAAACTTCTGAGCCCACCAAGGGGACTAATCATACGAGCCGTACTCGCACGCGTTTCTCCGTATTAAATCTTAGCAACCGTCGTATGAATAATATTACTGCCCAAGACACAAAGTTCGAAGTCACAATGATTCTCACCCAACATGAATCAAAGCAGTAACTACTAAGCACACACGGTCCTATTTAAGTGACGGAGATTAAGAAATCAACAACCACTGAGGTCTAATTCTTCACCTTTCAGAACAGAAGAATTTCTCCTCGCTGTAGGACCTCTTCAACACATACTAAATGTGCTAGTGCAATCTCTTGGTCAAGACATACCAATCTGAGCCTTACACATCGACCTTTCACGGTGGATTGTTCAATTCCACCTAGGCCGTGAAAATGTACGTTTAGTTACAAGTAAACTGTTAATGTCGTCTTCCGTGATCGGGTATCACCACATTAACTACAATGTAACACGTACTATATATTGAACGGTTTGCAATAGAAATTCAACATTCAATCATAACTAAAGCAAATGCGATAAAAGAATTATTCTCATAAAACGAGTGTTTGATACACGAGTTATACAAAGTAAAAGCATACTTTCACGTATAACTCCAACAATATCTATACCTTCCAGAACACAGTCACCTAGTTTTATTTGCATAGTCCTCCTAAATATCTATATTCTGAGTAACATAACTTAAGTCTCAACTTTTAATTTAAATCATGATTCGACGTACCATAACACTTCAAGTTATTCAAGAGTAGATGCAAGTATAACTCTGTCCTTCAAATAATTCAGACCGTCCACAATATTCTTCAAGTGTATCTTTGAACGAAACATTTGTAAAATTATGAATGAAGTCTCTTCACTTGTTTCTTTTTTCAATTAAAAAAATTCATCTGTGAAGTCTTCTATTTCACACTATTACTCGTACATATTAACTTTTTAAGATTTATTTTTATAATATTGAGATAAATGCATGAATTAAAATAATAATGCAATTTATAAATAAATAACTAACATTATCCTGTATCCTCCAGACTTAATCTAGGTTTGAGATTCGAAACCCTTAATTTCTATCCATTCTTGTGTTGAGTCAGTCCATACATAGCTTTGTTCTATCTTATATTGAAGTGCGTTGTTCATATTATTATCCGGTAAAATTATCCCGAATCTAGAGACAAAAAGATTGAGGAAGACAAAGTGTAGATCGAAAATTATTCATACATGAACCATTGAAGGATATTAGTTGTTTTCACTTAAAAGTATTAGTTGTATAATGAAAACAAACTAAAACTTTTCAATGAAAACAACTAACACTCTTCAGCCAAAAACAATTACCTTTCAATGATCTATGTAAAATTCAATTTCACTCTATACATACTCATTGAGGAATATAGAGTTTGTTGAAAAACTTACTCTTTCCTTACTTTGTAGATGACAAAGTGCATTAACGCATGTATTGGTTATATGTTAATTAATTAACCCAAAAGATATACCTCAAAGTTATTCCAATATAACAAATGTACTCATATGTATCTGGTGGTTTGCCCAATAGAATATATTGATATATTAATTGTTATATGTCTATTATAATCTTTCTAGTTTTTTCTTCTACAAAAAATTAAAAGTATTTATAGAGTGAAATTGGTTAATATATAAACTACTTTGCAATATTTTCTCATATATATTTGGTGGTTTGCCCAATAGAATATATTGATATATTAATTGTTATATGTCTATTATAATCTTTCTTCGAAGTAATTAATCTAGATAGTTTTTTCTTCTACAAAAAATTAAAAGTATTTATAGAGTGAAATTGGTTAATACATAAACTACTTTGCAATATTTTTCAGTATAAACGACTCACACCCTTTACTTAAAAAACTAATACTCTTCGTCCCTTCAACTAATACCCTTAAGTGAAAACAGTCAATACCCTCTAGAAATAATATTCTTTAGTGAAGATAACTAATATCCTTTACTGAAAATAAATAATATAAAAAAATAAAGAGTGGTCTTATTCCTTTAGATTAATAAATATTTATTTTAACAAATTTTATAAATAAATAAACTTCTACGAATGATTTCCAAAAGTAGTCCGGTTAAAGTTATTGAATATATATATATATATATATATATATATATATATATTTGAAATATATTTTATACTACAAAATATAGGGATTTATCATAATATATATTTCAAAGATATATTCAACATATTTTTATATTATTTGTCAATATTTTTTCAATATATTTTGTAAATAATTATTTGTCAATATTTATAATATATATGTTAAAGATATATATCAAAAATTTAATACTCAATTTAGTAATAATTTAATGGTTTCCAAATGTAAGTCGGTTAGCGTTATTATATATATATAGATTTATTTTTAAATTTCAAGTACATATCATGCACTCAAGTGCATACTAGATTTTTTTTATTTACCTTCTATAAGAATATTTTATGATATTTATTTATTCATCAATATCTTAGTCCTATCTAAATATTAGATTAAGAAACATTTATTAAATAAGTATTTATCTATAAATTGGTTCTTGATACAAATTTTTTTTCTTTATAACATTATCTGAATCTAACGTCAATGATGGAATTTGTGAAATTAATTGTAAGCTTAATTTGATATTCCACATCCAACATATAATATAAAGTTTACCACATGACTTGCCTACACATATGAAAATAATATGTGATTTGATCTCATATTAATCAAAAAATTATATCATACAAACAAAATATTTGAAATATAAAAACATGTTTAATATATCTTTGAAATATATATATAATGATAAATCACTCAATTACTGTGTGTTTTTTTGGAGTTATGATATTATTGATTATTTCTTGGGGTATTATTGATTATTTTTTGGAGTATCACTGATTATTTATTGGGGTATTACTATTCTGCTTGAAATATTTCTGTTCAAATTTCAAGTGTATACAATGTATTCAAGTGCACACTAAAAATAAATAAAATTATAACAATATTCTTGATGAATAATCTTATATTCTTTCAAGCTTAAAACAATTATCCAATCATAAGTATTTTATTAAAACAATTGAAAAAAAGGGGTCATGGCCAGTAAAAGACAAATTTTCATCACCAAATAAATTGATTGCCAAGAGGCATTATAATTCACCTAAACCACCTAGCCGTGTAATTACTTCATTAAAAAATATCTTTTGTGAACAAAAATATCTTTAATACGGGATTAAGAAAACAAAATAAATATATTCGTCATGAATTCATATATACTAATCAAAATAATATATTAATAAATCACTCTACTTTATAGTATAGAAGATATCTACAAAATATAATTAATTATAAAAAGATTTTTATGATATATTTATAATAAATAATATAATTTTAAATCTTTAGGATATATTTGAGATGAATCCATATATACTAATCAAAATAATATATTGTTCAAACCGAATATTTGAAATATAAAAACATATTGAATATATCTTTGAAATATATATTATGATAAATCACTCTATTTTGTAGTATCAATTTTAAATTTTTAAAAAATACACACAAATATACCGAAATATGTGTTTTTTAATGTTCATATACTGGTGGATTTACATACACCCGAGTTCTTGAATAACTTAAAGTGTTCCGGTGTGCCGAATCATGAGTTGAATTTGACAGTTGGAACTCCAATTACGTTGCTCAGAAATATAGATCATTCCGGAGGACTGTGCAACGGAACAAGATTGGTCCTAACGAGACTTGGTGACCGCATTTTGGAAGGTAAGGTCATAACCGGCAGCAATTCTGGTGAGATGGTGTTGATCCCTAGACTTTCCCTGACTCCATCCGACCCGAGACTTCCGTTCAAATTTCAAAGGAGACAATTCTCATTAATTGTATCATATGACATATCAATAAATAAGAGTCATGGACAATCACTCGCTAAAGTTGAATTATTCTTGAAGAAATCAGTTTTCAGTCGCGGTCAATTGCACGTGGCTATTTCGAGAGTCACCAATCGCAGTGGTTTGAAGATTTTGGTATGCAGCGATGACGAACGTTCGTCCAAAACTACAAAAAATGTGGTTTTCAGATAGGTGTTTCAAAATCTGTAGTCCTTTATTTTATTTTATTTTTCTAATTTACGTGTGCAATGTGAACTCACATCTCCAACTGCGAAATAAATATTATGGTGTGACATGCAAATAATATTAATATTGTCTCTTATAAACAAATCATAACATTGATTATACTTAATTTATTAAAAATACACTTTAATATAATTAAATTTTACAATTATGGTCGTGCATCGCACGGGTTCAATTACTAGTAAATCTTGTAAAAATACGTAAAAGTGCCCAAAATTTAAGGGGACACTTGATTTTTGCCCCATTTTTTACAAAAGATGTATATTGCCCATTTTGGACCTAAATTGTCCACACTACCCTTACTCATTCATTTTAGTCATTCATAAAATAATTCTTATTTCAATATTCTTATATCCTTGCATCCAAACACTAAGAAATTGAATATACAAAATCTGAAAAATGGAAAGAGCAAATGAGAATTGAAAACCGACGGGAAAGTAGGCTAGTGTTGGCGGTCGGCGTCGGAGTTCCGGTTCCGGTAGCATCTACGGTCGAAACCATTTGTGTAATCATATTTTTGCTTAAATCAAGAGTTTTAGAGGCCAATTTCATTCATATAACACTCATTCAAGAAATCAAACACCAAATTTTGGTTGGCCAGTGTATCTCATCCATCTTGCACTTAAACTCTTATCAATACTCTCTTCGGTGGTTAAAATTGAGGTTCGAAACCTCCTTTGAAAGTGAAGTGCACACCTACAAAAGAAAGCAAGTATCAAATTTAATTAAAAACAAACAAAAACAAGAAAAAACACTCAACAAGAATCAGAATTTGCTAACAACACGTTGTTTCCCTGGCAACAACGCCAAAAACTTGATTGTCAATTTCGTTAAAGCAAAAAATCAAATTACTCGCAAGTGTACGAGATCGTTATTATAGTAAAGCAATTGACCAAGTTATAAAATTATCGAACCCTAGGGAAGCAAGTGGTTACCTAAGTCGATTCATGTTTTCATGCTAGAAAAATTAAAGGATAAGCTCGGGTTTGCTATGCTACTAAACAAGGAATTAAAACAAGCAAGTAATAGAAATCTATCTAACTTTGTGAGACGAAGTGCAAGGGGAGATATGCTTCGAATGATGTCGATTATGCAACTATCGAAGCTAGCTTAACTCATGTCCTTCTTATGTTTCATATCATGATTAGACTAGATCAAATTAATCTCATCTAATCAACAAACTCTCATTTTGAAGGTTTCGATGCCCGATTCGGAGTATTCTAGACTATCTAGCATCTCTCGATGTCTTAGACGTCTAACTATAGCATTCAATAACTCATTTCGCTCAATTAAATACATGTATGAACTAGCTCAACTCTCGTAATGTTGCCAATCCAAACATAATGCATAATCTACTAGAAACAAATCATCAAAGCTCAAGTAATCCACAATCAAGAAATCTAATCATTCAAATCATCATAATCAAGGCATAAATCAAACCAAAGCTACAATAATCACATTATCTAAATCATCCAAAGCATAGAAGACTTAGCTCATGGTTCTAGAAGAGATATTCATGGTTAAGAAAGCTAAACAATCAATTAATCTAATAGAAATCAAAATAAACTGCAATTGAAATGGAATTAGTAATAGAAACAGAAATTAAAATGGAAAAATATCACCTCTCATGATGAAATGAAAATTAATCGCTGCAACATCTTGAATCCTTGCTTGAAATGTAAATTGCTACTAATTGAAAGCTAAATCTACTCTAATATATGGAGGAATCTTGAATCCTTGCTTGAAATGTAAATTGCTACTAATTGAAAGCTAAATCTACTCTAATATATGGAGGAATGAAAAGGAAATTGAAAAGAAAAATGAAAAGAAAAGAAAACTGAAAGAAATCTAATCTAGAGACCCTATTGTGTTGGCAACTGCCGTAAATGATGATTCTTTTCTAAATCTGATGATTAGGGGTATTTATAGTGTGGGATGAAGGGATTATGACGAAATTACAATCAGATCCCTAAGAAATGATGATTTTCGCACTTTTTAAGTAACTGTCGAGTTAACTCGGTCAAACTTAGTCAAAATCAGTGAAAATAGGCATGAACTCGGATGGAACTCGCCCGATTCAGTCCAACTCGGTAATAACTCGCTCCTGACTCATTTTGACTCAGTGCTTGACTCGGCCTCTTCTTATGTGATACACTCGGCCGAATCAATTACTCCCCTGGTCGAGTGGATCTTACTGTAGCCAAACATATTTCACTCGGTCGTGTTTCCATTCCACTCGGCCGAATCCGAATTCATCTTGAGCGAGCGGGTTTCACAGAAACTTCCACTCGGCTGGAACTACCTCACTCAGCCGAGTCCATCTTCTCCCAAGTCGAGTGACAAATTCCGGCGTCATGAGCTTCGAATTTCAGTATCCTCCATGAATACCGGCAAGGTCGAAGGCGGTGCGGCAAAGCAGGCTCGATTTCCAGGCGATGTTCGAAGCTTTTCGAATTTCCGGTGAACTGCTTCTTCCTTAATTTCTGGCCATGGCGTGAGTGCTTTCTTCTTCTCCAACTTTTTCTCTCTCTTCGTGAATTAGCTGCAAGCTATAAGCCTATAACAAAGGAATGGCGGGTTTCCAATTTTGAAAAGTAATGTTTGACCTTTTCCAATTTTAGAATAGATGGGACCCGCGTGATGCTTTTTCCTTTCTTTCTTCACGTGAATGCATATGGCCTTTTTCTCTCAATTTTTTTACATTGGGCCTCAAATCTTGCACCCTTTATTTATACTTTAAATGAGCCCAATTCATTCTTTTCGGCTCGTTTCTTTGATCGACCTCAAATAATACGTATTTACTCCAAATATTCGTCAATTTCCTACAAAATAAGCACAAAATACCTTTCTCGACAATTAAATACATTTAGTCAAATTCATGTATATAATTGCAAGAAACTCAATAAAATAAGCAATTTGAGTACACGAATTTCGAGCAAAAATCACACTAATTATAGAACTCTACATCGGATCCTTTTTTATTCATTTAATTATATAACCTCAAATTGATTCCCATTTTTTTTTAAATTCATTAAATTCAATCATTTTTGTTTCTAATTTATTTATATATATATTTACTAACTTTTTTTTATTTAATAAATATATATGCAAATCTATAATATTCAATAAAAAATATAAAATATTCAACAAAATAAAAAATATTCAAAAAAATAAAATAAAATATTCAACAAAAATATCTATCTATCTATCTATCTATCTATCTATCTATCTATCTATCTATCTATCTATCTATCTATCTCTCTCTCTCTCTCTCTCTCTCTCTCTCTCTCTCTCTCTCTCTCTCTCTCTCTCTCTCTCTCTCTCTCTCTCTCTCTCTCTCTCTCTCTCTCTCTCTCTCTCTCTCTCTCTCTCATCTCCAGAGAGGAAGCTCTCGATATCGATATGGTCATCGTCATCCTCACCCTCACCACCTCCGGCCCCGCTCCCCCCGGCTGCAAAATTTTGTCGGGGTGGGGGTGGAGGTGGACCGATTACTCCCATATGTTCGGAGATGTTGGTGAACCAGTTCCGAAGACTCTCGTTGTAGCTCGTGAGGGCCTCCATCTGCTTCCGGACGTCTCTCAGCTCACGCTCCAACTGAGAGGGAGCAGAGTCGATCGAGGAGGATGATCCACTGCTCTGACAGTAGGTCTGTAGGATGGCCTTACTGTGACTGCCCTGCCCCACGACCTTCCCCTTCTTGACTCCGACCACATCTAAATAGATGCGGTCCTCGTCAATCCGGGGAGGGGTGGGGTTCTCTCCGCTGTCGTCTCCGGGGGCCACCTGCTGCGAGGCCTGGGCGAGACGATCCTTAAACTGGTTCTAAAATTCAATAAATAAAATACAATTATAATAATTAACCTACAATTATAATAATTAAATAAAAATTAATTAAAATTAGAAAAATACTTACGTGGATCTCGGTGGTGCGGGCGTAGGTAGACGTTCCAGTCTCCGGGTTCACTGGGTTGGAGATCTCCATCTGCTCATAGAGAGAGGACTTTTGTCTGTGCTCTCTCTCCTGTTGTGAACCAAATTCAATAGGTATTTAAATGTTAAACATTTAAAAATTTATTAATATTCAAATGTAAATAAAAATTCAATAGATACTTACAAAGGCGAGGGAGTGCTCGTAGATGGATCGGGATCCAGCCCGATGTCTGGCGACGCCGTGCCCGGTGGGGTCCTTCAACCGGTTCTCCCTGGACTTCTCGAACTTGGCTTTGAATTGCTCACTATTCCAGTGAGCAACCAAAGCATCCCAGACGGAACGTCCATCTGGCCCTTGGCCCAGTTCCAGCTGCATCCCACTATCGAACTTCTTCTTTAGCCCGTAGATAATGTTTTTGTACCGTTCCTGCGCTTTCGTGCAGAACAAGCCGTACATAATACTATCATGGCCAGGATCCCAGACGCACAGCTTCTGCAATTAAATTTAAAATAAAATATTAACAAATGTCAATCAACTAATTAAATTCAAAACAAATAAATTCAAAATAAAATATTAAAATCATAATAAATATACCTTGAATTCCTCGAATTACTCCCTCCTCTTTTGCTCGGACACCATGGATCACGAGGAGGCAACAACCTCGAAGGGTACCTTCTTAATGGCATCTGAGACGCGAGAGCTGGTCTCATGGCCTAGAAGCATATTGTAACATAAAAAAAAATTCAAGTTAATATTAAAAATTAATATTAATGAATACAATTAAAATTATTTAATTCGTTATCTAAGAATACTTACATGTTGTCGCTAGGGACAATAGTGAGATTACTGTCCAACAAGGGATGATGCCGTGAAGCCGTAGATCTGACAACAGAAGTAGATCCAGCAATACTGGACTGCTGTGAGGAGGATGATGTAATCTCTGGGGCCCGTCGAACCTCCGGGATTACCGGTCTCAATGACCCCGACCCCCTCTTCGCCCTCCCCCCACCCTGTCCCCAACCCTGTCCCCGACCCTGTGCCCCACTCTGATCGGGGTTATCTTGAGAGCTCATCTGTAATAATTATAAATTCAACAGATTAACATAACATATTATATTTATACACATTCAACTAAATTCATACATACACATATCAATCATCTAAATTCATACCTACACATGTCAATCAACTAATTAAATTCATACCTACGTATATCTGTCAACTAAATTCATATATACCCACATATTAATCAACTAAATTCATACCTACACATATAAATCATCTAAATTCATACCTACACATATCAATCAACTAATTAAATTCATACCTACGTATATCAATCAACTAAATTCATAAATACCTACATATTAATCAACTAAATTCATACCTACACCTATCAATCAACTAAATTCATACCTACACCTATCAATCAACTAAATTCACACATACGTATATCAATCAACTAAATTCATAACTACGAATATAAATCAACTAAATTCATATCAATCAACTAATTTAATATATACTAACATACCAACTAACTTAAAAAATACTAAATATTTATATACATGATTTAAAAAACATATAAAATTATATATATACGTACATATATATCTAACATATATATATATATATATATATATATATATATCTAACTTCATGCATTATTCAAATATACAAACATACACAAATATGCTTGATTCATACAAACATATATACAATTATATATATATATATATATATATATATTTAATTTCATGTATATATATCAATCCTATATATTAAAAAAATGATAAACAAAGATAATAAACGGTTAAAGTTTGAAAAACTTACGGTTATTAGATAGACGTGGAAGCAAGAAGGATATTGACCGAAACAGAAAGCACAACAGATGGCGGCGGCGGCGGCGATCGGCGGTGGATTTTTTGGAGCGTAGGCCGAAAGTGAGTACGACCTGTGCCTAAAAAGGATAAAAAATTAGCGACCGCCTAAGGTGGTTGCTAATCACAGATTTGGACGGTCCCAAATGAATAAATTTGTGATTAGCGACCACCTTTGGCGGTCGCTAATTCCCCATCAATAAATGACCATTGCCCGTTTCCAAGAACGGGTCAACTGACTATTTTGCGACCGCAGAGAGGCGGTCGCTAATTAAAAATTAAATTCAAAGACCGCCTCGGCGGTCGCTGATCAGGCGGTAAATAGAGTTGGTCAACTTTGACTGACTTTTGAGTTTTGGCGACCGACATAGCGGTCGTAGGCGGTCGCTAATCCTACGATTTAGCGACCGCCTTCTGTATGGGTCGCAAATTTTCTTAATTTGAGACCAGTGGTCTAGTTCGGTCGCTAATATAATATTTAGAGACCGATTTGAAGACGGTCACTAATTTCGGTCGCTAAAATACGAGTTTTTTGTAGTGTTTATGGATGTTATTCAATTCTAAATATAATTTTACAAATTTTCTCGAAAGTATTTTGAATCGAATAGTATCAAACCGAATGCCTGAGTCAAATAGGATATTGCTCCAAAAAAATCGAATCGAATACTGAAATAATTCTGAATAATTTGAATATTAATTTCGAATAAAATATGAATCAATTTTAATATTCGAATAACAATCAAATATGAATATTCGAATGATTTCATGAATACGAATCAAATATAGTGATATCCCCTTTAATTCGATTTGTTTTCATCCTTAATTTGGACGTCCCGGATATCCACATTTGTATAACTCAAATTCAAACTTGTGGGTTGAATTAATTCAATTAGGTCAAACCAATTAATTGATGGAACTTGTATAATTAAATTACTTACACTAAACATTCAATATGAGATAATGAACTCTCACTTAATTTTTCACATTTACCAAACAATATTTTTATCCGTAAAATGTTTTATGATGTTTAAATTTCATAATTTTAATTTTCACTCACCAAAATTATGATTTTGAGATTATAAATACACTATGATCATCTACTCTGAGAGTAGATTGATTATATGTCATTTTATTTTCCAAAAATTAAATTTTGAATTCCCGTTTAATTTATCAATCATAATTAAAATATTTATTTAATTTCATCATAGGATAATATACAATTGGTTTTAAAATCAATTTTTCCAACAACCATGTACTTATCACAGGACAATATTTAATTGGTTTTAAAATCAATTTCCAACAACCATGTACTTGGCCTCATATTGTCTATAACGTATGCACAATACTTTTTTAGGGGATAATTTTTTTTAGGTCCTCGACTTAAGGGTTAGTAAAAAAAGGACTTAAAAAGTTAGCAATTTCGAAAATTGCAAATTGTGGTCAAAATTTAAAGATGACAGATGTAAAAAGTTACAAATTGAAATCAAAATGGACCTGAATTAACTCTAATTGAACCCATATTGCACGTGTTCGACACATGACTCTTGATTTCAGGTTGTTTTATATATATATGCAGCCCGTCCGATACCAATTTGAGACATAACTATTTTTTTCTAAATATAAATATATTTTTAAAATAAAAACATAGAAATAGTAATAAAAATACTAAAAAATAAAAAATAATAATATCATTCTCCAACCCACCACTCACGCTCCAATCATCTTCCCCAATTAAGTTTAAAATTTCAAATCTTAAAGAAGAAAACATTGAATAAAATATCAAATGTTCAATCAAAAGTTTCAAGAATTAAATAGTTATTCATAAAATCAAACACACCCACACACACATATATATAACCTACTCTAATATTAATCCCAAAATCCCAATTGGCCACGTGCCATTTTTAAATTCTTTGAACCTAACAAACTCATATTGCATTTTTTTATTTTAACTGTTGTTTATATATACACACCAGTGTTCTAAAAAAGGGCATAGTCGGCCGACTAGGTTTGTCGGCCCCAAACCGTTCCAACTTTAGTTAAAACGGTGAAAATGGTCTTATAATTATTTGGCGACTAATCGAATTAGTCAGAATTAGTAGACTACTAATTTGATTAGTCATTGTCTGTCTAATCGTTTAATCCATTTTTTTTATCTAAAATAAGTCCGGAAGGTTGAAATCGCTTTATCGAGAGCTTATTGAAGGTCGGGGTATTCAATCCCATGATACTCAATGAGCAAGCGTCGTATCCTAATCCTAAGGGTTCGACTTCATGGATGGGTATAGCGGCTACAATCAAATAAAGATGAATCCCGTGGATGCTATACAGTGGCGGATCTACATGGCTAAGTGGGTATGCAAGTGCATACCCTATTTATTTTGCCAAACAACATATAGTAGTATTTAGTTTGTGATTATTATTTTAATTTACATATTTATTTTTAGGCTATAAAAATAATAATTAACTTTGTATAAAAAAAAATTTCTTTTGTAATTCTTAATATTATATAGTTCACTATAGTTGTGTTATTAAAGGGTATTAGCTATTTATACTAGTATAATATATTTGTTTTCAATGTTATTAATTGTTTCCTAAAAAGGATATTAGTTGTTTCATTAAAAGATACTAGTAATAGGCTTACCCGTGCTTCGCACGGAAGTCATTTTTTTAATTCTATATTCTATATTTTTTTAATGACTTTAAAATGGACATTTTTTTCTTTAACAAAAATAACTAAAACTAATAGTCACTGAAAAACCATTTATATTCACAAAAATAAATGAAATGTTATCATTCATTTTTATTATTATTATAAACAAAATTACTAATACATTTACAGGTTTGCTTTAATTTTTTAACACAATAAGACTAAAAAAATGGAATTTGTTAATTTTTCATTTAAAAAGTAGTCATTTTGATAAGATTTGAATTATATATGCCAAATAAGGCAAATATAATGCAAAAAATATTCTTTACTGTTAAAAAATGAAAATTTGAGGATTTATTAGAATATTTTTTTATTAAATAAATTTAAATTAATTGATAAGAGTTTATTGAAAAATACCGTGCAATAAAACATAAATAAATGGTGTTTGGAAGATATTGTTTTTTTCCATCTCGTGATTACGTTAATATTTGTCTAATCAAGACATTCCATAAATATTTTCATGCCACATAAAAAGAAATAATTCTGCATCACAATAAATAAATAAAGTATAATTATTTTTATATTATTCAACTCTACACTCACATAACACAATTTTGCTTAAATAACCTAACACTTTCAAATGTGAAAGAAACAGTGAGATGATGGGAGTATTTTTCAAATAAAAATTATTGTTCTCAATTCTCATTTTGTTCATCCTATTTGGGTTTATTATGGCCGATTGTGCCTAAATTCGCGACTCTTAAAAATTACAGCCCTTAAATTGTTAGCACAAAAAGCAACGGTCCTCATTTTGTCCGTCCAAAAATTATGGTCCTCTCTTTTTCACCCCCAAAGTTACAATCCTTAAAAGTTTTTTTTTTTAAATTATTTATATTAATAAAGAACAAACACACAAACAATATATACCAAGATGACGGTCGACTCAAATCAAGGGCGGCAAGTGATTCATAGTTGATCATTTTTACTCCCATCAGACTTCTGAAATTAAGATCTTTTAAAAAAGAGATATTTTCTTCCTTGTTATTCAAATCCACCCCCATTTATGGAACTGGCCATGGGGATTTGCATTTTTGGAGGTTGAATACTAAAGAGAAATTTTCTATAAAATTTGGATATGTTATTTTTTGGAGGAGAAAAGTCAGTCAACACAAGGAAGAAAATACTTTTAACAAAGAGTTTGAAACAATATGGTGGCAAAAAATCTGGTCTTTCAATATTCCCCCTAAAGTCTGTAAATCTTTTTAATGGAAATTGACTAATGATTTAATTATCTCAAAAGGTACTTTGTCTAATCACCATGTTTCTATAACTCCTAATTGTCACACCATTCATGCTCTTTTCTTCTACTTATCGATTACACATATTAGGAAAAAACTCAATTTGTGGCTAGGAATTTAGGATGACATAGGTCTAGCAACTATGAAATTTCTCACCAAAAGATTTGGTAATAGCAAAAGCACAAGCCTTGAGGAAATTGTGAGGCAGCCTGGGAATCTGGAAGAAACGGTGTGATATGAAACATGAGAAAAGATATATTGTCCGAGTCAGCATATCGTCACAACTTCAAGATTGAATGGGCTTTTAACTATCTACAAAGTTTCCAGCGAGCTCAAATTTCATTTTATGGGTGCACATCTTCCCCAAAAAACTCCCAAGAATGAAATCTTACTAATGAACTTTTTGAAGGTCATACTTTGTGCACGGATGTTAGGTTCAATGAGAATAAGATGGACTTCTCTATATGTTTAGTTTTTATTAGTCCGAGGGAGGAGTATAGATGTAGGACACAAAATGATTAATCATCCAGGATCAATTTTACGGGTTGATTTATTTTATTTTATTAAGATTAGGGTTCTATTGATCTCAACTAAAAAAAAGAGATCATATATGCGCAAAAAAAAAAAGTTGAAGGGTCAATTTGATCCTCACCGATAAGATGAGAAACTTGTTTTGTTTGACCACATTCCAATAACAAATGATTTAAGGGCAAATATATCAAAATTAAGTAACTCGGGTCATAATAAAAATTATCAAGCTAAAACTTTTGTAACCAAACAGTGAATTGTTTCTAAACATTAACATCCAGATAAAATAATAGTAAATTTTAGATACAATTAATAAAATATTATTTCATCATTAAAATTGAAAAATACAGATAAAAGATTCAATATCAAGTACGGGAATAATTTCTTTATGCACTGTAACTTGACGGGGCAAAATAAGGACTGCAACTCTTCGGGCTGGCAAAATGAGGATGTAACTCTCCAAGCTGACAATTTAAGGATAATAATTTTAAAAAGTAGCTGATCTAAGTCATATCAGCTCAAATCAACCCAAATTATCCAAATTGAACGCAAATTCAGGTTAAATCATGTCAATAAGTCCAAATTTTAGGTCAATTGGGTCAATTGGGCCAATTAGCCCAGTATGGTTAGATTAAGGTTGATTGGGCCCAGTTCGTGGCTTTTAAAAGTTAGTTCTTAAATTATCCGTTTAAAGATCGAAAGTCTTAATTTTTCTATCACCCTAAGTTACAGTTCTTAAAAAAATACTCTTTATCAAGTACTCAATATTGTACACAAAAATCGAAAAAAATATTCTTGCTCTGACATAAATACCATTACACTTCTTAAAATTTTAATTATTTTTACGTAGTTCAACACTTATTACAAATTTAAACCAAGTTTTAGTGAGACGAATCATGCAACAATCTGTGTCACCAATAAACTTGTATTCATAATAAACTGAAAAATGCACTTTAGTCTAAAATACTTCAATATAACAAAAATATGATTATTACATTAACATTAAGAAACCGTATAATACATTTAAACAAATTACCTTGCATTGTTGGTTTTATCACACCCAATTTTAAACCCCTCTACTAAAAGACACTTTTGTGAAAAGATGATTATCATGTTTTTCACTATTGGACTAAGAGGTAAGGAAGTAGATATGTTTGGTGGTTGTATTATAATTAAATTAGATTAATAGGTGAATGTTAGTGAAATAGTTGGTGTAGATAGTTGTCCCTTATAATAAATTTATCAATAATCTTTTTGTATTAATTTAATTAAGAATTAATAATCTCCATATTTAATTTTTAATAAAGAAAAACAAACTTGCTTATTTTTAAAATAGCTACACAATAATAAAGTAATTTAAAACTTTAGAAAAATAATTTTATATCAATAGCGGTAACAATTACCCAAACAAAGTACAAATGATTTTAAGATAAATATAGAAAAATGTACCATATATCATAATAAAAGTCACAAAATTCAAATCTTTATAACCCACTAATGAACTGTTTCTAAACTTTAACTTCCAAATAAAATAATAAACCTTCGAATAACAACATATTATATCGTCATTGAAACTAAGCAATACAAATTAAAGAATTAACAATGTGACTCAATTAAAAAGATCAATATCAAGTATCCAACCTTGGTGCAAAAACAACAAAATCATATTCTTGCTCCAAAAACAACCAAAATTTTTTTATCCTTTCTACGCAATCCAACACTTCTAACAAAGTTAAATCAATCTTTAATGAGACTAAACATGCGATAATATGTGTCATCAATAAACTCATATTCATAATATATCGGAGACAAAGAATTTTCATATCAACCCAAATCAGTTAGAATTAGGTAAAAATTTACTCCGATTCCAAGTCAAATCATGCCAATAAGTGCGAATTTCAAGTCAAGTCGGGCCAATTAATCCAATTTGCTTTGATTCAGGCTGATTTGGCCTCAAATTTCGACTTTTAAAAGTTAATGTCCTTAAATTGTACGTAAAATACAACTAAAAAATTAGGCATGGGATAATGAACTTCATATTTGAAAGATTTTGGCTTAATTGCAAATAAAATCACCACTTTTTCGCGAATTGTAATATAAGCTAAACTTTTTAATTTTGGCAAAAAAAAACAAAAAATCATCACTTTCATATTTGTTTGCAATTTAAATTTTGGGCAGTTAGTCTCTTGCCCGAAAGCTCCACATCATTAATTATTTATAAAAAAATAATAAATAAATTTAAATTACAAATTAATATTATAAAACAATAAATAAATTTAAAATACACATAAATATAAAAATGTGTGTTACTGGTGGAAGAAATATGTATTGATGTTAGAGTAAATATGTGTTACTGCAAATGTGTGCTAATGTTAGAGTAAATGTGTGTTACTTCAAATATGTGTTACTATTGGAACAAATGTGTGTTAATGTTAGAGTAAATATGTGTTACTGCAGATGTATGTTAATGTTAGAGTAAATATGTGTTACTGCAGATGTATGTTAATGTTAGAGTAAATGTGTGTTAATGTTAGAGTAAATATGTGTTACTGCAAATGTGTGTTACTACAAATATGTATTACTATTGGAGCAAACGTGTGTTAGTGTTAGAGAAAATGTGTGTTGCTATTGGAGCAAAATATGTTAATATTAAAGCAAGTGTATTTTAAATGTTAGAGTAATGTGTGTTACTGCAAATATGTGTTAATGTTGGAGCAAAAATGTGTTAATGTTAGAGGAAATATATGTTATTGTTGGAGAAAATGTGTGTTAATGTATAAAATAATAAATATAGATTTAAAGGGATGAGTCATAAATTAAAAAAAATATTTATTTTTGTAAAAACACATATTTATCCTTATTGTTATTTTAAAGTACAAAAATATATTTTTTAAGGATTAATAACACACATTTTGCCTTACAGTTTTATACATTTACTCGAATAATAACACAAACTTGGGAGCGAAAATCTTAAAATAATGCTTGTGCAATTTTTTTTAAAAAATCAGTTTAACCCGCTTAAGATCCGCGAATTTTGACCTGAAGCATCCCAACCTGCGAATTTTTGAATATTTATCTATTTTAAATATATTTTACATGTGAAATATTTCACAAGAGAGTACCTCATTTAAATATTATTGTGACATAAAATACTAATGTGTGATAACAAAAAATCATTAAATGAAAGTTCCTACTATTTTTCATCTATTCATATTAGAATGTTTTGTATATCTATATTGTTGTTATCTATCCTAAAAAATTTCAGAAATAGTCAACATTAATCACGTCTTGTTATCAATCCTAAATATCTCAGAAATATTCAACATCAATCACGTTTCCTAATTTTTAAAGATTTGATTAGACACTAATTTCACCCTTTAATCTTCCTCTCCCAAATTACTCTAAATTTGGTCCAGCATTAACCTTGTTGCTTAATCTATAATATAGAATACACACTACATTTCCCTTATCTGTTTTGGGCGGGAGTTCTTCTTGATCGTCCATTTTTTTTTCATTTTCAATCTTGGCCGTTCATTCTGTATATGGTAGCAAGCGTTTGTCATGTTCTGTCCTTCTCCTTGATGGTAGCAGTGTTAATGTATCCATATTTTACTTTTACTAATTGGTCTAATTGGTGTAATTCCTGCTAAATTGTAGGGTTATTGAATTATTTTTCTCATATAAAATCATGTTTTTCGTTCCCTCATCTGTTCATTATTTTGTGTTTCGTCCGTCTTATCTCCTCTATCCTGACAGTTGCTGTAGTCTTATATGTATTTTGGTTGATTCTTTTTCTTGACTTTGTATGGTCTCCATTGGTACCTTCTTCGTCTATGTGGTCTGCTGCCTTTTTTCTGGTGAGGTTGATGTTCGGTGTTTGTGGTCTGCCTTCCAACGGTCATCTTTTGGGCCTTTTTTTAGCTTTATGATTTATTTAGGAATTTAGTTGGAATTTTAACTTTTTATTTTATAGTTTTGGTGATATCCTATGATTTGTAATATGATCTTCAGCATCTGTTGATTGTAAATAAAATTTATCATTTTCGTTGATTACTGATTTTTATTTTGTTGCTGATGTATCTCTTGTGTGATGATTATTTTGTAGTGAATTATTTTGTTCCATGAATGGGATTTTTTTTAATTTTTGCAATCGACTCGGCGTGGTGAATGTTTTTCGTAATATATCAATTGTTGTCCTGTATTTGGGGATGTACGTGGATTGTGTAATAGGCAGTGGACATTATTAATTTCCCATGGCTGTATGAAATATATGTATAATATATTTTGATTATTTTTCATGTGGTGTGAAGTAATGTGTTTGTTATAGTAGTATGTTTTTTTTGATACACTTGTGTGGCTACGTCATTAAATGTGCAGTGATCTATTTAAGGAATATTGTTGACTTGGTTTATGTGTGCTGACCATTAATTATGAATTATGTGTGACTTGGTTAAATAGTTGAGTTATTTAAAAAAAAGAAATAGTAAATCCAAAAAAATATAGTATATAGTAATATTTGTGCTATATTTTTTTTTTTCACAATTTGTCGATATATTGTGAAATTTGGTTGTTAATATTTTGCGCTGTGGATGATGTGGAAAGTGTATAATTTTGTCATTGGCCTAAGATATGTATTTTTTAGTGTGAAATGTTAATGTATAATAATTAGGGAGGATATATGTGTGATGGCTAATTAGGAGATTTTCGTTAGCCAAATTATTAAGTTTTTATTTATTTTTCTTTATATATATATATATATATATATATTGGACATATAGAACTATAGTGTGATTAACTGTGCATTGGCTTATTTATAAGGAATATTGTTGACTTGGTCTATTTATACATACCATTAATTATGCATTATGCGACTTTTGGGTAAATATATACTTGACTTGATCCCAAAATAATTTAGCAAATCCAAAAAAATATATATTGTCGTATATATGGTATATATACTAATGTTTTGTTTTTCATTTTGCACAATTGTGTCGTTATTTTCTTATAATTAATTTAAATGTAATTTTTTCCCGATATATAATGAAAGTTGGTTGTTTATATTTTTAGTTAAGGATTATGTGGTAAGTTTATAATTTTGTTACTATTGGCCGAAAATTATGTTAATATTTAATCTTGGACGTGAAATGTTAATGAATAATAGTTAGGGAGGATATATATTGTTTGGCTAATTAGGAGATTTTGCTTAGTCAAATTATTACGTTTGTATTTGTTGTGCTTTCCATTATTACTCAAGAATTGGTATTTTGTAGATTATTCTATTGCACCTCAATTTTGGAATTTTATTTTTTGATGTGGATTCATTCATACTGATTGGTGTACAATATATCCTTTGATTGTGGATTTGAATTAATTTTTTCCCTTCTACATTTCATTTTAAAAGGTGAATTAATTCCATTATTTTTTTATGGAACCAATATATAAATTGATATTAATTTGACACATTATTGTGTAATATTTTTGGTATTGGTGTATTAACGTATCAAAGATTATGAAATTATTTTGTACAATCCAGTTTGGCGTATTCCACGTTTTTTAATATTATAAAAATAAGGGTTAATTGCAAAAAAAAAAAAAAAGAATTTTATAGTCTTTATCATTTACAATATAAACTTTTAAAGCTTGCAATTTAATACACGAACTAAATTTACAGTTGCAATTTGATACAAGGTGTAAATTATTTGTGATACTTACCTTTACATGGTATCAGGAGCCGCCACCAAATATTCAATATCGTCAAAAGAATTTGTTATCTAAATGTGTTACTCTTGTGTGAATCAATTTTACCATAAAATTAGTTTAAAACTAATATTTTATAGTAAAAACAACTAATATATTTTCTAGGTGTTCAATTTAAGAACAATAACTTTTAAAAATTTCGAATTAAGGCTAAATCGAGTTGATTCGTCTGATTTAACCTGAATTTTGGGCTTATTTGTGTGATTTGATCTGATGTTTGGTTGAAGTTGGATCTAATTTGAATTAATTTGGTTTGTTATAGCTTAGATTCACTATTTTTAAAAGTTATTGTTCTGAAATTTTTAGCTAAGAGAGTAACGATCCTCATTTTTTCATCCTGAAGAGTACAATACTCATTTCCTCATTTTACCACCTCAAGTTAAAGTATTTAAATAAATTTATTTTCGTACTTACAACTAAACTTCTTTTGTCAAATTAAAACAAAACAAGAAAAAATCAAACCAAATTACTCTTCTTCAAAATTTGAAAATAAAAATTTATATAAAGAATTTTGATATAAATTATGTTGGGATGCCTTAAACCCCCTATACAGAGCCGATCGAGGCCCAGACTATTAAGGGTTTATAAATAACCTTATTATTTGATCTATGTCATTTTTTTACCCTGAAAACGCTGAGATCTCATAATATTATGTAGATCCTCTCTTCTAGCCGTGAAAGTAGCCAACACAACGTTGGTGAACCATGTAAATTTGTATTGCTTTGTTTTATGTTTATGATTATTTCTCGCTTCTGGTTATAATAATTTAAATATACAAAAATAAAAACTTAAAAAAATAAAAATTATGTAAGATTTGGATGTTATGTTTAATAAAGCATATAATAATTTTTTTTTATCGGTAAATGTTAGTTGTTAGTAGTTAGATTAGTTTGCCAAGTCCCCAAATATACCAAGAAATCTCCAAGCCCTCCTTATAACTCCATAATTCGTTCCCAGAGGGAATCGAACCCGGGTCACTCACTAGAGTGAGGAACCTAATATTATAATATAATAATTGTTATGTTTAATAAAATTGAATAGTTATAAAATGTGGATTGATAGTTTACCTAATATCATAAATTTTAATTACCCCATTAAATATAAAAACTATGATTTTGTTTTCACCTGAGAAATGTGAATAGCGTCCCTGTCATTTAGTGCACAAGTGGAGTATCCAGATGTCAATTACTCTTAATAAATATGAATTTATCTATTTATTGTTCATAGCAATTATAATACATAACAACATATGTCAAAAAGGGAAAAATTGTTAATAATTTATTATGAATTCAAGTTTATTGGTGACACGAATAATCACATTCTTCGTCTCAAATGATAAAATTATTTTTAAAAGTATAATGATATTTGATATTGGAGTAAGAATGATTTTAATTGTTCGTGTATCAAGGTTGATTAATTTATTTTTTTCTTTTTAATTAAGTCATTTAGTTTATTTTTCTATTTGTATTTTTTCAATATCATTGTCAATAAAAATATGTTTGTATTGTATCGAAAATTTAATATTTTATATGAATGCTGAGATTTAGCAATTGATCATTGTCTAGCAACAAAGACATGAGTTTAGTAATTTTTATTATGACCCAAGATACTTACTTTTATTATATTTGTCTAAAGTCATAGTATATCTTTTTGGTACGTGTATCTTTTTGTTTAATTTTCTTTTATATGCTATATAAAACATCATTGTTCTATTTCAGTTAGTTTTTCTAAAGATTAACGCTCTCAAGTTTTTGTGGGTTGCCATCAATCTGAGTTTATGTATCGTTCGATATGTATTGATTATATTTTATATCTTATTTTTCTAAGTAAACTTATTCTTTAGAAAGTTTATTTACATATTTTGGAAAAGTATATATTTCTAATTTAAATATATTATTCTTTTTATTGCAGAATCTTCCAAGGTATGCAGTTAATATATTTAGATCTATTAGTCTTACTATTCAGTTGACGTATACAGTCAATGGATAAATTTTAATGTTCGTTACGATCTGCGTTAAATAGAATCTCATCGTGGGCATTCTACTTTTGTGTATCTCTGTGACAATTTAAAATTTGTGGAGTTGAGTGTTTCTTTGAAGAGCTCTGATAGAATCTGCTCTACAAGGAGACCAATGAAGAAAATGATATTTCTCATTTTTTTTAATCTTTCGAGGATGATTCTATAGGGTGTTATGTGTAGATAGATGGTTATGGGATGTTATGCTTATTATAATTTTATTTAAGGTCTCAATCATTTTTGAATAATAGTTTTAAGTTTTATTTTCACAAATTGTCGTGTTTATGATATTTTTACATATATAGTTTTTTTTTTTCATTTTAGTTTTAATTGGTATTTTGTCACTATATTTAGTTACACATACAGTTCGTTCAGGTCCCTTATTCTTTTTTTAAAAATTCAATCAATTAGCAACAACAATTGAAGATGATGAATTCAAAATAGAAATATCAAAACTACTCAATTACAAAAAAATATTAATTTCTTATCTTTCTTTCACTATTTTTTTATGGATCTGTTTAAGCATCCAAATATTTTTTTTCAAATATTATTATTATTACTTAGTGCTATGTTTCAAGATATTGTTTTTCTGCAAGCATGTGTAGGATTTACACTGGAATTTGTGTAAAAAATATATGGACATTTAATTCAAAAGTTGAATAAAATTATAAGTTTTTAGACTATTAAGTAGACATGCACAAGAATTTTTAGAGTCAGTGGTGTGCCTTTTTTAAAAAAAAATGTCAAAGTTATATATTTCTTAAATAAAATCCAATATCATAATCAACATACTAATTGTATAAGGGGAGATTGTCACACTTACCGTCTTTGCTCTGTTGCTCACATATTCAACTCTTCTGTTGTCCATTTTGATTAGTTTTCTTTATGATTATCGCATCTTCGACTCTTCTCTGGGATCTAAATTTTTTAATTGTGCTTAAGCTTTTGGTCGAAATTTTTTAAAATTAATCAAAGGTCAGTAGTGATTCATTAAATTGGGGTTTTTTTTAGATGGAACATACAAGGTTAATTTTAATAGACAAGATGAAATGAATACCTTAATATTGAATTTTGATGTTCCAGAAGTGACAAATCAAAACTTCAATTGTTGTTGGTAGAAATGGATTTGCCACTTTCTTTTTTGGGAGAGATTTTCTTGACGATTTTAATCCAACATGTAAATGAACTGTTAGTGTAATTTCAATTGCCCGATGACTAATTAGTTCATAAAATAGAATCTGCAAATTTTGGTATTGTGATTTCAATTAATAATAGGCGGCCGCATATAATCTATAACATAGAAAAACTAAAATTAAAATTTGTAACAAAATGAAAAATGTACTAACCATTGGAATTGAAGATGGATGTTTCTCGGGGTGTAAAATAAAAAAAGAATGGTAGAAGTGTTTACTGTTTCTTTCTTTGTGTTCAATTTTTTTAATGTGGAACAAAGTTATTATTAACTCACTGCTAATATTAGCCTTACCATGCATATTTCTTGGGAAGATGAATATAATTATTTATTACAGTATATTATGGATGTATTGTGCCAAATATTTGGTACTTTCTTGGTAATGCATATTGGCAGATAAACGGTCACACTCATTATGCACAAGATGCATAATGCACTCACTCAACAATTGATGTTTTTTACACTGAAAAGTATAAGTTAATTACACTGTTAAATTACCGATAAAAAAAATTACACTGTTAAATGTTTCTGCCAAAAAAAATTACACTCTTAAATGTAGTTATATTACATTTAAAATTTTGCACTGGATTTAGTTTTTTATTGTAATTTTTTCAATTTAATCTAATATACATTTTGGTTTAATAAAATTTTAGTGTAAATAGTCTAAATTGATTAGTGAATATATTATTCACCATACGTATAATATAGTTATACTTTGTGTGTAAAAATAATTATTTTACCCATATATTAAAAATGTATAAATTTATATTTTTCATTAAAAAGTTCACAATAAATTTTTTATTTTACCAATATTCACATTACATTGAATTTTAGGAAATATGTTTTGTTATCCACACAAATAAGGCTCAAGCTCAAACACAGATTTTAGGTAATGTATGAAACTTAAGACATAAAATGAATGTTTAATCGAGATCGTATCAAAAAATTTATTAGAAGTATCATTGATCTTGATAAGATAAAGTTTAGTTATATATATATATTTTTTTAAAAAATTGTAGTTATTTAGTTTTATAATTATAATTGAGTTATTATTATAGTTGAAAAATTGTAACAAATTATGTCCGTGCGAAGCACGGGTAGAACGATCACTAGTCTACTCTCTAAACCACGCATAAACTCTGCTCTTCTTTCACCCAACCTCACCATCTATGGGAGAAATTAAGACAATTACATAAATTAAGACCAATTTATATATTTTTTTAATATTAAGTAATTTAGATGGTCATTATTAAGAATAATAATAATTTGGAATAAACATGAATTTATGCAATTATTTTATAATTAAAATCTAGCTATACCATTTACGAATTTAATGTAACTTTTAATATGAAATCATTAAAAATGGTTCCTACTTTTCTTTTTATCTTTACATTAAGTTTTGTTGGACTTAAATAATTAAAATAATTGTTTAAAGGGTAGGTTTTATATGAAACTATTCTAATGTATTGAATATTTCGTTGGGAGTATTAAAAATTGGGGTAAAAAATATCTACAACAATTATAATATAGTACCACTAACTCAAATTTTTTATACTCCTGATCAAATATTTAATACTTTAAAACTGTTTTTTTATAAAATTATTATGAACTATTTTTATATAATACTTTGTGCAGCTTGATTAAAGGCTATGTATACTTTTATCATCATAATTTGATTTAGATGGCCACTCTATTAAAAAAAATGTATGAAAGTTAATAAAGATAACAATTAAATGATAAATAGTATCCATCCAATTCAGAATGTTTTTGCAGAAGTTCCATTTTTACATAAATTAATGCATAACTATTAATTTAATGACATAATTATATATTATTATCAATGATAGATACAGGCTTCCACCATAATCAATATAAAATAATTCTGGGAATTGAATTATGGTGTCAAATCCCATCTTTAATCGGACAAAATGAAGAATTTACGAAGGCAATTTTTGCGAGAATTGGGAATCACCCAAAATCGACAGAACCATCTTCCTCAAATTAGGAAATTCATGTTATGCTTTTTCTACAGGACAAAATTGATCAATATCAGATTGATCCCAATTCACAATTCCCCCAAGTGAATGCTAATTTATTTGTAAAATTTTAACAGAGAAATTGGAGGATTTTGTTAAAATTTTGAAGTTGTTTAGGGGAAAAGAAATTCAGATGAAGTCCAAGCAAATTATAGGCACCACCTCCATATTTCAAAAAACATAAATTGATGAGAATATGATCAATCCATATTATCAAACTAAATTGTCTTCCCCTCTGTCGAAACATAAAACATTCAATCAAAATTTGATAATTTTACCTCTGTACGAATCATGAAATCCATTGATGAAATATTTAACCTAAGGAATTTCAAAAACACATCGGCTAAATTGAAATACAATTTCAGAAATTTCAAATAATCAGAAGTAGTAGAATTAGTAATCTACATTAACATAATTGCAAGAAATCGAAAAATATATATGAACAAATAACCGCAAATCTCAACACGTACTTCATCGGATAAAAAATATCTTATTTATTCAAATTTTTATTCTGGCGTAGGTATCGAGATTAAAAAAATTACAATATCAAATACATATAAAATGTGCCGTTGTATTGAAAAAGAAAACATCTAATTTAATTTCTACCGATGTGTAGAAAATGGTTCTCAATATCTAAAGATGTGAAGAAACTCAACATGGTCATCCAAAAATCACTCGACGTGTAGAATATAAATTGAATATGTTGAAGATCATCTTCAATCTTCCGTTACAACCAACGAATGTGTTAAATCTATTATAATTACAATATAGAATTTTTAAATTATAACCTATAAAAGAAACTAAATCTATAACAACATACAAAGAATCTAAACTATAAAATACATCCCAAGAAAAACAATGAAGAATGAAGAATGAATAAAATCAATGATCAATGAAGAGTATAAATAGAGAAAAGAAAAGTAACGGTTGCAGAAAATTAAATGATCATCCAACGATTTAGATCAAATCAATGACTTGGTCGGATGTTTTCGAAAAAATATTTTCCTACTCCCCCGCAAGAGTACGGGATCGTCGTAGTAGTGAAAGTAGACTTGGACCAAGTAGTTATCGAACCCAAAGGATTTAGGAGTGCAGTGGAGCCCCAAAGTTGTGCGTCGGCATGGTACTATAGTGACGAGCAAGTTGACATTCGAAAATTAAACTAATGCAAAAATTAAATCTAGAAAGCAATTAAACTATTAAACTAACTTTCAATTAAGAAAGTGCAAGAGAGAAAAATGCTTCGAGTGTCTTCACAGTGTAATTCACTAGTGTGTGTGACAAATTCACAACCTATCATTGCCTTTTTCTAGATGTTTGCTAAGAGCGATCACAAAAGTGTGTAGACCAATCCCTTTTGAGGCCTAGGTGAACAACGTGGACTAACTAGCAATTCCTAATTATGTCCCATAAGCTCCTAAGATCGTGAATACCTAAAAACACGCGATGCATCTCTAGAATCCCCCCTTCACTAAGTACCCTAATATTCAAATTAAGATCCCTAATGTCTAATGATGGGGGATCTAGCAACCGACCCCCTCTCGGGCAACCGATTACTATTTAACTCAAATTAATTAGTCAAAACTTTCACCTAAATATCAATCATGCATACCCAACTCTCGTTGCAATACACAAAATTAAATACATAAGCTAATCAAATCAACTAATTAATTGAGACATACAAAGCCCATCAATAGAAACATTCACATCAAGAAATAAACATAATCAAAGCTATAAATCCATCAACACACTAATTTCATACATTGATTCAACACTCAAAGCAAAGAAAATTAGCCCATGGTTCTAGAAGAGACACCCATGGCTAATAAGCTAAAATAACACATAAAAATAAAATTAACCATCAAAGCTTGAAATTAAAGAAAGATACCACCTCTAATGATGAAATGGAAATACAAATCTTCAATAGCTTCAATCCTTGCTTGAAATGTAAAAACAACTAATGAAATATAAATCTAATCTAATCTAGAAATTAAAAGAAAAATAAAAGAAAAGAAAACTAAAAAAACTAGGGGATTAGGGTTCTTGTGTGTGATGATTGTATGTTGTATGCCCTAAAAAAAATCTGAGAATGTGGGTATAAATAGTGGGGGAAGAAATCTTGAGACGAATTTTGCAAAGAAATCCCTGAAAAATGGTGAAAATTCGGATTTTTTTACCAAAAACTGCTGAGTTGACCCGGTCAACTCGAGCGAGCTGACCAACTCGACCGGGCCTCTTGGTCGAGTAAGGCGAAATGGCTTCGAACGTTCTGTATAAATCGACATCCGCTCGCGCGAGTCGAATGACTCGATCGAGTTTGGAAACACGCTTCTGTGAATTGCACGACTCTTTCATGCGGGTCCCTCTCTTCTTCTTCGTCTTTCTTTTCCGGCAATGGGCAGTGGCTGAGCTTTTCTGGACATGGCGTACATGGTGCGACGGCGAATTCCAGTTTCCGGCGACGTTGGCTACGAAGCTTTCCGGCAAACAATGGCTTCTCCGGCGTCCTCCATTAATGGCTGCTGGGATGAGCTTTGCCGGCGTGAGCTTCGATTCCAGGCAACGCAGCAATTTCCGGCGATTAGTGAGGTGTGAGCTTCACAAATTCCGGTGGCAGCTCTTGATGATGGTGGCGGCGAAGCTTTAAAATTTCTGGCACTCGAGTTTCCGGCGAGAGGTGGTGGTACGAATTCCGGCCGCGTGAAATTTTCCGGTGTGGTGGCGGCTTTGGGCGGCGGCGAGGCACTGCGTCGAGGCGGCTTCGGATTCCGGTCATGGCTTCGATTCCGGCGTTTGTAGCTTTCTTTCTCTTTCTTCCTAACAAAATAGCATGAATGCTTTCTCTCTCCACGATTGGATGAATATAGCTGTAAGCTTTCATTTTCCTTCTTCAATCTCGTGGGTCCCAGCTGCTTTTATTTCTTTCTTCTTCTTCTTTCTTAATTTGCCAATCACGTGGGTTGCAGCATCCAATTTATCAATTCCTTCCTAATTTGCAAATGGGCCTCCAATCTTGGGCTTCTCCTTTTAATCCTTCTGGGCCTCTTTTAATTAATCACCTTGGGCCGAAAATCATTTAATTAAAATGAGCCCACTTAATTCCCTTTCTCGACTCGTTTTCTTCTCGATTTTTCTCCTCGCTCCTCCGATCATCTTCACAAAATTAAAGGCACGTGTTTTCTTCTAAAAATATTCAATTTCCTGCAAAAATAGCAAAACACGCCTTTCTCGACTATTAAGCACAAATGGTTAAATTAATGTAAATAATCACACAAAATCCAATAAAATGAGTAAATAAATTGCATGAATTTCGAGCAAAAATCACACTAATCACCCCCCCAAACTTAAAGTGTTGCTCGTCCTCGAGCAACGAAAGAGATAAACAAGTGGGAGGATTGCGAGAAATGAGTGTCAAAAAGAATAATGTAGCAATTGTCAAGTTCTTTCAATCTAGTCAAACTCTTAAGTACCAAAAATCAACTAGCAAATTAACAAGTCATGTTCAAATCAATGCAAGATCAAGTGCTCAATCCACAATATCCTTTCAAGTAAGTGTTTCACTCATCACTCAAATGTGTATCAAGGCATGCATGCTCTCAAGAATCAATTCACACAAGTGCACTACCATAAGCTTGCCAATCATCTCAGTTCTCCACCACTTGCTAAGTGGTCAATCTAAGAATCAATGAGGACTTTGCATTTGGTTGTAATGTTGGGCTCTTTGGTTAAGGTGGGAAATTTTTTGGATAAAGTGACTCGTAAACTAGTGGAGCGAGAGGTCAAAATGCCATGGTACATCTCTACACTCTCAAAGAAAAGGTCGCAAGTGATCAAGTTGCAACTCAAATTTCCAAACTCCAACAATTTACTAGTTCTCATTTTTCAAGCACATCTTCACCATCAACTATCAAGCACCTTTCGAACTTGAAACTCTACCAAATTCTTGTACATAATAGAGTTTTCTCACAAATTTTTTTCTTTTTTCACAACAAACTCAATCTTTTCTTGTAGTACAATTTTTTCAACTCATCTTTTTCTCTTTTCTTTATTCAAACTTTTCACTATCACACAAACTCATCCACCAAATTCACATTGAAGCACAACTCAACCTCACTATCCATATTCAAGCTCCACTAGCTCATAGGAAAATTTAGGCTCACAAAAATGGATAATTTGGCTAAATTTGTAGGTTGCCAAGAAAATAGGTCAATAGGCTCAAAAGGGCTAACTACGGAAAAATTTCATTTGGTATGGAAAATTTGGCTAAGTGACTATTCAAATCAAAGATGGCCTCATATCACTTTCAAAGATTTAACACTTAATGTAGCCTCAAACAAGACAATTGGCAAGTTCTAGAGCACACAAGCATGAATGATACTCACAAGAAAGAAATTAGACCAAAATATATGCAAGTCTAAAGGCTCTAAAGCTCACGGGCTTGTCTAATCATGGATCGAGCACAAAATCAAGCATAATCGTCACATGAACAAGTAAGCAAACATGTCTCAATCAATACCATCAAGCTCAACTAAATCTCAAAAACCAACAATCACCATCAATTGATTTTTCGACACCAAGCCACACAATCTTAACTCCAAAAAATATACTCAAAGATTTTCAATAAGTCCACAATTAAGCATAAAATTTCAAAAATTGAGCAAAGTAAGTTGGTGCAAATAGAATTGTAAAAACGAACATACCCCCCCAAACTTTTTCATTGCTAAGCAATTAAAAGTTTGGAAAAATAGTGCAACAATGAGATTTGCAACCAACTACTCACCAAGCAATTCACCACATTAAGCAAGCCACTTAAAAAAAAAATTCGACAATTAAACTCATCTCAAAATCCCTTATAAAGCATTTTACCCTCAACTTCTCAACACGTATAGCAAGTACTCGAATAAGTAAAACTCTACAAAAATGAGGCGTGCGCCTGTGCAATGTACAAGTGAAGCCTCAAGTGCGCCGGTGCAATGTAAAATATGAAAAACCAAAATAAATAACCCCCCCAAACTTAGACATTGCTAAGCAATTCTAAGTTTGGGGCATATTACCTCCAATTGGCACCAAACACAATCTTCTTCTTCAAGACACGATCACCTCTAGTTAAGCTCCTTGAGTATGCTCACCTTTCCTATCAAGCACTTCTCTTGAAAAACATCACACCCTCAAATCTCATATGTCAAAGCAAAACTCATGTACAAGTATATGTACGAAATTAAATCCAAAATTCCCAACAAAAATAATTACCAATAAGCTCTAATCAAATGGGGATGTATTGGTGCAATTAAAAAATTATGCATGAAAAAAAACTAACACCCCCCCAAACTTAGACTTTGCATAGCATTGTCTAAGTTTAGGTAAAGGTGTTTGTACCTCAAGCTTCCCTCAAGCACGTGTCTTTCCCTAGAGCTCGAAATCCTCACCGAGCCTCAACACACGACCCCAACACCTAAACAAAACAAAAGCAAAGGCAATTAAACTAAACAATGCCAAAATAAAAGAAAACAAAAATGATGGGTTGCCTCCCATTTAGCGCTATTTTTAACGTCCTATGCCGGACGGAACTCTACGAGTTCAAGGGTATATGACTTTGAGCTCATGTACTACTCCCTTCTCACAAGGCGAGTAGTAATGCTTTACACGATGACCATTGACCTTAAATTCTTCACCCTTTTCATTCTCTAAATCCAAGAAACCCGATGGGTATACTTTCTTCACACGAAATGGTCCACTCCATCTTGATTTCAATTTCCTGGGAAACATACTCAAACGTGAGTTGTACAATAGGACTTCATCCCCTTCGGTAAAAATTCTCTTAGAGATTCGAGCGTCATGCCACCTCTTTGTCTTATCCTTGAAAAGTTGAGAACTTTCATATGTATTTTCCCGAAATTCTTGAAGCTCATGAAGTTGAAGAATCCTCTTTTCACCACTCAAAACACTATCAAAATTCATTTTCTTTGTGGCCCAAAATGCACGATGCTCCAATTCCACCGGTAAGTGGCATGCTTTGCCAAACACTAATTGAAATGGAGACATTTGAAGTGGTGTTTTGTAGGCGGTTCGATAGGCCCATAGAGCATCATTTAGCTTCTTTGACCAATCCTTTCTTGTTGAGTTGACCGTTCTTTCAAGAATCTTCTTCACTTGCCTATTAGACACCTCGGCTAGCCCATTTGTTTGTGGATGATACGGAGTAGCCACCTTATGATTTACCCCATAACTTGCCAACAACTTGTCAAGGAGTTTGTTCACGAAATGGCTTCCTCCATCACTTATCAACACTCTTGGCACTCCAAATCGAGAAAAAATGTGACTCTTCAAGAAATCAATCACTGTTTTTGAATCATTTGTTCGAGTGGCTACGGCCTCGATCCATTTCGACACATAGTCAACGGCCAACAAGATGTACTCATTTCCATAAGATGACGGAAACGGTCCCATAAAATCTATTCCCCAAACATCAAACACTTCCACTTCTAGAATCCCATTCAATGGCATCTCATTCTTCTTAGAAATGTTCCCACTCCTTTGACATTTGTCACACTTTTTCACAAACCCGTGACAACTTTGGAACAACTTTGGCCAATAGAAACCCGATTGAAGGATCTTGAGTGCAGTCTTCTCCCCTCCATAATGTCCTCCACATGGAGATGAATGACAATGAGTCATTATGCTATCCTACTCTTCCTTAGGAACACACCTCCTTATTATGGAATCCACACCTTTCTTATACAAGAAAGGGTCATCCCAATAATAAGAGGTGGCGTCCTTAAGGAATTTCTTCTTCTCATATGGAGTCATTCCATAGGGCAACCTCTCACACGTTATGTAGTTGGCTAAATCCGCATACCACGGGCCCTCATCTACCTTGCTCACCAAGTTCCCATTAATAAAGAAAAGATGTTCATCAGGAAATTCTTCCTTCACTTCTTCAATTGGCTCCTCAAAACCTTCCCCTCTTTCCAAGCGAGACAAATGGTCGGCCACCACATTTTCACTTCCTCTCTTGTCCCGGATCTCAATATCAAACTCTTGTAGCAACAAAATCCAACGGATGAGCCTCGGCTTGGAGTCCTTCTTCCCCATCAAATATCTAATTGCCGCATGATCCGTATAAACCACTGTTTTTGCCCCGATCAAGTATTGCCTAAACTTGTCAAAACCATACACAACGGCTAGCAACTCTTTCTCCGTGGTTGTGTAATTCACTTGTGCGGAGTTAAAAGTCTTTGAGGCATAGTATATTGCTCGAAATCTCTTCTCACGGTTTTGCCCCAAGACTACCCCCATTGCGAAATCACTAGCATCACACATTAGGATGAAAGGTTCACTCCAATCCGGGCTTATCAAGATGGGTGACGATATCAACGCCTCTTTGAGAGCCCTGAAACAAGATAGACATTCATCATTAAACTCAAACGGGACATCCTTTTCTAGTAAATGTGAAAGAGGCTTAGAAAGTTTAGAGAAATCTTTTATAAACCGCCTGTAGAAACCCGCATGCCCCAAAAATGAGCGAATTCCCTTTTCATTGGATGGTAGAGGAAGCTTTTCAATTGCAACCACCTTTGCACGATCAACCTGCAAACCCTTCACAGAAATATGATGACCAAGCACAATTCCATTGGTTACCATGAAATGACATTTTTTCCAATTCAAAACGAGGTTTGTTTCTTGACAACGTATAAGCACTTTCTCTAAATTTTCTAAGAAACTATCAAATGAACTCCCAAACACAGAAAAATCATCCATGAATACTTCCATTATCCTTTCAATTAAGTCATGAAAAATCGACATCATACATCGTTGGAACGTGGCAGGGGCATTGCATAATCCAAAAGGCATTCGCCTCCATGCAAACGTTCCATACGAGCTTGTGAATGTAGTTTTCTCTTGGTCTTCGGGGGCAATCATTATTTGATTGTACCCGAATAACCATCGAGAAAGCAATAAAACTCATGTCCACAAAGCCTATCTAACATTTGATCCATGAATGGAAGTGGAAAATGGTCTTTACATGTGGCTTTGTTCAATTCCCGGTAATCAACACACACTCTCCAACCGGTGGCCACCCGTGTGGCAATCACCTCGTTGGTATCGGTGGTGATCACAGTCATACCCCCCTTTTTGGTAACAACATGAAGAGGTGACACCCAAGGACTATCACTAATGGGGTAAATCATGCCCGAATTTAAAAATTTCAAAATTTCTTTCTTGATCACTTCTTGAATGATTGGATTAACCCTCCTTTGAGGTTGCACAACACTTTTAACATTCTCATCAATCCTAATTCTATGCATGCAAATTGATGGGTTAATCCCCTTGAGATCATCTATAGACCATCCTAAAGCATTCTTATTCCTAGCAAGCACCACAACTAACTTTTCAATCTCAACACAAGTTAAAGAAGATGAAACAATTACGGGATACCTCTCCTCCGTGTCTAGATATACATACTTGAGGTGCTCCGGTAGAGGTTTCAAACTCTCCTTCTTGCTTTCCTTCTTTTCCACGTCCTTCTCGTTCTCATCATGCAATGGTAGAAATTTCTCCTTCCCCCAAGCTTGATTCATTCCTTTTGCACTCTCCATTTCATACCTATCAAGAGAAAATTCATCAATATTGGCACAATCATCATTCAATGATAAATTTTTACTTAAAAATGAATTAGAATCTAAAGACAAGGTTGAGTTAGAGAATTCTTCCCATTCATTTTGAATGATGCTCTTGATTTCACTCACGAAACTACAACTCTCAACTTGATCGTGCTTCTAAAGAGTGTTGTATATTGAAAATTTGATCTCTTCATTGTTGAAGCTCAATTTCAACTCCCCATCCTTCACGTTGATCATGGCTTCTCCGGTTGCTAGAAAGGGTCGGCCTAGAATGAGAGGCACGTGCTCGTCCTCTACCATATCTAGTATCACAAAATCGGCCGGGAAGATAAACTTGTCCACTTTGACAAGTACATCTTCAACTATCCCTCTTGGACGAGCCACCGATCGATCCGCAAATTGAAGGGTCATAGAGACTTCCTTCACATCCCCCAAGTCTAACCTCTTATAGATTGAATAAGGCATGAGATTTACACTAGCTCCCAAATCACATAGAGCTAGTATAATCTCACTACCCCCAATTTCACAAGGCAAGTTGAAACTTCCGGGATCTTTGAGCTTCTTAGGAATGTTCCTTTGCAAAAGGGCACTACATTCTTCGGTCAAGTTCACTGTTTCATGCTCTCCCAACCTTCTTTTCTTTGACATGACCTCCTTTAGGAATTTCATGTAGTGGGGCATTTGCTCTAATGCATCAACAAAAGGTAAGTTGATGTGAATCTTCTTGAAAATCTCCAAAAATTTTGCAAACTTATCCGCCATTTTCTGCTTCATGTACCTTTGTGGAAAAGGTGGAGGTATTGGGGTCATAGGAACTCCCCATCGATCACAAGGGACATCCTCACCTTTCTTCTCTCTCAATTCCTTAGCTCGCTTCCACTTTGGTACCCACTTTTCAGATTTTGTTTCTTGTTGAGCTTCTTTTGATTTGTCTAACTCTCTTTTATCCTCTTGCATGGTCTTCTTCATTTCTTCTTCCTCTTCATCATCCTCTCCTCGATCAAATTCATTTTCTACCTCAAGCTCCTCTTCTTCTTGGAGTTTCTCATCACCTTCACGACCATCACCCTTCTTCTCACCCTCCTCTTCTTCCAAATCTTCGGGCATTTGAAGACCATCATATCTCTTTCCACTTTGCAATTGTATTGCTTTGCAATGCTCTCTTGGGTTCACTTCGGTTGTGGAAGGAAATTTTCCTTTGTTTTGCATTCCACTCACCGTCGTGGATAATTGCCCCATTTGGAATTCAAGATTTTTGAGTTGGGCACCAAATTGAGCTCCTTGTTGAGCTATAGTAGCATTCAATTGAGAATTTTGTTGAGCTATCGTGGCGTTTGTTTGAGCAACCATTTTTGCTAGCTCCTCCATTCTTACTTCCATAGTTTCACATCTTTCCGTCCTCTTGACCAATAGTTGGAGTAGCTCATCCGAAGTTGATTTTCCTTCTCCACTTGAAAATTTGGATCCCGGGTCCACTCCCGGTGGAAGTTGGATGACTCCTTTTTGATTGGCGTAAGAAAAATTCTCATGCTTTCGATTGTTTGGATAGTACCCTCCACCTCCTTGAGAATTCCCTTGAAATGAAGAAGTTTGTCCCCATTGATTTCCATGAAATGCTCCTTGCGGTTGAGAAGAGCTCCCCACTTGATACCCTTGATTTGGTCCTTGTTGGAATGGAGGTCTTGGTTGACTTTGACCTTGAGGTCCTTGATACTCTTGCCCTTGTCTTCCACCTTGAAAATTTTGTGAATATCCTCCTTGGTTTCCCCCTTGATAACCCCTACCCATGTAATGCACATCTTCAAATTGGGTCATTGGGTTTTGGACATTGTTGTTAAGCTCTAAAGATGGAGGATGATCTCTTGCTTGGCCATGGGAGAGAGCATTCATCTTTTCCAAAATAGTTGTCATGAATGTTTGCAACATCACATCACGATCATCAACTCGATTAACACGATTCCTTTGAATTGTATCAACATTCCATTGGGAAGAATTGCTAGCCACAACATCAAGGATTTTCATAGCCATTCCCGCCGGAAGATCCAAAAATCCTCCGCCCGCACAAGAATTTAAGAAATTTTGTGCTTCGGCGTCCATCCCACAAAAGAATGAAGCTAGAATCTCTTCATCGGGATACCCATGTTGTGGACACGATATCAACATGTTATTCATTCGCTCCCATGCATCTTTAAGACTTTCATTGGGCTTCCTTTGAAACTTTGAAATCTCATGTTTTGCCTTAACCGTTCTTGAGGGAGGATAGAATTTGAGTAAGAACTTGTTGCTAATCTCATCCCACGTGCTCACACTACCCGGAGGTAACACTTTGTCTAACCAAGCCTTCGCTTTCCCCGTTAGTGTGAATGAGAACATCCTCAATCTTTTGGCATCTTCAGGTACCTCGTTCCTCTTGAACGTATCGGCTAAGTTGAGAAAATTCCTCAAGTGCATGTGAGGGTCTTCCTTCTCAAGCCCCTCGAATTGATTCTCCATTAACAATTTGAGCATAGCCGGTGCTATCTCAAAATTGTTGGCTTCTACATTTGGCCTAGCGATGCCATCGTAATACTCTCTTTGCCTTGACTCAAAATGTTCTCTAATTGGCCTTCCCTCAAATTGCATGAGTAATGGAATAGCCGGATATCTTTGCTCTTGGTTTGGTGGATTTGGATTTTGTGGTGGTGGTTGTGGTGAATTTGGAGGTAGTGGGTGATTTTGAGGTTGGAAGTATGGAGGTATAGGATATGGATAGTGTGGTGGAGGTGGATTAGGTTGAGGTTGTTGACCTTGTGCTTGTTGGTTTTGAGGGAAATTTGGGTAGAAGCCGTAATATGGATATTGGTAAGGGTTTGGGTATTGGTTTGGTTGAGCTCCCACTTCAACTTGGTGATGAACCGGTAGAACGGCTCCCCCTTGAACCGCTTGTGCACCTTGCACATTTTCTCCATTCCCTTCTCGAGCTTCGTTCCCATGGTTCGGATTATCTGCCTCCGGATTGTTTCCTTCCATTTCTTGATTTCTTCCTCTTCGATTCCTTCTTCGGTTTCTTCTTCTTGCGTGTGCCTCGATCTCGTGGTCAATTGGTTGAACTTGTCCTCCTCTTGCTCTCGTGATCATGCACCTACAACAAGTACCAAGTATCAAACTCAAACAAAAACAAAACAAAAACAAAGAAAGTAAATGCAACTACCAACTCTACTCAACAAATCCTAAGTCCCACCTAAAGCGATCAAACTAGGTCCCCGGCAACGGCGCCATTGACTTGGTCGGATGTTTTCGAAAAAATATTTTCCTACTCCCCCGCAAGAGTACGGGATCGTCGTAGTAGTGAAAGTAGACTTGGACCAAGTAGTTATCGAACCCAAAGGATTTAGGAGTGCAGTGGAGCCCCAAAGTTGTGCGTCGGCATGGTACTATAGTGACGAGCAAGTTGACATTCGAAAATTAAACTAATGCAAAAATTAAATCTAGAAAGCAATTAAACTATTAAACTAACTTTCAATTAAGAAAGTGCAAGAGAGAAAAATGCTTCGAGTGTCTTCACAGTGTAATTCACTAGTGTGTGTGACAAATTCACAACCTATCATTGCCTTTTTCTAGATGTTTGCTAAGAGCGATCACAAAAGTGTGTAGACCAATCCCTTTTGAGGCCTAGGTGAACAACGTGGACTAACTAGCAATTCCTAATTATGTCCCATAAGCTCCTAAGATCGTGAATACCTAAAAACACGCGATGCATCTCTAGAATCCCCCCTTCACTAAGTACCCTAATATTCAAATTAAGATCCCTAATGTCTAATGATGGGGGATCTAGCAACCGACCCCCTCTCGGGCAACCGATTACTATTTAACTCAAATTAATTAGTCAAAACTTTCACCTAAATATCAATCATGCATACCCAACTCTCGTTGCAATACACAAAATTAAATACATAAGCTAATCAAATCAACTAATTAATTGAGACATACAAAGCCCATCAATAGAAATATTCACATCAAGAAATAAACATAATCAAAGCTATAAATCCATCAACACACTAATTTCATACATTGATTCAACACTCAAAGCAAAGAAAATTAGCCCATGGTTCTAGAAGAGACACCCATGGCTAATAAGCTAAAATAACACATAAAAATAAAATTAACCATCAAAGCTTGAAATTAAAGAAAGATACCACCTCTAATGATGAAATAGAAATACAAATCTTCAATAGCTTCAATCCTTGCTTGAAATGTAAAAACAACTAATGAAATATAAATATAATCTAATCTAGAAATTAAAAGAAAAATAAAAGAAAAGAAAACTAAAAAAACTAGGGGATTAGGGTTCTTGTGTGTGATGATTGTATGTTGTATGCCCTAAAAAAAATCTGAGAATGTGGGTATAAATAGTGGGGGAAGAAATCTTGAGACGAATTTTGCAAAGAAATCCCTGAAAAATGGTGAAAATTCGGATTTTTTTACCAAAAACTACTGAGTTGACCCGGTCAACTCGAGCGAGCTGACCAACTCGACCGGGCCTCTTGGTCGAGTAAGGCGAAATGGCTTCGAACGTTCTGTATAAATCGACATCCGCTCGCGCGAGTCGAATGACTCGATCGAGTTGCTCGATCGAGTTTGGAAACACGCTTCTGTGAATTGCACGACTCTTTCATGCGGGTCCCTCTCTTCTTCTTCGTCTTTCTTTTCCGGCAATGGGCAGTGGCTGAGCTTTTCTGGACATGGCGTACATGGTGCGACGGCGAATTCCAGTTTCCGGCGACGTTGGCTACGAAGCTTTCCGGCAAACAATGGCTTCTCCGGCGTCCTCCATTAATGGCTGCTGGGATGAGCTTTGCCGGCGTGAGCTTCGATTCCAGGCAACGCAGCAATTTCCGGCGATTAGTGAGGTGTGAGCTTCACAAATTCTGGTGGCAGCTCTTGATGATGGTGGCGGCGAAGCTTTAAAATTTCTGGCACTCGAGTTTCCGGCGAGAGGTGGTGGTACGAATTCCGGCCGCGTGAAATTTTCCGGTGTGGTGGCGGCTTTGGGCGGCGGCGAGGCACTGCGTCGAGGCGGCTTCGGATTCCGGTCATGGCTTCGATTCCGGCGTTTGTAGCTTTCTTTCTCTTTCTTCCTAACAAAATAGCATGAATGCTTTCTCTCTCCACGATTGGATGAATATAGCTGTAAGCTTTCATTTTCCTTCTTCAATCTCGTGGGTCCCAGCTGCTTTTGTTTCTTTCTTCTTCTTCTTTCTTAATTTGCCAATCACGTGGGTTGCAGCATCCAATTTATCAATTCCTTCCTAATTTGCAAATGGGCCTCCAATCTTGGGCTTCTCCTTTTAATCCTTCTGGGCCTCTTTTAATTAATCACCTTGGGCCGAAAATCATTTAATTAAAATGAGACCACTTAATTCCCTTTCTCGACTCGTTTTCTTCTCGATTTTTCTCCTCGCTCCTCCGATCATCTTCACAAAATTAAAGGCACGTGTTTTCTTCTAAAAATATTCAATTTCCTGCAAAAATAGCAAAACACGCCTTTCTCGACTATTAAGCACAAATGGTTAAATTAATGTAAATAATCACATAAAATCCAATAAAATGAGTAAATAAATTGCATGAATTTCGAGCAAAAATCACACTAATCAATCAACAAAATGAAAGGTAAAAAAAAAAAAAAACAATAATAGGACATTAGTAGGTATAAATGACCAACAAAGTTACCAAAAAATAAAGAAAGAAAAAAATGAACGATGAAGATTAGATGACTAAGATTCGATCGACGGTCAAGAAAATCTCCCTCCAAAACCTAAAAATGGAAGAATAGGGTGTATTATATATTATAGATTCTCTCCATCTCATTTTAGATTGCTCAAGGGAATATAACTCAAGTTTTAATGATAAAATTATTATTAGTTTTAAAAGATATAAAGTTGCGAACATATTGGTCATTAATTTCTGTTATGGAAGGAAGTTTGTTATTGCTTAAGGGTATATTTGGAAATGTAGTGGTGTGATGTGCAGATAAATTAAGATGTTTATAAGGGATTAGTTTGAGAGGGTAGAATTGATTTTTTTTTCAATTTAGATATGAGAAAAAAAATCTAGATATTCAGCAATATAAAATGGAACGAATAACATATTATTTATTTAACTATAAGATATTAGTTGTAAACCAATTTCTTAGTAATATTGATTTATACAAGAGCAACTCCTTTATTTTATGTTACACTATACATTTTAAGTAATTGTTTCTAAAAAAAGTTATGCATACCCTCAAATTTTTTTCTGGATCCGCCACTGATGCTACATGCCTTCAGAACTTAGATAGATAACTTACACAGTGATGCCTTTTGGTTTAAAGAATGCTGATGCTACTTATCAACGTGCTATGACTGCTATTTTTCATGATTTAATGAAATAAATTAAATATGTAATTCACTTTTTATTTTTTAACTTAACTATCAAACCTCTCCAACATGGATGTCGAAAGCCGTACCCCATCCCTCTTCAACCGAACATTGATTCAAAGTTTAATACTATAATATGATACAATAATAATAAAAATAACTGTGTTAATAATACTAACATTCCTAGCTATACATTATAGTTATACATCATAACAGCACACAAGTAATATTTTGTAGTAAAATGAATATATATTTTTTAAAAATATTAATACTAACAAATTAATACTCCCTCCGCCCCCGAGCTTTCTTCCCACTTATTTTTGTTGAATGGTTTAAGGAAGTGTATTTGTTTATTAATATATGGTGGGTCACATGTTGACTTTTGGGATAAAGTAATGAATAGTGTTGAAAAGTTAATTGAATGTGTGACACTATGGTAATATATTGTGAATTTGAAGGTCAAAGGTTATATGTAATAAAATGTTATTTTTGCCATTTAGGGAATGAGAAATATACTGGGGACGGCCCGAAAAGAAAAGTGAAAAATTTACTCAGGGACGGAGGGAGTATATTTTAGTTAAACAACTAATACTTTTAAAAGCACACATGAATTGTACAATGCATTTTATACATAAAAGTTTTTGTCTTCTAATGATAATAATACTAAGACAAACTTTTGTATAAAAATGATTCGTGACAATGCTTGAAAAGTTTAATTTATGAAAAAATTGATTAAGAGTATTAAAATCTCACCAAAAATGTCAAGAATTGGAACCGGTAATATCATATAATTGTTCATGAGTATCAATAACAATTGATTTTTTTACTATTTAAATTCTTTCATATTTAATATTAAAAAAAAACATATTATAATATTTAAATTAAAGTATCAAGTTTTAAAAAAGAAAAACACTTAATAAAGTATCAAATATTTGAACAAGAGCATCAATAATTAGACCATTGTTCATGAATTTAAACAGTGGTTCATAATCTACTCTAATATTAATCCCAATTGGTGATGTGCCATTTTTTAATGTCAAAGTGTAGTGTGAACAAGTTTCACTATAAACAAATTTGGAACGTATTAGTTGTTTCACTAAAAGGTACTCCTATTAATTTATTCTAATTAAGAGTATTAGTTGTTTCACTAAAAAGTATTTCACTACTACAAATATGGACTTAGATAGCGTTACTTAGACAACGTTTATAGAAAACGCTCTCCAAAATATAGCTTGGAGAGCGGTTATATTAAAAAAAAAAGGAGAGAAAACGGTTTTGGACCGCTGTCTAAGATTTTATCTTAGAGAGCGGTTATGAATCGCTGTGTAAGTGCAAAAATGTAAGACAGCGGTTTGAAACCGCTGTCCAAGTGAAAATTTGCAAAGCGGTTCGAAACCGCTGTCCAAGTCTTGGACAGCGGTTATTAACAGCTATCTAATCGGACCAGTTCTCTATATAAAATTGAAACGCAGCTAGCCCTAATTATTTCCCCCACCTGATCGATCCCCTCCGACGACACATGTCCTGCTGCTGCCGCCTCTTCTACAGTGCGCGATGTTCTCCCTTCTCCGTTCGACCCACCGACAGCACAGCCTCTCTCACGACCGTACCCTCCTAGCGCCGCCGCCACCCATCTTTCTCTTCAAACGACCACCACCGCCTTCGACGACATAGCCGACCGCGTAGCCTCTCACGGCCGCGCCCTCGCTGTCAACCGTCGCCCATCTCCTCCTTCGAACGGCCGCCGCCTCACTCTCATCGGCCTTGCACGACCACCAATCGACGCCCCTCTCTTCTTCCGTTGCTGTCGTTGCAGCACCGCAAGACCAATATCGATTCTGGTACCGATAGAAAGCCCTTGACGAGGAGAGTAATACCCCTCAATCAATTTGATCGGACCTCGAAAAAACTGTAAGTTTCCGGAATTACCTATATTTTTGTGAAGTGTATGAAAACCTATACGTTAAAGTTGGAATTAATGTACAAAGAAAGAAAGAGGTATATGTTATAAGAGGAAGGCTATATATGTGCTATAATATAATTTACCGTTCATCTTTTTAATTTTCAAGATTTGTTGCATGCTTCCATATATATACGCTTACTGCTGGAGTCAATTTGCATATATGAAGAAGAAAATATTTCTTTATTTTGGTTTGAGGGAGAAACCGTGTTATACAATAAAGGTGGGAGGAGATAAGTTTAGTTGAGAAAATTATGGAATATGGAGGCTCTTATCCACTACTAATTAAAGCCGTGGAAATATGCATTCCCCAATAATAATAAGATTACTTTTAATATGCTCTTATCACTAAAGCCGTGGAAATATATATGCTCTTATCCACTCTTACTCATTACTTTTAATAATAATAAGATTTGAATTTAAATGAACTTATAGAAATTTTTTATTAATAAATTTCTAAAATAAATAACTCAATAATTTTTTTAAGTGAGTTACAGTTCATAATTTTTTTTTCTGTTTGTGGGATATATGTTATGGTAAAAGAGATACAAGATATGTTTGTGGTGTATATTCTTTAATCATGTTCTATTTAATTTCAATTCTTTAGTCCCATTCAATTCTTTAGTCATAATATCTAATTAATTTTTCAATGTTTGCAGTTTACCTATAATCGTTCGATTGCTTCTTACAACAAGAAAAGATTGGACAAATGGAAAATGGATTGGACGGGATATGATCGATTCTTGTATTCTATGACATTATTAATTTTGATACCATGTAATTTATATATTAATTTGTGATGACATATATTTAATATTTTTGGTGTATTTAATTGATGTGTATGTTTATTTGTTTGATATTTTGGTGTTGAATTTATATATACTAGTATAGATTTTGGTAATTTCGTATTTTAAAATATAAAAAAAAATTATTAAAAAAAATTATTAAAAAAAATTATATAAAAAAAATCATAAAAAAATATATAAAAAATCGCGTAAATAAATAAAAAATATATATATATTAGACAGCGGTTATTAAGACAGCGGTTTATAACCGCTGTCTAAGTCTTTACCTTAGATAGCGGTTTATAACCGCTGTCTAAGTGCCTTCTGAACTTAGCTGTTTCTTGGAAAACGTTTTTAACCGCTATCTAAGGGCAAAAGTAACCGCTTTCTAAGGCCTAATATGTACTAGTGTTTGTTGGAGTATTAGTTGTTTCATAAAAAATATTAATGAAAAGTATTAGTTATTCTCATAAAAAAATATCAGTTGAAAACCAAATTTATTATGAAACTTGTCCACCCTCTACATAATTTTTTTAAAATTTGTTGAACCAAACAAACTCATATTGCATATATATATATATACTAGTGCTAAACCCGCGATTATCGCGGAACTGTATATAAAATTTATGGTAAAATTATTAATTAATTTATTTTAAGTATTATAAATGTGGTTACTATTATTATTTTAATTATTTAATTTTTTATTGTATTTCTTAAAATGTTAGCTAATAATAAATAATTATATTTCAATGACAATAAACTATAAATTCATGACATCTATTATTGATCAAATGTTTAGAAAATAATGCTTACAAATTGAGGAAAATCTATCTATAAACAATATTTGTGGTGTATTTGGAAGGATTTCCTTTAGAATCAAGTGACAGAATCTTCAATCTTCTACTTGAACTAACTCCGGATACTGCAACATAAAGTTGACCATGAGTGAAAACAGGCTTGGGAAGATACAATCCAACAGTAGAAAGCGATTGCCCTTGACTTTTATTTATTTTCATGACAAAACACAGTAGAATTGGAAATTATCACCTTGTAAAATATACCGGCATTGTAGGATCAAAATTTGTCAATGTAATTCTTGAAATGAAGACTTTATTTCCAATATTCCTTCCAGATATTATTTCAGTCTAGAGATGTGGTTATCAAGTTTTGTGACGATCAATCTTGTTCCATTGCACAAATCGGATTTGTGATCAATACTTCTTAGTAACACTATAGACACTCCTTCTTTCAAGATCAGACGGTGATTTGACATTCCAGAACACCTAACAGAATTCAAAAATTCAACTATAACCATCTGTCCATTACCTCCTTCTCGAAATTTAGAGACACAAATACTGTCTGAGCTTAAGTATACTTTAGTATCACCCGAAATCAGATAAAAACTTATCATTTATAAACTCCACATCTCAATGAGTAGGTGCAAGTATTGTTTTATCCTCAAAGTATTTATGTGTCCTTAAATTATCAATCAAGGATGGATAAATTTTTTTCTATTATAGATGCAATTGGAGCAACAACATCACAAATTAAATTATCTTTCAGAATCTCAATCTCAGTGACATCATCTTGCCTATTTCTAATTTTCTCATCACCAACTTTCAGATTCCACCTTGAGAAGTTAACAATATTATCATCATTTGAGGACGTATTGAGATCAGAACGTTGTAATCTCATGTTCTTCGTCAATCTTAAATTCTTAATATTGAAAACAAATAAGATGTATTTAGTTTTTCAATAATAATTTAAAAAAAAAATATTATCATTTAATAAAAGATGCATAAAATACCTTGCAATGATCTCACAAATATGAAGCATTGATAGTTGAGTGCACAATATCCTCTCGACTTCCTTTGGGTATAACATGGAGTCCCTTTCTGAAATCTCTTCAAGCACAATGATTTTACCACCAAAAGACATATCACTCATGGTTCCATCTAGAGATCTAACAATATCCCTCAAGTTTCTATCCAAAGCTAAATCTGTTAATCGTTGATGTCTCATATCATATAATAAGTTTTGTCTTCAATAATAGTTATGACAAATGTGTCCCCAGCTTTATGTTACACGTGAAGGTCTCATCAATATTAAGCGGTATAACAAATCTTGAATGAGCAGTACGTCCGTCGGACAGAAGAGTGATGTTATTCCACTTGATGCAACATTAAGAACTATATTATCTTCCGAACGTATTGTTGCGGAGATCGTTCTCCAAATGAATGTCTTTCCAGTTCCACCATATCCGTATAAAAAGAAGACTCTTCCTTTTTGCAACCAAACAACTTCAAGTATTTCACTAACCACAAATTTTTGTTCTTGAGTTAGAGTTGAACTTAACTTGTCATATTCTTCTCTTTGTTCAGGCCGATCGTAATTCAATTCTTGTTATTTACTACATCTTTCTCAAACTCAAAATCTGGTACTGACATTGATGTAAATCTACTCAAAGTGGATCCATTCATCTGCAGTAGCTTATCAATTTTAATTAAAGCCAACTTGTTCAACTTTTCACTGTTAAGCTATAAATCTAAAAAAAAATTACAAAAAATATAATTGTAAATTATTTTTACAATATAAATCAATTAATTTTTTTTAAAGATGTTATACCTGTAATATTCAATATTCATCTTCTTTTATAGAGTATATCATCTGGCATACACTCCCACGTCTTTTCGAACACGGTTTCTGGAGAGTTCATTGAAGATGACATGAGAAGAATAATGAATAAGTTCCTCACGTGATGAGCGCTTGTCCAATAACTTACCTCTGTTATCCCATCAATGTACTCAAGATCATCATCCAGCAATCTCATTGAATAGCAAGCATCCTTAAAGGTAACATACACAATATCACCAATGGTTCGTATCACCTCAAAAGATGTTGATTCGTTACTATAAGACAATAAGAGATACAAATAATACTCTTCACCAGCCCCCAATAGAACACTGTATAGTCTTCCCAGAGAAAATCTATTGTACTTTCTCTTTTCCCACTGATATTATTTTCTACCCCAAACATACATCTTTGGAAATTCCAGATAAGTCAGCTTCTTTGCATCCTCATCATCAGTTTTATTTTTATCCATCCACGCCAAGAACATTATATTACCTGAAGATGGTCTTTCGAGTACATCATCAATGTAATCTTCATCTCGAAAAATAACTCTCTGTTGATTAGGAAGATGGAAATCCAATCTCATAACCGCTGGATACCTATAATGTATATCGAACTGAAGAGTTCTCCAAACTGCTTCACACGGAGATATGTATCTACAGTTTACGAAATTTTCCACTTCGCCTTTTGATTTTTATTCACCTTTAGTGGCCCCTTTCTTCTCCACATTAGCTATAACCCATCGACTTCTTTATTGATATACTTGAACAAATACTTGATGAATTTATACCTATTGAACCACTCAACATTTATATTACCTTGATACCTTCGCAACAATATTGGACTGTAAAGAACTACAAAACGTTTATCCAAATGAACAATTCCTTTATCAACAGTGACCCCGTACTTCTTCTTCTATACAGTGGGAAACCTTCGTCATCAACATATGTAAACTCATTATAACTCTTTGGAAAATTCTTTGAGCAAATGTTGTTGACCATGCAAGGAGAATTTATTTTCACCAATCCACAGGGTTAGTGAATCATGTAGTCACTTACCAAATCATACAAAATACATCATCATCTTTATCTAGTATTTCTACAGATATGATACGGTCAACATCCTTCGGATTTGGAATTTTGTTTTCATGGTTTAGAAACAAAAGAATTTGAGCATGTAACAATCCTCTTTTCTGAAATTCCACTGAGTATAACACTACAGATTGAAAATATTTGAATCAAGTTATATACTAAAATAATTTAATAGAAATATAAAGTTATTTTATTCATGATAAATATTATGGAGCTAAAAATTTAATAAATATAAAAAGATAAACTTACATGCATCAATTTTTTCAAATATTTGAAGTTCCTTAAACTCCTTCACAATACGATCAAGTTTCATCTTAAACATTCTGTAGAGAATATATGGCCTATCAACAGATTCAAGACCTTTCTCATTTAAGAATCTTGTAATTTGGGGCCATTTTAGATTGCAAGTAATTGTGATAAATAAATCTGGGTAAGAAAAATACTTGCAAAGTGTCATGACATCTTGAAAATTTTGAATCATATACCTAGGTCTGTCTGTGAAGGATGCAAACATTATTCTTTTACCCGTAGAAGATGGATCCACATCACCTCTATCAACTGCAGTTTTCATATCATTCACTCTGCTAGACCTCAATTTAACTTGATTAAATTTTATAAATAACAACCTTTCCGACTCAATCATAGTATATGAATCCACCAAAAATTGCTGGAAAAATCTCTTAGATAGGAATAAAGTTTGTTTTATTATTATGCTCGTGTATCTAAACGAAAAGAATTCTCGCATTGTTAGTCTGATTTTTTTTCTTGTTGTAAAACCAACATCATTATGAACCACATCAATCCTATAAACATCCTCGTCATACAAGAACAATAAATGATACTGTAATGGAATATAAGATGGATGTAATTCACTTATTCTTTACAATTCACTGCTACGAGTCTTTTAGTATCACATCTCTTTTTTCCATAGCTGCATCATGTCCCCTGGAATAAGAGCTACAACTTCAGAAGCAATAGGAAGGTTATAAACTCTTCCAACTGAACTCCTTCTTTCTAGCAAATTTAATCACAAATTTGGCTCACCTCCAGACATAATACTTTTCCTTGCGAAATTGCATTGCAAATGGATTGAAAGTATCCACCATCCTCTTAAGTTCACCAACAATACTATCATTCAGTTTATCCTTCAATCTCCTCAAGTACAAATAAAATAATTGAATTGATTAAAAAAATTAATTATAATTATTATATTTTATAATTTGTTCAACTAAAATAATACAAAAGATAAAATATATTGTAAGAATCAGACTCATCACAATGCGATAATTTTTTTCCTTTATTGATTCTCATTTCGTCTAAATCTTCTAAATTTTTTTGGTGTATCTATGCATCTCAATATATTGTTTATATTTTTCTTTTGTAGGATAAGAATCTATACATCTCAAGGTATTGTAAATTTCATCAATTCATCTTTCGTGTGAATCCGTATTTCTTTTTTGCAGGATATGAATCTATAATTGTCAAGGTATTTATATTTTATTTTATGTTTTTGATCATTTAATTGTATTAATTTAATCCGCATCTTTTGCTTAATCTCTTTTACTAATGATTATTTCAATGTATATTATTATAATTCTTTAAATAACAATTTTTATGTTTATTTATATTTCTATAAATAATAATATTTATATTGATTATAATTTAATTTGAATGTTATAGATACATCAAAATATACCTTTGATATTTTCAATTGATTAACAAATCTGTTTTTTTTTAAATCAATAATAATGTAAATTCTTGACTATTTTTTTAATATGATGAAAACTTTCTTAATCATTCTTTATAGATAAAACATAAGCATCGAACCTTGGAGAATAAATTTTAATATGATGAATCATTTCGAAAATAATTTATATTTTTTATATTTTTAAAATCTGAATACTTTCTACTATGTAAAATTCTGATTTTTTTTTAAATTCGAAGATTTATTAAATATGTTAATATTGTTGCTCTTAGTTTTTTTTAAAGGAAAAAATGACTCTTTTCAAAATATGTGATTTAATATTGTAAATTCATACATTAATCAATATATAAATTTATCTTAATTATATACTTTATTTATTTATATTAATTTTAAATTTAATTTTATGCTATTATTTTTGTATCATTGAATATAGATTACTTATATTAGGTAAATTTGACTCTTTTATAAAACATGTATTTTAATTAATCTTAATTTATATATTATCTAAATACATCCCATTTTTATGAATATATAAATATAGACTAATTATATTAGGAAAAGTTGACTACTTTTTTATAGTATGATTTAAGTCATATATTTTTTAATTACATAAAATATTAGGTAAATTTGATTTTTTATAAAACATGTGTTTTAATCAATCTCAACTTATAATTTGTCTAAATACACTCTATTTTTATGAATAATTAAATATAGATTTCATAGATGTCATAATTTTTTCCTTTCAATTGGATTTCATAGCTTATAAATAATGTTGCATAGTGATATAAAGAGATTCGACCTTTTTTTTTTAATTAGATGAACGTATATTGTAAGTTGGAGAATCTTTGTGAAAAATTTATTATTTTAATATATAAAAGATCACATGACGTAGTATTTTGAAATTTAATATTTTGGAATGTAATTTCGAAATTAGGGACTATATCATCATATTATATTAGTCAATTTTTTCTAATATAATTAATCTTTTATCAATAAATTTATAATTGATGTAAATAAGTAAAGTATATAATTAGTTTAAATTTATATATTGATTGGTGTATGACTTTATAATTAAATCACATGTTTTAAAAAAGATCAAATTTCCCTAAAAATATTGAAGACATTAAATTATTTTTGAATTTAAAAAACAATTAGAATTGTTACTCGGTTGAATTTATCAAAGGCATATTTTGGTTGTATATATAACATTCAAATTCATACTCAAAAAATTATTTATTATTAATGAATCATGATTTTTTTTTTTTTAAAAGATATCCACCATCCAAAAATAGTTGAAAAATGTTAGTTTGAAGAATACATTATTTACTTATTTTATTTTTAAAGATACCACTAACCAAAAATTTAGGATTTAGGAATGTAGGATAATATAAAATTACCTAATAAATTATCTTACTAAATTATCATTCAAAATTAGTCAACTTTTCCTAATATATTCAAATTAAAATTTAAAATTGATTAAATAAGTAAAGTTTATAATTATTATAAATTTATATATTGTTCCTAATATAATTATTTCAAATCTAATCTTTTAAAATAATATATAAAATATATCCATCATCCATATTTGTTAAAGATCCGAATAATTAATATTTTATAAAGAGTCTAATATATATTCCTAAAATATTTGAATATTCGTATATTTGATATATTCCTAATATTCGTATAATTAATTATTCCAATATATATTCGTATATTTTAAAATATTCGTATAATTAATTAAAATATTTGAATATTCGTATATTTAATTATTCCTAATATATATTCGTATAATTATTACATAAAATATTAGGTATTATTTGAATATTCGTATAATTAATATTTTTTGAATTACATAATATATTTCGAAAGATATATTCATCATCATCCAAATTTGAACGATTCTTCATCATTATAGAATTAAATAAAAATAAAAATTATAACTTCTCATAAAGAATATTATTTATAGAATTTTAAATAATACATTGAATAGTAATTAATACATTATAATGTTAAAAAAATCTAATTTTTAACATATAATCATTGATTCTTCATCTTCACAATAAAATTGATCTTCCACTTCGTCTTCATATGAAAAATTGATCATCAACTTCATCTTCATTGTTGATGTTCAATCCTAAATATATAATTAAAAAAATCACACAATAATCATTTTCATACGAATAAAATAAAATTAAACAATAATTAATAAAAAAACAAAAATCAAATAATTAGTAAATAGAGTAAATACCTTTAGACACGTAGAAATTTGTATTCCTCCAAATCACCAAAAAAAAAGTGAGTTTAAGGAAATGATCATTGGTAGAAGAGATTAGACAAAATATGAAGATTAAATTCATACACCAAATCTATAAAATAAAATAGAAAACAAAAAGTAAATACCTTAAGATGAAGATCCTGCAAAAAAAAGAAATATTAAGATTGAATATATTGGGATGAACATCCTGCAAGAAAAGAAAAACATGAAGATTTAGATGAAAAGAAATATAATATAAAACTTCATAGAAAAATTGAAAAGAAGAAGAAGAAGAATTGGAATAGGATGTGGAGAAATTATTGTAATTGATTTTTGGTTGTGTGAGATACATGGTATATATAGAGGAAATGTGAAAAAATCAATGGTCAAGATTAGATTAAATATTAAGATTCAATGGCTGAAAATAGTTTTAAAAGTCAATGAATTGGGTGAATGAGAGGAGAATATTTTTAAAATAGAGGCTTGAGAGCTTGCCACATAGGATTCCAAAACTTTGTCTTTATAATATACTAGTGCTAAACCCGCAATTTTCGCGGAACTGTATATAAAATTTATGGTAAAATTATTAATTAATTTATTTTAAGTATTATAAATGTGGTTACTATTATTATTTTAATTATTCAATATTTTTATTGTATTTTTTAAAATGTTAGTTAATAATAAATAATTCTATTTCAATGACAATAAACTATAAATTCATGACATCTATTATTGATCAAATGTTTAGAAAATAATACTTACAAATTGCGGAAAATCTCTCTATAAACAACATTTGTGGTGTATTTGGAAGGATTTCCTTTAGAATCAAGTGACAAAATCTTCAATCTTCTACTCGAACTAACTCCGGATACTGCAACATAAAGTTGACCATGAGTGAAAACAGGCTTGGGAAGATACAATCCAACAGTAGAAAGCGATTGTCCTTGACTTTTATTTATTTTCATGACAAAACACAGTAGAATTAGAAATTGTCACCTTGTAAAATATACCGGCATTGTAGGATCAAAATTTGTCAATGTAATTCTTGAAATGAAGACTTTATTTCCAATATTCCTTCCAGATATTATTTCAGTCTAGAGAATGTGGTTATCAAGTTTTGTGACGATTAATCTTGTTCCATTGCACAAATTGGATTTGTGATCAATACTTATTAGTAACACTATAGACACTCCTTCTTTCAAGATCAGACGGTGATTTGACATTCCAGAACACCTAACAGAATTTAAAAAATCAACTATAACCATCTGTCCATTACCTCCTTCTCGAAATTTAGAGACATAAATACTGTCTGAGCTTAAGTATACTTTAGTATCACCCGAAATCAGATAAAAACTTATCATTTATAAACTCCACATCTCAATGAGTAGGTGCAAGTATTGCTTTATCCTCAAAGTATTTATGTGTCCTTAAATTATCAATCAATGATGGATAAATATTTTTTATTATAGATGCAATTGGAGCAACAACGTCACAAATTAAATTATCTTTAAGAATCTCAATCTCAGTGACATCATCTTGCCTATTTCTAATTTTCTCATCACCAACTTTCAAATTCCACCTTGAGAAGTTAACAATATCATCATCATTTGAGGACGTATTGAGATCAGAACGTTGTAATCTCATGTTCTTCGTCAATTTTAAATTCTTAATATTGAAAACAAATAAGATGTATTTAGTTTTTCAATAATAATTTTAAAAAAAATATTATCATTTAATAAAAGATGCATAAAATACCTTGCAATGATCTCACAAATATGAGCATTGATAGTTGAGTGCACAATATCCTCTCGACTTCCTTTGGGTATATCATGGAGTCTCTTTCTGAAATCTCTTCCAAGCACAATGATTTTACCACCAAAAGACATATCACTCATGGTTCCATCTAGAGATCTAACAATATCCCTCAAGTTTCTATCCAAAGCTAAATTTGTTAATCGTTGGTGTCTCATCTCATATAATAAGTTTTGTCTTCAATAATAGTTAGGACAAATGTGTCCCCAGCTTTATGTTACACGTGAAGGTCTCATCAATATTAAGCGGTATAACAAATCTTGAATGAGCAGTACGTCCGTCGGACAGAAGAGTGATGTTATTCCACTTGATGCAACATTAAAAACTATATTGTCTTCCAAACGTATTGCTGCGGAGATCGTTCTCCAAATGAATGTCTTTCCAGTTCCACCATATCCGTATAAAAAGAAGACTCTTCCTTTTTGCAACCAAACAACTTCAAGTATTTCACTAACCACAAATTTTTGTTCTTAAGTTAGAGTTGAACTTAACTTGTCATATTCTTCTCTTTGTTCAGGCCGATCGTAATTCAATTCTTGTTATTTACTACATCTTTCTCAAACTCAAAATCTGGTACTGACGTTGATGTAAATCTACTCAAAGTGGATCCATTCATCTGCAGTAGCTTATCAATTTTAATTAAAGCCAACTTGTTCAACTTTTCACTGTTAAGCTATAAATCTAAAAAAAAAAATTACAAAAAAATATAATTGTAAATTATTTTTACAATCTAAATCAATTAATTTTTTTAAAGATGTTATACCTGTAATATTCAATGTTCAACTTCTTTTATAGAGTATATCATCTGGCATACACTCCCACGTATTTTTGAACACGATTTCTGGAGAGTTCATTGAAGATGACATGAGAAGAATAATGAATAAGTTCCTCACGTGATGAGCGCTTGTCCAATAACTTGCCTCTGTTATCCCATCAATGTACTCAAGATCATCATCTAGCAATCTCATTGAATAGAAATCATCCTTAAAGGTAACATACACAATATCACCAATGGTTCGTATCATCTCAAAAGATGTTGATTCGTTACTATAAGACAATAATAGATACAAATAATACTCTTCACCAGCCCCCAATAGAACACTGTATAGTCTTCCCAGAGAAAATCTATTGTATTTTCTCTTTTCCCACTGATATTATTTTCTACCCCAAACATGCATCTTTGGAAATTCCAGATAAGTCAGCTTCTTTGCATCCTCATCATCAGTTTTATTTTTATCCATCCACGCCAAGAACATTGATTTACCTGAAGATGGTCTTTCAAGTACATCATCAATGTAATCTTCATCTCGAAAAATAACTCTCTGTTGATTAGGAAGATGGAAATCCAATCTCATAACCGCTGGATACCTATAATGTATATCGAACTGAAGAGATCTCCAAACTGCTTCACACGGAGATATGTATCTGCAGTTTACGAACTTTTTCACTTCGCCTTTTGATTTTTATTCACCTTTAGTGGCCCCTTTCTTCTCCACATTAGCTATAACCCATCAACTCCTTTATTGATATACTTGAACAAATACTTGATGAATTTATACCTATTGCACCACTCAACATTTATATTACCTTGATACCTTCGCAACAATATTGGATTGTAAAGAACTACAAAACGGTTATCCAAATGAACAATTCCTTTATCAACAGTGATCCCTGTACTTCTTCTTCTACACAGTGGGAAACCTTCGTCATCAACATATGTAAACTCGTTATAACACTTTGGGAAATTCTTTGAGCAAATGTTGTTGACCATGCAAGGAGAATTTATTTTCACCAATCCGCAGGGTTAGTGAATCATGTAGTCACTTACCAAATCATACAAAATACATCATCATCTTTATCTAGTATTTCTACAGATATGATACGGTCAACATCCTTCGGATTTGGAATTTTGTTTTCATGGTTTAGAAACAAAAGAATTTGAGCATGTAACAATCCTCTTTTCTGAAATTCCACTGAGTATAACACTACAGATTGAAAATATTTGAATCAAGTTATATACTAAAATAATTTAATAGAAATATAAAGTTATTTTATTCATGAAAGATAAATATTATGGAGCTAAAAATTTAATAAAAATAAAAAGATAAACTTATATGCATCAATTTTTTCAAATATTTGAAGTTCCTTAAACTCCTTCACAATACGATCAAGTTTCATCTTAAACATTCTGTAGAGAATATATGGCCTATCAACAGATTCAAGACCTTTCTCATTTAAGAATCTTGTAATCTGAGGCCATTTTAGATTGCAAGTAATTGTGATAAATAAATCTGGGTAAGAAAAACACTTGCAAAGTGTCATGACATCTTGAAAATTTTGAATCATATACCTAGGTCTGTCTGTGAAGGATGCAAACATTATTCTTTTACCCGTAGAAGATGGATCCACATCACCTCTATCAACTGCAATTTTCATATCATTCACTCTGCTGACCTCAATTTAACTTGATTAAATTTTATTAATAACAACCTTTCCGACTCAATCATAGTATATGAATCCACCAAAAATTGCTGGAAAAGTCTCTTAGATAGGAATAAAGTTTGTTTCATTATTATGCTCGTGTATCTTAAACGAAAAGAATTCTCGCATTGTTAGTCTGATTTTTTTTCTTGTTGTAAAACCAGCATCATTATGAACCACATCAATCCTATAAACATCCTCTTCATACAAAAACAATAAATGATACTGTAATGGAATATAAGATGGATGTAATTCACTTATTCTTTACAATTCACCGCTACAGGTCTTTTAGTATCACATCTCTTTTTTCCATAGCTGCATCATGTCCCCTGGAATAAGAGCTACAACTTCAGAAGCAGTAGGAAGGTTATAAACTCTTCCAACTGAACTCCTTCTTTCTAGCAAATTTAATCACAAATTTGGCTCACCTCCAGGCATAATAATTTTTCTTGCAAAATTGCATTGCAAATGGATTGAAAGTATCCACCATCCTCTTAAGTTCACCAACAATACTATCATTCAGTTTATCCTTCAATCTCCTCAAGTACAAATAAAATAATTGAATTGATTAAAAAAATTAATTATAATTATTATATTTTATAATTTGTTCAACTAAAATAATACAAAATATAAAATATATAGTGAGAATCAGACTCATCACAATGCGAGAATTTTTTTTCCTTTATTGATTCTCATCTCGTCTAAATCTTCTAATTTTTTTTTGTGAATCTATACATCTCAATATATTGTTTATATTTTTCTTTTGTAGGATAAGAATCTATACATCTCAAGGTATTGTAAATTTCATCAATTCATCTTTCGTGTGAATCTGTATTTCTTTTTTGCAGGATATGAATCTATAATTGTGAAGGTATTTATATTTTATTTTATGTTTTTGATCATTTAATTGTATTAATTTAATCCGCATCTTTTGCTTAATCTCTTTTACTAATGATTATTTCAATGTATATTATTATAATTCTTTAAATAATAATTTTTATGTTTATTTATATTTCTATAAATAATAATATTTATGTTGATTAAAATTTAATTTGAATGTTATAGATACATCAAAATATACCTTTGATATTTTCAATTGATTAACAAATCTATTTTTTTTAAATCGATAATAATGTAAATTCTTGACTATTTTTTTAATATGATGAAAACTTTCTTAATCATTCTTTATAGATAAAACATAAGCATCGAACCTTGGAGAATAAATTTTAATATGATGAATCATTTCGAAATAATTTATATTTTTTATATTTTTAATAGTTGAATACTTTCTACTATGTAAAATTCTGATTTTTTTTTTTAAATTCGAATATTTATTAAATATGTTAATATTGTTGCTCTTAGTTTCTTTTAAAGGAAAAATGACTCTTTTCAAAATATGTGATTTAATATTGTAAATTCATACATCAATCAATATATAAACTTATCTTAATTAAATACTTTATTTATTTATATTAATTTTAAATTTAATTTTATGCTATTATCTTTGTATCATTGAATATAGATTACTTATATTAGGTAAATTTGACTCTTTTATAAAACATGTATTTTAATTAATCTTAATTTATATATTATCTAAATACATCCCATTTTTATGAATATATAAATATAGACTAATTATATTAGGAAAAGTTGACTACTTTTTTATAGTATGATTTAAGTCATATATTTTCGAATTACATAAAATATTAGGTAAATTTGACTCTTTATAAAACATGTGTTTTAATCAATCTCAACTTATAATTTGTCTAAATACACTCTATTTTTATGAATAATTAAATATAGATTTCATAGATGTCATAATTTTTTCCTTTCAATTGAATTTCATAGCTTATAAATAATGTTGCATAGTGATATAAAGAGATTCGACCTTTTTTTTTAATTAGATGAATGTATATTGTAAGTTGAGAATCTTTGTGAAAATATTATTATTTTAATATATAAAAGATCACATGACGTAGTATTTTGAAATTTAATATTTTGGAATGTAATTTCGAAATTAGAGACTATATCATCATATTATATTAGTCAATTTTTTCTAATATAATTAATCTTTTATCAATAAATTTAAAATTAATGTAAATAAGTAAAGTATATAATTAGCTTAAATTTATATATTGATTGGTGTATGACTTTATAGTTAAATCACATGTTTTAAAAAGATCAAATTTCCCTAAAAATATTGAAGACATTAAATTATTTTTTAATTTAAAAAACAATTAGAATTGTTACTCAGTTGAATTTATCAAAGACATATTTTGGTTGTATATATAACACTCAAATTCATACACAAAAAATTATTTATTATTAATGAATCATGATCGAATTTTTTTTAAAAAGATATCCACCATCCAAAAATAGTTGAAAAATATTAGTTTGAAGAATACATTATTTACTTATTTTGTTTTCAAAAACCCCACTAAACAAAAATTTAGGATTTAGGAATGTAGGATAATATAAAATTATCTAATAAATTATCTTACTAAATTATCATTCAAAATTAGTCAACTTTTCCTAATATATTCAAATTGAAATTTAAAATTGATTAAATAAGTAAAGTTTATAATTATTATAAATTTATATATTGTTCCTAATATAATTATTTCAAATCTAATCTTTTAAAATAATATATAAAATATATCCATCATCCATATTTGTTAAAGATCCGAATAATTAATATTTTATAAAGAGTCTAATATATATTCCTAAAATATTTGAATATTCGTATATTTGATATATTCCTAATATTCGTATAATTAATTATTCCAATATATATTCGTATATTTGATATATTCGTATATTTTAAAATATTCGTATAATTAATTAAAATATTTGAATATTCGTATATTTAATTATTCCTAATATATATTCGTATAATTATTACATAAAATATTAGGTATTATTTGAATATTCGTATAATTAATATTTTCGAATTACATAATATATTTCGAAAGATATATTCATCATCATCCAAATTTGAACGATTCTTCATTATAGAATTAAATAAAAATAAAAATTATAACCTCTCATAAAGAATATTATTTATAGAATTGTAAATAATACATTGAATAGTAATTAATACATTATAATGTTAAAAAAATCTAATTTTTAACATATAATCAATGATTCTTCATCTTCACAATAAAATTGATCTTCCACTTCGTCTTCATATGAAAAATTGATCATCCACTTCATCTTCATTGTTGATGTTCAATCCTAAATATATAATTAAAAAATCACACAATAATCATTTTCATACGAATAAAATAAAATTAAACAATAATTAATAAAAAAATAAAAATCAAATAATTAGTAAATAGAGTAAATACCTTTAGACACGTAGAAATTGGTATTCCTCCAAATCACCAAAAAAAAGTGAGTTTAAGGAAATGATCATTGGTAGAAGAGATTAGACAAAATATGAAGATTAAATTCATACACCAAATCTACAAAATAAAATAGAAAACAAAAAGTAAATACCTTAAGATGAAGATCCTGGAAAAAAAGAAATATTATGATTGAATATATTGGGATGAACATCCTGCAAGAAAAGAAAAATATGAAGATTTAGATGAAAAGAAATATAATATAAAACTTCATAGCAAAATTGAAAAGAAGAAGAAGAATTGGAATAGGATGTGGAGAAATTATTGTAATTGATTTTTGGTTGTGTGAGATACATGGTATATATAGAGGAAATGTGAAAAAATCAATGGTCAAGATTAGATTAGATATTAAGATTCAATGGCTGAGAATAGTTTTAAAAGTCAATGAATTGGGTGAATGGGAGGAGAGTATTTTTAAAATAGAGGCTTGAGAGCTTGCCACATAGGATTCCAAAACTTTGTCTTTATAATATATTAAGATTAATATATATATATATATATATATATATATATATATATATATATATATTTAATTTCCATTATCAAGTGTGGTGTGGTCTATATATACTTCTTAGGCGCTACCCGCACCTCCCACACTCCACCCTACAAATTAAATAATTTCTTATCTTCACTTTTGAATTCATGATGTACTCCAATACTATGAGCTGGTGGTACAAAAGGTCCGTTGGTGAAATTGTGCAGGTATTTACTAATTTGATCTAGATCCATTTTTTCGATCATTTTTTTTAATTCATATTATTTCAATATACAAACATTATCATATAACTAATTTACATATATTTTTACACACTCATACCCAAAGTATTCATTTCGTTTCATATTAAATTTCAATTTTTTTTACTTGAACATTTTAAAAGTAACTTACACACACAAAATGTAACGCCCCGAACCCAATATATATTAATTATATCGAATTCGAAGTGTTATTGTGATCAAAAGTCCGAACTATTAAATTTTTGAAGGAATATAACGGAAATGAGAGATGATGAGTTTTTATGCAGCGGAAGAAATGGATAGAATAAATTTAATATGTATATCACACACATATATGTGTACATAAAGCATAGTATTATCAGTAACGTTTTATTTAAGTGGGGAACTCCGTGTCGTCTCTATTACTGTCCTTGCTCCACGAAATTATAACCTGCAAGGGGTTAGGAAAAAGGGGCGTGAGAATTGAATTCTCACATATGGGTGATTTGCAACATCATGGGATTGGTAAATCCGAAATATATATTAAATTATACTCATTAATAAAAAGTTTATTTTATTTAAACAGTTTCATATAAAAGATTATAAAATTTAAACGGTACTTAAGTATATTTCACATGACATACTTGAAATAACACAAGTTGATTCACATTAGGGCAAAGCCCAAGGTCATATCACGTATTATCACAATTGTCAAACCATAAATGTACAACCATTCCCCTTCCATCATAGTTATCCTTTTCAACTCCAACTATCAACAGTCTTGATTCCGAGGGCGTCAAACGACAGCTGTCCCCGGAGACCGGAAAAATAATCAACGACCTTGATTCCGAGGGCGTCAAACGACAGCTGTCCCCGGAGGCCGGAAAAACAATCAACGACCTTGATTCCGAGGGCGTCAAACGACAGCTGTCCCCGGAGGTCGGAAAACAATACTCAAATCACAACTCCGTACTTACTGACTTTCCATAAAACTGATACAACAAACTTTACAAAGAATAATACTTGACTGACAACTGAACTGGTTCATGCTCACGTAAGGTGTTTACTCATGCAGTGGTGATCGATTCACAAAACAACAGGCTAATATATAACATATATAGTTATATCACATAATCCAAACAGTTATATAGATAGGTGTTACATTTATGTTGAATTAGATACTTTTGATTTGATTTAGTCGAGTTCAGAAAATACCGGCACGACGTTATTAATAGCAGACCAATCAACGGATCATCACCCACCTGATTGTTCTGAGTTCCGGGAATATTGGGTAGGTAGACAGTCGAGTCCTTCGTGCGTATTCCGAAAAGTACAGAATCCTAATAAGGAGTATTTCGATTAAAAGATTGACTTTTGAATTTGAAAAGCTTAAGAGCGCGAAACTCAAGGATTGAGTAGGTCGTTGTCTTCAGAGAACTATTGAAAACTAAAGTTTTCAAAGGTTGATTTCAAATTGATAAGTACACCTCTTTTAAAGGGGAGGTGTATTAGGAGAGTGTATTTACTGAATTTGGTGGTGTTCTCAGAGAGTGTATTTACTGAATTTGGTGGTGTTCTCAGAGAGTGTATTTACTGAATTTGGTGGTGTTCTCAAAGGGGCCTTTTTAAGGAAAAATATCTTTATTAAGCTTGGAAAAATACTTAGAAAAATAAGATTATTATTCAATGAAATTAAAGAAAAGGTTATTCTTTCTTACGAATCCTAATTCTCGTTTTTAAACGAAAACTTGAAAATAAAACTTTTCTTTTCTAAACTTATTAAAGACTTTATTTTTGCGTTTTCTAAAATTCTAATAGGGTTATGAGGTGAAGACGAGTTTCCCTTTGATTACGAAATTTATTCAAACGTGTTTTTAAATCCTTGAAAAACATTAAAACAAGGATACTAAATGATCTTTGCTAATATCATCATAATACTAAAACAATGATACTAAACATTCATAAGAAAAAATACTAGTCCTCTAAGTCATTTCTACCATTCATCTAAAACAATAATATTCCAACATTCAACTACTAATACTAAATACTAAACTAAGAAACCAATCTTATGGTTTATGGAAGAAATAAAACAAAGAAACAATCTATCCAAAAACTCACTTATAAAGAGTGATACAAGTGAAACAAAACAATAATACTAAATAAGTCCATAACTAATACTAATCCATCTAACCACTAACAGTGAGTTTTCTTTCATTTCTTTTCTTGTTCTAAGTTCTAACAATTAACAAAATAACCAAAAAATCTCCCCAAGATAAAAACGAAGATAGAAACCTTACGAGCTTCAGTTTGAGGCGTTAAACGGGCGGCCTAACGGCGTCGTTTCGAAACCCGGAAATTGTTCACGAAAATTGGGCAGCCTTACGGCGTCGTTCGGGAATTCGGAAAAACGATTTGGGCAGCCTAACGGCGTGGGTTTGAAATTCCATAAATTTGGTGATAACAACCGGTTCAACGGCGTCAAATAACGATCGGAAATTAACGAAAAGAACGGTTACGGGTGAAAATTGAAATTGAACTTTAAAGAGTGAAATTGAAAGAGGGCTTTTTGTATAGACTTACTGGAAAGAGGAGGAATCAAGAGGCGGCGGCGGCGCTTCTGCTGAGGTGCGACGGGAGCAGGGGAGGGGAAGCGCGACGGCGGAGGCTTGGGCTTCGTCGCGGCGGCGTGCTCGGCGGCGCTGCGTCTGGGTCGTGGTGGTGCGGGAGGCGGAGCCCCGGCGGCGATGGCGTTCGCGGCGGTGGGAGCTCAGAGGAGAGGCGGAGCTCGGCGCTGGGTCGCGTCCGGCCTGGTCCACGACGGCGTCGGACGTTGACGTGAGAGGCGAGAGGCGGCTGGGCCGAGCTCCGTCACCGGAGGAGGAGAGGACAGCGGCAGCGAGAGGTGGAAGGAGGCGGAGGAAAGAAAAGTGGCCGAAGGAGGGAGGAGAAAATTTTTTAGAGAGAGGGAGAAAGATTTTTGCGTGAGGAAAATGAAAGAAAAATGAGAGAAAAATTTTGGCTTCTTTCTATTTATACTCCCTCTTTCCAAACTTATCTAATCCTAAAATCTTATCCAATTATTTCGATATTTTCGTTCCCAAATGATACGGTTCAGGGATCGTTTTGTTCACGAGTATAATTCCGATTCAGAAAATAATACAGTTTTTAAACTCAAGTAATATTTTATTGTATTTTGATTTTTCTCAATGAATTAAACGGATCGAAATCCTTAATTTAATTTGAATAATTAATTTCTCGTAGTTCTTTATTCGTTTGAAAGAATTCGTTTTCTTTCTTCGAATTTAGGAGTTTTTATAAAAATGGTATGTATATTTAAATACACAAATAGCACACAAAATAATTAAAATAAAAGAAACAAAGAAGAGAAAATAAAATAAAATAAAATAAAAAAAAAAGTTTAGAACGTCCGGGACGGGTATTACACAAAATAGAAGATTCACTATATACCAACTCCATTCTGACAATTAATATTTGTAATGTTACACTAAAAATAACTATTTTTTAGTTCGTCCATGGACCATACACATTCCAATTTAATTGTTTATTTTTATTTAATACATAAAATTTTACAAAGTATCCCTCAAAATTCAAGGATTGTGCAATTAACATGAGAGACGAACGGATTAAACAATACATCGCTGAAAATATAGAACGAACCACGAAATCATTTCATCCCCAGTTCAATTTTATCAAACAGAAAAAGCTCCAACCCAACGGCAATGCCCCAACTCACCAAAGCGTCGCACTCATCATCGGCGTAACCGGCATCGCGGGAAGCGGCCTGGCGGAGACGCTATCATTGGCCGACACTCCCGGCGGGCCCTGGAAGGTGTACGGCGTTGCCCGCCGCCCCTGCCCAGAGTGGCTAGCCACCCTCCACGTCCACGTGGACTACATCCAATGTGACATTGCAAAATTGGACGAAACACACTCCAAGCTCTCCCCTCTCAAAGATATCACCCACGTTTTCTACGTGTCATGGACCGGGTCCGAGGATGTGGTGCTCAACACACGAATGTTCCGGAACGTTCTAGATTCCGTAACCCCAAACGCCCATAGTCTCAAACACATCGCCCTTCAAACGGGGATAAAATACTACTGGGGAAACATGGCCGAAATGGAGAGCTCAAACCAACCCCACGATTGCCCCTTCTACGAGAATCTTCCACGGCTGAACCAAGAAAATCTAGAAGATTTGGTGCACCAAGCCGGGTCGGGTCGGAGCACGCTAACATGGTCCGTGCACCGACCCGCTCTCATATTCGGGTTCGCATGATGAACACTGTGAGCACGCTGTGCGTGTACGCGGCGATTTGCAAGCACGAGAAGAAGGCGTTGGTGTACACGGGGACGGAGGAGTCGTGGTCGTGTTGTTGGGACGCGGTGGATTCGGATCTGCTCGCGGATGGGCGGGTACTGACCCGAGGGCGAAGAACGAGGCGTTTAATGTTAGCAACGGGGATGTTTTTAAGTGGAAGCACATGTGGAAAGTGTTGGGTCAACAATTTGGGATTGAGAGCGTGGGTTATGAAGGGAGAGAGGCGGTTTTGTTGGAGGATTTGATGAAGGGTAAAGATGAGATTGTGAAGAAACACGATTTGGTTCCAACGGAATTGAGGGAGATTGCGGCGTTTTGGCTTGTTGATGTGGTGTTTAGGAACAAGGACACTTTGTGCAGCATGAATAAGAATAAGGAGTTTGGGTTCTTGGGATTTAGGGATACAACTAAGTCGTTTGTTAATTGTGTTAACAAGATGAGATATTATAGGTTTATTCCGTGATTTGAGTTTGGTGATTTATTGTCTGTTTTAATCAGTTTTTTAAAAGTCATTAGTCCGTTCAACAGCTGGGTCTAGCGATGAGAGCAATTAGACGGAGACTAATTGAGAAATAGTCGAAATCACCTAAATAAATAAAATAATTAATTTTTAATAAATTTATACAAAGTTTATTACTAAATGGTTCCTTTTTAAGTGTTATATTACAATTTGGTTCTAGACCTTTAATAAATAGCACACTGGTTCAAAATATGGTCCCCACTCAAAAAAATATCAGCAACCCCATTGCCCACACCCCACCCCACCCCCTTACCTCACCTCACTCTCTCTCTCATTTCTCCCCCTCTTTTCTCTCTAATTTCTCTCTCTATTTTCCACCCCACACTGCCGCCACCATGCCCCACCCCACACTCCACCTTCTCCACTATCTCCCAACAACGAAGAATGCGACACAGATCCTGGAGAGGGTGACTCACGACGAAGAAGGCGGCGTTGAATCCTGGAGAGGGTGACTTGCACTACAAAAAAAAACACTGTTTTGCGACGGAATTAGCGAGGGAAAATCCGTCGCAAACAGTATTTTGCGACGGGATCTGCGATGGACACGTATCCGTACCTAAAACAGCCGTAGCAAATTTTTCCGACGGATTCAGCCATCCGTCGCAAAATCGGCGGGTCAGATCCGGCCGGGTCACACAGAATTTGCGACGGACAGTAGTCCGTCGCAAACTTTTCGGGTCAGACCCGATCGGGTCAACAACATTTGCGACGGCTAAATTCCGTCGCAAATGTTTTTATATATTTTTTATACTTTTTTGTGTTATAATTTGCGACGGGCTGTTTTCCGTCGCAAAATTAAATATTTGCGACGGAATATGACCGTCGCAAATTACTGAGCCTATAAAAAAAAAGTGGCTCGCGTGGTTCGAGCCCGGGCACCCGAGGCGGCCGAGGCGGGCGCAGACCACTGGGCCAACCGGCTCATTCCTTGTTATATGCAGCCCACCTTCTATATTAGTCTTATTAGGCCTGGAACAATTAATCCATTTTTTGCGTCCAAGGGGAATCGAACACGGGACCTTTTGTGCAAGAGGAGAGGGCGCGCGCCACTAGGGCACAAGCTACTTTCGTTTATTTTTTTGCAATTAATTGTATATGTATTCAAATTAAGTCATTTTTTTATAATTCACCAAATTAATTTCTTTTCGTATCTAAGTTTGTTAATAGGCGACCAACAAGGACATAATATTAGCATAAAAGAATATTAGTCTGATAAGATTAAGGAATCATCAAGGATCAATAATATGAAAGAAGGCGAGCAACAGGGATTGTGTACCTTAGGAGGCGATTAGCAGGGACTGCGGACCAAATAGATGAAGACGAGCAACTGAGACTAAGGTCCTAATGAAGGAGGCGAGCAACAGGGACTAATTCCCATATGAAGGCGGCGAGCAACAGGTCATAAAGGCCATTACAAAGTAGCGAACAACAAAGAACAAGAAGACCCAAGGTCTCAACAAGAGGCGAGCAGGCGAGCAACTGGGGTTACAAACCCAACGAAGACGTACAGACGAGTAGCTAGTCACCAAGGAGAGCAGCTGAGTGGTTCCAAAGACCAAGTACAACATTGGGAATGCCAAGAGTCACTAAATTTAGAAATAGTCAATGTATCTTTACACTTGGCACCCATTCATTGGGCAATATATTAGTTGTTGTACAAAAGTAATGACACTTGGCAAAATCCCAATGGCTAAGCCATCAAGATGGTGACACCTAGCCTCTTTGTATGTCTATATATACCCCTTCATTTGCATGAAAGAGGGAGGATTTTCCCCATAATAAAAAAGTTGCCAAACTATTGCAAATTCATTTCTTGAGTATTACTTATCCAAATCTCATAATCTTTGATCTTGTTTGATGATCTTAACTTGAGAAAACAGCCACTAATCATCATAGATTAGGAAAGGTCATCAACAATTGGCGCTAGAAGGAGGGTGTCCCGAACCTTCGTTTCACAAAAAAGTCGAAAAAAGGTTGAAGAACTCCACCGGAATCTGCAAAATCCGGCCGGAATCCGGGAGGAAGTCATAGAAAATCAAGTGTACACATTATTTGAAGCAAAATCATCCATCTATACATCATTTTGAGAGTTTAAATGCATGTTTGTATGAACTAGGGTTTTCAAATCACTATATTCATACAAACAAAGCTAGTAACTCTTACAAAAGGTGCTTGTTGGAAACAAAATCACCCTATTCATTTGCTTATCACTTGTACTTTGGTAACCAAAATGGTTCGATCACAAGAAGAACGACATTTGAGCACGTCTCCAAGTCGTAGGTCAAAAACGAGGGTTTCGTCTACCGAAGGACATGCACGTACGGTTAAAGCAACTTCGCAAAGAAATGTCCAAGTTACCATTGATACAATCCCGCCAGAAGTGGAAGCTCTTGCTCAAAATCCCGAAGAGCTAGCAAAAACGATTGCTGTTTTACAAGCTTTGCAAAGGCGACAAATGGTCGGGCCATCAGGGACGCAGGCGGCGACCAACAGGGCGAGCGAGCAACGAGGCGAAGGAAGAAAAGACGCACGAAATGACGAGGTTGACAGCGAAGAAATTCGTCGGAATAAAGGGAAAGCTCCTCTAAGTGAAAGACTTGGAAGTCGAGGAGAGTCTACTCCGGGGACAGGTGAGGAGTCGAGCAGCGGGGACACAAGAAGTATAGGCCATTATCACACAAGAAGGGCAAGATATCACGGAACGCATAGGGAGGATCAGCAGAGAGGCGAGGAGCGAGCAACAGGGCAAACACACCCTGCTGCTCGCCGCTCAGTGCATGAAAGGTTAAGGAGATCAGCCTTCGGGCGATTAGGTCCCAATGGAGCCAGTAACATCGCTAGGCACACCACTCAAGAGAAACGTCCAGTTAGCAAGGGACTGCGTCATGAAGAGGTCATTGAACCCAATCATGACGAACAGCCTTCTAGCGGAAAAACGTCTCCAGATGAGTGGCAAGCTTTGAAGAAAGCAGTGGAAGAGATGCAAAAACAGTTGGAGGAGAGGAAAGGCGACGGGTCGACGACGTTGCCATCATCACCCTTGTCCCCGGATATCCTTAATGCGCCGGTACAAAAGAAAGTACAATTCCCGGCCATTAATTTGTACGAAGGAAATTCAGACCCAAAAGTACACCTGTCCAAATATACTGATTACATGATATCGGTAAAGGCGTCTGATGCAACTCAATGTCGGAATTTTCCGTTGACTCTTGGTGACGGTCCTCACAGATGGTTTTCTGCACTAGCTCCAGGCTCCATTAGTTCGTTCATGCAACTCAGCAAGGAATTTCTCTCACACTTCTCCACGGTCGGATCTTACCTTACACAAAGACACAGGTTGGCAGATCTGAGACAAGGAGATGAGGAGACTGATAGAGCCTTCCTTGAGAGATTCGATAAAGTCCTATTGGAGGGAGAACCAGTGAGTGAGGACACCAAGATAGTGGCAGTTATGGCAGGGCTTAGGAAAGGGACAGACCTGTGGAAGGAAATGCACCTCGCTTTCCCTAAAACTTATTCCGAATTCAGGCACAAGGCTGGAGTGTACATTTCGATGCAAGAAACTCTACAGAGAGAGCTAGGAGACAAGGCTGATACCAAGAAATCGGGAAAGAAGTCAGGAGGGGAATACAAGGCCCCTAGGAACATGAAAGCTTTTAGTGAAGGATCCGAATTGAAGGAGAAATTGAACCATGTCTTATCCGCATCAATTGAGGCTGTGTACAACAACGTGAAAGATAAGGATATGCTGTCTGAACCCCGCAAGATACGACAAGAACGAGGAAAGATGAACCCCAACAAATTCTGTGCATACCATCAGACTATAGGTCACTTCACAAGCGAATGCCGAGATCTCTTAAAACAGTTGTGGAGATTTTACGAAGAAGGAAAGTTGTCAGAGTTTGTGAAGCGACAGCCGGGAAAGAAACCAAGGGTGGCGATATCCTCCGGCTCGGAAGATGACGAGAGCGACGAACAGCCGAGCAGGAGGGATCAAAAAAGGAAGAAAACGATGACAGCCCCAGCCGAACCCGTCCGAGAAGTCTTGATGCTCGAGCCGTCCGGACCGGTTGGGGGCTGTTCTGATGGTAGGCCATTAATGTCCAAAAGAAAAAGGAAAGCAGAGCTGAGGGCGGTAGCTCAAATCAGGGAAGTTGGGGTAAACCAAGCTACTACAAAGACAGGCGAGTTGGTGTTTTCTGAGAAGGACTTGGATGGGATACTTACCCCACACAATGACTCACTAATCATCTGTGCTAATATCATGGGAGCCCGAGTTCACCGTCTGCTTGTGGACACAGGCTCCTACACAAACATCTTGTTCAAAAGCACACTAGATCAGATAGATGATTGTGAGGGGTATATTAGAGAATGTGATCATAAAATAGTAGGATTTGGAGATGCTGTAACCGTTCCTCTAGGACTAGTTACGTTGGCGGTCGAACTTGTATCGACCGAGAATCCCGAAAGGAGACTGACTAGAATGGTAGATTTCTTAGTTGTAAATCAGCAGTCTGCCTACAACGGGTTTCTTGGTCGACCTTTCATAAATGAATTCAAAGCGGCCGTTTCGACGTATTACTACTGTCTTAAATTTCCAACTCCAAAAGGGTCAGGTACGGTTAAAGGTGATCAAAGGAAAGCCCGTGAATGCCTCCTGCAACTTCAACCCACTGACAACAGAATGTCCATGATGGACGAGCAGCCGAGCAGCAGGGACGAAGGTGAACCATCCATCCTAGATGAAGTCATGGAGTCCGTCGACACTGAAATGATGGAGGTGGACGACCAGCAGGGCGTTGACGAGCAGGAGGGCATGGGCGAGCAACAGGGAAGAGAGGCCGTACCCGAACTAAATCAGGTTGAAGACTTGGAACCAAGGCTGGGGACAGAACCAATAATCAGGGATGAGATCAACTTTGAAGGGCCCATTATCGATCCCCGATGGAAAGACCAAAAAAGGAGAGCAACCCCTGTAGAGGAGTTAGAAGCAATAAGAGTTGACCAAAATCGAGAAGACTTGGAACTATTCATTGGATCTGAGCTCCCTGAGCCATACAGATCCAGAGTGGAAGAGTTCCTCAAGTCCAATCTCGATGTATTCGCATGGTCACATGCTGATATGGTAGGCATTAGCCCTGAGCATGCCTGTCATAAGCTAAATATCTGTCCAACTAAGAAACCGGTGAGGCAAAAAAGAAGAAAATTTGGGCCCGACAAATATGAAGCATTGGACATAGAAGTGAAGAAGTTACTCGATAATGATCTTATCAAAGAAGCCTTATGTCCCAGATGGGTAGCAAACCCGGTGTTAGTGAAGAAATCAAATGGTACATGGAGGTTATGTATTGATTTCACTGATCTGAATGCCGCTTGTCCTAAGGATAACTTCCCGTTACCTCACATCGACCAGCTAGTGGACAACATGGCGGGACACGAGCTCCTTACCTTCATGGACGCATTTGCTGGGTATCATCAAATACCAATGCACCCAGATGACCAGGAGCACACAGCATTTTACACCAATAAAAACTTGTTATGTTGGAAAAGAATGCCGTTCGGGTTGATTAACGCAGGAGCCACGTACCAAAGACTCGTTAACAAAATGTTCGATGAATACATCGGCAAGACAATGGAAGTGTACGTGGACGACATAGTCGTAAAAAGCCCAAGAAAAGAAGATCATTTGGAACACCTTGCACAAACGTTTGAAATACTTCGAGCGTATAACATGAAGCTAAACCCAAAGAAAAGCAGCTTCGGGGTACACTCGGGAAAATTTCTTGGGCACCTGGTCAGTCAACGGGGTATTGAGGCGAATCCATCAAAAGTCAAAGCAATTATGGATATGCAGCCGCCAAGGTCTGTTAAAGAAGTTCAACGACTAACCGGATGTCTGGCAGCCCTAAACAGGTTCATTTCCAGGTCCGGAGACAAATGCCGACCCTTCTTTGACGCCATTAAGAAAGGACAGTTCCAGTGGACGAATAACTGCCAACAAGCATTTGAGCAGTTGAAAGAGTATCTGAGTGATACCAAAATTCTATCGAAACCCGTCTCTGGAGAGAAACTGTACCTGTATCTAGCCGCATCAAAGGTGGCCATCAGCTCGGTCCTAGTTCGAGCAGAAGGGAAATTTCACTTGCCAATCTACTACGTGAGTCAGGCCTTACACGAAGCAGAAATCAAGTATTCGCCCATGGAAAAGTTAGCCTACGCACTGGTGATGAGTGTGAGAAAGCTAAGACCGTACTTCTTCGATCATCAGGTGGAGGTCTTGACAACTTTTCCATTAAGGCAAATCTTACAAAGGCCTGACACAGCTGGTCGCCTCCTCAAGTGGTCGCTTGAAGTAAGCCAATTTGGAATAACTTATGCACCTCGAACAGCGATCAAGGGACAAGCGTTAGCCGACTTTATTGTCGAATTAACATTCCCTCAAGATCCGACGAGAAGTCATAATCACCCATGGCACATGTATGTAGACGGATCATCGAATAACACAGCAGCAGGAGCCGGGATAGTGTTGATCAGTCCAGACGAACAAGTATTCACCTCAGCCGTAAGGTTTGAGTTCATGGCGACAAACAACGAGGCTGAGTACGAAGCATTGATAGCCGGGTTACGACTAGCTCTGGCTGTGGGGGTTCGAAGAGTTCAAATTTATGGAGATTCCCAGCTGATAGTCAATCAAGTCCGTGGGGAATACGAAGCCAAGGATGAAAACATGGCCTTATATCAAAAGATTGTTGCTCACTTAGCTTCACTCTTCGAGCAAATTTACATCGAACAGGTGCCGAGAGACAACAACGCGCAAGCAGATGCACTTGCCCGATTGGCTACTAGCACAGGACCAGCAAAACTTTCAGAGGTCATCATCACAAGAATCTCCAACCCATCCACCAATGATTACAAGATCAATCAGATCGAAGAAGAATTGACAGAGGATGACTGGAGAACACCGATATATAGATACCTCAAAGATAACACGACACCTGAAAATTCTCAAGAAGCAGCAAAGGTAACTAAGCGAGCAGCAAGATTCACAATCATGGACAACCAACTTTACAAGAGAGGATTTTCACTGCCCCTATTAAAATGCCTAGCAAGGGGGCAAGGTCAGGAAGTTCTGAAAGAAATACACGAAGGAGTATGCGGAAATCACGCAGGGGGGCGAGCATTGGCATATAAAACAGTAAGACAAGGATACTACTGGCCAACCTTGTTACAGGACGCAATCAGAATTGCAAAAACATGTCACAGGTGCCAGTTATTCGCTCCCAACATCCATAAGCCGCCAACGGAGTTGATTTCGGTAAATAGTCCATGGCCGTTCGCAAAGTAGGGAATAGACATCATAGGTCCCTTCCCAACGGGAAAGGGGAATGTCAGATTTGCAGTGGTGGCTGTGGACTATTACACGAAATGGGCCGAAGCTGAAGCACTGGTAACGATAACACAAGAGAAAATGATTAGCTTTATCTGGAAAAATATAGTTTGCCGGTTCGGGGTCCCACAAGCGATAGTGACAGACAATGGAAAGCAATTCGAAGGAAAGAAGATAAGAGATTTCTGCAAAAAGTGGGGTATCAAGAAACATTTCTCAACACCATATCATCCTCAGTCTAACGGCCAAGTCGAAGCAGTTAACAAGATAATCAAACATATCCTCAAAATCCGTCTGGTAGACAAGAAAGGCAAGTGGTCGGAAGAACTGCCCGAGGTACTTTGGGCATATAGGGTATCACATAGAACAAGCACTGGAGAAACACCATTTGCTATGGCATTCGGTACAGAAGCAGTCATACCTATAGAGCTCAAAATACCGACTGAGAGGGTAGCCGAGTTCAATGAACAGGAAAACAACAAGGCGCTTGCTGCAGAAATGGATTTGATCGACGAAAAAAGAATCTCAGCAGAAATAAAGAACGAAATATACAAAAGAAGAATTGCAAGGTACTACAACTCACAAGTAAAAGTCAGGGAATTTGAAGTCGGGGATCTGGTGCTCCGAAAAATCCTAGCAACGCCTCCAGGTGTATTTGGACCGACTTGGGAGGGCCCATTCAAGATAACTCAAAAGTGGCACAACGGCACATATGATCTCGAAGACATGGAAGGCAACTCGGCCCAATACACCTGGAACGCGGCTTTATTGAAGAAATATTATCAATGATTAGGAAACCAATGTAAAGTTTTTTATAGACTATCGTGTCGTTTATATTTTTGTAAGGTGTGAGATCAATGAAATCTTCACACTTTTTTGGCAAAATTTGTATGTGGATGAATGATGGTTCAGCGAATTATGTACATAAGAAAGCAAAAGGTGTTAAAACCCAATTGTTCGCCAAACAGAAAAGCTGCTCGCCGAAGATACTATTGCATAAAAGCACAAGTACAGTGGAGGCGAGCAGCAGGGTCCATGAGACTCAGGAGCCCACCTGGTCGCCCCATCACACGGAGTTGCTCGCCCAAGATAATAAATGCATAAAGCACAAGTATAGTGGAGGCGAGCAACAGGGCACATGCTAATACATAGTTGCTCGTTCCGAAGCTAAATGCACTTATGCACAAACATAGCAAGTGGCGAGCAACAATGCATAGAAAGAAGCATGATAAAGGGTTAAGTTCTTAAAGAACAAAAATAAACCCATACATGAACAATATGTATAAATTTGCAAAGAAAAGTATTTTACTTTCAACCTAAGAAAGAAATACTTAAGCAAAAAATAAGTAAAGGGCAAATAAAAGGCGAACAATAAAGTAAAAGTGCAATTCTCATTCATTAGCACCAAAAATTACAAGAGATGAATATACAACCATCATCCTACTGCATCAACTAAACAAAAAGAAATTAAGCCTAAGTCTCAGGAGCTGGCGGAGCAGGTGGCACCGAAGGATCTTGGGAGGAAGGAAGTGGAGCATCTTGCACAGTGGCCCCGGAGACCTGCTGCTCGCCTACAGCAGCAGAGGAGCTTGCTTCACCAAGTGGATTAGGGAGAAGAGGACCCAAAGCTTCAAAGATAGTCATATCCCTATCCGCCTCCACCCTTTCCTTAGGGGCTATTATGCGAACATCGTCTTTGAAGACACTCAGGTTAACCCCCATTTCTCCTAAGTCAGCTATCGGGATTTCAAAGCCAGGGGCCGGTGGGTTTTCAGTGACGTAATCTGTGAAGTCCTTGATGGTCGAGGTCATCACGTCCAGACCGTTATCCAAAGCATACTTCACATTCCTCACACTATCAGCATACACGCAGATGTAACCAAGATTGGTGTTATCGGTTACATCCTGCACGTAAGTGGTGTAAGAAATAGCACGCTTGTTCCTCTTCTCCAGCTGGTCGACGTGGACCTTCAACGACTCCACTCTTTCCACCAGACCCACCCGCTCAGTCTCCAGGACTTGCAAACGATCGGTGGCAACACCCAAATCCAGTCTTAGCTTCTCTGAAGCATTAGACGCTATCATCTCCCGGTCCTCAGCAGCCTTCACTTCCCGCGTCCATGTGAGCTTGGCTCTCTCGAAGTCAGCTTTCAGCTTAGCCAACTCTTCATCTTTCTTCTTCAGCTCCTCGTCCCTCTTCTTCAACTGAACAAGTTGAGCATCACGATCCGCTTCAACTTGCTCGAGCCGTCGCCCCAAACCGCGATTTGTTCGCTCTAGCTCGACGGCTTGATCCAAGACTCGTTGGGCTGTGATTGATTGATGGCTCGAGTTGTAGCTCAACAGACGAGCATTATCACTAAGACTTTGGCTCTGAATAATTTCTTCGCCGGTCTTGGTCCACGAGCGGGGGACGTATTCCATGGCTCTGCGGACGTGGGAGTCCTTAATCTCTTGGGGTGCAGGAGGAGACTTCACACAGCTAAACTGGTGAAGCACCTTTGAACGACCGGGATAGTCGTTTTTCCGGTACCTGTTCAAAAGAAAAAATCATCAGAAAACAAAGTCAAAGGAGTAAACGATCAAACTGAATAGGAAGATACTCACTCCCTCATTTTCACGGGGTCGTAGCCCAAGTATGAGTTGTCGGGAGATGTGCTTCTTCCTTGACCGGCGATCATAACGCCCACGACTTGCTGCTCGGTCACCTCCTCCACCGGCGAGGAGCGAGCAGTAGATTTACCCACTTGGGAAGAGCCTTGCCCTTTTGCCCGCTTAGCACGGTCATCTCCCCTACGAGGAGCAGTTTCCTTGGCAAGTCGTTTCTTGCCCCTCGTGTCTTGAGGAGGCGGCGAAGAGCGAGCAGGAGGGCGGGGAGCGGGTACAGGAGCCTGAGGAACTGGGGGAGGAGCCGAAGGAGCTTCTTCTTCCTCCTCGTCCGCTTCAGCTCTAAGTCTGATCAAGGAAGTACAAGGATCGAACTTTTTCTTCCTTGAAGGTTGATTGGCCGCCATTTGCTTAACTCGACGTGCGAGTAAATGATAGCTTTCGGGAATGGGAGGAACAACGACCGTTACCCTTTGAGCTGAAGACAACATAAAAATTATCAATAAAATTGGCAAGTACAACTTATCCTAGACGACCAGCAAGACCTAGGCGACCAGCAAGACCTAGGCGACCAGCCGGGCTCAGGCGAGTAACAGGGGTGGGGGCGAGCAACAGGTACAAATCAAGTAACAAGGAAAAATTAAGAATTATGTAAAGTTACCTTCAGGGATTTCCGCCTGCGCTTCCAAGTGATGAGCACTAGTAGTGAGCTGAGCGTGCTTGCGGAGATGTGCTTGGGAGAGATGTTCGACACTCCGGTCTTTAGCGTCCCGAAGAGAAATCAATGCAAGAACGTATAGAAACTCTTCACTCAGATCCGGATGCCCCCACCTCAGGATACGCGGACCTGCAAAAACAAAGAAAAAGATTAAAATTAGTTCACCTAAAAGTTCGATGAACTGAGATTCGAAACCTACGCCGAATTTCGCCAAAATGCGTAGGGGAGTCTATACGCCCCGATCCTCCCGAAAAATCGGAGGACGCCCGCCAATCGCCACCAATATAGAAGAATTGCTTGTGCCAACTCTTGACCTTGTTGGGCACTCCTTCAATTAGTTTAACGCCACTACGGGCTTTGATGTAATACCAACCAGGCCCATCTTCATTAGCGGCCGAAGAGATGGTCAGGGCGTAATGTATTTCCGCCGTGCTGATCTTATTCCGATATCCCTTCAACCCGAAAAGGGTCATGAAAGCCAACAAACTACTCCAACCGTTCGGAGTAATCTGGGTGATTGCCAGGTTTATATCCTTCAAGAATCGCCCGATCACTGGATGTAGAGGGAGAGGGAACCCCGTATTGAGTATGTCAAGGTTGATGGCAGTGCAACCTGGAGGGGGGTCGTCAGCTCTCTCTCCTGGTTGGGGGGCGTATAAATGGATGTCGTACGGGATACGATAATGAGATCGTATCCGAACTAAATCCTCCTCTAGAACTGCACTGGTTACCTTACTCGCTGTATATATTGATGGACGAGTCTCCATAATAGGTCGATCTGGAGTAGGGAAAGCCTTGTGGTACTTATTCGCATAGTCGATCCAATCTTGTCTTCGAACTACGGCTTTAGGAATAAGAGATTCGGGCATTGGCCTTGAAACGGGAAAGTTTATTTCTCGGAGAAATTCCCATGTAACTCCCACTTGCTCGCCTCCTAATCCAGTTGCTCGTTGCTCACCCCTCGCCTGGTGCTCGCTGCTCGCTCCCATTTCTTCATGAAGACTCATCCCTTCTATTTCAGCAGCGACCTCGGAGGAATCTTCACCCAAATCCGAGTTAGTCCCCTCTCGAGCCGAGGAGCGAGCAACAGGGCCTTGGACATCCTGCTCGCCCGAGCTTTCTACAGCGTAGAAGGAGTCAACGGAGCGAGCAACAGAGCTCGCCTCAGAGCCCGTCTCTTCATCAACGAGCAAGGTTCTTGGGTTTTGGCCAGTTGTTCGCCGGAGCGAGCGGCGAGGAGGAGGGACTGTCGGTTCGTCTTCCATAGGCCTTTTTCCCAAATCTCGCCCAACAAATTCCACAGATGGCGTATTGCTTGAGGATGGTGACGTCATCTTCGAAAATTTTTGAATTTTTTTTGAAAAATTCCCGAATAAATTAAACGATGAAGTTTGATCAAGAGGTAAACGAGTACGGCGGCGACGCGGCGGCGATACGGCGGCGACGTGGCGGCGATACGGCGGCGGCGATGGCGGATGAGGAAAATGAAGAACAAAAATGGCGAAATCGAAAGAAAAATGTAAATAATAACAAGAGTAAACAAGAAAAATCAAAGGATTTACCTTTGATTTGGATGAGATTGGCTGAAAGATCGAAGGAAATAACGAAAGGAAAAACTTGAAAACTCTCCAATGGCGGTTTGCTTATGAAAGAACGAAAAAGAAAGAAAATGGAGGGGGGAGCTATTTATAGATATGGATTCGGGGGCAAAATTGAGAAGAGTAAGGAATTAAGGCCCCTAGTTGCAATTATAGGCGCGCACGCGTGGGCAGGCTGCGTCGCTTCGTAGTCCGTGCCTCGGGAAGCGAAACGACGCAAATCCAAGAGTCGTCCCTCGCTGCTCGCCTCCAAGAGTTCCCCGCTGGTCGCTCCCCAAAAGTTCCCGTCTAAAAGAAATTCAAAACCCGGTTGCTCGCTCCGTATAAAGTGGAAAAATTTCGAGTTCCCTGTTGCTCGCCTCCCACTACAAAATACATCTTACCTTATAGTTTGACATAAAAGGATAAAAATTCATCCTTATATGCCAAACTAGGGGGCATTGTTAATAGGCGACCAACAAGGACATAATATTAGCATAAAAGAATATTAGTCTGATAAGATTAAGGAATCATCAAGGATCAATAATATGAAAGAAGGCGAGCAACAGGGATTGTGTACCTTAGGAGGCGATTAGCAGGGACTGCGGACCAAATAGATGAAGACGAGCAACTGAGACTAAGGTCCTAATGAAGGAGGCGAGCAACAGGGACTAATTCCCATATGAAGGCGGCGAGCAACAGATCATAAAGGCCATTACAAAGTAGCGAACAACAAAGAACAAGAAGACCCAAGGTCTCAACAAGAGGCGAGCAGGCGAGCAACTGGGGTTACAAACCCAACGAAGACGTACAGACGAGTAGCTAGTCACCAAGGAGAGCAGCTGAGTGGTTCCAAAGACCAAGTACAACATTGGGAATGCCAAGAGTCACTAACTTTAGAAATAGTCAATGTATCTTTACACTTGGCACCCATTCATTGGGCAATATATTAGTTGTTGTACAAAAGTCATGACACTTGGCAAAATCCCAATGGCTAAGCCATCAAGATGGTGACACCTAGCCTCTTTGTATGTCTATATATACCCCTTCATTTGCATGAAAGAGGGAGGATTTTCCCCATAATAAAAAAGTTGCCAAACTATTGCAAATTCATTTCTTGAGTATTACTTATCCAAATCTCATAATCTTTGATCTTGTTTGATGATCTTAACTTGAGAAAACAGCCACTAATCATCATAGATTAGGAAAGGTCATCAACAAAGTTGTTTATTAAAATATTTTGCCCAACTATTTTTTTTATTTTGTAAAATTATTTATTTCGACTCCCGCTTAAATTTATAATTCGTTCATTTGTACGCAATTAATTGTATATGTATCCAAATTGACTCATTTTTTTTTCTACAATTCACCAAATTAATTCATTTTCGTTTCTAACTTGTTTTTATAAATATTGGGGCCATTTAATTTTTATTATTTCTGTAAAACTATTTATTTCGACTCCCGCTTAAATTTATAATTCGTTCATTTGTACGCAATTAATTGTATATGTATACAAATTGACTCATTTTTTTTCTACAATTCACCAAATTAATTCATTTTCGTTTCTAACTTGTTTTTATAAATATTGGGGCCATTTAATTTTTATTATTTCTGTAAAACTATTTATTTCGACTCCCGCTTAAATTTATAATTCGTTCATTTGTACGCAATTAATTGTATATGTATCCAAATTGACTCATTTTTTTTCTACAATTCACCAAATTAATTCATTTTCGTTTCTAACTTGTTTTTATAAATATTGGGGCCATTTAATTTTTATTATTTCTGTAAAACTATTTATTTCGACTCCCGCTTAAATTTATAATTCATTCATTTGTACGTAATTAATTGTATATGTATCCAAATTGACTCATTTTTTTCTACAATTCACCAAATTAATTCATTTTCGTTTCTAACTTGTTTTTATAAATATTGGGGCCATTTAATTTTTATTATTTCTGTAAAACTATTTATTTCGACTCCCGCTTAAATTTATAATTCGTTCATTTGTACGCAATTAATTGTATATGTATCCAAATTGACTCATTTTTTTCTACAATTCACCAAATTAATTCATTTTCGTTTCTAACTTGTTTTTATAAATATTGAGGCCATTTAATTTTTATTATTTCTGTAAAACTATTTATTTAGACTCCCGCTTAAATTTATAATTCGTTCATTTGTACGCAATTAATTGTATATGTATCCAAATTGACTCATTTTTTCTACAATTCACCAAATTAATTCATTTTCGTTTCTAACTTGTTTTTATAAATATTGGGGCCATTTAATTTTTATTATTTCTGTAAAACTATTTATTTCGACTCCCGCTTAAATTTATAATTCGTTCATTTGTACGCAATTAATTGTATATGTATCCAAATTGACTCATTTTTTTCTACAATTCACCAAATTAATTCATTTTCGTTTCTAACTTATTTTTATAAATATTGGGGCCATTTAATTTTTATTATTTCTGTAAAATTATTTATTTCGACTCCCGCTTAAATTTATAATTCGTTCATTTGTACACAATTAATTGTATATGTATCCAAATTGACTCATTTTTTTCTACAATTCACCAAATTAATTCATTTTCGTTTCTAACTTGTTTTTATAAATATTGGGGCCATTTAATTTTTATTATTTCTGTAAAATTATTTATTTTGACTCCCGCTTAAATTTTTAATTCGTTCATTTGCTTAAATTTTTTTTTTTCATAATTCACCAAATTAATTCATTTTCGTTTTTCACTTGTTTTTATAAATGTTGTGTCCATTAAATAAAAGTAAATTCAAACTTATAAATTCACAAAATTATAAATTAAAGTAACAATTCAAACTAAAAAAAAATTGTATTTCATAGTTATTAAAAATTAAATTTTTTTAACAATCGGAATTAAATCCGTCTTCCTCTTCATCCTCGCCCAGGTTAACAATCGGCGACATCGATGGCTGGGTCGGCGGGATCGGCGGCATCGATGGCTGGGTCGGCGGGATCGGCGGCATCGGTGGCGCAGGCATTTGCGCTCGTGGCATTGAATCAGAGGCGAATATCTGCCACCACGCCTGCATGGCGGCTGTATACTCCTGCAGCTCGGCCCGATACCGCTCCACCTCAGCTGTATACCGGTCGTGCACCTCTCGCTGCTGCCTCTCATACTCTTCCTTCTCTCGCTGCTGCCTCTGCATGTTCTTCATCTGCTCCACCACCGTGGCAAGCTGCCTCTCGACCTCACTGGGATGAGAGTCGATGGAAGACTGAGAGGAGGATGAGCCTGAGCCACGAGGTCGGAAAAAGTTATTTCCGAAGCTGCCCAATCCAGCGAACCGCCCCTTTTTAGCCTTGACGTTCTTGAAGTACAATTCATTTTGAACGTCAACAGAAGGCTGTGTGGGGGGCATCCACCCCGACCCCTCTGCCGTTTCCTCAGGCTGAGGCTGAGAGGCAAGATCCTCGAGCATCTTTCTCTGCAAATTAATTATACAAAAAATTAAATAAATTGAACACAAAATATAAAAAATACTTTTAATATTAAAAATTTAAATAATACTATTAATATTGAAATAATACTTACGTGGATCTCGGTGGTACGGCCGTAGGTAGACTTCCCAGTCTCCTAAACAAATGGGTGGGCGAGCTGCAATCTCTCAAAATGAGAGGGCTCGCGTCCTTGCTCCGCCGTCTAATTAGAAAAAAAGATAGTAAAAATTAACAACACTCATAAAAATTAGGGAAAAAATAATATAAATTCAAAAACTACAAAATTGAAGACGAAACTTACAAATCTCAACCCGTGCTCATAAATGGATCGAGAACCGGCCCGATGTCTTGCCATCCCTTCTCCATCAGGGTCACTACGCCGATTCGCCTTGTTTTTCGCCGACTTCTCTTGGAATGCAGGGGAATCCCAGTAGCGGAGGAATTGGTCCCATATCGACCGTCTTTCACTGTCAAGCCCCAAGTCGGTGGCCTCTCCCTTCTTGTACCACTTCTCCCTCATTCTGTAAAGGAGGTCTCTGTACCTTTCCTTTCCATATTTATCGAAATTCCTCCACATCTGGTCATCGTGCTCCGGTGCCCAGACACATTCTTTCTGCAATTACAATTTAAATGTAAATATATGTTTATATATTTGATATTAATAAACGGTGAATTAATAAATTAAATTAATACCTTAAACTTCTCGAAGTATGTATTTTTTCTTGCATCGGACACTAACCTCCAACTGTAAGCGGTGGGCTCGAATCCACCACGAAAGATGGAGTCGGAAACCTGATTAGCAGCCTCATGACCCGGAATCCAACTGTAAAATTAAAATTTCAAAGTTAGTAAAATAATTAGGTTTTAATTAATAAAAAAATTGAGTATAAAATATTAAAACTTACATATGACCACATGGCTTAACAGGCATCCGTCCTTCAACAACCGGATGCTGGCGGGAGGAGGATGAGCCCTCAGCAGTCTGCTGTGAGGAGGAGGAGGAGCCCGCACCAGGCTGTGAAGAGGTCTCTGATAGAGACCTCGGCCTGAAAATAGGTGGAACCATGGGTCTTAGTGAGGGCCGTCGTCTCCTCCCTCCTCGTCCTCCTCGACTCGCCTCCTCATCCCTCGGAGGCTGCTGACTGTCGTTGCCACTGCCTTGTCCGCTCATCTATAACAAATTTCACGAATTATTCATTCAACTAAATTAAAATCAATCAACTAATAATATTATTTTATAAATTATATATTAAACTAAAATCAAACAACTAATATTATTTAAAATCAAACAACTAATATTATTTAAAATCAATTAACAACCTACTCAACTAAATTCATTCAACTAAATTAAAATCAATCATCAACTAATATTATTTTTTAAAATTATTAAACTTAAATCAAGCAACTAAAATTATTTTGTAATATTATTTAAACATGCTTAACAATTAAAAATTAACAAATTACTAAAACAATTCAACTAAAATCAAACAACTCAGCTAAAATCAATTCTAAACTTAACAAATTCAACTATTTCTAAACATGCTTTAAAATTAAATTAAAATTCGATCAACTAATTAAATTATAATTCAACTAATTCAACTAAAATTAATTCATTTCTAATATAATTCAAACAATTCAAACAATTCAATTCTAAACTTAACAAAAATTAAACATACTTTAAATTAAAATTCGATCAACTAATTAAATTATAATTCAACTAATTCAACTAAAATCAATTTATTTTTAATATAATTCAAACAATTCAACTAATTCAATTCTAAACTTAAAAAAAATTAAACATGCTTTAAATTAAAATTCGATCAACTAAAATCAATTCATTACTAATATAATTCAAATAATTCAACTAAAATCAATTCTCTAAACATGCTTTAAAATTAAATTTTAAACGGTAAAAATGAAGAAAACTTACGATTTATTTGTAGAAGATGACGAAACGAGAACTCGGTGGGGACGGATTGGCTCTACAGCGACGGCACCCGACTTCTCCTTCCTTTTCCTCTCTTTTTCCTCTTCTTCTTCTTCTTTTCTCTCTTTCTCCGTCTGCAATGCGGCGGGCCTGTATAAATAAGTGGAAAAAAATTTGCGACGGACGCCTGTCCGTCGCAAATTTTGCCCGTCAAACGCAAAACGACGCCATTTTTTACTGATTTGCGACGGAAAAGCCGTCGCAAATCAGTCAACGCACCGTTTCCCGATAAGACACGTAAAACGGCTCGAATTTGCGACGGACATTCCGTCGCAAATCAGTCAATGGGCCGTTTCCCGAGAGGTCGTGAATATAAATGTAAGCATTGCGACGGCTTTCGTCCGTCGCAATTACAAAGTTTAAAATTGCGACGGCTTCTTCCGTCGCAAATCAGTCAAACGGGTCGCTTCCCGAACGGTCACCTTTAAACGGGTATGTTTTGCGACGGAATTGACCGTCGCAAACTCAAAATTGAAATTTGCGACGACCTTTCCGTCGCAAATGTAGCCGGTTCAAGGCCAAGTCGGTGGGCCCTAGATTTTGCGATGGCTTATCCGTCGCAAATTACTATCATTTGCGACGGACTTCCTAAGTCGTCGCAAATTTTCATTTTTTGCGACGACTTACAAAAATCCGTCGCAAATGATAGTAATTTGCGACGAATATTCTTGCCGTCGCAAAATTTCCGTCGCTAAACTCCATCTTTTTTGTAGTGTTGCGGGATTTAGATCTGTCCGTTTCCATCGAAGAAGTCGGCGTTGGATCCCGGAGAGGGTGATTGGCGGTGACGCTTGGGGCAAAAAGAAAACGCACGGCCCAAGCCGCCGTCCAGATCGCGAAGCCGTGAGAAGCACTGCCGTCCAAATCGTGAAGCCGTGAGAAGCGCCGTCGTCCAGATCTGAGAAGCGCCGCCGCCACTCAGCCCAGATCGGCGCCACCATGCCTCGGTGCCACACAATATAGGCATCGATCCACACACGATCGAGTTTTGCAAAATGGGTAATTATTTTTTATCTATTGCTTTTTTCAAAATTCTCGAAGAAATTGGAGATTAGATTGGTTTTTTCGATTTGTTTTAGAGATTAGATTGGTCTTGAATTTGGAATATCTGTCCCATTTTAAAATTAGATGGGCTTTGCATGATTGTAAATATTTTAACTTTTTTGTTGAATTCTCAGTAAATATGTATTTTTGTTGAAGGATATGATAATTGTTGAAGATGTTGAGCTTGGATAGCAAATGGGGAGAAGGAAGGAAGATGAAGATACTTTTTTTTTTTTTTTTTTTGGTACCTAGGCATATGAATCTGTAATTTAGTGTGATTTTTGACTTGTGCGCATATAGTTTGCACAGAGTTTTTGTTTGCATATAATTTTTGAACAAAATTTTTGAGGGGTTGTTATTAGAGTTTTGAATGTATGAATTTTTTATTGAAGCGTGTAAATTCAGAAATTTAACACAGATAGTTTGCATAGATGTTTTGCATAAGAAGTTTGCACATAATTCTTGCTCAATCAATAACAAATACACCAATAAGTATCAAATATGCACCAATAAGTACTTCCTCCGTCCATGAAATATAGTCATGTTGTTTTATGCACGGTTATTAAGAAAGTTGATATAATATGTAAAAAATAAGAATATTGTGTCACGTCAAGTACAAAATAAATTATTTAAAAAATGTTATGTGTGTATGTTGAAAAGTGTAGATAAAGTTTAGTATTTCCACTTTAGGCAACATGACTATTTTTTCGTGGACAGTCAAATAAGACAACCAGAGTTATATTTCATGGACGGAGTGAGTATTAAATATGTAAAATTGAAAAAAAATTGAGCAAAAGTCGACCAAAATAATTGAGCCAAAAATAAAAATTGAGAAAAATTGAATATACTGAATAAATTCTGCATTTTTAAAAATAGCTGAATAGGTCGAATTTTTTTGTTTTAATAAGTTGAGTGTTTAAAATATTAAATCAAATTAGTATAAGTGGAATTTAAAATAAAAGGTCAAAAGTAAAAAAAAAAAAAAAAAAAAGGTGCATGGGACCTTCCTATTTGAATAAAATTTGGACATTGGGTGGCAAGTGGAGGGAAAGAGGGTGGGGAGTTAGTGTGACATAAAGTGAGGAAGGGGTCCAAATATTGAACCAGAGTCCATTTTTTCATAAAGTAAAGAACTAAAATGAAATAAGGGTGGTCTAAAAGCACCAAAAAATGTAACCACCCCATTAATACATTAAATACATAAAAAAAAAATAACGTCACCACCCTTCAATATTAAAATTATAAGTAATACATTATCACCCTAAGCAATACCATAAAATTCAAAACTCAATAAAATTGCAAAGTTGCATATTAATATAAATTAATAGACGTCATCCAAATTTCATGGAAATGATGGGGGAGCAACATAGAGAGCTGGGATCATTTGGGGGTATAGAGTCGTGGCACAGTGTTGGAGGAGGGATGATGTACGACTTTCAATGGTGGAGCGTCCGTGGTGGAGAGATTTGATAGTTAGGTTTAAAAGATGAAAAATGAATTACATATTTAATTTATTATTTATTTAGATAAAAAAAATTAAACGCATCCGACGGCGACTAATCAGATTAGTGGTCAACTAATCCCGACTAATTCGATTAGTCGTCGACTAATTATACTATTTTTTTCACCGTTTTAACTAAAGTCGGAACGGTATGGGATCGACTAGCGATTAGTCACCGACTAGTCGACCGATTATGCTGATTTTTAGAACACTTATTCGACTGAATTATATAAGTCGGAGGTTTGATGTTTGCGTTGCCTATATCTTCAAATATCTTAATCCGAATTGAGACGTTTGTGTGTTATTTATTTCCAAAATTAAATAAATTTGTAGCCGTTGCCCATAAATGCACATTGGATAAAATTTGTAAATAATACAAGAGAATTAAGCTAGACCTATACAACAGGCTTGGAAATTGGATTATTACTTAAACATATAGTCTTGATAATTTATGGACATGGTCCTCCCTTAGCTAGCTACACTTTGATGTTATGTTATATTAGCTGTTATATATAGTTGCATATTATTTCTTTAATTATGCAATGAGCTGATTTAATAATTATTTTAAGCTAGTAAATTTATCTATATCAAATTCTTTGAGGACAAGATATAATGATCAAAATTTGACTATAATTCAATGTAATAAGTAATTAAATCAAAGTCCAGTATTACGTACATACTGTTTAGTGTAACAAACGAACTCAAACTTGATTTGTATTATAAATTTTGGCAGAGTATTATACGAAAATAGTTCATGATAAACTTATTATAAAATAGTTTTAAAGTATCATTGATCTCTTCAATAGTATCATTAATCTCATGAAGAGTATCATCAATCTGGGTCAATGGTATTATATTGTAATTGTTGTAAAAAAAGAATTTTTTGAACTCAAATTAATGATACTTTTAATTAAATATTCAATATTTTAAAACGGTTTCATGATAAATTTACCATAAACCATTTTTTCGTTATCAATATCACATTCAAATAATAATATAATAATTATTATACAACCATACATTATTGCCGAATTTTTTAGTTGAGACAAGAAATATCCATAAAAATCCATCACTAAGGGTATGTTTGTTTTGGGATTTAAGTGTGCGGGGGAAGTCATGACTTTGAAATCTTAGGATGTGAAAATCTTGATGAATAATATGAGTATGTGTTTGTTTTGGGATTTTAGTAGGGTGAGATTTTGCTTTATGTCAAATCAATGTTTATTAGTGATTGATGTTGTATTATTTTATTATATTGTGTAAGAGAAAAGTATGAGAGAGGTTGAGTGGATGATAAAAAAATGATGATGTGATTGTATTTAATTATATGAAAAATAGTAATAGGTTTATAGGTAGGGATTGAGTTTGAAATTTGAAAATCCGATTTTAAATCCCGAACTCGTATGGGGCGTGGATTGCAAAGTTCAAAGTCCATCCGTGTGAGTCCCAAAACAAACATACCCTAAATGACCAGAATTGGTGAAACTTTTTCACGGTATGAAATTGATATCATTATATTCATTTAATCATTGTAGTTATAAATTAATATCACAGTGTGAAGATAATTAAGGTATTATGTGAACGATAATCACGGTGAGACTTGTTTGAAGAGTATTAGTAAATTACACTAAAGGTATCAGTGAATTGTACTAAATGTACCAGCTTTTAAGGGTATTAATTTTTTCATTAAAGATATTAGTTGAAATGATATTAGTTATTACCACTAAAGGTATTAGTTGTTTTAACGTAAGATATTAATAAATTGTTGTTCACGATAATAGTTACGCTGAGTATCAATCACATAATACTTTGTCCAGTCTAAAATGTTATCATATTAGTATATAATAGTAATGATATTATTGAATAAATGTATTGATATCAGTTTTATTCGGTGAACAACTTTCATTGAAAATCTAGTTATAACACAATAGCTAGGAAGAAAGACGGTCGATCGACGTAATTAAATAGGTCAAAATTTCAGGTGGATATATTATGTGCAGCCTGAATTATATGCATGGCACAGGATTGAACAAAAAGTGTGTTTTTGATTTGCGCAGGAAATTACATTTAAATTATATTACGCACGAGGTGCAAATGCACCAACCATATAATTCTATTTTGTCTTGAAAATAATGCTAAAAAATGAAGAAAATAAATGCTTGAATATATAGGAGAATATAGATGTATCTGTGTATCGGAGCTTGAACCGAAATATTATCCTTATGTTAATAAATCATCATATTTGGGACAGTTTATTGTCTCCAACCAGTCCAAGGCTGACTAATAATTTCTAACTTCTACACCTTTGTTTGGAATACAAAATGCAATTATTTCGATTTGTCGACCCTCCAATTGTTTGTTGTAGATGAACTTCTTGTTAGTTATTATTTTCTTTATTTCTTAAATTATAAAAGTTCCTTTGCTTAGAAAAAAACAAGGGAAAATTAGTGTATAATATTAATACACAAACTAGTAAAATATTCTTCTAAGGTACGTACGTCAAAAAGTATTGTTCTAAAATACATGGACCACGCCTTAATTGTCTAAAATACCCCTAATTATCTCACAGCTCATCTTTTAACTTGCCGCTCAGTCATTTCATCATTTTGATTTCAAATCAAAATTCAATCAATTCTCCCCCCTAACATTCTCTCACCCAAGGTTGAAAATATCGGTATCGATGGATATATCGGGACCTTAAATTTGTGGAAATATCGATGGATATATTGATATCGATAAATTTAAAAAATTCTAAAAATTTAATAACAAACTTTTAATACATAAAATTTACAATAGAATTTGGTCATATTTTACATTTGTGATATTGAACAAAATTATGGATATTTTTTCGATTTTTACCGATATTTTTCGATATTTACCGATATTTGACCGATTTTATGCTCAATTTGCAAAAAAATATAGTCGAAATTGATTTTGTATACTGATATTTATCGATTTTTTTGCGGATACTATGGAAATATCGTTACCCCCAATATCGATATCGGTAACCACGAAAAATGGATATATCGGGAATATATCGTGGAAATTTCCGGATATTTACATCTTGCTCTCACCCAATATTAAAACAGGCGGGCCTCAAGAAATTTTCGCCACAGCACCACCGTCGGAGGAGCCGGCCTGCAAGGGCGTGGAAAGATTAGCGGCTCCGCCTACACCAGTAGCGCCGAGAGCAATCAAAATGGGTCAACGGCCATGGAGACCTTCGAGATCGGATCTGTTGTTCTCCGTCGCCGTGAAGACCTTGGAGATCGGATCTTTTGTGCCGCCGCCGCTGTTGCAGATCTGTCACTAGAGAAGGCAGCCGACATCTACCTCCACCATATACCTGTGCACCGCCGGTGTATGCTGTTCGAGATCGGATCTGGTGAGGTGAGAAGGTGCGACCTCCACTTGCTTTATTACAAAAAAAATTTCCATTGGAGATTACATAGAAGGATGTTGAATTGGTGGGTGGAAGACTTTTTTTAATCGATGAATACTGCTATTTTCGAATACTCACTCCGTCCCAAACTCAACTTCCTATTTACTGTTTGCACGGTTATTAAGAAAATAGTTGTTTATAGTATTTAAAGTGATAAAGTGATGATAAAGTGATAAAGTAGATGCTTTTGGTTATTAGTGTATGGAGAATATAATATTAAAAAATATTGTTACTTCTTTGCCAAAAGTAGATGTATCAAATGAGTATGAGACGGACCTTTTTAGCAATGTAGCAAACGAGTTTAGAACGGAGGGAGTAAGTTTTTAGTTCAACTTCTTATTTCCTGGTTCATCTTCCTTTTTAGTGAAGGAAACTGAAATCGACTAAATGTATAATCACATTGAGTGGTTTTGGGTAGCCTTTATAGTCGTACTGGTTAATTGTATATTTTTAAAGGTACTTTATATTTTTCAGTTTTTAGTTTGGTTTCATTTTGGTACAGGGATTTTGTTAGCTTTCTTCACCTTGTTTCTTTGATTGTATGTACAATTTTTTGGGAATAAACGATTACAATTTTTGGGGTTAAATGATTACATACGATTAAAAATTGTATATTATAGTTGTACATACAATAAAAAATTGTATATCATAATTGTAATATACAATTTTTGGGGATAAACGATTACAATTTTTGGGGTTAAATGATTACATGCGATTAAATATTACAATTAATATACATTTTTTATTGTATGTATAATTATAATATACAATTTTTGGTGTATGTACAACTATAATATACAATTTTTAATCATAGTTACAATGCTATATTGAATATATATAGTTTTAATATATATGTATAATTTTTTAAGTGGGATGTGTGGGGATTAAAAATAAATGACATTAAAATGCCCCAAAAAAGGGTACTTTTTGACTAAAAAATTATGATGTACAATGTTTTATAAAATGTATAAATTTAAAAACGGTAAAAAATTATAAAAGATCCATATAGGGAACTTATTTCATTTTTGAAATGGTAGAAAAATACTGATATACAAATATTTTATAAAATGTACAAATTTCGAAATGGTAGAAATTAGAAAAGATCCCTATAGGGAACTTATTTCATTTTTGAAATGGTAGAAAAATTATGATGTACAATGTTTAAATGTACAAATTTCGAAATGGTAGAAATTAGAAAAGATCCCTATAGGGAACTTATTTCATTTTTGAAATGGTAGAAAAATTGTACAATAATTTTTAAGATGTACAAATTTTGATGTGAGGGGCATTATAGTATATAAATGGAATGAAAAAAGTTGATCAAATGCTTATGTAGTGTAGCCTAAAGTGGTAAAAGGTCCATGTATCTCTAAGTTATTCCCCTAAAAAACAATTGATACAAATAATTTATGGTGGTTTTTTTTTTCTTTATAATTTGTAAATTGAGTATGTATTGTGTGAACATCTTTAAATATAACAAAGATCTTTAAGATCTAGAAAAATAAAGTCTACACAATTTTGTTATTAACAGTATTCATCAACCTCACCGAATAACAATGTGTATAACTTGCTATTTTATAATATGAAATAAACTTGCTTGAAAAAAAATATAAATTCACATTAGTATATTTGTGTGAGATTATCTCATGTTATGAAACAGTAAAGTGAGATATAAATTGGACATGTTGCATTAACACTTTTACAGAACTGGGTGTTAATATGTGTTCTTATATAAATTTTTGTCTAACAAAATTTAACTGTATGTGCATAATTTAATTTTGTAAGGAATGAAAATACACAAATTAATTAGCTTAGATCCATCCAACACGAGAATTAATTTATCATTTATCAATTATATAGAAAAGGTCATAATTAGTCTCACTTCTCCCCTCCGCATCATTTTCTCACATCCATATATATAACCGTCGATCAATCATCTATGAAAATACATTTAATTACTACACTTACACTCATTTCACAGATCATGAAACCATTTCTTTGTGAATTCATTATCAATCCACTCTTTTTTTTTTACATATATAAATAAGCATCCAGCCCACCACCTTAATTATTTTAATTTCTAGTTTGATCTATGATGGAAGGTACACTTTCTTATTGGCAGTACTGTTTTGAATTCAATGTGGATTCGTGGTCCTCACCATGATCATGCATGATTCATAATTCACTAGCAGAAAGGTGAAATTAGAAAATCATGTATTTATGTACCAATTAGAAAACAAATAGTATCATGGTGATGGTGAGCATGCACTATTGATAGATAATCATAAAAAGATCATAAAATAATAATATCATTCATGTTGATCAAGATTCTGAATATGTTTATTGTGGTAAAAGGTACAAGATTGTTGGTTGTTTGATTGACTTCTAATTAATTCTTGATGATTTATATTCCTCATTTGCATTAAACAATAATTCAACCTTTTCATTCAAAAATAAAAAAATAGAAACAATTCTAATAGCTAGTGTATTAATTTTAATTCAGAAGCGGATTCAACTTTTGGGCGTCAAGTAGATAAAGTTTTTAATATCAAATTTAAATGCAAAGACACTTGATCAGTTAATTACATACCAAGAGAGTTTTATTGCTTCTATTAGCCCTCTCCAGCTTCTTTCTTCCACTGCAATTTTTTCCAGTAAAATTAGGTTCTTCCACAATCGTCGAAAGGCCTGCTCGATCGAGAGACAAGATTTAAATTAATTCCGAGATCATAATCAGGTATATATATATATATACACACATTTGGGGGAAATTATTTTTTTAGAAGTATTTGATTAACATTTGTTACATATATAAAATTACTTATAAAATACCTGATGCATGATTATTCTTGCTTTGCTCTTGGATTCTACTCGTCTTGGAAATTCGTTTCTCTACCTTAATCAGAGAGTCTGCAAAAAGCCACGTTGCTTCCATCTGCTTGCTGATCATACGCACCGCGTAATATGGAACTTTGAAACGATCTGAGCCGTTGGATTTGATACAAGCATTGATGAACATTATGCAATCCATCAAGCTCTCCTTAGCCATCCCTTTCACATCATAAGCCTGAGCCCTAGTCCAAAGGCTATTAGCGTGAGAATTTGGAGGGGTAGAAAGGGAAAGTGCTCTAGTTGTGTCACTTATAGCATTATCCAGATCCCTTAATTGTAAATGACATTGTGCTCTATTGCTATAGAGCACAATTCTTTCATTTCTATATCTTAAAGGGCATATTTGTAAACCCTCACTATACTTGAAGACTGCTTCTTCAATCTTTCCCAATGAAAACTTATGATTCCCCTGTTGTTTTACTAATTTAACCATGACCCTTTTTCCTTCAAGCTCCTCACTTGACATGCACATCTCTATCTTTCTTCTTTCTACTTTCAAAACCCTAATCTCTTCCAGCAATCTTCGAACGTCCGCGTTCTTGATTTTCGCCCCGTATTTGCGGTTGTGGAGGAGCGCTCGAGTGATTGCTTCACCGACGTTTGTTCGATTCCCCAGAACCCTAACCTCGACCAAATCAACTAGGTACGAGGCGGCAACCTCAAACACCTCGTACCAAGTATCTGGATCCCTGAGGAGCAGTACCAGACAATCAATACCCATGTACTGCCAGTCATCTGAGGATCTCGAAAGGTTGCAGAGACTCTCCACGACCTTTCCACATCTTGAGATGCTCTCCCGACCAACTTTGCTATGACAAAGAATTCGAATCAGCCCGACGCCAGCTGGCGACGCGTGATTGGCCAATCCGCCCCACATCCCACACAATTCATTCAAGAATTGCTCATTACACATGAGGTCCAAGCACCTCTCCTTCACCGCAAAACAATTCAAAAGATGTATGCTCCAACATTGCATTTGGCTAGCCCACTCCTCCGCCTTCCGATCCTCCGTCTCCGCCCCTTCGACGCCACGTGTAAGCAAATCACAATGGTACTTCAATCTCTTCCTCCTATCCTTAACCCCCACAAACTTACCATACACCTCCTCCACACAAGATGAAGCCAAGTGAATGGCAAGCTCCACCACTTCCTCCTCATAACCCTCCAAGGCTAAAAAGGTCTTTTCATAGCTTGCCAGATGACCTAACGCTCTAACGGCAACCCTTTGCTCCACCCAACTCATCTTCCCCCTCAAGAGCTCCAACAACGGTAAAATGACACCGGATTCAACGGCCCTCGTCGCGAAATCGACCTTGTTCATCGTGTACGAGCCCACAATGTGAGCCGCGTAGTAAGGGATGTAAATGTTTTGGTTCTTGAGGAGCCAAGCTCTATCGTGGATGCCTTTGTTGATCAAACATGTCATGCATTCGAAGATGCCGAGAGAGGGGAACTCCCCGTCGTCGGGTCGGGCCATTGCGACGCTCCAAACCTCACTCACCACCAGTATAAGCTGCTCATCATCATCAAGAAAAGGTATCGCTTTTAAGTAATCTTTTATTGCAACACTCCTATTTGATGAATCGTGCTCCTCCATAATGCAAAAGAAGCAACTAGATTTGGTGCAAGATTGTTGTGAAAGCATGTTAAGTATAGATAGCTGAACTTTTTTTTTTAAGAGAGGTTGTGTAGTATTTGAGTAAATTAAGATGTCACTAGGGTTTTGCTCTTGGTATTTACGATAAACCCCTTTATAAGGATTGTCCTTGTCATCAAATTAATACAAAAATTTGTGCGAGACCATCTCATATATGAGACCGACCAAATTAAAAAAATGCGATAGGATTATAATAAGATGTGAATGTTTTTTTTTTTAAAAAAAAGTGATAAACCACTTTTAACAAAATTATTATCATTTTTGTTAAAATTTAAAAGTTTTTAAAAAGTGATAACTTTTTAATTAATAAGTGACACATTTTAAGTAAAAAGTAGATCAAATAATATTGATCTCATACTATTATTCGGGATTTTCTGCAGTTGCACCCTCAACCGTTGGATTGGATCAACACACATCCGCATGGTGCGTGTGTGAAGATCCGACGGTTGAGAGTGCACCCTCTTGTTACTACAGAGGATCCAGATATAAAAATAATGCAAAATGCGAAAGAATCTATTTATATAAATATAAAAAAAATCACAATGAATGAAATTGTTTTACATTTCTCGATTAAATACAGATTTTTTTTTTTTTATATTTTTGAAAGAGTATATTATGTTACAATACGAAAGCAGAGAGTTCTTTAGGTAATTTGAACAATTACGAGAGAATTTTTCGTAATTATTTACCCATTCAATTCTGAATCTTATCTTTAGAAAGTGGATTAGGTCAGGTGGTGAGCCTAGATCGGCGCATGGAGGACTTCTCTGCAATTTTAACAATTTTAAAATGCAAATTCTATTCCAATATATTGTGCAAGTCCCGATCCGAAGTGATTTTTTACTTTTTAAACATTAATAAACAAAAAATTAAGACAGTTTGGGTTCAGTTTTTCAAGCATTAGTAGAGAGAAAAGTTGGATGCTGCCTAATTTTTCATGTTCACCTGAACTTTAGGCTTTCTTTTCTGAGATTGGTGCAATTTTGACAACAAACGTTCCAATTAAGGGCCAATTAGTGTACACCAAATCTATTTTATATTAATTCTTCATGTGTGTTCCTAAAATAGGAAAATTTTGTCTTATGTGTAAAGCAAGAATAGTAATTTCTTAACCGTCTCATGGTATAAACAATGGGATGAGATAGAACTTGGGCATTGTCGCATTAACACTCTAGTAGGGATGAATGTTAAATTGTATTGTCTCATGTTATAAGGCGGTCTTATACAAACTTTTCTTCATTAATTATTGGGTTAAGTATGTCCTCTATGATATAGGGCATGGTTAAAATATTAGTTCGTTAATTCTCCGTGTCGGGGATACCATTAGCTACGCCTTTTTTTTTTTTTTTGTTACAAGAAGTTAAACGATATTCCTTCCCATGTACATTTACTTGGTACGTACGAATAATATTTTGGACTTTAAAATCAAGGGTATAATAGTTATTTATATTATTATTATTATTTTAAAAATATCTCAATATTACTTCGTCTACTTTCACTCAATTGTTATTTACTACACTACAAAAAAAAATATTGTTTAGCGACGGAATTTGCGACGAACACGTGTCCGTTGTTAAAACAACTGTAGCTAATGTTTGCAACGGACTTTTGCCTCCCGTCGCAAATTTACGACGGACAAAACCGTCGCAAAATTGGCGGGTTTGACCCGACCGGGTCGCTCAAATTTTGCGACGGCCTCTAATCCGTCGCAATTCATTCGGGTCAGACCCGACCGGGTCTATAACATTTGCGACGGATAACTGCCGTCGCAAATGTTCATTTTTTTTTAATATTTCCGGTTACAATTTGCGACGGGCATGTTCCGTCGCAAAATTTTCAATTTGCGACGAAATTTGGCCGTTGCAAATTCCGAACCTGTACAAAAAAAATATGGTTCGCGTGGTTCGAGCCCGGGTACCCGGGGGCTCGGACCACTGGGCCACCGACCCATAGCTTGCTATATGCGGTCCGCCTTCTATATGTATCAATATTGGCCCTTGACAATTAATCTAAGTTTGCGCTCAAGGGGAATCGAACACGCAACCTCTTGTGCATGGGGAGGAGGCGCGGCCGCTAGGCCATGAGCTTCTTTCGTTCATTTTTATGCAATTAATTGTATATGTATTCAAATTAAGTAATTTTTTTTCCATAATTCACCAAATTAATTTCTTTTCGTATCTAAGTTGTTTATTAAAATATTTTGCCCAACTATTTTTTTATTTTGTAAAATTATTTATTTCGACAATGCATAATTTTATAATTCGTTCATTTGTACGCAATTAATTGTATATGTATCCAAATTGATTCCTTTTTTTCCCACAATTCACCAAATTAATTCATTTTCGTTTCTCACTTGTTTTTATAAATGTTGTGGCCATTTAATTTTTTTTTTTGGTAAAATTATTTATTTCGACTCCCGTTTAAATTTATAATTCGTTCATTTGTACACAATTAATTGTATATGTATCCAAATTGACTAATTTTTTTTTTTCAAAATTCACCAAATTAATTCATTTTCATTTCTCACTTGTTTTTATAAATGTCGTGGCAATTTAATATTTGTTTTGGTAAAAAATTTTTATTTCGACTCCCGTTTAAATTTATAATTCGTTCATTTGTACACAATTAATTGTATATGTATCCAAATTGACTCATTTTTTTTTTCCAAAATTCACCAAATTAATTCATTTTCGTTTCTTACTTGTTTTTATAAATGTTGTGGCATTTAATTTTTTTTTTTGGTAAAATTATTTATTTCGACTTCCGTTTAAATTTATAATTCGTTCATTTGTACAGAATTAATTGTATATGTATCCAAATTGACTCATTTTTTTTTCAAAATTCACCAAATTAATTCATTTTTGTTTCTCACTTGTTTTTATAAATGTTGTGACCATTTAAATGAAACTCACGAGGTATATAAATGAAACTCGTGAGGTATATAAATGAAACTCACGAGGTATATAAATGAAACCCACGAGGTAATAATAGAACAACATGATCTAAGATCATCTATATGTTTGCTACAAGTAATTAATTAATTAACACTGAATTAGTAATATCTTTGTTGAAATACTATTTTGTAGCATCATTCCCGGTCACAAGGTTTCCGCCATTATTACAGAGATAATGAGGGATAATCTATAGGAGAACGCAATGAAGTTCAAACTCGTCTCGTCGCAGCGGAAACAGTACTACTTGGATGAGTTTCGGGTATATATATGTTTTGCATATATATACCCGAAACTCATCCAAGTAGTACTGCTTCCGCTGCGACGAGACGAGTTTGAACTTCATTGCGTTCTCCTATAGATTATCCCTCATTATCTCTGTAATAATGGCGGAAACCTTGTGACCGGGAATGATGCTACAAAATAGTATTTCAAAATTGCCACTGTCATTGCCCTCCTCGACTCGCCTCCTCATCCCTTGGAGGCTGCTGACTGCCACTGCCACTGCCTTGTCCGCTCATCTATAACAAAATTCGAAATATTAAATTAAAATCAATGAAATTAAACATGCTTTAAAAATCTATAACATAATTTGAAAAAAATTCTAAGCATGCTTTAAAATTAAATTAAAATTCAATCAACTATAATAATTCAACTAAAATCAATTAATTAACTACAATTCAACTAAAATCAATCCTAAACTTAACAAATTCTAAACATGCTTTAAAATTAAATTAAAATTCGATCAACTATAATTCAACTAAAATCAATTCATTTTTAATATAATTCAAACAATTCAACTAAAATCAATTCTCAACTAAAATCAATTCTAAACATGCTTTAAAACTAAATTATAATTCAAACAATTCAATTAAAATCAATTCTAAACTTAACAAATTCTAAACATGCTTTAAAATTAAATTAAAATTCGATCAACTAAGCTAATACAAAAGAATTAGCGACAAAAATTTTCACAACTGTTTCCATTTTTCTTGTAGTGGTCGATCCCTAGCACTAATGGAGATGTTTTGTTGAAAAGTTAAGTTTCATTTCTAATACTACCAAAAGCCTTGCAAATGTAAATCAAATTAATTAAGTCTCAAGAATAAGATTAGTGGCACGGTACAACTAACTAATACACGTTTAGACAACATGAGTGTTAAGATCATGAATACTGGCTTGGTGTAAGAAGTGTGGTTGTGGTCCCTTGTCACTTTTACATTAACCAACTTCTTTTAATTAATAACCAAGCAATTAAATAGGAAATTAACATTAATTTATGCTGGATATCAAGTACAAATGGGATGGTCTCAAGAGTAAACAGCTAGCTGGACCTCAATTAGCTTAATTAGTGAAACACATTTACCAATCTAAGAATATTAATTATTCTGAAATTAATTAAGTAGTAATGGGCATGCTTACATGTGTCCCGATTTGTAGAAATCAAGTCCCAAAGGGCGTCTGTTTTTGTCGCTAGTGCATTTATAATTTATTTGTTTCCATCCATGATTGAAATGAGAGGATTTGTGTTCTGGTAAGAACTAACCTTGGAGGAAGTGATGAGCAAGAAAAGCTTGTTTGGAGGTTTTAGTTTAATCTGCTTTTAAGGAGTTATAAGTTAAAAAAGTAAGACAGATTTGGAAATCTAAGTAGTTAGGTAATTTGATGGTATGAATAGAAGTGCAGATGTGGTCCCTTGCCAACTTTGTCGAGGGCCTGCTTCTTTTCATGCATTAACTCATTTCTATTGGGGGAGAAGTGAACTCACAACACAACCACTGGTTGGTTTACTTTATATGTATAGTATAGTATCAAGTACAGATGGTGATGGTGATGGTAATGGTAATGGTAATGGTAATGGTGATGGTCTCAAGAATATGCGGCTATATACATATCATGCACCATGCACATGTAAACCATAATTTGCATAACTCTCTCATTCTCTTTTGACATAGAATTAATATGGAGCCAAATATTAACCCCATGGTCAGGTGGAGTAGGATTAAGAATTAGGAGTACCTTCTTGTTCCGTTTATATAGAGTTCTGTTTTATTTTTAATTGGATCCTCTTCCCCTAGTTAATTGGTTTTTGAACTAATTATCGAATCATAAAACAAAAATATAGTCAATTTAATATTGAATTCTTTATGAGAGTATACAAATAATTTGTTCTGAAACTCAACATTCGACTTTATTTCATTTAAATCAAAATTCGTTTACTGGTAATGTGAAAATTTGTTAGAAATGTTAACCTTCGCGTAATTTCTCAAGATAATGACAAATATGTTAAAGTTTGCAATAATTAAATTGGTGAAAAAGAATGACGTGTTGTCAAAAAAGCTAAGGCACTAGACTAGTCAAATGTGTAAAGATCTAGTGAAAGACATTTAGGTGATGTTTTCGGTCTCTATCAAACTGTGTGTATCAATTTTGAAAAGCAAAAACTGTGAGGGTCAATTTTGGAGGGGAAAAAATTATCACCCTCTAAGAGCATCCCCAACGGTAGTAGTAAATCTCATGTGGCATATAATTGTACCCAATACAATAGGTACAAATGCATTGGGAGGGAGGTGCAAATGGATGGGTTAAAAAGAGAGAAGCAAATATTTGTTATCGGTAAAATTTGATAAAGTCACTGACATGTGGGTCCAAATCTTGCAATTTAATTTTTTTATTTCCCTTATTCAATCTCTAATCTTTGTTTGTTACTTTTTTAACCCTTTTTTTATTATTGTTATTAGTGGTTGTCAAATTATTAAGACCGTTTTTTTGTTTATATTTTTATTATTTGTTGTTTTGAGAATTATAGTGTTGATTTCCCAACTTCGTAGCTATTAAAGAATCTATTTATATAAATTCACAAATATATAAAATACACATACTATTTATTTTAATAAATTAATATAATTAGAATTGAATACAATTAAATTAAGAAGTGAAGATAAAAAATAATATAGAGAATAAAAATGGTGATGTGGATAGTAAGATCTTATTTGTACGTGAGATGATCGGATAAAAGAGGTATAAATGTAATATGTATAGTTTGCTTTTGAGGTGGCAATTGAGGTTCAGAAAATTTATACCTAAAATTGGTCACACTATTGGAGATGCTCTCATAAAAGTTGCAAACACTCCCTTATAGACTATAGTTGTAGATAGAGCAGAAAATTTGAACTCGGTCAACTAGTGTTTAGACTAGATTGTCCGTACCGGTAGTTTCAAAAGAACTAAACTATTTGGCCCTGCACGACTGGCCAACTGGGCTCTAACCATTTCTTTTTAAGTCTTTTCGGCCCATTCTATAAAAAAAATATTATTGGGGAACAAATGTGTGGAGTTATAAAATTAAATTTCATATTGAGGTTTATGAGATAGAATATATACATATTTTTTACTAAATTGGTAGTTACACAATTGGGTTATTTCATAGACATCACATTATAAGTTATAACCTTCACAAGTAGTATGGAGTCTTGATTTGTAAAAAAAAAAAAAAAAAGCCTTGATTTGTCATGATAATGCCATTTAAGTATTTTATGATTGGCCCAGGCTAAATACCCCACCAATTAATGGAGACACACCTCCATTTATATTTTAATATTTTATTAAAATTGTAAAATTACTTATATAACTTTAATAAATAAATAAATAAACAAAAAAAAACCTAAGCCTACATACACTCTAATTTCATTCTTACGCAGGAGACGTTCAACCATGTACGTGTGAAGGAAAAAAGAGAGATTGATCTTGCATCAATTTTAACACGATTAGACGGTACAACAACGATTAATTCATATTTTTAACTAGATTCTGGTGAAATGGGAGCATTTCAACCTTCTTATTTATGTTTTTTTGTCCCTTATTTCATAGGGTTTCTATTTAATGTATAAAATTCTAGTTTTAAATGTTAAATGTTGTTAGTTGTTTATATTGTGTGTATTCGTGTACAAAATATTAATATTTTAGGCATCGAATGACGTTGAAAGTTGTATGGTTGTCATTTGCACGTTTTTTTCTCAAATTTCCGTCAAATAAATTTTCGGACCTGGTTATTCGAAAATTTTACATATTTTCGGACATCAATTGCCGAAATTTAGAGTGGTTTAAGTTTTTGGTAACAAATTTCTGAAACCAAGACAGTTTTTAGAAACATTTTTCCGAAATATTGTGTTAATTTTGAAAACAGTTTGCTGAATACTACTGATCAGAAACTTTTTCCATTGCTTGCTCGCCATTTGCACGATTATGCCGCTTGGTGGTCGTCCTTCGATCACGTCGCACAGTCGAAGTCGCGCTGTCACGGTGGCGTTCACGGGTTCTGCTTGGTGGTTGTCCTCCACCTGACCACCAAAATCTCGAGATCGTGCGCTCACGGTGACCATAACGGTTGATGGTCATCGTTGCGCACTCACGGCAGTGATCGCCAGAGGAGTTCACGACAAGCTTCAAATTTGGGAAGAGGTGTGAGGTGTATAGGTTTTTTCGATGAAATATGGTCGTGAGTGAAAAATAATGAAATATTTTTTATTAATAAGGGCACAAATGGTAATAAAAGGATTGTGTATCTATTAATAACAATTAAAATGAGTAGGTGAATTCAGACAGAGGTGTATCTCCATTAATTGGAGGGGTATTTAGCCTCGGCCTTTATGATTATGATGAGAATGGATATGGGTCGAATGACATCTCATCAAGAGATTCAAGACTCGGCCAGAATGGGTCGAATGTCATTAAATAAGAGGACATGTTATTCTATTATTTTCATAAAGACCAAGCTAAATACCCTCCAATTAATGGAGATACACCTCCATCAATATTTTAGAATATTTTATTAAAATTATAAAATTATATATATAAACTTAATAATTAAACAAAAAGAAAACCCAACACCACTACAAAAAAATTGACATTTAATGACAAGATACTGTCACTATTGCTTCTCTAATTAAAGATTTTTTGTGACAGAAAAATGATCTTTAATGACAGGGTCTGCCACTAAAGACTATGATCATGTCACTAGTTTTTAGCTTGAAAAGCAATAGTGACAGAATTTTGTGTCATTAAAGATCAATTTTCTTGTAGTGCACTCTGTTGATAGGCGAACATCAATTATTTCTTGGCGAACAAGAATTAAATCCTAAATAAAGATTAAGGAGCAAAATACCCGGACTAGAAATGATTAACAAAGGAAATCGAAAGGAGTGCATAAACTAAATTGGGAGGTGCATTCTCTGACGAACAACACTCCCGACGAACAGGTCCAAAGACCCAACTCCGGATATGAATCACCGAGTCCTAAATGAAGAACAAAAGACAAAGACCCCGAAGCCTGCCTACAAGGAACATAAAGGCGAACAACTTACGAACCAAAACCTCAAGAGGCGAACAACTTTTACCAAAAGGACGTATTGGACCAACCAAGCCCACCATGACGAACAACAATGAATCCGAGATAAGACCAAGTACAAGACTTTGTAACTAAACTTTAGCTTAGATAAGGTCAAACAAGGTCAAAGGACACATGTCAAGCATGTAAGCTTGGAAGTCCAAAGGTCATGTACACCTCCTACTTGGTGGACACTATAAATAGTTGTTCTTCAGCAATAAAAAAATAAGTTCAAATATACAAATACTCTCAAAACACACACAAACACACTAAAATGTGCACACACACGAAATAAATACGAATCCAACGCACGTATTTACGATTTCACAACCTGAACCTACGATTTATTATTTACGGTGATAATCAATCACACGTTCTTGTTTGGTGATCCTAAACCAAATTAAAACAACCACTAATCCTCACGATTAGATTCGATCACCAACAATTTGGCGCTAGAGGAATGGGGGTTCGAACCTTCGGTAAAGTGTGATAATTCAAGAATTTCAAGCTTATAACTGGAAGATTTGAAGGAATCCTCAAGAAATTCTTGAAGATTCAAGCAAAAGTGTTTTTGGTGTTCCTCAAACCCAAATTTGAAGACTCAAAGATTGAGAAGATAATTCAAATCAGGATGCCTCAATCAAAGGAAACAAGGATTTCACATCCCTCGATGGGAGTCTCCCCAACCCGGGTCTCATCCACTGATCGTCAGGACTGTGACTCACGGCATGCGAACAAAACTCAACCTTCAGCTGCAGCCCGTGTAATGCCTCCAGACTTAGAGGCATTGGCTAAAGACCCCCAGGAATTGGCCAAAACCATAGCTGCTCTCCAGGCAATTCAGAAACAACAACAACAACATAGGCCTTCACAAGCAAGGTCTAAATCCCGCAACTTGAAAGTAGTGAGAGCAAGGTCAGCTCGCGGTGAGCAACATGAAGTTAATAGTGCCCAGAACCGAGGGGACAAGGACAAGGCCAAAATGGTCTACCAAACAGAAGGCCAGACTGAGTCTACACATGGGCGAACAACAATGTCCAGCCACGGAACAACTCGTTCCAGTGCACAGGACAAACTTGGCCAACCTCGACTCCAGAAAGAAGTTGCTCGCTGATTAGGCGTGAAATTGTTATGTTTTGGTGCCCAAATTACTCATGTTTTGAGTGTTTTCGATGAGTGCTTGGAGTCAAATGAGTATCATTTTTATAAAATTATTAATTTGTCTCTTTGGTTTTCATAGGTGAATAGAGGGCGAAAAGAGGAGTTCGTAGGACTTTGAATCGACTCAAACAGATGCCCGGATGAGAAGATATTGAAGAAATACGATTGGTATTAGTGCGGACGAGGAAAAGTATCATTTGGAAGGATTAGAGATCACTCGAGCGCATCACTCGAGCGCCACCACTCGAGCGAATTGCTCGAGCGCCCAAAAACATACAGAGAAGATTCAGCGCTCGAGCAGCTCGAGCGCGACCGCTCGAGCGAATGCATCATTCGAGCTACACTGCTCGAGCGGGACCGCTCGAGCGTTTTGCTCGAGCGCCCATATACTTTTGCCTCCGGATGCGTATTTTCGGCCCATTAACTCCCGTTTCGACCCGGTGCATATATATACCTCTTCCAAACACGTTTTGAAGAATCCCCCGACTTTTAGAAATAATTTTAGACTTAGTTTTGGAGAGGAAGGAGACGAGCAAGCTTTATTTACGTATTGTTGAGGTTTTTCTTACGAATTCTTCGTTTAATTTTGTTTCTTCGTTTCTTTTCTTCAGTTCTATTACGTTAAATACTTTAGACTCCGTTTAATTAATTTAATTTCAGTTTTTCGTATTTATTTTCTTTTTAAACCCTAGTTCATGTTTCTTAGTTTCTTTATTCAATTCATTATGTTTTTGTTCGTTGTTTCTTTTATTGCTTTTATTTTTGTTATAACCATGTCCGGCTAAAACCCTTGCATGCTTGGGTTAGGATGAACTCGTAGAAGTAGGATGTGGGTACGTAATTAAGGTAATTAGTGACGTTAGTTTTAATTCTCTTAATTAATGAATTTATATAATTAATCTTAACTCTACCTTTGAATTTCGTACGAAAGTGTTAGAGAGAGGACGACCGCATCACTCAATAACAATTAGTAGTCTTAACGAGAAGGTTTAGGAAAGGTTAATTCATCTACCGGTTTAGCGAAGGAGGACGACCGCATCACCTTAGTTAAATTAGGGTCTCATTAATTAAGCACAATTCATTAACTTGTTAGTGGATTAGTGAAGTCGATTGCTAGGATAAAGTATTAGGGTGAGAAATCTTGAGCTTTCATTCTACGATCTTTTACTTAGGTTAATTCTTGTTTGTCACGATTACTTTGATTATGTACCTGCTCCGTTAGTATACGTAGGAATTCCTATCCTAAGCATCACCATCTCTTATTAGAAAACAACTCGTAGTTAATTCGTTCTTTTTCATTCTTTAGTTAATTAGTCTACTTTAGTCTTTTAATTAATCTTTCAAAAACCCAAAAACATCACACTCATATTAACTACGACGCGTAGATCTTCAGGGATCTATTCGCATACATACCATCCCTTGGGTTCGATAATACTTGGTCCCTATACTTGCCCATGCTACAGTGAACCCGTACTCTTGCGGGGTAGCTACTAGTAGAAGCTAGTGTAGTCGCTTCAAGTCAATGGCGCCGTTGCCGGGGATGACGTTGTATGTTTGAATAGGACTTGTAGATAGCTTAGTAGTTAGTAGTGAGTGCTTTCTTTTCTGTTTTATTTTTATTTTTATTTTAGTCGGCAGTTGCGTTTTGATCCTTCTGCTAGTGTTTCAGGTTTATGAAAACACGCTCACAAGGCAATACGAGCGAAGAGAGATTACCTGCAGATCCTGAGACAATAGCCAGAAGGAACCGAGCCTTCTTGAGAAGAATGACTACTGCCGCGGGAAACAAAGACAAAATTTCTGATGAACTTGGGGAGTTAGACAAGATAGCTGCAGAGTATACTGCTCTTGTGGAACGGGCAGAGGATGCCAATGGAAATATCAGTAATCAGCAGATACCCATAGGGGGAACTGAGAGCCCACACCCGAACCCACAAGACACAATCAACTCTGCACAAACACAACCCCAAAACCAGAACCAAAACCTTGCTTACCCACAAAACCCAAATAACCCTTTCCACAACCCAGCATACCAACATTACCCATACCCACCTTATCCTTATCCACCATATCCATATCATCCACCACCAGTCTATAACCAACTACCTGTTTACCCACCACCACCCCAACAAGTACCAGTACCTGCTGCTAATCCTCAACACGTTCCTCAGAACGTAGATCATAACATGGCGATTCGAGGGAGGTTCGCGGCACAACCGCAGAGGTACTACGATGGAGTGGCTTTGCCTCCTGTTGAGGCGAACAACTTCTCGATATCACCGGGGATTTTAAAGCTGCTGACCGAGAATCAGTTCAAAGGGGTGATCGGGAAGGAGAATCCTCACACACATCTGAGGAGCTTTCTCATGATAGCCTCAACATTTAATTATAATGGCATGTCTGAAGATGCCAAGAGGCTTAGGCTGTTCCCATTCTCACTGACGGGAATAGCTAAGGAGTGGTACGATAATACGCTCCCGCGGGGAGGTATTACCACTTGGGCCGAGCTCGAGCGTCTGTTCCTCGAGCGATTCTACCCTCCATCTAGGACGATCAAGGCTAGAATTGAGATCTCGTCCTTTCGCCAGAAGTCTGGAGAGGATCTACGCCAAGCGTGGGAGAGATACTCAAACATGCTGATTGAGTGCCCGCAGCACGGGTACAATGAGGGGGATATTATGGCGTTCTTCTACAGTGGTGCCAACAAGACGGGGCAAGACCATTTAGACGCTTGTGCGGGCGGAGCATTCCTCAACCAAGGCATAGAGAGGTGTAGGGAGATCGTGGACAACATTGTCACGAATGCCGGTGCTTGGGGTGTGGATGCAGATTTGCAAAGAGTGCATCAGGTGGAAGAGGGAGAAGGAACGAGAAGGCTGCTGATGGCCATGATGGAGAAGATCAACAACCTCGAGTTGGGGAAGAGTTTGGGTGGAGAGCATGCAGTAGAGAATGAGAGAGTAGACCAACCCAGTGGACAGCAAGAGGTAGCCAATTACATGGGAGGTCCATATTACAATCAGAATGGCTACCAAGGTGGAAATCAGTATGGAAGGCCTTCTTATGGCCAACCATTTGTGCCTCCAGGCCCTCAGCCACTTCAAAATCAATGGAGGAACACACAAGGAGTTCAAGGAGGCCAGCAGCCTCCTCAAAACACATGGAGGAAAAATGATAATTTTTCTTATGCTAACCCAAAAGCTGGTGTTACTGTTCCTGCAGGTGTTGATCCGGGGTCTAAACCTCCTGGTGGAGAAGGCGGTGCATCAACCGAGGAGATGTTGAGAGCTATTCTTCAGAAGGTGGAGGAAGGTAGCAAGCGGTTGTCATCCTTGGAGTATGATGTGAAGGAGTTGCATAAGAAGGGTGATCAACGTGATCAAGAGGTCCAGAAGATGAATGTTGAGTGGACTAGAACTCAACAAGAGAACAATAGAAGGTTCACCTCTTTAGAGCTCCAGATGAGCCAGATTGCAAAATCAGTGAATAGAATGCCGGAGGGGAACCCGAAAGAGCAGTGCAAGGCGATCCAGCTAAGAAGTGGAACCAACTACGAAGGTCCTCAGATGCCTGCTGATTCTGAGACGCCCCAAGAAGAGATTGAGCCTAAAGGAGATGAAGTTGAGAAGGGGATTGGAAGTAAAGGGATTGAGAAGCATGAAGATATGGATGAGTCCCATCAAGACAAAGACCTTGAGGAGGTTGAGAGAGTTCCTAAGTGGAAAAAGGCAAAGGAAGCAAGGGAGAAAGTGAAAGAAACAGAAAGAGATGAATGGGGGGTACCCAAATCGGTGATACCTGTCCCATATCCACAGCGCTTCATGAAAAAGAAGCTCGATGAGAAATTCGCTAAGTTCCTTGATGTTTTTAAACAATTGCATATTAATATCCCTTTTTATGATGCTTTGGAACAGATGCCGCACTATGCGAAGTTTCTGAAGGACTTGATCGCGAAAAGACGGCGAGTGGATGAGCCGAAGTTGGTGCAGCTGAACCACGAGGTGAGTGCATTAGTGCACAAGGCGCTGCCACCGAAGCTGAAAGATCCCGGGAGCTTCACGATCCTATGTGATATTGGGAACGGGATCAAGAAGGGTGCGTTGTGCGACCTTGGGGCGAGCATTAATTTGATGCCACTGTCGCTTTTCAAGAAGTTGGAAGGTGGTGAACTTCAACCCACAATGATGACGCTTCAACTTGCCGATCGGTCTATTACTCGACCTCAAGGTGTTGTTGAAGACGTTCTAGTGAGAGTTGGAGATCACATTTTTCCAGCCGACTTTGTAGTGCTAGAGATGGAGGAAGATGAGCACGTGCCCCTGATTTTGGGAAGACCGTTCTTAGCTACGGCGGGGATGGTGCTAGACGTGGCGAATGGGAAGATCACGTTGAAGGTTGATGATCAAGAAGTGAAGATCTCCCTATATGAAGCCATGAAGCACCCGAAGGAGGATGAGAGCTTGTATTGCATGGATGCAATTGATCCTCGTGTTGAAGACACACCGTCTATCCCTAATCCTTCTGATATTCATGATTTTGTTAATCCTTCACTCAATAATTTAACCCATGAGCGTTATGATCTTGATTATTTTGATAGGAATAAAGTGAAGAAGTTGAAAGATAAAGAGGTGAAAAGTGTGGACGTGGTCCAGCTAGAAGGAAAAGGAGGAGTTAAGAAGAAGAAGTCAAAACTCAAGAAATTGTTTAGTAAGATTCCTCCAGATAGAGGCAAGAAGGAGTTGAGACCCATAACACTTGGGAATGAGAAAAGAGGAAAGGAACTCATGATGGAGGGACATCAAGGAAATGAGTTCAAACACCACTCTTATGAGAGTAAGGGAGGTAAATTTGAGTATGATGTCCCATAAGCTCCTTTGAGCACGGTCCGGCATGAGGACCTTAAAAATAGCGCTGAATGGGAGGCAACCCATTTTTATTTGCTTTCATTTATTTTTAGTGTCTTTTTATATTATTAGGGTGTTTAGAGTCGTATGTCTAACCTCGTACTCGAGAGCTTTATTTTGTAGGCTTGTCTCTAAAGGAGTAAAGGAACCAAAGAAGTGGAGATTGAAGGAACCAACTTGAGACAAGGGAATGTGCAAAGCTACTGAGAGAAATTGAATTATTTGGTTGAGGTAACCCACAACCCCAAACTTAGACCTCTAGCAAGGTCAAAGTTTGGGGGGGTGGAGTTTCTTTTTATGATTACATTGCACATGCATGCACGCCCTTATCTTTGAGTTGAGTTTGATTGATTATTGGTGCCTTGAGATGCTCCTTGGGCTATTATTAATTTGTTTTGTTACTCAATATTTTATGCCTATCAATCACCTTATGCTTGTTGATTGCTATCTTTGAGTATGATTTGATGAGTAGGGTGAATTGTGAGGCTGAGTTAGGAGTTTTCTTGTGTGAGTGTTTGAGTTAGAGTTGATTTGAGAAAGAACTTGTATGCTTGTGAATTTTTCTTTTAAGTACTTGTGTGATGAGAGTGAGAATTCACTAGGACTAGCATGGATGTGAAAGCCGTGAGAGTTGTGCCTTACGAGATTTAAATGCATTAATTAATCTCTTCGTTTGTGAGTGGATCGTCACCTTAGAGGATGCTAGAACTTGCATGTGCTCTTGCTTCTTGATTGTGTCTAGTTTGATATGCCGAATGTGATCTTAGGCCATCTTTGATTTAATTGAGTCACTTAGCCAAAATTTTCCTTACCAATGACATTGATCCCTTGTTAGCCCCTTTGAGCCTAAAGCCTATTTTATTTGCTAGCACATATGAACACTATTCCAATTCCTAAGCCTTTTTGTCCCAATTTGAGTGGAGAATAGGAAAGTGTGAATGTGAAGGGAGTGAATTGAGTTGAAAAAGGAAAAGGTTGTTTGTTGAGTGAATATGAGAAGAAGGGTGTGAATGAGATTTGAGTTGTGGGAAAGAAAACAAAAAATTGAGAATGAGCAAAAGAAAAATTGAGCTCATGTGTTTGTGCGAAAAAAAAAGAGAAAAAAAAAAGTGATTGAAAAAAAAAAAAAAAAAAGTGAAAGAGTGAGAAAGAAAAAAATTGAAGTGTTGAGAGTAGTGGAATTAAAGTGTATTGATTGCAAATGTTGAAGTGATTCTGTTCCTAATCTCAAAGTGCCAAAGTTGATTTTTCTATTCTCCATTCACTTGAGTCACTTACCCCATATTGTTATCCCACCCGTCCAAAGAGCCTACATTACAACCTTGAGAAAAGTCCTTTTTGATTCGGCATGGATTTCTAGAGTATGGTCGAAGTTGAGAGCATTTACAAGCCTATGGCTGTCAATATGTGTGATTGATTGATTGAGTGAGTCCCTTAAACACTTTTATACACTTGTGAGGGAGTGAAACACACCGTTGAGTGCACATCCATGCTTGATCTTGGTGTTTCTTGTTATTGTTGCATGAGTATGATAAAAGAAAGTGAGTGAGTATACGGGTGATTGATCTTTGAAGCTCGAGTTCAATTACTTGCATGATTTGATTCTTGATTCATTCCTAACAATTTCACTTGACTTATTATTTCGTTGCTTGAGGACAAGCAACATGGTAAGTTTGGGGGGGTTGATTAGGCGTGAAATTGTTATGTTTTGGTGCCCAAATTACTCATGTTTTGAGTGTTTTCGATGAGTGCTTGGAGTCAAATGAGTATCATTTTTATAAAATTATTAATTTGTCTCTTTGGTTTTCATAGGTGAATAGAGGGCGAAAAGAGGAGTTCGTAGGACTTTGAATCGACTCAAACGGATGCCCGGATGAGAAGATATTGAAGAAATACGATTGGTATTAGTGCGGACGAGGAAAAGTATCATTTGGAAGGATTAGAGATCACTCGAGCGCATCACTCGAGCGCCACCGCTCGAGCGAATTGCTCGAGTGCCCAAAAACATACAGAGAAGATTCAGCGCTCGAGCAGCTCGAGCGCGACCGCTCGAGCGAATGCATCATTCGAGCTACACTGCTCGAGCGGGACCGCTCGAGCGTTTTGCTCGAGCGCCCATATACTTTTGCCTCCGGATGCGTATTTTCGGCCCATTAACTCCCGTTTCGACCCGGTGCATATATATACCTCTTCCAAACACGTTTTGAAGAATCCCCCGACTTTTAGAAATAATTTTAGACTTAGTTTTGGAGAGGAAGGAGACGAGCAAGCTTTATTTACGTATTGTTGAGGTTTTTCTTACGAATTCTTCGTTTAATTTTGTTTCTTCATTTCTTTTCTTCAGTTCTATTACGTTAAATACTTTAGACTCCGTTTAATTAATTTAATTTCAGTTTTTCGTATTTATTTTCTTTTTAAACCCTAGTTCATGTTTCTTAGTTTCTTTATTCAATTCATTATGTTTTTGTTCGTTGTTTCTTTTATTGCTTTTATTTTTGTTATAACCATGTCCGGCTAAAACCCTTGCATGCTTGGGTTAGGATGAACTCGTAGAAGTAGGATGTGGGTACGTAATTAAGGTAATTGGTGACGTTAGTTTTAATTCTCTTAATTAATGAATTCATATAATTAATCTTAACTCTACCTTTGAATTTCGTACGAAAGTGTTAGAGAGAGGACGACCGCATCACTCAATAACAATTAGTAGTCTTAACGAGAAGGTTTAGGAAAGGTTAATTCATCTACCGGTTTAGCGAAGGAGGACGACCGCATCACCTTAGTTAAATTAGGGTCTCATTAATTAAGCACAATTCATTAACTTGTTAGTGGATTAGTGAAGTCGATTGCTAGGATAAAGTATTAGGGTGAGAAATCTTGAGCATTCATTCTACGATCTTTTACTTAGGTTAATTCTTGTTTGTCACGATTACTTTGATTATGTACCTGCTCCGTTAGTATACGTAGGGATTCCTATCCTAAGCATCACCATCTCTTATTAGAAAACAACCCGTAGTTAATTCGTTCTTTTTCATTCTTTAGTTAATTAGTCTACTTTAGTCTTTTAATTAATCTTTCAAAAACCCAAAAACATCACACTCATATTAACTACGACGCGTAGATCTTCAGGGATCTATTCGCATACATACCATCCCTTGGGTTCGATAATACTTGGTCCCTATACTTGCCCATGCTACAGTGAACCCGTACTCTTGCGGGGTAGCTACTAGTAGAAGCTAGTGTAGTCGCTTCAAGTCACTCGCCAGGGAGCAGGAGAGGGGCGAGCAACTTTTGAGCAAGCTCGCCCATCAGTTCATGAAAGTCTGTCTCAATCAGCCTTTAGGCGCCTAGGGCCAAATACAGATAGTAACCCTAGGAAACAACTTCAAGAAATGCCCGCTCCGAGTGGGGGACTGCGACGAGCAGAAAGGCCAGTGTCTTTGCTCGCCGAACAACCTCCAAGTCAGGGGGAATCTCTTGACGAATTATCAAGCCTAAGGAAGGCTGTGGAGAGCATGCAGGGGCAGCTTGACCAACAAAGGGGAATGGGGACGACCAACATGCCATCTTCACCTTTGTCATCAATTATACTGAAGGCCCCAATCCAGAAAAGATACAATTTCCGGCAAGCATACAATACGAAGGCATTGCTGATCCCCGAGTCCATCTAACGAAGAATTCGGACTATATGATTTCTGTGGGAGCCAGTGACGTCACCCAATGCCAGAATTCCCCCTTAACTTTGGGGGACAGAGTGCATAAGTGGTTTTCAGCAACACCACCAGCATCCATTCACTCTTTTGCTCAGTTCAGCCGGGAGTTTCTCTCTCACTTTTCAACGGCCGGATCATACCTTTCCCAAAAGCACCGACTATCAGACTTGAAACAAAATGACGACGAGTCGGCCGGGCTTTCATGGAAAGGTTCAATAAAGTATTGCTGGAGGGAGAACCGATTAGTGAAGATACTAAGATTGTAGCCGTCATGGACGGGCTAAAAAAAGGGTCAGACCTGTGGAAGGAGGTACGTCTGAAGTGCCCAAAAAGTTATGCCGAGTTCAGAAATCAAGCCGGCATATTCGTCTCCATGCACGAAGCTTTAAAAGCAAACTTGGGGGACAACAAGGCTGATCCAAAGGAGAACAACAAGAAGCCCGGGGGAACAGGCTATCGGGTCCCTAAGAATATGAAGGCATTTACAGAAGGGACAGAACTGAAGGAAAAGTTGAATCAGGTGCTAACAGTATCCATCGATAATGTGTACAACAATGTAAAGGAGAAAGAGTTGCTCTCCCCTCCCCGGAAGATTCGCCAAGAAACTGGTAAACTCAACCCGAACAAGTATTGTGCCTACCATCAAAGCGTGGAGCATTTTACTAGTGAGTGCAGAGATTTACTCAAGCAACATTGGCGATTCTACGAGGAGGGAAAACTCTCCAAATTTGTCAAAAGGCAGCCTGGGAAGAGAGGCCGGGAGAGCAGTTCGGGAGATGAGATTGATGATCAGCCTCCGCGAAATAACCGACCCGGACGACAAGTTCCAGCCATTGTTGCGCTCCTGGTAGAAGATTTATAAATGATGGAACCCTCAGGACCTGCAGGAGGGTGTTCTGATGGACGACCACCAATTTCCAACCGAAAAAGAAAAGCCGAGTTAAGAGCGATCGACCATGTACAAGAAATGGGGATCAATTCATCCATCCTACAAACATCGGAATTAGTCTTCACAGAGAAGGACTTGGACGGAATTTTGACTCCACACAATGATTCGCTCGTAATTTGTGCTAAGATCATGGGGACCAGGGTGCATAGATTGTTGGTGGACACCGGAGCCTATACTAATGTCCTTTTAAAAAAGACGCTCGACCAACTTGGAGATTATTCGAGCTACATACGAGATTCAAATCATAGGATTTTAGGTTCGGTTATGGGAAATTAGGTTGTCCGTTCAACTTGTTACGGCTGAGGAACCTGATTGCCAAATTCATTAAAGCACAAATTTGAACTCACTCGCAAGTGTACGAGATCGTTGTTATAGTAAGACAAATGACCAAGTTATAAAATTATCGAACCCTAGGAAAGCAAGTGGTTAACTAAGTCGATTCACGTTGGCATGCAAGGAAAATTAAAGGACAAGATCGGGATTGACTATGCTACTAAAAAAGGAATTAAACAAGCGAACGAACAAGCAATAAAAGAAATCTAACTAACTTCGAGAGACGAAGTGCAAGGAGATTGATATGCCCTAAATGGTTTCCGTTATGCAATCCTTAGGTTCAAACATTGACTTATGCCAAAATCTCAATTGTTCATGGATTACAACAAGTAACACTTCACCTAAACATTCAACAGACTATCAAACGTTTAAGGCTTATTGACGGTATCCTACGTTCCAACGCTCTCTCGACGAGTTAACACGAGATACACGCATCTAAGCACTCTTTGCTCATACACGAAGGTTTCATCAAATCAATGTAACTCTCGTCTACACTAAGATGAATTCACACATCAATATGAACAATTCATGCATAGAGCAAAACTAAATTCCAATCAATAAGGATATAATTCCACAAACAATCAAAATTAAGCATAAATCAACAACCCAAACCTAATTCTCACATAACTTCCACTATTCAAGGCATAAGAGGTTGTGATGCTTAGGATATCTTCAACCTAGTGAAACTCAAGTAGGATTGTCAAGCCAATTCTATGTATCAATTTGGATTTACTAGGAGACCTCAACAATTACCTAAACAACCATCCAAGCAATTGATGTCTAACGATGAGGTTCTTTGCGATTAACTCTCTCTCGACGAATCAAACGCAAAATAGACGCATTCAATCATTAATCTCACACTCATTCATCTAATCATGTTCATGTAACTCTCGTCTATGCTAAACATGCCTCAACAAACAAGCTACAAGAGATTAACAATCAAAGCTCAATACAAATCCATCAATAGAAGCAAAATCCAAATATCAACATAGAATAGGCAAAGAGCAATCCCAACTCAAGATTTCACATGGTATCTAACATCCCAAGCATCAAAACAATTAGCTCATGGTTTCAAAATGAAAAACCATAGCTAAATAAGAACACAATAATAAACACATAGCTAAATAGAAATAAAATTACATTAAAATGGAAAGAAGTCACCTCTATGGAGAGATTTAGCTACAATACTTGAAATTGAACTTGAATCTTGAAATTCTATGCTAAATTACTCTAATAATTCAAAGAAAATAAAAACCTAAAAATAAAGGTGAAATAAAACTAAATTTGTTTGTGGGGTGAGTGCCCCCCAGAGGGGTGTATGGAATGTGTGTATTCTCCCTCTACAATCTGAGAAATGAATATATATAAGGTAGGATGAGGGTTTGAGACGAAATTACAATTAAATCCCTGAAAATGATGAAAATTCAATTTTTCCCCAAATCTGCTGAGTTGACTCGATCAACTCGGTCAACTCGACTGAGTTGACCTACTCGAGCGGGACTCCTGGTCGTGCACTGCAAAATTTGCTCCCAACTTTCTGTTGTCACCGACATTGACTCGCACGAGTCACCTGGCTCGACTTGGTGTGTTGGTCGAGCTGTTAGAGACACGCTTTTGTTAATGGAGAGAAAGTGCTGAACAAAATTTCTATCTTGTTTTTCATACTTGTGGGACCCGTCCCCTCTCTCCTCAGCATGTGGCACACGTTTCAACTAGGTGGGCCCCAGAACTTCCAGCTACTACTTTTGTAAACATGTTGCATAGTTTTTGATTGGTGATAACATTGTGCATATTTTCTTGAGATTTAAGGTCGAATCATGAACAATTGTTTGGGTTTTGCAAGAGTCTTGGTGAAAATGCGTAACAATTGCTTAATTCGGAAACATCTCATATTTTTCAGGAATTCGAGGTAAAATGGTCAAAACAAACTCAAAGAGAGAACTGTTGAAGACAAGGGATCAAGGAGAAGGGAAGAAAAAGGCAGCAACGACCAAAAATGGGATTTGAATCGAGCAAAATGAAGATTTACACTTGGTCGTGCATCTGGTCGTGCAAGTAATGAGATCGTGTACGATTTAGGGAGAGAAAACGCTTTTTGAGGTCGTGCACGACCAAGGGCATTTGGTCGTGCACTAGTGCACGGTCGTGCACCTTAAGAAAAAATGTGTAGCCAAAGTTTTGGGGAAGTGCACGACCAGGAGTGGTCGTACACATTTGCACGGTCGTGCAACACTGATTTTCAGCGATTTCAGTGTTATTTTGAAGTCGTGCACGACCAAGAGGAGTGGTCGTGCACATCTGCATGGTCGTGCACCTTGGAATTTCAGATTTTCACATTTTTAGATCGGGACACGTGCCAAAGATCAAGAGGAAGAGTATTTAAGGAGAAAAATTCGGAAATTAGATGAGTATGTAACATCATGTCAACTTTGAAATTGATTCCTAAGAACACTTCCCACCTCCTGTGGGTTCGATAAATTTTAACTTGGTCAATTGCTTATAATACGACGAACTCGTTCACTTGCGAGTAGTTCAATTTGTGCTTAAACGAAATTGGCAAACAAGTTTTTGGCGCCGTTGCCGGGGAGGTGACGTGTGTTCTTAGTTGATTTAATTTCGTTGCATGTTGATGTTTGTTATTTCTTTCATTTTTATTCGTTGCTTTTTGCTTTCTTTTCGTTTCTCGAGGTCGGTTTGATACGTGGTATTTGTGTAGGTGTATGAACACGAGATCTAGTGGAACACAACTCATTCCGATAGATTTGGAGATTGAAGCCACGGCTAGACGAAACCAAGGAAGAAATCGTAGGAGAAGAGGAAATCACAATATGGAGGTAAATGAAGCCAATATGTGTGAAGGAAGTCATAATGGTGAAGGAGAACCGGTGAATGAGGGGTTTGTAGCGAATGATGAAAATGGAGATGGGAATCCACAAGTAGCTCAAGGAAGGAATGGAGGAAATGATCTTCATCAAAGACAAGTTCAAGGGGGAAACCCGTTCCATCAACTACAAAACGTCCAACCCTATCCACATTACCCATATAACTACCCTCCACCTCAAAATTAACAACATCCTCATTATCAACAACCACCTAACTATTACCCATACCCGCCTCAATATCCACCAAATTACCCCTATCCTTATCCTTACCCTATTCCTCAAATGCCAAATCCACCTCAAAACAACCCGAATCATCAACCTGTCTACCAACCCGAGCCCAATCCCCAAGATCGTGAACCGCTCCTTAAAGATTTTTATGAACCTAAGATGAAGGAGTTTTATGATGGAATTGCAAGGCCGCATATTGTAGCCGAGAAGTTTGAAGTGAGCCCCGCATTGCTCCGTATGTTGAGAGAATCACAATTTGATGGATCAGATGAACGCGAAGACCCTCATGTTCATTTGGGTAACTTTATGGAGGTCTGTGACACCGTGAAATATCCTGGTGTTTCACACGACGCTAAGATGCTACGACTCTTTTCGTTCACATTGAAGGGGAGGGCCAAGAAATGGATACAGAACATGAACCCTATGGCAAACACTTGGGAGGATCTGAGTACTCAGTTCTTGAAGAAGTTCTACCCCCCGTCCAAGGTTCTAAAGGCACAAGAAGCGATCACGAAATTCAAGCAATTTCACGGGGAATCAATAACCGATGCTTGGGAGAGGTACCAAAGCTTGCTATTGGCGTGTCCTCAACATGGTCTACCCGAGGTCCAGACTATCTTATACTTTACCATAGGGCTTAATGAATGGGATAGAAATCACCTTAACTCAAGTGCCGGTGGATCCGTATGGTCAAAAACTGTGAAGCAAGTGAATGAGATAATCGACAACATAACTGCAAATAACTCATTCTGTAGTTCAAGTGGAGGAGGAAAAAGAGATAAAATTGCTGCTTTGGAAGAACAAAACGATGGTTTGAAGAGTGTCATGATGGCTTTGATTGACAGATTGGGGAACCTAAACCTTCCTTCTTCTCATGTGCAAGTTGGGCAAGTGGAAGCAAGCCCTAATGTTCCATCATCGAGTGAAGAAGTGAACTATATGGGAAGACAACAATTCCAAGGAGGGTATCAAAACAATGTGCAAAGTCAAAAACCGTACCAAGCACCACCGTTTCAAGCAAGGTTTCAAGGAGTCTCTCCTCCCAACAATGTGTACCATCAAGGAGGATCTTCAAATCAACCATGGAGGAAACATGAAAATTTCTCATATTGGGAACCCTAGAGGAGCAATTCAATTACCCACGGGGGTAGACCCGGGGTCCAAACCTCCTAATCATGAAGGAAAAGGGAATACCGATGAGACTCTTCAATTAATGTTGAAGAATATGGACGATATGAATCGGAGAATGGAGGAAACTAATCGGAGGATGGAAGAGAATAACCGAAGGATTGAGGAGGTTGGTCAAAGATTGGATGAGTCGGATAAGAAGAAGGAGACTAAGTTGGCACAACATGATACTCAATTCAAAGCTCTCGAATATCAAATTGGACAAATCGCAAATGCTTTGGGTCCTCAATTAAACAAAGGAAAGTTTCCATCCAATACCGAGATAAACCCAAGGGAGCATTGTCAAGCCATAGAATTGAGGAGCGGAGCAAGGTATGAAGGACCTTCCATGCCACCACTAGAGGATGAAAGTGAAGGTGAAAAATCACATGATAGCGTTGAGGGGAAGCAAGAAGAGGTGAATAATGAAGAGGAGGAAGAACATGAGAAGAGACGTTTGGAAAAAGGGAAGCAAAAAATGGAAGAAACCATGAAAGAAGAAGTCATCCCTAAATGGAAGAGAGTCAAGATGGAGAAAGAAAACAAAAGCAAGGTTGAGGTGGATGAATGGGGGGTACCAAAGTCTTTGGTACCGGTTCCATTTCCTCAACGGTTTATGAAGAAGAAGTTAGATGAAAGATTTGGAAAATTCCTCGATGTGTTCAAGAAGCTTTACATCAACATCCCATTTTATGAAGCCATCGAACAAATGCCAAGTTATGCGAAGTTCTTGAAAGACATATTGGCAAGAAGACGGAGGGTGGAAGAACCGGAAATGGTGAAGTTAACTAAAGAGTGTAGTGAACTTCTTCAAAGGAACTTACCCCAGAAGATGAAGGACCCGGGGAGCTTCACACTTGCTTGCGATATGGGGAATGGAGTGGTGAGAAATGCATTGTGCGACCTTGGCGCTAGTATCAATTTAATGCCTTTTTCGATTGTCAAAAGTTTGAGTCAAGGAGAACTGGAACCAACCACAATCACACTTCAATTGGCGGATGGGTCGACCACAATCCCCAACGGTTTTGTTGAAGATGTGATTGTCAAAGTAGACAATTTCACATTTCCTGCGGATTTCTTTGTGATGGAGATGGAAGAAGACAAAGACGTCCCATTAATCCTTGGTCGACCATTTTTATCTACCGCCCAAGCGGTGATAGATGTCCACAAAGGGAAGCTCACCTTGAAACTAAATGGAGAGGAGATTAATTTCTCCATCAATGCTTCGTTGAAACATCCCATGGAGAAGGAGGAATGTCATGCAATTGATGTCATTGACCTATGCCTCAAAGAGGCTTGGGAAGAATCTTCTTACAATCTCTTAACTAAAGATTATGTACTTCCTATGCCCAATTGTCATTCTAATGAAATGTTTGTCTCTTGTGATGATAGGTTTATAAATGATGGAGAAGAGGATGAAGCACGGTTCTTGGAGGATAGGAAAGTAGAGGAGGTCAAACAAGCAAGATTGAGTACTCCATCTCTATTCATACCCGTTCCGGGGAGTGAGCCAAACGAAGAAAAGAAGAACAAGCTAAAGGACCTTCTGGAGCACCTTAAGTATGCTTACTTGGATAGTGAAGGACTCCTACCGGTAATTGTTTCATCTTCTTTAAGTTCGTGTGAGTTAGACAAGTTATTGGATGTCCTTAGAAAACACAAAACCGCCCTAGGTTGGAGCATAGAAGATCTTAAGGGAATTAACCCGGCTATTTGCATGCATAAGATAAGGTTAGAAGAGAATTGTAAGCCGGTTGTACAAAGTCAAAGGAGAGTGAACCCTATACTTCAAGAGGTCATTAGGAAAGAAATTTTAAAACTCTTAAATGCCAACATGATATTTCCGATTTCCGATAGTCCATGGGTGTCTCCATTGCATTGTGTGTCTAAGAAAGGGGGAATGACTGTAATTACAACTGAAACTAATGAAGTGATAGCCACTAGGGTAGCAACAGGTTGGCGAGTTTGTGTTGATTATAGGGAGTTGAACAAAGCCACTCGAAAAGATCATTTCCCTCTTCCTTTTATTGATCAAATGTTGGACCGGTTGGGTGGCTTTGAGTACTATTGCTTTCTTGATGGTTATTCGGGGTACAATCAAATCATGATTGCCCCTGAAGACTAAGAGAAAACGACCTTAACATGCACCTATGGAACGTTTGCATTTAGGAGAATGCCCTTTGGGCTTTGCAATTCACCGGCTACGTTCCAAAGGTGCATGATGGCCATTTTCCACGGGTTGATAGAAAATGTGATGGAGGTTTTTATGGATGATTTTTCTGTGTTTGGTGATTCTTTTGATTTGTGCCTTAACAATTTGGAACTTGTTCTTGAGAGGTGCCAAGAAACGAACCTCGTCCATAATTGGGAAAAATGCCATTTTATGGTTAAGGAGGGGATCGTTCTTGGTCACCATGTGTCTTCAAAAGGATTGCAGGTTGACAAAGCGAAGATTGTTGCTATTGAGAGGCTTCCTCCTCCTACAAATGAGAAGGGAATTCGATCGTTTTTGGGTCATGCAGGATTTTATCGTCGTTTCATCAAGGACTTCTCTAAGATTTCTAAACCTTTGTCTCATTTATTGGAAAAAGATACTCCTTATGTGTTTTCTGATGAATGTCTTGATGCTTTCAGGAAGCTAAAGGAAGTTTGGTGAGTGCTCCGATCTTGATAACTCCCGATTGGAGAGAGCCATTTGTGTTAATGTGTGACTCAAGTGATTACGCCATGGGAGTAGCTTTGGGGAAATTACGTGGAGGCCGTTTTCATGTTATATATTATGCTAGCAAAACATTCAACTCGGCTCAATTGAATTACACTACCACCGAGAAGGAGCTTCTAGCGGTGGTGTACGCTGTGGATAAGTTTCGGCCTTATTTGGTGGGGGCGAAGACCACAGTTTACACCGATCACGCAGCCATTCGTTATCTGATGAACAAGAAGGATTCCAAACCAAGATTGATTCGATGGATACTACTTCTGCAAGAATTTGACCTAGACATCGTTGATAAGAAAGGAAAGGAGAATTATATAGCGGACCACTTGTCCCGATTGGAGAGAGAGGAAAGTGCATTGGAGGACAAAGAGAAAGTTAAGGAGACATTCCCGAATGAGAAGCTCTTTCGATTGGAGGAAACTCCCATTTGGAAAGTCGAGAGATGTGCGCCTTGGTATGCCGACTATGCCAATTTTTTAGCAAGTGGAGAGACACCGCCCGATCTCAACTCATACGAGAGGAAGAAGTTTTATAAAGATGTGAAGAAGTATATTTGGGACGAACCATATCTTTTCCGAAGAGGTGTTGATTCATTGATTAGGAGATGTGTGCCACAAGAAGAATGGGAGAGTATAATTCAACATTGTCACTCACTTCCGTGTGGTGGACATTTCGGGGGTTTGAAAACTGCTTCAAAGGTGCTTCAAAGTGGTTTCTTTTGGCCTACAATCTTCAAGGACTGTCATGAGTTTTTGAGAAGATGTGATCGTTGTCAAAGATTGGGTGGGATTACAAAGAGATATGAAATGCCATTGAGTATCTTCGTGGAAGTTGAGTTATTCGATGTATGGGGACTTGATTTCATGGGACCGTTTCCACCATCACACGGATATCTTTACATTCTAGTTGGAGTGGATTATGTTTCAAAGTGGATAGAGGCAATACCAACAAAGGCGAATGATGCTAAGGTGGTGATAGCCTTTCTAAAGAAGAATATCTTTACTCGATTTGGGGTGCCACGAGCTTTGATAAGCGATGGAGGAAGTCATTTTGTGAACAAATTGATGGGAAGCCTCCTTGCAAAGTATGATGTGAAGCACAAGGTCTCCACCGCTTACCATCCTCAAACTAATGGCTTAGCGGAAGTGTCCAACCGGCAAATCAAACAAATTCTCGAAAAAACGGTGAACCCGACAAGGAAGGATTGGGCAATTAAGTTGGATGATGCTTTGTGGGCATACCGAACGGCTTTCAAAACACCGTTGGTGATGTCCCCTTATCAATTGGTATTTGGGAAGTCGTGTCATTTGCCGGTGGAGCTTGAGCATAGAGCTTATTGGGCAATTAAGAAATTGAACTTTGATAGTGGATTGGTAGGGGAGAAAAGGTTGCTTCAATTGAGTGAGCTTGAAGAGTTAGAGAATCGGCATATGAGAATGCAAATTTTTTTAAAGAGAAGACCAAAAAATGGCATGATGCAAAGCTAAAAAGAATGACTTTGAAGTGGGAGATGAAGTTTTGGTGTTTAATTCACGTTTGAAACTTTTTGCGGGGAAGTTGAAATCCAAGTGGAGTGGCCCGTTCAAAGTTAAGGAAGTCTTTCCTAGTGGTTATCTTGAGCTTGAAAGCAAAAATGGAAGTCGCTTCAAAGTGAATGGTCACCGGGTGAAGTACTACTTTAGTCCTTGTCAAAAGGACGGGGGAGGTACCAAATCTCTTCAAGAGGTTTGAACTCGAATGGGTTCCGTCCGGCATAGGACGATAAAAATAGCGTTAGATGGGAGGCAACCCATCCTTTTTTTGTTTTTTGTTCATTTTGTTTATTTGTCGTTTTTTTTATTATTATTGCTTTGTTTTGTTAGTTTATTTGTGTAGGAGGGCTTGCTCTTTGTGTGAAGGAGGTGTTTTTGCTCTATAACGAAGGGGAAGTACTTAAGTGTTGATGGGGTCGTGTGTTGGGGGCTCGGTGAGAGATTCGAGCTTTTTAGAAAAGACGTGCTTGAGGGAACTTTGAGGTACAAACACCTTCCTAAACTGAGACCAAAGTCTAAGTTTGGGGGGTGTTCGTCTTTTTATGCATACATTTTTTAATTTGCACCGATGCACACTCGTTTGTGAAAGTTTAGTGATTGTCATTTTTGCTTGAAAATTTTGGATTTAATAGATGATATATACTTGTACATGAATTTTGCCATGACATATGTTGATGATGGAGGACTAGATTTTTTTTCGGATGTGGAGTTGGATTGTTGATTGTTGAGTGTTGATTGTTCATGGTTTATGCAAATTTCATTGTGACACTCTTTTTCCAAACTTTTGAATTGCTTAGCAATGAAAAAGTTTGGGGGGGTATGTCGTTGTTACAATTTCTTTTGCATTTTAGCGTGGATAGTGAATGTTTTTGTTGATGTGATACGATTTGAGCTTAAAATTTCTGAGAAAATGAGTGAGACGAGCAAATGAAGTTTGGGTGATTTTGAGTGAGAGCTATTGCTTGGGAAGAGACCCCGATTGCCTCGATCGAACGAGCGACTTGGCTCGAATCGAGGGATCAAAAGGTTAGTTCAAAAATTGAAATTTTGGGCTAAATTCAAGAGTGCACGACCACTTGTGCTCGTGCAAAGGGCACACGGTCGTGCACCCTTGTAAAAAGTGCGTAGCAAATTTTTTTTTTCACAGCTGCACGACCACCCTTGCTCGTGCAAGGTTGCACGGTCGTGCAAGGTTGCACGGTCGTGCAGCCTTGGAAAAATGCCGTAGCAAAAAAATTTTGAAACTGCACGACCACACTTGGTCGTGCAGATCTGCACGGTCGTGCACTACCCTGAATTTCAGTTTTTAATTTCGACATTACTCACATTTTCACACTCTCACTTTATTCTCACACACAAAACCCTTTCTCCTCCCACACTTATCGACGAGTATTCATATTCACACACCAAAATCTCCATCTTTCTTCCACTCTTCACACAACCAAGGTATGCTTTCTCTCTCCTTTTCCCTTTATGCAAGAGTCATGGTTTTGTTTACATTTAAAGGACTCTAGGGCTTTGTCTCAAATTTGAAGTGAGAAGGAAATGAATGCTTGATTTTCTAAGTTGTTCTTCATGAATCTAGATTGTACATGTCATACATTGTTGAAATGTTCATGGGTTTTGTCAATTGAGGCCTAATTTCGAATTATTTCTTGTTAAATAAATGGTGGACGTTTGAATCTCTTGCCCTTATGCTCGAAATTTGTGGGGTTTGATGAATGTTTGTCAATTTCTTGCTTAGATGAGTTATTTAGGGTGAATTGTTATGAGATTATTGGTTTTTGGAATTAAATTGGACCTATTGAGACAAATTGATTTTCAAAGAATGCTGCCTTGTCATTAGGTTGTTGAAATGTTTGTGGAGGAAAATGGAAACAAGTTAAGAAGAGAAGGACTTTTGATAGAATTTTCATTTGAATATGATATTCTTACTCTTGGTTTTTACATGACTCATGTACTTTGTTTTAACTTGAGAAACATCATTGTATTGAGAGTCGTGTTTAAATGTTACTCATGTTGGACTGATATTGAGCACTCTTTGCTTCTTCATGTAGATGATTGGAGACAAGAATATCATAAACCCTCAAGAAATGATGCAAATTGAGAGGAATTTGGAAGGAAAGAAGTCGTCGAATTTTGAGGTGAACTTCGGAAATTGGTGGCATTTTTGTGCACGAAGATGGATAAGGTACATCGATGAAGTCACAGCAACACGATGCCCAACAGTTGAGGTACTCAACCAACTTGGAATTTATGAGGATGTTAAAGATCTATTTAGTAACGTTGGGATGTCGAAGTTTTTCTTGAACCTTCTGCCCGAGAACAGAGAATTGAAGACTTGCAAAGGATTAACCATGGAGTTTTTAAGTTCAGTAAATGTTCAGAAAGTGGACAAAGATAAGCCAGTGTCCATCACCTTCCTTCTGAGAGGAAATCAATATACAGTGACCACGAATGAGCTCAACAAAGAAATTGGAGCACCAGGGGAGAGTGAAGGAGGTCATTATGGGAGAAGTGTGAACTACAGAGAGAAGCATGCGTGGGACATGATCACTATGGGGAACCAGGAGCCGGCACCATCATATTGCTCTCGAGTAGCAAAGGCAACGTACATCAGAAATCCAGCTGTGAGGATCTTAGAAAAAATCTTTTCCAATACCATCTTTTCAAGGCCCGAAGGAGGAACAGTGGTGGGTGATGAGTTGTATTGCATATGAGCGTGCATATCTAAAATCAAGTTTAATACTGCTGCTTTCTTTATGCTACACATTGATCGAAGGATTGCTAAAGGGCAAAAAGAGTTGAACATTGGAGGATTGGTAACTTTGATCGCCAGACATCTGAAGATCAAACTCATTGGAGGTATGGAGTCTCGGTATATGGATGAAGACCATTTGAGAAGGACTCAGACGATTGAGGTTCGAGGGAAGACGTGGTATTACCGTCTTCATAAGGGAATTGTTTTTCCAGTGGACAAGCCGCATTTGACGAAACTCTTTGGGAGAAGAACCTCTGTTAACTTGGAGAATTTGAGCATGACAGGAGAGGAGCATCACACGGTGATTATGTCCACGTTTGAATATCTTAGGACTCGTGGTTATCCTGTTGTACATCCAGTTACTGGAGAGAAGATCAAGGGAAGAAAAAAGAATCATGGAGTTGAAGAAGGAGATGAGTCAGACGAAGAAGGTCAGGATGAAGAAGGAAGTGGGAATGAAGGAAGTCAACCTCAAGAACAAATAGAGATGCCACCTGCTCCAGAATTCAGAAGATATAGCAGACGACAGAGAGCTCAGGGTGAAGGGTCATCCCAGCAAGTGCCACATGAAAACGTCCCGCCTCAGCCTGACATGGGCGATTGGAGATTGAGCTATCATGATTGGATGATGATGAACACCAGGATGGAGGCTGTAGAAGGATCAGTGAGTAACATTGAGAGGGCTGTACTGAGGATGGAGAGAGCCCAGTTTCCAGATGATGACACTGACCAACCACCACATTTCTGAAGACCCTAATTTGGATAACCTTCTCTATCTCTATCTCTATCTCTATCTCTAATCTCTTATTTACTCAGACTTGCATTCGAATTCTGATTACTTTTGATTTGGGGTCTGTAATTATTTTACTTGATGGGTGTTTCTTGATTTTATGTTCCTTGGATGCTTTGTTATGTTTTGAATGGATGTGCTCATTTGACTTGTGATGAACATGTGTTTACTTATTGGTGTGTTCATATTGAAGGTTCATGTGATTGAGTTGCTTGAAAGTATGAGAGTGATCTTTGATTGTTAGAAAAGTTGTCCTTTGTATAAATGTGTTGTGACGAGCATTGTATAGGAAAACTCTTAATTTTCACATTCAATTGACCTTGTGAGATTTGAGCCAAAAATGGGTTTTTAAAATAATCAACCCAATTCATTTGTTGTGTGGAGTCTTTCACAATCTTTTGCACTAGAACTTGCCCTTGGACTTGCTCAACACTTGATGTGGAGTATATTGATGGAAATAATAAGAGGCCTTCTTTGTTAAAGTCACATAGCCAAACAAATCCAACCTTTAACATAAAATTCCCTAGTCAGCCCCGTTGAGCCTTGAACGAAAACCATTTTCTTGAAAAACCTTAAAAGTTGAATCGTAGAGCCAAATGCATGTATGAGCCTTTCCAAATCAACTTGTAGGGTTGCAAGAGTGGTAAATAGTGGGATAAAGTGTTGAGGGTGATGATGGCCTAAAGTGCTTGAAAAATTCGTTGAAAAGTGCAAAATGATTAGTTTGAGAAAAATGAGTGGGAAACAAAGAGAAAAATAGTTCATTGTGTCGAGGAAGAAGAAAAAAGAAAATGAAAAGGGGTAGGCAGAAAAACAAGAAAAGGGGAGAAGTCAAGAAAGTAGGTGAGGAAAGAAAGTGCTTTGAAAAGAAAAGAAGAGAAACAAAAGTCGTGTTGGTTAACAAAAATACGTGAGAAGATTACACACTCTTGTAGCTCTACTTGTTAAGTTAGTCCTTAATCCAAAGTAATCCCACCTTAACCAAAGAGCCTACAGTACATCCCTTAAAAAGTCCTCATTGGATTCATTGATGACTTTGCATAAAAGGTAGAGAGTTGAGACCATGGGCAAGCATATGGATGCATTGTTGTGAATTGATTCATTGAGTGATTGCATATCCTTGATACACTTGAGTGGAGTGAAACACGACATACGAGGAATGTGAGGGTTAAGTGTTCGAATTGCAATGCTTAGATCAAACATGTGTATAAAGGATGAGTGATTTAATGATTGAGACATCTCATGGTTTGAGAGAAGCTTGATTACATGTACCTATTGCTGTGGACACATTTGACTGAGTATGACACAATGTTATTCACTTGTTTTTTTCTTTTGATTCGCTTGGGGACAAGCGAAGGTTTAAGTTTGGGGGGATTGATTGGTGATAACATTGTGCATATTTTCTTGAGATTTAAGGTCGAATCATGAACAATTGTTTGGATTTTGCAAGAGTCTTGGTGAAAATGCGTAATAATTGCTTAATTCGGAAACATCTCATGTTTTTCAGGAATTCGAGGTAAAATGGTCAAAACAAACTCAAAGAGAGAACTGTTGAAGACAAGGGATCAAGGAGAAGGGAAGAAAAAGGCAGCAACGACCAAAAATGGGATTTGAATCGAGCAAAATGAAGATTTACACTTGGTCGTGCACCTAGTCGTGCAAGTAATGAGATCGTGTACGATTTAGGGAGAGAAAGCGCTTTTTGAGGTCGTGCACGACCAAGGGCATTTGGTCGTGCACTAGTGCACGGTCGTGCACCTTAAGAAAAAATGTGTAGCCAAAGTTTTGGGGAAGTGCACGACCAGGAGTGGTCGTGCACATCTGCACGGTCGTGCAACACTGATTTTCAGTGATTTCAGTGTTATTTTGAAGTCGTGCACGACCAAGAGGAGTGGTCGTGCACATCTGCACAGTCGTGTACCTTGGAATTTCAGATTTTCACATTTTTAGATCGGGACACGTGCCAAAGATCAAGAGGAAGAGTATTTAAGGAGAAAAATTCAGAAATTAGAAAAAGGACCCCCGATTTTGAAGGATAGAAGAGCTCTCATGGAAACACCCATCCTCACACACAAGTTTTCTCATTAATTAGCTTAGCCTTAGCTTTTGATTTCAATTTTCATAGAAGTAGATTTCAATTTCAAGTAAGAGTGAAGAATTCGTTGAAGCTTTCATACATTTCGTAATCAAAGAGGTGATATCTTTCTAGTTCATTGCATTTTAAATTGATAGTGGTATGGATTTCATGTGTTGTTCTTGTTTAGCCATGAGTTGTTCTCTTAAATTCATGGGCTAACTTTTTTATGCCTTGATTGGTGGAAATTATGTGAGAATTAGGTTTGGGTGTTGATTTATGCCTAGTTTTGATTGTTTATGGATTTATATTCTTATTGATTGGAGTTTATGCTTTGCTCTATGCATGAATTGTTCATATTGAGGTGTGAATTCGTTTAGGTGTAGATGAGAATTACATCGACTTGATGAAACCTTCGTATATGAACAAGGAGTGTGTAGATGCGTTTATCTCGTTTTAACTCGTCGAGAGAGAGTTAAAACGTAGGATCCATCAATGAGCCTTAAGCATTTGATTGTCCATTGAATGATTAGGATTATGGCATAAGTCGACTTTTGAACCTAAGGATCACATAATAGAAACCATTCAAGACATATCTCTCCCCTTGCACTTCGTCGAACGGAGTTAGTTTAGTTGTTTATTTTCTTGTTTAGAAGTTATTTGATTTAAATTACTTGTCATTTACATTTTATCTAGTTAAAACCAAATCCCGAAAACTTTTTATTTGTAACATCATGTCAACTTTGAAATTGATTCCTAAGAACACTTCCCACCTCCTGTGGGTTCGATAAATTTTAACTTGGTCAATTGCTTATAATACGACGAACTCGTTCACTTACGAGTAGTTCAATTTGTGCTTAAACGAAATTGGCAAACAATTTTCCGGCGACGACAGGCTTCAGGCGTCCATGGCTGCTGCTCCGGTGAGACGCAGCTTTTCTTCTTTCTAATTCTCTTGAGAAATGGCAGTGGGTTTCTCTCTCTTGGTTGAAAGGAAGACGTGGCCCACCTGCTTTCTTCTTAATTTTCTTGGTCAAACAAAGAGGGAAAATGACGTGGGCCCCAGCTGCTTTGTTCTTTTGTTTTCCTATTCCCGTGAGCTTGCAGCTGAAACTTGGTATGTGAAATGGCAGCATATGGGCGCTCAATTAATTCCTGAAATGGCCCAATGAAACGGCCCAATGATGGAATACCAGGCCTTCACTTGCTTGATTGTTTTGGGCCCAAAATTACTGAAATTAATTCCTTAAGCCCAATTCTTCTCTCTTTTAAATTCTTCTCGAGCTCACTTTCTTGATCGACCTCAATAAACATGTTTTTTTATCCAAAAATTCTTCATTTCCCTACAAAAATAAAACAAACATTTTTCTCGACAATTAAGCACAAATGGTTAGTTTGAGTATAAAAATGCATGAAATCCTATCTAATTAAGCAATTAAATGCACGAATTTCAAGCAATATTCACACTAATCAGAACCCGAGAAAAATATCACAAGAATGGTAGATTTCTTGGTCGTAGATCAGGAATCGACCTATAACGGGTTTCTTGGTCGACCCTTTTTAAATGAATTTAAAGTTGCATGTTCAAACTACCACTATTGCATAAAGTTCCCAACAGCAAGTGGAGCTGGCTCAGTAAAGGGAGACCAAAGAAAAGCTCGCGAGTGTCTCCTGCAAATACAATCAAAACAGGGACAAGTTTCCATGATGGAAGCCACCACCAGCTACCCAGTTGATGAACCATCAATACTGGAAGACATGATGGAGGCAGACAACCATATGAACACTGACGAACAGCTTCTCCCCGCCGACGAACAGCTGTTGGACGAACAACTCGCTACCACCCAGGAAGAACCCGCACTTGACGAACAACATGTGGGTGGTGACGAGCAACATATAAAAAGTGGCTTGGAGGGCCAGATGTTGACTAACAACAATGAGTCAGGACCAACAGATGATCTAGAACCCCGCCTGGGAGCAGAGCCCATGAACATCGAAAATAATTTCAACCTTGAGGGACCAATACTTGATCCTCGTTGGAAAGGACAAAAATGATGAGCAACTCCAGTCGAAGAACTGGAGGCGTTCAAAGTTAATCCTGGGAACGAAGATCTTGAATTGTACATAGGATCTGAGCTCCATGAGCCTTACAGATCCCGAATGAAAGAGTTCCTCAGCAAGAATCTAGATGTTATTGCTTGGTCTCATGCAGACAAAGTGAGAATAGATCCAAAGCATGCTTGCCACAAGCTTAATATCAATTAAACAAAAAGGTCAGTCCATCAAAAACGAAGAAAGTACGGCCCAGACAAGTATCAAGCTTTGAATGAAGAGGTGAAGAAGTTGTTAGATAACAATCTAATCCGACAAGCACTTTGTCCACAATGAGTAGCAAACCCAGTCCTTGTGCGGAAGACAAACGAAACCTGGAGGCTATGCATAGATTTTACAGATCTGAATGCAGCATGCCCGAAGGACAACTTTCCTCTCCCACACATTGATCAATTGGTGGACAGCACGGCGGGTCACGAGATGTTAACATTCATGGATGCCTTTGCCGGATACCATAAATCCCAATGCATCCAGACGATCAAGAAAACACAGCATTTTATACGAACAAAAACTTGTTGTGCTGGAAAAGAATGTCGTTCGGTCTCATCAACGCAGGAGCAACATATCAGAGGTTGGTGAACAAGATGTTCGATGAACAAATTGGAGATACCGTAGAAGTCTACGTAGACGATGTCGTGGTCAAAAGTCCCCGAAAAGAAGATCATCTCCAATATTTAACCCAAGTGTTCGAAATCCTTCGACACTACAACATGAAGTTGAATCCAAAGAAGAGCAGCTTTAGAGTTCATTCGGGGAAGTTCCTGGGCCATCTTGTTAGCCAACGAGGAATTGAGGTCAACCCAACAAAAGTCAAAGCCATTGTGGATATGCAACCACCACGTTCGGTGAAAGAGGTGCAAAGGCTCACAAGATGCCTAGCAGCATTAAACCGGTTCATATCCCGATCAGGAGACAAGTGTCGTCCATTCTTCGAGGCCATCAAGAAAGGAAGATTTATGTGGATTAACAACTGCCAGAACGCGTTCGAACAACTTAAAGACTACCTGGGAGATGTTAAAATTCTATCAAAGCCCATCCCAGGTGAAAAGCTCTATTTGTATCTGGCAGCATCGGAAGTGGCGATCAGCTCTGTTCTGGTTCGGGAGGATGGCAAATTTCATCAACCAATCTACTACGTCAGCCAAGCTTTACACGAAGCGGAGATCAAATATTCCCCAATCGAAAAGCTGGCGTATGCACTTGTTATGAGTGTGAGAAAGTTACGACCATACTTCTTCGACCATCAAGTTGAGGTGCTAACAACTTTCCCACTCAGATAAATTCTCCATCGTTCAGACACAGCTGGTCGTCTATTGACATGGTCACTAGAGATTTACCAGTTTGGGGTGACCTATGCTCCTCGAACAGCGATCAAAGGGCAAGCTTTAACCAACTTTATTATCGAACTAACTTTCCCACCAGATCCAACGAGAGGACTAGATCATCCCTGGCATCTCTATGTCGACGGGTCTTCAACCAATATGGCCTCGGGGGCAGGAGTGGCCCTAATTAACCCTGACAGACAAGTTTTCACTTCAACAATGAGATTTGGTTTTATGGCCACCAACAACGAAGCTGAGTATGAATCTCTTATCGCTGGTCTCCACTTATCCCTTGCGGTAGGTGTCAGACGTTTACAAATATTCGGCGACTCACAATTGAACGTGAATCAAGTCCGAGGTGAATACGAGGCAAAAGACGATCACATGATCGAATATCAACTGATTTTGCTCACCTAATGTCCTTAATGGATCAAGTCTTCATTGAACAAATTCCAAGGACAAGCAACACTCAGGCAGATGCATTGGCCCGACTAGCAACAAGCGAATGGCCTGCAGAGTTGGCAGACATTATAATCACAAAGATGAACGATCTGTCAACGATAAGTTATAATGTCAACCAACTAGACGAACAAGCAAGTGAATAAGAAGAAGATTGGAGAACAAACATAGTCAAATATTTGAAAAGTGGAGAAAACCCAAACAACTCTTTTAAAGCTGCCAAGCTAACAAAGCAAGCCGCCAGATATACTCTGGTAGGTGAGCAGCTTTACAAAAGGGGAATATCAATTCCACTTCTCAAATGTTTGCCTAGGGGGCGAGGACGAGCAATACTCGAGGAAATACATGCCGGAGTATGCGGAAATCACACTGGGGGCAAGCCTTGGCGTACAAAACTATCAGATAAGGCTATTATTGGCCGACTTTACGTCAGGATGCAATCAAGAAAGCAAAAATTTGTCATCAATGCCAGGTTTTTTGCCCCGAACATTCACACCTCAGCTCAAGAGCTCGTGTCAGTTTACAGCCCATGGCCATTTGAGAGATGGGGGATGAACATTATTGGTTCCTTCCCAATGGGAGTTGGAAATGTTCGATTTGCCGTTGTGGCAGTCGATTATTATACGAAATGGGCAGAAACAGAGGCCATGGTGAAAATTACGCAACAAAAGATGATCAACTTCATATGGAAGAACATTGTCTGTCGTTTTGGAGTCCCACAAATGATTGTGACGGATAATGGTCCGCAGTTCGACGGGAAAGAGTTGAGAGACTTCTGTACAAAGTGGGGGATCACAAAACACTATTCTACCCCCTATCATCCACAATCAAATGGACAAGTCGAAGCTGTTAATAAGATTATCAAGCATACGTTAAAAGTACGATTGGCGGAAAGCAAAAGCAGCTGGTCTGAAGAACTACCGGAAGTCTTGTGGACATATAGAGTTTCTCCCAGGTCAAGCACCGGAGAAACACCTTTTGCAATGGCTTTTGGAACAGAAGTTGTTATACCAATTGAGTTAAAGACCAATACAATAAGGACGACCAATTTTGATGAACAAGTGAACAACTCTGCTCTAGCTACTGAAATGGATTTGCTCGAAGAAAAGCGATTAAATATCGAGCTAAAAAATGCTACGTATAAGCAGCGAGCAGAACGCTACTATAATTCCCATGTTAGAGTCAGGGAATTCAGAGTTGGGGATTTAATTCTAAGAAAGTTGCTCGCCCAACCTCCAGGTGTATTGGGATCAACTTGAGAGGGCCTGTATCGTATAACGGACAAATTTCTTAATGGTGTAAACGATATCGAGGATATGGAAGTCAAGTCGGCCCAATACTCCTGGAATGTTGTACATCTAAAGAAGTACTATCAATAAGTCGAACAAGTTTAACTCTTGGGCGAACAAATGTCTTAGGGGGCAAGTGAACCAAAGGAACAAAAAACTTGCCTAATTTTTTAAAATTTTTGCAAAGTATAGAATGAAAGGTTGTTCAGCACATTGCATAGTCTGGTGCTGGTTCATATCTTTTGATTTTAGATAAAGTTGCTCGGCAAAAAATATTAGAAGTGAGTATATTTTTGTTAGTGTTCAAAGTTGTTCGTCAGATTGTATATATTAATGATGAACAGTCTTACAACACTTGTAAATTTTCATGATGTAAATATAGTTGTTCATTGGAAGATAAGTCTAAAGCTCAAGGTACAAGTCCATTTTTAAGGACCAAAGCCAATTAAAAGTTGTTCGTCTTTCAAGATGAGCAGAACCTAAGGCTAAACCCATATTCCATTAAAAGGCAAAGTTCAAATCGAACAAAGCCCAAAATTATGTTTGATAATTGCAAAAGCATTATACGAAAATGTAAAGGAAATTAACATGTAAAGAAGATGAGCAAACAAAAGAAACTTCCATTAATATTCATAAGGCATTAAGCCCCAAAAATAGTACAAAGAGTGTGAAAGGAAAATGTACTACAAAAAGGACGAGCAACTATTACTAGAGGAGATTTTAAGAAATTCTAAGTCCTAATCCTAATGTTTCTCGCCCTGAGGAGGATCTGGAGCTTGGTCGGCAGGAGGATCAACAATCATGTCCCTAGCCAGGTCCTCGGCCGCTTTTTTCTCTTGCTCTTTAGCAGCTTGCTCGTCAGTGGCAGCTTGCTCGCCTTCATCCACTGGGGCTGGAGGGCGAGTAACAATGATGTTGGGGTCAAGGTTATCAATCTTAACCTCGTAGTCAATCATGTCCCCTAACTGGAGTTCGATGTTGTTCAGAGGGGGATAGTGCTCGACGAACTCCGATAAATCATTTCCCATCTCGCCGACCAAATCAGGATTCTCGTATGCATGTGCAAGATGGATGCAGTCGGTGTAGGCACAGATGTACCCAAGATTTATGATGGGTCCGGATCGATTTTGCAACTCGAACTCCATTTGCTCTCTAGTAAACATTCCCCTCATCGCCTCATTGAGCTGAGCAACTTCGGCCTCGACCTCAGTAAATTTCTGCTCAGCAGCAGCCACTCTCTTCTTCTGCTCCTCGAGCTCAACATCCTTATTTTTTAGCTCGGCCGACAACACTTGATATTCATCAATCTGTTTCTTCTGGGTGTCGTCGGCGAGTTTGAGCTGGTTGTTGAGGCGAGCAATCCTAGCCTCCTATTGGTTGACCAGACCATCTTTCTTCTCAGTCAGTTGCCGAGCAGTGTTCGCATAGCAGCGAACAGCATCCTCCAATTCGGGCAGCTGGGCCATCCCTTTTTTAGCCGTAACTAGGGAGTTGGCGGCTTGCATCATCGAGAAGTGGAAATTGTCCGCCACCCCTTGTGCGCAAATAGTTTTGTCCATTGACCTAGTCCAGGCATGGGCGATCAACTCTGTGGCCCTTCGAACGTGTTCATCTGGGATCTCCCTTATATTTGTAGGGGTCCTGGAGCAGGGGTACTGGTGCACCGGGATTGCTCGCCCCGGATGGTTCTCCGGCCGATATCTGCGAGCAACAATACGGATTTATACTTAGAAAAAATTCGAGAAACGTAATGATTGATCGACGACTATTAAAGTATGAGATACACTTACTCGGCAAATTTTTTCTCATCCCAGCCCAGGAGGGTAATGTCTTCTGGACCGCGGGAGGGAGCAACATCTTTTCCCGCTTTGCTCGCCCTTTCAACGGGCTCAATGGAGGTCTGGCGAGCAACGTCCCCTTCTTGCTGGGCGCGGGCGTGACTCTTGCCCGCCTTCTCCTTCCCCTTGTTGCCGGCGGGGGCAGGTTGTGATACGGATGTCCCATCTCCCCTCTTCAAATGTTTAGTTCCACGAGGGGATGAGGCGGGGGGAGAGGGAGGTGGAACATCAGCTGGAGCGACTTGCCGAGCAACTTTTGCTCCCTCTGGCTTGTTGGTCATGGCCAACTCCTTCGAAGGCGGGTCCCCCTTGACTTTACATCCTTTGGGAGGGGGCATCTCGTGGACTCGTTGTTCCAAGAGAACAAAGCAAGGAGGGACGGCAACCGTAACTTGCTCGGCTAAAAAAAGGAGAGTTAAACGAGCAAGTTTTAAAGTAATTGGCGAACAATTTTATGCTTGGGGTTAGAGTTCTTTATACCTGGGGGCACCTCAACCTGTGCTTCAAGGTGGTGAGGGTACGTGAACATGCGAGCAACTTTTTTGCACTTCTATTTGTTCACGTACTCAATGGTCCTCTCGACTTTGCCTCGAAGGGCGACCAGACACGAGGTGAAGAGGAATTCAGAGCCAATCTCTTCTTCCTCCGAGTTCCACTTGAGCAACCGAGGACCTGCGAGCAAACAAGAAAAGTTAAATTAGAACAACTTAATCCAAAGATGAACGGGTGCAAGCTTACGTTTAATCTTTCCATAAGTGGGTGATGGCAAGGTTGGTCGCCTCCAAAAAGCGACCAACAACTGGGGGCAATGGCAACCTCAGCCCCGCGATCAGGGTATCGATGTTGATCGTCGTGCATCCTGGTGGAGGCTGATCAGCTCTTTCCTTTCTCTTCGGGGCCCACATATCAATGTCATCAGAATTTGATACACCTCCCTGATTAAGTTGAGTTCATCTTTGTGAACAACACTCCGGATCCTGCTCGCCTGATAGTCGGTCTTTACCAGATCCAGTACTTGACGTGGAGAGCGGGGAAAGTTGTTCGCAAATTCAGCAGCATATGCTCGCCATTCGAAGGGGCGAGCAACCCCAGAGGGGATTTCATTTTCGAGCATTTTAGGTCCTGGGAATCCTATCCCCTCCAAAAATTCACGGGAGAGCTCGTCAAACTCCAGATCTTCCTCGGATTCTAAATTTGATGAGGACTCCTCGTCTGAAGTGTTGCTCGCGGCCGCTCCAATTTCTTCACCGGATGGACGAGCACCAGTTTCTTCCACCGATCGAACCACAGAATCAATATCGGGATGTGTTTCTGATGAAACTTCAAACGGCGGCTGCCCCTCAAATGGAACGATCGGAAAGAGAGGGTCCAAACTCTCCTAAAAAATTTGATTGCTTGAGTGTGAGGACATGGAGTAAGGAACGAGTAAGTTTGAGGTCTTAGAGAGTGTTTGGAAGTTTTAATTGAGGGATTCCGGTGAGTGTCCCTTGAAAACGGCGGCGAAGTTTTGCGGGCGACGGCGGCGATAAAACTCCCACGGTGGTGGTAAGGCAGAATTTGGGAAAAGAAGAGAGAAAAGCAAATTAAATTGACAATGAAACTAAATAACTACCTGGGGAATGGAATTAGAAGCCGAAATTCAAAAGAAAAACGCCGGAAAAACTCGAAGATCGCCGGAGATGGTGGTTTCGCAGGAATTCGCTGTAGCAAATGAAGAAGAGTGGGAAATTTTTATTTTCCACTCGTTTATATACCTAAGCCAAAAAACAGGGTAAAACGCATATCTTTCGAAAATTAAAGGGCTACAGTGAAAGAAAACGGGGTCCCCTATGCGAAATTGAAAAAGGTGGAGGACTTACGAGTAAATACAGATGCGCGTCACCTCGAAGAAACCTGCGCGTGGGCGGCGCCTCATCATGCCGCCCACGTCATCCTCGTTGTCCTCCAACAACCCTGGAATACAAAACGACACTACTGAAGTTGCTCGGCAAAGTCAAAGTTGTTCGTCTACCCTCACCACCAGACCAATATCCTAGCCAAAGTTACTCGACACAAAGTTGCTCGTCCAAGATAACATTTAGCCAGGATAGGGGGCAATTGTTGATAGGCGAACATCAATTATTCCTTGGCGAACAAGAATTAAATCCTAAATGAAGATTAAGGAGCAAAATACCTGGACCAGAAATGATTAACAAAGGAAATCGAAAGGAGTGCATAAACTAAATTGGGAGGTGTATTCTCTGACGAACAACACTCCCGACGAACAGCTACCAGGCGAACAGGTCCTAAGACCCAACTCCGGATATGAATCACCAAGTCCTAAATGACGAACAAAAGATAAAGTCCCCGAAGCCTGCCTACAAAGAACATAAATGTGAACAACTTACAAACCAAAACCTCAAGAGGCGAACAACTTTTACCAAAAGGGACGCATTGGACCAACCAAGCCCACCATGACGAACAACAATGAATCCGAGATAAGACCAAGTACAAGACTTTGTAACTAAACTTTAGCTTAGATAAGATCAAACAAGGTCAAATGACACATGTCAAGCATGTAAGCTTGGAAGTCCAAAGGTCATGTACACCTCTTACTTGGTGGACACTATAAATAGTTGTTCTCCAGCAATAAAAAAATAAGTTCAAATACACAAATACTCCCAAAATACACACAAACACACTAAAATGTGCACACACACGAAATAAATACGAATCCAACGCACGTATTTACAATTTCACAACCCAAACCTACGATTTATCATTTACGGTGATAATCAATCACACGTTCTTGTTTGGTGATCCTAAACCGAATTAAAATAGCCACTAATCCTCACGATTAGATTCGATCACCAACACACTCTGTGCACCTCTCATCTCATTCTTACGCAGAAGACGTTCAAACCATATATGTGTGAATGAAAAAAAAAAGAAATTGGTCTTGTTTCCATCATAATACGATCAGACAACACCACAACGAATAATTTATGTTTTCGAACTAGATTCTAGTGAAAATGAGAGTACTTCAACCTTCTTATGTATGTTTTTTTGTCTCTTATTCCATAGGTTTTCTCTTTAATGTATAAATCCTGGTTTAAAATATTGTTAATTGTTTATATTGTGTGTATTTGTGTACAAAATATTGATATTTAGGCATTGAACGATGTTGAAAGTTGAATGATTGTCATTTACACATTTTTTTCTTTTTGAATTTCCGCCAAGCCAGTTTTCGGACCTGGTTAGTCGAAAGTTTTACATATTTTTTAACACGAATTGCCGAAATTTTGAATGGTTAACGAGTTTCCGAAATCTGATTAATTTTTTGAAACATTTTGCCGAAACATTGTGTTGATTTTGGGAACAGTTTGCGAATACTACTTATTAAAAAAAATTCTTAATAAGGGTATAAATGGTAGTATAAGAATTGTGTATCTATTAATACAAATTAAAATGAGTAGGTGATTTAGATGGAGGTGTATCTCCATTAGTTGGAGAGAAATTTAGCCTGGGCCTTTCATAAATTTCAATTAAAAATTCAAATATGTTCAGCCATTTTAGGCCTGATAGCCCATAAGGCTAGGGTGGGCCGGAAATAGGTACGCCGCATGTGAATGTGCCTCCGGCCTGCTTCAAATTAATTATTAATTATAAATGAGAAATATATATACAAGATAATACAATATCAAACTACTTTTTACAAATTTTAAAAAATAAAAAAAATTGAATAGATGCACAAAAAAGTTTGAACATAAATATATATATATATATATATATATATATATATATATATATATATATATATTATTTAACATTATAGTATCTTGTAAATTGTAATTTGATATTGTACAATTTTATAAACACCCCATTATGAATAGTATGTGTGGTTACGTACTACTCCCTCTATCACATTATTTCTTTTGTTTGTGCAAGGGACGAGGACACAAAAAAAAAAAGGTAATGAATAGTAATTTAACGAGTAAAATAAAGATATGAATTGAATTATGTTAAAGTGTCAATCCAAAAGTAATACTTCCTCCCTTATATAATATATTGAGGTGACTTTTTGAAACACAATTTAAGAAAAAAAAATGTACTTAAGTATACTTTTGTGTAAAATATATGGATAATGTGAAGGTGAAATTTAATAATTTTTTATTTATTTTGGGTATGCAAAGTATTGGTGAGAGTAGTGAGACATCCCAATAAAAAAAGTATGCAATCTGTTGTGGAATAGGGGAATAATATTTTATGTGATATTGTGAAAGTAAAATTTATAGAAAAAATTTCATTTTAAAATTTTAAAAATTATTTTTTAAAATGACAAAAATAGAGTATGAAAATCGATGGGACAAAGAGAGTAGGGCTAGAGAGGGTATGCTTGCAATCCCACAAGTATACTATTACAGTAAAATATATATATATATATATATATATCAAACAATGACAATTTATATACATTATTTGCACTTTCATAAAAATATTTAAAAATTAAATATATTTTAAACTATAGCAGTTGATATATAATAATGATACTCCCTATGCATAAGAGCGGCATTTGAAAAAACAAAAAAATTGGTAACCCAAGTTCACAACTTATTGATAATGCGAATAAGACATTATCTCATGTTTCAAATATTGATAATTAAAAAATATAAAGTATGCAGCTCCACAGAATGACCATAAGACATTATCTCAAGTTTCAAATATTGATAAAAATATAAAGCATGCAGCTCCACGGAATGGCCAGGCATTCCAGCAATAATGACCCATCTTTCTGCATAGCCAATTATATATAATTTGCGACATAGGAACCCAACATCATTCACTCACAAAATATATAAATGAACCAATCAAAACATAAATAAAGGGGGAAAAAAAGATTTTGCTGAACACTCACTTTCTGCAGAAGCTTTCATTACCATAATCATGACCAGCCACCACGCTTAATCTCATAATGAGTTGCAATCTTCCACTCCTTGTTTCACAAAGTCAAAACCATCATACCAATATTAATCAACAAAAATAATTCAATTGATTCACTCATCTTACCATTCCATTACAATTGAAATTTTACATGATCTGAAAAAGAAAAAAAGGAGTACATTATGGAACTAGGGAGAGACTCGAGTGTAAACGAGACGAGTCAAGTCGAGCCTAGATTGACTCATAAACCTAAACGAGCTTTAATCGAGTCGACAAACAACCCTTATTCCCAACTTACCGCTTACATCAGTCAGTATGTACTACAAAACTAGGCTAATACATATGTTCATTTCAACTAAAATATCACACTACCATTTCCCACGTGTGATCTATCCAAGGCAGCAACCTTGGCCCGATAAGCCGCCACGACGGCACTCTTCACCTGAGGAAGCTCGCACGCTTCGCTAATGGCGCTATATCTGAGCTCAGCAGGAGGGATAAAACAGTCAATTGACAGCCCCGGAACGTTGAAGGCCACTTCCTCAATCGTCCACGCCTCCTCCATCCTCGTCTTGGTATGGCTCATTGCCGTTTCGCCAAACCTGAAGAGGGTGACCACGGACCGGCCCGAGTGGGCAATCATGATGCCCTCGACGGGCCTATAATCGTCGAGGAAGGAATTGATGGTGGTCTCCCAGTAGACGGCGTCGCCTCCGTTGGTCTGGATCCGGGTCAAATGGGAGTCTTCCAGATGCACGAGAAGACCCGTTTTCTGGCTGAAGTACCCGAACAGAACGTGCCTAATGATCTCTGCTGGCCCTTCGCTTCGAGCTTTCAATGTGTGGGGGTCGGCGCAGAGTTTGAGAACGAAGCAATCTTCGCCCTTGATTTTCTTCTCCCCCGTGCACCTTGCGTTGGTGAACATGCTCGCGGTTGTTCTCGGATCAAGACCCTACAACAAAAATGACTATCTCAATATAATTGATCATCCAAATACATAGAAACTCACTGACATTAAGTTCAGAGTAAACAAAATGGTGGTGTCCCAAAAAATTTAACTATTTTGATTTAGTTCCAAAATTAAAAAAGAAAAAAATTGTCCAAAAATCGCCGAAAAATTTGAAATTGTTCTCGTTTTTATGTCACCTGAGATTTAATTTGAGGCTAAAATTACAAAGTAAACAAGTCATGAGGGCCAAAATTAGATATTCGTGGCATAAATGATAAAACAATAACATTTTCATTTTTTCGGCCATTTTGGGGTAAAATTTGACAATTTTTTTAATACCGAGACCAAATCGAAATAGGCCATCTTTTTGGACCAAATTGTAAGGTAGATAAATTATGTTTTTTTAACTACACAAAGTTTTGTGTATTAAATTAGAGGCAAAGTATGAATTTATCAATACTAATTGTTTCATTCAAAAATATTAGTTATAATATTGCATAAAGCGTAAAATTGCTTCACATGAAACCAACTCTTAATCGGAACATCCCATAAAAACACTCTCTCTCAAATGACAACGGGGGAGTTACCTGAAGGGCACGACGCAAAGGTCTAACGGGACCTTTAGCGGAGTGAGCACCAAGCCAAGGAGTATGCCTCCAAACGAGCCTCCCGTTGCAACCAGCCCGAACCTTGCTACCTCCAAGCGCAAGCTCCACGTACCACATATCAGGATTCATCTGCCAAAGCACGAACCCCCCTGATTCCACCGATTTTGCTGAACTCCGGTTCTTTATGACCTTTGTGGCCGTCTCTATATCAGACGCCAGCATTTTCACATTTCCCATAGCGTAGGCATTCTGAATGGAGTTCTGAAGCTTCTGACCTCCTGATGCAGCTAAGTATTGTTGTATAATGTACTGAGCTGAAGAAGTTTCCTGCATATATAATGTTTATATTCATTCATTCATAAGCACATTACTATCCCATCCAACAAATATGAAAGGGATGGAACTTTAAGCAAGGCCCACCACCATGTGCAAACACAATCTACTATTATCCTTTCTTTTTATGATCTTCATGAATTAATGAATCCACCAGCTTCATACCAACCAATCATTTGTTGTTCCAACTTCCAATTTATCTCAATTTAACTTCAACAAAATGCTTCAAATTCAATTTCAATTTAATCACGACTTTCAATATTTTTTATGTAAATTCACAAATTTTTTAATTGTTTCAATTTGATACATGGCTTGCATTTTTAGAAAAAGTTTTATCGATGCATGATAGTGCATTAGTGCTTAAATCAGATATTTCCCTGTATAAATGGAATTGTGTTGGAAGGAGAAGGTAAGTTTTCTATGTCTAAAAAACATATCATAATTTAAAAACATGTACCAAACGGGTATTCAAAATTGTGATTAAATTGAGATTGAATCTATGGGCTTTGAAATAATATAGAATTAACTCATAAATGCTTGTTCTTTATTAATTTGTCCATCAATTGTCATGTGGAAGCATCATATCAAATCCAAAAGACGCACATTAAGATGACAAAAGTAGATAGCAATTAGCATCAAAGGGACAGTAAAAAGACAAAAGATAAAAAAAGAAAAGCAAATAAAACACAAACGTAAAGCGCATAGAGAAAAGCAACTAACAATGGGGGTATCTTTAATACAGAGGTGCGGCAGAGGTTCGATGTTGCTAACGTGCACGGGGGCGAGCGGCGCACCCAACACGCCGAGAAGGAGCCGTAGATCGGACCTGGAATAACCCGGCCCGGAATTCGAGGCCGACGGGGCCCGACATAGCCAATTGGCCCACCTATCGCTTCTCGGTTCGCCAGAATCCGGCCCGTTCGGATCCGGACCCTCCCGTAAAGGCGACAGAGTCTCCGCGCCCGGTCTCAAAATCCCCGATCTCGATATGTACATTTCGGGCGGGCCGAGGTTGCTGGGTCGCCTCCGCCGTCGCAGGCCCGAACCCGACGGCGACTGGCTCCGGCCCCGTCGAGAACGCGACGGCGATAGGCCGCGGACTACTTCGTCTTTGAGAGCTGAGAAGAATCCGTGTTTGCGTTCCATATTGAGAGCAATGCGAGCGAAATCACACTGCTGACCTGAGAGTAGTGTTTGAGTGGAAGAGATTTAGCAATGGAATGTATACTCTGTAAAAGGAGGAGAGAGAAGGGGAAAAGAAGAGAGAGAATGACGTTAAGGGGAAGCGGAGTATTTTTCTGTTTTTTTCGCGCTTATATTATTCGGAGTTTAGATTTTCTCGTTTTACCTTTATATTATGCTACTGGAATTTCTAATTCTAATGACCTAGTGAACTAGAAAATGTAATCCATGTGGGATTGAAACGTCATATCATTTCTTATTAAAGATAAATTATAGAATGAAACTGGTTTATACATGAATCACTGAATGATATTAATTGTTTTCACTAAAAAAATATTAGTTGTTTTTACTGAAGAATATTAATAGTTAAAACTGAATAGTCTTAGTTCATCTTCACTGAACAACTAAGAATTTTTAGTGTAAATCAGTAATACTCTTCAGTAAATACAACTAATATTCTTCAATGAAAATAATTAATACCCTTCAGTGATTCATACATAAACCAATTTCACTCTATACATACTCCTTATTAAAATGTGAAATTAGTTTTAACTATAAAAAATGAAGATTAATAAAATTGAATGTAATATATATTTGATTGAATATATTACACTAATTTTGATTAAAATGGACATTAATTTTAATTAAAATGTGGTGTTGAATGCATAAATCTAGATTCGTATAGCTGGGGCACATGAGACATTCCCCAATGAATTTACAGTAATAATGTCCTTTTGTTTTCCTCTCTAAGAGTCGACTATGTACACCAAATGTACTATGTAATTAGACACAAAGATAAAATATGAGACAATTTTGAATGAAACGTGACATTAGTTTCAACTAAAATGTGTTTGCCAATATAATTAAAAGTTGAAGATAAAATGAAATATGACGTTATCTTTAATTGAAATGTGATACTAGTTTTAACTGAAACGTGACGGAATGTACAAATCTAAAATGTATGCTTCTTGTGCATACAATATCTTGTCCCTTTAAAAAAAAAGGTAATTAAATAATGCTTTTCTTTTTTAAATCAATTCCAAATCCATCATATTGGATTAGGGTTAGAGGCACAGTCTGTTAGGAAAAAATGAGTTGTTAGGAAAAAATGAACACACGCAATTACGAAATTATAAATAGAACACGAGATTTGTTCACCCAATTCGTCTTACGATTATGTCTAAGGGCGATGTCAAACCAGGATTTTTCAATATATTTTTCTGATAGCGAATAAAAAGAGAAAATATCTATTTATAAGAAACGAGCCATAATCCTAAAATCAGGATCGTCTGGACCAAAAAATTTGATTCGACCTTAGTGTACAGTCCATTCAACCTCTACACTCCAACACCATATGCATTACCCATACGCACAGATCAATGGATATAGACATCTCTAATAATCTCCCATTTTAAGTTATTATGCAATTTTATTTATTTATAACAAAACAAGAAACGCGCATTGGTCTTACACACCTGGTAAAGCCAATACTAGAAAAACCGAATAACCACGCCCCGCCACAAATGGGAATATGACCAAAAGAAAATGATATAAAATTAAAAAAGGACTAAATTCAAAGTCAACCACTGGAGGAGTTTGAGCATCCCAAAGGAATCAACTGGGATGTAAAATGCCAAATAAGAAAAATAGCAAGGTCACATGCACACTTGCATACCAACTCATTTTTCCACTCAATCTTTGGAAATACTACACCCAAATACCCAATCATATGCGCTTACGGCACTATTTCTACTTACTTTTGTTATTTTTATTCCATTTATGTTCAACAATTTGTACTTTCTTTTAGGGGTTTTAAGAATTTGTACTTAATTACTAATGTTTTTACCTCCAACTCTGAATTTTGTATTTTCTCACCATGTTATTTTTCTCACACACAATTTTGTTCCTCTCAAGCTTAAATTTTTATGACTTTTTAAAAATTACTTTCTTTTTTATTGTTATGACTAAAAAAAATTCACATCGATTTAGGATTAAAAAATACTAGTAAGATATTATAAATGTGAAACCTGAAAAATACTTCCTCCATCCACAAAATATAGGATTGGTTGTCTTATTGGACCGTCCACGAAAAATAGTCATGTTGCCTAAAATGGAAATAATAAATTCTATCTACACTTTCCAACAAACACACATAACATTTTTAAAATAATTTATTTTGTACTTGATGTGACACAATTTCTTACATTTTACATATTATATCTACTTTCTTAATAATCGTGCAAAAAACAACAAGTCTATTTTTCATGGACGGAGAGAGTAGAAACTATCAATTTATTATTTAGAAACATAAAAATCATTTTTGATATCTTATAACTTATATCTTTATTTATTTATATACAATATTATTTTTCCATTGTTAATTTTTTTTAACAACTTTCATGAAATTAATGTCTTTTATTATACTTGAATTGTGATTTATAAAAATAGGCCAAATTATAAGTTTTAGTCTATACTTTTTTCTTTATCAAATTTAGCACTTTTTTTCTTTTAACCAAATTATGCACATATTTTTTTTAATCAAATTTAGCACATATTCTCTTAACTAAATTATACTCGTACTTTTCACTTTTGTAGCACTTTTTTATTTTATTTACAAATTTTAGCACATAGTATCAATTATTCAAAATACCAAAAAATGGAAAATGTTTAGTAATAAAAATTTATATGTTTTAAAATCTATAAATCTAAAATATTAGATATATTTGGGAATTTGAAAATTATCTAAATTATTGAATTAAAAAAGAGTTTTACTATTTATATACAATTTTTAATAATATTATATAATAATTAATATAATTGTGTAAATTTTTTATTTTTACATGGTATAATTTAGTTAGGAGAAAAAAATATGTATTAAATTTGATTAAAAAAAAAGTGAAAAGTAGCAGTGTCATTTGGTTAAGTGTAGGAATATGTGCTAGAATTGAGAAAATGTTTAAGAGTACGGGTATAATTTGGTGAAGAAGAAAAATATGTGTTAAATTTGAAAAAAAAAATATTAAACATTACTGGGCTAAAATTAATAATGTGGCCATAAAAATATTATTTAAATGAAAATTTTGATAATTTCTACCTTTTAAGTTTCGAGGTTTAGATTCTTTTCAAGATTTGAATCGAATCGATCTATATAAAAAAAAATCTTTACATTATAATTTTATTAACTTTTAAATGTTCATTAGAAAAAGAAAATTCTAAAATATACTCCCTCCGTCCTATCATTTCTTTCACACTTGAAAGTGATACATTTTTTAAGAAATAGAGGAGTATGTGAGTGTGAGATTGAATAAAACAATAATAAATTTATGTTTTATTGACTTTTGTGAAAGATAATTATTTTCCTCTTTTTCTTTAGTGTGAATGTAATTGTGGAACGTCCAAATAAAAAAAGTGTGAAAGTAATCACTAGAAAGACAGGAAACAATATGCCTTTAAGACAGCTGATGAGTTTGAATTAAACTTAGAGAATATGACTAAAATAGTAAAATAGTAATTAATTTGTAATTATATTCAACACGTCAACTAATCAAAAGACAAAACTGACTTAGGTGGGGGTTGTGGGGAATTATCCACATCTATGATTAAGTTTTTCACTTAAATGGTAATGACAGCGAAATTAAATAGAAAGTTTTGACTTAACTAGATATTGTAGTATGTATTTATATTTGCAAAAAAAAAAAAAAAAAAATTGTTACGTACATTCAAAGTATAACATTGTATTTTTAATTAACTAATAAAATGTATAATATTTTATAAAGAAAAAGTTTTATATGAGACAATGGGAAGGAATATAATTAGGGCATTGACACATTAACACTTTGGTAGAGATATGTGTTAATTTGTATTGTCTCATGTCATGAGACTTCTTATATAAATTTTTGTCATTTATAAATTAATTAAATCATATTCCCCCGTTTATTTGTTGATTTAATTTATTAGAACATTTTCTAGATCTCGGGTACTTCCCCGTAAATATATTATTGTAATTTTACATGATAATTTACTTTTTACATGTAATTTTTTTATTAGTTAAAATTTATTTTAAATAGAGAACTCTTTACCTGGTAAGGAGTGATATTAAATAATAAAAACAAAAATAAAATATTTCGAGTATGAAAGAAAATCATGTAGCTGAGAAGATAGATCTTGATGGATGAGAGATTTTATGGCGCAAATACCGGAGGCTGATTTGCAAATTTGCTTTGTATTTCACTGGTGGGGGCTTACCTAATTGTGCACGTTTCTTGTCTATGCATAATTGAACCACAAAATCAAAATAGGGTATATATAATTATGAAAGTACTAAAAAAATTACATAGACAAAATATAAGCAGACTATAACTTGAAATATATATAATATTAGGAATACAAAGAATACTATAAACAAGTTACTTCATTAATATATATTTCCCTATGTTCCGGGGAATTTGCACACTGGGAATACACGAGAATTAAGAAAAGGGGTAAAGTAATGACATATGAATAAATATGTGTATATTTGTGTGAATGTACACGCAAATCAATGATTCCTTTGTAGGTAGTGTACAAATTAGTGTGAAACTGTCAAATAAAAAAAATGTTCAAACGGAAAAAATATTAATTTGATATTAATATATTTTAATGAAACAACTAATATTATTTTAAGTTGTACGATAAAATAAGTTAATATGAGACTTGACCATTAAGAATGACAAACAAACAAAAATATATTTAAAGAAATATTACAATCGTTCTCGGCCAATTATCATACTTTAAAAATGGTTTAAAATGTTGTTATTGTTTGTTTTTAAAAACACACCTCTCTTTATATAAGTAGCTCACCAATCATTTAACAATTGAACTCTGAAGATATTTCTTAGCTTGTTCTTCGAGTAAATTATTGTTGATAATGCCCTTTTCTCTCGATCATGTAGGAGAAGGTTGATATATATACCTTCTCCACGGCAAATTTATGTATATATGGTGAATAGTAGGTGTGATTGATGATATAGAGTGGTTTGTAGGGTGTTTACGAAAATAGAGGGAATCGCCTCTGGGAGGGGCGAGTTTCCCTTTTTTTTTTTTTTTTTTTTTAGGTCGCCGTTGGGAGGGGCGATTTTAATTTTTTTTTTAGTTCGCCGTTGGGAGGGGCGATTTTAATTTTTTTTTTTTAGTTCGCCGTTGGGAGGGGCGAGTTCATTTATTTTTTTTTATTTTTTTTTTAGTTCGCCGTTGGGAGAGGCGTGTTTGTTCCGTTTCTGACATTGTTCCTCCAGAACCAAGAAAAAAATAAGGATTGAAAGGATTCAAAGAGGCCTGTAGAGAAAAAACATTTATCCAAAAGATTTATTCATTACTACTACATAAAGCACTACATTACATAAACAACCACATATGCCTTTACTAGAGCTTTAAAAGCATTAGGCTAACTACATTAATAATTTTCGAAACAGAAATTATTGTTCCATGATTAAATGGGTTAAAATAGGTGTGTATTTGAGTTGATTTTAGTAATTATTGTTCAATGATTATGTAATGATTATTCAATGATATATTATAACTAAACCCTAATTGTTAGTGGAGATAAATATAATTGTGTATTGAAATTGGTTTATATTTATACTATCTTTAAAAAAAAAATTATAAACTATTTCATAAAAATTGAAAATTATTTCAAACACTAAATAATATTTTTAAGTAATAAATGTAAAATGTAAAAAAAAATGACATTTATAATAATAGTACCAATACAATTAGCGATGGCCCAATCGACCACCCGTTCCACATTGCGGCGGACGTCTTTCACGATAATTACGACGAGGTTGTTGTTCATGTTGGCTTGGTCCGGGCTCCTCTCCGTATGTGTCCGCATATGGTATAGGCGTTGAACTGCAAACTGGGCGTTGTGCGAATTGAGGTCGATGTTGATAATAGGTACTCATATTAATACCCGTATTTAATATGTCAGTAAATGAACCAGGCCATGATGTAAGAAGATCTGTCACAGATTTAGTTAATTTAGATCAATAATATATATATATTAAAATATATATTATTTATAAGTTGATATTATATACCTGGTTCATTATAAGGTGTCTGAAAACTGGGTTGAGGTATCTCCTGTTGCAACGTCGATGTAGAAGCAGGCTGGGGTACCCCCTCAACGCTTGCCCAACCAACTATCAAGTTAACAATAACATATCATAAGTAAATAAACATAATCTTCAAAAAATATTATTAAGGGTTATGTGTAACTTTCATACCATTTCCAGCAGGATGTGCGTAAGCTCCAAATCCAAATGAGGGCAACTCATAACTTGTGTGAGGCGTAGGCTGAGGTGGCCACTCATTTGATTGCCGAGCATCTATCAAATTAATAGAAATATACATAAACAAGTAAATATAATTTCTTGAATATTTTTAATTTATTATTGTAACTTTGATAATATTGAATTACACACCGTATGCAGTTGGTGTGTTGCCCAAAATTCGAGACGCTCCATACTGTTGGCCCATCGATGTAGAAGCATCTGTAACATGTTATAAAAATATTTAATAATTAAATAAATATAAACCAAAGGAATATCATATTTACAAGTGTAATTCCGTAAATTGCATACCATTTCTAGCAGTATGTTGTGTGCGGGGCGCTGATTGAGGAACTCGGTATTGAGTACCTTGTCGGGGAAAAGGGGAATCTGATGGTACTGCCGAGGAATGTCTTCTTCGACTCGCAGACGTTGAAGGACCTTCATCGCCGTCACGCTCTACAGACCTCCTTCTTGTTTGTCCTCTACTTGTTTCCCCGACTTCTACGTTTTCAACTGAGGCTCGTGGATGTTCAAGATAAGTAGGAGATTCAATAATAGGCTCCACTTGAGTGATGAAATTCTCAGCTGTTTCTAAAAATTCCACCATTGATGGTCTATTATCAATGTGAGCCCGTCGTTTACTGATTTTAAATTTTCGAAACCAGCTTACCTGTAACAAAAAAAATAATAGAATGTTATTCATATTTCAAACATCAAAAATCAATATATAATTAAATTTGTGATATATAATTTACCAAAACATCACTGGCAGATGTTCTTGGTGGTTGGAAGCCTCGGACCGGTGCTGCAGTATACTCCTCTGGTGAAATCAATCGTCGTGTAATGTCATAGTACCACTGCATATAGTCTTCCGTGACCGGATCACCCCCGTTGATAGGCGTGCAAGGCATGAATGGTTGCCTGCTTCTCCAATATCTAATCCATTTGTCATGCTTGGTCGTCCAATCAAAGCCGGTTCTCCCCTGGCGGTTATACTCATGCAAGCTCTGGTCCCTTTCCTCTACATGACTTGGAATGTTTTGGACCATTCCAAATTGTCTGAGCACCCTATTCGGATAGTGAAGCTCCACTATCCAAATATTGATCAATGGACATTGCGACCTCCAATTTAAGGTCCAACAACGAGGTTCGAGATTCCTGATCTCCTCAGCGTCCACATCATAGGGATCCCAAATAAACTGTAAAGACACACACAAAACATTAATATCAATATTCTCAAAAAATAATTTATATTAGTTTGAATCATTATAATAATAACTTACTTGACCATTAGACAAACGCTCAAATATGTCGCGATATACACGAATTGAAAACCTCGTGCTGTCAATATGACTGTGATAATGTATCCACCTATAGTAGGTAAAAAAATAAGTATGTATATCCAAACGAATTATAGATAAATGTGTCTATAGAAAAATACCTAGCTCCATACGGTGGAGGCCCCAAATTACGACCATCTACACTTATCTGCCCTTGTTGGAGCATCAGATGTGCGTTCGATGGTTGGATCGTTTTTATCCTTGACCATGCCCATATCTGTTGTTCAATGATAAATTTATTTCAATGTACAATTAATCAATGAAATATTTAAAAGTAATTTAAATTAACCAAGAATTACCTGCAACAAGCATAATGGTCCAGCGATGCTCTTGCATTTATAGTTGCAAGCCATACAGAGTTCGCGATATAAACTCGCTAACACAGCACTTCCCCAGCTGTATTCCCCGACTGTATTCACGTCCCGCAGAAAATACAGATAGACTAATGGGACAGCATTTCGAGAATGGTCGGGCATCATTGTAGTTCCCAGGAGTAAAAGTGCACACCCCCGTGCATATTGATCAACGACCTCCTGTGGTGTATAGTCATCAATATCAACAGAATGTCTCACCAATTCGTTTAGGGAAGTCAATTTGATCGAACTATTGCCCCTCATATCATCTTGTTGTATGGTGATGCCCATCAACTCTTCACACAAGCTTTTCCACTGATCAAAGTTATTATATTCATCTCGCCGTATAATGGGCTCTCCTTCTATCGGTAAACCCCATAAAATGGCAACATCTTGCAATGTGACGGTCGCCTCTCCGACGGGGAAATGGAACGTATGCGTCTCTCGACGCCATCTCTCCACTAATGCAGTGATAAGATGACGATCGAGTCTGAATGTCCCACAACGAAGGGGACCGTAAAAACCCATCGTCTTGAGTCTGTCCACCACACGAGAATGGAGTGCGATCTTATAAGGATTTGGGTCTTCTAGTCTAAATGTCCAGAATGGCCCATCACCTCCATTGTATGTACTTAGCACTGTCTCGCTTGTTTTCCTATTAATATAATCTAGCCTCGACCGATGGGTTTGTTGCATGGTGAGTACAAATCTGTTCTTCGGTCCATATAACAGTGCCTCTCTATCAGAATTCATCTATAATTCAAACATTCACACAGATGTATTAGAATTAACACAAATCATACACATAAAACATAAAGCTCAAACACATAAAGGATAATGTATATGAAATTATTCAACATTATTGTCAACATTTTGATTCAATCCTACAAACTAATTTTATTCAACATTTTGATAACATTTTGACAATATTTTGATAGCATTTTGATAGCTCCTAGGGATTCACAACATCAATGTGAAGGACCAGCTCTATCTTGTGCTTGGTACTGTTGTCTAGCGCGGGTTTGGGCCCAATCCATTTCATTATGAATCCTGGACGTCACATCCCGACCACGACGCCTTATCCTGCGATCTGGATTATGTCTCAGCTGAAAATAGGGTTCATCCCACTCCTGAGGATCCGGCAATGGCTCAAAATACCTAGAGGTGTAAGTTGAGGAATACACTGTTGTACTGTAGCATTCGGGCACATATACACTTGGATCGATTTGGAACGTTCTGCACACCTCCAACGCATGTGAGCATGGGATACCATCCAACTTCCATTGTCCGCAATCGCACTCTCGTCTTGATAATGCAACTCTATATGTGCGACACTGTACTGAGCCCTTAATACGGGCAGTAACTCTGGCTGATCCCACCGAATGATTATAAAGCTCTACTCGATGTTTCATCCCCTCTCGCTGCGCTGAATCATATTTGTCACTAACATGATCAGGCCACTTCCGATGTCTCTGCACTAAAATCCCTGCTTCTTTAGCACGTTCCATAAATACATTTTTGGATCGTGTGAAGGTTGCACTAACTATAGCTGTAATTGGGAGGCGTCGTGCACCCTTAAGAACACCGTTGATGCATTCGGAGATGTTAGTTGTCATAACCCCATAACGGTGACCTCCATCATGACTAAATGTCCACTTGGCAGGATCGATATTTCGTAGATACTGATGACCCTCTTCACTTAAAACTCGGATTTCGTTCATCTTTGTCTCAAAATGTCTTACCGACAATGCTGTTCCCGCATTGTAACACAAGTCCTTCATCTTTTGACTCTTGAACTGAGTATTAAAATTTGAAGCGACATGTCTTAAACAATAACGGTGCACTCCTCTTGGTGGTGAAAATGCTGGGACTTCTTCCACTGCCTTCAAAATACCCTTATGTCTATCAGAAATAAGGCATATCCCCTCCATATCACCCACAACATGTGTAGCTAACATTCTAAGAAACCATTTCCAAGACCTATAACTTTCGTCATCAACAATGGCATATGCTACTGAAATGATTTTCTGATTAGCATCAAGGGTGTTAGCAATCAGCAATTTGTGTTTGTACTTAGTGTAAAGGTGAGTACCATCTACACAAAGTGTTTTGCGACAATGCATGAATGCTTCAACGCATGGCTTGAATGCCCAGAAGACATATCCCAACGTGTGCACATTCCACTCAATCGTATCCCTGTGTTTCCACTCCACAATGGTCCCAGGATTGTATTTCTGCAAGGCTCCCATGTACTTGGGCAAATACTGACATGAACTCTCCCAAGTTCCGAACACATTCTCCCTAGCACGTTTCAACGCTTGCCATGCCTTTTGATATGAAATAATGTAATTATATTTCTTATCTGCATGCTCCACGACATATTTGACGTCGTATGCTGGATCAACTTGTATGAGACTCTCCATGTCAGCTGCAAGCAAGTTTTTACAGAGATTTGAATGATTGCGCGAGTCAATATTCATCAAACAGGTATGTGGCGGCCCCAACCTAGTGATTTCCCAATAATCGTATCTTTTACGGTACGATGCGCGTAAATGCCACTCACAACGTTGCGATGTCGAGCAATTATCATTTTCACTGGCATAGTTCTGCTTACACACCAACTTCATTGTCTTCGAGTTGCTCTCTTCGACTCTATACTCACGCCTTGCATGTCGGACCGAATAATCCTTCACGACATTGATCACAGCATCTTTGTCTTTGAAAATCATCCCTAACCTCAAAACCCCATCATCCGCATCATAGCTTAGATCACCACTTCGAACGCCTACTGAATCGACAGGTACATCATCACATGACCTATCAAAAAATGGCACTCCAACCAAATTTGGATGAGGTCTCACTCTTGGCATTAGGGAATTTGGTACAGCAACAGTTGGCATCCAAGGATTGTCAGTGGTACCATCCTCATCAGACGACCCCTCGTCCTCAGAACCATTATCGCTTGGTTCAGAATTACAAGTAAAGTCTGGATATATATCACCAGCTATATCAACTATGGAGGTCCCAACAGGGGCCATCTCAGTGATACCAGAAGGTCCAATATTAGGATCTGAACCACCGGCATGACTAGACCCTAAATGTTGGTATGGCTCATCCTCCCAAGCACCCCACTCATTATGGCTCTCTTGTAGGGCCTGATATTCAACGTTGGAACACCCGTGCATATTGACACCACCATGACCTGGCCATTCAGAAGGATAGTACTGGTTCCCCGACTGGCCATGGGATGTTGGGTACTGCACCTTCATTTCAACCTCCACTAATAGCTCAACGCAATTGAGCCCAGCTTGTGGATGGAAGAAGTATCGTAGGTCGTTGTTGTTCCTAATAGGACAACTAGACGAGGCATTCCCATTTTTTATTATGCAAGACACATTCAAAGAATACACTCGCAAATCTAATCCCATAACCTCAGACAACTCACGTAATAGATCGTAGAAATCAAGCATACGATCAACTCTTCTTTTTCCAATAACAGCTCCGCAAGAGCGCACAATGATTCCAATGTCGCGAGAGGTTGACATATCTTCAACAACACAAAACACTTATAAAAAATTTATCTATAGGCACTAAATTAATTATTAGCCTCAATTATGTTTACGTCTAGTATAGTAAATCAAAGCCAACACCCTAATTTCCATACATTTTTAGTGTTTTTTTTTTTTGCAGTATTGGAATTTTAGCCTCAAATGAGAATATAAAATTAATTCGTTTTATTTTATTTAATTCATTTTATTTTATTTTATTTTAATTTCGTTTTTTTATTTTAATTAGTTTTATTTTATTTTATTTCGTTTAATTCATTTTTTTAATTTATTTTATTTCGTTTATTTTATTTATTTATTTTTGTTTTTTTTTATTTTTTTATTTCGTTTTTAATATTTTATTTAATTTCATTTATTTCATTTTATTTTATTATTATAGTTAAATAAAATTATCTTATGATTGCAAAAATTAAATTTTAAAATGATGATCAATATTTTCATTAAGTAAGTTGTTAGTTATATTAAAATTTAAAATGATGATCAATATTTTTATCAAGTAAGTAATCTAGAGTTTTTTAATACACTATATATATATTAAATATAGATTTTTTAAAACAATAAAAATACTAGAATTTTATAAAAAAATAAACTTACATTGTATACATAATGCTTATTAACATCACGTTAAAAAAAAAAGTCAAATTTTACTTTAATAACTTTGATTGATAAAATGTCTAATTTACTCTTCAATTCTTCAAATGTATAAAAGTTATGCATCACCAAAACATTCACTAAATAAACCAAAAGAAACAACACTACTACCAATTTTAAATCAAAATAACAACACTATGACCTTATTAATGTTATTTTAAATCGAAATAGCAACACTACTACCAATTTTAAATCAAAATAAATCAAAAGTAACATGCTAAAACATGTAATTTCTCTAACATATATATATCGACATTATATATATACACTATTTCAAAAAATTGCATGCAAAATAATTCTAAAAATATAAAAAAAAAATTGAAATATTTACCACTTAATTTGTAGTGTCTGTACTCCTCAGGTAGATAGCAAAATATCAATTCCTCAAGTACGTGAGACTGCAAGTTTGTAGTTTGGAGGGCAAATTTTATTTTTCTTATTTGAAGAAGAAGAAGAAGAGAGGAAAGGAAGGAGTACGAAGAGGAGAGGAATGAGGTAGGAAGGAGAAGGATAATGAGGAGAGGATAATGAGGAGAAGGATAATGAGGAGGTAGGAAGGAGCCACTGATCGAACTATATATCAGTGGGAAGTATCACGCGGGGAGTATCACGCCAACAAGAAAAAGCCAAATGCAGTCAGGTCTCGCCTCTGGTAGGCGCGAGCACAGTCTGGCACGGCACATAAAGCAGTCAGGTCTCGCCTCTGGTAGGCGCGAGCACAGTCTGGCACGGCACATGGGGCACTGCCACGACAAAGCCACGTCGGAACTCGCCTCTGGCAGAGGCGAGTTTATCCGGCATAACAAAGTCGCCTCTGGTAGGCGCGATTTAAGCTTATATCGCCTCCGCCAGCCGCGATTCCCTTTATTTTCGTATATACCTACCCTTCCACCCTATTTTCATTACTCCATTTCAAAAATACACCATATAAAAAAATTTGCCCTTCTCCACCCAATCCTGTCGGGCCAGGGGGTAGGGGCCTTGGGGCGAGAGCTTCGTCTTTGCTACAAAGAAAGTTGATATATATAATTTAATATTTAAATTAAGAGTAGATTTTAGATAAAAAAAAAAATAAATGACAAATTTATCATAAAACTATTATAAAATATCAAATATTTAATTAAAAGTATCAAATTTTTTATAGTATCAAAAATCGGGATTAAAAATCAATAATAATTACAATATTATAATATCAATAAAAAAATCAATAACAATTATGATATAATACCAATAATCTCAACTTTTGATTCTTTCGAAGAAATTTTTAATACTATTTTTATTAAATATTTAATATTTTAAAATAATTTTATGACTAATTTATCTTAAACTATTTTCATATAAAAATTTACCCTAAAATAAATACCATATACAATACATGTACCAACTTTTTTTGGAAAATTTTGGGTATGCAATTACATACCTTTGACCAACATGTTACATGTACCGGCCACTGTCTCCTACCTAGACTATCTATGAAATGTCATATTTTTACGAGGGGTGCTAATGGTCAAATTTACCCCGGAGTGATAGGGGTATTTTCGTATATACACCCACATAAATGACTAATGTACCTTTAATTATATAAAAAAAAAAAATGTTATCTCAGATGAAATACAATAATTTGACCGAAATTTTCAAATTAGAATTTGAAAATTCTATCTGTAAGCTTACTCTTCAATGCAAAAGTGATAATTTGATTAAAAAATTCAAAGTTTTGAATTTTATCATATCCAATACATATTCTCTACCTATATCTAGATTTCATCTTCTTGCCTTCATTATTAGATACACTAGTAGAAATGATAATTATTCCTATCAGATTTCTTTTATAACAAATCTACAAAAATAGAAGTATCCAACAACTATGAGAAGAATTTTACTTTGTATTCAAGAGTGTCCATTCCAAAATATACTATAATGTGCACAGGGGCGGATGCATATAGGTGAGTGGGTACGCAAGTGCATACCCACATTTTTTTCAAATAGTTACATATATAATGTTTATATATATTTTTTGATGTATGGGCTATTAAAAAATGTAAAGAAAAACTATATATTTCATTTTACATAAAAAAAAATCTTGTATTCATAATATTAATATGTTTTAAATTTTAGGAGGCACTTGATTTGAAAATTCTTCAATTGAAATAGGAATGTTGATAAATATTACCCCCTCCACAAAAAATGGTCCTACTTTATACACAAAATTTAATGCGATATTTCGGATGGTATTATGGGGTATTGTGAGGTTCATTTGTGAGTAAAATGATACCCCATAATGTAATACCCCGTCCCGTTTTATACGTTTTATATTCCTAGAACCCTTATTTTATTTTCTTATCTTTGTTTCTTTTTATTTTAATATTTTGTGTGCTTTTGTGTAATTTATATATATACCCTTTTTACAAATTTCTAAATTCGTCGAAAGAATTAAATCTTTCAAAGCGAATAAAGGACTACGAGAAATTAAATATTCAAAGATTAAAAATCAGGATTTCGATCCGTTTAAATTATTGAGAATAATTAAAATACAATAAAATATTAATTGAGTTTTAAAACTGTATTAATTTTTGAATCGGGGTTAAACTCGTGAACCAAACGACTCCTAAACCGTATCAAGTGGGAACGAAAATATCAGAAATAAAGGGGGTTAATTTCTGGCCACATAAATTACTTTCCTTTTAGAATTAAATTAATTAAGTATTAATTTCCACCACATATTTATTCCTCCTTTATAATTAATCTTTTAAGAAATTAATTTTCATTAATTATCCCCTCCGCATACGCATACCCTTCTTCCTCATTCAGTTTCCCAATTTTCATCTCAGTTTTCCATTATCTCTCCTCTCGCTCTTTTTCTCTCCGCCAAACGCCTTCACGCCGCCTCCTTGCTTCCGGCGACGCTGCCTCCCTCCATCCGCCGCGCCTTCAGCCTCCAGCCCAGCAGCGCACGAAACTGCCATCCTTTCCGATCGAAGAACCCAGGCGAGCGCCGCCCCTTCAACAGCGACGCCGCCGCCGTCACGCCTCTGTCCTCCACGGAGCCGCCGCCCAGACGATCGCCGTCGACCGCTCGTCTCCAGCAACCGAGCGCGGTCGCCGCTCGCATCGCCGCCCAGCTCCGTTCGGAGCACCGCCGTCCCCCTTCGACCCAGGCGCGACGCCACCGCCGAAGGTGCAGCGCCGTCACGACGCGACCCCAGCGCCGCCTCCCCTGCCCTCCGTCGCTCTCGCTCTCTCTCACCGTGCGAGGCCGAGCGCCGCCGCGTCGAGGCCGAAGCCAGCTCCGCCGTCGCCGCCTCTTCCTCAACCTTTGGTTAGATGAAATCTTTCCTTTTTCCTTCGAATTTTATTCCATTTAATTCGATTTCGAATACCGGTTTATTCTAATTTCTAACCGAGACCTTATTTCGTTTAATTTTTCGTTCAATTTGACGCCGTTGAACTGGTTGCTGTTGCCGAATTTCTGGAAATTCCAACCGACGCCGTTAGGCTGCCCAATTCATTTTTCCGAATCCCCGAACTACGCCGTTAGGCTGTCCGAATAATCCCAAGAATAGCCGAATTCATATACGACGCCGTTAGGCTGTTCAACTTATCCGACGAGCTACCAATCGAACGCCGTTAGGCTGCCGAATTTAGGACTCGTAAGGATTGCTAACTTCTCTCTCTTTCTCGTAATAGTTGGATTAGGAATTTAGTTGAATCCCCGTTGAGTCGTTGTAAGTTTTAAGATAATCGCTTTGAAGCCTGTGAGCTTGTAGATGGAGTTTTGATGTTGTTGGTATTAATATTATTGAATATGTTGTTTAGTGTCATTGGAATAGCTGTTTAGTATTATTAGTTTAGTTGTTTAATATTATTGAATTAGTTTGGTTTGATTAGCTGATGATATGGTGATGAAATTAGTTGTTAGTAATATTAGTCGAGTTTTTGGAGACAAAGGGAAACTCGTCTTCTCCTTGTGCGACTGTTAGAAAATTAGAAACGAAAAGATAAGTCGTTTAATATCCAACTAAGTAAACAAATGAAAAAGAGTATTTTTGGGAAAATTAATATGATCCCTTTGTTTTAGAAGTAGTACAAATCAATTTTAGAAGTGTTATTAATATTAGAAAAGAAAAGTACTTTTTATAAACTTCTTAGAAAGTCTAAGTTTATTAATAAGATTAATAAAGGGTTTTTATTTATGAAATATGATTAATTATATTCAAGATTTCTTTTAAAATGAGAAATATAATCCTTAAGAAAGAAAAACCTTTTCTTTAATTTTATTAATATTTTTCTAAGTAATTTCTTATTTTTCTAAGTAATTCCAAGATGAATTCTTATATTTTCTTCCTTAAAGGGCCTTTATTAAAGACACCCCTAAATTCAGTAAATACAGCCCCCTGTTACACCACAGAAATCAGTAAATACACCGTCCTGTTACACCCCTGCTTTCAGTAAATACACTCCCCCTGTTACACTACTGCTTTTAATAAATACACCCCCCTAATACACCTCCTCTTAAAAAGGGGTATACTTATCAAAAATTTGTTTTGTAGTAATCGAAATAGTCATACCACAAGTATACTAGTAAATACACTCCCTCAATACACTCACCTTTCTAGAAGTGGTGTATTTACCAAAATAAGGTGTGACCCTTAAGCAAGTCCTTTTTGAGTTTATAAGACCACAACTTTCTCGATTCTCGTAACACAAACTCTCAAGTTTTCCTAAACGTTTTCAAAGGTCAACTTTTAATTAAATATCTTACTACTAGGATTCGGTACTAGTTGGAACACGCACGAGGTTTTCGACCCTCTGCCTACACATCATTCTCGGGACTCGAAACAATCAGGTGGGTGATGATCCGTTGATTGATCTGCTATTAATAACGTTGTGCCGGTATTTTCTGAACTCGACTAAATCAAATCAAAAGTATCTAATCCAACATAATTGAAACACCTATCTATATAACTGTTTGGATTATGTGATATAACTACATATGTTATATATTAGCTTGTTGTTTTGTGAATCGATCACCACTGCATGAGTAAACACCTTACGTGAGCATGAATCAGTTTAGTTATCAGTCAAGTATTTTCTCGATGAGGTTGTTGTATCAGTTTTATGGAAAGTCGGTAAGTACGGAGTTGTGTTTTGGGTATTGTTTTTCCGGCCTCCGGGGACAGCTGTCGTTGGACGCCCTCAGAATCAAGGTCGTTGATTATTTTTCCGGCCTCCGGGGACAGCTGTCGTTTGACGCCCTCGGAATCAAGGTCGTTGATTATTTTTCCGGTCTCCGGGGACAGCTGTCGTTGGACGCCCTCGGAATCAAGGCTGTTGATGGTTGGAGTTGAAAAGAGTAACTATGATGGAAGTGGAATGGTTGTACGTTTATGGTTTAATAGTTGTGATAATATGTGATATGACTTTGGGTTTTGCCTTAATGTGAACCAACTTGTGTTATTTCAATTATACCATGTGAAATATGCTTAAATGCCGATGAATCATTATATGAACTGTTTCCTTCTATGAAATATTGTAATCTTATTATTATGTAAATTGATTAAATAAAATAAACACTTTATTAATGAGTATAACTTAATATATTTCGGATTTACCAATCCCATGATGTTGCAAATCACCCATATGTGAGAATTCAATTCTCACGCCCCTTTTTCCTAACCCCTTGCAGGTTATGATTTCGTGGAGCAAGGACAGTAATAGAGACGACACGGAGTTCCCCACTTAAATAAAACGTTACTGATAATACTATGTTTTATGTACACATATATGTGTGTGATATACATATTAAATTTATTCTATCCATTTCTTCCGCTGCATAAAACTCATCATCTCTCATTTCCGTTATATTTCCTTCAAAAATTTTATAGTTTGGACTTTTGATCACAATAACACTTCGAATTCGATATAATTAATATATATTGGGTTCGGGGCGTTACAGGTGGTATCAGAGCTTAGGTTCAAACTTTCGGACCTAAACTCAAAATCATTGTTTTCATTAAACCAAAATTTCCTTTTCTTAAAATAAATTTTCTTATCATGTAAGTATAGATCACTAATTAATTCACTTGAGGGGAAATGTGTCTCCTATTACCGTCAGAAGCTCCTCGAAGGTATGTTCTTATTTTATTGCCTAAAAGTTTATGATATTACGACAACTTGACTTTCATAACAAAACTCCAATCAAAAGATCGCAAACTCGAAACAGCACCTACGAGGTGTGGAAAGAACCACGAAATGTCGTTTATATTACTATTGAAATGCAGATAATTAGTAAATGATAGAAATAAATATATCTGTGTAAATTTATAAACTTCATACATGATGTTATATGATTATTTGAACTATGTGCCTTAATTGTTTAAATAATATTTCTGAATAACTAAAATTTTGACTAGGATTTTCCTCTCCATATAAGAATCCACCTAAGATAGTTATATCCTGATAATTAGAAGACACTTAGCTAACCTTAGAATCTATAAGTGTGTTTATAACCCAGTTCACGAGACTGCGTGCAAAGACAATAGCCACTCCAATATCCCAGAGGAGACATATTTTGACAGACGTGATTCGTTTTACCATAAGGGTTACTGAGTTGTTCTCCGTCCTATCGCTGTAAGACTACTCGAACGGACGAGAATAGAAGACCCAGTACAAAGGCCCCACATTCACTTGGAGACATACCTAGAAAGAAGTCGGCGATGGGTATTTCCGTATGATAGTAGTGATCAGTCAGAGTGATCAAATCCTTTTAAGCAGTTATTCTTTTGTTGTAGTTGACTTTTTCGTATTTTTGCAAATCTATATGAACACGTAAACACGACCCAAAAGCATATGGGATCATTGAAGCAATGCAAGTATACGACCAAGTTTTATCGATCCAAGAACTCAGTTGATCGGTGGATCCCTAAGATTACGAGTTTTGTAAAATTGTAGAGGCTTGTTTTGGTTTTTTAGACTAATCAAATTAAAAGACAATAAGTGAATTAAGCAATAAAATTGAAATGAACAACTAAGCTAGAAAGCTATGTAAAACTTCGTTTAGAAGTGCAAGGTTGAGGGTAATGCTTCGGGTGAAATCCTTATGTCGGAATCAATGCTACGTAGTTAATTTCACTTATCTTGTACTACTTCGTTGGTTCGAACTAAGAGCTATCACTTAAGTTTTGAATACCGATCCCTTTTGAGGCTTGGGTGATCAAATGAACTAATTAGCACCTAACTAGTTACCAAAAGAACAAAAGATAGTGAATGACTTTAAACACGCGATGCACTTAAAGCATTCTCTCTTCACTAGGCCCCTAAACCCATAGATTAAGGTTCCTAATGTCTATTAATGGTGGTCTAGCCATCTACCCTCTCTCGAGTTAATAAACGACTAATTGAATCCGATTAATTAACCAAATTTCTCACCACAAGTTCGATTAACTCACACCCAACTCTCGTTGTAGCACAAATTAACCTAACAAGAGCTACTAAACCTAGTCAACCAATCTAATCAAGAAAAACACATTAATAGAAGCAATAGAACCAACTCAATAGCACAATCAAAGCTCCATTAACAACATAACACTAATTCCTTCATAAATCAAACACCCAAAGCATTAGGGGATTAGCCCATGGCTAATCTAACACAAACAATAGATAAACTAACAAATGAAATCAAAATACCCAATAAGCTCATCATAACAAAATTGCAAGAAAGCATAAATGAAAAAAATTATACCAACTAAATTGAAAGATAAAGGATAGAAATCACCTCAATAGAGTGCTTACAACTTGGAATTGAAAATTGTTCTCCAAATGCTAGCTAAATTGTTCTACTAATTGAAATCTAAAAATTGAAGGTGAAAATAAACTATAAAGGTGTGTGGGGTGTGTTTTTCTAATTAGCTCTCTATTCTTTTTTCCTAAAATCTGAGAATGAGGGCTTAAATATTGGGGAAGGAATGCTTGAAACGAAATTTGCAAAACAACCCCTCAAAATAAGAAAATTTCACAAATTTCCGAAAATTCGTGCGCTACTCGACCGAGTAGATCCACTCGACCGAGTGGCTCGGTCGAGTACGCTTTCAAAAAACGTTTTCCGCGTTTTCATTACAGGTGACTCGAGCGAGTAGCTCGACTCGACCGAGTGGCTCGGTCGAGTAAGGCAAAATGGGCTCGAGCGCACTGGAAAAACCGACATTGACTCGCACGAGTCACTCGACTCGACCGAGCAACTCGGTCGAGTACGCTTTCAAAAAACGCTCCCGCTTTTTCCCCAGGCTACTCGAGCGAGTAGCTCGACTCGACCGAGTGGCTCGGTCGAGTAGCCTGTTATGCCTCCGCCTCTTCTCTTTTTTGGGCCAACTTTTTGGGCTTCTCCTTTTTCTCTCAAATGGGCTTGCATCTTGGGCCAATTCTTTGCTAATAAATAAATTCCTCTCGGCCCAATTCCATTTCTTCTACATTTTTCTCGTTTTCTTCTCGATTTTTCTCCTCGCTCGACCTCATAAAATTATAGGCTCGTATTTTCTTCTAAAATTCATTCAATTTCCTGCAAAAATAACAAAAATGCCTTTCTCGACAATTAAGCACAAATGGTGTAATTAATGTAAATAAATGCAAGAAATCCAATTAAATTCGGCAAATTAAATGCATGAATTTCGAGCAATTTTCACACTAATCACCCCCCCAAACTTAAAGTGTTGCTCGTCCCCGAGCAACGAAAGAGATAAACAAGTGGGAGGATTGCGAGAAATGAGTGTCAAAAAGAATATTGTAGCAATTGTCAAGTTCCTTCAATCTAATCAAGCCTTTATGTACAAAAATCAACTAGCAAATTCACAAGTCATGTTCAAATCAATGCAAGATTCAAGTGCTCAATCCACAATTTTCCTCTCAAGTAAGTGTTTCACTCATCACTCAACAGTGTATCAAGGAATGTATGCACTCATCAATCAATTCACACAAATGCACTACCATAGGCTTGCCAATCATCTAAGTTCTCCACCACTTTCTAAGTGGTCAATCTAAGAATCAATGAGGACTTGCATTTGGTTGTAATGTTGGGCTCTTTGGTCGAGGTGGGGAAATTTGGATAAAGTGACTCGTAAACTAGTGGAGCGAGAGGTCAAAATGCCATGGTACATCTCTACACTCTCAAAGATAGAATCGCAAGTGATCAATTTGCAACTCAAATTACCAAACTCCAACAATTTACTAGTTCTCATTTTTCAAGCACATTCTCACCATCAACTATCAAGCACCTTTTGAACTTGTAACTCTACCAAATTCTTGTACACAAGAGAGTTTCCTTCACAATTTTCTTCTATTCACAAATCAACTCAATCTTTTCTTGTACAATTTTTTCAACTCATCTTTTTCTCTTCTTTTTCACTCTTTTCACTTTCACACAAACTCATCCACCAAATTCACATTAAAGCACAATTCAACCTCACTATCCAAGTTCAAGCTCCACTAGCTCATAGGAAAAATTAGGCTCTCAAAAGTATAATTAGGCTAAATTTGTAGGTTCCCAAGAAAATAGGTCAATAGGCTCAAAGGGGCTAACTACGGAAAAATTTCATTTGGTATGGAACATTTGGCTAAGTGACTTTTCAAATCAAAGATGGCCTCATATCACTTTCAAAGATTTAACACTCAATGTATCCTCAAACAAGACAATTGGCAAGTTCTAGAGCACACAAGCATGAACGATACTCACAAGAAAGAAATTAGACCAAAATATATGCAAGTCTAAAGGCTCTAAAGCTCACGGGCTTGTCTAATCATGGATCGAGCACAAAATCAAGCATAATCGTCACATGAACAAATAAACAAGCAAGTCTCAATCAATACCATCAAGCTCAACTAAATCTCAAAAACCAAACAATCACCATCAATTGATTTTCCGACACCAAGCCACACAATCTTAACTCCAAAAAAATATACTCAAAGATTTTCAATAAGCCCACAATTAAGCACAAATTTTTTTTTAAAAAATTAAGTGAAGTAAATTGGTGCAAATAGAATTACAAAACGAACATACCCCCCCAAACTTTTTCATTGCTATGCAATTAAAAAAGTTTGGAAAAATAGTGCCACAAAGAGATTTGCAACCAACTACTCACCAAGCAATTCATCATATTGAGCAAGCCATTCAAAAATTCGACAAATAGACTCACAAAATCCCTTATAAAGCATATCACCCTCAAATCCCAGCATGTATATCAAGTACTCGAATAAGCAAAACTCTACAAAAATGAGGCGTGCGCCTGTGCAATGTACGAGTGAAGCCTCAAGTGCGCCGGTGCAATGTAAAATATGAAAATCAAAACAAATAAACCCCCCCAAACTTAGACATTGCTAAGCAATTCTAAGTTTGGGGCATATTACCTCCAATTGGCACCAAGCACGATCTTCTTCTTCAAGTCACGAGCACCTCTCGTTAAGCTCCTTGAGTATGCTCACCTTTCCTATCAAGCGCGTCTCTTGAAAACATCACACCCTCCATTCTTTGCATGTCAAGACAAAACTCATGTACAAGTATATGTAAGCAATTAAATCCCAAAATTTCCAACAAAAATGATTACCAATAAGCTCTAATCAAATGGGGGTGCATCGGTGCAATTCAAAAATTACGCATAAAAAGACGAACACCCCCCCAAACTTAGACTTTGCATAGCATGTCTAAGTTTAGGAAGAGGTGTTTGTACCTAAAGCTTCCTTCAAGCACGTGTCCTTCCATAGAGCTCGAAATCCTCACCGAGCCTCAACACACGACCCCAACACCTAAACAAAACAAAAACAAAGACAATTAAACTAAACAATGCAAAAATAAAAGAAAACAAAAATGATGGGTTGCCTCCCATTAAGCGCTAGGTTTAATGTCCTTTGCCGGACTTATTAACGGAAATTCAAACTTCACTCATCGAAATGGCCATGGATATTTGTCATTCTTCCCATTATATCTCAATCTTTGAGCTTCATAAGCATGGAGACGCTCATGGAAAGTAGACCAATCACCCATATCCTTTTTGCATCTTTTGTCTACAATGAAACTTCCCATATTCTCCTTCCATTCTCTTCTTCTTTTCCCAAGGATGCCCAAGTTTTTCTCTACTTCTTGCCTATGATTAAAAGTCTCAAGAGGTAAAACGAAATCAATAGAAGCATTACTATCAAATGAAGTGCAAATTGAAAAGGTTAAAGGTTTAGAAATGCTCATTTCACTCTTCAACTCTTCTTTCGATGCTTCTTGATTTTCTTGCTCATGGTTGCTCAAGTCCATCAATGGACCTTCCTCTTGATCACTTTCAACTATGGAATTGGCGCCTTCATCCTTCTCACTTGGGTCCTTTTCTTCTCTTTCCTCTTCTTCAATCGTCACTTCTCGGGTCTCTTCCACAACTTCCTCTTCAATTTCTTCCTCTTCATCCACATATCCTCGATCAAATTCGTTCTCCACCTCAAATTCTTCTCCAACTTCTTCTTCTTCTTCTTCTTGATATTCACCATCCACTTGTTCATCTATTCTTTCCTCTTCACTCTCTTCTAATACGTTTTCCAAGAAGATGGCAAATTCCTCCCAATGAAGTTTGAAGAATTCAAGCCTTGCATTCATCATACCACTTTCTTCCATTTCCTTCCACATGGCTCCCATCATCTCTTTGTATTGAACTCGGCTTTCTTTGGACAAAGAAGACACGGTCTCATCATACCATTGTAGATATTGACATTCATAGCTTGAGTCGGCATAAGACCAAGTCTCTTTGTTTCCCCACTCTTGATAGCGAGATGAAACTTGTTGCACTTGAGGATTGTACTCGAAACTCTTCTCATTGTTGGGGCCATCTACTTGTTGTTGTGGTAGATAAGAGTATGGGTAGGGGTGAGGATCCGGAGGATACACCGTGCTAGATTGGTTATGACCCGTCTTCCAAAGGTATATATCCTCCATCTTTCGAATTCAAAGCACACCTACAAAGATAGGAAGTATCAAATTCAAACAAAAACAAAACAAAAATAAAGAAAGTAAATGCAACTACCAACTCTACTCAACAAATCCTAAGTCCCACCTAAAGCGATCAAACTAGGTCCCCGGCAACGGCGCCATTGACTTTTTCGTATTTTTGCAAATCTATATGAACACGTAAACACGACCCAAAAGCATATGGGATCATTGAAGCAATGCAAGTATACGACCAAGTTTTATCGATCCAAGAACTCAGTTGATCGGTGGATCCCTAAGATTACGAGTTTTGTAAAATTGTAGAGGCTTGTTTTGGTTTTTTAGACTAATCAAATTAAAAGACAATAAGTGAATTAAGCAATAAAATTGAAATGAACAACTAAGCTAGAAAGCTATGTAAAACTTCGTTTAGAAGTGCAAGGTTGAGGGTAATGCTTCGGGTGAAATCCTTATGTCGGAATCAATGCTACGTAGTTAATTTCACTTATCTTGTACTACTTCGTTGGTTCGAACTAAGAGCTATCACTTAAGTTTTGAATACCGATCCCTTTTGAGGCTTGGGTGATCAAATGAACTAATTAGCACCTAACTAGTTACCAAAAGAACAAAAGATAGTGAATGACTTTAAACACGCGATGCACTTAAAGCATTCTCTCTTCACTAGGCCCCTAAACCCATAGATTAAGGTTCCTAATGTCTATTAATGGTGGTCTAGCCATCTACCCTCTCTCGAGTTAATAAACGACTAATTGAATCCGATTAATTAACCAAATTTCTCACCACAAGTTCGATTAACTCACACCCAACTCTCGTTGTAGCACAAATTAACCTAACAAGAGCTACTAAACCTAGTCAACCAATCTAATCAAGAAAAACACATTAATAGAAGCAATAGAACCAACTCAATAGCACAATCAAAGCTCCATTAACAACATAACACTAATTCCTTCATAAATCAAACACCCAAAGCATTAGGGGATTAGCCCATGGCTAATCTAACACAAACAATAGATAAACTAACAAATGAAATCAAAATACCCAATAAGCTCATCATAACAAAATTGCAAGAAAGCATAAATGAAAAAAATTATACCAACTAAATTGAAAGATAAAGGATAGAAATCACCTCAATAGAGTGCTTACAACTTGGAATTGAAAATTGTTCTCCAAATGCTAGCTAAATTGTTCTACTAATTGAAATCTAAAAATTGAAGGTGAAAATAAACTATAAAGGTGTGTGGGGTGTGTTTTTCTAATTAGCTCTCTATTCTTTTTTCCTAAAATCTGAGAATGAGGGCTTAAATATTGGGGAAGGAATGCTTGAAACGAAATTTGCAAAACAACCCCTCAAAATAAGAAAATTTCACAAATTTCCGAAAATTCGTGCGCTACTCGACCGAGTAGATCCACTCGACCGAGTGGCTCGGTCGAGTACGCTTTCAAAAAACGTTTTCCGCGTTTTCATTACAGGTGACTCGAGCGAGTAGCTCGACTCGACCGAGTGGCTCGGTCGAGTAAGGCAAAATGGGCTCGAGCGCACTGGAAAAACCGACATTGACTCGCACGAGTCACTCGACTCGACCGAGCAACTCGGTCGAGTACGCTTTCAAAAAACGCTCCCGCTTTTTCCCCAGGCTACTCGAGCGAGTAGCTCGACTCGACCGAGTGGCTCGGTCGAGTAGCCTGTTATGCCTCCGCCTCTTCTCTTTTTTGGGCCAACTTTTTGGGCTTCTCCTTTTTCTCTCAAATGGGCTTGCATCTTGGGCCAATTCTTTGCTAATAAATAAATTCCTCTCGGCCCAATTCCATTTCTTCTACATTTTTCTCGTTTTCTTCTCGATTTTTCTCCTCGCTCGACCTCATAAAATTATAGGCTCGTATTTTCTTCTAAAATTCATTCAATTTCCTGCAAAAATAACAAAAATGCCTTTCTCGACAATTAAGCACAAATGGTGTAATTAATGTAAATAAATGCAAGAAATCCAATTAAATTCGGCAAATTAAATGCATGAATTTCGAGCAATTTTCACACTAATCAGTAGTCACAAATACATACACCCTAGATGTGCCACCCTTTCCTGACATATAGTAGTAGTCAGACGTATGACCGTTTTACTCAGACCATAGCAGCATAGCTCTAACCCGCTCCTTTTGTCGCCTGTGGACCGTTCTGATGCAAGGAAATGCGTTAGAATTGTACTTAGAAACCTTTTGTGTTCTATGACGTAATGTAAGGGGACTGACTCCGTAGAACCAAAACTTTTTAGATATATATATACTTATTATGTGCTCACTACTTGTCAATATATTTTACTTGCTTTATATATTAAATGTCATATTTTATCTGATTATCACTTAATGACACATTAGTTGTTCCTAGAATACTGTTCGAATGTGAGCACTGTACCATTAGGGCCCCAATGCGCAGCTGGTGAATTATGTACCACACATGTTTTCAGTGAACGTTGTGTGTTAATTTTGGTTAGTCCGATTATGTTTTTTATAACTTTCTCGCACCTATACATATCGTAAAAATATTATTCTTTTCCGATCAGAACCACCTTTAGAATTGCACCAGAACGTAGACGTGGACGACCCCACGTTAACCCCATTCCTGTATCAGTGAATCCTATAGGACAGAACCTACCTTCTCAGGCTGAACCTAAGCCACCTCAGCAGGCCGCGCTAAGAAATGTCTGGAACTACTATGGAAATTAAGGACTGACTTGAAGTGAACTACACTAGCTTCTACTAGTAGCTACCCCGCAAGAGAACGGGTTCACTGTAGTATGGGCAAGTATAGGGACCAAGTATTATCGAACCCAAGGGATGGTGTATATGCGAATAGATCCCTGAAGATCTACGCGTCGTAATTAATATGAGTGTGATGTTTTTGGGTTTTTTGAAAGAATTAATTTAAGAGCAGCTAAAGTAAACTAATTAAACTAAAGAACGAAAGAAACGAATTAACTAAGGTTGTTTTCTAATGAGAGATGGTGATGCTTAAGATAGGAATCCCTACGTATACTAACGGAGCAGGTACATAATCAAAATAACTGTGACAAACAAGAATTAACCTAAGTAAAAGAATGCCAGGTGAAAGCTCAAGATTCTAAACCCTAATACTTTACCCTAACACTCGACTTCACTAATCCACTAACAAGTTAATGGATTGTGCTCAATTAATGAGACCTTAATTTAACTAAGGTGATGCGGTCGTCCTCCTTCGCTAAACCGGTAGATGAATTAACCTTTCCTAAACCTTCTCGTTAAGACTACTAATTGTTATTGAGTGATGCGGTCGTCCTCTCTCTAACACTTTCGTACTAAATTCAAAGGTAAAGTCAAGATTAATTATAAGAATTCATTAATTAAGAGAATTAAAACTAACGTCACAAGCTACCCTAATTATGTACCCACATCCTACTTCTACGAGTTCATCCTACCCTAAGCATGCAAGGGTTTTAGCCGGACATGGTTTTAACAAAAATAAAAGCAATAGAAGAAACTACGAACATAAACATCATGAATTGAACGAAGAAAATAAGAAACATGAACTAGGGTTTTAAAAGAAAATAAATACGAAGAACTGAAATTGAATTAATAGAAAACAAAATTTAAACGTGTTCAAAGTAACGATCTAATGAAAAGAAACTAAGAATTGAAAAGAAACTAGAATTCGTATGAAAAAACCTCAACAAAACGTAAATAAAACTTGCTCGTCTTCTTCCTCTCCAAAAACTAAGTCTAAAAGTATTTCTAAAGTTCGGGTGTATCCTTCAAAACGTGTTTGGAAGAGGTATATATAGGCACGGGTCGAAACGGGAGTTAATGGGCCAAAAATACGCATCCGGAGGCAAAAATCCATGGGCGCTCGAGCAAAACGCTCGAGCGGTCCCGCTCGAGCAGTGTAGCTCGAATGACACAATCGCTCGAGCGGTTCCGCTCGAGCCGGTCGAGCGATGAAATCTCACTGTATGTCTTGGGCGCTCGAGCAATTCGCTCGAGCGGTGGCGCTCGAGCTGCTCGAGCGCAAGAATAGTTCTGTAAGTTTTAAGCGCTCGAGCAATGCGCTCGAGCGCGTGCGCTCGACCTAGTCACTCGAGTGACTTCTAACTCCTCCCAAGTGATACTTTTTCTCGTCCGCACTAATACCAATCGTATTTCTTCAATATCTTCTCGTCCGGGCATCCGTTTGAGTCGATTCAAAGTCCTACGAACTCCGTTTTTCGTCCTCTATTCACCTATGAGCATAAAAGAGACAAATTTATCAATGTATAGAAATAATGCTCAATTGACTCTAAATACTCGATAACTCGACCAAGATTGGGGTATTTCAAGCTACGAATCATGACAATTTCACGCCTAATCAACCCCCCCCCCCCCCCCCCCAAACTTACCATGTTGCTTGTCCTTAAGCAACGAAATAATAAGTCAAGTGAAATTGTTAGGAATGAATCAAAAAGATCAATTATGCAAGCTAATGAACTCAAGCTTCAAAAGTCAATCACCCGTATACTCACTCACTTTCTTTTATCATACTCATGCAACAATTACAAGAAACACCAAGATCAAGCATGGATGTGCACTCAACGATGTGTTTCACTCCCTCACAAGTGTATATCAATGATTAAGGGACTCACTCAAACAATCAATCACACAAATTGGCAGCCATAGGCTTGTAAGTGCTCTTAACTTCGACCGTACTCTAGAAATCAATGCCGAATCAAAAAGGACTTTTCTCAAGGTTGTAATGTAGGCTCTTTGGACAGGTGGGATAACAATATAAGGTAAAGTGACTAAAGTGAATGGAGAATAGAAAATCAACTTTGGCACTTCGAGATTAGGAACATACTACTTCAAGCATTTTCAATCAACATCCTTTCAATTCCACTTCTCTCAACACTTCATTTTTTTCTTTCTCACTCTTTCACTTTTTTTTTCAATCACTTTTTTTTTCTCTTTTTTTTTTCGCACAAACACATGAGCTCATTTTTTCTTTTTTGCTCATTCTCAATTTTCTTTCTCTTTTTCCCACATCTCAAAACTTCATCACACCTTCTTCTCATATTCACTCAACAAACAACCTTTTCCTTTTTCAACTCAATTCACTCCCTTCACATTCACACTTTTCCTATTCTCCACTCAAATTTGGACAAAAAGGCTTAGGAATTAGAATAGTGTTCATATGTGCTAACAAATAAAATAGGCTTTAGGCTCAAAGGGGCTAACAAGGGATTCAATGTCATTGGTAAGGAAAATTTCGGCAAAGTGACTTAATCAAATCAAAGATGGCCTAAGATCCTTTTCGGCATATCAAACTGGACACAATCAAGAAGCAAGAGCACACACAAGTTCTAGCATCCTCTAAGGTGATGATTCACTCACAAACGAAGAGATTAATTCATGCATTTAAATCTCGTAAGGCTCAACTCTCACGGCTTTCACATCCATGCTAGTCCTAGTGCATTCTCACTCTCATCACACAAGCACTCAAAAGAAAACTCATAAGCATACGGGTTCTCTCCCTAATCAACTCAAACTCAAACACTCACACAAAAGAATTTCTAACTCACTCTTACAACTCACTCTACTCATCAAATCATACTCAAAGATAGCAATCAACAAGCATAAGATGATTGATAGGCATAAAATATGCAATAGCGAGTCAACTCAAAATCACCCCAAGGAGTATCTCAACAAACTAATAATCAATCAAGCTCAACTCAAAGATAAGGCGTGCATGCATGTGCAATGTAACAAGAAACATAAAAATCTCCACCCCCCCAAACTTCGACCTTGCTAGAGGTCTAAGTTTGGGGTTGTGGGTTACCTCAACCAAATAATTCAGTTTCTCTCACTAGCTTTGCACACTTTCTTGTCTCAAGTTGGTTCCTTCAATCTGAATAACTCCATGATACCTTTACTCCTTTAGAGACAAGCCTACAAGCAACTTACTCAAATACGAGGTTAAACATACGACTCAACAACATCCTAGTAACATAAAACGAAAATAACTAAAAACACTCAAAAGCAATTAAAAAAAAATGGGTTGCCTCCCATTCAGCGCTATTTTTAAGGTCCTCATGCCGGACCAAGCTCAAAGGAGCTTATGGGACATCATACTCAAATTTACCTCCCCCACTCTCATAAGAGTGGTGTTTGAACTCCTTTCCTTGATGCCCCACCAACATGAGCTCTTTTGCTCCCTTCTCATCCCCAAGTGTTATGGGTCTCAACTCCTTCTTGCCTTTATCTGGAGGAGTCTTACTAAACAATTTCTTGAATTTTGACTTCTTCTTCTTAACTCCTCATTTCCCTTCTAACTGGACCACGTCCACTTTCTTCACCTCTTCATCCTTCAACTTCTTCACTTTATCCCTATCAAAATAATCAAGAACATAATGCTCATGGGTTAAATAATCAAGTGAAGGACTAACAAAATCATGAATATGAGAGGGATTGGGGATAGAAGGCGTGTCTTCAACACGAGGATCAATTGCATCCATGCAATACAAGCTCTCATCCTCCCTCGGGTGTTTCATGGCTTCATATAGGGAGATCTTCACTTCTTGATCATCAACCTTCAACGTGATCTTACCATTCGCCACGTCTAGCACCATCCCCGCCGTAGCTAAGAACGGTCTTCCCAAGATCAGGGGCACGTGCTCATCTTCCTCCATCTCTAGCACTACAAAGTCGGCTGGAAAGATGTGATCTCCAACTCTCACTAAGACGTCTTCAACCACACCTTGAGGTCGAGTAATAGACCGGTCGGCTAGTTGAAGCGTCATCATTGTGGGTTGAAGTTCACCACCTTCCAACTTCTTGAAAAGCGACAACGGCATGAGATTGATGCTCGCCCCTAAATCACATAGCGCTCCTTTCTTGATCCCGTTCCCAATGTCACAAAGAATGGTGAAGCTCCCGGGATCCTTCAGCTTCGGTGGAAGCGCCTTGTGCACTAATGCACTCACCTCGTGGTTCAGCTGCACCAACTTCGGCTCATCCACTCGCCGCCTTTTCGCAATCAAGTCCTTCAAAAACTTCGCATAGTGCGGCATCTGTTCCAAAGCATCATAAAAAGGAATATTAATATGCAATTGTTTAAAAGCATCAAGAAATTTTGCAAATTTTTCATCAAGCTTCCTTTTTATGAAGCGCTGTGGATACGGGACGGGTATCACAGATTTGGGTACCCCCCATTCATCTCTTTCTGTTTCTTTCACTTTCTCCCTTGCTTCCTTTGCTTTCTTCCACTTAGGAACTCTCTCAATCTCCTCACTTTCCTTGCCCTTCTGGGACTCATCCATATCTCTATGCTTCTCAATCCCTTCACTTTCAATCCCCTTCTCAACTTCATCTCCTTTAGGCTCAATCTCTTCTTGGGGCGTCTCAGAATCAGCAGGCATCTGAGGACCTTCGTAGTTGGTTCCACTTCTTAGCTGGATCGCCTTGCACTGCTCTTTCGGGTTCCCCTCCGGCATTCTATTCACTGATTTTGCAATCTGGCTCATCTGGAGCTCTAAAGAGGTGAACCTTCGATTGTTCTCTTGTTGAGTTCTAGTCCACTCAACGTTCATCTTCTGGAGCTCTTGATCACGTTGATCACCCTTCTTATGCAACTCCTTCACATCGTACTCTAAGGATGACAACCACTTGCTCCCTTCCTCCACCTTCTGAAGAATCGCTCTCAACATCTCCTCGGTTGATGCACCGCCTTCTCCACCAGGAGGTTTAGACCCCGGATCAACACCTGCAGGAACAGTAACACTAGCTTTTGGGTTAGCATAAGAAAAATTATCATTCTTCCTCCATGTGTTTTGAGGAGGCTGCTGGCCTCCTTGATACCCTTGTGTGTTCCTCCATTAATTTTGAGGCGGCTGTGGGCCCTGAAGTACAAATGGTTGGCCATAAGAAGGCCTTCCATACTGGTTTCCACCTTGGTAGCCATTCTGGTTGTAATACGGACCTCTCATGTAATTGGCTACCTCTTGCTGTCCACTTGGTTGGTCTACTCTCTCATTCTCTACTGCATGCTCTCCACCCAAACTCTTTCCCAACTCGAGGTTGTTGATCTTCTCCATCATGGCCATCAATAGCCTTCTCGTTCCTTCTCCCTCTTCAACCTGATGCACCTTCTGAAAATCTGCATCCACACCCCAAGCACCGGTATTCGTGACAATGTTGTCCACGATCTCCCTACACCTCTCTATGCCTTGGTTCAAGAATGCTCCGCCCGCACAAGCGTCTAAATGGTCTTGCCCCGCCTTGTTGGCACCACTATAGAAGAACGCCATAATGTCTCCCTCATTGTACCCGTGCTGCGGGCACTCAATCAGCATGTTTGAGTATCTCTCCCACGCTTGGCGTAAATCTTCTCCAGACTTCTGGCGAAAGGACGAGATCTCAATTCTAGCCTTGATCGTCCTAGATGAAGGGTAAAATCGCTCGAGGAACAGACGCTCGAGCTCGGTCCAAGTGGTAATACCTCCCCGCGGGAGCGTATTATCGTACCACTCCTTAGCTATTCCCGTCAATGAGAATGGGAACAGCCTAAGCCTCTTGGCATCTTCAGACATGCCATTGTAATTGAAGGTGGAGGCTATCATTAGAAAACTTCTTAAATGTGTGTGAGGATTCTCTTTCCCGATCACTCATTTGAACTGATTCTCGGTCAGCAGCTTTAAAATCCCCGGGGATATCGAGAAGTTGTTCGCCTCAACAGGAGGCAAAGCCACTCCATCATAGTACCGTTGTGGCTGCGCTGCAAACCTCCCTCGAATAGCCATATTGTGATCCACGTTCTGAGGAACGTGTTGAGGATTAACAGCTGGTACGGGTACTTGTTGGGGTGGTGGTTGGTAAACAGGTGGTTGGTTGTAAACAGGAGGTGGATGATACGGGTATGGTGGGTAAGGATAAGGTGGGTATGGGTAATGTTGGTATACTGGGTTGTTAAAAGGGTTATTTGGGTTTTGTGGGTAAGCAGGGTTGTTATGAGGATTATGGACAAGGTTCTGAGCTGGATTCCCTACGTTTTGTGTATCCCGATTTAGGCTCTGGCTATCCCCTAATGGAATTTGATTCTGGCTACCACTAACTCCAGTGCCTTCAACTCGGTCTACTGCCTGATTGAAATCGTTGGCAGTATCGTCCAACTCATTATTGATATCCATTGGTTCCTTTCCTAAGTCGGCAGCGTTCATCCTTCTTGAGAAGGCTCGGTTCCTTCTTGCTATTGTCTCAGGATCTGCAGGTAATCTCTCTTCACTCGTATTGCCTTGTGAGCGTGTTCTCATAAACCTGACACACTAGCAGAAGGATCAAAACGCAACTGCCGATTGAATGGAAATAAAAATCGAAACAGAAAATAAATCACCCACTACTAACTACTAAGCTATCTACAAGTCCTATTCAAAAAGCATACAACGCCATCCCCGGCAACGGCACCATTGACTTGAAGCGAACTACACTAGCTTCTACTAGTAGCTACCCCGCAAGAGAACGTGTTCACTGTAGTATGGGCAAGTATAGGGACCAAGTATTATCGAACCCAAGGGATGATGTATATGCGAATAGATCCCTGAAGATCTACGCGTCGTAATTAATATGAGTGTGATATTTTTGGGTTTTTTGAAAGAATTAATTTAAGAGCAGCTAAAGTAAACTAATTAAACTAAAGAACGAAAGAAACGAATTAACTAAGGTTGTTTTCTAATGAGAGATGGTGATGCTTAAGATAGGAATCCCTACGTATACTAACGGAGCAGGTACATAATCAAAATAACTGTGACAAACAAGAATTAACCTAAGTAAAAGAATGCCAGGTGAAAGCTCAAGATTCTAAACCCTAATACTTTACCCTAACACTCGACTTCACTAATCCACTGACAAGTTAATGGATTGTGCTCAATTAATGAGACCCTAATTTAACTAAGGTGATGCGGTCGTCCTCCTTCGCTAAACCGGTAGATGAATTAACCTTTCCTAAACCTTCTCGTTAAGACTACTAATTGTTATTAAGTGATGCGGTCGTCCTCTCTCTAACACTTTCGTACAAAATTCAAAGGTAAAGTCAAGATTAATTATAAGAATTCATTAATTAAGAGAATTAAAACTAACGTCACAAGCTACCCTAATTATGTACCCACATCCTACTTCTACGAGTTCATCCTACCCTAAGCATGCAAGGGTTTTAGCCGGACATGGTTTTAACAAAAATAAAAGCAATAGAAGAAACTACGAACATAAACATCATGAATTGAACGAAGAAAATAAGAAACATGAACTAGGGTTTTAAAAGAAAATAAATACGAAGAACTGAAATTGAATTAATAGAAAACAAAATTTAAACGTGTTCAAAGTAACGATCTAATGAAAAGAAACTAAGAATTGAAAAGAAACTAAAATTCGTATGAAAAAACCTCAACAAAACGTAAATAAAACTTGCTCGTCTTCTTCCTCTCCAAAAACTAAGTCTAAAAGTATTTCTAAAGTTCGGGTGTATCCTTCAAAACGTGTTTGGAAGAGGTATATATAGGCACGGGTCGAAACGGGAGTTAATGGGCCGAAAATACGCATCCGGAGGCAAAAATCCATGGGCGCTCGAGCAAAACGCTCGAGCGGTCCCGCTCGAGCAGTGTAGCTCGAATGACACAATCGCTCGAGCGGTTCCGCTCGAGCCGGTCGAGCGATGAAATCTCACTGTATGTCTTGGGCGCTCGAGCAATTCGCTCGAGCGGTGGCGCTCGAGCTGCTCGAGCGCAAGAATAGTTCTGTAAGTTTTAAGCGCTCGAGCAATGCGCTCGAGCGCGTGCGCTCGACCTAGTCACTCGAGTGACTTCTAACTCCTCCCAAGTGATACTTTTCCTCGTCCGCACTAATACCAATCGTATTTCTTCAATATCTTCTCGTCCGGGCATCCGTTTGAGTCGATTCAAAGTCCTATGAACTCCGTTTTTCGTCCTCTATTCACCTATGAGCATCAAAGAGACAAATTTATCAATGTATAGAAATAATGCTCAATTGACTCTAAATACTCGATAACTCGACCAAGATTGGGGTATTTCAAGCTACGAATCATGATAATTTCACGCCTAATCAAGGACCGAATTTGAGATTTACCCCTAACGCTAAGCGATTACTTAGTAGAGTTCGACCTCCACATCCTTAAGATGAAAATCGTTGGCGTAATCTTAGGCTTTGACTAGTTGACAAAGGATGAAGCGATAATAGAATGCGCAGAATGAGAGATCGACCTCGAAACCCGAAATGTTCAATGCTTCACATTTCATGAAATCAAGACCAAGAAGGAAACCCGAGTAATATCAGCAATCCAAGCTGCAGTAATATTACGAAAGGAGAAATGCCAAGCTTACCTCGTCCACATCTCAGCAGGAGAGAAAGACGACAAGTTGCGCATCAAGGTGCCAATTGTGGATGGATATCTTGACGTGTTTCCCGAGGAATTAACCGGGTTACCTCCAGATCGTCAGATAGAGTTCTCCATCGACTTGATACCTGGGGCAGCACCAGTATCTAAAGCACCCTATCGAATGGCTCCAAAGGATTAGAAAAACTGAAGGAACAACTGCAATGCTTGCTTGAAAAGAAGTTCATCGGGTCTAGTGCATCACCATGGGGAGCACCCCTGTTGTTCGTAAAGAAGAAAGATGAAACTTTCCTTATGTGCATAGATTATCGAGGTCTCAATCAACTGACCACTAAGAACAAATATCCTCTTCTGAGGATAGAAGACTTGTTCGACCAGTTGAAGAATGCTACGGTATTCTCAAAGATCGATCTAATGTCTGGTTACCACCAGCTAAAGGTCAAGAGCGAGAATATCCCGAAGACAGCATTCCGGACTCGGTATGGACATTACGAGTTCACCATGATGCCTTTCAGAGTAACAAACGCTCCGATAATTTTCATGGATATGATGAATAGAGTGTTTCATCCGTATCTGGACCAATTCGTCATCGTCTTGTGTACTCTAAGAGCAAAGAGCAACACGAAGAACATCTCAAGGCAGTTTTAAAGACAATGAGATGAGAGAAGTTTTATTCCGAATTCAGCAAGTGTGAATTTTGGATCAACTGCTTATGTATCGATTAGTACTAGAGCATCTCACTCCCTTGTGTCTAAGAATTTAAGAAAATTTGAGGATATAGAGTATAGAAGAATAGACCTTAAGTGAAAGTGAACTTTTGAGGAATACAATGAGAACCCAACGTCGAGTGAATTGATTGGAGATAGACTTGGATGGACATCAAATAGAAACTGAACTGCACGTTCTTAATTTGAGTAGCTAGACGTTATTGAAAACGAACTAGTTCTATGCATATGAAGGAATATGAAACTTGGGCATAGTTACTTTCTTTTGGGATAACGTAAGATTTTAAGCTTAAGTATAGCCTTTTGTGGAATGAGTAAGCTAGATGTAACCTTAAGTCTTACGTGTTAAGAATTAACATTTATATGTTATGGGAATATTTTAGTTGAAAAAGAAAGGACAATTGATTTTTATCTATGGGATACATAGTAGACTTCGAAGTAGAGGAAAATTTGCAACTATGTAGGAAAATTTTTTTTGCATGTTTGAGGACTAGAAAACCTTCTAAGTCTTAGATCAGGTAGAGTGACAACAAACTTAGTCGACTAAGAAAACCGAGAAGTTATTTTGGGTTTAACTAATGGAGGACCTTTCAGAAATCAAACCTCCCTACTAAGGTTTACCACCCCTTTTGGACCAGAAGTTTTAGAGTAAGTAGTTAGACAAAACTATTTTGAGTGGAGTAAGATATAGTACCAGTTCATCCTAAACCTAGAATTTTCCACGCTGAATTGTGCAGATACCATGGTTTACGCGTTCACCCTACAACCGACCTTACGAGAAAGAATCCTAGGAGCGCAAAAGGATGATAAATTCTTGAAAGGAATGCGTAAGCGCGCTAAGGAAGGAACCATTCAGAGGTCTGTATTGGGTACTGATGGAGCTTTAATGTTCGATAATAGAATCTGTGTGCCTAAGGATGACGGAATGAGGAACGAAATTCTGAAAGAGGCACATAACACTCCATATACCATTCACCCCAGAGAGACGATGATGTATCGGGGACTGGGAGAAAACTTTTTGGTAAAGGGTATGAAGAGATCGATAGCTCAATTCGTCAGGAGCTGTTTAACCTGCCAACGAGTTAAAGCAAATCACCAACGACCTCCAGGGTTGTTGCATCCTCTGGAGATGCCAGAGTGGAAATTGGAGAACATCACTATGGATTTTGTCACCGAATTTCCGAAAACGGTGAAAAATCACGATGCCATTTAGGTAATCGTAGATAGACTTACGATAACTGCCCACTCTATCCCTGTTATAATGACGTATACGTTGGACAAGCTCGCCTAACTATACATAGCAGAAGTAGTTAGACTGTACGGTGTACCAGTCTCGATAGTGTCCGATAGAGACCCCGTTTTACCTCTAAGTTCTGGGGAAGTCTGCAACGAGTCTTGGGTACTGAATTGAAGTTCAGCACCGCATACCACTCGCAGACTGACGGACAATCGGAAGGAACTATCCAGACACTCGAAGGTATGCTGAGAGCTTGTGCTCTAGATCTTGCAGGAAGTTGGAAGAGCCACCTGCCATTTGTAGAGTTCGCATATAACAACAGTTATCAGGCGATAATACAAACGGCACCGTACGAAACACGTTACGGGAAAAGGTGTAGATCACCAGTTTGTTAGGATAAAGTCGGAATTCGAAAGATTCTCAAACCCGAACTAGTTGAAAGATCGGTTGAGATAGTCGCAAAGATTAAAGGAAGAATAAAAGCGGCTCAAGACCGTCAGAAGTCATATGCGGATGCTAGGAGAAGAGATTTACAATTCGACATTGGCGATAAAGTATTTCTCCGAGTGGCACCAATGAAAGGTCTAATCCGTTTTGGTAAAAGAGGTGAGCTAAAGTCGCGATACAATGGGCCATTTGACATCCTGAATATAATCGGGGATGTGGCTTATCGCTTAGCACTACCACCAGAGTTATCGCGAGTGCATAATGTGTTCCACACATCTACACTCAGGAAGTACATAAGCGATCCAAACCCTGTTTTTAATCGTATAGATTTAGATTTAAGCTGTGACCTGACTTATGAAGAAGTTCCAGTTACTATCCTAGGAAGGAAGTTACACTTATTAAGGAATCAAGAGATACAATTAGTTCTAGTCCAGTGGAGCCGACACGAGAAAGAAGAAACAACTTGGGAAATAGAGGATGAAGTCCTAACCAAATACCCTCAATGCTTAAGCAGTGCCTAGAAGCTGAATTTCGGGGACGAAATTCCTGTTAAGGGGGTGAGGATGTAATACCCCGTCCCGTTTTATACCTTTTATATTCCTAGAACCCTTATTTTATTTTCTTATCTTTGTTTCTTTTTATTTTAATATTTTGTGTGCTTTTGTGTAATTTATATATATACCCTTTTTACAAATTCCTAAATTCGTCGAAAGAATTAAATCTTTCAAAGCGAATAAAGGACTACGAGAAATTAAATATTCAAAGATTAAAAATCAGGATTTCGATCCGTTTAAATTATTGAGAATAATTAAAATACAATAAAATATTAATTGAGTTTTAAAACTGTATTAATTTTTGAATCGGGGTTAAACTCGTGAACCAAACGACTCCTAAACCGTATCAAGTGGGAACGAAAATATCAGAATTAAAGGGGGTTAATTTCTGGCCACATAAATTACTTTCCTTTTAGAATTAAATTAATTAAGTATTAATTTCCACCACATATTTATTCCTCCTTTATAATTAATCTTTTAAGAAATTAATTTTCATTAATTATCCCCTCCGCATACGCATACCCTTCTTCCTCATTCAGTTTCCCAATTTTCATCTCAGTTTTCCATTCTCTCTCCTCTCGCTCTTTTGCTCTCCACCAAACGCCTTCACGCCGCCTTCTTACTTCCGGCGACGAGCGCCGCTCATCGCGACGCCGCCTCCCTCCATCCGCCGCGCCTTCAGCCTCCAGCCCAGCAGCGCACGAAGCTGCCATCCTTTCCGATCGAAGAACCCAGGCGAGCGCCGCCCCTTCAACAGCGACGCCGCCGCCGTCACGCCTCTGTCCTCCACGGAGCCGCCGCCCAGACGATCGCTGTCGACCGCTCGTCTCCAGCAACCGAGCGCGGTCGCCGCTCGCATCGCCGCCCAGCTCCGTTCGGAGCACCGCCGTCCCCCTTCGACCCAGGCGCGACGCCACCGCCGAAGGTGCAGCGCCGTCACGACGTGACCCCAGCGCCGCCTCTCCTGCCCTCCGTCGCTCTCGCTCTCTCTCACCGTGCGAGGCCGAGCGCCGCCGCATCGAGGCCGAAGCCAGCTCCGCCGTCGCCGTCTCTTCCTCAACCTTTGGTTAGATGAAATCTTTCCTTTTTCCTTCGAATTTCATTCCGTTTAATTCGATTTCGAATACCGGTTTATTCCAATTTCTAACCGAGACCTTATTTCGTTTAATTTTCCGTTCAATTTGACGCCGTTGAACCGGTTGCTGTTGCCGAATTTCTGGAAATTCCAACCGACGCCGTTAGGCTGCCCAATTCATTTTTCCGAATCCCCGAACTACGCCGTTAGGCTGTCCGAATAATCCCAAGAATAACCGAATTCATATACGACGCCGTTAGGCTGTTCAACTTATCCGACGAGCCACCAATCGAATGCCGTTAGGCTGCCGAATTTAGGACTCGTAAGGATTGCTAACTTCTCTCTCTTTCTCGTAATAGTTGGATTAGGAATTTAGTTGAATCCCCGTTGAGTCGTTGTAAGTTTTAAGATAATCGTTTTGAAGCATGTGAGCTTGTAGATGGAGTTTTGATGTTGTTGGTATTAATATTATTGAATATGTTGTTTAGTGTCATTGGAATAGCTGTTTAGTATTATTAGTTTAGTTGTTTAATATTATTGAATTAGTTTGGTTTGGTTAGCTGATGATATGGTGATGAAATTAGTTGTTAGTAATATTAGTCGAGTTTTTGGAGACAAAGGGAAACTCGTCTTCCCCTTGTGCGACTGTTAGAAAATTAGAAACGAAAAGATAAGTCGTTTAATATCCAACTAAGTAAACAAATGAAAAAGAGTATTTTTGGGAAAATTAATATGATCCCTTTGTTTTAGAAGTAGTACAAATCAATTTTAGAAGTGTTATTAATATTAGAAAAGAAAAGTACTTTTTATAAACTTCTTAGAAAGTCTAAGTTTATTAATAAGATTAATAAAGAGTTTTTATTTATGAAATATGATTAATTATATTCAAGATTTCTTTTAAAATGAGAAATATAATCCTTAAGAAAGAAAAACCTTTTCTTTAATTTTATTAATATTTTTCTAAGTAATTTCTTATTTTTCTAAATAATTCCAAGATGAATTCTTATATTTTCTTCCTTAAAGGGCCTTTATTAAAGACACCCCTAAATTCAGTAAATACAGCCCCCTGTTACACCACAGAAATCAGTAAATACACCGTCCTGTTACACCCCTGCTTTCAGTAAATGCACTCCCCCTGTTACACTACTGCTTTTAGTAAATACACCCCCCCTAATACACCTCCTCTTAAAAAGGGGTATACTTATCAAAAATTTGTTTTGTAGTAATCGAAATAGTCATACCACAAGTATACTAGTAAATACACTCCCTCAATACACTCACCTTTCTAGAAGTGGTGTATTTACCAAAATAAGGTGTGACCCTTAAGCAAGTCCTTTTTGAGTTTATAAGACCACAACTTTCTCGATTCTCGTAACACAAACTCTCAAGTTTTCCTAAACGTTTTCAAATGTCAACTTTTAATTAAATATCTTCCTACTAGGATTTGGTACTAGTTGGAACACGCACGAGGTTTTCGACCTGACTTGAAGCGAACTACACTAGCTTCTACTAGTAGCTACCCCGCAAGAGTACGAGTTCACTGTAGTATGGGCAAGTATAGGGACCAAGTATTATCGAACCCAAGAGATGGTGTATATGCGAATAGATCCCTGAAGATCTACGCGTCGTAGTTAATATGAGTGTAATGTTTTTGGGTTTTTTTGAAAGATTAATTAAAAGACTGAATTAAACTAATTACTAAAATACTAAAGCAAACGAATTAACTAAGGGTTGGATTCTAATGAGAGATGGTGATGCTCAGGATAGGAATCCCTACGTATACTAACGGAGCAGGTACATAATCAAAGTAATCGTGACAAACAAGAATTAACCTAAGTATAAGAATGCAAGGTGAAAGCTCAAGATTCTAAACCCTAATACTTTACCCTAACACTCGACTTCACTAATCTACTAACAAGTTAATAGATTGTGCTCAATTAATGAGACCCTAATTTAACTAAGGTGATGCGGTCGTCCTCCTTCGCTAAACCGGTAGATGAATTAACCTTTCCTAAACCTTCTCGTTAAGACTACTAATTGTTATTGAGTGATGCGGTCGTCCTCTCTCTAATACTTTCGTACTAAATTTAAAGATAAAGTTCAGATTAATTATAAGAATTCATTAACTAAGAGAATTAAAATTAACGTCACAAACTACCCTAATTATGTACCCACATCCTACTTCTACGAGTTCATCCTAACCTAAGCATGCAAGGGTTTTAGCCGGACATGGTTTTAACAAGACTAAAAGCAATTAAAGAAACCACGAACATAAACATATTGAATTGAACTAAGAAAATAGGAAACATGAACTAGGGTTTTAAAAGAAAATAAATACGAAGAACTGAAATTTAATTACTTAAAACGAAGTTTCAAAGTGTTTAAAGAAATTAAACTAATGAAAAGAAACTAGGAAACGAAAAGAAACTAGAATTCGTATGAAAAACCTCAACAAAATGTAAATAAAGCTTGCTCGTCTCCTTCCTCTCCAAAAACTAAGTCTAAAATTATTTCTAAAAGTCGGGGATCGATGTTGTCTTCAAAACATGTTTGGAAGAGGTATATATAGGCACCGGGTCGAAACGGGAGTTAATGGGCCGAAAATACGCATCCGGAGGCAAAAATCCATGGGCGCTCGAGCAAAACGCTCGAGCGGTCCCGCTCGAGCAGTGTAGCTCGAATGACACAATCGCTCGAGCGGTTCCGCTCGAGCTGGTCGAGTGCTGATATCACACTGTATGTTTTGGGCGCTCGAGCAATTCGCTCGAGCGGTGGCACTCGAGCTGCTCGAGCGCAAGAATAGTTCTGTACGTTTAAACGCTCGAGCAATGCGCTCGAGCGGTGGCGCTCGAGCTAGTCACTCGAGTGACTTCTAACTCCTCCCAAGTGATACTTTTCCTCGTCTGCACTAATACCAATCATATTTCTTCAATATCTTCTCATCTGGGCATCCGTTTGAGTCGATTCAAAGTCCTACGAACTCCGTTTTTCGTCCTCTATTCACCTATGAGCATCAAAGAGACAAATTCATCAATGTGTAGAAATAATGCTCAATTGACTCTAAATACTCTATAAACTCGACCAAAATTAGGGCGTTTCTATCTACGAATCATGACAATTTCACGCCTAATCAACCCCCCCAAACTTACCATGTTGCTTGTCCTCAAGCAACGAAATAATAAGTCAAGTGAAATTGTTAGGAATGAGTCAACGAATCAAATCATGCAAGTAAATGAACTCAAGCTTCAAAAGTCAATCACCCGTATACTCACTCACTTTCTTTTATCGTACTCATGCAACAATGACAAGAAACACCAAGATCAAACATGGATGTGCACTCAACGATGTGTTTCACTCCCTCACAAGTGTATAACAGTGTTTAAGGGACTCACTCAATCAATCAATCACACATATTGGCAGTCATAGGCTTGTAAGTGCTCTTAACTCCGACCATACTCTAGAAATCAATGTCGAATCAAAAAGGACTTTTCTCAAGGTTGTAATGTAGGCTCTTTGGACAGGTGGGATAACAATATAAGGTAAAGTGACTAAAGTGAATGGAGAATAGAAAATCAAACTTTGGCACTTCGAGATTAGGAACAGACTACTTCAAACATATTCAATCAACACTCTTTCAATTCCACTTCTCTCAACACTTCAATTTTTTTTTTCTTTCTCACTCTTTTCACCTTTTTTTTTTCAATCACTTCACTTTTTTTCTTTTTCGCACAAACACATGAGCTCATTTTTTTCTTTTCCTCATTCTCAATTTTCTTTCTCTTTTTCCCACATCTCAAAACTTCATCACACCTTCTTCTCATATTCACTCAACAAACACCCTTTTCCTTTTTCAACTCAATTCACTCCCTTCACATTCACACTTTCCTATTCTCCACTCAAATTGGGACAAAAAGGCTTAGGAATTGGAATAGTGTTCATATGTGCTAGCAAATAAAATAGGCTTTAGGCTCAAAGGGGCTAACAAGGGATCAATGTCATTGGTAAGGAAAATTTTGGCTAAGTGACTCAATAAAATCAAAGATGGCCTAAGATCCTATTCGGCATATCAAACTAGTCACAATCAAGAAGCAAGAGCACATGCAAGTTCTCGCATCCTCTAAGGTGATGATTCACTCACAAACGAAGAGGTTAACTCATGCATTTAAATCTCATAAGGCTCAAAAGCTCACGGCTTTCACATCCATGCTAGTCCTAGTGCATTCTCACTCTCATCACACAAGTACTCAAAAGAAAAACTCATAAGCATACGGGTTCTCTCCCTAATCAACTCAAACTCAAACACTCACACAAAAGAATTTCTAACTCACTCTTACAACTCACTCTACTCATCAAATCATACTCAAAGATAGCAATCAACAAGCATAAAATGATTGATAGGCATAAAATATGCAATAGCGAGTCAACTCAAAATCACCCCAAGGAGTATCTCAACAAACTAATAATCAATCAAACTCAACTCAAAGATAAGGGGGTGCATGCATGTGCAATGTAACAAGAAACATAAAAATCTCCACCCCCCAAACTTCGACCTTGCTAGAGGTCTAAGTTTGGGGTTGTGGGTTGCCTCAACCAAATAATCCCGTTTCTCTCACTAGCTTTGCACATTCCCTTGTCTCAAGTTGGTTCCTTCAATCTGAGTAACTCCATGATCCCTTCACTCCTTTAGAGACAAGCCTACAAACAACTTACTCAAATACGAGGTTAAACATACGACTCAAAATACTCCCTAATAATATAAAAAAAAAACACTAAAAATAAATGAAAGCAAATAAAAATGGGTTGCCTCCCATTCAGCGCTATTTTTAAGGTCCTCATGCCGGACCAAGCTCAAAGGAGCTTATGGGACATCATACTCAAATTTACCTCCCCCACTCTCATAAGAGTGATGTTTGCATTCCTTTCCTTGATGCCCTATCATCATGAGTTCCTTTCCTCTTTTCTCATTCCCAAGTGTTATGGGTCTCAACTCCTTCTTGCCTCTATCTGGAGGAGTCTTACTAAACAATTTCTTGAATTTGGACTTTTTCTTCTTAACTCCTCCTTTCCCTTCTAACGGGACCACGTCCACTCTTTTCACCTCTTCATCCTTCAACTTCTTCACTTCATCCCTATCAAAATAATCAAGAACATAATGTTCATGGGTTAACTCAACAGGTGAAGGACTAACAAAATCATGAGTATGAGAGGGATTCGGGAGAGAATGTGTGTCTTCAACACGAGGATCAATTGCATCCATGCAATACAAGCTCTCATCCTCCTTCGGGTGCTTCATGGCTTCATATAGGGAGATATTCACTTCTTGATCATCAACCTTCAACGTGATCTTCCCATTCGCCACGTCTAGCACCATCCCCGCCGTAGCTAAGAACGGTCTTCCCAAGATCAGGGGCACGTGCTCATCTTCCTCCATCTCTAGCACTACAAAGTCGGCTGGAAAGATATGATCTCCAACTCTCACAAGGACGTCTTCAACCACACCTTGAGGTCGAGTAATAGACCGATCGGCAAGTTGAAGCGTCATCATTGTGGGTTGAAGTTCAACACCTTCCAATTTCTTGAAAAGCGACAGTTGCATCAAATTAATGCTCGCCCCGAGGTCGCACAACGCTCCCTTCTTGATCCCGTTCCCAATATCACATAGGATCGTGAAGCTCCCGGGATCCTTCAGCTTGGGTGGAAGCGCCTTGTGCACTAATGCACTCACCTCGTGGTTCAGCTGCACCAACTTCGGCTCATCCACTCGCCGTCTTTTCACGATCAAGTCCTTCAAAAACTTCGCATAGTGCGGCATCTGTTCCAAAGCATCATAAAAAGGAATATTAATATGCAATTGTTTAAAAACATCAAGAAATTTTGCAAATTTTTCATCAAGCTTCTTTTTCAAGAAGCGTTGTGGATATGGGACGGGTATCACAGATTTGGGTACCCCCCATTCATCTCTTTCTGTTTCTTTCACTTTCTCCCTTGCTTCCTTTGCCTTCTTCCACTTAGGAACTCTCTCATTCTCCTCACTTTCCTTGCCCTTCTGGGACTCATCCATATCTCTATGCTTCTCAATCCCTTCACTTTCAATCCCCTTCTCAACTTCATCTCCTTTAGGCTCAATCTCTTCTTGGGGCGTCTCAGAATCAGCAGGCATCTGAGGACCTTCGTATTTGGTTCCACTTCTTAGCTGGATCGCCTTGCACCCCTCCGGCATTCTATTCACTGATTTTGCAATCTGGCTCATCTGGAGCTCTAAAGAGGTGAACCTTCGATTGTTCTCTTGTTGAGTTCTAGTCCACTCAACATTCATCTTTTGGAGCTCTTGATCACGATGATCACCCTTCTTATGCAACTCCTTCACATCGTACTCCAAGGATGACAACCGCTTGCTCCCTTCCTCCACCTTCTGAAGGATCGCTCTCAACATCTCCTCGGTTGATGCACCGCCTTCTCCACCAGGAGGTTTAGACCCCGGATCAACACCTGCAGGAACAGTAACACCAGCTTTTGGGTTAGCATAAGAAAAATTATCATTCTTCCTCCATGTGTTTTGAGGAGGCTGCTGGCCTCCTTGAACTCCTTGTGTGTTCCTCCATTGATTTTGAAGTGGCTGAGGGCCTGGAGGCACAAATGGTTGGCCATAAGAAGGCCTTCCATACTGATTTCCACCTTGGTAGCCATTCTGATTGTAATACAGACCCCCCATGTAATTGGCTACCTCTTGCTGTCCACTTGGTTAGTCTACTCTCTCATTCTCTACTGCATGCTCTCCACCCAAACTCTTCCCCAACTCGAGGTTGTTGATCTTCTCCATCATGGCCATCAGCAGCCTTCTCGTTCCTTCTCCCTCTTCAACCTGATGCACTCTCTGAAAATCTGCATCTCCACTCCAAGCACCGGCATTCGTGACAATGTTGTCAACGATCTCTCTACACCTCTCTATGCCTTGGTTGAGGAATGCTCCGCCCGCACAAGCGTCTAAATGGTCTTGCCCCGTCTTGTTGGCACCACTATAGAAGAACGCCATAATGTCTCCCTCGTTGTACCCGTGCTGTGGGCACTCAATCAGCATGTTTGAGTATCTCTCCCACGCTTGGCGTAAATCCTCTCCAGACTTCTGGCGAAAGGACGAGATCTCAATTCTAGCCTTGATCGTCCTAGATGGAGGGTAGAATCGCTCGAGGAACAGACGCTCGAGCTCGGCCCAAGTGGTAATACCTCCCCGCGGGAGCGTATTATCGTACCACTCCTTGGCTATTCCCGTCAATGAGAATGGGAACAGCCTAAGCCTCTTGGCATCTTCAGACATGCCTTTGTAATTAAATGTGGAGGCTATCATGAGAAAACTCCTCAAGTGTGTATGAGGATTCTCCTTCCCGATCACCCCCTTGAATTGATTCTCGGTCAGCAGTTTTAAGATCCCCGGGGATATCGAGAAGTTATTTGCCTCAACAGGAGGCAATGCCACTCCATCATAGTACCGCTGTGGCTGCGCTGCAAACCTCCCTCTAATAGCCATATTGTGATCTACGTTCTGAGGAACGTGTTGAGGATTAGCAGCAGGTACTGGTACTTGTTGGGGTGGTGGTTGGTAAACAGGTGGTTGGTTGTAGACAGGAGGTGGATGATATGGATATGGTGGGTAAGGATAAGGTGGGTATGGGTAATGTTGGTATACTGGGTTGTTAAAAGGGTTATTTGGGTTTTGTGGGTAAGCAGGGTTGTTATGAGGATTATGGATAAGGTTCTGAGCTGGATTCCCTACGTTTCGTGTATCCGGGTTTAGGCTCTGGCTATCCCCTAATGGAATTTGATTCTGGCTACCACTAACTCCAGTGCCTTCAACTCGGTCTACTGCCTGATTGAAATCGTTGGCAGCATCGTCCAACTCATTATTGATATCCATTGGTTCCTTCCCTAAGTCGGCAGCGTTCATCCTTCTCAAGAAGGCTCGGTTCCTTCTGGCTATTGTCTCAGGGTCCAACGGTATTCTCTCTTCGCTCGTATTGCCTTGTGATCGTGTTTTCATAAACCTGACACACTAGCAGAAGGATCAAAACGCAACTGCCGATTGAATAAAAAAAATAAAAATAAAAACAGAAAATAAATCACCAACTACTAACTACTAAGCTATCTACAAGTCCTATTCAAAAGCATACAACGCCATCCCCGGCAACGGCGCCATTGACTTGAAGCGAACTACACTAGCTTCTACTAGTAGCTACCCCGCAAGAGTACGGGTTCACTGTAGTATGGGCAAGTATAGGGACCAAGTATTATCGAACCCAAGAGATGGTGTATATGCGAATAGATCCCTGAAGATCTACGCGTCGTAGTTAATATGAGTGTAATGTTTTTGGGTTTTTTTGAAAGATTAATTAAAAGACTGAATTAAACTAATTACTAAAATACTAAAGCAAACGAATTAACTAAGGGTTGGATTCTAATGAGAGATGGTGATGCTCAGGATAGGAATCCCTACGTATACTAACGGAGCAGGTACATAATCAAAGTAATCGTGACAAACAAGAATTAACCTAAGTATAAGAATGCAAGGTGAAAGCTCAAGATTCTAAACCCTAATACTTTACCCTAACACTCGACTTCACTAATCTACTAACAAGTTAATAGATTGTGCTCAATTAATGAGACCCTAATTTAACTAAGGTGATGCGGTCGTCCTCCTTCGCTAAACCGGTAGATGAATTAACCTTTCCTAAACCTTCTCGTTAAGACTACTAATTGTTATTGAGTGATGCGGTCGTCCTCTCTCTAACACTTTCGTACTAAATTTAAAGGTAAAGTTCAGATTAATTATAAGAATTCATTAACTAAGAGAATTAAAACTAACGTCACAAACTACCCTAATTATGTACCCACATCCTACTTCTACGAGTTCATCCTAACCTAAGCATGCAAGGGTTTTAGCCGGACATGGTTTTAACAAGACTAAAAGCAATTAAAGAAACCACGAACATAAACATATTGAATTGAACTAAGAAAATAGGAAACATGAACTAGGGTTTTAAAAGAAAATAAATACGAAGAACTGAAATTTAATTACTTAAAACGAAGTTTCAAAGTGTTTAAAGAAATTAAACTAATGAAAAGAAACTAGGAAACGAAAAGAAACTAGAATTCGTATGAAAACCTCAACAAAATATAAATAAAGCTTGCTCGTCTCCTTCCTCTCCAAAAACTAAGTCTAAAATTATTTCTAAAAGTCGGGGATCGATGTTGTCTTCAAAACATGTTTGGAAGAGGTATATATAGGCACCGGGTCGAAACGGGAGTTAATGGGCCGAAAATATGCATCCGGAGGCAAAAATCCATGGGCGCTCGAGCAAAACGCTCGAACGGTCCCGCTCGAGCAGTGTAGCTCGAATGACACAATCGCTCGAGCGGTTCCGCTCGAGCTGGTCGAGCGCTGATATCACACTGTATGTTTTGGGCGCTCGAGCAATTCGCTCGAGCGGTGGCGCTCGAGCTGCTCGAGCGCAAGAATAGTTCTGTACGTTTAAACGCTCGAGCAATGCGCTCGAGCGGTGGCGCTCGAGCTAGTCACTCGAGTGACTTCTAACTCCTCCCAAGTGATACTTTTCCTCGTCTGCACTAATACCAATCGTATTTCTTCAATATCTTCTCATCCGGGTATCCGTTTGAGTCGATTCAAAGTCCTACGAACTCCGTTTTTCGTCCTCTATTCACCTAAATACTATCTCAGAACCGGGGTGTACCGGAACCGGGGTTTGGGCCCCGATAATAGGATTTCGACATTAAACAACCCGACAAAATCAAAGGTCAACTTTAATAGAGATATCGAAGTGCAGACAAGATATTGTAATATTAGATTTAATATTGTTCATTACTGTTTATTAGATCTACGGTTGTAATAAATACCCTAAAATAAAGGGTCAGGATGACTTCCTTAGTTAGAAGCTTGGGGCTCTATAAATAGGGGCCCCAACCCATTGTAAAAGAGAGCTCTTTAGTTTTCTCCTCCCCACAAAATTCTCCCCACATAAATAAAATACTAGGCAAGGGAGACCCTTCTTGGGGACTCCAAAAGCCATCTTCAAGGGAAGAACCCATCGGTTCTTCCCCCATTCTTGTGTTCTTCGTGTTCATATTATTTTTATATGTTCGTTATCGGTTAATCGGGACTACCCCTATAGCCACATAAATTCGTCACTTAGATCCGGTAAAATCGGTAACAACAAATGGCGCTAGAAGAAGGGAATATCCTCAACAATATCACTCATCCATGTATGGACACGAGGAATCATCCGGAAAGTTCATCAAGCAATTCTTAGAAATGAAAGCTAAGTTTCCTGTTATTTAAAAGTTTATGTTCTTTGAAAGTTTCTTTGAAAGTTTTCTTCCGAGAACAATGCCGTTTACTCTTTTTATTATCAACCCAAAAATCTTCAAATTTAGATTTTGTAACAAATCTTTCGATTCCAAACAAAACCAGTTCAGATTCTCATTTTAAAGAACCATTTTCTTGGATCTGTATAATTTATAGCTTGTATTAGTTCTCTCAGGCATTCTATGAAGCCAACAATGTTTGTAAAGGGCCTATACCAAATTTACAACATCTTCCTTCTCTTGATGGGGAGATTCTTTGCTGGGTTTCATGTTTCTACCCCAAAATCACCTACGTTTCAATATCTAGAAAAACCAAATCCAAATCCTCAGATTCACATTTATACATACAGAAATCCAGAAAGCCCACCGAAATGAGAAACTATGCCCTGTTTCGATTTTCACATGAAACCACAAACCATACAAAATACAACCACATGGCTTCGAGCAAATTCGTACCAGAAAATATATCTATCAGAAAACTCAGCCATCAAAATTTACAAACCCAGTTCCGATTCTCCCCAAAAGGGCAGTTACAAGTGTACTACAATGGTGAGCCAACGGACGGGCACCGGTGGGTGCTTCCCATCCAAAGCTCAGTGCCGTCTCTCAATGACCGTTCGCACGCATTCCGGCTCCGACCGCTCCTGGCCACCGCCACCCACGCCGGAGCAAGTGAAGGATTGCCAGAAAGATAAGATTCAGAGCAAAATGAAGAAATAAAGAAAAGGAAAAAGGAAAAGGAAAATAGGACAACTTTACCTGCATTTCTGCACTCTATCACTGCTCAAAGGAAAGGTACTCTGTCAAATAAAGCCAAAAATACCTGCCTCATACTGCCGATTCGACCCCCGGCCTCGCACCGCAACGGCCGACCTCCGGCCTCGCACCGCCACGGCCGACCTCCGGCCTCTCGCACCGCAACGACCGACCTCCGGTCTCGCACCGCAACGGCCGACCTCCGGGCTCGCACCACCGCTGCCGACCTCCGGCCTCGCATCATAACTGCCGGCCTCGGCCTGCAATCGCCGAGACCACAACGATATCCAAGTGTCGACCGTGGGCTTCCCTTCTCCGAGCCGGGGGCGCCGACCCCATCGTTATCCGACCAGGCGATCTCAACCGGCCACGGAGCCCACTCACTGTTAATATGCCGACCTCGATCTAATCCCCCGATCTCAACCCACAATCACTGAGCATGGCACACGATTTCCGACCTCTCCATCTGCCAAAATCGCATCGATCCCTGTTCATCCACCGTCATCCCGGTGCCACCGACCGCCGAGATTGTCTCCAACCTACAGCCGAGCGCTAGGCCAAACACAACCCCAAATTTGCCGACTACTCTCTCTCGCTAAGCTCCAAGCGCGATTCGCCATTCGCCGACCTCCTGTCGCTGAAGCCACTTTTTAATCCAGGCCGCCACCGGCCGATCTCGATCGCAATCTCGCCTCTGCCGACCGCGAGCGACCATGATGTCTCGCCGACCCAACGCCCACCGCCGCAAAATCCCAGCCGACATCCATTTCCCTTGCCCCTTCGCCAGATTCCGAACGCGAAGGCAAACACGCAATCGATCCCCATCATTAGCCACCGTACGCGCGCTCAATCAATACAGTTTCGCCGCCGATCGGTGCGATCTTCATCTCTCTACTCCGGGCTTGCTAGAAATTGAAATTTGATTTTAAAAGTAAAAGCTTTGACCGAGTAAAATATGGAGGCTGAAGGATTTATTTTTGGAGCGTGGACAATATTATCCCAAGAGATGGGCTGCTGATTGGGCCAACTCGTTAATTAGTTTGGGCCAGAATTTATTATTAATTTTTGAGAAGGTGAGGGCCACTTTAATTATCCAAGGAGCAAGTAGCAGTCAGAGGGCCGGATTTTTTCATTTTATTAAGAAAGTTCTTGGCCAGATCAGCAGATGCCGTGACCCGTTATCCAGCCGAAATAAAAAAAAAATTCACACGGACGTTCAGAGCCACTACAACGACTCGATGAAATCTATCAATACAAGCTCTACAAACAGTCCAATCTCCTTTCAATCACCGAGCTCAGTTCAAAAGCATATGACGACCGGATCGAGGTCGGCATATCACACTTGAGCCCGGGTAGGCCATTCTAGGCCATTCAATCACCAAGCTCAGTTCAAAAGCATATGCCGACCGGATCGAGGTCGGCATATCACACTTGAGCTCGGGAAGGCCATTCTAGGCCATTCAATCACCAAGCTCAGTTCAAAAGCATATGCCGACCGGATCGAGGTCGGCATATCACACTTGAGCTCGGGAAGGCCATTCTAGGCCATTCAATCACCAAGCTCAGTTCAAAAGCATATGCCGACCGGATCGAGGTCGGCATATCACACTTGAGCTCGGGAAGGCCATTCTAGGCCATTCAATCACCAAGCTCAGTTCAAAAGCATATGCCGACCGGATCGAGGTCGGCATATCACACTTGAGCTCGGGAAGGCCATTCTAGGCCATTCAATCACCGAGCTCAGTTCAAAAGCATGTGCCGACCAGATCGAGGCCGGCATATCACACTTGAGCTCGGGAAGGCCATTCTAGGCCATTCAATCTCCGGGCCATCTTAAGCACCCAGCTCGCTCACCATAACTACCGCGCAAGCGACGATCTCTCTTATTAAGACTCCGAGCACACGTGTAAGAGCTACTGCAACAACTCGAAGGAATCTACGGGCAGTCCTTTTGCCCATCTCGTGTCAGGTTTTTCTCCATTCACTTCCTTTTAATGTATTGCAACTCGAATATATTTACAATACATTAAAAGCTGGGGGCATGAGTACCCATCTCCGGAGATTATTTTGGATAATCCAAAACAAAATTTATTGAATCTCAAAAATTCAGTAATGTTGTCCACCCTCACCGGCGATGACCACCCGATTACAATCGGACAGGAATAAAATCAAAATCTAAGTTCAAAAGCGGGGGCCCGCCCCCAAGCGGTCGGCCCTCCACACTTAGTACAAAAATAGGCCGGCCCCAAAGTAGTCGACCCATCACATAGGCCATAGTGCCACCAACTGTGCAAACAGAAAAAGCCTCGTACGAAGAGTCAAGCCTCGAGTACGAGCACATAAAAAGTCTCGTACACAGAGCCTAGCCTCGAGTACGAGCACAGAAAAAGCCTCGTACGAAGAGCCAAGCCTCGAGTACGAGCACAGAAAAAGCCTCGTACACAGAGCCTAGCCTCGAGTACGAGCACAGAAAAAGCCTCGTACACAGAGCCTAGCCTCGTACGAGCACAGAAAAAGCCTCGAGTACGAGCACAGAAAAAGTCTCGTACACAGAGCCTAGCCTCGAGTACGGGCACAGAAAAAGCCTCGTACATAGAGCCTAGCCTCGAGTACGAGCACAGAAAAAGCCTCGTACGAAGAGCCAAGCCTCGAGTACGAGCACAGAAAAAGCCTCGTACACAGAGCCTAGCCTCGAGTACGAGCACAGAAAAAGCCTCATACACAGAGCCTAGCCTCGAGTACGAGCACAGAAAAAGCCTCGTACGAAGAGTCAAGCCTCGAGTACGAGCACAGAAAAAGTCTCGTACACAGAGCCTAGCCTCGAGTACGAGCACAGAAAAAACCTCGTACATAGAGCCTAGCCTCGAGTACGAGCACAGAAAAAGCCTCGTACACAGAGCCTAGCCTCGAGTACGAGCACAGAAAAAGCCTCGTACGAAGAGTCAAGCCTCGAGTACGAGCACAGAAAAAGTCTCGTACACAGAGCCTAGCCTCGAGTACGAGCACAGAAAAAGCCTCGTACACAGAGCCAAGCCTCGAGTACGAGCACAGAAAAAGCCTCGTACACAGAGCCTAGCCTCGAGTACGAGCACAGAAAAAGCCTCGTACACAGAGCCTAGCCTCGAGTACGAGCACAGAAAAAGCCTCGTACGAAGAGTCAAGCCTCGAGTACGAGCACATAAAAAGTCTCGTACACAGAGCCTAGCCTCGAGTACGAGCACAGAAAAAGCCTCGTACGAAGAGCCAAGCCTCGAGTACGAGCACAGAAAAAGCCTCGTACACAGAGCCTAGCCTCGAGTACGAGCACAGAAAAAGCCTCGTACACAGAGCCTAGCCTCGAGTACGAGCACAGAAAAAGCCTCGTACGAAGAGTCAAGCCTCGAGTACGAGCACAGAAAAAGTCTCGTACACAGAGCCTAGCCTCGAGTACGGGCACAGAAAAAGCCTCGTACATAGAGCCTAGCCTCGAGTACGAGCACAGAAAAAGCCACATACGAAGAGCCAAGCCTCGAGTACGAGCACAGAAAAAGCCTCGTACACAGAGCCTAGCCTCGAGTACGAGCACAGAAAAAGCCTCGTACACAGAGCCTAGCCTCGAGTACGAGCACAGAAAAAGCCTCGTACGAAGAGTCAAGCCTCGAGTACGAGCACAGAAAAAGTCTCGTACACAGAGCCTAGCCTCGAGTACGAGCACAGAAAAAGCCTCGTACATAGAGCCTAGCCTCGAGTACGAGCACAGAAAAAGCCTCGTACACAGAGCCTAGCCTCGAGTACGAGCACAGAAAAAGCCTCGTACGAAGAGTCAAGCCTCGAGTACGAGCACAGAAAAAGTCTCGTACACAGAGCCTAGCCTCGAGTACGAGCACAGAAAAAGCCTCGTACACAGAGCCAAGCCTCGAGTACGAGCACAGAAAAAGTCTCGTACACAGAGCCTAGCCTCGAGTACGAGCACGGAAAAAGCCTCGTACGAAGAGCCAAGCCTCGAGAACGAGCACAGAAAAAGCCTCGTACACAGAGCCTAGCCTCGAGTACGAGCACAGAAAAAGCCTCGTACACAGAGCCTAGCCTCGAGTACGAGCACAGAAAAAGCCTCGTACGAAGAGCCAAGCCTCGAGTACGAGCACAGAAAAAGCCTCGTACACAGAGCCTAGCCTCGAGTACGAGCACAGAAAAAGTCTCGTACACAGAGCCTAGCCTCGAGTACAAGCACAGAAAAAGCCTCGTACACAGAGCCTAGCCTCGAGTACAAGCACAGGAAAAGCCTCGTACACAGAGCCTAGCCTCGAGTACGAGCACATAATTACACGGCAAGGAAGCTATAGCCCCCGAATTACGATTATCTGAAAACTGACGACTCGGGGGCACGATAGAAGGTCGATTCCCTCCTAACTCAGTCCGATTCAAAATTCACCAAGCCACGGATAGCATTGAAGATCATTTCATCAAGGTCTCTACCACCAAAGACCCCCTAGGACACCCGAGCTATCTTATCAACAGGCTCGGGGGCAAAAGTTGGAAACCTCAATTGCTGTATGAGGCAAAATCTGTTCGAAACACGAATCAAGATCGAACTCTGACCAAGGTCAAAGCCCAATCTTGGGGGCAATTGTTGTGGCACAAATAATCCCGTATTTGGCCTAAATACTATCTCAGAACCGGGGTGTACCGGAACCGGGGTTTGGGCCCCGATAATAGGATTTCGACATTAAACAACCCGACAAAATCAAAGGTCAACTTTAATAGAGATATCGAAGTGCAGACAAGATATTGTAATATTAGATTTAATATTGTTCATTACTGTTTATTAGATCTACGGTTGTAATAAATACCCTAAAATAAAGGGTCAGGATGACTTCCTTAGTTAGAAGCTTGGGGCTCTATAAATAGGGGCCCCAACCCATTGTAAAAGAGAGCTCTTTAGTTTTCTCCTCCCCACAAAATTCTCCCCACATAAATAAAATACTAGGCAAGGGAGACCCTTCTTGGGGACTCCAAAAGCCATCTTCAAGGGAAGAACCCATCGGTTCTTCCCCCATTCTTGTGTTCTTCGTGTTCATATTATTTTTATATGTTCGTTATCGGTTAATCGGGACTACCCCTATAGCCACATAAATTCGTCACTTAGATCCGGTAAAATCGGTAACAACACTTTAATTCTCATTGCCCTATAATCATCACCCCCAACCAATCGAACCCTTATATTTTATTTTTGTTCTACATTTTTTAAGGACTTACTTTAGATTTATTAAATTGCATGATTTTACTTTTTTTTTTTTTTTAGTATTTGAATTTTCTGAATCCGCCACTGAATGTGCACCTCGTATTCTTTTTTTTTTATTTTCCAAACTGCTTGCACCGTAAATTTTAAAGTGAAAGCGAAGTTATAGATGCTGGACGACAAGCAAGAGAGAGGCTTGACCGTTTGTCTCAAACCTGAAGAGGTTTGGAGGCTGAAATAGTGAAATCAAAGAAAATCTACCATCTAAAGTTGTACACAACCTCAAATCTTATCCAAAATGGTTTTAGTTCGTCATCGCGGGATTAAGTTGCTCATGTTTGGAATTTTTACTAGTTCAATTGTTTACCTATTGAAGAAATGATTTTCTATGTGGCTTGAACTGCATTGTGAGAATTATGTGTATGTTTTTTTTATGATTTACTGTGTTATGAATTCAATTAGATGAAAGGAGACTGGGTTAGTATCATGGTCAATATCATTTAATTGTTTCATTTAACGCCAAGGTTTTATACAATCCTATCTTTTGTTAATACATCCCACCAAAAAATGTTCGGAAAAAAAAATCCGAAAATTTTGACAATTTTTGAAAAAAAATTGCGAAAATGCAAAAAGAAAAACACCTCAGATATGAATTTTCGGAAAAAAAATTTGGGCGGAGTGTATTCACAAAACATGAGACCGTATTTATCCTGGGCCTTTATTTAAATATTAAGGGACTGGCTCATTTAAATTAGTATTTGGCCCAGGTTATTGGCACTATAAAATGAAGTAAATACACTACACAAAATTTAATTCCTAATGCAAATACTTGAAATGACAATATTATCCTTCTAGCTTTTCCTCCAAAACTAATTTTAGTGAATACACTCCACCTGATTTTCATAATCCATGTTCGAACAAGAAAATCAATTTCGAACAATACAAACGAACTCCATACTTGAAGAATGTGACCCACCATCAATCGACCACTAGGCATTTGAAATGTGCTTTGTCGGCCTACATTGTAAGGATGAACGATCCTCCTAACCCGGAATACGTATATATAAGTGTTTTGGTATTTTTTAGAAACTAGGTTTTTTAAATGTTGATTAGTATAGTTTTTGTTGGTGTTATGATGTTTTTCATGCATATTATTGTTCATTGAGTGTATAAAATTGTATGTGTATGATAATATTATTGTTGTTTGTTTGTTTCGAACAATTTTTTTTCTGAAAATCGCGATTGCAATTGTTCATCTCTGGTTCTCCGAACTCGGCCAGAATATTCGGAATTTTTATGCGAACATTTCTTTGATGTTCATAATATTTTTCCGAACTTTGCTAGTTTTTCTTTTTTCTTTTTTTCGACTATATTTTTTCGATGTAGTGATTTGGCTACTTTTGTGATTTTAGAACCTGTCTGTAGATGAAGATTTTAATGTCAAAGATGATGAAGATTTTATTGTGGAAGATGACTATTTCCAATTTGCGCAAGATGAGACAAATGATGAGCAAGAGCAAGCTAATGATGACGAACATGTTCGGGAAGTTATTATGGATTATACAAGTGTCTTCATAACAATGGAGCATTTTGCATCTCGAGATGCACTAATGAAATGGGTGCTTCGTGTAGAGCACGAGAATAAAATTGTTATTGTTGTTAAGCGCTCGTACGTCGGATTGGGGAAAAGGAGGTCGTACGTACTCTTGTAGTGTGAGCGTGGAGGTGTATACCGAGAATTTCAGGGTAAAGGGAAAGAAAAAAAGAAAACTTTTTGGGTAGAAAACTTTTTGTGCAATTTGACGTACATTAAATAGATTTAGAAAACTGTATATTTTGGCTAGAAAGAAAAACAATTTGATTGGATAGAACTGTGTATTTGGCTAGGAAGGAACATAGGTCGAAAGAAAATCATTTTGTAAGAAACGATGTATTTATTTTGCTATGAATGAACAATTGAGAAATCATTTCATATGTGTTTTGTTCATGTAATGAAAAAAATGAAAATTTATTTGGAAATTCTGTTTTTATGCATTCTGTACAGATGATCGGATAAAAAAATCAAATTATGTTAATATGTACGAAATAAAAAAAAAAGAATTATGTATATATGTTCGAGAAATATTTTTGAACAAATATGTTTGGATAAATTTTCTGAACATATTCAAAATGTTCGGAAATTTTTTCCAAAAATTTCATCTTAAAAATTACAAAATCTCAGCGGTATTTCTGTACGGAAAATTTTGGAGAAATAACAATATATGTCCGGAAAAAAATTCTGAACAACTATGTTCGGAAAAATTTCCTGAACAAATTCAAAATGTTCGGATAAATTTCATGAACGAATTCAAAATGATCGAATAAATTTCATGAACATATAACAATAATTTCAAAAATTGTCATTTTACAACTTTTAACACCTCTTCAGACACTCAAATATCCAACATGATAAGCCCATAAATGACATCAAAATATATCCATCAAATAGCAAACATCAAATATCCATCAAATAACAAAATATTCAAAAGTTAACACATCCAAAGTATTCAACAATGCCTAAAAATATCCATACAAAATATCCAAAAGTTAACAAAACCATCTAAAGTATTCATCAATGCCTAACAATATCCATCTAAAATGCCTCAATTCTCTCTGTTGGTTCGGTTGAACGTGCTAGCTCCCGTCGCAACAATGTCACACTCGCCGGATTAGACACGAATAGGTAACCGTTTTCGAGGAACCAATCCATATACCCATTAGCACAATCCCACTGATTTGTGACCTCATCACCAAGCCTATCTTGCGTAAGTACGTGGCTATCCCAAGTTGCAAATAAATCTGCAATTCCAGGCCAAACTGTCGTCGTTCTTCTAAGAGTTGCACGAGCCTTCTTCTTCCCCTTTAATGTACCAACCACCGAAAGAATAGGCTTCTCAGGAATCGTTTGCACATAACCAAATTGCCTCAACACGCGATCTAGCATGTAGGGCTCATTCTCCCCTCAACACCCACCATGTAGAATATCATGTTACATAGTTCGGAAACAATATAAATAACAGGAAAACGATACTCAATGTTCGAAACGTAAAACCGAAACTTTTCCTATTGTTTGGAATAATTTTTCGGAAAAAGGACAGAAATTCAAAAAAAAAATTATGAACACCATGTTCGAAGTTTTTTTCTGAACTATGGATAAGTGTTCGAAAATTATTGTGGAACAATAGTGCAAGTTTCAGATAACTATCCCGAACACTGGTTTTCGAAAAAAGAAGATGAATTCTTACGATGGTTTCGAATAACCAGATTCGAACCTCAAAAACATATGCAAAAACATAATGAACACAAATACACATTCTAAATCCGTGAACGTACAACATAATCAACTAAACCCTAATACAGTTGATTCAAACAAAGTTTTCATAGTCAAATCAGTAATAAGTTACATCTAGGGTACTTTTCATACTTATATTGAACCAACACTTAATCAAAATTGAAAAAAAACAACCGACACTTACCTTTATTCCTCCTGGTGTTCGAACTGTGACGATCGACGGCGGCTTTGGGGAGCGGACGACGGCTTTGGGGGGCGGACGACGGCGGGCTGTGTTGCGTGGTAAAGGAATACTGTAAGGTGGAGTGTATTCGAAAACTACGTACGAATTCAAAGAGTTTCTGGGTATTTCAGGAATAAATTAAAGTGTATTCATCCTAAATGTAGTGAATTAATCCATGTAGTGTATTTACCCCATCTTGTAGTGTATTTTGATTAGATCAAGACAAACAATATACCATTTTGACTTGACTAGATTAAAATTTGTATAATTCTCTCAATTGGCACAGCTACTGCTATTAATTATTGAGTAGAGCTCAATTTGAAGTCACAGTAACATTCATGACATCACAAGTAGAACTTGATACCTGTAACCCTAATGGACAGACGGTATACGTATGTTTGCTTAGTCCACCTGCAGTGTCAATTGGAAATTGTTAAATCAGCCTATTTAAATATCCAGTAGATAATCAAGTTGTTGCTTGTAATGTTTCAACAGCTCTAAAAAATATCCAACATATTCTGAAACCATATAATTGCACACTGTAAATCATTCTCTATATTCTCAAGAACCTAAAAAAATGACTAGATGTTATATTATAAACAAATAAAAATACTTAAATAGACCATCAAATATCAGAAATATAAGACAAAATAACGTTTGTATAGAAATGTAATGCAAAATAACATGAATGTTTATAGATGTTCTGGTTTAAGCATTCTGTAAGTCTTGTAACATGGAAAGTAAAACATGCATTCGAAGTGTGTAGTAGGTATTGAAGTAAACAGGAGTATCTAAGAGGGAACTTGTCATTTATAACCACATAATTGTTATCACTAGATAGAAGGGAAGATTGAACCTTAAACACAATAAATGTTCCTAACCAACCCTTAAAGGCTTTTCTGTTGATGTGTAATCAACCTCTTTAACAGTTGACACATCGCGAGTTCTATGAATAGCAGGTTTTTAGAATTATATCCAGCTCGTGCCAAATTATATAGTGCAACTATATCCGTTAATTTTGATATTACTCGTCTCGATTTAGTCCTTTTTAATTATAGCAAAGGATCAATTGCACTCTAGCCAAACCAAGAATGAAGTGTTTAAACATACACTAACGAAGTTATACTCAATTAAAAGTTGGCTGGTATGAACTATGTTAACCTCTGTGCCACTATACAGGTATGCCAGTCTCCATAGCAGCAGAAAGGCAACTCATCCATTACTGCATCATCGCAGTTGGAGTTGATCAGACACATATTCTCATAATTTTTTTGGATTTGGTGTGCCTGTGTATGAATGCAGTCTTATTCAATGATGAAATGTGAAAACAATAGACATAAGAGCAAGAAAAAGAACAGAGACCCAAGTACTCAATGAACATACCTAATTACAGAATCAAAAATGAATTTTTATTTAATATAATCCAAATCTACATCAAGTATACAATAAAAAGCCAGACCGCTATCTACAGAAACCCGTTCGATGAACAACCTAATTATAGAATCAAGCATGAATTTTATTTAATATAACCAATAAACATATTCCAATAAAATGCCAGATCCCTATTTACAGAAACCCAGCACTCAATAAACAAACCTAATTAAATCAGGTCTGAGAACTAATGGCCAGCGATTTGTTCTTGAATCTGTACCTAGGGTTTCTAGGTATAGCCTGACTCGGCCCGAACCCAAACTGCCCGATTCCATTCATCAACGGCGGCCCGTCATCATAAACGTAGCCGACAATCTTCCCGCAGCTATTGCATTTGATCTTGGTGCGTTTCCTTTGAATTCCCCAGTAATTAAGGGTCTCGAAAAAAGGCCTGATTTTATCTTCCTTCTCGAACCTGAATTTGGAGGAATCGACGGCGGAGAAGGAGAGAGTATTTTTGTTTCCAGCCTCGAAATAAAAGTCCGGCGGGAAGAGGTGGGAGGAGTAGAGATTGAGATTAGCGCCGCACTCTCTGCAGCAATAAATTGTCGACATTGAAGCAAATAGATGAAGGGTTTCTTGAGAACGGAGAAGTGGAGGTTTTGTTTTTGACCAAGTACAAAAGCGCGTCCCGATTGAATTTTCGCCTTCCTACGACTACGAGGCTATGACATCGTTTTTTTTTTTTTTTTAAATAGCTTCTAGATTAATCTATATGGATTTATTATCAAATTCAATCTCTTTATTCAGTTAATTAAAATCTTTGTTTTTCTGGAAGATAAGTGGAAGATATTCTTCTTGATCTTTCCACGCGACGGACATCTTCAATTTCCAGCCTTTCTTAATTTTGTGAATATTATGCCCACGCGAATTTTGCGTACTGAAAAAATATATTATATTTATTTTCTGTAGACATTTAATATAAAAAATATTTTTGTTTAAATTTTTTTTAGGTATATACAATAAATTATGAGGTTTGTTTAGCTGTGGTCCGTACCCTTCACTAAACACTATAGGTATATCCTACAAACTAAATAATTAAAAAAAACATCAAAATTCATATAAATTAATAACAATTATGGAATAACATTACTTAGACTAATAATTTAATAATAATCAATTTTCATTTCAATATTGAATAATTTATAAATTAATCAACATTATTAGTTATTGGGAAGTATACGGTAAGAAATTAATTTATATAAGAAACAATACAAAATTTAAAATAAACTTTAAAGTTACAAATACCCGTTCATCGACCAAAATGAGTTCCAAGTAGAACTTGTCTCTATTAAAATCATTAAAAAAATATTGTCCAACTTTTTCAATCCTAACTTTAACGGTCAATTTTTTGCTCTCACTCTTGATATTAGAAATCAGAGAAAATTGAGGTGTCATACTCTTGAAATCTAAAATGAGATTTAAATTACAACAATTAAACCATCATAATTATTCAGATAAAAATATATGGTATAGTTAAATTTATTATTTGTGCACATGAAGAATATTTAAATTGAATGATGTAGAGCATAAATCAACAATCATTATTATATTCATTTGATATTGATATTTAAATCTAATCAAATTGCGAGCACTTAAAATGATGAATTTAATTATAAAATAAATATACTAATAACAATATATATATATATATATATATAACTAACCAACAATTGATGGGAGAAATCTCAGCAAAAGAGTGGAACAAATGAAACTTTGATGTGAAAAAATGAAATACAATATGCTCTTATTTATAATAAAAAAAAAATGCATGCAATATTATATCTTGTCCATAATAAGAATATATCACATAAGAATATTATTTGGAATATATAACTATATACCTTTTATTTTAGAAAAAACTAATTGAACATTATATTATACTATATATACTAACTCAAACTTAGAAATGATAAATTTAGATTCATTCATTAAGTAGATCATATTTAATTATATTAAGGTTTGGAAAAAATATGATTTATAATAAATTCTAAAAATAACTAAATAAAAAAATGGAAAAAATATTTATTTGCATTAATTATGCAGATATAAATTAATGGTTTAGATTTAATGATATAGAACAAAGGGTCGAGATTAAAAGTTTAACCAACTTTTAATGAGAGCACAGTATTTCAAAATGGAGAAATTTAAGACATGCCACATCAGCCTAAGAATAAGGTGGTGTTGACACATCATCTTGGAGATGTTTGAGAATATATTATTATAAGATTTATCCGTAAATTAGCTATGAATCAAGTTTACATTTTTTTAACGTAATACCCCTTACTATCCAAAATATATGTTATTTTCCTGTAAAAAAAAAATATATATATATGTTATTTTAGCACAATGTACCATGTTAAAAAAAAAAAGATTGAGTTCTTATAATACATTTAGAAGTCATTTGACTAAATTTATTTGAATCATCTTATAAACTCTGACATCTTATAAATTGTTTTAATAGCTTATAAAATGTATTTTTTTTAAGTAGTTTGTAAGTTGTTAAAGCGTTATGCTAATAAATATTTTTTAAATTTAAATATTTAATATAATTTTTCTTTTTATGTTAAGGTAGGGTTGGGTGGGGACGGGAGAGGGGTGGAGTGGTTCCATAATGAGATGAATGGTTGGGGGTAGAGGTGGTTAGAAAAATAAGTTGGATATAATCTGTTAGGAGCTTATTTTATAATATTATAAGTTGTTAAACTTCATATTTTGCTAAACACATTGGTAGTGCTTATAAGCTCTTAAATAACTTATAAGTTTTTTTAAAAAGCTTATAAGTTCAACCAAACACCATTCTAATTAATAAAGGAGAGATGAATCTAGTATACCTCTTTTTAAAAGCCACTTTATCATTTCAAATACTAATCAACAACTTGTTCGCTAAAATACGCGAAAAAAATTTGTTTGAAGAAATTTTTGGGGCGAAGGGAGTATTAAAAAAATATATATATTTCATTTAAAATTGGGATAATTGCAAATAATATCACAATCTTTTCGCAAATTGCAATCTAATCTAAACTTTTAAATTTTTGCAAACAAAACTCCAATTTAATGTATGGTTGCAATTTGAACATGTTGATAGGCGAACATCAACTAAGATTCGGCGAGCAAGAATTAAAGCCTAAACGAAGATTAAGGAGCAAAATACCCGGACCAGAAATGATTAACAAAGAAAATAGAAAGGAGTGCATAAACTAAATCGGGAGGTGTATTCTTTGACGAACAACACTCCCGACGAACAGCTATCAGGCGAACAGGTCCTAAAATCCGACGCCAGATATGAATCACCAAGTCCTATATGGCGAACAGAGGACAAACACCCTGAAGCCTGCCTACAAGGAACATAAAGGCGAACACCTTACGAACCACAACCTCAAGAGGCGAACAACTTTTACCTAAAGGACGTATTGGACCAACCAAACCTACCATGACGAACAACAATGAATCCGAGATCAGACCAAGTGCAAGACTTTGTGATTAAGTTTTAGCTTAGATAAGGTCAAACAAGGCTTGGGAGTCCAAAGGTCATGTACACCTCCTACTTGATGGACCCTATAAATAGGTGTTCTCCAGCAATAAAAAAACAAGTTCAAATTCACAAACACTCCAAATACACACACTAATACACCTAAACGTACACACATACGAAATATATACAAATTCAACTCTCGTATTTACGATTTTATAGCGCGAACTATCGAATTTACCATTTACGGTGGTAATCAATAACACGTTCTTGTTTGGTGATTCTAAATTCGGTTTAAAACAGCCACTAATCCACGCGATTAGAACCGATCACCAACAAATTGGCGCTAGAAGGAGGGTACGAACCTTCGTTTGAAGTGTGATTATCTAAAACTTCAAGTTTAAAACTTGAAGGTTTGAAGGAATCATCAAGAAATTCTTGAAGATTCAAGCAAAAGTGTTCTTGGTGTTCCTCAAACCCAAATTTGAAGATTCAAAGATTGAGAAGATAATTCAAATCAGGATGTCTCAATCCAAGGAAACAAGGATTTCACATCCCTCAATGGGAGTCTTCCCAACCCGGGTCTCATCCACTGATCGTCAGGACCGTGACCCACGGCATGCGAACAAAGTTCAACCTTCAGCTGCAGCCCGTGTAATGCCTCCAGACTTAGAGGCATTGGCTAAAGACCCCCAGGAATTGGCCAAAATCATAGCTGCTCTCCAGGCAATTCAGAAGCAACAGCAACAACATAGGCCTTCACAAGCAAGATCTAGGTCTCGCCAACTGGAAGTAGTAAGGGCACGGTCTGTTCGCGACGAACAACATGAGGTTAATAGTGCCCAGAATCGAAGGGACAAGGGCAAAGCTAAAATAGTCGACCAAGCAGAAGGACAAGCTGAGTCTGCCCAAGGGCGAACAACAATGTCTAGCGATGGAACGACTCGTTCCAGTGCACAGGACAGACTTGGCCAACCTCAACTCCAACAAGAAGTTGCTCGCCAGGGAGCAGGAGATGGGCGAGCAACTTTTGAGCAAGCTCGCCCATCGGTGCATGAAAGACTCGCTAGGTCCGCCTTTGGGCCCCTAGGGCCAAATGCGGCGAGCAACCCTAGAAGGCAACCCCAAGAGATTCTTCCTCCAAGAGAGGGACTGCGACGAGCAGAGAGGCAAGCGTCCTTGCTCGCCGAACAGCCTCCAAGTCAGGGGGCATCTCTTGATGAGTTGTCAAGCCTAAGAAAGGATGTGGAGAGCATGCAGGGGCAGCTTGACCGACAAAGGGGAATGGGGACGACCAACATGCCATTTTCACCTTTGTCATCAATTATACTGAAGGCCCCAATCCAGAAAAAGATACAATTTCCGGCAAGCATAAAATACGAAGGCATTGCTGATCCTCGAGTCTATCTAACGAAGTATTCAGACTATATGATTTCTGTGGGAACCAGTGACGCCACCCAATGCCGGAATTTCCCCTTGACTTTGGGGGACAAAGTACACAAGTGGTTTTTTGCAATGCCACCAGCATTTATTCACTCGTTTGCTCAACTAAGCCGAGAGTTCCTCTCCCATTTCTCAACTGCTGGATCATATTTATCCTAAAAACACCGGTTGTCAGACTTAAAACAGAATAATGATTCGACAAAGTATTGTTGGAAGGGGAGCCAGTTAGTGAGGACACGAAAATCGTAGCTGTAATGGCCGGGTTAAAGAAAGGATCCGAATTATGGAAAGAGGTACACCTGAAGTGCCCAAAAAGTTATGCCCAATTCAGAAATCAAGCCGGCGTATTTGTTTCCATGCACGAAGCCCTGCAAGCAAACTTGGGGGACAACAAGGCGGATCCGAAGGAGAACAACAAAAAGCCTGGTGGAACAAGCTATCGGGTCCCTAATAACATGAAGGCATTTACCGAAGGGACGAAGCTGAAGAAAAAGTTGAATCAAGTACTAACATTATCCATCAATACTGTGTACAACAATGTAAAGGAGAAATAGTTGCTCTCCCTCCCCGGAAGATTCGCCAAGAAGCTGGTACACTCAATCCGAACAAGTATTGTGCCTACCATCAAAGCGTGGGACATTTTACTAGTGAGTGTAGAGATTTACTCAAGCAACTATGGTGATTCTACGAGCAGGGAAAACTCTCTGAATTTGTCAAAAGGCATCCTGGGGGACAAAGAGGCCGGGAGAGCAGTTCGGGAGATGAGATTGACGATCAACCTCCATGAAATAACCGACCCGAACGACAAGTTCCAGCCGTTGTTGCTCGCCCAGTAGAAGATTTGTATATGATGGAATCTGCAGGACCTACTGGAGGATGTTCTGATGGACGACCATCAATGTCTAACCGTAAGAGAAAGGCAGAATTACGAGCAATCGATCATGTACAAGAAATGGGGGTTAATCCGTCCATCATACAAATATCGGAATTAACCTTTATTGAAAAAGACTTGGAGGGAATATTGACCCCCCATAATGATTCTCTCGTGATTTGTGCTAAGATCATGGGGACCAGAGTGCATAGATTGTTGGTGGACACCGGGGCATACACCAACACCCTCTTCAAGAAGACACTTGATCGACTGGGGGATTATGCAGGCTATATCCGAGACTCAAATCATCGTATCTTAGGTTTTGGAAATGCTGTAATGATCCCTCTGGGAATAATTACTTTGTCTGTGCAACTTGTAACGATCGAGGAACCCGAAAAAAATATCACAAGAATGGTAGATTTCTTGATCGTAGATCAAGAATCGAATTGTAACGGGTTTCTTGGTTGACCCCTTTTTAATGAATTCAAGGCTGCATGTTCAACCTACCATTATTACATAAAATTCCCAACAGCAAGTGGAGTTGGCTCAGTAAAGGGAGACCAAAGAAAAGCTCGTGAGTGTCTCCTACAACTCCAATCAGAACAGGGACAAGTTTCATGATGGAAGCAACCACCAGCTACCCAGTTGATGAACCATTAGTGCTGAAAGACATGATGGAGACAGAGGAGGACCATATGGACACTGACGAACAACTCCCTCCCAATGACGAACAACTGTTGGGCGAACAACTCATTCCCACCCAGGAAGGCTTCGCCCTGGACGAACAACATATAGGTGGTAACGAGCAACATACAATAAATAACTCGGAGGACCATGTCTTAACTAACAACAATGGGCCAGAGCCAGCAGATGATCTAGAGCCCCGCCTAGGAGCAGAGCCCATGAACATCGAAAATAATTTCAACCCTGAGGGACCAATACTTAACCCTCGTTGGAAAGGACAAAAACGACGAGCAACTCCAGTCGGAAAGCTGGAAGTATTCAAAGTTAATCCTGAAAACGAGGATCTTGAGCTATACATAGGATCTGAGCTCCCTGAGCTGTACAGATCTCGAATGCAAAAGTTCCTCAGGAAAAATCTAGATGTATTTGTTTGGTCTCATGCAGACATGGTGGGAATAGATCCAAAGCATGCTTGCCACAAGCTTAATATCAATCAAGCAAAAAGGTCAGTGCATCAAAAACGAAGAAAGTACGACCCAGACAAGTATCTAGCCTTGAATGAAGAGGTGAAAAAGTTGTTAGACAACGATCTAATCCGACAGGCACTTTGTCCACAATGGGTAGCAAACCCAGTCCTTGTGCGGAAGTCAAACGGAACCTGGAGGCTATGCATAGATTTTACAGATCTGAATACAGCATGCCCGAAGGACAACTTTCCTCTCCCACACATTGATCAATTGGTGGACAGCACGGCGGGTCACAAGATGCTAACAATCATGGATGCCTTTGTCGGATACCATCAAATCCCAATGCATCCAGACGATCAAGAAAACACAACATTTTATACGAACAAAAACTTGTTGTGCTGGAAAAGAATATCGTTCGGCCTCATCAACGCAGGAGCAACGTATCAGAGGTTAGTGAACAAGATGTTCGATGAACAAATTGGAGATACTGTAGAAGTCTACGTGGACGATGTCGTGGTCAAAAGTCCCCGAAAAGAATATCATCTCCAACATTTAACCCAGGTGTTCGAAATCCTTCGACATTACAACATGAAGTTGAATCCAAAGAAGAACAGCTTTGGAGTTCATTCAGGGAAGTTCCTGGGCCATCTTGTTAGCCAACGAGGAATTGAGGCCAATCCAACAAAAGTCAAAGCCATTGTGGATATGCAACCACCACATTCAGTAAAAGAGGTGCAAAGGCTCACAGGATGCCTAGCAGCATTGAACTGGTTCATATCCCGATGAGGAGACAAGTGACGTCCATTCTTCGAGGCCATCAAGAAAGGAATATTTACGTGGACTAACAACTGTCAGAGCGCGTTCGAACAACTTAAAGACTACCTGGGAGATGTTAAAATTCTATCAAAGCCCATCCTAGGGGAAAAACTCTATTTGTATCTAGCAGCATTGGAAGTGGCGATCAGCTCACGGGAGGACGGCAAATTTCATCAACTAATCTACTACGTCAGCCAAGCTTTACATGAAGCGGAGATCAAATATTCTCCGACGAAAAAACTGGGTTGAGGTGCTAACAACTTTCCCACTCAGACAAATTCTCCATCGTCCAGACACAGCCGATCGTCTATTGAGATGATCACTAGAGATTAGTCAGTTTGGGGTGACCTATGCTCCTCGAACAGCGATCAAAGGACAAGCTTTAGCCGACTTTATTATCGAACTAACTTTCCCACCAGATCCAACGAGAGGACTAGATCATCCCTGTCATCTCTATATTGATGGGTCTTCAACCAACATGGTCTCGGGGGCAGGAGTGGTCCTAATTAGCCGTGACAGATAAGTTTTCACCTCGCCAATCAGATTTTGTTTCATGGCCACCAACAACAAAGCTGAATATGAAGCTCTTATTGCTGGTCTCCACTTATCCCTTGTGGTAGGTGTCAGACATTTACAAATATTCGGCGACTCACAATTGATCGTGAATCAAGTCCGAGGTGAATACGAGGCAAAAGACGATTACATGATCGAATATCAACAGATTGTTGCTCACCTAATGTTAACCAGCTAGACGAACAAACAAGTGAAGAGGAAGATTGCAGAACAAACATAGTCAAATATTTGAAAAGTGGAGAAAAACCAAACAACTCTTTTGAAGCTGCCAAGCTAACAAAGCAAGCCGTCAGATATACTCTTGTAGGCGAACAACTTTACAAAAGAGGAATATCAATTCCACTTCTCAAATGTTTGCCTAGGGGGCAAGGACAAACAATACTTGAAGATATACATGCTGGAGTATGTGGAAATCACACTGGGGGGCAAGCCCTGAATACAAAACTATCAGACAAGGTTATTATTGGCCGACTTTACGTCAGGACGCAATCAAGAAAGCAAAAACTTGTCATCAATGCCAGACTTTTTCCCCAAACATTCATACCCTGGCTCAGGAGCTCGTATCAGTGTACAGCCCATGGCTATTTGCAAGATGGAGGATGGGCATTATTGGTCCTTTCCCAGCAGGAGTTGAAAATGTTTGATTTGCCGTCGTGGCGGTCGATTATTATACAAAATGGGCAGAAGCAGAAGCCATGGTGAAAATCACTCAACAAAAGATGATCAACTTTATATAGAAGAATATTGTCTGTCATTTTTTAGTTCCACAAACAATTGTGACAGACAATGGTCCGCAGTTTGATGGGAAAGAATTGAGAGACTTCTGCACAAAGTGGGGGATCAAAAAGCATTATTCTACTCTCTATCATCCCCAATCAAATGGACAAGTCGAAGCTGTTAATAAGATTATCAAGCATACGTTAAAAGTACGATTGGCGGAAATCGAAAGTTGTTGGTCTGAAGAACTCCCAGAAGTCTTGTGGGCATATAGAGTTTCTCCCAGGTCGAGCACCAGAGAAATACCTTTTGCAATGACTTTCGGAACAGAGGCCGTAATACCAGTTGAGTTAAAAACCAACACGATCAGGACGACCAACTTTGATGAACAAGCGAACGACTCTGCTCTAGCTACTGAAATTGATTTGCTCGAAGAAAAATGATTAAATGTCGAGCTAAAAAATGCTACGTATAAGCAGCGAGCAGAACGCTACTATAATTCCCATGTTAGAGTCAGAGAATTTAGAGTTGGAGATTTGGTTCTAAGAAAGTTGCTCGCCCAACCACCAGGTGTATTGGGACCAACTTGGGAGGGCCCGTATCATATAACGGATAAATTTCTTAATGGTGTATACGATATCGAAGATATGGAAGGCAAGCCGGTTCAATACTCCTGGAATGTTGTACATCTAAAGAAGTACTATCAATAAGTCGAACAAGTTCAACTCTTGGGCGAACAAATTTCTTAATGGCTGTACATATATATAAATATTTGCGACGGAATGTGGCCGTCGCAAATGTTGTTGACCCGATCGGGTCTGACCCGAAAGATTTGCGATGGACTACTGTCCGTCGCAAATTCTTTACGACCCGACCGGGTCTGACCCGCCAATTTTGCTACGGATTTATCCGTCGGTAATTTGCAACGGACGGCAAAATCTGTCGCAAAAATTAGCTACGGCTGTTTTAGGAACGAATACGTGTCCGTCGCAAAAAAATGTTTTTTTGTAGTGAAACACTACAAAAAAATGGGTATTAACGACCGATTTAGCGACCGATTTTCGGTCGCAAAATGTGATTAGCGACCGATTACTGATCGAAAAAATCAGTCGTTAAAACGCGGGTAGCTAATATTAGTGACCGCTTTTTGACATCGGTCGCTAATTTGCGACCGCCTTGACGGTCGCTAAAATCAGCGAACGCCAGACGACGGTCGCTGAACCAATCGGGTCTGACCCGGTTCGGTAATGATTTAGCGACCGACTATAGGCGGTCTCTAATTTTTTTTATAAATAAAATTAATCTTTTTATATTATTCTGTGATTAGAGACCGACCTTGAGGCGGTCGCTAATCTGCGAACCTGCGTAACAAAAAAAGTGGCTCAGTGGGTTCGAACCCACGCCCATTGGGGTCCGAACGGGGCGCGGACCACTGAGTCACTAACCCACTAGCTTATATTAGGTGAGCCATGTAGTATATAAGCCCTTGTGAGGCTTGTAGAATTAAATGGGCAAATATGCGCCCAAGGGGAATCGAACCCACGACCTCCGGTAACCCGAAAGAGGTGTGAACCACTAGGACACATGTTATTGTTGTTCGTTTAATTGCATTTAATTGTATATAACCTCAAATTGACTCAATTTTTTTTTAAATTCATCAAATTCAATCTTTTTTTTTTCTAATTCGTTTATATATATATATATATATATATATTTACTAACTTTTTTTTATTAATTTTATAAATTTAATATTTTAGACTATTCTAAATTATTAATTTATTCGTTTTTATTCATTTAATTGTATATAATTCCAAATTGACTCCCATTTTTTTTAAATTCATCAAATTAATTCCTTTTTGTTTCTAATTCGTTTATATATATATATTTACTAAATTTTTTTTATTAATTTTATAAATCTAATATTTTAGACTATTCTAAATTATTAATTTATTCGTTTTTATTCATTTAATTGTATATAATTCCAAATTGACTCCTTTTTTTAAAATTCATCAAATTAATTCATTTTTGTTTCTAATTCGTTTATATATATATATATATATATTTACTAACTTTTTTTAATTAATTTTATAAATTTAATATTTTAAGACTACCCTAAATTATTAATTTATTCATTTTTTTTCATTTAATAGTATATAATTCCAATTTGACTCCTTTTTTTTATTCATCAAATTAATTTTTTTTGTTTCTAATTCGTTTATATATATATATATATATATATATATATATGTGTTATAACTAAATTTTTTTATTCAATAAAAATATATGCAAATCTATAATATTCAATAAAAAATATAAATATTCAACAAAACAAAGAACATTCAACAAATAAAATAAAATATTAAAAAAAAAATATAAAAATTCATCTCTCTCTCTCTCTAACTATCATCTCCAGAGAAGAAGCGGTCGATATCGATCTCGTCATCCTCATCCTCACCACCTCTGTGCCCGCTCCCCCCGATAACAAAATTTTGTGGGGGTGGGGGTGAGGGGTAGAGGTGGAGCGGATACTCCCATCTGTTGGGAGATATTGGAGAACCAGTTCTGAAGACTCTCGTTGTTGGCGGTGAGGGCCTCCATCTGCTTCCGGACGTCTCTCAACTCACGCTCCACCTGAGAGGGAGCAGAGTCGATCGAGGAGGACGATCCACTGCTCTGGCGGTAGGTCTCCAGGATGGCCTTACTATGACCGCCCTGCCCCACGACCTTCCCCTTCTTGACTCTGACCACATCTAAATAGATGCAGTCCTCATCAATCCGGGGAGGGGTAGGACTCTCTCCGCTGTCATCTCCGGGGGCCACCTGCTGCTAGGCCTGGGCGAGACGATCCTTAAACTGATTTTGAAATTAAAATTATAATAATTAAACTACAATTATAATAATTAAATTAAAATTAATTAAAATTAAAAAAAAACTTACATGAATCTCGGTGGTACGGGAGTAGGTTCACTGGGTGGGAGATCTCCATCTGTTCATAGAGAGTGGACTTTCGTCCCTTCTCCCTCTTCTGTTGCGAACCAAATTCAATATATTTTAAATATTAAAAATTTAAAAGTTTATTAATATTCAAATGTAAATAAAAAGTATAATACTTACAAAGGCGATGGAGTGCTCGTAGATGGACCGGGATCTAGCCCGATGTCTGGCGACGCATTGGCCGGTGGGGTCCTTCAACCGGTTCTCCCTGGACTTCTCGGACTTCGCTTTGAATTGCTCACTATTCCAGTGAGCAACCAAAGCGTCCCAGACGGAACGTTCGTCTGGTCCTCGGCCCAGCTCCAGCTACACCCCACTATTGAACTTCTTCTTCAGCCCGTAGATAATATTTTTGTACCGCTCCTGCGCTTTCGCACAGAACAAGCCGTACATAACACTATCATGGGCAGGGTCCTAGACGCACAACTTCTTAAATTAAATTAAAAATAAAATATTAACAAATAAATTTAAAATAATTAAAATTATAATAAATTAAAATCATAATAAATAATTTGAACTCCTCGAACTACTCCCTCTTCTTTTGCTCGAACACCGTGGACCACGAGGGGGCACCAACCTTGAACGAGACCTTCTTAATGGCCTCTGAGATGCGAGAGCTACTCTCATGGCTTGGAAGCATACTGTAACATCAAAAAATAATTCAAGTTAATATTAATAATTAATATTAATGAATACAATTAAAATTATTTAAGAATACTTACATGTTGTCGCTAGGGACAACAGTGAGACGGCTATCAAACTGGGGATGCTGCCGTGAAGTCGTAGATCCGACAACAGAAGTAGAGCCAGCTACATTGGACTGCTGTGAGGAGGATGGTGTCATCTCTGGGGCCCGTCGAACCTCCGAGATCACCAGTCTCAACGACCCCGAACTCCTTTTCCCACTCCCCCGACCCTGTCCCCCGCTCTGATCAGGGTTATCTTCAGAGCTCATCTGTAATAATTATAAATGCAACATATTAACATAACATATTATATTTATACACATTCAACTAAATTCATATATACGTATATCAATCAACTAAATTCATATATACCTACACATATCAATCAACTAAATTCATACCTACGTATATCTACGTATATCAATCAACTAAATTCATATATACCTACATATTAATCAACTAAATTCATACCTACACATATCAATCAACTAAATTCATACCTACGTATATCTACATATATCAATCAACTAAATTCATATCTATACATATCAATCAACTAATTTAATATATACTAACATACCAACTAACTTAAAAATACTAAACATTTATATATACATGATTTAAAAAACATATACAAACATATAAAATCATACATATACGTACATATATATCTAACATATATATATATATATATATATATCTAACTTCATGTATGCATAATTCAAATATACAAACATACACAAATGATTCATATATACAAACGTGTATATATATATATATATATATCTAACTTCATGTATAGATATCAATTAATCCTATATAATAAAAAAATGATATACAAAGATAATAAACAGTTAAAATTTAAAAAACTTACAGTTGTTAGGTAGACGGGGAAGCAACAAGGGTATTGACCGGAACGAATTGCTCGATGTACGGCGGTGGCGACCGTGGTATTTTTGTGATGAAGACCGAAATGCGTATGACCAGCGCCTAAAAAGGGAAAAGAAAATTGGCGGTCGCTAATCACAGATTTGGACGGTCCCAATGACCAAATTTGTGATTAGCGACCGCCACATGCGCTCGCTAATAACCCAGCAATAAATGATCAGTGCCCGTTTCCAAGAACGGGTCAACTGACCAGTTTGTGACCGGCTAGCGAGCGGTTGCTAATTACGAAATTGAATTCAGAGACCGCCCAGGCGGTCACTGATCAGACGGCAAAAAATATTGGTTAATTTTGACCGACCTTTGAGTTTTAGCGACCGCCAAAGCGGTCGTACGCGGTCGCTAATCCTTCGATTTAGTGACCGTCTTTGGTGTCGGTCGCAAATTTTCTTAATTTGAGACCAGTTGTCTTAATCGATCGCTAATACATTATTTAGAGACCGATTTAAAGGCGGTCACTAAAACGCGAGTTTTTTGTAGTGAAAAAAGCACAACTCCGTGAGGTATTTGGAGTTGTAAGCTATTTGGTGCGGTGCCTTTGGGATATTGTGGCCGCGATGGTGGTTTGAGAAGGAAAGAAATTTTTTTAATTATTTTTACTAATTTACTTTATAAAAAATAAAAGTAGAACCTTGCGTTCTCATTAATACAACATTATTTTGTTTTTTATTTGCCTGAGTAACTATTGGAGTATTGGACCTCATATTGAGAAATAAATGCCGACATGCACGTCACATATATGTTTATCGGCAAAGTTTTACATGTACTAGTTGAATCATGTAGTTAATATATATATATATATATATATATATTTTAAATAATATTAATTATTTTTATTGAACAATATTAATTATATTTATTATATTATATTTGATGAGGGAAAAATGAAACCCATCAACAAAGATTCATGCAAAAGAGGATGGAGCCTTGAAAACTCCAGCCCGTCTTCGATTTCTGTAAATTCGGCTCTCGAACAGCTGCCACAAGCTCCGCCGAAAACCTGCACAAAATCGAGCCGGAGGGGGCTCCGGCGTCGATCCTCCGACGCTCAAGTCAGCACACTTGGTATACAAGAAATGCCATGAAAAATGCAGTCAAAATGAGGTATTAGGGTTCAAGTGATACCTTGGGGAAGACAAATGAGGGTATTTATACATTTGTCATGAAGAGGCATAAGAGTCATTCTCTTAGTGTAGCCCTAATTTTCGTAGGGACCACAAATCAGTGTGGTGTGGATAAGTTGCAGATTGCTGTCATTTGATGAGTTATCTGCTTCTCAACTCTGATGGAAAACAGCTGTGACATAGCCTCGTCTCAGAGTTGGAAGATGTGGCACATCCAGAGATGGTCGTGATCTCATAAGTCAAGACAAATATCATGTCATAGAATACAATCTCGTTACATCGAGATCCCCTCCTGGCTCTTCGCTTATTCAGAGCCTTCAGAGGCAGAGATGAGAGGAACGTCAACTCAGCCATCAAATCACAAATATCGATATGCTTTCATTATTTTGGTCTCGATTCGGAGACGGTTGTTCCAGAGTTGGCCAGCTTTAGACTCTGTTCATTCTAAGGTATCCGGTACCAGAGTTGAGAGAATATTCAACACTTCTCTGACCAATGTCACATAAATTCGGCTTTTCACCCTAAGCATGCATCCACACGTGTGTACGGGGACGATACCATATTCGGGTGAAGTCTCTTCCAGCTCTACTCCGGAGCTCAACTGTGATTCACTTGATGTGAGCCTACAAAGTGTGAGGCCATGCACACTTAGGTCACAACAACTACTCCCCCCTATTCCAAGTGACTTATGATTTCTGATGTCATTTGGAATAAGTACTCGTAAATACTTTTTCATACCTATATTCTGCTCTTCTTTTGCGCGCTGCACTTTACGCGTGATAATTCGATTTCTTATTTCTGTCTCACGCTTAGCACAAGCTGAGACTTATGGTTCATGTTTACCTCATGTCAAGTCTTGCAAGATGTGAACCTCACAGATGCACAACTCTGCAATCTTACGTGATTTAACTGAAAACTGATAGAGATCTGGATCCAGTCAAACAAAATGCTTATTTTCGCTGTAAACTTACATGTTTATCTTCTTCTCCAAGAATTGGCTTATCACAATTCAGAGTTGAATTAGATAAGACTAATATGTTTTTCTCTTAATAAAACTGGCAAATCCTCCAGCTGATCCAGAGCTGAAATAGCTCAATGCTACTATACATTCATTCAAATTGTTGTGTTTCTTGCAAATTCTGAAATGACAGTGTTCACATCTTCCATTCTTTAGGGTATTACCTAGAAAAATTTTCGATTACCCACCAAAGGACCACTTGGCAGGATTGAGCTTAATCTCGTTATCTCTGATTATTCTTATCATCTTTTCTATACCAGAACATCAAATTTCCAGCTCTAGAGAGCTTCACGAGCATATCCTCACTCATGAATTTCTGTTTTCGGTCTTATCTTTTCTTTGAAATAAAATTTCTCATTTTATTTTTTCAACTCTGGGGAGTTGATGCTGAAGCATACTCCCTCTTCTGGTTCTTATTTCAGGCTCTCTAAAATAAAATTTCTCATTTCATTTTTTCAACTCTGGGGAGTTGATGCTGAAGCATACTCCCTCTTCTGGTTCTTATTTCAGGCTCTCTGAAATATTATTTTCTCATTTCACATTTTTAACTCTGGAGAGTTGATGCTGACGCATACTCCCTCCTCTGGTTCTTATTTCAGGCTCTCTGAAATAAGTTCTCAAATATCTAGAGTCATACATCTTTTATGCTCTCAAATCTTTCCTCAGACTCTAGGCCTATTTCATATAGATACCCATGATCATTTTTTCCATTCAGAGTCTGTGTGCTCTTTATACTGTGTATCGCGCTTTTCCAAGTGTTCCAGCTCTTGGACACGTGACCTTTCAGTTCCTTATCTTTTCACACTTTCAAAGTCGTGCTCTTCAATTCTTGCCTTTTTTGATCCTGTAAAAAGGATTCTAATTGTTGGTAATAGTGTGTGCATACACTTATGCTTACCTTCTCAGAGTTTACTTCTCAGAGTTTACTTCTGTTTAAGAAGTATATTGTGCTATTCAATTCTGGAGGTACGTAGTATAAAACTATATGTTACCTCCTTCTTTTCAATTTCTTTCCGTTCAAGGAAATAAATTATCATTCTTTCAATTTTTCACTTACTTAGAATAGTTTCTAAGGTTTTTATCTAGGTTTGCAAAAACCTATTTTTCTCTTTTCCGAAAGTAGTATGTTCTAAATTCTACTTTCTGTTTTAGGCTTATTTCATGTTAAAGCTCATTTCATTCAGTGCTCAGATCTTGAGGCTTTTTTCATGCTTTCAGAGCTTGCATGCTCTTCATATCTTAGTTTGTATCAAAATCTTTGATAAAACTTTATCAAAAAAACTTATGCTCATTTTTAACAAGGCTTATAAAGTGTAAATTCAATTCTGATTTCGTTATGAATTGGGATTCATATCTCGGTTTTGATTAAGGCTCATGCCATAAATGTTATCCATGCTCAACTGGTGTTAAGACTGGTAGGATGTAAATTCATTTCTCAAATGCTGCCTATGCTTGCTTGGTGTTAAGACTTATAAGGCGTAAACTCTGAATCTCATTCCGGCTGTTATCCATGCTTAACTCGTGTTAAGGCTGAGAGGATGTAAGCTCCAGATCTGAAATACGACTCATCTCTCAGATGTGATCCATACTTATTTTCAAGGCTCATAGGATGTGAATCTGAGAGATGTAAAATTCTGCAGACTGATCTGATAGTGATCAATACATCTCTGGCGGCTGTCCCGCCGGCAGCTGTCCTACCAAATTCTGGTTCTACCATTGCTCCCTCTCTGGATGTCTCCAGGAGAAAAGACAATGGTGTATTTTCGGGCACGTTCCAGACCCTAAGTTTTAGATCCAGTTCCATCGGATCTGGGATCAGACCAGGTTCCCTTAGGTCTGACCCCTGACCTCAGATCAAGTTCCCTTAGATCTGAGGGGCCAAATCAAGTTCGGTTAGATTTGGCCTTGATTTCGGACACATCAAGTGTCCTAGTTCTGATCTGCTGTAGAGGAGTTCCTCTGTCAGGAATCCTTTCGGTCACAGCTTAGTTCACTGCACTCTGAATCATATTACGCAGTTGCTCAACTGTTACAAAAATCAAGGCTGCACTGTTCTTAGCCTGAGCTTTTCTGGACTGTGCATGTTCTGAACTGTGCGGTTCTGAGCATGAACTGTTCTAACTGTGCTGTTCTGAGCACGAACTATTCTCAATTGTGCCGCTATGAACTGTGCTGTTATGAGCTATGCAATTCTGAGCGTGAACTGCTCTCAACTGTGCTGCTATGAACTGTGTTGTTCTGAGCTATGCTATTCTGAGCGTAAACTGCTCTCAACTGTGTTGTTTGGCCTTGGGATTCCTCCCATAGTATCATCATCACCATTCAAGCGGGTGATCCCTGGAGCATCCACGCTCTCAGGAGTAATCTTCAGAGTTTTCGAACTCGCATGGGAATCAATGGCTTCTGTAAACTCTTCCCTCAAATCTCGGGGTAGAGTTTATAGTTTTCTCAAGAGGTGGATTTTGGGCAGATTCCAACTTTGAAAAATCAGCTCCCTTTCATCTGCTCGTGAAGGTAAGCTAAGACAAATATCAAATCGTTATGCAAGTATCATCACAAGATCAGTTAAGATCATATTTCAGGTATATACATGTCAAGAAATGAAATATCATATAACATCTCAACATGCAATAAGCTCTATTCAAAGCAACCTACGTGAAAGGTGACTTCTGTATACCTATCGCACTTGCAATAAATTCATTTTCACGTTTTTTACTAAGAGGTTAAGACAAACAGCCTCTCACGTAAGTCTTAACTCCTTTTTAAATCAAATCATGTTTTCACATCAAGATCATCATGGAAAACACATTCATTCAACATTTGCCACATATTCGCATGCTAAATATCAAAGTATAGATCCACTCATACTTTATTAAGGTATCCAGAGTAGCATAGCCACATGCACTAAAAAACATACTTAGTGTATTCTCACAGCATATCAGTTAAGCAAAGGTCACTGATGTAAATTTTAGCATACTTCATGCATTTTCACGAGGTTTCAGCCAAGCAACAATTACTGATGCAAACCTTAACATATTCGATGCATCTTTTCAGCATATCAGTTAAAAAATAATTATTTCTAACAAATCTAGCACATGCTCTCGTGCAAAATTCATATTACGTATAAGAAATATTTTTTCCTTTTCAGAGTTACTTCTGAATAACTCACAAGTCAATTCATTCATCACTTTTCAAGCAATATATCAGTTTCGGTTCACATAATAAGGGTAGATATACCTCTCTTGGATTACCAAGCGTGAATTGGCAGAGTCCGTTTATCTATGGACTTCGTTCCCACATCATCTTCGTGAGGTGGAATTCGTCTTTCCTCGAGTTTCTCTCGAACATTCACATTTTTTCCAATGCGGAAATCGTTATCGTTTTCCCTCATATAAAACAAACAAAATCATTAGTAATCAAATCATTTTCCTTTCACTGGATAATTACTTATCACATCGAGGTTCACTTAGAAATAACGAATTCTAAGTACAAATCATGAAAACAAATTTAGTGACACAATTTATTAGACTAATTGTTCGACAATCACATTTTATCACACAAAATTCAATTTCATATTCTAGCCAAAGAATTCTCATGTCCACATATATGTACACGCACATATATGCTTGTTTCCTCTATGCTAATCACGCATACACCTCAGCAAAGCTAGGCAATTAATCATACAAGCCCGTTGCAATATTTAATTGTATTCTAGAAAACACTTTCACATGCTTTGCGAAGTAAATCTAGCAAGAATTTATTCCACTCAATTATTCTCTTGAACATTTAATCAAACACGTGGTAGGAGCATACTCTTCCTTGCTACACACTACTCACGCCATGTTTTCAAACATAGAAGCAACAAAGTTCGTCTCAAATATCGTATCAAGCATCATTCACTATCACCAAATGTATCAATTCAATCAAACTTCTAAAACGTGAATAGCCTATGCACAAGCATTCACTAGCATGTTACATATTCATCATTTCAAACATTAAGCCATAGGAAGATATCAAAGCTCCTGTTAATTCACTTCATCTATGTTTCAATGGAATTTCCACCATTCAATTCGTAGAAAGACATAAATAAATTCTTAATCCAGCTAGGATTAACAATTATCAACGAGAAATAAAGCAATAAATCATCATTTCCGCCTAAACAAGGCACCTTAATTCCCCATCCGCGTACTGGAAATTAAGCATTCTAGGAGAGGACATAAAAATTACCTCCGCCCGTAATTTTCAAAGCCGCGATCTCAAAACCCGGATCTCGAAACACCTCTAACCACAAGCTACTCGCGGCCAAAGTTGCGACAGCCTTTTCTCAAAATTCATCTGATGACATCTAATTTCCCATCACCATATTTAACAAAATTATTAGAAAGAATTCAGTTTCCAATATTAACAAATTTCAGTTCAAGTACGAATATACTAAAAAGCTCGCAAATGAGATGCAAAATTGGGTTGTGAACATTTGGCCCAAACAAATCAAGGCCCAAAATGAATTTGATAGAAATCAAAACCAGCGGAACAGGGTACTGATCAAAGAGGCACTGCTGTTAATTCAGCTGCAAACTGGGTCAGTCAAACCGAGGCCCAAGCGAAGTCGATCAAAAGAAAATTCAACCGAACCATGAACAGGCCCAAATTGATGTTGAACCGGCGTGATGGAGTGGTGAAGCAGCGCTGCTGTGTGTGACTCCAAGCCGTCAATTAACGAGCGGCGAGCGGCGGCTCTAAGTGAAGGAATCACGCCTGCTAAGTGACGGTGGCGGCACGCGTTGATGCCAGGAAATTGGCATCGGCGAGCAGTAACAAAATGGCGCAACGGCGATCGGATTTCGCTGGCAGGGCGGCGGCCGATTTCCGATGGCGTGACGGTAAAATTGAGTGCGAGGCAAGGTCCCAGTCACGGAAAAAAAAGGAAGCGACTCCAGCGGCGTCAAAATGGGGACCGAGCGCTTTCGGTTCCAGATCCATAACTCGGTGAGTCAACTCGTGCAACTCAATCCATCCCCATGGTGCTAAGGATGGCGGCGGCGGCCGCCAGGCAAGCTCCATCATCGGATTCGAACAGAGCCATGTCTCACGCTCTTTGTACTTTCTTTTCTTTTTTCTTTCACTCTTTTTTTTTCTTCGCCCCAATTGGAATTAGGGCTTGGACTACATACGGGCCTTCTTTCTAGCCATGAATTTGCTGCAATCATATGGGAAAAAATAAATCCCATCTTGTTACGGATCTTCAATAAATCAAAGGAAATTAAACTTCAGAAATTTCCCAAAAATCATATCGAAAGAGACTCAAAATTAGGGGTATATCAAACCCTAAATTGCAATTTCTAGCTGGAGAAAAACTTAAAAAGATGAAAACTTAGCTTCAATTTTCTGATGAATTTCTGGAACGGGTCTTGTGTATCAAACAAGATTTCACCCGATTTCGCGGAAATCTCACGTCTCAGCCCGGATTCCCACAGACGGCGCCAGTTGATGAGGGCAAAATGAAACCCATCAACAAAGATTCATGGAAAAGAGGATGGAGTCTTGAAAACTCCAGCTCCTCTTCGATTTCTGCAAATTTGGCTCTCGAACAGCTGCCACGAGCTCCGCCAAAAACCTGCACAAAATCGAGTCGGAGGGGGCTCCGGCGTCGATCCTACGATGCTCAAGTCAGCACACTTGGTATACAAGAAATGCTATGAAAAATGCAGTCAAAATGAGGTATTAGGGTTCAAGTGATACCTTGGGGAAGACAGATGAGCGTATTTATACCTTTGTCATGAAGGGGCATAAGAGTCATTCTCTTAGTGTAGCCCTAATTTTCGTAGAGACCACAAATCAGTGTGGTGTGGATAAGTTGCAGATTGCTGTCATTTGGTGAGTTATCTGCTTCTCAACTCTGATGGGAAACGGCTGTGACATAGCCTCGTCTCAGAGTTGGAAGATGTGACTCATCCAGAGATGGTCGTGATCTCATTAGTCAAGACAAATATCATATCATAGAATACAATCTCGTTACATCGAGATCCCCTCCTGGCTCTTCGCTTATTCAGAGCCTTCAGAGGCAGAGATGAGAGGAACGTCAACTCAGCCATCAAATCATAAATATCGATATGCTTTCATTGTTTCGGTCTCGATTCGGAGACGGTTGTTCCAGAGTTGGTCAGCTTTAGACTCTGTTCATTCTAAGGTATCCAGTGCCAGAGTTGAGAGAATATTCAACCCTGCTCTGACCATGTTCACATAAATTCGGCTTTTCACCCTAAGCATGCATCCACACGTGTGTACGGAGACGATACCATATTCGGGTGAAGTCTCTTCCAGCTTTGCTTCGGAGCTCAATTGTGATTCACTTGATGTGAGCCTACAAAGTGTGAGGCCATGCACACTTAGGTCACAACAATATTAGTTGTCATTTAACGATCGATATTAATCGTTTTTATTGAAATAATTTTATGGGTCATCTGGATTAATCGGTCAATGAACCGATATCTGAATAGGCGTGAAATTGTGATGTTTTGAAGCCCGATTAGTCCATATTTTGAGTGTTTTTATGAGTATTTAGAGTTATTTGAGTATTATTTTCATAAAATCATTAATTTGTTTCTTTGGTGTTCATATTTGGATAGAGGACGAAAAGAGGAGTTCGTAGGACTTTGAATCGACCAAAACGGACTCCCGATTGAGAAGATATGAAGATTTTTTGAACAAGTGTACAACAGCCGAAAGTGTTCGACCAGGCGCTCGAGCGGCACTCTAGCGCCCCTGCAAAGCTGTGAAAAGTTGGTGCTCGAGCGGGCAACATGTGCTCGACCTCTGCGGGGAATTTTTGGCCCAAATCATATAAATAGACCCCCATACCCTTATTTTATATATCTAGACTTGATTTTCGAAGGGGAAGAGCTTGGGAAGGAGTTTTGAGAGTTTTAGCAAGGTTTTTCATCGTGTAATCGAGGTTTTTAACATACAAATTCTTAGATTAATTATTACTTTTGAACGAATTAGTTTTTGTTCTTTCTTTCTTGAGTACTTGAGATTATTAATCCTAGGTTTTCCAACTTTATAAAGATTTACTTTGAGACTTGAATTTATTTATTTTTTCTTCTGTTTCTGTTCGTGAATTCTTTCGTTAATTCAATTATGCATATGATTATCGTTCTTGTTATTGTTCTTCAAACCACCATGTTAGGCTAGAACTCTTACATGCTTAGGATAGGATGAACTCGTAGAAGTAGGACGTTGGTACGTAATTAGGATAATTCGTGATGTATAGTTTTGATTCTCTTAATTATTTAATATTTTTAATAAACTCTAGAATAGGAATTAAGTACGAAAATTGTCAGGGAGAAGACGACCGCATCACTCTTTAATAACGAATAGGCTTAAGGAGATGGTTTAAGAAGGAGTTTATCATCTACCGGTTTATCTAGGGAGTACGGTCGCATCACCTTAGTTAAATTAGAGTCTCAATAATTAAGCACAATCCGTATAATCTAATTATTGGATTAGTGAAGTAGGTTGATAGGACGAAGTATTAGGGTTAATTCTTGAGCTTTTTAGTCTTTCAATCTTGTGCTAGATTAGTGAAGTTGATTGCCTAGTTTTAGTACACTTAGGATTATAACTTGCACATCATGATTATTTTAGTTACCATACCAACTCTGTTAGTATACGTAGGAATTCCTATCCCGAGGATCACCATCCCATATCTGCATTTCAACTAAAGTTAGTATAGTTTTAATTTCATTATTAGCATATAATTAGTAGAAAATAATTAGGATCATTAGCATAAACGAAATATTGCATTCATATTAGCTACGAGACATACATTTCCAGGGATTTATTCGCATACAAACTTTTGTTTGGGTTCGATACTACTTGGTCCCTATACTCGTCCCATACTACAGTGATTTCATACTCTTGTGGGGTAACTACTAGTAAAGCTAGTATTTTGCGTTTAAGTCAATATCGAGTAAAAAAATTAGTTGATCAATATTTGTTCTTCCTATTAAACATTATTAATTATACATCAGTTGCATAGTATCACTACTGTACATAATTGTTATTTATATTTATCGTAATAGAAGAGTAAAAAACTATCTTGGTTAAATCTTAAATCAAATTAAATTTCAGTACAAAAGGGGAAAAGGAAAAATGCTTGTTACTTGTTGGAACTTAACGAAAAAAAATTGTATTTTCAGTTAAAATTGGGCGAACATCACATGTGAGCTCTAATACATGCATATAGAAAAGCTATGTCTAGATAAAATTGACACGAGTATGGTACCATGGATAAAGAAAGAAGCACATGATTATGGGTTGAAGGAGGACTGTGTTAAAGATCACTAAAGATATGTTTGTCCCTGCCCATGCATGCCGACACTACCATCGTACTACACAACTATAAATTGTTGGGACACATGTTTATACAAAAATCATTCAACCACCAATATGATACGATAATGATCAATCTCAAACTATAACCGATATTTTCTTGAAAAAAGAAAATTGTTAAACACAATTATGAAAGAATGACTCAAATTCTAATGGAGACCCGTCTAATAAATGAGCATTGTTTTATATGAAGCTCCCTCTATTTACTAATTTCCAATCTCAAGATCGAAAAATTGGAGAAGACACGCTTAAACGAAATATATAACTTTAGAAATTGTTGACAGCGATTTATGATTGGTCTCGCTGCCGGGTTCCTAACGGGTAGGATTTTGATATTAATGATGACAGGTAGTAATAAATGTGAGAGTAAATGAGCTCTCAAGTATGTTTTTGCAATAAATGTGATGTGTCCTACAAATTGGCATTCAAAGCCCTATTTATAATGTACAAGGTGGGGGTTCCCCAAACTTGGTAGGTGGACTCGTGGGCCCCTCCTGCTCCTAGCTGGAAGGTAATGAGTGGCTACAGCCTCCCCTACGAGCCAATGAGGAGACGCCACGTGGCACTGTCACCCCTGAGGTGATTGGACTTGGCCTCAACTGCCCTCTTTGACCCTGTCACATCCTCTGGATTGATGGCACTCGACGTCCTCTCACAGCTGGCGCGGCCTGGGGTCGGGTAGACGGGTACTCGGGTACCGAGAATCCAGCCCGGACGAAAATGCCCCGGTTGGCCATTTGCGGGCAGGCGGGTAGAGTACATCCACAGGGGCTCGTCGCTGGCCGCCCGGTATCCGGGCATGTGGATTAAGTACCCTTCCCGGCCGATCACAGAGTCTTATGTCGGGCAGCCTCTGGGTCCCCGCCCGTCTGTCTGACCGGTCGAAAGACTGTTCTCCTCCGAGCCCGCTACAGCGATGGGCCTGTATCCGATACCCGATGGATCGGGTAGTAAAATATTGTATGTAACAATTGCCCCACCAGCCCGACATCGGGGGGCCGCAGTCGTCGGGTGGCGGGCTGGTCGAATTGCAGACCATTTCGATTTCGAATTTGAATTTTGGGGGTGACGTTTCGGTTTCCGAGACGACGCCTCGTCTGCCGCGCCTGCTGACGTCACGGGATGGCGTGACTGATGCGCAGAAATCCAGGGGTCACGTCCGCCGAACCTGCTCCCCAACCGTTGCGCGCGTGACCCCCACGCGCCCCCCAGACCTTTGTTTTATTCCATTTTCGACCCCGTCTTTTTGCTGTTTAGTCCCTCCTTTTTCTTCTATAAATAGGGGCTCCCAGCCCATTTTCTCATTTTCCCTCTCTTGCAAACTCGTGCCCCCCTTAAGGATTTTTAAGTTTTCCGGCGAATTCCTCAGATTCCGGCAAACTCCCCAGATTCCGGCGGTCTTTCCTGAGTCCCAAGGTAATTTCTTGCTTCTTTCATCGACACTCCTTCTTCTTACTTTATTTTCGTCATGAGCGACTCCGTCGAGAGCCTCGGCGCCGCCGATGCTTATCATTTCCGCCGCCGTGCCGCCGCTGATGCCGAGAGGCCTTTCCAACCGGCCGGGAAAGGAACGTCCCGCGCCGCCGCCAGAGAGGGCGAGGGCAATTCCACGGATGTGGATGCCTTCGCGGACGATTTGGAGGGGATGAGCCCCCAACGAGAGGGGGAAGCCCTAAGCGTTTCCCCGGTCTCCGCCTACCCGCCCCGGGCGGAAGATTTCTTGTTCGAGCGGGAAGCCGTGTGATTAGGCGTGAAATTGTTATGTTTTGGTGCCCAATTTACTCATGTTTTGAGTGTTTTCGATTAGTGCTTGGAGTCAAATGAGCATTATTTCTATACATTGATAAAATTGTCTCTTTGGTGCTCATAGGTGAATAGAGGACGAAAAGAGGAGTTCGTAGGACTTTGAATCGACTCAAACGGATGCCCGGATGAGAAGATATTGAAGAAATACGATTGGTATTAGTGCGGACGAGGAAAAGTATCATTTGGAAGGATTAGAGATCACTCGAGCGCATAGCTCGAGCGCCTCCGCTCGAGCGCCTTACTCGAGCGCTTAAAACATACAGAACCATTCTCGCGCTCGAGCAGCTCGAGCGCCACCGCTCGAGCGAATCACTCGAGCGCCCAAAAACATACAGAGAAGATTCAGCGCTCGAGCAGCTCGAGCGCGACCGCTCGAGCGAATGCGTCATTCGAGCTACACAGCTCGAGCGGGACCGCTCGAGCGTTTTGCTCGAGCGCCCATATACTTTTGCCTCCGGATGCGTATTTTCGGCCCATTAACTCCCGTTTCGACCCGGAGCCTATATATACCTCGTCCAAACACGTTTTGAAAAGATCCCGACTTTAGAAATAATTTTAGACTTAGTTTTTGGAGAGGAAGAAGAAGAGCAAGCTTTATTTTACGTTTTGTTGAGGTTTTGCATTCGAATTCTTAGTTTCTTTTTATTAGTTCGTTACTTTAAACGCTTTTAATTTCGTTTTGGTTAATTCAATTTCAGTTCTTCGTATTTAGTTTCTTTCTAAAACCCTAGTTTATGTTTATTATTTTCTTCGTGCAATTCATCATGTTTTTGTTCGTTGTTTCTTCTGTTGCTTTTATTTTTGTTATAACCATGTCCGGCTAAAACCCTTGCATGCTTGGGTTAGGATGAACTCGTAGAAGTAGGCTGTGGGTACGTAATTAGGGTAATTCGTGACGTTAGTTTTAATTCTCTTAATTAATGAATTCATATAATTAATCTTAACTCTACCTTTGAATTTCGTACGAAAGTGTTAGAGAGAGGACGACCGCATCACTCAATAACAATTAGTAGTCTTAACGAGAGGGTTTAGGAAAGGTTAATTCATCTACCGGTTTAGCGAAGGAGGACGACCGCATCACCTTAGTTAAATTAGGGTCTCATTAATTAAGCACAGTTCATTAACTTGTTAGTGGATTAGTGAAGTCGATTGCTAGGATAAAGTATTAGGGTGAGAAATCTTGAGCTTTCATTCTACGATCTTTTACTTAGGTTAATTCTTGTTTGTCACGATTACTTTGATTATGTACCTGCTCCGTTAGTATACGTAGGGATTCCTATCCTAAGCATCACCATCTCTTATTAGAAAACAACCCGTAGTTAATTCGTTCTTTTTCATTCTTTAGTTAATTAGTCTATTTTAGTCTTTTAATTAATCTTTTCAAAAAACCAAAAAAACATTACACTCATATTAACTACGACGCGTAGATCTTCAGGGATCTATTCGCATACATACCATCCCTTGGGTTCGATAATACTTGGTCCCTATACTTGCCCATACTACAGTGAACCCGTTCTCTTGCGGGGTAGCTACTAGTAGAAGCTAGTGTAGTCGCTTCAAGTCAATGGCGCCGTTGCCGGGGATGGCGTTGTATGTTTGAATAGGACTTGTCGATAGCTTAGTAGTTAGTAGTGAGTGCTTTCTTTTCTGTTTTATTTTTATTTTTTATTTTAGTCGGCAGTTGCGTTTTGATCCTTCTGCTAGTGTTTCAGGCTTATGAAAACACGCTCACAAGGCAATACGAGCGAAGAGAGATTACCTGCAGATCCTGAGACAATAGCCAAAAGGAACCGAGCCTTCTTGAGAAGAATGACTACTGCCGCGGGAAACAAAGACAAAATTTCTGATGAACTTGGGGAGTTAGACAAGATAGCTGCAGAGTATACTGCTCTTGTGGAACGGGCAGATGGTGCCAATGGAAATAGCAGTAATCAGCAGATACCCATAGGGGGAACTGAGAGCCCACACCCGAACCCACAAGACACAATCAACTCTGCACAAACACAACCCCAAAACCAGAACCAAAACCTTGCTTACCCACAAAACCCAAATAACCCTTTCCACAACCCAGCATACCAACATTACCCATATCCACCTTATCCTTACCCACCATACCCATACCATCCACCCCCAGTCTACAACCAACCACCACCCCAACAAGTACCCGTACCAGCGGCTAATCCTCAATACGTTCCTCAGAACGTAGATCATAATATGGCGATTAGAGGGAGGTTTGCAGCGCAGCCACAACGGTACTATGATGGAGTGGCTTTGCCTCCTGTTGAGGCGAACAACTTCTCGATATCACCGGGGATTTTAAAGCTGCTGACTGAGAATCAGTTCAAAGGGGTGATCGGGAAGGAGAATCCTCATACACACTTGAGAAGCTTTCTCATGATAGCCTCAACATTTAATTACAATGGCATGTCTGAAGATGCCAAGAGGCTAAGGCTGTTCCCATTCTCACTGACGGGAATAGCCAAGGAGTGGTATGATAATACGCTCCCGCGGGGAGGTATTACCACTTGGGCCGAGCTCGAGCGTCTGTTCCTCGAGCGATTCTACCCTCCATCTAGGACGATCAAGGCTAGAATTGAGATCTCATCCTTTCGCCAGAAGTCTGGAGAGGATTTACGCCAAGCGTGGGAGAGATACTCAAACATGCTGATTGAGTGCCCGCAGCACGGGTACAATGAGGGAGACATTATGGCATTCTTCTATAGTGGTGCCAGCAAGGATGGTCAAGCCCATTTAGACGCCTGTGCGGGTGGAGCATTCCTGAACCAAGGCATAGAGAGGTGTAGAGAGATCGTTGACAACATTGTCACGAATGCCGGTGCTTGGGGTGTGGATGCAGATTTGCAAAGAGTGCATCAGGTGGAAGAGGGAGAAGGAACGAGAAGGCTGCTGATGGCCATGATGGAAAAGATCAACAACCTCGAGTTGGGGAAGACTTTGGTTGGAGAGCATGCAGTAGAGAATGAGAGAGTAGACCAACCCAGTGGACAGCAAGAGGTAGCCAATTACATGGGAGGTCCATATTACAATCAGAATGGCTACCAAGGTGGAAATCAGTATGGAAGGCCTTCTTATGGCCAACCATTTGTGCCTCCAGGCCCTCAGCCACTTCAAAATCAATGGAGGAACACACAAGGAGTTCAAGGAAGCCAGCAGCCTCCTCAAAACACATGGAGGAGGAATGATAATTTTTCTTATGCTAACCCAAAAGCTGGTGTTACTGTTCCTGCAGGTGTTGATCCGGGGTCTAAACCTCCTGGTGGAGAAGGCGGTGCATCAACCGAGGAGATGTTGAGAGCGATCCTTCAGAAGGTGGAGGAAGGGAGCAAGCGGTTGTCATCCTTGGAGTACGATGTGAAGGAGTTGCATAAGAAGGGTGATCAACGTGATCAAGAGCTCCAGAAGATGAACGTTGAGTGGACTAGAACTCAACAAGAGAACAATCGAAGGTTCACTTCGTTAGAGCTCCAGATGAGCCAGATTGCAAAGTCCGTGAATAGAATGCCGGAGGGGAACCCGAAAGAGCAGTGCAAGGCGATCCAGCTAAGAAGTGGAACCAACTACGAAGGTCCTCAGATGCCTGCTGATTCTGAGACGCCCCAAGAAGAGATTGAGCCTAAAGGAGATGAAGTTGAGAAGGGGATTGAAAGTAAAGGGATTGAGAAGCATGAAGATATGGATGAGTCCCAGAAGGGGAAAGACTTTGAGGAGGTTGAGAGAGTTCCTAAGTGGAAAAAGGCAAAGGAAGCAAGGGAGAAAGTGAAAGAAACAGAAAGAGATGAATGGGGGGTACCCAAATCGGTGATACCTGTCCCATATCCACAGCGCTTCATGAAAAAGAAGCTCGATGAGAAATTCGCAAAATTTCTTGATGTTTTTAAACAATTGCATATTAATATCCCTTTTTATGATGCTTTGGAACAGATGCCGCACTATGCGAAGTTTCTGAAGGACTTGATCGCGAAAAGACGGCGAGTGGATGAGCCGAAGTTGGTGCAGTTGAACCACGAGGTGAGTGCATTAGTGCACAAGGCGCTTCCACCTAAGCTGAAGGATCCCGGGAGCTTCACGATCCTATGTGATATTGGGAACGGGATCAAGAAGGGAGCGTTGTGCGACCTCGGGGCGAGCATTAATTTGATGCCACTGTCTCTTTTCAAGAAGTTGGAAGGTGGTGAACTTCAACCCACAATGATGACGCTTCAACTTGCCGATCGGTCTATTACTCGACCTCAAGGTGTTGTTGAAGACGTTCTAGTGAGAGTTGGAGATCACATCTTTCCAGCCGACTTTGTAGTGCTAGAGATGGAGGAAGATGAGCACGTACCCCTGATCTTGGGAAGACCGTTCTTAGCTACGGCGGGGATGGTGCTAGACGTGGCGAATGGGAAGATCACGTTGAAGGTTGATGATCAAGAAGTGAAGATCTCCTTATATGAAGCCATGAAGCACCCGAAGGAGGATGAGAGCTTGTATTGCATGGATGCAATTGATCCTCGCGTTGAAGACACACATTCTCTCCCGAATTCCTCTCATACTCATGATTTTGTTAGTCCTTCACTTGATAATTTAACCCATGAGCGTTATGATCTTGATTATTTTGATAGGGATGAAGTGAAGAAGTTGAAGGATGAAGAGGTGAAGAAAGTGGACGTGGTCCAGCTAGAGGGAAAAGGAGGAGTTAAGAAGAAAAAGTCCAAACTCAAGAAATTGTTTAGTAAGACTCCTCCAGATAGAGGCAAGAAGGAGTTGAGACCCATAACACTTGGGAATGAGAAAAGAGGAAAGGAACTCATGATGGTGGGGCATCAAGGAAAGGAGTTCAAACACCACTCTTATGAGAGTAAGGGAGGTAAATTTGAGTATGATGTCCCATAAGCTCCTTTGAGCACGGTCCGGCATGAGGACCTTAAAAATAGCGCTGAATGGGAGGCAACCCATTTTTATTTGCTTTCATTTATTTTTAGTGTCTTTTTATATTATTAGGGTGTTTAGAGTCGTATGTCTAACCTCGTACTCGAGAGTTTTATTTTGTAGGCTTGTCTCTAAAGGAGTAAAGGAACCAAAGAAGTGGAGATTGAAGGAACCAACTTGAGACAAGGGAGTGTGCAAAGCTATTGAGAGAAATTGAATTATTTGGTTGAGGTAACCCACAACCCCAAACTTAGACCTCTAGCAAGGTCGAAGTTTGGGGGGGTGGAGTTTCTTTTTATGATTACATTGCACATGCATGCACGCCCTTATCTTTGAGTTGAGTTAGTTATTGGTGCCTTGAGATGCTCCTTGGGCTATTATTAATTTGTTTTGTTACTCAATATTTTATGCCTATCAATCACCTTATGCTTGTTGATTGCTATCTTTGAGTATGATTTGATGAGTAGGGTGAATTGTGAGGCTGAGTTAGGAGTTTTCTTGTGTGAGTGTTTGAGTTAGAGTTGATTTGAGAAAGAACTTGTATGCTTGTAAATTTTTCTTTTGAGTACTTGGGTGATGAGAGTGAGAATGCACTAGGACTAGCATGGATGTGAAAGCAGTGAGCTTTTGAGCCTTATGAGATTTTGATGCATTAATTAATCTCTTCGTTTGTGAGTGGATCGTCACCTTAGAGGATGCTAGAACTTGCATGTGCTCTTGCTTCTTGATTGTGTCTAGTTTGATATGCCGAATGTGATCTTAGGCCATCTTTGATTTAATTGAGTCACTTAGCCAAAATTTCCCTTACCAATGACATTGATTCCTTGTTAGCCCCTTTGAGCCTAAAGCCTATTTTATTTGCTAGCACATATGAACACTATTCCAATTCCTAAGCCTTTTTGTCCCAATTTGAGTGGAGAATAGGAAAGTGTGAATGTGAAGGGAGTGAATTGAGTTGAAAAAGGAAAAGGTTGTTTGTTGAGTGAATATGAGAAGAAGGAGTGATGAGATTTGAGTTGTGGGAAAGAACAAAAAATTGAGAATGAAAAAAAGAAAAAATGAGCTCATGTGTTTGTGCGAAAAAGAGAAAAAAAAAGTGATTGAAAAAAAAAAGTGAAAGAGTGAGAAAGAAAAAAATTGAAGTGTTGAGAGTAGTGGAATTAAAGTGTATTGATTGCAAACGATGAAGTGATTCTGCTCCTAATCTCAAAGTGCCAAAGTTGATTTTTCTATTCTCCATTCACTTGAGTCACTTACCCCATATTGTTATCCCACCTGTCCAAAGAGCCTACATTACAAACTTGAGAAAAGTCCTTTTTGATTCGGCATTGATTTCTAGAGTATGGTCGGAGTTGAGAGTGCTTACAAGCCTATGGCTGCCAATATGTGTGATTGATTGATTGAGTGAGTCCCTTAAACACTTTTATACACTTGTGAGGGAGTGAAACACATCGTTGAGTGCACGTCCATGCTTGATCTTGGTGTTTCTTGTTGTTGTTGCATGAGTACGATAAAAGAAAGTGAGTGAGTTTATAGGTGATTGACCTTTGAAGCTCGAGTTCAATTACTTGCATGATTTGATTCTTGATTCATTCCTAACAATTTCACTTGACTTATTATTTCGTTGCTTGAGGACAAGCAACATGGTAAGTTTGGGGGGGTTGATTAGGTGTGAAATTGTTATGTTTTGGTGCCCAATTTACTCATGTTTTGAGTGTTTTCGATTAGTGCTTGGAGTCAAATGAGCATTATTTCTATACATTGATAAAATTGTCTCTTTGGTGCTCATAGGTGAATAGAGGACGAAAAGAGGAGTTCGTAGGACTTTGAATCGACTCAAACGGATGCCCGGATGAGAAGATATTGAAGAAATACGATTGGTATTAGTGCGGACGAGGAAAAGTATCATTTGGAAGGATTAGAGATCACTCGAGCGCATAGCTCGAGCGCCTCCGCTCGAGCGCCTTACTCGAGCGCTTAAAACATACAGAACCATTCTCGCGCTCGAGCAGCTCGAGCGCCACCGCTCGAGCGAATCACTCGAGCGCCCAAAAACATACAGAGAAGATTCAGCGCTCGAGCAGCTCGAGCGCGACCGCTCGAGCGAATGCGTCATTCGAGCTACACAGCTCGAGCGGGACCGCTCGAGCGTTTTGCTCGAGCGCCCATATACTTTTGCCTCCGGATGCGTATTTTCGGCCCATTAACTCCCGTTTCGACCCGGAGCCTATATATACCTCGTCCAAACACGTTTTGAAAAGATCCCGACTTTAGAAATAATTTTAGACTTAGTTTTTGGAGAGGAAGAAGAAGAGCAAGCTTTATTTTACGTTTTGTTGAGGTTTTGCATTCGAATTCTTAGTTTCTTTTTATTAGTTCGTTACTTTAAACGCTTTTAATTTCGTTTTGGTTAATTCAATTTCAGTTCTTCGTATTTAGTTTCTTTCTAAAACCCTAGTTTATGTTTATTATTTTCTTCGTGCAATTCATCATGTTTTTGTTCGTTGTTTCTTCTGTTGCTTTTATTTTTGTTATAACCATGTCCGGCTAAAACCCTTGCATGCTTGGGTTAGGATGAACTCGTAGAAGTAGGCTGTGGGTACGTAATTAGGGTAATTCGTGACGTTAGTTTTAATTCTCTTAATTAATGAATTCATATAATTAATCTTAACTCTACCTTTGAATTTCGTACGAAAGTGTTAGAGAGAGGACGACCGCATCACTCAATAACAATTAGTAGTCTTAACGAGAGGGTTTAGGAAAGGTTAATTCATCTACCGGTTTAGCGAAGGAGGACGACCGCATCACCTTAGTTAAATTAGGGTCTCATTAATTAAGCACAGTTCATTAACTTGTTAGTGGATTAGTGAAGTCGATTGCTAGGATAAAGTATTAGGGTGAGAAATCTTGAGCTTTCATTCTACGATCTTTTACTTAGGTTAATTCTTGTTTGTCACGATTACTTTGATTATGTACCTGCTCCGTTAGTATACGTAGGGATTCCTATCCTAAGCATCACCATCTCTTATTAGAAAACAACCCGTAGTTAATTCGTTCTTTTTCATTCTTTAGTTAATTAGTCTATTTTAGTCTTTTAATTAATCTTTTCAAAAAACCAAAAAAACATTACACTCATATTAACTACGACGCGTAGATCTTCAGGGATCTATTCGCATACATACCATCCCTTGGGTTCGATAATACTTGGTCCCTATACTTGCCCATACTACAGTGAACCCGTTCTCTTGCGGGGTAGCTACTAGTAGAAGCTAGTGTAGTCGCTTCAAGTCAATGGCGCCGTTGCCGGGGATGGCGTTGTATGTTTGAATAGGACTTGTCGATAGCTTAGTAGTTAGTAGTGAGTGCTTTCTTTTCTGTTTTATTTTTATTTTTTATTTTAGTCGGCAGTTGCGTTTTGATCCTTCTGCTAGTGTTTCAGGCTTATGAAAACACGCTCACAAGGCAATACGAGCGAAGAGAGATTACCTGCAGATCCTGAGACAATAGCCAAAAGGAACCGAGCCTTCTTGAGAAGAATGACTACTGCCGCGGGAAACAAAGACAAAATTTCTGATGAACTTGGGGAGTTAGACAAGATAGCTGCAGAGTATACTGCTCTTGTGGAACGGGCAGATGGTGCCAATGGAAATAGCAGTAATCAGCAGATACCCATAGGGGGAACTGAGAGCCCACACCCGAACCCACAAGACACAATCAACTCTGCACAAACACAACCCCAAAACCAGAACCAAAACCTTGCTTACCCACAAAACCCAAATAACCCTTTCCACAACCCAGCATACCAACATTACCCATATCCACCTTATCCTTACCCACCATACCCATACCATCCACCCCCAGTCTACAACCAACCACCACCCCAACAAGTACCCGTACCAGCGGCTAATCCTCAATACGTTCCTCATAACGTAGATCATAATATGGCGATTAGAGGGAGGTTTGCAGCGCAGCCACAACGGTACTATGATGGAGTGGCTTTGCCTCCTGTTGAGGCGAACAACTTCTCGATATCACCGGGGATTTTAAAGCTGCTGACTGAGAATCAGTTCAAAGGGGTGATCGGGAAGGAGAATCCTCATACACACTTGAGAAGCTTTCTCATGATAGCCTCAACATTTAATTACAATGGCATGTCTGAAGATGCCAAGAGGCTAAGGCTGTTCCCATTCTCACTGACGGGAATAGCCAAGGAGTGGTATGATAATACGCTCCCGCGGGGAGGTATTACCACTTGGGCCGAGCTCGAGCGTCTGTTCCTCGAGCGATTCTACCCTCCATCTAGGACGATCAAGGCTAGAATTGAGATCTCATCCTTTCGCCAGAAGTCTGGAGAGGATTTACGCCAAGCGTGGGAGAGATACTCAAACATGCTGATTGAGTGCCCGCAGCACGGGTACAATGAGGGAGACATTATGGCATTCTTCTATAGTGGTGCCAGCAAGGATGGTCAAGCCCATTTAGACGCCTGTGCGGGTGGAGCATTCCTGAACCAAGGCATAGAGAGGTGTAGAGAGATCGTTGACAACATTGTCACGAATGCCGGTGCTTGGGGTGTGGATGCAGATTTGCAAAGAGTGCATCAGGTGGAAGAGGGAGAAGGAACGAGAAGGCTGCTGATGGCCATGATGGAAAAGATCAACAACCTCGAGTTGGGGAAGACTTTGGTTGGAGAGCATGCAGTAGAGAATGAGAGAGTAGACCAACCCAGTGGACAGCAAGAGGTAGCCAATTACATGGGAGGTCCATATTACAATCAGAATGGCTACCAAGGTGGAAATCAGTATGGAAGGCCTTCTTATGGCCAACCATTTGTGCCTCCAGGCCCTCAGCCACTTCAAAATCAATGGAGGAACACACAAGGAGTTCAAGGAAGCCAGCAGCCTCCTCAAAACACATGGAGGAGGAATGATAATTTTTCTTATGCTAACCCAAAAGCTGGTGTTACTGTTCCTGCAGGTGTTGATCCGGGGTCTAAACCTCCTGGTGGAGAAGGCGGTGCATCAACCGAGGAGATGTTGAGAGCGATCCTTCAGAAGGTGGAGGAAGGGAGCAAGCGGTTGTCATCCTTGGAGTACGATGTGAAGGAGTTGCATAAGAAGGGTGATCAACGTGATCAAGAGCTCCAGAAGATGAACGTTGAGTGGACTAGAACTCAACAAGAGAACAATCGAAGGTTCACTTCGTTAGAGCTCCAGATGAGCCAGATTGCAAAGTCCGTGAATAGAATGCCGGAGGGGAACCCGAAAGAGCAGTGCAAGGCGATCCAGCTAAGAAGTGGAACCAACTACGAAGGTCCTCAGATGCCTGCTGATTCTGAGACGCCCCAAGAAGAGATTGAGCCTAAAGGAGATGAAGTTGAGAAGGGGATTGAAAGTAAAGGGATTGAGAAGCATGAAGATATGGATGAGTCCCAGAAGGGGAAAGACTTTGAGGAGGTTGAGAGAGTTCCTAAGTGGAAAAAGGCAAAGGAAGCAAGGGAGAAAGTGAAAGAAACAGAAAGAGATGAATGGGGGGTACCCAAATCGGTGATACCTGTCCCATATCCACAGCGCTTCATGAAAAAGAAGCTCGATGAGAAATTCGCAAAATTTCTTGATGTTTTTAAACAATTGCATATTAATATCCCTTTTTATGATGCTTTGGAACAGATGCCGCACTATGCGAAGTTTCTGAAGGACTTGATCGCGAAAAGACGGCGAGTGGATGAGCCGAAGTTGGTGCAGTTGAACCACGAGGTGAGTGCATTAGTGCACAAGGCGCTTCCACCTAAGCTGAAGGATCCCGGGAGCTTCACGATCCTATGTGATATTGGGAACGGGATCAAGAAGGGAGCGTTGTGCGACCTCGGGGCGAGCATTAATTTGATGCCACTGTCGCTTTTCAAGAAGTTGGAAGGTGGTGAACTTCAACCCACAATGATGACGCTTCAACTTGCCGATCGGTCTATTACTCGACCTCAAGGTGTTGTTGAAGACGTTCTAGTGAGAGTTGGAGATCACATCTTTCCAGCCGACTTTGTAGTGCTAGAGATGGAGGAAGATGAGCACGTACCCCTGATCTTGGGAAGACCGTTCTTAGCTACGGCGGGGATGGTGCTAGACGTGGCGAATGGGAAGATCACGTTGAAGGTTGATGATCAAGAAGTGAAGATCTCCTTATATGAAGCCATGAAGCACCCGAAGGAGGATGAGAGCTTGTATTGCATGGATGCAATTGATCCTCGCGTTGAAGACACACATTCTCTCCCGAATTCCTCTCATACTCATGATTTTGTTAGTCCTTCACTTGATAATTTAACCCATGAGCGTTATGATCTTGATTATTTTGATAGGGATGAAGTGAAGAAGTTGAAGGATGAAGAGGTGAAGAAAGTGGACGTGGTCCAGCTAGAGGGAAAAGGAGGAGTTAAGAAGAAAAAGTCCAAACTCAAGAAATTGTTTAGTAAGACTCCTCCAGATAGAGGCAAGAAGGAGTTGAGACCCATAACACTTGGGAATGAGAAAAGAGGAAAGGAACTCATGATGGTGGGGCATCAAGGAAAGGAGTTCAAACACCACTCTTATGAGAGTAAGGGAGGTAAATTTGAGTATGATGTCCCATAAGCTCCTTTGAGCACGGTCCGGCATGAGGACCTTAAAAATAGCGCTGAATGGGAGGCAACCCATTTTTATTTGCTTTCATTTATTTTTAGTGTCTTTTTATATTATTAGGGTGTTTAGAGTCGTATGTCTAACCTCGTACTCGAGAGTTTTATTTTGTAGGCTTGTCTCTAAAGGAGTAAAGGAACCAAAGAAGTGGAGATTGAAGGAACCAACTTGAGACAAGGGAGTGTGCAAAGCTATTGAGAGAAATTGAATTATTTGGTTGAGGTAACCCACAACCCCAAACTTAGACCTCTAGCAAGGTCGAAGTTTGGGGGGGTGGAGTTTCTTTTTATGATTACATTGCACATGCATGCACGCCCTTATCTTTGAGTTGAGTTAGTTATTGGTGCCTTGAGATGCTCCTTGGGCTATTATTAATTTGTTTTGTTACTCAATATTTTATGCCTATCAATCACCTTATGCTTGTTGATTGCTATCTTTGAGTATGATTTGATGAGTAGGGTGAATTGTGAGGCTGAGTTAGGAGTTTTCTTGTGTGAGTGTTTGAGTTAGAGTTGATTTGAGAAAGAACTTGTATGCTTGTAAATTTTTCTTTTGAGTACTTGGGTGATGAGAGTGAGAATGCACTAGGACTAGCATGGATGTGAAAGCAGTGAGCTTTTGAGCCTTATGAGATTTTGATGCATTAATTAATCTCTTCGTTTGTGAGTGGATCGTCACCTTAGAGGATGCTAGAACTTGCATGTGCTCTTGCTTCTTGATTGTGTCTAGTTTGATATGCCGAATGTGATCTTAGGCCATCTTTGATTTAATTGAGTCACTTAGCCAAAATTTCCCTTACCAATGACATTGATTCCTTGTTAGCCCCTTTGAGCCTAAAGCCTATTTTATTTGCTAGCACATATGAACACTATTCCAATTCCTAAGCCTTTTTGTCCCAATTTGAGTGGAGAATAGGAAAGTGTGAATGTGAAGGGAGTGAATTGAGTTGAAAAAGGAAAAGGTTGTTTGTTGAGTGAATATGAGAAGAAGGAGTGATGAGATTTGAGTTGTGGGAAAGAACAAAAAATTGAGAATGAAAAAAAGAAAAAATGAGCTCATGTGTTTGTGCGAAAAAGAGAAAAAAAAAGTGATTGAAAAAAAAAAGTGAAAGAGTGAGAAAGAAAAAAATTGAAGTGTTGAGAGTAGTGGAATTAAAGTGTATTGATTGCAAACGATGAAGTGATTCTGCTCCTAATCTCAAAGTGCCAAAGTTGATTTTTCTATTCTCCATTCACTTGAGTCACTTACCCCATATTGTTATCCCACCTGTCCAAAGAGCCTACATTACAAACTTGAGAAAAGTCCTTTTTGATTCGGCATTGATTTCTAGAGTATGGTCGGAGTTGAGAGTGCTTACAAGCCTATGGCTGCCAATATGTGTGATTGATTGATTGAGTGAGTCCCTTAAACACTTTTATACACTTGTGAGGGAGTGAAACACATCGTTGAGTGCACGTCCATGCTTGATCTTGGTGTTTCTTGTTGTTGTTGCATGAGTACGATAAAAGAAAGTGAGTGAGTTTATAGGTGATTGACCTTTGAAGCTCGAGTTCAATTACTTGCATGATTTGATTCTTGATTCATTCCTAACAATTTCACTTGACTTATTATTTCGTTGCTTGAGGACAAGCAACATGGTAAGTTTGGGGGGGTTGATTAGGTGTGAAATTGTTATGTTTTGGTGCCCAATTTACTCATGTTTTGAGTGTTTTCGATTAGTGCTTGGAGTCAAATGAGCATTATTTCTATACATTGATAAAATTGTCTCTTTGGTGCTCATAGGTGAATAGAGGACGAAAAGAGGAGTTCGTAGGACTTTGAATCGACTCAAACGGATGCCCGGATGAGAAGATATTGAAGAAATACGATTGGTATTAGTGCGGACGAGGAAAAGTATCATTTGGAAGGATTAGAGATCACTCGAGCGCATAGCTCGAGCGCCTCCGCTCGAGCGCCTTACTCGAGCGCTTAAAACATACAGAACCATTCTCGCGCTCGAGCAGCTCGAGCGCCACCGCTCGAGCGAATCACTCGAGCGCCCAAAAACATACAGAGAAGATTCAGCGCTCGAGCAGCTCGAGCGCGACCGCTCGAGCGAATGCGTCATTCGAGCTACACAGCTCGAGCGGGACCGCTCGAGCGTTTTGCTCGAGCGCCCATATACTTTTGCCTCCGGATGCGTATTTTCGGCCCATTAACTCCCGTTTCGACCCGGAGCCTATATATACCTCGTCCAAACACGTTTTGAAAAGATCCCGACTTTAGAAATAATTTTAGACTTAGTTTTTGGAGAGGAAGAAGAAGAGCAAGCTTTATTTTACGTTTTGTTGAGGTTTTGCATTCGAATTCTTAGTTTCTTTTTATTAGTTCGTTACTTTAAACGCTTTTAATTTCGTTTTGGTTAATTCAATTTCAGTTCTTCGTATTTAGTTTCTTTCTAAAACCCTAGTTTATGTTTATTATTTTCTTCGTGCAATTCATCATGTTTTTGTTCGTTGTTTCTTCTGTTGCTTTTATTTTTGTTATAACCATGTCCGGCTAAAACCCTTGCATGCTTGGGTTAGGATGAACTCGTAGAAGTAGGCTGTGGGTACGTAATTAGGGTAATTCGTGACGTTAGTTTTAATTCTCTTAATTAATGAATTCATATAATTAATCTTAACTCTACCTTTGAATTTCGTACGAAAGTGTTAGAGAGAGGACGACCGCATCACTCAATAACAATTAGTAGTCTTAACGAGAGGGTTTAGGAAAGGTTAATTCATCTACCGGTTTAGCGAAGGAGGACGACCGCATCACCTTAGTTAAATTAGGGTCTAATTAATTAAGCACAGTTCATTAACTTGTTAGTGGATTAGTGAAGTCGATTGCTAGGATAAAGTATTAGGGTGAGAAATCTTGAGCTTTCATTCTACGATCTTTTACTTAGGTTAATTCTTGTTTGTCACGATTACTTTGATTATGTACCTGCTCCGTTAGTATACGTAGGGATTCCTATCCTAAGCATCACCATCTCTTATTAGAAAACAACCCGTAGTTAATTCGTTCTTTTTCATTCTTTAGTTAATTAGTCTATTTTAGTCTTTTAATTAATCTTTTCAAAAAACCAAAAAAACATTATACTCATATTAACTACGACGCGTAGATCTTCAGGGATCTATTCGCATACATACCATCCCTTGGGTTCGATAATACTTGGTCCCTATACTTGCCTATACTACAGTGAACCCGTTCTCTTGCGGGGTAGCTACTAGTAGAAGCTAGTGTAGTCGCTTCAAGTCACCGTGCCCGACCAAATAGACTACGCGGACAGCCGGCTAATCGGGTTCGACCACTCGAAGTATATGAGCCGGTTCGTGCGAAAGAGTCCTCCCCGCGCATATCTCGAGGCCCAGGATACTGATTTTGGGGCCTCTCGCCGCCCCAGCTGCCTTCCCCCGGACGCCGACGTGAAGGAGTTGTACTGGACCTTCCAGGCGCCTTCCGACGTCTTTTTCTACGCTCCCCGGGAGAATGAACGGGCCGACCAGCCTCCGGAAGGCCTTATCGCCATAAATGCGGACACCCTTCATGCCGGGCTCCGCTTCCCGCTTCACCCGGCCATCTCCAAGCTACTCGCGGCCTGGAATCTGTCGATCACCCAGATCACCCCGAATGGGTGGAGCTACATCCTGGGGGCAATGGTCGCTCTTGGTCGGTGCGGGCTGCACCGTATGCCCACTCCGTCCGAGCTCAACTACCTATATTACACCGTGGCCTCGGTCGGGCGGATGAACCATGGGTATTACTCCGTGAAGCCCCGGGGTGGAGATGTCATTGTCTTCGGCATCGCGCCGAAGGTGACGCACTGGCAGGAAAGGTGGTGGTGGGTCGGCAGCGCCTGGGAGAGCATTGGCATAGACGGGCACACCATCCCGGTTCCACGAGAATATCGGGAGTGCAACCGTCGAGGTAAATACTGAATTTTTCTTCGTTTCTTAGTACTGATCTAATTCTTCTTTCATTGTGCAGGTTGCGCGGTACCAAATCAAGCCGACCTGACCGACGACTTCAGGCAGGCGCTTGCCTTGGTGAGATCCGAGAGCGTGGACAACCGCGACGTCGAACTTCTCAACGACGACGGGTACAGAAGGCTCTCCGGACTCCAGACTTTCCCGCGCCATTTGGATTTCGGTGGTAAGACTCTTTCCTGCCCGACTCTCCTTATACTCGTTCTCGCTTCTCGATTTCTAATCTTGTCACTCTTCTCGCAGAGCAACGCTTCCCGGCTGAATCCTCCACGCCATCGACCTCCCCGGCAGTTTCCCCAAGGACCGCAGCCGAGGCCGGCCAGGCAGCCATCCCGATCGTAAACGTCGAGTCGTCCGAGGAGACCGTCGACATGGCGCCCAAGAAGAATGCCTTGGCCAAGCTGGCGAAGCGGGGAGCCGTCCGTGCCGCCGGGGTGGTGATTCGCAGCCCGCCCGTGGCCCCGGTGCCCCCGACATCCTCCTCCCCGGCAGACGGGCAGCGCCCACACAAGCAGGCCCGGGTTGAAGGCTAGACATCCGTCGACCCGGCCATGGTGACGGTCAACCTGGACCCGGCGACTGGCGGGCTCGTGGCCGGCACCGTCGAGGCGACTTTAGGGGGCCCGGCCTCCCCTGCCCGCGATCGCAGCGACTTCTCATTCTTGGGCTGGGGCAATAACCTCACGTAAGTATTACGCTTTCTTCTCTAAGTTTTCTAGTCGTTTTTGTGATGTAGGATTTTTAACATGTCTTCTCTTCCCGTGTTCACGCAGGCCTGAGCCTCTGCCCCCGCCCGAGGTTCTTCAATTCCTGCGCTCGCAGGAACCTCCGTACTCGGAGGCCGTGCCCGAGTCTTGGCCGGAGGAACTACGCCGCGCCGTGCTGAATCTTCCCCGGTCCTGGACCCTCAACTGCCAGAAGGCCGCGAGGACCGTCTCGCTCGCCGATCGGATGAGGGCGGCGGCCATCCGTACCTCCCGCAACGCCATTGCCATGGAGGGCATTATGCTCGAATACGAGCGGGAGATGCGGACTGCCTCCTCCTACAGGGCAGCCTTCCAGACGAAGCGGGACGAAGCTACCCGCCTGGAAGAGGAGAACAAGAAGCTCCGGGAAGAGCTGGAGGCCGGCCGAGCGAGTCGGGCTGAACTAGAGGGGGTCCTCGAGGAGGAGAGGAGGAAGCGCGCCGAGGCCGAGGCGAGGATGGCTGAAGAAGTCCGCCAAGCCAAGGAGGCTCTCGCGGCGGAGGCGGAGAGGCGCCTGGAGTCCGAGCGTGCCCGATTGGCCGCTGAGGGCGAGTCGGCTGGGTCCATGGTGTACATCAATGCTTACGCCGACTCGATTCGCTCCCTACTCCGCCAGAATCCCCAGGCCGATTACTCCGGGCCTCTGGCCGATTTGAAGAGTTATGTCGAGTCCAATCCTCCCTCCCCGGACTATGATATCACGCTTAAGGACTTGGTCGATCGCGGGCTGGATCTGTCGTTCCTTGGCGACCCGGCGACCTTCCTTTACCCGCTTGCCGACGAGGAGGCGAATGAGGACCTGGGGGCGGTGGACGAGGCGCATCCATGATTTTTTCTTTTCTTTTGTTTTGTTAAGTTTGCTGGCCGCTGGCCGTCTTGTATTTTCTCTTTTCCTCAATGAAATTACATTGCCCTTCATTTCGCTTTGTCTCCTTGAACTTTTAGTTTTCCAGCCGGGTAAATAACGTAAATAACGTAATCGGATAATAAATAATAAAGGGTAGTGTTCTGGCCGAATGTCGGGTAGTGACTTTTACCGATCGCCCAAAAGAATTTACCAACGAATTAATTAATGAAGTGCTATAGCCGAATGTCGGGCAGCGACTTCACGAAGATGGGATTGATTTAACAACCGCTTTAAAGAATTAACCAACAGATTAATTAATGAAGTGCTATAGCCGAATATCGGGCAGCGACTTCACGAAGATGGGATTGTTTTACCAACCGCTTAAAGAATTAACCAACAGATTAATTAATGAAGTGCTATAGCCGAATATCGGGCAGCGACTTCACGAAGATGGGATTGTTTTACCAACCGCTTAAAGAATTAACCAACAGATTAATTAATGAAGTGCTATAGCCGAATATCGGGCAGCGACTTCACGAAGATGGGATTGATTTAACAACCGCTTATTAATTTTTACAAATTTGCGCTTCGAGTAGCGATTACAATGAGCTCCTACTGGTAGTATTTTTTTAGTAGGGAGGCGTTCCAAGGGTATTGGGCCGGGTTGCCCTCAAGGCTTTCCAGCTCGTAGGCTCCATTGGCGAGGCGGCTGGAGACCTTTAGGGGTCCCTCCCAATTCGGACCAAATGCCCCCTTGGGCTGCCCGACCGTCCGTCGGAGTACCAGGTCCCCGGTTTCGAACTCCCTGATCTTGATCTTCGAGTTGAAGTATTTTTCAGCCCGGCGTTTGTAAGCTATGTTTCTTTGTTCTGCGGACAGCCTTCTCTCCTCCAGCAGGTCCAACTCGTTTAGCATAGCCTGGTCGTTCTCGGTCCCCACGGGTTGTGAGGTGCGGAGGCTCGGGATGACGACTTCGGCCGGGATGACTGCCTCTGTTCCGAAGGCTAGAGCAAAAGGGGTCTCCCCGGTTGCGGTACGACATGTCGTTCTATATGACCATAACACTTCGGGTAGCTTGCTCGCCCATGTTCCCTTGCTCTCCTCCAACCTTGTCTTCAATGTGTGTTTGATTATCTTGTTTACCGCCTCGACCTGTCCGTTCGACTGGGGGTGGTAGGGTGACGAGAACAACCTCTTGATCTTGTGCTTTTGGCAGAATCTTTCTATCTCTAGTCCGTCGAATTGTTTCCCGTTGTCCGAAATGATTATCTGTGGGAGGCCGAACCGACAGATTATGTTGCGCCAGATAAACCTGATAACCTGTTCCTGATCGATCGTTTTCAGTGATTCCGCCTCCGCCCATTTGGTGAAGTAATCCACGGCGACAATTGCGTACTTGACGCTGCCCGGGGCCGTAGGCAAAGGGCCAATGAGATCGATCCCCCACTTTGCGAACGGCCACGGGCTCAGAATTGAGGTGAGCTCGGTTGGGGCCTGATGGATTGCCGGTGAATAGATTTGACACTTGTGGCATGCCCGTGCGTAGTTGATTGCGTCCTTCTTTAGGGTGGGCCAGAAATATCCTTGTCGGATAACCTTCTGGGCGAGCACCTGGCCGCCGGCGTGGTTCCCGCAGCGTCCTTCGTGGACCTCTACCAAGATCTTCCTTCCCTGCTCCTGTGTTACGCATTTTAGGAGGGGCAGGGCGAAGCCTCTTTTGTACAAGTGGTCCCCGATGATCGTGTACCGGGCCGCCCGGAGCTGCAACTGTCTTGCCGCCACCCGGTCGACTGGGAGTTGGCCGTCACGGAGGTATTTCAGGATGGGGGTCATCCAGCTGTCTTCCGCCTGCCCCAGGCTACTCACCCGCTGGTTCGAACTCGTAGGGGCGGTCAGGTAAGTAACTGTGATCTGGGACATGTCGGCTGCCCCTTCGGATGTTGCGAGGCGGGCAAGTGCGTCCGCTTGAGTATTGTCGAGTCGGGGTACCACCTCTATGCATACTTGATCGAACTTTTCGAGCAGGTTCTTGGCTAATCCCTGGTAGGCCAACATCCTATCGCTGCGCGCCTCGTATTCTCCTGATATTTGACATGTAACGAGCTGTGAGTCGCTGTAGACCTGGAGTCTTTTCACTCCCATGGCCATGGCCATTTCCAGGCCGTTAATTAATGCTTCGTACTCGGCCTCATTGTTGGTCGCGTGGAAACCGAATCTTATGGCTGTCGTGAATGACTGGCCGAACGGGCTCAGGAGGACAATTCCCGCGCCTGCCCGCGTAGTTGTGGAGGATCCGTCAACGTACATTTTCCAAGGTGGCTGCTCGATCTTGGACATCGCCTCCGGGTAAGTGAGCTCGACTATGAAGTCGGCCATGGCTTGGCCTTTGATGGATGTTCGGGGAGCGTATGTGACTCCGAATTGCCCGATCTCAACAGCCCACTTGAGGCACCTGCCCGCCGTGTCTGGCCGATGTAGTACTTGGCGAAGTGGCATTGTTGTCAGTACTTCTACTTGGTGATCAAAAAAGTATGGGCGTAACTTGCGTATGCTCATTACTAGGGCGTATGCTAACTTTTCCAGGGGTGGGTACCGTAGCTCGGCGTCGTGAAGTGTCTGGCTGACATAGTAGATTGGCAGATGTGCCTGCCCCTCAGCCCGCACTAGCACGGCGCTGAGAGCTGAGTCCGACGCCGCCAAGTATAAGAAAAGCTTCTCGCCGGGGACGGGTTTGGCCAACACCTGGGCGTTTGATAGGTACGCTTTCAAGTTATTGAAAGCGAGCTGACTCTGGGGAGTCCAGTTTAGTTTCCCCTTCCGTATGCTGTCGAATAAAGGCTTGCATCGGTCCCCCATGCGGGAGATGAAACGGCTGAGAGCAGCCAAGCTGCCCGTCACCCTCTGCACCTCCTTCACCGTGCGGGGAGGGCTCATGTCGAGGATCGCCTGTACCTTGGTCGGGTTTGCCTCAATTCCCCGCTGGCTGACCATGTGCCCTAAGAACTTGCCCGACTCGACGCCGAAACTGCACTTTTTCGGGTTGAGTCTCATCCGATACTTTCTCAAGATCTCGAATGTTTCGGCTAGGTGTGTGAGGTGGTCTTCTTTCTTCTCGCTCTTGACGACGATGTCGTCGATATATACCTCCATGGTCGCCCCGATTTGATCGTGGAACATGTGGTTGACCAGCCTCTGGTAGGTTGCCCCAGCGTTCATGAGCCCGAATGGCATCCGCTTCCAAAAATACATGTTTTTCTCGGTGAGGAAAGTTGTGTGTTTCTGGTCGTCTGCGGCCATCGGGATCTGGTGATAGCCGGCAAATGCGTCCATGAAAGTGAGCATCTCGTGCCCGGCCGTGCTGTCCACCAGGTGGTCGATGTGTGGCATCGGGAAGTGATCTTTTGGGCAAGCTTTGTTTAGGTCCGTGAAATCGATGCACAGTCGCCATGTGTTGTTGCTCTTCTTGACGAGTACGGCGTTGGATACCCATTGAGGCTTGTCGTCGGGGTCGACCATCCCGATGAGTTTGTTGTCGATTAGCTTTTTGACTTCGGTGGCAATGATCGCGTATTTGTCTGGGCCGAATTTCCTTCTTTTCTGTGAGATCGGCTTGCGGGATGGATCGATGTGCAGTTGGTGTGAACATACGGCTGGATCGATCCCGACCATGTCCTCATGGGACCAGGCAAACACGTCTAAGTTCTCTTCTAAAAATGCGGTCATCTTTGCCCGCAACTCGCCGGACATTGACGAACCGAGTTGGACACTTACTTCTGGCCGACTCTTCATTGTGACCGAAATTAATTCTTCGATCGGACTGGCTCCACGTTCGCCGTAGCGTGGATCGTCGATCTGCCCCGTTAGGGTTTTGTCAATCTCCATGGGTTCGTACCCGAGCCTTGGCTCCAGGTCGACTTGGATGTTCTCAAAAGTTTGCGAATCTTCTTCCATTGGGTGGGCATCGGGTGGGATTTCTTCGTCTATTTCCATGTCTCCTTCCCCGATTGTGCAGATATAATCTAGATTTGCAAAATTTGAAATAACATCGATATACGCCAAACATCCGCGTGCCATTTTCTGATTTCCTTTAAGAGTTCCAACCTTCCCGGAGGGGGTTGGGAACTTGATACAATAATAGAATGCTGAGGCGGCGGCTTCGAACTCGTTCTCGAATGGCCTGCCGAGAAACCCGTTATAGGTTGACGGCTGGTCGACAATGATAAAATCGAGCTGTTTCGAAGCCTTAACCTCAGCGTCTATACTAGAAACTAATTCTACGGCTAGCCTAACTATCCCGTAGGGTTTCACTGTGGCGTCGCCGAAGCCTTTGATAACCTGGTCGCATGGCTCCACATACCTCTCAAAGGAGCTGTCCAGCTGGTCGAATGCGGCTTTGAAGAGGATGTTGCAGTAGGCCCCGTTGTCGACGAGCATGCGATGGACGGTGACGCCCATGATGTTGACGGACACGACTAGGGCGTCGTGGTTCGGGTAGATGACCCCGGTGTGATCCTCCTCCTTGAAGGCGAGGAGGTTTGATTCCTTTGCCGTCGTGTTGACCGGCAGGGCGATTTGATGGACATTGTCCATCGCTCGCAGCTCGCTCTTCTGTCTGCGGTTGGAGAGCGAGGTGGTAGGTGCGAAGCCTCCCACCGGGGAGAGCATGTTGACCGCCCGTCGGGCCTGATGTTCCGGCATCGGTGGGCATATAAGGGCCGCGTCCCGGTTTGGCTCCACGGGGTGGGCAGCGGCCTGAGCCTCCGGTCTAGCCGCTGGCCTCTTCACGAACTCCTCCAGCTTCCCCTCCTCGAAGAGTCGCCAGAGTTGCTTTAGGAGGTCGCGGCACTCACTCGTGTTGTGCCCGACGGTTTGATGGTAGTGGCAGTACTTGTTGGGGTTGAGCTGCACCCCCGGTTTGTGGACCCACGGCCGCGCCTTGGGCATCATATTTTTGTCCCGGATCTGCACATAGACGTACTCCGGGGTGGCCGACAATTTTTCGGCCAGCTTCACTTCGACGGAGTCGAAGGGCTTGAAAGGCTGGGGAGCCCGGTAGGAAAAGTTCCTCCGGCTTGATGTGGTGCCTGCCGAGGCGCGTGGTTTCTCCTTCTCGGCAGGGGTGCTCTCGCCCAGCCGCTGTGCCAGGATGTCCGCATTGTAGATGATTTTTCCGGCCCGCTGCCGGAACTCCGCGTAGGACTTGGGGTAGTCCTTGTTCATTGACTTCCATAGCTTGGTTTTTAGGCGGAGTCCGCCTATGATCCCGACGAGCTTGACCTCGTCCCCTACGGGCTCGCCCTCCATGATGATGCGATCTACCCGGTCGATGTACGCCCGGTCAGTCTCGTCTTTCCCCTGGGCCAAGTTGGCCATGCGGTTGGCGCCGGCCATTCGTGGCGCCATCGAGGAGAAGTGCTCCAAGAACAGTTCCCCTAGCTGGTGGAACGAAACCACCTTCCCCGCGGGAAGCGAGGAGTACCACCGGTGAGCCCTGTCCCCCAAGGTTAGCGGGAACATCCTGCACTGGGTGGCATCTGTTGCCCCCATGGAGATCATGTAGGTGGAGTATTTGCTGAGATGGGTGACGGGGTCTGTTTCCCCGTCATATTGGCCCACGGCGGCCACGTTGATTTTTGGTTGGGCCGGGGCCCGCACCAAGATGTCTGCGAGGGGCGAGTTGGGCATGTAGGGGACATGATGTTGCCCGTCCCGCCTCTCGAGCTTGGCCTCGAGGTCCGAGACCTTTTTTAGGATGGCGGCCATGGCGTTGTCGGCCGCGGGGGGAGAACGGGGACGAGGGTTGTCCCCCAAGCGGTCACGGACCGACGGCCTCGGGGCCGTGTCGTTGTGACGCCTAGGAGATCGTGCCTGTTCTCGCTCCCGGGGCCTGGAGCTGGCGTTGGATTCGCAAGGTCGGGCAGCTCCCCGAGCCTGGGTTCCCAACCGGGAGAAGACCGATCCTGCAGGTCGGCGAGAAACCCGTTGCGAGTCGGCCTCCTCGTCGAGGCGCCTCTTTAGATTCTGAGGCCGAGGGTTGCTGGCGGCCCTCCTGGCCGCCTCTTGCTCCTGCCGGGGCTGGCAGGTGGCCCTGCTCCGGGCTGGCTCCTTTCCAGGTCGGTGAGTGCGGATAGGAGCGGCGTCGATCTCGGCCTGACGGCGCTCGATCATGGCCCTTGCGGCCTGGAGGTCCTCCGAAGTTCTTATGGCCGACAAGAACTCGAAAGGACCCTGAAGGGTCTCCGCCGTGGCCGGAGCCGGAGTGGCGGTTTCGCCGATGTCCTCGACTTGTTGCTGGGTTCGTGTGGCCTTCGAAGTGGTCATTTTTTAGAGATAGTGGATGGGATTTCGTTCGAGGTGACTAGATAAACGAAACCGAGTGTACTTCGATATTAGTCACCCTCCTTCTAGCGCCAAAATGTTGACAGCGATTTATGATTGGTCTCGCTGCCGGGTTCCTAACGGGTAGGATTTTGATATTAATGATGACAGGTAGTAATAAATGTGAGAGTAAATGAGCTCTCAAGTATGTTTTTGCAATAAATGTGATGTGTCCTACAAATTGGCATTCAAAGCCCTATTTATAATGTACAAGGTGGGGGTTCCCCAAGCTTGGTAGGTGGACTCGTGGGCCCCTCCTGCTCCTAGCTGGAAGGTAATGAGTGGCTACAGCCTCCCCTACGAGCCAATGAGGAGACGCCACGTGGCACTGTCACCCCTGAGGTGATTGGACTTGGCCTCAACTGCCCTCTTTGACCCTGTCACATCCTCTGGATTGATGGCACTCGACGTCCTCTCACAGCTGGCGCGGCCTGGGGTCGGGTAGACGGGTACTCGGGTACCGAGAATCCAGCCCGGACGAAAATGCCCCGGTTGGCCATTTGCGAGCAGGCGGGTAGAGTACATCCACAGGGGCTCGTCGCTGGCCGCCCGGTATCCGGGCATGTGGATTAAGTACCCTTCCCGGCCGATCACAGAGTCTTATGTCGGGCAGCCTCTGGGTCCCCGCCCGTCTGTCTGACCGGTCGAAAGACTGTTCTCCTCCGAGCCCGCTACAGCGATGGGCCTGTATCCGATACCCGATGGATCGGGTAGTAAAATATCGTATGTAACAGAAATCATAGCTGCATTTTTTTGTATTTAAATTCATTTGATTTAATGTATAGATTTTTTTTTTTTTGGTCCAAAATGCAATTTTTATACTACCTCCATCCCATAACACTCTTCACAGTTGATTTTTTCTTGTGTTTTAGTGAGCGAATTTTCTATTAGTATTTAAAATGATAAAATGATTTTTAAGTTAATTTATAATAGAGGAGAGATAGATCTATTATACCATACTTTAAAAATCACTTTATCATTTTAAATACTAATAAAAAACTTGCTCGCTAAAACACGAGAAAAAGTTAACTATGAAGAGTGTTTGGAGACGGAGGTAGTACTATATAAATAAATTCTTGCCCCCCTCCATAATTTCTTGCAAGAATAAATATCTTGGGTAGATGGTGTACAATTAATCTATTATTCAATAAAAGCAATTAATATTATTTGTTGAAAACAACTAAAATCTATTAATTAATATTGTTCAATGAAATAACTAATAACATTTAAAATTGTACTTGAGTTGTATGATACAATTAATGCATATAAGACTTTGTCTTCTTACAAATTATTCGCCTTTTGCCCTATTAAAACACTACAAGAAAATAAAAAATTATCTTGAAGTTTTTCAACAAGAAAATTTTCGCTGTGAAATCGTATATGACTTGCCTACAAATTTTTTTAAGCATGTAAGCACCTTCAATATTCCTCAACCTACAGGAAAATTGCCTACAAAACCAATTTGCTTACAAAATAAAATTGTCAGATATTAATTACCTACAAGCAATTTGCCTAAAAAAAAATTACCCACAAATAATTTGTCTGCGAAAATTTCATAGGCAAATTTCTTTGTTGGTAAAGAATAAAAATGTATATAATTATAAACCTATGTATACCATTTCGTAAATAATTTCCACTCCGAAGTCTTTTTTTTTTAAAAAAATTTGTAATCATATTAACAATTCAGTAACAAATTTACATGTTGTTGCAGTGAAACCCTTATTTGTCATTTTCTACCGTTCCATGCCTACTTATTTTTCTATCATTTATTCATATCTACGTAAAACACCCAACTCTTTACCTACCATTGTTCCAACTCATCCACCACCATACTCAGCTTAAGTGAAGGGTAAAGTGGACATTTTCACATAAAAAATTGGATGTTTTCTTTTTCAATAAATTATGGAGGGAATTTTTGTTTCCACTTGAAAATTGACCAAGTTTAATTAAGTGGTGAGGATATTTATCTTTCTGGATGCAAATTATAGCTTCACCCATATATCTATTTTCTATAAGGTCTCAACTATTAACATCCACAAAATTATTTTATATATATTATTTATTCTATAATTGTGTTTGACTGTACAAAGAATTAAACAAATATTATACCCCTCAACTTATAGGTCACACAAAATACCTGACAGTGTCCATTATGTTCAGAATTCATTCAAGTTGTTTTAGGTCACACTAATTTGTTCTTTACTCACCTACCTCTATTACAAGTCCCTACCCCCAAATTAATTATATACCTCAATTTATGGTCAAACGTTCTCATCTCCATTCTGCTTATTCCATCCCTCTCTCTCATTCTCACCCTCACTCCCCCCTAAAGAAAAAAAAAAATGAAGGTGCTTCTTGCAACAGTTCTCCTATTGGCTCTTGTTTTCAGCTCTTCACTAATTGAAACCACAATGGCAGCTTCAAGTAAGTCATCTTGTATTATTATCTAACTAATTAACCAAAGCAAGAAAATATCGAAGAAAGGCTTCAGAGAATAAACATAAACATCAAATTTTCCTATAATATTAATCCAAACAAATTAAACATGTTTTTCATAAGCAATTATTATTATGCATCACTTTATTGTCAGTATAAGCTAAAATAATTATGCATCACCTCTTTATAAGTATGAATATTTAGATGAAAGAAAAAAAAAATTATGGTATCAAAACCAGAAAAATTATACCCACACGTTGTGAATTCAATTCCCATAAAAAAAACAACTCCAACAATATTAGAATGTTCACTCATTAGTTCTTGTACCAAATGGAGAGACTATTCAAATTCAAAAAAAATATTTGAATACAACTATTTTTTTTAAGTTGTTCGCATATGAAAGTGGATGTATGAAAATAACGTTTATATTAATCACTCGTTTTTTTCATTTCACCATGGCATAAATGTGGACAACGCATTATACACGTGTCGGATTCATGATTTTAAATTTAGATATACAAAAGATAATTATTAAATTATTATGGCTAATTTATAATAAGATGGGTACACACATTTTTAGATTTTTGTATTTTTTACGAATGAGAATTTTACAATGGTACCGACAATTCTACCCACAAAGGAATTTCCCCTCATTTAAAATTTAAAATTTATAGAGAATATCAAACCAATTTATTTATATTAATTTTGTAATAGAAAATTAATATTCTGGTATTAAATATTTGTTAGTTAACTTTTTTTTTAGTAGTTGATTGCGGTAAGAAATGTGGGGAGAGATGTTCAAAGGCAGGAGTGAAGGAGAGATGCTTGAAATACTGTGGAATCTGCTGTAAGGAATGCAACTGTGTGCCTTCCGGTACTTATGGAAACAAGCATGAATGCCCTTGCTATATGACCAAGAAAAACTCCAAAGGCCATCCCAAATGTCCTTAAATTATATTACTATTTAATTATATAAGAGACGTACGTTTGAATCATGGAAGGTATATATATTCCCCTTGATTAAATATTATTATTGGGGTAATATTTGATGCTAGAAAAATAATTATACCTTCCTCTATATATATGTATCTATGTATGCCTTTCTTTGAAGGCCATGATTGTGCGACATATAGTATTTTACGGGAAATGAGAATATATTTTTGCATCCTTTAAAAATTAATAAAATATAGAGTGAAAATAGTACATACATGAATCATGAAAATATATTAATTGTTTTCTCTAAAAAATATTAGTTGTTTTCACTAAAGGGTATTAGTTGTTTTCAGTTAAAAGTATAAGTTGTTTACTGAAAACAAACTAAGACTCTATAGTGAAAACAACTAATATTTTTCACTGAAAATAATTAATACTCTTTAGTGAAAACGACTAATACCCTTCAATAATTTATATGTAAACCAATTTCACTTTATACATACTCTTAAAAATTATAATATGGGCAGTATTTAAATTATTATAAGATGGATATTTACAGATAACTTTTTAGCTACAAATTACCTTAATTGCTTAGTAAATTAACTAAACATAATACTAATTTTTATAATTATTTAAAGATCCTTATAATGTGAAGAAACCCATAAAACTCGCGTGGTTTATGACAAGGATCAAAATGTCGGTTCTTGAAAAACTAGGCTTTTTTATTTTTATTTTTCTCTTTTTGAAAGGATAGGCGTTTCAAAATTGAAGAAGAGATGAATATGGATTTAAAGAACTTTCAAATGGATCTTTGTACATACATATTTCGACTAGTCAGACTTGATGGAAGAAATCCATAGATCGTGTATAGCTTGTGTCAAGGATCACAACTCATAACAATAAAATAGGCGTTTCAACCAATCATCATATTCTCAATCCGTGTAAAATGATCAACGTTATTTAATTAGTTCGTTTTTTGAAAATGGATTTGTTTCTTAAAACAAAAATAATTACTTATATTTACGGCCATTCATATATATTTATTGAGTAGGTCTTGTATGAGACCGTCTAATGGTGAATCTCACACATGATATTTTTAAAACAATTTATATTTGACAAAGTATAGAGTGAAAATGGTTTATACATGAACCATGGAAGGGTATTAGTTGTTTTCACTAAAGAGTATTAGTTGTTTACACTAAAAAATATTAATTGTTTATTGAAAATAAACTAAGACTTTTTAGTAGTAACAACTAATACTCTGAAATAAAAACAATTAATACTATTTGATGAAAACAAATACTAATATTTTTCGATAATTCATGTTTGAACCAATTTCACTCTATATATACACTTTATATTTTACTTGATTTGACTAGAGCCTACACTTTATTTTTTGGACGGAGAGTCTTTATACATATTTCGACTAATTAAAAGTACTAGTAATAATTATGTGTAATCATATAAGTGTATCACAACTTATACACTCCGTCCAAAAAGTGTTAGACAAAAAGTCGAACTTTTCTTTAGAATATTTTTTAGATGAAGTGTTATAAAATATAGGAGTATATATAACTTAGGCCTAATGGGTCATCTGATTAAAAAGTTCAAATATGAGTTTGAGTTTGGTTAGACCACCTCCAATCCTGAATAAATATGTGGCAAAGATAATTTGCCATGAGGCAAATACTCACAAGTTATAAATAGTAAATGGTAAATTAGCCGCGAATTATTATAAACAAATATTTGATATAATATAAAATTAAAATAAAATATATTAAGAATATTCTTTGGGAACTTAGGATATTCTCATTAAGTTAAACTTTGAATTCAATTTTTGGAGAAAATTACTGCTTGAGACAAATTTGGTGACATTGGTGGCACATTTCCTCCTTAGTTTGATATAATGTAACCTATTCAACTTGTTTTGATTTGAAACTTAATAAATGGGTATTAAACTTCTCATTACTTTATTAGTGAGGTAGGTTATTCAATCGGAACCACCACAAAACCATGGTCAAAGTAAAAGTTTGTATTGACTATATTTTCAGAAATAACTCGGCATTATAAGTCGCCTATTAAAGAATTCTCGTCTCTTGACTTCTCATGGGTTAGATCGAAATTCTTGTATCAATTTTTTATGCGGGAATTAATATAGAATGAGTGAATTTTAAATATGAATAATAATAAATTAATTAAACTTAAACAAAATTTCTCAATCCAATTCCCAAGTGGTGACATTTAAGCTACGTAGCTCACTACTAGTAGGTGAAAATGACCAAGTATAGAGTAAAATGGTTCATACATGAAATATTGAAGGGTATTAATTATTTTTACTAAAGAGTGTTAATTGTTTTCATTGAAGAATATTAGTTAATTTCACTAAAAAATATTAGTTGTTTAGTGAAAATAAACTTATAATCTTCAACGTAAACAACTCATACTATTTAGTGAAAACAATTAATATTCTATAGTGAAAACAACTAATTTCCTTTAATGAATCATGTATGAACTAATTTCACCTTATAGCCTCACCTCTTCGGCCGCCACTCCCTCAGCCGACGTAAAAAATTCGAGGCATAGAGCCTCTAATTCTTGAGCAGTTGTCGTCAATTGCTCCCTAAGGTGAGCAATTTCATGATTCCTAGAATTATGTTTGAGAGGCATTACAACAGGAGTTGTTACTGACTCTAGATACCAATTGACGCAGCAAGAGCGTAAATCCATTGATTATGAGAATACCCGGATAATACGTAAAAAAATAATTAACATGTTAGTTTCATTGATTAAATAAATACTGAAGAGACAACAATAAAATACGTCAAAAGAGATAAAACTCAATATTTTATTAATTCAATAAACAACTGAATCCTTAGACTTATATTTATAATACTAAATAACTTAGAGCACAAGAAATATAATAACCGAATATAAATAAATCTAACTAAATAAAATAACAAAGAAAATATATCTTCTTTATCCTCCAAATTTTCATACAATGATCTCCACTCCATCACCATCCCACCCCAAAAAAATGTATTCCCTCTATCTCTAAATTACGGAAAAAACTATTTTTTACACTCTAAAATTAACTACTTACAAAAATTTCTAATTTAAACCTCATGTCAATCCAAAATATACCGTTAAACAATAAACAAAACTCACCTAAATAAAGTAAAATTGCTCAATATATCCTCAATTTCATCCCTTTTAATACTAATATACAATTTTTTTTATTAAAATATATGCATTATTCCATATGAGCAATTTAAAAAGGGACAGATGGGTTATATAATAATATTACTATTATTGAAATCTAGATAAATAAATTTATTTCACATCCTTCTACAAATTTAAACTTCTAAATAAAATAAAATTATTTTAGAATACCAGTATTAAACACTCACGTCCGTCCACACGTCCTAAGATGAAACCCGCTTGACATCCATGAAATGGAACTCTTTCAACTATAAGTGTGAATTTGACATCCAAATTTTAGATCAAGACCATTATATTAATTTCGGGGAATAAACATTGCGAGTGAAAATTAAAATATAATAGATTATAAGACATTATTTTCTGGGACCATATTATATTAATTACTATTAATGGCTAAACAAATATCTAATTAAAAAAAACATTTTTCACATCAAATTATCCAAATCATAAAGTTTGGATCTTGAAACTTTCCCCACCCACTCGATGTTTAAAGGATCAAAAGGAGAGGTGGAAAAAATAATGAACATATATAAATAAACTAAAAAAAATCAGCAAATTGGGTCCAACTTGAAAATGAATGTATATATATGACCCCGTGCCTTGTGGGGCCCAAGAAGAAAATACTGATAGGCCGTTATTTAGCTAAAATATTAACTCTGTTTTTTAATCTCGACTAACATTCAATATAATATGCGAGTAGCGTCGTAACCTTGCCACCTTGGTAATGACAATATTGCCACTGAAATTGTCAATTTAAACAACTATTCCTGAAATGTAGATAAATTTTAAAAACATTTCACGTAAAATTAAAATTTCAATTGAAAATATAGATAAACGATATTAAAGCATGTATATGAATTTATTCACCTTTATAGTGATATCGATATCAATAAGAATTTTATGTTGAAATATCATTATGTCCATATTATGTTTTATTAAGGGTTAATATCAGTTTTGGTCACCAAACTTTACCTCAATTTCAGTTTTGGTCACTGAATTTCACTTGTCATAAAAATTGGTCACTAAGCTATACTTTTTTAATCACTTTTGGTTAGGGTCTCAGTTGACCGTTAGTCAACTAACGGAATACGTTAGGGTTAATATCAATTTTGATCATCAAACTATACCTCAACTTCAATTTTGGTCACTATGTTTTATTAGTCACCAAAATTGATTGCTAAACTATATTTTTTTAATTATTTTTTGTCAAGACGTCAGTTGACTGTTAGATAACTAACAAAATAAGTTATTTAAAGTGCATAATTCAATTTTTTGAATTTAATAATGTTGGGACCCCACGGATTGACCACGATCTCCTATTGGTATGATATTGTTCGCTTTGAGCCGAACCCGCACAAATTTATTGTTGGGCTTCTTCAAAATGTCTTATATCAATAAAAATATTTGTCCATCTTTATTTACCTCATGCTCCTCCCTTGTAAATCCGATGATGGATATTGTTTGCACCCAACAAATAAATAAAACCTAAATTTTAAAAATAGTTTAAACAATAAATATACCAGCTTTAAGATTTTTTTTATGTTAATAAATTAAATTATTTTAAAAGTTTCTAATTTTAATAAATTAAATTATTTTTATTATATAAATTTTGATTATAATAAAAATAAATTATTAAATAAATATTGTCTAAAATATAAAAAAATATTTAATATTATAAATGAATCCTAAATTTAATTTTACAAAATTATTATAAAAGAAATACACCAAATACTCACACTGTAAAATAAATTACTTCAAATACTCCTTTCGTACCATAATTTGTTTGTTAAATTAATATTTATATTTCAATTATAATTTTAAATATTTTTTGAAATTATTTTTTAACATTTGTAGATAACTTAATTATTTTTTACCAAAATATATAATTATAAATAATTTAATTTATTAAAATAAGAAACTTCTAAAATAATTTAATTTATTAAATAAAAAAAATTCTATTTATTGTTTAAACTATTTTTAAAATCTATATTTTATTAAATAAACAATTTCAAAAACTTAAATTTTGCACCCTAAATGACTTATTATGTTAGTTGACTAGGTCAACTGATCTCCTAATAAAAAATAATTAGCTTAGTGACCAATTTTGATGTCTAAGTAAAATTTAATGACCAAAAGTGAAATTGAGGTAAAGTTTGGTGACCAAAATTAATTAACCCTAACTTATTCCGTTAGTAGACTAACGGTCAACTGACGCCCTAATTAAAAGTGATTAAAAAAGAATAGTTTAGTGACCAATTTTGACGACGAGTGAAATTCAGTGACCAAAACTAAAATTAAGGTAAAGTTTAGTGACCAAAACTGATATTAACCCTTTTATTAATATATATTGAACTAATCTTTTTTATAAAGTTGAAGTACAGTTAACAATATACTCACTCCGTCTCTGAGTAAACTTCCCATTTACTTTTCGGGTCGTCCCCTAGTAAATTTCGCATTCCATAAATGGTAAAAACAACACTCCAGTACATATAAACTTTAACCTTTAAATTCATACAATATTACTAAAGTGTCACTCATTCAATTCACTTTTCAACACTATTCATTACTTTATCCCAAAAGTCAACATGTGACCCACCATATATTAATAAACAAATACACTTTCTTAAACCATTCATAAAAAATAAACGGGGAATTTACTCGGGGACGGAGGGAGTATACGATAATAAGTATATATTTGTATATATCATATATATTATATACACTCTTCCCCAATTAATTTACACACTTTCTTCAATATACACTTATTTACTCTAACACAATTAATGCACTTGGATTAAAATAAATACAGTAATACCCCAAAAAATAGGTCAACGTGTTAATAAAATTGAAGTCAAAATCCAAGTACATGTCATGCACTTTTGTGTTAAAATTAATTTAACTTAAATGCCTCTACTTTATCACTTTAATTTCGTGCGTGAAAATTAATTTAGCACTGAAAGAATTATTAAAATTGTATTTGTAAATATAAAATAGATGAGAAGGGGGCAGGGTGGGACAACCCAATAAGTAGAAGCAAGGAAAATTTTAGGGAACAGATCATATTGTCAATCCTTACCTGCAAGGTGCAGGCATAAACTACATAGAATAACTCTTGTAACATAAGAGTGAGGGTTCCACAACAGGGCGAAGCAATAACATATTCAACAACATTATTACAAACATTCTCTACCCTGCCCACTCCAATTCCCAAGACTAGGAATACTTAACTAATAAATGACAAGAATTACAGCTAGACACAAAAGGGTATCTTCTGATAGCCACCAAAATGACAGAAAGGATAATCTACAAGCCCTCAGATATTTATACCACCTTCAATCTGTACAACACATTTAGTAGCCATGGTTATCCTTATTCTTCTGAAACCATTCCAGAATCTTCTTCCCATATATGTTGCTTTGCATGGATGCTGCATTCTCTCTGATCAACTTCTCCAGAGCGTAGAAAACGGCCCCCTGTAAGCGAGCAGTGAGGAGTGCGTTAGCAGCTATTGAACGAAAAAAGGAACATTCCGTTAAAGTGGATGGTATATTTTCTTACCCTTGATACAGACAATGCTTTCTGAACGACGAAATTGCCATAAGGATCAAGAAAGAGCATTGAAGCATTCTGGAGGAACTCCACGATTATCATTTTGGTATAATTCTCTCCAGATGACACCAAGAACTTCTCCACCACGTTGCTTGCGAATTTGTTGCACGAGAGGGAGACGAAACGGCCACGGAATTGCCTCATGAGATCTGATGTGGCTTCCGGAAACTTCATCCCGAGCAGGTGTTGCACCACATAGTTTCTGAAAATTATTGAAAAGGACAAATAATAAGGCTGATAAGACAAAAAAATGAGCCACAAATTTGATAAAAGTAAAAAGTCAAATAGTAGCATTTTTCCAATTATACCCATAAGGGTCTTCAGCTAGGTGGACAGCATTTGCTACTATCTCGTTTATCAAACGTTTTCTTGCTTCTCCACTTGAATTTTCTACGCACGACTGTATCACACAGCACCCGCTTTTGTTCGTTCCAATTTGATAGCAGTTGTCTGCAATCGCAATGATGAGTTTCTGCAAGTTGAAATCCAAAAATCAGCCACATGATTGAGTTCAAAGGAATACATTCATATAGTTAACATTTTATGTGATGAAAAACAGCCATTGACATATGAAGCACTTATATGGTAACTGTAAAAGAGTACTATGATTCTAGGGCAGTGAAACTTTATAGGACACAATATATGGATGCTAACAAGTGGGAAACACAAACTAACAAGATTATTAACTAACGACATTTAGAAATGCGTACATATCATTTAACAAAGATTTCTTCAGAAAATACATCTGCTTATAACCATGTTACATCCATATTGCATCATTAGTGAATTATGTATTAAGAATCTCTCTCTCTCTGAAATTTAGGGATTAAAGCTGGATGAAGATTGTCACCCAGCAGGATTGCGAAAGAGTTCTTAAAGCAGCACAGTTTATCGACTACATATAACTAGAGCAAGCTTCGGCACACAGAAGCCTTACCAATATTCCCTCTTTTCTGTTTCCAGTCAATCAAACAATAAAAAGATTAAATAAACTAAATGTGCAAGAATCAAAATTAAATAGAAAAAAATGTGTTTAGGACAAGCATTTTGTTCCCTGACCTCTACTTCACATATAGGATCAAACTTCGATTCACATAATTGGCAAGAAATCGACCATAAAAGATGCATAGTGATAGTCAACAAAATCACATGAGGGACATAGAAATTTCTAAAGCATAAGCTATGTCAACTGGACAGCCCAAATACGGAAAAAAAAAATGATGTTAGCAAGTAATCTATTTCTCTGAAGTTCTTGTTAACCAATCAATATCAGTTCCATCATACAATTCACAAAGAACCTTCATCATAGAAGCAGCTCAAACTTTCAGCTTGGTTTTGAATAAATACTGCACTTCTCACTGTCAATGTTACCAAGTTTATGGCCAATTTAAAGGCGAAAACAGTAGTAATTATTCAACAAAGCATAAACTCACAATACCCTTAGTATCACTAGGTAGAAAATCCTCAAAGCATAGCATGATAACACATAGGCTTAGGGGGTCATTTACTTATTTGATACTAATACGAACCCTTACCCTTGAAGGGGATTAGCTAGTTTTAAATTGCTTAGTAAAATCCATTAAAATCAATGGGAACATTTCTGCAGGTGAAGCAATATAATATCATTATAAAACAGGACCACTTGTCCATTATTTCATATAGTAATCTAAGCTACCAATATTTTAATACCTTAACATATTCACTAGAGAATTTTTTAACACACTGCTGAATAACATGTTGGCCATTGGGATCAGTGGACAAGGCAAAAGCACCAGGCACCAAAGAAGACACCATCAAAGATATCTGCAGAGGTGTGGTCAGTTTCTCCAGCAACTTTTGTATTGCCCTAGCCCTGAATACCATTAAATCAGTCAACATAAATGGTTATAAAATTGAATCTTGAAATGCTTAAATTCAACTAATTCATACCCATATGTGTTGAGACATAGGTTAATGAAGTTAGCTGGGTGACTAATGAGGGAGGATAGGATCCTATCCCTCTGATACTCATCACAGGCAGCAAAAAACTTGACAACAAATTGACTCCCAAATTGACTCCTTAACAAATCACTTGAATAATCCAACACCTCTCGCAAAATCAAGTCAATTTGTTGCTCACTCAACCCCGCATCCAATGCCAGATTCAGAGAACTGTTTTGATCTTTGGCTAAGGAGAGAATTCCTGCCCTAGGGGTTGATTCTTGATACCAGTGAGGGCTGCTGTACAGAGAGGGCCCAAAATTGCCCTGTTGCTGGTGGGAAAAGGGCAAAATTGGGATATTTCTTGAAATTTGTTCCTTGCCATGCAAGATAGTAGGGCAGTCAAAATCTTGTCTTTGATGAACATTCATCGACCCATCACGATCATCATATGGGTTTGACTCCGGGACCCAAATTCCATCCGGGCCCACGCCCGAATCTGGGTGGGCCCAGGAGAGGCCAAAGGGCCCATCGACAATGGCGGTGCCGTTTTGCGCCGGAAAGCAATGCGAAGAAGACGACGCCGAGTTTTGACGACCGAGGAACGGCGGCGCAGCCACCGCACCGCTGCTCTGCGCCGGAGCCCAGTATGGAGAAAGCTGATTTTCTATCGGCGAAGGGAATGGATCGAACGGTCCCTCGACGACGGGAATGGTGGATGGGCCGCCGAGCAACGGCAGCCGCCAGTAATCGGGGGATAGGGTGAGGCCAGCAAAGGCGGATTCAAAGTCTGGGGAGCGGGGTGTGATTGAAGGGGTTTGTGGGTGATCGACGGCGAAAAGGTGGTAGGGGTTAGTATTGAGGAAGTATTTTTCCGGTGATTGGGTCGACGGAGGACAAGGGTTTTCCAGGATTTTGGCTTCCATGGCAAGATTTGATCTCTGAGAGCGAAATTTCCTCAGAACGATTTATGGGGTTTGTTAAGGGGTTTTACGCGTATTTATAGATAATTACTCCTTCAAAGGTTTGTTGCTATTGGTTGCTTTAATTAATCAGGTTATTTAAATTGATTTTTTATAAATAAAATTGAGAATATATCTCAACGTCCCCATCTACCTGCGGCTGCGGCTATATGAAAGCGATATTTTCGAATTATTTAAGTAAATATTGTACTTGAGTACTTATCAAAAAATATTTTATTAATTAATAAATAAATAATTTAATTTATAAGTAGAATATGTGTTTTGTGAACAAATTTTTACCATGCAACTCAAAATAATGTTAGTTGTTTTCATTATACATTATTACTATCAAACTAATAATTTTATATACTTCTTCCGTTTCAAAATAAGTATCGTTTTAGAGGTTAAATTTTATTCAAAATAGGTGTCGTTTTAACAATTTTTCATGTTCTTTTCTCATTTACCCCGAATTCGGTTCAAAATATAAAAGTGTAAGCACCTAAATTTTATTAAATTTTACGGTGTCGTATATTTTGTAAATTCTAATTTTGGAAATAAAAATATACAATAATATCTCCAAAATTTGTGATTATATATTCCTTACTCTCAAATTTGGGAACATTTATGAGATTTAGAAATATCTTGTTTTTGTTCCCCGAGTCTCTGATATCTTATAAATAGGAGACTCAAAATAGAGGTTTAGTAGATTTGATGGAATAAGTTACAACGACCCCATTAACTCCCTACTACCAAATTGTAGAACAAATTCTTCCCCAAATCAAAGACCTGATGGAACAAGTTTCAATAAACCCATCAACTCCCTACTACTAAATTTAGTAGGTCAAATCATTCCCCAAAATAAGTTCTGATAAAATTAGTCACAATGACCCCATCAACTCCCTACAACCAGATTGTAGGTCAAAATTTATGATACGTTGTTGAGACTCCGATAACACAAATCAAAATCCGGGATACGTCGCTGAAACTCCAATAATACAAATCAAATTCAGAATACGTCGCTGAGACTACGTACCACAAATCAAATCCGGAACACGTCGCTGAGACCATAAGATCACATATCAATCAAGTTCATGTCCTTGAAGAGAGCAATCAAGAATCAACTAAAGTTGTAACCCACATAATTCCTAATGAAATATATGGTTACCTTTTTTTCTTGCCTTCTATATATGTTTATTCGTAGGTGATGAATTTTTTTGTTTAAAAAAAGATTTTTTAGGGATTATATTAAAATATAACATATCTGGTATGATTATCAAAATATAATAGATCTTTTAGAGATTTATGTGGGGTATATATATCAAAATTTATAATTCTTAATTTGATATGAAATTTCTAAGATGACACTTATTTTTTAATAGAGGGAGTAATAGTTAATACTTGTTAAAAATACACATAAAATTTAAACAAGTTTTCAGGTGAAATTGGTTACACTATACTTTGCCTTTTAATAAGTAATAAAAAATCATAATGTAATTAGTTGATACAATTATATATAAAAAAATAATTATGTGAATGATATTCATTGTAAAACTTGTTTAAAGGGTTGGTAAATTTTACTAAAGGTATCAGCTCAGAAAGGTATTAGTTGAAGTGATATTAATTATTTTCGCTAAAAGTATTAGTTATTTCAATAGAATGTATTAATAAATTGTTGTTCATGGTAATGGTTACCATGAATATTTTACCATGAAAAAAAATGATAAGTGAAAGATATTTGAATATCTAAACTAGTGACGTAATTTCTTGGGTAGTTCTAACATGCACTTGAGTGCATGGTATGCATTTGAATTTTGAAAAAAAAAATTCCCCAATTGTTGGGATATGTTTTAGTTTTGATGATTTTCCAAAACAACATGTAATAGGTTTGAAAGCAGTCAGGATAGTATCTTTTATTTCAGGTCAGGCTAGGTTAGCTTTCAGTAGAATAGGCTGTTCAGTTGAGGGGGAACTCTGCAACACAGCCAGAAGATATCAAGATGACACCCAGAACAGACTGAAGCCATGCCAGGACCTGAACCAGAAGAGAAGCCTGAAGGATGTCCCACTGAGTGTAAACCGGGCTGATATAAGCTAAGTCAGGTGGACCACTCAGTGAAGAGCATGATCAGGAGGATCAGTGCTGCACCAAGTAGGCCCTGAAGGAGTCAGGCTACTGTGGTCAGGGAAGTTTGTCATTCAGCCTTATGACAAACTTCTTGGAATGATCTTCAAACAGTCTCTTAAGGACAACCAAACTGAAGACGTTCAGTCCACTGAAGATCATCAGGCCAGTGAAGAAGGAAACTACCTAAAGTCAGTGGGTCTTGGTCAACCCACTGAGTCAAAGATCCGTGAATTCAGGTCACGTGGACCAATCAGCACGAGGCAGTAACTCTGACACTGACAAAGTCCGCATTCCAAGAAAAGTGGTTGAAACCATTAATTGTATGGATTCAAATGTAATTTCCTCCAACGGTTACATTTGAATCCACACTATAAATACAAGCTCATAGCTTCGGTTTAGTGTGTGTGAAGAAAGAAAAATCAACACCTACAAGCTATAAGAGTGTGTGAGTTGTTAGAGAGTTATAAGGAAGTGTAGCTCACACCCACGACACTGACCTTTAGGGTTATCACTTATATACTTTGAGTGTCAAGCTTGTAACTCATAGCTTAGAGAGGTTTTCCTAATCTTAGCTTTAGGCTAACACATTGTAAAGGAAAACCTCACATAGTTGGAGAAACCAAACCGAAACCAAAACCCTCTAGTTAGGTTTGTTGGGAGTAAGTTGTCAGTGAGAAAGGAGGGGCATCACAGGGAGTGGCGTGAGTCCAGTTGTAAGTGCACCTTGGCACGTTAAAAATAAGAATCCAGAGTTAGTGGATTTCCTGTTAAATCAGGCCGTGGATGTAAGAGCTTGAGTCTCTGAACCACGTTAAACTGAGCATTTGTTTTCATTAAAGTATTTACTAAAGTGTTGTGAAAATCTGCTCACTGAGAGCATTGTTTAAAAGGAAATTTTGGTTAAGTATTCAGGTCAGGGGGATTCTTCTCACTGACCAGTTCAGGCAACACTCTCGAGAGTTCAGCATCTCGAGTCACCGTCCTGCTAAGAGCATAAGCCTCCAAGTCTCACTGACTTGGTAGTTCAGCCTCTTAGCAGAGCGGTGACTTGAAGTGAAACCTCTCGAGTCACTGTCTTGTTACGAGACTGAGCTCGCAAGACAGCTGCACTGACTTGAGTGCTCTGACTCGTAACAATGCAGTGACTTGAGTATTACTCACTCTTGCTGAACTCCCTGAGTTAAGGTTTAAAAAAAAATTGTTCCTGAATTCCCATTTTGCCCTTCGAAAATGGGACCATCACCAATAAATAATCAGTAATGCTTCAAGAAGTAATCAATAATATTCCAAGAGGTAATCAGTAATACCTCAACTGTAAAAAAAAAAAATACACGGTTCGGTGTGTTTATGCGTACTTTAAAAAATATCAAAATTTTAAGTGCATGCTAGAATTTTTGTAATTTCTTCTGATCTTTATAGGGAGTATACGGTTATGATTCACATTACATGATTTTTTTTTTTTTTTGTTATTATTCAAACTATAGGAATTTTTAGATCATGTTTGCTTAAAGATGGTTGTGGATGAAAATAAACTGGAGATTGGAATGAAAAAAAGTGGGTGTACTAATTTAATAAATAATAAGTATGTTATATTATTTTATTATTGTTACTTAGTGGGATATAATCAATGTAGAAGAGATAACAGGGAGTTGAAAAAAAAGTAATTGAGAAAATAAGTAAGTGAAAAAAAAAGTAAGAGAGATTATGAACAAAAGAAACATGGTGATGTAAATGTGGAGTTGTGGAAAAATAGATGTATTATAGGATGGATGAATATTTGAGAGATAAACTATGAAAAATAAAGTCATTATTTGAAACTGAACCACTATAATTTAGATTCCAAAAAAAAAAAAAAACTCCATACCTAATCTCATTGAGAGATTTGAGTATCATTCTTTTCCATTTTTATTCTAATTTCCTTTTTATTCCTTGGTGTTTACCAAAACACTTCCCAATTTTAAATGAGAAGCTTTCATCTAAAATTGAATGAGCAATAGTCGGTCCCTATAAAATAGGATTATTTCTAATCAATCGTGACCTTAGTATTTGGTCAAACTCTAAGGCAGAGTCAGTCCTCTCATTCTTTTGGTTTGGGGTGAATATAGAAAAATGGACTACTGTCGAAGAAAAAAAAACTATGTATATAATATATAAAAAAACAATAGAAAAAGATAAAAAATTGTAACATGACTTTATCTAGTATTTTGATAAACAACATCTTTATAGTAAATTTGTTATAACATGACTTTTTCAATACATAAAGTTTCTAATTCATTTAACATTTCCTGCGACATAGTTGATTCATACATACAATTATAACAATGAAGTGTGCACAAATTTAAGTTACATATAAAGTTACCTAAATATTATATTGAATTTCAAGTGTTGTTTTACCAAGAAAGTTACCTATAAAAATCAGTCGAATCAATATCTAAAATATTTTCATAGTTTAAAGATTTTTCAAAGTTAAAAAAGAAATTCGTTAATAATATTTACATGGGTAAATTGTTGTAACAATCATGCTCTTAAACTCGTCAATTCTTTTTTATTGACAACTTATGAACATATTTTGTCAATTCAGCTTTAACCGTTTTTGAAGATTTATCATCAATTTTTCGTTAATAACAATACCAAATTAAAGATTTTTCATAAAAAAAATTACATTATCAAAAAAATTTCATTATATAATTGTTGACAACTTATTAAGACCTTTATTAGTTTTTAAACAATAATATTAGTTACACACATCTTTAATGAAGATTTTTTTTTACATTTGAAAAAAAAATCATCAATTCGTTGTTTACAACTTTATAAGACGTTCATTAATTCCTTTTCAACTTACCAAGATTTTCATCAATAAATATGCATATTCATATGAATAATAATAGGCCACTGATAATCTCGGGCCCAGGGCGATCGCCCCTCTCGCCCCACCTTAGGGTCACCCCTGCTCTAAGGGGTATCATAATAGGCACAATTATTCATAGTCGAATTTTTATCCATATACTCATATGTACAATATTTTTTGAACAAAATACTTGGATATTAATAACTGGGCCCTTTCTATTATTAATAAAAAAATCAATTGATTCAACTTTATTATGCTTATTTACCTTTTTATTTTTCTTTTTTCATTCAGTAAAAGTTACTCCCTCCGATTCATTTTTGATTATCCGTATTATCATAAAAGGAATTTTTTTTTTGTTTTCCACTTACCTAATGTTGGTGAACGAATTTAATCGTAAGGATTAGTGGCTGTTTTAATCCGTTTTTACGTCACCAATCAATAACGTGTGATTGATTACCACCGTAAATGGTAAATCGGGGTTTGGATTTATCGAATTTGTAAATTCGGTAGTCGAAATTGGACTTATTTCGTGTATGTGTGAGTTTGGGTGTATTTGTGTGTATTTTTTAGTCTGGAAATTTGAAAAATTATATAAGTAAGCTGGAGAACAACTATTTATAGAGACTAGCAAGCATGAGGTGTCCAAGACTCTTGGTCTCCCTAGCCTGCATGCTTGACATGTGTCCCTTTGATCTTATCTAAGCTGAATCTTAGTTACAAAGTCTTCTTTGGTCTTATCTCGGACTCATTGTTGTTCGCCTAAGTCGGCTTGATTGATCTTGTTGATTCTCCAACTGAAAGTTGTTCGCCTCTTGAGATTGTACTTTGGAAGTTGCTCGCCTTATGGCTTTGTTCAGCTTGGCGTTGGGATCTTTGTCCTTTGTTCACTTGTACACACCTCCTTGGCTATTTGTTGTATCATGGTTTGGCCAAGTTGTTCGTCATTGATGACTTCACAGTTGGCTCATTCTTGGTCTTGGGCATGAATTCCTGTTCGCCCATTAGTTGTTCGTCGGGGAGTTGTTCGTCACTTTATACACCTCTGAAATTGGTAGATGCACCCCAACTTGATTTTCTTTGTTGATTACCCTTGATTTGAGGTTGGTTCATAATCTTTGATGTAGCTTTAATCCTTGTTCGCCATTTATTGACTTATGTTCGCCTATCAACAATTGCCCCCTATCCTGGCTATATGTTGCCCCAGACGAGCAACTTTGTGGCGAGCAACTATAGTTAGGATATCAAAATGATGAGGGTTGGGGCGGACATCATTGGCTTGGGCGAGCAACATTTGGTCTGTCGTTTCGTCTTCCCAAAGTCTGGGAGTTGTACGAAGATGACGTGGGCGGCATGGCTGTGCGCCGCCCACGCGCGAGCAATCTCGAGGTCACGCGCCCTTATAATTGTTTATAGGTCCTTCATCTTGTGGGTTAGCTCGGAATTAACCCCGTTTTCTCTCAATTTGGCCCCAGGGCTTTTGGGAAATTTCGTCTGGGACCCCGCTTTTGCTTGGGGTATAAATAGTGGGAAAACTGAAATTCTTCCCACTTTTCCCCCTCTTGCAACAGTGCTCCGGCGACTTCCACTTTCTCCGGCGATTCCAAGCTTCTCCGGCATCTGTTCTTCAACGTTTGGCTTCAAATTTCCACTCCCAGGTAGTTATTTTTCTTCTTCTCTATCTTTTTTCTTCGAAGATTCTTTCTACCGCCGTGTGGACCCAAACGCCACCGTCTTCTCCGGGAAAACGCCGCCGTCTGCAACACTATCCGCGACCGCCTAGATTTTTTCTCTCCCTCCTATGTCTTCGCATTCGAGCAATAAAACTGAGGAGACCCTAGATCCCCTTTTTCCCGTTGCGATCCCCGTCGATCAACCTCCTTTCGAGATTTCCTCGGCGTCGGATCTTCACGTGGATTCAGTGGTTCGCTCTGTGGAGGACACCGGTGTGGGCCCATCTGGAAGAGAACTAACGGTTGTGGCGAACAAAAATCGGGACGAAAATTCTTCGTCTTCTGCTGAATCTGAAGATCCAGATCTTAACGAGCTCACTCGTGAATTTTTGGAGGGTATCAACTTCCCATCCCCAAGGATGCGGGAAAATGAGATTCCAGCAGGGGTTGCTCGTCTATTTGAATGGCGAGCATACGCTGAACGATATGCGAACAGCTTTTCCCGTCCCCAGAGACAAATAATGGACAAGGTGAAGACTGACTACCAGGCGAGCAAGATCAAGAGTGTTGTTCGCGAAGATGAACTGGACTCCATCCGAAAGGAATATAAAATCCCCTTTGATATTCACATGTGGGCTCCTCAGAGGAGGGAAAGAGCTGATCGCCCACCTCCAGGATGTACGGCGATCAACATTCACACTCTAATTGCCGGACTAAAGCTGCCTCTCCCACCCGTTGTTGGTCGATTCCTGGAGGCGACCAACTTGGCCATCACCCAAATTACTCCAATTGGGTGGATGAACCTTTTGGGCTCCATGTGCCTGTTCGCCTTGGAGGGGTACGTTGATCGGATCACTGCGGAAGAGATCAACTACCTGATGACAATCACAAGTTGCCCCCGAGGAGAAGAAGGCTATCACTACCTCAAGGCCAGGACTGGGTTGAAAATGGTGGAAGAGGTGCCGAACAAGATTCGTGATTGGAAACAGCACTTCTTCTGGATTGGGGGTGATTGGCGAGCATCTTCTGGTCCACACGGCGGCCCTGGACGAATAAATTCTCCAGCAGCCTATGGAAAACTGAAACGTAAGTTCAATTCTTGCTCGCCTTTGGACAGTTGTTCTAATTTAACTTTTTTTGTTTGCTCGCAGGCCCTCGTCTACCCAAGTGGGATTCGGAAGAAGAGGAGTTGAACTCCGAGTTCCTGTTTACTTCGTGCTTGGTCGGCCTCCGCAATAAAGCAGATAGAACAATAGACTATCTCTGCCGATCAAGGTGTCAAAAAGCTGCTCGCCTTTTGACTTACCCACATCATTTGGAGGCTCAAGCTGAGGTGCCCCCTGGTATGGAAATTCCTAACTCCCTGCTCAAGTCTTGTTCGTCGTTAACATGTTTAACTTGCTCGTCTAACTTTAACTTCTTTTTTTTTTTTTTTTTTTTTTAGCCGAGCAAGTAACAATCGCCGTTCCCCCAAGCTACGCTCTTCTTGAGCAGAAGGTCCTTGAAATGGGACCACCAAGAGGGAAGAAAATGAGAGGGGACCCTCCATAAGCCGTGCTCGCCTTGTCGAACAGGCCTGAGGGGGCCAAAGTTCCACGTCCGGCTGCCCCCCCAGTTCAGATTCGGTCTCCTCCCGTCTCCCCACCTCGTGGTGGTAAGCGCCTTAAGAAGGCAGATGGGACCCCACTGGCCGGAGATGTCCCCGGCAAGGGGAAAGAAAAGGTGGGCGAAAGTCATGCTCGCCACGAAGAGGATGCTATAAGGCGTTCTTCTGGGGAGCCCACGGAAAGGTTGGGGAAAGCAAGCAAAGATGTAGGCTCACCCCGTGGCCCAGAAGACCTTACATTCCTAGGATGGGATGATCGGAAGTTTGCCGAGTAAGTATCTATCCTCTCTTGCCGAACAACTTTCATCCATTTTTTTTATTTTTCTAAGTATCAATTGCTTTTTTGTTTGCAGATACCGTGCCGATGATTATCCCGGCCGAGCAAGTGTCGTACATCAGTACGCTTGCTCGAAGACTCCCGTAAACATAAGGGAGATTCCCGGCGAACATGTTCGCAAGGCGACGGAGTTGGTCGCCCGGGCCTGGACGCGTCCTCTGGACAAGGCCATCCTTCAGCAGGGGCAGATGGACAATCTCCATCTTTCGATGATGCTCGTCGCCAACGGCCTTGTTACTGCCCAGAGGGCAATCACCCAAGTTGCCGAGCAAGAAAAGTCTGCCCGCCAATATGCGAATACTGCTCGGCAACTTTCTGAAGAAAAAGATGGCCTGGTGAGCCAATACGAGGCCAAGATTGCTCGCCTTAACAACCAGATCAATGTTTACATTGATGCTGAGCACAAGCGCCTTGAAGAGATTCAGGCCATGTCCAAAGAGCTGAAAGATAAGGGGAACTTGCTCGGCGAGGGAGAGAAGAGATTGACTTTGGCCGAACAAAGAATTGCTAAGCTTGAGGCGGAGAATGCTCGCCTCCGGGAAGCAGAAGCCAACCTCTTCACCCGCGAGCAACTTGAAGAGGAGGTTCAAACTCGCACCATCCCCATCTCCAACCTTGGATATATTTGCGCCTACGCGGACAGCATCCGTACGGCTGATGCCTATGACTACAAGGAGATGGTGGAGGAGATGGCTAAGGATTTGAATGAGTTACTCGAGAACTATCCTCCGCCGAACAACGTCAAAATCCAATTGGCGGATTTGGCTGTGCTGGGGGTTAAACTGGATAAACTCGACCCCAGCATCACCATCACTCATCCTCCACCAATTGTTGATGATGGCGAGCAAGAAGATGAACCGGCTGCCGCGGACGAGCAAAGTGCTAAAGAAGCGGAGGATAAGGCTGCTGAAGACCTTGCTCGGGAGATGATTGTCGACCCCTCCGCCGAGCAACCTCAAGATCCTCCTCCCGCCGAACAGCAGTAGTTTTAGGACTTAGCTTTTTCTTCCTCTTTTGTAGTAGTTGCTCGTCCCTTTTTGTAGTACTTGTAATGGCTGCTTCCAGCTTGTACTATTTTTTAGGCTTAATGCCTTTGATTAATGGAACGTCTTTCTCATGTTCGCTCATTTTCTTATATATGTTAATTGCCTTTACATTTCTGTGAATGCCTTTACAATTATAACATATAATGTTGGGCTTTTGTTCGAATTGAACTTGCCTTTAGTGGAATCAGGGTTCAGCCTTAGGTTCTGTTCATTTTAAAAAACGAACAACCTTTAAGTGGCTTTAGTCCTTAGGTTCTGTCCATTTGTAAAACGAACAACCTTTGAATGGACTTGTACCTCGAGCTTTTGGACTTTTCCTTTTTTGACGAACAACTATTATATTTACATTGCAAAGTAATTACAAGTGTTGTAAGACTGTCCATCACTATCATATACAATCTGACGAACAGCTTTAAACACAAACTAAAACTTGCTCGCTTATAATATTTTTTGCCGAGCAACACTATTTATAAAACCAAAAGCACTAGCACCAGACTATACAATGTGCCGAGCAACTTTTGAATCTATACTTAAGAAAATTTAAAAAATTAGGCAAGTTTTTAGCCTTCTTAGCCTTCCTTCAGCTCATACGCATCCCTTGCCCCCCAAGACATTTGTTTGCCCAACTTTATTGATAGTACTTCTTTAGATGTACAGCATTCCAGGAGTATTGGGCCGGCTTGCTTTCCATGTCCTCAATATCGTATACACCATTGATGTATCTTTCTGTTATACGATACGGGCCCTCCCAAGTTGGTCCCAATACACCTGGAGATTGGGCGAGCAACTTTCTTAGAACCAAATCTCCAACTCTGAATTCCCTAACTTTTACATGGGAATTATAGTAACGTTCTGCTCGCTGCTTGTATGTGGCATTTTTCAGCTCGGCATTCAACCTTTTTTCCTCGAGCAAATCCCATTCAGCATTTAGAGCAGAGTTGTTCGCCTGTTCATCAAAGTTGGTCGTCCTAAATGTAGTGGCCTTTAACTCAATTGGTATTACAGCCTCTGTCCCGAAAGCCATCGCAAAGGGTGTTTCTCCGGTGCTAGACCTGGGAGAAACTCTGTATGCCCATAAGACTTCCGGAAGTTCTGTAGACCAACTGCTTTTACTCTCCGCCAGTCGCACTTTTAATGTATGCTTTATGATTTTATTCACAGCTTCAACTTGTCCATTCGACTGGGGGTGATAAGGTGTGGAGTAATGTTTCTTGATCCCCCACTTCGTACAGAATTCTCTCAACTCTTGTCCATCAAATTGTGGACCATTGTCTGTCACAATTGCCTGTGGAACTCCAAAACGACAGACAATATTCTTCCAAATAAAGTTGATCATCTTCTGCTGTGTGATATTCACCATGGCCTCTGCTTCCGCCCATTTTGTGTAATAATCGACTGCCACGACGGCGAATCGAACATTTCCAACTCCAGCCGGGAAAGGACCAATGATGTCCATCCCCCATCTTGCAAAAGGCCATGGGCTGTATACTGACACAAGTTCTTGAGCCGGGGTATGGATACCTGGGGCAAAAATCTGACATTGATGGCAAGTCTTGGCTTTTTTGATTGCATCTTGACGTAAAGTCGGCCAATAATAGCCTTGTCTGATTGTCTTGTATGCCAAAGCTTGCCCCCCAGTATGATTTCCACATACTCCAGCATGTATCTCTTCGAGTACCGCTTGCCCTTGCCCCCTAGGCAAACATTTGAGAAGTGGGATTGATATTCCCCTTTTGAAGAGTTGCTCGCCTACCAGAGTATATCTGGCGGCTCGCTTTATTAGCTTGGCAGCTTCAAAAGGATTGTTTGGTTTTTCCCCACTTTTCAAGTATTTGACTATACTTGTTCTCCAGTCTTCTTTTTCACTGGTTTGATCATCGAGTTGATTTACATTATAGTTTACTGTTGATGGATCTTTCATCTTTGTAACTATAATATCTGCCAACTCTACGGGGCCTTCACTTGTTGCTAGTCGGGCAAGCGCGTCTGCTTGAGTGTTGCTCGTCCTTGGAATTTGTTGTATGAAAACTTGCTGCAACATGGACATCAGGTGAGCAACAATCCGCTGATATTCGATCATGTGATCATCTTTTGCTTCGTATTCACCTCGGACTTGGTTCACGATCAATTGTGAGTCGCCAAATATTTGCAAGCGTCTGACACCAACTGCGAGTGATAGGTGGAGACCAGCAATAAGAGCTTCATACTCAGCTTCGTTGTTGGTTGCCATGAAACCAAATCTGATCGCCGAGGTGAATACTTGTCTGTCTGGACTTATTAATACTACTCCTGCCCCCGAGGCTATGTTGGTTGATGATCCGTCCACATAGAGATGCCAAGGATGATCAAGTCCTCTCGTCGGATCTGGTGGGAAAGTTAGTTCGACTATAAAGTCGGCTAATGCTTGCCCTTTGATCGCTGTTCGAGGAGCATAGGTCACTCCGAATTGGCTAATCTCTAGTGACCATCTTAAGAGACGACCTGCAGTGTCGGGACGATGGAGAATTTGCCTGAGCGGGAAAGTTGTTAGAACTTCGACTTGATGGTCAAAGAAATATGGCCGTAACTTCCTCACGCTCATAACTAAAGCATACGCCAGCTTTTCGGTTGGGGCATATTTGATCTCTGCTTCGTGTAAAGCTTGGCTAACATAATAGATTGGTTGATGGAATTTGCCGTCCTCCCGCACCAAAACAGAGCTGATGGCAATTTCTGATGCGGCTAAGTATAGAAAGAGCTTTTCTCCTGGGATTGGTTTTGATAGGATTTTGACATCTCCCAGGTAGTCTTTAAGTTGATCGAAAGCCGCTTGACAGTTGTTAGTCCATGCAAACTTCCCTTTTTTGACGGCCTCGAAGAATGGACGGCACTTATCCCCTGACCTGGATATGAACCGGTTTAATGCTGCTAGGCACCCGGTGAGTCTTTGCACCTCTTTCACCGAACGTGGTGGTAGCAAATCCAGGATGGCTTTAACTTTTGAAGGGTTGGCCTCAATTCCCCTCTGGCTAACAAGATGACCCAAGAATTTCCCTGAGTGGACTCCAAAGCTGCTTTTCTTTGGGTTCAACTTCATGTTATAGTGTCGAAGAATTTCGAACACTTGAGTCAGATGTTGAAGATGGTCCTCCTTCCTGGGACTTTTGACCACGATATCGTCTACATAGACTTCAACCGTGTCTCCAATTTGTTGATCAAACATCTTGTTCACCAGCCTTTGGTATGTTGCTCCGGCATTTATGAGGCCAAATGGCATTCTCTTCCAACACAGCAAGTTTTTGTTAGTATAAAAAGCTGTGCTTTCTTGATCGTCAGGATGCATTGGGATTTGATGATACCCTGCAAAAGCATCCATGAATGTTAGCATCTCGTGACCCGCAGTGCTGTCCACCAATTGATCGATATGTGGGAGAGGAAAATTGTCCTTCGGGCATGCTGCATTCAGATCCGTGAAATCTATGCATAGCCTCCAGGTCCCGTTTGGTTTCCTCACGAGTACTGGGTTTGCTACCCATTGTGGACAGAGTGCTTGTCGGATGAGATCGTTGTCTAGCAACTTTTTAACTTCTTCATTTAAAGCTTGATATTTGTCTGGGCCGTACTTCCTCCGCTTTTGATGGACGGGCTTTCTGGCTTGGTTTATATTCAGCTTGTGGCAAGCATGTTTTGGATCTATCCCCACCATATCTGCATGAGACCAAGCAAAGACATCTAGATTCTTGGTGAGGAACTCTTTCATTCGGGATCTGTAAGGCTCTGGGAGCTCAGATCCTATGAATAATTCAAGATCTTCGCTGTTGGGATTAACTTTGAACGCCTCCAGCTCTTCGACTGGAGTCGCTCGTCGTTTTTGTCCCTTCCAACGGGGATCAAGTATGGGTTCCTCAGGGTTGGAATCATTTTCGATGTCCATGGGTTCTGCCCCCAGGCGGGGTTCAAGATCATCATTTGGCTCCGTCCCATTGTTGTTCGTTTGTACTTGGCCCTCCAAGTCCTCCACTGAAGGTTGTTCGTCACCACCTCTTTGTTGTTCGTCAGATGGAGGTTCCTCGCGGGTGGTAACGAGTTGTTCATCCAACACTTGCTCGTCCAAGTGTTGTTCGTCCGCATCCATGTGGTCGTCTATGTCCATCATATTGTTTAGTATTGATGGTTCGTCGATGGGACAACTTGTTGCTTCCATCATGGATATTTGTACAAATTTTGCTCGTAGCTGTTGAACGCATTCTCGTGCTCTCCGTTGGTCTCCTTTAATTGTGCCTGTTCCACTAGCTGTTGGAAATTTCAAACAATAGTGGTAAGTGGAACACGCAGCTTTAAATTCATTAAGAAAAGGTCGGCCAAAAAACCCGTTATAAGTCGACTCCTGGTCTACAACCAAGAAATCTACCATTCTCGTTATATTTCTTTCGGGTTCAACGGCCGTTACAAGTTGTACAGCTAATGTTACAATTCCCAACGGTGTTGTCACAGCATTTCCGAAGCCTACGATTCTATGTGTTGTATTCCGAACATAACCCGAATAATCTCCCAGATTATCGAGGGTCTTCTTGAATAAGATGTTCGTGTAAGCTCCGGTGTCCACCAACAGTCTATGGACTCTGGTCCCCATAATCTTGGCGCAGATTACGAGTGAATCATTGTGCGGAGTTAAGACGCCTTCAAGGTCTTTTTCGGTGAAAGTTAATTCTGCCGTTTGCATGATAGATGGCTTAACTCCCATCTCTTGTACTTGGCCAATCGCTCGTAGCTCTGCTTTCCTCTTCCGGTTAGATTCAGGTGGTTGTCCATCAAAACATCCTCCCGCGGGACCTGCGGGTTCCATCATGAACAGATCTTCTAAAGGTTGAGCTGGCATATTGGGAACTGGTCGCCCGGGTCTGTTGTTTCTCTGGGATTGACCATCCTCTTCGTCTTCTGAGTTGTTCTCCCGGGCTCTTTTCCCCGGTTGCCTTTTAACGAAATCGGAGAGCTTCCCTTCCTCATAAAATCGCCAGAGTTGCTTAAGCAAATCTCTACACTCACTTGTAAAATGCCCCACACTTTGATGGTAGGCACAATACTTGTTCGGGTTGAGTTTGCCAGTATCCTGACGGATTTTACGTGGTGGGGAAAGCAACTCTCTCTCCTTTACACTCTCATACACAGTATCAACTGATACTGTCAATACTTGGTTCAATTTTTCTTTCAAATCCGATCCTTCGGTGAATGCTTTCATGTTTTTCGGGACCCTGTAGCTTGTCCCGACGGGCTTTTTGTTATTCTCCTTAGGATCAGCTTTGTTCTCCCCTAAATTTGTTTGTAGGGCCTCGTGCATGGAAACGAAAATGCCAGCTTGGTTTCTAAACTCGGCATAAGTCTTTGGGCACTTCAGACGTACCTCCTTCCATAACTTAGACCCTTTTTTCAATCCGGCCATCACAGCGACGATCTTTGTATCTTCGCTCACCGGTTCTCCTTCTAGTAAAACTTTATCGAATCTTTCCATAAACGCCCGGTCAGTTTCATCATCATTTTGCCTTAAATCTGATAGCCGGTGTTTTTGGGAAAGATACGACCCCGCCGTTGAAAAGTGAGAAATAAATTCTCGACTTAGTTGGACGAACGAGTGGATTGATGCCGGCGGCATTGATGAAAACCACTTGTGAACCCGATCGCCCAATGTTAATGGAAAATTCCGGCACTGGGTGGCGTCGCTGGCCCCCACAGAGACCATGTAGTCCGTATACTTCGTTAAGTGGACCCGGGGGTCGGCGATGCCTTCATATTGAATGCTAGCCGGAAATTGAATCTTTTTCTGGATTGGGGCCTTCAAAATATGAGCTGCCAAAGGTGAGGATGGCATGCTGGTCGTTCCCATCCCCCTCTGTTGGTCCAGTTGCCCCTGCATGTTCTCCACAGCCCTCCTTAGGCTTGATAATTCATCAAGAGGTGCCCCCTGACTTGGAGGCTGTTCGGCGAGCAAAGGCATTAACCTTTCTGCTCGTCGCAGTCCCTCGCTTGGAGTGGGCACTTCCTGAGCTTGCCTCCTAATGTTGTTCGCCGCATTTGGCCCTAAGCGTCTGAAGGTTGACTGGGAGAGCCTTTCATGGACTGATGGGCGAGGCTGATCAAAAGTTGCTCGCCCATCATCTGCTCCCCGGCGAGCAGCTTCCGGTTGGGGTTGGCTAAGTCTGTCTTGGGCACTGGAACGTGTTGTCCCGTGGCTAGACATAGTTGTTCGTCCGCGACCAGACTCAGCCTGTACTTCTTGTTGGTCGACCACCTTGGCTTTTCCCTTGTTCCATCTGACTTGGGCACTATCAACCTCTCGCTGTTCGCCCCTAGTGGTCCTGGGTCTAACAACTTCCAGGGACTTGTCCCTTGGCCTTGCTTGTGTTGGCCTAACCTGCTCTTGTTGCCTCTGGAGGGCCTGGAGAGCAGCAATGGTTTTGGCCAACTCGTTGGGGTTGTTCGCCAAAGCCTCCATCTCAGGGGGGAGGTTATGTGTTATAGCCGTATGCTGTGACCTGTTCGCATGTCTCGGGTCACGGTCCTGGTGGTCGGCCGACGTAGCTCGGGTCTGAGATGCTCTTTTCGACAAACGTGATCCTTGGGTCTCTTTTGATTGAGGCATTTCAATTTAAATTACTTCTAAATTTATAAATTGAAGAACACCAAGAACACCAAGAACACTTTTGTTTGTATCTTCAAATATTTCTTGAGATTTCCTTTGAATCTTCAAGTTTTCAACTTGAAGTTCTTGAGTAATCACACTAAACCGAAGGTTCGAACCCTCCTTCTAGCGCCAAATTGTTGGTGAACGAATTTAATCGTAAGGATTAGTGGCTGTTTTAATCCGTTTTTACGTCACCAATCAATAACGTGTGATTGATTACCACCGTAAATGGTAAATCGGGGTTTGGATTTATCGAATTTGTAAATTCGGTAGTCGAAATTGGACTTATTTCGTGTATGTGTGAGTTTGGGTGTATTTGTGTGTATTTTTTAGTCTGAAAATTTGAAAAATTATATAAGTAAGCTGGAGAACAACTATTTATAGAGACTAGCAAGCATGAGGTGTCCAAGACTCTTGGTCTCCCTAGCCTGCATGCTTGACATGTGTCCCTTTGATCTTATCTAAGCTGAATCTTAGTTACAAAGTCTTCTTTGGTCTTATCTCGGACTCATTGTTGTTCGCCTAAGTCGGCTTGATTGATCTTGTTGATTCTCCAACTGAAAGTTGTTCGCCTCTTGAGATTGTACTTTGGAAGTTGCTCGCCTTATGGCTTTGTTCAGCTTGGCGTTGGGATCTTTGTCCTTTGTTCACTTGTACACACCTCCTTGGCTATTTGTTGTATCATGGTTTGGCCAAGTTGTTCGTCATTGATGACTTCACAGTTGGCTCATTCTTGGTCTTGGGCATGAATTCCTGTTCGCCCATTAGTTGTTCGTCGGGGAGTTGTTCGTCACTTTATACACCTCTGAAATTGGTAGATGCACCCCAACTTGATTTTCTTTGTTGATTACCCTTGATTTGAGGTTGGTTCATAATCTTTGATGTAGCTTTAATCCTTGTTCGTCATTTATTGACTTATGTTCGCCTATCAACACCTAAAATAGTAAAAAGCAAACACTGTCTCTTTTAACTTACCCCTTAAAAACATTATTTATTTACACTTATGTCACTACTTTATCAACTTTATACCCTCAAATACTAATAAACAACTCTTACACCTTTTATAAATCTACTTTATACCCACAAATACTAATAAATAACTTTTTTTATTAAAACTCGTGCCACTTTGAAAGTGGAAAACAAAAATGAATTTGAGGGAGTATGATTTTATTTGACAAGGATTAAAATATTAAGAATTTTTTTGTTCTTATTTTTAATAGTGTCAGGATTGTTAGAAAATGTAATTAATTAATACCTTATATTGAAATAATTGGTATTTTTTTATAAGAACAACTAATACATCTTCAACTAATATCTTTAGGTCATGTTTGTTTTGGGATTTAGGTGTGTGTGTGAAGTCATGACCTTATATTTATAAATAGTAAAAAGATGTGTTTGTTTTAAGATTTTGATAGGGTGAGATTTTACTTCACGTCAAATCATGAGTAAGAGTAAAGTAGGATATGTAAGAGAAAAGTAAGAAAGATAGTGATTGAGAGAAAAATAATATGTGAGTAATGATTGAGTGAAAGAAAAATGATATGTAAATAATGATTGAGTAAAAAAAAGTGATATGTGAATAATAATTGAATGAGAAAAATAATATTTTTAAATTGTATAAAGGGAATTGTATTGAGATACATAATAATAGATTTTATAGGTTTTATAGGTATGAATGGAGAATGAGATGTGAAATTTGGATGTTACATCTCTAACTCGAACGGGGCTGGGGCCGGAAAGTCCTAGCCCTGTCCCGGTGAATCCCGAAACAAACATACCCTTTGTGAAAACAAGTAATAATATTCTGAAATGATATCTTTTGTTCAATTCACTAATACCTTTATTGCAATTCACTAATATCCTTCAAACAAGTTTCACCGTGAATATTATTCACATAACACATTCTCAATTATTTTACTGAAATAATTAATATTTATAAAATAGTATATATTGTTTGAAATTTGTTCACACATAAACCACTTTGCAATACGTTTTAGTAGAACTACTCATATCCAGTAGTGAAAATGACTCATACCCTATAATGAAACAACACACTCTTCTTACGCATCAACTCATACTCTCGAATGAAAACAACTTGAGTCCTTCAAAAATAATATTCTTTAGTGAAAATAACTAACACTCCAACCACCAAAACTGTGTCTGCTTCCTTTATTTGGATGTCTACCAAAAGTGTTTGTAATCCATAAATGACAACATTTATTTTATTTTCACTCTCTACTTTATTCATAATGAACCTCAAAATACCTTACTTTATTCATTTATGCTTAAAATATGTGCTCAAGCAATTAGACATAATTTTAGTGGCCTAATGGAGTAGTACCTTTTAATGAATCAACTGGTACTTTTACTCTATCCTTTATCTAAATAAAATTCATACAAATTGCATCATGTATAGACCCAGGACTTTGCCACAAAGTGAATGTTTGGTGTGTAATTATTTCCTTCAAAGCGGATTCACTAATCATTTATTTCACATTGGGAAAGATAAAGTCCAAATCTCGCACCTTCAATTTGCGGACAACACAATATTCTTGGGGAAGGCCTCAATGGAAAAAGTAATTTTTTAAAAGAATTTTCTGGTTAACCTGGAATGGGTATCCTGATTAAAAGTAAGGATAAATATTTCTTGTATGGTCTCAATGTGGAAGGGGATGAAGTGAATAACCTTGCTGGTCATATTGAGTGCAAAGTGGGGGAGCTTCCGTTTACGTACCATGGAGTTTGTGTCGGGTCAGCTCACAGGTGATGCTCGGATTGTAATTATATGTTGCTGGAATTCAGGAATCGAATAAAGATATGGGAGGGTTCGACGATCTCCTTTGGTGGAAGGCTAACTCTTATTAACTCGGTGCTTTCTTCTTTACCGGTATATCTCCTCTCGATTATTTGGGCACCAAAAAAGGTCTTGAGTGCTATTGAGTCAACCCAAAATGGAAAGGGATTGGAGGTCAAGGATCTTGAATCTTTTAACTTGTCTCATGTTGGGAAGTGGGCTGGAGATTCGAATGAGAAGGATAGGTTATGGCCTTATGGGCTAGGGTAGTTAAATCTAGGTGGGGATTCAATTGGGGTGTTGGAGCTGGGTTGGAGAAAGGGAGTCGGAGGAGAATTATTAGAGGGTGGTGAAGGGAAGTACTGAAGTGTGTGGAGGAGGGGAACGAGAGTTGGTTATTCAAGTATGTAGAGAGACGAATAGGGGAGGGAGCCGAGTTTTTGGTGGGATAGGTGGACGGGTGAGGGGAGTCTCAAGAATAAATTTGCTAGACTATTTAGACTGAATATTAATAAAGAGACTAGTATGTGGGATATGAGGAGTGGAGGGAAGGGACTTGGGAGTGGAAATTGTAGTAGAGAAGGGAGTTAACTAATAGGAATCTGGAACACCTTAACGATCTTTATGATGTTATTAACAGGTATGTACCAAGAAAAGGTGAACCCGACATATGGAAATGATCCCTAGCAAGAAATGTAGTCTACAATGTAAATGAGGCTTACAGATGGCTGGTTGCGGGAAGAATGGAGGTTCGATAGAGGAGAAGAAGATATACAATTTGATTTGGAAGATTTGGGCACCTCCTAAGGTTTGTGTTCATGTATGGAAAATAGTCAAAGAAGGACTACCAACACTGGATATCCTACAGTTAAGAGGCATTATCCCTTCAACGGTAAACAATATTTATGTGTTTTGTAACATTGAAGATGAATCTGTGCGACATACTTTATTTGAATACATTATTTCTCATGAATTTGGAATGAAATGCGTGAGATGGATGGGTATTTCAACGGTTCTCTCATCTTGTCCGGCCACATTTTTATCTCAATTTTGGGGTTTGGGGGGAGGAGCAAAATGGAGAAACGATTGGCGATAAGTATTTGGGAATGTGGAGTATGGCTATTGCGCAGGGCAAGAAACGGATGCATTTTTAGAGGGAAACAAATCTAATTGGACAAAATCTTTGGGGAGCTTAAAGCTAATTGTTGGAATTGGATGAGAAACTACAACAATGGAGGCATGACACTAACTTTAAGGAGTGAAATGATAAAATCTATTTCTGCTTTGTAAGTGGTGATATCTTAGGGGGGCGATTGGTTAACAATTCTTCAATGGTAATGAAAATGAGATTGAAAATTAGTGTAATTAGCATAATTCATGAGACCAAAATCACTACCTCTCCTCCTAAATAAGATAATCACTACTCCATTTTGATTACCATATTTTCTTCCTACAACTATCCTCCTCAATCACTCCCCTATCCCTCCACCAACAATCATTTGTTGTCCACCTCAATTTCAAAATTGTGGCATGACACTAGCAATTGAGTCATCATTGGAACACTTCTTCCCCTAACATATCATTTTTATTATGAGGGCATACATGGAAATCAATTTTTATTCCTATTACCATTGAAGAATTGCTAACCAAACCCCCCTTATATAATGGGAGGTGCATCTCACACCTTTTGCTATGTAATGTACTGACTGTTGGTTTTAATAAAAAAATTCCTTACCAAAAAAAAAAAAATTTATTTCACATCCCGTCCAGTCCGAGAATTATGGGAGATAAATGTTTTTGTTTTTTTTACAGGGATTATAGGAGATAATTAGCATTTCTTAAAAAAAAATTACTCAATTAAGCATCAAGTTTGTCTTTTAAATTAAAATTAAAAATAAATATGATTTAAAATAAGAGTAAGTCTCTTGTTCATCAGTGCACCCTCTGATGCTCGGACCCTTCAAATCGGCCGGCGTACCGGTGTCCGGCGGGTATGACACGGACACCGACACGGGACACGTGTCGGACCCGCCGATTTGAAAAGGGACACGACTTCTTGTGCTTCCGCCATTGATGCCTCCGAAACCGAAGGTCTCGAGCTCGCAAAAATATGTCATATCCGAGCCTCTAAGAAGGGAGAAGTCTGAATAAAGATGAAAATGAAAGGGTGGATGGAGAAAAATCGAGGAAGATGACTTGTTGGGCGTAGCCGCGTAGGGTTTAAAAGTTAAAATAAAGGAAACAATCAATAGAGGAGATCGAGCCTAATTTATTGGAAATTTATACTTATTAATGACTTTGCATTTTTTAATTGAATGCCTAATTTTGTGGAACTCTACATTTTCCTAAAAAATCTCCCCCACTTAAGCCCACTATCCTATTCGATTGTCCCACATAATTCATGTAATTAGAATTGAAAAAAAAAATGCCATACTCTACTATTACTAGTATATTAGTTAAATATAAATAGTGTGGTTATTTAATAATTGGTTGATCTATATGTGGACTATAATTTATTTTTCAATTATGACATATGAAAATATATATATATATATATATATATATATATATATATATATATATATATATATATATATCAACAAACGTGTCCCCGTACCCGTGTCCTAATTTTGGACACTTTCTGGCCGAGTCCCCGTATCCTAAATATTTAGAAATTGAGAGTCGGACAAGCGGACACGTACCCGTGTCGGACACTCGTACCCGTGTCCGAGCAACATAGAGTGCACCCACTGTACAACTCAAATATATATTTAAAGAGTCACTTCTATTTTTATTGATAAATACTTGTATTTTCATTAAAAGGATCACTTTTATTTTTACTGAAAAATTATGATCAATTGCATAATAACTATGCTGTATTAATAAAGCTTGATAGACTATCTTCATTAACCAAACAACCCTCTTAATTTGATATGAACTATTAAATTTACTTTCTTATAAATAATGGCATATCAATAAATAAATGAACATGCATTATTCTGAATAAATAAGAAGAAATTAAAATAGGTATTTTGTGGACTTAGGTATTTTGTGGACCCAAGTTTACGTGAATTTTATTTTTCAAATAGTCATTGTTATATATATATATATATATATATATATATATATATATATATATATATATTACTATTATGTATATATTTTTTAAACAGTGATAGAGTATATGTATAATAATGATAGTGATAGTGATAGTGTGTATATATAATATTAATATTTAAAAAAATAGAATTTACGCAGACTCAAATTCACACCATTTTATCGAGTTGATGGAATATACAAGCTAGCGTTCCGATTAAATATTATGAGTTCAAATTGTCTAGTCATTCTTGATCTTGTATGTAACACTTAGTTTATCCAGTGTAATTTAACTCTTTAATTAGATATGTGATTTGTGAGTTATTGGAATTTTTCTTTTTATTTTAGAGGATGTATATGATGAAATTGGTTCATACATGAATCATTAAAAAATATCAGTTTCTTTCATTAAGAGTATTAATTATTTCCACTGAAAAGTATTAGTTGTTTTCACTGAAAAATGTTAGTTTATTTTCACTGAACAATTAAAACTCTTCAGTAATAACAACTAATACTCTTTATGAAAACAACTAATACCCTTCATTAATTTATATATAAACCATTTTCACTCTATACTTGGTCTTTATTTTAATGTCATAGAAAACAGGTTCTTAAAAATCAATAGATCTCATGGATATTAATAATATACTATATTATAATTATAATTTCCCCCTGTGTGATGCGCATCGAAATAGCACAAAATGTACTTAACTATTTTTATATTTTAACCAGTAATATTAATAGGGAAACTATTTATAGATACATAGTTGGAACTTGGAACTAAGTTAATATTTTAAATACAATAAAAATCCTTCACTATTTTTCAATACAAAGTGCATGTTTAAATGTTTAATTTGCCCTTACTTTCCCATGTATTCCGATGCACATTTTCTACACTCTTTTATATCTCACGTTGTGCAACTTATTTATATATAAACTATATTATAATATTTTTTTGATAGAACAAGTCATACTCTTTAATATAAATAAATAATACCATTTAGTAAAATAACTTATACTTTTCGTATCCTTTAACTCATAATTTTTATTGTAAACACTTATACCTTCCATAATTAATATTTTTTAGTAAAAAAACCCACACCATTTTGAAGTAGTTCAGGTAAACTTTGTCATATCTCACATCTATTTTATCTCTAATATTCAAATCAAAATCTATTAATTTGAAATATAAGGTGAATCTTATTGGAATAATTACTAAAAATTAACTACTACATTAAAAATTATGAAAGTTTTAGGGTTAATTGCAAACAAATTTACGAACTTTGTAGTCTTTATAAATTACAACATGAACTTTTAAAGTTTGCAATTCGATGCACAAATAAATTTATTATTGCAATTCGATACGTGGTGTAAATTTTCAGCGATATGTATGATTATATGGCAGCCGGAGCCGATACAAAAGACACGTCACACACCACGACAGATGCCAAATCTGCAAAAAAAAAAAAAAAAAAAAAATTGCTCAAACACGCTTAAGAATTGATTATAAATTTTGGTGCTGTCTATTTTTTTTAGAAAAAAAATACATCACATTATACAAACTTGTACATATACTATAAATAATTTTTTTACTATCTTTCACTATTATTAAACCGTGTTTGAGCAATATTTTATGGAAAAAAATTGAAAAAAAAAAATGCTTCTAGATTTGTGGCATTTGATGTAGCGTGTAACGTGCTTTTATGGTGGCTTCGGCTGCCACATAGTGTTGATATTGCAGAAAATATACACCATGTATAGAGTATCCACGAAATTTTTTACTATGTATCGAATTGTAATAATAAATTAGTTCGTGTATCGAATTGCAAATTTTAAAAAATCATTTTGTAATTGATAAAGACTATAAATATCCATGAATTTTTTTTTTTTTTTTTAATTTACCAAAATTTTATATAAGGACAACAATCCAACATAAGTACAAGATAATAGTTGCACTTTTATATACATATTAGGAGGGTGGGGGGGCACTTGTACAAAATCAATTTAATTAAAATATAAAGTGAATTTTATTGAAATAATTTCTAAATTTAATTACTTAATAAAAAAATTGAAAATTTTATAGAAGGTGAAGAAAAGCTTTTATAAAAAATAAATCAAATGTAATAAGTGAAGAAAAAGAATTCAAATGTATATGAAAAAAAAAAAAAGCAAAGCAGCCAAAATGTCACAAATTGGGGGCATTGTGCCCTATTTTATATTAAAAAATAGTTAGAGATGTTTTTTTGTTTGTTTTTTAAAGTTAACTAGTGATCCACTTTGTACCTAAGTAATTCATGCCCATATTAGTACTAATTATATCTAGGATTAATATAAATTTGCTACCTATATATTGATTCTTTTATCAATTTACAAGGTACACAATATTTTTTTATTAAAAAATATATATATATATGTATATATTTATATATTATTACAATTTTTTATCTAATATTTATTTTAAAAAGCCCCCATATTATTAGGAAAATTAATACTCCCTCCGTCCCAACTCTATCTTCACACTTTCTATTTTGGATTGTCCCAACTCTATCTTCACACCCTTAAAAAGGAAACAAAACCCAATATAAATATTCATATTTAACTACTTTATACACTAAAAAGCAAAAGCATACACTCCTATTGGTTTAATACTCAATAAAGTAGATTTTTCTTAATACCCGTGTCAAACCAATATATGAAGATAGTTTTGGGACGGAGGGAGTACATTAATAAGAAGAAAAATTATAGTTAAATAATTCTTGCTACATATATATGTGTATAAAATAAATTTATAATTGAGATAGATAATAGTTATGGGCTCTTCTTTCGATTTGAAATTATAGTCAAATTTTTATTTAATTGATCATTTGCTTTTATTATTTATTATCAATTTAAAAATAACATCATAGACCGCTTTGAAAAATAAAAATACGATAAGACTTAGATTGTAACTTGACTTTAATCTTATGTATATTCAGTTTACATCGAGTCAATATGACTCTTTAGAATTAAACAATTTTTATTAATACTCTTGTGATCATTTTTATACTAAAAAGTGGTACTAATTGCATGTGGCGTCAACGCACGAAAGTTACAGGAAACTTCCCCTTCAAGAAGATCTAGAATTTTTACAAAATATAGGGTTTGTTCTGGAGGAATTATAAGCAGTTATAATTATTTAGAATCGAGTGCAAAATCAATTTTGATTGTTTTTAATTAATTTATTTTTAAATTAATAAGCTAGAATCTATAAATTTAGAAATTGGAAAGTTTATACTTCTATTGATTATAACTTTTCACTAATATAGTATTTTATTCAAATTTGTTGTAAATCTAGAAGATTTATTATTCCAAATTTAGAAGATTTGATGTGGACATTACTAATGGACCAAGAAGCACAATGGACTTTATATCTTAGACTAGGGTTTTATTATTATAAATATACATTTGTACTCAGAATTGTAAACACTCATACACAAGATCATTAGTGAAACTCCTGACTTGGATCGCCCCCAGACGTGGTCGTCCCCGACGAATTGGGTCAACAAATCCTGTCTATTTAATTTACGCACTTATTTACAACACGTTATCAACACGAGTCTCTGTCCGAGATTATACGGTACGCCCTAAATTAATTTTCATATGAATTCCATGTTTTCATGTATACATTTGCTATGAAATTATTTAATTCATAATTGATTGTTGGATTTAATTATTGAGTATTGAATTGACGAGCAACGACCGACGTCCCGAAGGCGTACGACCGTCGCCGTCCACCGTCCACCGCCCGAGATGACCGCCGCCGCGCGCCTACCGCGCGTATGCCACGCCCGTCTCGCCTCCGCGCGCCCTTGCGCCTACCCATGCCGCGCGCCCGCGCGTCAGTGCCTCAAGCGTCGTGCGCCCGTCGCGTCCGCGCGCCCGTACCGCTTGTGTGTTGCCGCCCTCCGTGCGCGACCCACGCGGTATTTTTCACCGAATTCTTGTGATCTCTTAACCCTATTGCATTTTCGTTCTTGATATCACAAAATCCGTATTAATTTATTTTTAATTTTGAAAATATTTCGTTAAATTACATTAATATACATGAAATATTTAGCCTTATGAATATTTCCCCTGTCTATTAAATCGTATATTTTCCTAGAAATTATTTTCATGTGATTTTCGTTCCTTAATTGTTTATGCATGTATATGTGATTTAATTATTCTACGTGCATTATTTTTCTCGCACATAGTTTATTTCTTTATAGTCCGCATATCATGCCCGGGTAGGCGGCGCCCGATATTTGTCGGACCGTAAAATTATGTTTTGGGTAGACGACGCTCAATACTTGCCTCTATGTGCTCTAGAGTAATTAAATAAATCCTTGTCTCCTCGTTGTCTGTGAATTTGGTCACTCCCCTTACCCATGTCACTTTAATAATTGTAGTGAATAATGTCTGATATTACCAAAAGAGAATTTGCTGAGCCTACTCTTGATGGTAGTAACTACCTGACATGAACACTAGATGTTGAAATACATCTAGCCTCAACCAACCTTAGCGGTGCGATTGTCGAAGATTCGAAATCAACTGACGCCCATAAGGCGAAAGCTTTGATTTTCCTTCGACATCATCTCAATCAGGACCTGAAAAATGAGTATCTCACTGAGAGAGACCCCGGAATATTGTGGAAGTCCCTAAAGGACCGTTTCCAATAACAAAATGATATACTCCTCCCTCAAGCCCAATACGATTGGTTGAACCTCCATTTTCAAGACTTTAAGTCCGTAACGGAGTACAACTCAGCCCTACATCGTATTGTGTCTCAGTTAAAGTTATGTCAGAAAACTATAACTGAGGACGACTTAATCCAGAAGACTTTGTCGACTTTCCACGCAAGCAACGTTGTACTCCAGCAGCAGTATAGGGCTAAGAACTACACTGTACACTCTGAGCTAATTTCTGCACTTCTAGTAGCGGAAAAGCACAACCAGCTCCTTATGCAGAATCATAATGCGAGGCCGGTTGGCTCAAAAGCTGTGCCCGAAGCACATGCTGTAGCTCAAAGCGGTACAAGAGGTCGCAAGCGTGGAAGGGGGAGAGAAAGTAAACGAACTCGTAGTCAAGGCAGAGGTCGTAATAAATCCGGCGGTCCAGGTACCTCGAATGACAATCAAGCTTAGGCTCGTGGGAAGGCTGCACCTAACACGAACTCCGCTACCCAAAAATCTGATAATCAAGATAAGGTTGAACAGTCCTGCTACAGATGCGGATGCAAGGGCCATTGGTCCCGCACGTGTCGCACTCCCAAACATTTGGTCGAGGCTTACCAAAAGCAGCAGAAGGACGATAAGGGGAAGACTCCTAGAGTTGAATCTCACCATGCCAGTCTGCCCGAAGCAGACCCTGACCAAGACAACGTAGATCCTATGGGCATTGAGCTTAAGGATTTTGGAGATGACGAGTGATTTACGTATTTAGTTATTTCTAGTATTTTGTTTTCTGAATAAAAAAATTTCACGTTATGTTTTTGGATCCTTTCTTTTGGATATTTTATTTTATAAATGAATTTATCATTTTTAACTTTGATGTGTTTACCTTAATAGCTGTCCATGTATTTATTTGGATATTGATGTTCTCATTTATGACTTGTAAACAAATCAGCTACTAGGTTTGGACTATTTCCTCTTGCATGATGGACGCCCATAGTGATTTATGTTTGGTAGATAGCGCCACCACACATACGATCCTAAAAGATAGGAAGTATTTTTATAACTTGATAGAACGTAAGGGGAGTATAACTACAATAGCCAATGATAGTATGTTGATAGTGGGCTCCGGGAGAGCTTCTATTGTCCTCCCCATGGGTACCGAACTCATAATCAATAATGCTTTATTGTTTCCACAATCTAAGCGTACCCTACTAAGTTTTAGGGACATTAGGATAAACGGGTATCATATTGAAACTAAAACCGAGAACGATAATGAATACCTTTTGATGACTATTACTCGAGGTAACCGTAAACAAGTTATAGAAAAACTTCCTTCATTCTCCTCCGGTTTTTACTATTCCTACATCCGACCGTCTATTTTCAATCTAGCGATGAGTATGAAATTCCATGACCCAAATTCCTTTAAATTATGGCATCAGCGGTTAGGTCATCCGAGACAAACAATGATACATAGGATTCTATCTAATTCAACTGGTCATAATATTTCAAATAATAAAATCCCTCATGTTGATGAATATATCTGTGATGCATGTTCTAAGGGTAAGTTAATAGTACGCCCGTCGCGCACTAAGGTTGGACTAGAGTCTCCGGTTTTCCTTGAGCGAATTCAAAGAGACATTTGCAAACCGATTCACCCAGCACCAGGACCATTTCATTATTTCATGGTCCTTATTGATGCCTCCACTAGGTGGACATATGCCTATTTGCTGTCCACCCGCAATCAAGCTTTTGCGAAGCTCATTGCGAAGACTATCGAGCTTAGAGCTCAATTCCCAGATTATCCAATCAAATCGATTCGTATGGATAATGCAGCTGAGTTCAGCTCAAAGGCCTTTACAGATTATTGTATGGCCCTGGGAATTAAAGTGGAGCATTCGGTCCCCTATGTCCATACCCAAAATGGTCTTGCTGAGGCGCTAATAAAACGTATCAAACTTATCGCGAGACCATTGCTTATGAACTCCAAACTACCCACTTCATGCTGGGGGCATGCAGTCCTACATGCATCGCACTTAATCCAAATCCGTCCAACTGCATATAATGATCATTCCCCCCTACTGTTAGTGCGTGGGAAAGAACCTAGCATTTCCCATCTGCTTATTTTCGGATGTGCGGTATACGTTCCAATAACATTACCAAAGCGGACCTCTATGGGCCCACAAAGGATACTCGGTATTTACATCGGATTTAACTCTCCATCCATCATGAAATACCCCGAGCCTTTGTCCGTGGATCAATTAACGGCCCGGTTCGCTGATTGCACGTTCGATGAAGATTACTTCCCGGCATTAGGGGGAGATCCAAATTCAAAATTGAATGAATGCCGGAAGCTTACGTGGAACATAAGTAATCTTCAGTATATAGATCCACGCACTAATCAATCTGAACTAGAAGTTCAGAAGATCATTAACTTGCAAAACTTAGCAAATAATCTGCCAAACGCGTTCACTGACCATAGAGGTGTAACTAAATCGCATATACCTGCAGTAAATGCTCCCCAAAGGGTTGAGGTCCCAAGCAAAACGAGTACTCATGCCCCCACACGCCAAAAGCGTAAGGGACCCTCAAGAGATAGTAACACACCTAAACGAAAGGCTAGCAAATCTGGTCAGTCGAATGTAAAATCTCTAGAAGAGATCCGTCTAGATAACTCCAAGTCTCTAGGAGACGAGAGTCCTAGTGATGAAGCACGTGCACAAAATATTCCATGCACTAGGACCGTGGAACGACCAGACCCAGATACAATGGGAAATGAGGAAGGTCTGGTTGACGTAAACGTCGAAGTCTCTGTGAATTTCACAGATACGGGAGAAACATATAATAGAAATATTACTGTCGTCGATGACACATTTGCAGCGTCAATTGCTCTTTCCATTATAAATGATCTAGATCCAGAACCCAAAATAATCGCTGAGTGCCGGAAGCGCTCCGATTGGGTTAAATGGAAAGAGGCAATTGAAGCAGAGCTCGCATCGCTTAACAAAAGACAAGTATTTGGCTCTATCGTTCGTACACCCACGCGCGCTATCCCCATAGGATATAAATTGGTATTTGTACGAAAATGAAATGAGAACAATACTGTGGAGAGGTATAAAGCGAGGCTTGTAGCTCAAGGGTTTTCACAGAGACCCGGGATTGATTTCGATCAAACCTATTCTCCCGTCATAGACTCAATAACGTTCCGCTACTTGATATCTTTGATAGTTATTTTAAATCTCCAAATGAGATTAATGGACGTAGTAACCGCGTACTTATACGGATCACTTGATGCCGATATTTACATGAAAATCCCCGATGGATTTAACATTCCTCAAATGAGGGATGGTGAAAACTGCAATATGTATAGCATACAACTGCAAAAGTCCTTGTATGGCCTGAAGCAATCGGGCCTCATGTGGTACAACCGACTTAGTGAATTCCTTCAGAAAAAGGGATACACATTCGATAGAGTTTTCCCATGCGTATTCACGAAGAAATTGCAAGATGGTTTTTGCATCATATCTGTCTATGTTGATGACCTAAACATAATCGGAACATGCAAAGAGATTGAAGAAATCAGTTCAATCATGAAAGCTGAATTCGAAATGAAGTCCTTGGGTAAAACTAAGTACTGCCTCGGCTTGCAGATCGAGCACCTCCCAAAAGGAATTCTTATACATCAGTCGACCTACGTGAAGAAGGTATTGGAGAGATTTCACATGGATGAATCTCATCCACTTAGCACCCCTATGGTTGTCCGATCCCTCGAAGTGGATAAGGACCCATTTAGACCAAGAGAAGATTCAGAAAAAATTTTGGGGCCAGAAGTTCCTTATCTTAACGTTGTTGGAGCATTACCCTATCTCGTAAATTGCACCCGGCCGGACATTGCATTTGCTGTCAATTTGCTTGCGAGATATAGCGCTTCTCCTACGAGGAGACATTGGAATGGTGTTAAACACGTTCTACGGTACCTCCAAGGATCTCAAGATCTTGGACTATTTTACCGTAAGAACCAAGACAAAACCTTAGTAGGTTATACAGATGCTGACTATTTGTCTGATCCCCACAACGCCATATCCCAGACTGGTTACGTTTTTCTCTGTGGTGGTAACGCGATCTCATGGAGATCGGTTAAACAATCTATGGTTACCACGTCTTCAAAATACTCAGAGATAAAAGCTTTATTTGAAGCCGCACGAGAATGTGTTTGATTAAGGTCCTTGGTAAAACACATTGGTGACTCGTGTGGTATCGCCAAAGGCGATACACCTCCCACCGTTATATTTGAAGACAACGCTGCTTGCATCGCACAAATGAGTAATGTGTACGTCAATGGAAACCTGACGAAAACATATTTCACCTAAGTTTTCTACCCATACGAACTCCAGAAGAGTGACGTGATTACCATTCAAAAAGTGCAATCTAATAACAATTTAGCAGATCTGTTTACTAAGTCCTTACCTACGTCTACTTTTGAAAAGTACGTTCGTGGTATTGGGATGCAAAGACTTAAAGTGTTGTTGTCTTCAGGGGGAGCGGTAACCCCGAAATAAATCTAGAAGATTTAGATCTAGAAGATCAATAACATTCCTCCCTAACTTATTATTTGGCCGATACTTAGCATGTGGAGTTTTTATGACAAGACATTTATGTTATGTCGTAATATCCAAGGGGGAGTGTTGCAAATCTAGAAGATTTATTCTTCCAAATCTAGAAGATTTGATGTGGACATTACTAATGGACCAAGAAACCCAATGAGCTTTATATTTTAGACTAGGGTTTTATTATTATAAATATACCTTTGTACTCAGAATTGTAAACACTCATAGACAAGATCATTAGTGAAACTCCTGACTTGGATCGCCCCAGACGTAGTCGTTCCCGACGAACTGGGTCAACAAATCCTATCTCTTTAATTCACACACTTATTTACAACAAAATTGTTTATCAAACACTCAACATTTACTTTATACATATTTTACAAACACTCATCACTTTTACAATTAAATAATTCTTTTTAGGCAAAATATTATATGAAAATAGTTCATGATAAACTTATCATGAAACAATTTTAAAGTATCATTAATCTCATCGGGAGTATCATTAATCTCATCAGGGGTATCTGCGTTCAAGAAAATTGTTTTAAATTTTCTTGAACTCAAACTAATGATACCCCTGATGATATTAATGATACTCTTGATGATATTAATGATACTCTAAACTTTTAAATATTAAGTTTATTATGAAGCGTTTTCATATAAAACCTACACTTTTTTTTTACAATTACTAAATTAAATTATTCTCTCAAAAAACATTTTCCTTTTCAATACACCTATGATATATAAAGGAGGTGGAGGAATTGAGATGCTATGATATATTTTTTTTGGGTTCAAATAATTGATCAAAATACACATAGTAGCATGATCAGGTTATTTTTGTTTGAAATGTAGGCTTCGATCCCTTTCACATGTATTGGATTTGAATTCCACTCTCGTCGACGCTGATTCAACTCGAACACGTGCGGTGAGAAGGTGTCAGAGAATGATATATTTGAATTCATTTCATATTTTTATAAGTTAGAACTTTTGAACTTTTTTTATAGTATCACAAAAAAAAAAAAAAAAAAAACATGGTCCACTCCAATAATAAACTTACAAATTCTAACATGTACGTGGATATTAAATTTAATTTTAACTTTAATTTCGATTTTTTTTAATATAGATAAATAGACCGAACTGCGTGTTTATTTGTTGTTGGAGTATTGCTAATTACTTCTTGGGATATCAATAACTATTTCTTGGGGTATCACTGATTATTTCATAGAGTATTACTATTTTCTGTTTGAAATATTTTATAAAATTCAAATGCATATCATACATTCAAATGTACACTAAAAATACTCGTAACAGAATAACAAATAAAGGAGTCCAACCAAATAATAAATAAAAGACGTGGGAAATAGAAATAAGAGAAAATTTTTCTTTTTTGGATAAAATGATTTCACGGTAAATAGATTCTCAAATTAATATTCATTCTTTCTAAAATTAAAACGTCACTTTAAAATTAATTATGTTTTATACCAATGTGAAAGGATATCACACGAGATTTACTATGGAAATAATGCATCACATTACACATAATTGGCATACCAATTTACCACACGAATTTCAAACACCCTGATTAAAAATATAAACTTCTTTTAGAAAAAAATAACTTAGAATCGGAAATTTTACGGTTAACATGGTTCTGGTTTTAACTAAAAAATAATATAAAAATAGAGCTTTTCCAAGAAAAAAGAAAAAAACAGCATCACCCAACCTCTCCGGTATTGATAAAGTTTTGTATAGAAATATTAATGATAAATTTATTATAAAATTATTTTGAAATTTTAAAATATAAAATATTTGAGCACTGAGTATAAAAAATTCCACAAAGATCGGGGCTGAAGGTATCATATTATTGTTAGAAAATATTAAAACTAATTTTTTAATCATTTAAATTATTCATATTTAATATAAAAATACATATTATAATATTTAAATTTAAAGTACTAAATCATCAAATAAAAAACACAAGTAGATTTTGTATAGGGGTGTTAAACGGGCCGCAGGCTGGCGGGCTGACCCGTTTAGCCCTAAACCGAACAAGGGTTAGGTCCAAGCATTTGGTGGCCCGTTTAAAACTGGGTCTTTTTGGTCCGGCCCGCGGGCTAAACGGGCTAGCCCGCCGGTCTACCGGGCCAGCCCGTTTAGCTCGATTTTTTTTTACTTGTACAACTACAACCGTACAACCAATCTACCTATTTTGAACTTCAAATTTTTAATCCAAGTCCAATTGTCCGATATATATAGTCAAGTTTTTATTTAGTTAATTTATTAAATTACTTGAAATTGAATTTAACCATTTAATTAATACTTGAACTTTATGAACAATGTATGTACTTTTTATAAATTTATGAACAAAGTAGGATTTCAACATCCCTACTTCATCATTATCTTTTCCATTAGGGTTCATCGTTCGTCACCATAACTCTCAAATTGTCATTGTCGGTTGCCGCCCCACTACAAAAAAAGAACCAAATAAAGAGGGTTTTGAAGAGGGTATTAAAGAGGGAACCCAGTATAGAGAGGGTATTGAAGAGGGAAATTTTCCCTCTTCAAAATGCTCCTCGCCAATTTATAGACGAGGGAAAATTTGTTCCCTCGGGAGAAACGAGGGAGTTGACGAGGGAAATAAGGAGGAATTAGACGAGGGAAATATTCCCTCGACAAACTAAACCCTCACCTAAGAAGAGGGTTTTCAGCCCTCGGGAAATGTGACGAGGGATAAATCCCTCTTTATCTCTGACATGACAAGGCGAGGGAAATAACCCTCGGCTGACGTGGCTAGGGTTATTCCCTCGCGCATTCCCTCGTCCAGCTCAGTCCGAAAAAAAAAACGAAATTTGTGGGATTCGAACCCATGACCTCCAACCCCCAAGCCACCCCGCGAAACCGCTAGGCCACCACCCACCTCACTATCATGTACGGACAAAGTCATATTTGCCCCTACTAAGGGCTGTAAATAGGCGAATTTTCGCCCCCCAAGAGTTTCAAACACGCGACCTCCTTGTATGCGGAGGCCTTACGTGTTTCGCCGTGCCGTTGGGGCAAGACTATTTTGTTGTTATGTTTTAGGGTGTAATATATATGTTCCATATATTTTCTATTATATATTTTAAATATAACACCACTTAATATTAATTAATTGTTTGTTATACTTTATATGAAAATTATTATTATTACATATAAAATTAAACTATCACTTGTATATATTATTTTTATTATTTATAATATTAAAATATTTTTTATAAAATTGTAAAATAAATTCTTTTTCACTACTTACAAATATGTGTACATTTATATTGAGCTTTTTAAATTCTTTTTCACTAATTACTAATATGTGTACATTTATATTGAGCTTTTTAAAATCTTTTTCACTAATTACTAATATGTGTACATATATACACATATATTGATCGTTTTTTTAAATCAATAAAATTTTGAAATACATACTTTTTAAATTCTTTTTCACTAATTACTTATATGTGTGCATATATACACATATATTGATCGTTTTTTTAAATCAATAAAATTTTAAAATACATATTTTTTAAATTCTTTTTCACTAATTACTAATATGTGTACATATATACACATATATTGATCGTTTTTTTAAATCAATAAAATTTTAAAATATATACTTTTTAAATTCTTTTTCACTAATTACTAATATGTGTACATATATACACACATATTAATCATTTTTTTTAAATCAATAAAATTTTAAAATACATACTTTTAAAAAAAAAATCACTAATTACTAATATGTGTACACATATAAACTTATATTAATCGTTTTATTTTTTAAAAATCAATAAAAATTTAATATTCGATAATATTCATAATTAATAATCAATAATAATGATAATAAAAAACTCACATGCTCAAATATCCAGACATATAAATCCAAATAAACAGTACAATTTCAAACCAACAAATATAGTTCCAAAACATGTTCAAATATTTATGACATCCTAGCTCTCATCATCATCATCATCATCACCTCTTTCATTTCCAGAATAATTACCCCTCGGGGGGTAACTAGAATATGCACCTCTTTCAAGTAGGTCTATAAACCCAGTTGGAGAAATGGAATTACGACGAGACGGGGAAGGACCGGAAGCGGGAGGATGAGCAGCAGAGGCCTGAGGATAAGGGGCGGCAGGAAAACCAGTAGGAGGAACGGGAGGAACACCAGTAGAAGGACCAACCGAGGAATAGGGGGCGGGGGGAGGACAAGGGGCGTAACCAGATGCGGAAGGGCGGAAGGATAAGCATGATAAGCTGGGTAAGGAGGATATGCACCAGCTGGTTGGGAAAAACCACTAGGTAGGTTTCCTTGTTGGCCTTGAAACCACGCCATCATCTGATTATGTACTTCCTGGCGCACAAATTCGTTTTGCTGCCTTTGTTGCTCGGCCAACAATCTTTCGTATCTCGCACGCTCCTCAGCCAGCAAACGATCAACATCTCTTTGGTCATAACCGCCAATGTGTGTGCCAGATGATGTTCCGCCTGGTCCAGATTGTATACGCATCGTCTTCATTTGATCGAGACCCCTAACTTTTCCGTGGTCTGGCCTCACTGTCTCAGCATACACTTGACTCAGTCGGTTCAAGCGCTCATTATCGTCTACTGGAGGCGGTAATTGCGAGACTCGTTCCTCCACAGAGTCCTAGACATATAAATTTTTTGACATCATCTCAAGTATACAAACGTGTTATTTATATTGAATTTATAATGTTAATGTAAAACACTTACAGTTATGTCAGCAATTCCTCCATACGTGTACTCCCCTTCCCCACAGTTATGGAAATGTTGCACAATTTCCCATTCAGTTGGGAGACGGTTATATTTCTTCTCCTGTATTCCAAAAAATAAAGATATGAGTAATCAAGTAATTAAAATCTCCATATGTTGTAGTGTAGGAATTACTTACGTATTCCTCAGTCCATTGTGCGGCTCATTTTGCCCCTCCTTTGTGTTTTGAGGGGCCTCTTCCTCCGGCCGCAGACAAGCGGTTTGCTCTGCACTGGTTGCTTTTGGCAATGACCTCGGGCAATTGCCAGTACTGAAGTAATGCACTCCAGAATCTTATGTCCCACGGAGGTATTTTCCCTTCCCTTCTGTTGATCCTCTTCCAAAGACTGAGCAGATCAGAAAATCGTTCTCTAGACCTCCGGATAAACAACTCTTTGATGAACACAGTATTTTCCGTCCTCGGATCCCAGTACGTCTCCCTCTGAAGAAAATATATACAATCATATTGATTTTAATTAAGTAAAAATATATACATACATATAATTATACACAATATTAACAAAATGAATGTATACCTGGAATGTTTCCCACCATTCATTCTTCCTTTCTTTTGACACCAACTTATATGTGAACCCGCCCATCTCCATTCGACGGGACATTATATTTCGAATCAACCTCGAAACAACATTCGAGGGCATCAATCTGTATATTTTTCAAGCGTATATGTAAAAAAATCAAATAAAATCAAATAAAAAAGACTAAGTGATATTTAACATACACATTGTGATACGTGTAGATGCGTATCACATTAGGACGAGGTGCATGGTTGGTGAGTTCTTCTGCAGTTTCTGGAATCTCAGGGTCGTCCGCAACCGTTTCTGGAGATGTTCCACCGTGTTGAGTTAGATCATCTTCCCGATTCTGCAAATCAGGAACTGGTATTGTTCCGGTTTGAGAGGACGATCCCCAAATGCTACGTCGACCCCTATTTTCTTCAGATGTTTCCATCTGTATTTAATAATTACAGTTATAACATGTGTATAAGATATTTTATATAATAACTAAAAAGATTTATACCGGTTCACGGTCTGAGTCAGGTGTACGGGAGGACGATCGCCGGCCACCGAAAAGGTTACGAATACTTCTACCTCCAGCCATCTGTATACATAGCAATTAATAAACACATCAATAATTAATATAAAATTATAACATGTATACATAACAAATAATGAACACATCAATAGTTAATATAAAATTGTAACATGTATACATAACAAAGTGGGGACCGAAAAAATTAACAATATCAATCATCGTCCTCATAATCATCATGTTCATCTTCTTGATCATCATATTCATCCTCATCATCATCATCATCATCCTCATCATCATCTTCTTCTTCTTCTTGATCTTCTTCCTCTTCTTCATTTTATACCTCAATTAGTGCAGCGTCCAAATCAGCCAAAACGACAGGATCATCATCCATTCGCACATTCATCTGGGACACTATATCGTCCTCTTGAAATGGGGGAATCTCTGGTTCACTCTTTCTATCCATTTCCACTAAGGATCGTGCCTTGGTGGTGCAAACTGCCCACCACTCTCGACCCGGTTGGACAGATGCACCGGGGTACTTGCAATAGTAAACTTGATTAGCTTGACTTGCTAGTACGAATGGATCATAACGACCGTATCGACCTCTTGGATTAACATCCACGAGTTTATAATCAGGATGTATTCTTGTTCCCCCCGGTACAGTAGGATCAAACCACTGGCATTTTAACAAGACAACTTATTTTTCAGTAAGTCCTGGGTATCCCAAAACCACTACTTCCTCGAGTATCCCATAGAAATTATTTTCATTGGAATCAAAGTTTGTTCCTCTAATGCAAACTCCACTGTTCATGGTTGCTTTAGAGGCATCATAGTTTGGGGTACTTTCCTGTATGTGGACATTTCTGTAACGAGGGTTGACGACAGTATTCATTGAGCTCATCCCTAGATTTATTTGTGTCCTTCGTTTTCCCTTCCACATTCATCACCGTGTAGAAGAGATTATCAAACACATTTTTTTCGATGTGCATCACATCCAAATTGTGTCGGATCAATAGGGTACTCCAGTACGGCAAATCCCAGAAAATGCTCTTCTTCTTCCAACCCCCATCTAGAACTTTATTGTGAGCATTAGCACCCTCTTCCGTAACTTTCATAAATCCAATCCAATTAATTTCCTCAAGGATCGAAACACCTGTACGGATGGGCGGTGGATCATCATCAACTGTTTTGTTCTTTCTGAATGCAGTCTTGTTCCTTCGATACAGATGATATCTGGGTAAGAACTTACGATGGTTGTCAAACCACGACTGCTTTCGACTGAGCCTCAAAGTGAAATCATCCGTGTATTCTGCACAATATGGACAAGCAAGCCTTCCAGATGTGCTCCATCCAGACAACATCGAGTAGGCTGGAAAGTCACTTATGGTCCAGATTAGTGCAGCCCGCATAAAAAAATTCTGCTTTGTAGCAATATCGTACGTTACCACTCCATATTCCCATAAAATTATCAAATCACGAATCAATGGTTGTAAAAATACATCCAATTTATCCTTTGGATTTTTTGGACCAGGGACCAGAACCGTAAGAAACATGAATTGATCCTTCATGCACATCCATGGCGATAGATTGTACGGCGTCAGTATCACGGGCCATGAGGAGTATTGTTTCCCCGACTGCCCAAATGGCTGAAAACCATCGGTGCTCAAGCCCAACCTTACGTTCCGAATTTCTGATGCAAATTCAGGATACAGCTGGTCCAAGTGTTTCCAAGCCTGCGAGTTTGCAGGGTGACGCATAACACCAGACTGATCATTATTAGAGCAACTTGCATGTCATGTCATATCCTTCGCAGTTGCATTGGACTGATACAATCTTTGCAGTCTAGGGATGATGGGAAAGTAGAACATCTCCTTGAAATGACTCTTCTTTTTCAGTCGACCATTCACATCGTGTCTAGGGGGTTTGAACCGTGGCCGACCGCAAAACTTACAATATTCAAGATCGATGTCCGCACCCCAATATAACATACAATTCCCTGCACAACAGTCGATCCTCTCCACAGGACGCCCCATCTCACCCATCAACTGTTTGCTATTGGAAAACTTTCTGGGTACCAAATTATCCGGAGGACATATCTCACGAACCAGGTCAACGATTTGATTATAACCCCTTTCGGATAGTCTGTTTTCAGTTTTAATGTTCAGCATACGGGCATTGAATGATAGTTGCGAGTGTGATTCGCATCCAGGATACAAATCCCGATCCACTGCACGAAGCATATCATAAAACTGTGCAGCATACTGATTAGGGGGTTCCTCAACAGGCGGCTCGTCATCCACATTTCCAAAGTGGGGACCGGAAGTTAAGTCCGTGATCATATCGTGGTACGAGCTAGATCCTGCTGTCTCATCAACCGGCCCGTAAGAAGCCGACGCCTGATCATTGTATTGATGCGGAATTTGACCCCAATTTTCCTCACCGTGAAAAACCCAATTGTAATAATTTGGCATAAAACCATTTCTATACAAATGAGCTTTCACGTCATCGGGGTACTGAAACGTCTTGTTCCTGCATTTAAATTTTTTGCAGGGACACCTAATCTTTCCTCGATTCATCCAATTCGGGTTACTAGTGGCGAAGTCTATGAATGAATCGAGTCCACTAATAAATTCAGGAGCTATCATGCCATTAATCGATCTTGGACCATACATCCAACGTAAACGACTTGAATAATCCATATCAATCTGTTTCATATTAATTAGTGAATTAATTAATAATTCCTACGTGCATCCATTTCCGACTTAATTAATTATAATTAATCAAGTTCGGAACGCACACTACTATACAACATATATACCCCTCCACTCCAACATATACATATATAATTTCATCAAAATAAACGACTCATATTTATGTCATGCAACAAGTACTTATAATAAAATTAATTAATTAAATAATTTTCAGTAGTTAATTAAGTAGTACTTAATTAATTATAATTAACATAATAATTAATATACATGATGCATGTGTGGACATATTTATCAAGTGTACAATTATAAGCTAATTTCATAAGTATATTAATATATTAATTAATTTATACTAATTAGTTAGTAATTTACACTACTTAGCTAGTTAATCTTACACAATGTAACAACAAATACACTACTTAGCTAGTTAATCTTACATAATGTAACAACAAATACACTATACACATGCAATTTAACAATAATATATGAAATTATAATTATTGCATGCAAATAAATAATTTTAACCGATTAAAACGAATTTTTTTACCTTAGAAATGTTCACCAAAATGTGTAGAGCACGTTCAACTAGTGGAGGACTATTTCCGGCGTAGTAGTGGTGGACTATTTCCGGCAGCCGCTTGCACTCTCTCTTCTCCTTCTTCTCTTTTCTTCTCCCCCTCCGAGCGTATACAGAAATGAAGAAGAGAATGGGTTGGTGGTGTGAATTAATATGCTGAAGGGAGAGGGATTTAAAGAGGAAAAATGCCCTGACCATGCTTTGGTTGGCACGCGGTGCTGCAAAAGCCTGCTGCATGCAGACGAGGGTTTGACCCCCTCGTGAAATACACGATTCAAATTGGCTAGGGTTTTATTCCCTCGTGTAAGTGTGTCAGAAAGCTAGCCGAGGTATTTTCCCTCGTGACCTTGTCGAGGGGACAACTTCCCTCGTGAGCCTGCAGATGTCAGTTCGAAGACGAGGGTTTTTCCCTCGTGAACTTGTCGAGGGGACAGCTTCCCTCGTGAGTCTGCAACTGTCAGCTCGAAGTCGAGGGAATTTCCCTCGTGAAGATTGACAGGGTGATTTCCGTCGTGAAAACGCTCGACAATTTTTCCAGGGTCCCACATTTGCTCGTTAAATCCCTCAATATGGACGAGGGAACTTTAACCCTCTTCAAATTGCTCGATAAAATTATTTACTCGTAAATTTCCTCTTCAATTTCGAGGGTTTTATTCCCCTCTTTAAAAACCCTCTTTAAATGAGGTCTTTTGTGTAGTGCCCGCTCTTAAATCGTCATTGATGTTATAATTTTATTTCATAAAAAAATGAAATGTTGAACAATGTTTAAATGTAATTTGCATGTATTTTTATAATGATGTTTGAATTTTAAGTTTAAATGACATTGTATTACAATTACATGTCTATATTTTATATTAAAAAATAATTTTTTTTAGTTTTTTTTCGGAGCCCGTTATTGACCTGTTTAGCCCGCGGACCGCTAGGGTTAGAGTTAGGTTTCGAATGTTAGTGGACCGATTAAAATGAACCGATAAGACCCGAGATCGTTTAGGCCCGCAACCCTGGCCAGCCCGTTTAACATACCTAATTTTGTGTGAGACCGTCTCATACAATGAGACAATGCGATAAAGTATAAATTGAGCATACCGCATTACCACATTGACAAGGTTGAGTGTAAATTTATGTTGTCTCATGCCATGAGACGGTTTCATTCAAGTTTTTGCCAAAAACATTTAAAGCATTAAACATTTGATCAAAATATTAAGAATGATCATGAATTATTGTATTATATAAAACCTACTCTTCTATGTTCCATTTAATTTTGAGTTAGTCTTATGTAAATCAGTTATATCGTGCACCTATTTTGCAACTAATATTTTACAGTAAAACAATTAATATTGACTTTAACAAAAACTGTTTTATTGACTTTTTCAACCAATGAATGAAGAATATTTTGAATTAAAGTAAGTATTGTGAGAGTGTTTTATTGGGGTGTGAAAGTTATTGTGAAACATAAAAAAAAAGTGTGAAAATTATTAGGGGATGGAGGGAGTTGTTTTTAGTAAAATAACTACTACTATTAAACTAATATTTTCTAATAAAATAATAATATTACTTTAAAATATGCACAAAATGCAAAACCACGATAAAATTGATTTACAGAAGGCTTTGCCTTAATTTTTACAATTATTAGTACAATTTTAGGCTAGTATGATATCGATGATGTTATTATCATTTGTATCAGTAAAAGTAAAAAATGAAATTCAAATATAGTTACAAAATAGAAACCATATATATATGTTGCGTGCAAGACTTGCCTACATGTAATTAATAAAAGGTTACAAAAGAAAAACAAACAAAGTAGTAACCTAATCTCCTCTTAAATATTGTTCAAAGGGAGCTTTCTAAATTTAAGGATATTACAACTACATCGCTCAACACTATGTATGCACTACTACATACTCATACACTTCATACAATTCATATACAAATTAATACATCTCACATAACCTGCACAAATATTACATAAATTGCTTATAATCAAGAAAATACATCCTCACTGTACGTATAATCTTATCCTAATAGTGCCACAATCTTTGTTAGTATACATATTTGAACTCGACCGAGAAGCCGGACCGGTCCTCTGTTGCTCGATCGGTTTAGACCGGAGTTTTCTCTGAGCAAATGTCTCAAGTTCTTACATATCCAAATCGCGATTTGCCAAAACACGCGAATAGTCTATTGCCGTGAAATATGAGATAAACCAGAAATGCGATATATGATGTTGCTACAACACAACCCACAGTTCCAAACACAAATCCATGAACTTCTGATATGAAGAAATCCACCAAAACATATCCATTTATTACAATTACAATTGCAGCTACACCCCAAGAAATCCTCTGAAACAAACAATAAATGACGTCTAATAATTAATGACCCGGTCTCCAATGCATCAGTTGCACAATGTACTTTTTTTTTTTTAGTGAGATACTAAACATACTAAGGGAACGCTTAACTCAAAAATGTTAATCAGCATGAACATGCGTAATTTGGTGGTTAATGAGATAAAAAAAATGATCAATTCATTTCTTACGAGATAATGAGGCTTAAAATAAATAAATCACTACCTTTTATAATCGTTCTTCCTTAATAATTTTACAATTTCTCATCCAACAATTATTTATATCCTCGTTATTCTAAATTGGAGCAAAATATTGAAAATGTAATCAGGATAACTCTTCTTCAACATATTTATAGGGGATGTTGACGGAAAAGAGATTCTTATTACCATTTTATTTTCACTACAAAATTTGAACTGAAATGAAATAAATTTTTTTAAAAGTTACTCTAATTAACAAGTTAGAATCATTGATGATGAAGAAATAAATACGACAAATTCTGGTGCAAGATAAGATAGTCTAACGTCAGACGGGTTTACGCAAAACGAAAAAAAGGGGGTTTACCTCAAGAGTAGGTCCAATGACAAAAGTGCCCATAAGCTGCTCATCCGCCACCAAATGCAAAAGAGGGATAACTGCAAAAGGGATCTGCATAGCCTGAAGCACATTGAGCCATTCATTAAGCACATCAAACAACTCCTCGGATCTATTGAACACAATAGCAACAACCACAGTAGGCAAGATGGCAAAACTTCTTGTGATCACAGATCTAAGCCATTTCTTGATCTGAAGGTTAAGAAAACCTTCCATTATAAACTGCCCTGCATAAGTCCCTGTAATAGTACTACTCTGCCCTGCTGCCAGCAGCCCTATGCCCCATATGTAGAGTATCGGCAGCACCCCTCCGCCGTACCTCTCTTGAAGGTACTCGCCCGCGTTTACGAGCCCCAAATTGCTGGCCAGGGACGTCCCGTAGAACCCCTTCGCGAATACGCTCGTGACAAAGAGGTTGATCACGAAGGAGACCAAAACTGCGAGGGACGACTCGATTGTGTAGTAGTTTAGGGCCTCTTGGACTCTGCCTTTCTTCTTTAAGTCGATTTTTCGGGATTGGACTAATGCTGAGTAGAGGAATACGTTGTAGGGAGTTATTACGCAGCCTACCACTCCGATGGCTTTTGGGATTGTTTCTGAACTAAGCTTTGGTACTATTAGCCCTGCATTCAGTGGATTTGTTTATCATGTTTTGAAGAAATTAAATAATATGGAAGAATTAATCAGGAATGTACCTTCTAGGAGGTCTTTTCCACCGGGTTTAGTATCGATGAACATCCATGCGAATGAGAATGCCATGCTTGTGATGAGAATACCAAAGAAGGCTTCAAGCTTTCTGATTCCATAGTTCTCAAGAAATAAGAAGATGAAACTGTTCAAGAATTAATGCTTCATTTCCATTAAACAGAAACATTTACATATTTCACTACAAATTTTTTGGCACATGATAATTAAACATATTCAACAAAAGTTTATAAATTTGAAACACCAAGTTTCATTTTTCCTTTTTTGAAAAAACCAAAGAAAAGGATAGATCAAATACAAGGAAAACTGAATCTAGCAAATTCAACAAGAACAAAACCAAAAAAAAAAAAAAAAATTGGAGGTGCAACCACAAGTCTCATTTGCACCTCATGCTAATCCGTACATTTGCACGTTTCATTTTCCATTTTCAATCAAATTTAGCTTGCACATTTTAGTTATACTAGAGTGCACATTTAAGTTATATTCACATGTATATTTCAATTATATCATTTAACCCACAAACTAGTAACTCAATTTGAAACGAATCACGAGATTGGAGAATGACCAATCAAATTAAGTACCAAAGTAAGCTAATTAGTCTATATTCAAGCAGCTACCAATTGATCTATGACCATATATAAGTGCATCAAGAAACGCTTGTGAAATTGCAATTAGAATAGCACATTCCAAACTTTTGCGAATTAGTAGTTTCTCTTTATCGACTATTGCTAAAACTATCTAGTAATGGAGACTTGATCAATTTTCCAAAAAAAAAAACGTACACAAACACAAACTCACTCAATCCACCAAAAGTATGCTACTTTTCTTTTAATTTATACCTTAAAAGTCAATAATCACCTTATCTTCACACATCAAGCATCATCAAATTATTTAAATCTTTATTCACTTTCAATGCATGTACAATTACAATAAATAAATATAAAACTGACCAATCAGAAGCAGTGATGACAACGCCAGCCCAAAGCGGCAGCACCCCATTGCTGAGAATCTTGATTGCAATAGCGCTGCCGATGACCTCCTGGATATCGGCAGCGATGAGGGCCAGCTCGGCCATGAACCAGAGCATGACCCCTGCCCAGTAGGGGTACTCCTCGCGGCAAATCTCGGCGAGGTGGCGGCCCGTGGCCACCCCCAGTCTTAACGACAACAATTGAATGAGAAGGCCCATGAGGGTGGCCCACAGCAGCAGCCACAGGAGGGAGTAGCCGGCGATGGCGCCAGCCTGCAGATCCCCTTCCAAGTTTCCCGGATCGAGAAAGGCGACGCTCATCAGGAAGCCCGGGCCGGTGAATTTCCAGAGCTTCTTCCAGGAGAAGGGGGGCACGGCCACGCCCGGGGAGTCGGAGGCCTCGATCTCCACCGCGTGGAGAAGAATGTTGGACTCCGGGGGCAGGAGGACGTGGGGGGGGAATGGGGAGGGGGGCGGTGGAGGTGGGGAGGAGGGGGTTGAAGGATTGGGGGTCTGCATGGTGGTGGTGGAGGGCTCGGTGTGACGTCGGACTGTTGACGCTTGTGGGAGAAGATGTCATCGGATTAATGTTTGCATCAGATTAATGTGTGATGCATGGACCGCATTCTTTCTTCACATTGGATTGTAGGTAGGTTTGGGATGATTTGATTTTGAATTAATATTTTATATATTGCATATAGTATTTTGTGAGTCTAATTATTCTCTAATATTATATTTATACTTCAGAAAAAATTAATCTTGCAAGAAAGAAGAATAGTATTCTCTCCATTTCTATTATCACACTCTTAAAAAAAGAAGTAAAATTCAATATAAATGTACGAAAAATGTCAAAAGTGACCATTTTGCCATGGATGAATTGTTTTTTTTGTCCATGCCCAACAAGTTAATTCTTTTTTTTTTAGCTAATTTATGTATTTAAAGACTATTGTTGTGACCTAAGTGTGCATGACCTCACACTTTGTAAGCTCACATCAAGTGAATCACAGTTGAGCTCCGAGGCAGAGCTGGAAAATACTTTACCCGAATATGGCATCGTCTTGATATACATGCGTGGATGCGTGCTTAGGGTGAAAACCCGAATTTATGTGAACATGGTCAGAGCAGAGTTGAATATTCTCTCAACTCTGGCACTTGATACCTTAGAATGAACTTAGAGTCTAAAGCTGACCGGCTCTGGAACAATCGTCTCTGGATCGAGACCGAAACAATGAAATCATATGATATTTGTGTATGGATGGCAGAGTTGACATTCCTCTCATCTCTACCTCTGAAGGTTCTGAATAAGCGAAGAGTCGGGGCGGATCTTGATGTAACGAGATTGTACTTTATGACATGATATTTGTCTTGACTTACGAGATCACGACCATCTCTGGCCGAACCACTTCTTCCAACTCTGAGACGAGGCTATGCCACAGCCGTTTCCCATCAGAGTTGATAAGCACAAAACTCACCAAATGGTAGCAATCTGCAACTTGTCCATACCACACTGATTTGTGGTCCCTACGAAAATTAAGGCTACACTAAGAGAATGACTCTTATGCCCCTTCATGACAAAGATATAAATACACTCATTTGTCTTCCTCAAGGTATCACTTGAACCCTAATACCCTATTTTGCTGCATTTTCATGGCACTTTCTTGTATACCAAATGTGCTGACTTGAGCGTCGGAGAATCGACGCCGGAGCCCCCTCCGACTCGATTTTGTGCAGGTTTTCGACGGAGTTCTTGGCAGCCGTTTTGAGAGCTGAATTTGCAGAAATCAGAGACGGACTGGAGTTTTCAAGGCTCCATCCTCATTTTCATGAATCTTTGTTGATGGGTTTCATTTTGCCCTCATCAACTATAATGTCCTTTAACTTAAAACTTAGCAGGGAGGTGCATTTGTTAGAAGGGTACACAAAATGCACCTATTCTGCTTTCGTCGATTTTACCGTTAGAATAGCTGTTGTACCTAGGCGAAAGCCCTCAAACCTGATCGGAGAAGGGATAATTGTTTGGAGAAGAAGGAGGTATGAAGGGAATGTTTTTTTTTTAAATTTAGGGGCATTTTGGTCTCAAATATTGTTGAATAGCTACAAAAGAATTATTTGGGTCAACATGGTCAATAAACAATATGACCATTGATAAATTGCAAAAAAAAAAAAAAATATCTATATAAATATTCATATATGGCTACTTTATACACTAAAAAACATAAACACTCATATATTTTAATTTTTTATGAATAGTCGATAAAGTAGTTTTTCTTATTATGTGAATGTGTCCAAAAGTGAGAAGATAGAGTTAGGATGGAGGAAATATTTTTCACTCAAAAATTTAATTTAATAAGAAAAAAATTTAATATTTTTTAAGAGAACAATATAAAATAGAGTAGTCTCTTACCCGAGTTTGTAATTTTTTTTAATCACATCTTAGGAGAGTTACCTCTTGTTGTATTTTAACTTCAAAATGTTACTTTTTATTTAGTAGAGTTCTCAAGAATTTTTATTCATAAATAAGAAAATAGATCATCCTCCAGCCAATAAAAAATCTCAAACCAAAAAATGAGCAATAAAAGAAAAACACGATAATTAATCATATGCCAGTCACCTTGTTTGTTGTTGTGACATAATGAATCACAATAAACATTTTCTCCCGTGACTATTTGCATGATCAAGAAGAATAAAAAACAATAAATGAACTCTCGCAAATATAAGTTTGCACACAAAGAAGAGATTGAAGGTGGCATTGGAGCAGACAAATTTCATGTCGCGATTCTGAAATTAGATACCAAAATGTTATTTTGTGACTAAATAAAAAAGTCGTGCTTCATTTGATTTATAGCATCCGTGAAAGGAGGTCCACTGCAAGGGTACGAGATTTGCAATAAGCCATTAATGGCGTTGCTTTGGGCAACGTCAATCCCATACCTTCACTCATATCAATCAATTCTTCTCCATCTCTCTCCCAATCAAGCACTGAATAAGAGAACCTAACCCCAACCCCACCATTCGTACCGCCAACCCCTCCCCGGGACACCCCCTCCTTCCAGACCCAAACGACATCAATCTAAATCCGTCCCTATTTCCAATGATTCCTTCAAATCTCTCAGGCTTGAACTCTGTCGCGTCTTCCCAGTTCTTAAGGTCATTCTGTATGGCCCACACGTTCACCAACAACATGGTGGAACGTGGGATGCGATACCCTCCGACTGAGCATTGGTCGGAGGACTCGTGGGGGATTAGCAAAGGGCCTGGAGGGTACATGCGTAGGGTTTCATTGATGATACAATTTAGGTACGGGAGTTTGGCGATGTCTGATTCATCGAGTAAACGATTTTGTCCAATTTGATTGTCGATCTCAGATTGTGCCTTCTTGAGGACACGTGGATTGTTGAGTAAGAGAGAGAGAGTGTCCATTCTAGTGTCCCGGATGATGTGTCAGTTCCGGCTGCTAACAGAACCTGTGACGTTCAGTGAGTTGATATTGTGAGAAACTACGAATAAAAGATATATATGGTTCCATTAAATTTGTTGTGTTGTTGAAATTTTGAAGGTTTTAGTCTTATCGTTTAGTGCTTGATTTTTATATTTCAACACCAAGTTAATTGTACTAATCAAATGAGAAAGTGGTATGACTTGAGTGGTTCTACCTATAACCAAAATGTTATTGGTTTCAAGTTATGATTTTATCGATTAAAAAAGTACTATTCAAATGAATGCAACAATTATACGATTTTAACTTTATGTTAATGTTAGGTATATAATTTATTATTTCATCTGTTCATTTATATTGATAAATGTAATTAAGAAAAGGTAAAAAAAAAAAGTACTTTTTTTTATAGTGAAGGTAAAAGAAACCGACAAGTTTGTATAGGGAGAAATTTACCATGTGAAAAAAAATAGAACAAGAGGACTCTTTTAATTAGAAATTATGTCAAAAAATTTTGAAAATAAAATAAGGGTAAAATTGAAAAAAAAAAATAAAGTCGGTAACATTAAAAATTTGCAAATTGAGGCCAATACTGTCCGCATTACCCTCTTTTTTTTGTATAATTTTCCATAAAAATCACATGAACCTTTTTGGGCTTAAAATTTAACTGAGTTAGCGATTTGAGTCCAAAAACGGGCAGACAATTCAGGTAAATTTGCCCAAATTGCTACTTTTAAAGTTGCATTCCTTGTTTTGTTACTTTTAAAAGTCATTCGATTTTTGTTTTGATACTTATTAAAGTTACGGCAATTGCCGGCCCAAAAGTTACAACCCCTATTTTTGCACCACCCAAAGTTATGCTCCTTAAATTTTTTTTTTTTTTACCCTACAATCATTCTTTAGAGTGAAAAAGAAAAAAACATAGATGACATAGTTTGAGGTGAGAGCGAGAGCAGACACAAGAGAGGGACCAGAAGTACGAGGTCGTCAGGTCTACATGTTGCAATATTCACGTGGAGGCAGAGGACCACAGTAATGAATGATTGAACTTAAGGGTTGTGATTTAAAAAAATGCTTATAAACTAAAAAAAAAAAAAAAAAAAAAAATAGGACAATTAGATTTACCAGCATTAAGCTTCTTATGAGCTCATCAGTATAATGCTCAGCTTCCTTATGCTGCAACGCCAACAGCATTTCAATCATCGTCTTCGACTCCCGTTCGCCGCGGTAACTTGTGAACCTGGCCTTCCCCTCCTCCACCAGCTCCTGCATAAACACATCCCTCTTCTTCTGCAGCTCCAGCAGTTCTTTCTCGGCGCCGTGCACCCCCAACCACCTCAACACCGGCAAAAAGTCCCCCATATTCGACGACCCCAGCCGGAACGTGTCCCGTACGATCTCCCTGAATCGCTGCCCCTCCTCCACCTCCTCCACGTTCTCTCCGAAGTATCTGACAGAATTTCATGTCAACTTAAAAGGGAGAACAAACTTGTAAAAAGGTGTAAAATCATTTACCTTCTTCCCAATTTTTTAAGAGTATGTCATAATTTCTAATTTATCCTTGTTAGTTAAAGATGCGGGGAAAATGAAGATTTTATGAAAACAAAAATCATATAATGTGATGAGTGAATTATTCATTAAGTAAAAAACAAAACTAAAATTAAAACATCATAAATTTATGTACGGAGAAGTATTAATTCTCTTCAACACTTTTGAAAGTACGGATTCTGAAATTATGATTTTGTTTATTTAAAATTCTGAATTTAATAGACGTTAAATTAAATCATTTATATTAATTTTGTATTATTACCTTTTTCCCGCAATCATTCTCATCATCACATTCATCATCAGCTCGAAGAACACTGCTTTCATATCCACCAACCGGCGCTCAGCGGAAGCCCGATTCAGAGCCCAAATCATGGCCTTGACCTCACCGGCCCGAATTGCATGAAGCATTTGCAGCTTATGCGTCGATAAAATCTCGAGAGCGGATATTTTTCGCAAGTTTCGCCAGTGGTCGCCGTAAGAAGACCATGCCAATGAGGTGTAGTTGTAACCTAAGTATTTTCCCGCGAGGAGGGAGGTGGGGGCGATTGGCGAAGACGACGTCGTTCTTGGAGAGGCACTCCTCAGCCGCAGCCGGGGAGGAGATGAAGAGGACGCGGCGGGAACCGAAGTTGAGGAGCACGACGGGGCCGTAGAGGCCGGAGATATTGGCCAAGGAGCGGTAGAGGGGTTTTTTAAGGAGGTGGAGGTGGCCGAGGAAGGGTAGGGTGAGGAGTGGGGAGGGGGGGGGGGGGGGGGGGGGGGGGAGATTCTGTAGTTTGTGGAACAAATGCTTGGTGAAGATGTAGAGAGCAAATATTAGTGGAAGGTATGAAAAACAGAGAATATCCATTTTGTGTGAGAGGGGAGAATGTTTTTTTGGTGTGAGATATTGGATGGATGAGTTTATAAATAAAAAAACTTGAAGTCGGATCCATAAATTTTGGCAGTTGGCATGTATATAATTGAACTTCAATACATGTAAACACATAAAATCGTTTGTACCGTATGTACCATTCTATTTTTCATATAACATTTATTATTTTTAATAATATTCAATATACTACCAAAATTTTGAGTCCACATCCGTGTTAAAATTCCAGAAGATGTAATACAAATTAAATAATAAATAGAACATAAAAAGTGACACTAAAAATTCAACTGATATTTAAATGATTAGTTGTTTTACTAAAAATTATTAATCTTTAACAACGGATAAAGTTAATTATCATATTTTTGTAAATTGCAATTTAATCTCAATTTTTTTTCAATATTATTAAATGAAATTCAAGCTTCATAAATTTTGGCAAATCGAGCTCACAGAACAGATTTATTAAATACTTTCTCCGTCCCTAACTAGATTTCTCATTTGCTAAAAAAGTTTGATCCTTACTAAATTTCACATTTCATAAATAACCAACACCACCAAAAGTTAATTTTATTCCATTTTTATTAGTTACCACAATGTCACTAAAACCTATTTTATTACATATAGGCTGCGGCTAAACAAACCCCCGAATTCACTATACATACCCAAAAAATATTTGGACAAAATATCCTTATATTAAATGACTACAATGCTCTTATATATTAAAAAAAACCTCTCACTTTTGTCATCTTTATTAAACAAAATTTCTCTTCTTTTTTTTTTCTTTCGATGAATTGCAATAATTTCAATCAAATAACAAAATGGATTGATGCCTTGAACTGATTGCAAATGGAAACCAAAAAATTCACAATACCGGAAACAAAATCATTGAAACTAAAGAATGACCCATTTTCAATTATGGTGGAAACAAAGTCATCTGAATCATAGCAACAAATATTCTAACAAAAATCCATGGATTAAAATTTACAAAGATCCCCAACAGATATGCAAGTAAACCAATCAATGTTTTCCTATTTATCATGAACAATCTGCATTTGAAACAGTAAATTGCTCATTGAAAAAAGACAATTCAAATTTTAACAGATGTTCTTCAAATTTCTGGTAATAAATCTGCCATCGAAATTATCAACTTTGTTGGTTTTTCAACGGATGATTTCAAATATCAATAAATTTGTATATTATAACATCTCCATGGATATTCACTCAGATGATATATATATATATATATATATATATATATATATATATATATATATATATATATATATATATATATATATATATATATATATGTTCTATAAAAATGATTATGTCTTATGCACTAAATCACATTAGGATCTCTATTGAGAGATCACTGATTCCGGCAAGCAGTTATTCACTGAAATGTAACAGTGGTGATTGAATCCATCAAATTAAAAACAAGAAGGATGTAAGAATGTTGGAAGAAGGGTTCGATGTGAAAATGTCCTTTTTAATATACGGGTACAATAGTCTAAAAATGGGGTATGTAAAGTAATTTTAAATACAAATCATATTTTAAATGGGGTACAAATATCAATTTGGGTATGAACAGTAAATTTGGGGGTTTATTTCGCCGCACCCTTACATATAATACTAATAAACAATCCTCTACATTAAACCCCTTCCAATGTCAAATAAGAAGTCAAGTTAGGAACTATGGGAGTATATTTTACAAAATTAATTTGAAGAACAAAAATTGAGATAATTAAAACACATTTGTTATGATGCTTGTATTATGAAACTGATCATTAAGCATACCAATCTCAGAGAATGGTTAGTGAATGTGAGGTTTTATTATGCCCGTGTGCTAGATGAATTGCAAAATTTTGTCATGGTTTTATTTAACAAAATAAAAAGGTTGAGATTAAATAGTTATTAATTTATAAAAAGGTGGGTGATTTTATCCACAATTAAACCAAATTATTAGTTTTTCATATTAATACTTTCACTTAAAAATATTAGTTATGTTAACTGGAAAATAATATTCTCCATCTCCAATAAAATTCACATGTTCATTCGGAACGTCCCACAATAAACTTCACACCCCAAAAAATATAAATAAAACACTCTCACGATACACATTTTATTTCAAAATACTTTTCATTTGTTGATTAACAAGGTCAAGAAAATAGTTTTTCTAAAAAAAAGTACCCTCCCTCGGAGTATAAAATTTATTAGGGGTGTGACTTGAACGCAAAATACTAACTTTACTAGTAGTTACCCCACAAGAGTATGAGATCACAGTAGTATGGACAAGTATAGGGATCAAGTAGTATCGAACCCAAGAGAAAGTGTGTATGCGAATAAATCACTGGATATGTATGTCTCGTAGCTAATATGAATGCTATATTGAGTTTATACTATTACAAAACTATATTATACTAACTAAATTCTAATAATAAAATTAAACTAAACTAACTTCGGTTTGAAATGCAAAGATGATGATGATGCTCAGGATAGGAATTCCTACGTATACTAACGGAGTTGGTATGTTAACTAAAATAATTGTGATGTTCAAGTTATAATCCTAAGTGTACTAAAACTATGCAATCAACTTCCCTAATCTAGCACAAGAATTGAAAGAATAAAAGCTCAAGAATTAGTCCTAATACTTAGTTCTATCAACCTACTTCACTAATCCACTAATTAAATTATATGGATTGTGCTTAATTATTGAGGCCCTAATTTAGCGATGCTGCCGTCCTCACTAGATAAATCGGTAGATTATAAACCCCTTCAAAAAGCCTCTCCTTAAGCCTATTTATTATTAAAGAGTGATGCGGTCGTCCTCTCTCTATCAATTTTCGTACTTAATTCCAAGATTATTCTAGGGTTTATTAGAAATATTCAATAATTAAGAGAATTAAAACTATACATCACAAAATTTTCTAATTACGTACCAGCATCCTACTTCTACGAGTTCATCATATCCTAAGCATACAAGGGTTCTAGCCTAACATGGTGGTTTTAAGAATAAAAGCAATAGTAAGATTCATAATCATATGCATAATTGAAAGGATTAAAGAATTCAAGATCATAAACGAAATACGAAATCAATAAATTCAAGTATCAAAATAAATCTTTAAAAATCTGGAAAAACTAGGTTTAAGAATCTCAAGTACTCAGAAAAACAAGAACAAAAGGGAATCCGTTCGAAGAAATAATTAAACTAAGAGTTCGTATGCTAAAAATCTCGATTACACGTTGTAAAACCTTGCCAAATCTCTCCAAACTCCTTCCCAAGCTATTCTCCTTCACATCGTACTCCAAAGAGGACAACCTCTTACTACCCTCCTCCACTTCTGCAAAATAGCACGTAACATCTCATCGGTGGAGGTACCGCCTTCTCCCCCTGTGGATTTCGAACTTGGATCAACTCCCGGAGGTACAGTTATTCCGACTTTCGGATTGCTATAAGAGAAATTCTCGTTCTTCCTCCACTGATTATGATTCAATGGCTGACCTCCTTGGTACCCTTGGTTGTTCCTCCACTGATTCTGATTCAATGGCTGACCTTCTTGGTACCCTTGGTTGTTCCTCCACTGATTCTGAGGAGGCTGTGGACCCGGTGGTACAAATGGTTGACCGTAGAGAGGTCTTCTCTGTTGATTCTCACCTTGTTGGTACCCGCCTTGGTTGTAATTAGGCCTTGACCAGCCTTGCTGGCTCCACTATAGAAGAACGCCATAATATCCCCCTCATTGTACCCGTGTTGCGGGCACTCAATTAACATGTTAGAGTATCTCTCTCATGCCTGACGTAAGTCCTCTCCTGGCTTCTAGCGGAAAGAAGAGATCTCTATCCTTGCTCTAATGGTTCTAGATGGAGGGTAGAATCGCTCGAGGAATAGACGCTCGAACTCAGGCCATGTGGTTACACCTCCCCGTTGGAGCGTGTTATCGTACCACTCCTTTGCTATTCCCATTAAAGAGAATGAGAACAGCCCGAGCCTCTTGGCATCTTCAGGTCTGCTGTTATTATTAAACGTGGATGCGATCATTAGAAAACTCCTCAGATGAGTATGAGGATTCTCCTTAAATTGATTCTCGGCAAGCAGCTTTAGAATTCCAGGGGAAATTGAGAAGTTGTTTGCCTTTACAGGGGGCAATGCTACTCCGTCATAGTACTGTTGCGATTGTGCTGCGAACCTTCCTCGAATAACCATGTTCTGATCAGCGTTCTGAGGAACGGGCTGAGGAATAACAGGTGGTACGGGGAATTGTTGGACTGATGGTGGTTGATAGACTGGTGGTTGGTTGTAAATAGGAGGTGGAGGGTACGGGTATGGTGGATACGGGTATGGTAAGGTAAGTTGTTTTGTGGATAAGCATGGTTGTTCTGAGAATGTTGGACAAGGTTATGAGCTGGATTATTTACGTTATGTGTACCCGGGTTTTGGCTCTGGCTTTCCCCTAACGGGACTTGGTTCTGACTGCCATTCCCTCCAGTGCCCTCAACCCGGTCTACTGTCTGATTAAACTCATTAGCAGCATCATCCAACTCATTACTGATGTCCATGTTATCGTTCTCTCCTCCGGCAGCATTCATCCTTCTTAAAAAGGCTCGGTTTCTTCTTGCTATTGTCTCAGGATCTAACTGTAGTCTCTCTTCGCTCGTATCACCTTGCGAGCGTGTTTTCATAAACCTGAAACACTAACAACAAAATAAAAATGCAATTGCCGAACACGTAAGAACAAAACAGAAAAATAAAGCACTCACTACTAACTACTAAGCTATCTACAAGTCCTATTCAAAAGACATACAACGCCATCCCCGGTAACAGCGCCATTGACTTGATCTGGAAATACTAACTTTCTACTTGTAGTTTTCCCGCAAGCGTACGGGTTCACTGTAGTATAAGCAAGTATAACGACCAAGTATATCGTACCCAAGGAAAGGTGAGTATACGAACAAATCCCTGAAGATCTACGCGTCGTAATTAATATGAGTGTATGTTTTCGAAGAAAATATAATCTAAACTCAATTACTCTATGAATGTAAAAAGGAAAATTAAACTAAGAACGTAAACGTGTGTTTTCAAATATGATATGATGGTGCTTAGGTTAAGAATTCCTATATATACTAACAGAGTAGGTACATAATCAAGATAACCGTGACACACAAGAAATAACCTAAGTAAAAGATTGTAAGATGAAAGCTCAAGAATTCTAATCCTAATACTTTATCCTAACAATCGACTTCACTAATCCACTAACAAGTTAATGGATCGTGCTTAATTAACGAGACCCTAATTTAACTAAGGAGATGCGGTCGTCCTCCCTAGATAAACCGGTAGATTAATTAACCCTTTCTAAACCCTCTCATTAAGTCTACTAGTTGTTTAAGAGTGATAAGGTCGTCCTCTCTCGAACACTTTTCAAACCAAATTTAAAGGTAAAGTTAAGATTGATTTTAAGAATTCATTAATTAAGAGAATTAAAACTAAGCGTCATAAATTACCCTAATTATGTACCCACATCCTACTTCTACGAGTTCATCCTACCCTAAGCATACAAGGGTTTTAGCTAGACATGATTTTTACGGAAACGAAAACAATTGAAGAAGTAACGAACATAAACATAATGATTTTAACTAAGAAATTATCAAACATAAACTAGGGTTTAAAGAAATAAATGCTAAGAACTGAAATTAAATTAATAAAACGAAGTCTCAAGTATTCAAGAACAAAGATCTAAAGGGAAGAAACTAAAAATCAAAACCGAACTATGAATTCGTATGTAAACCTCGATTACAAGTGAAAATTAAGCTTGCTCGTCTCTTCTCCTCTTTCTGCTCTCCAAAAACTAACTCTAAAAGTGATATGGTATGAAGTGGTACTCATAAACGTGTTCGGAAGGGGTATAAATAGGCAACGGGTCAAATCGGACTTGCATGGTCCAAAATCCACGAATGGCTTGAGTAGAGCTTGAGTAAATACTACTCGAGCAAGTCCCCACTCGAGTATTGAAAACCTCCAGAATACAAAAACTACTCGAGCTCTTTAGCTCGGATAGACACTACTCGACCACTACCAACTCGAGTGCACTACTCGAGTGCTCGAGTAGTAACTACTCGACCAGGATTGGCTCGAGTGCTCTACTCGAGTGCTTGAGTAGTGTTTACTCGAGCACCTTCAGCTTGCGTACTCCAGTGACACTTTTGTTCGCTCGAACTAATACTTTTCGTAATTCTTCCATATCTTCTCATCCGGGCATCCGTTTGAGTCGATTCAAAGTCCTACGAACTCCGTTTTTCGCCCGCGATTCACCTATAAGCATTAAAGAGATAAATTCATCAATGTATAGAAATAATACTCAATTGACTCTAAATACTCAACAAAATCGACCAAAACTGGGGCATTTTTAGCTACGAATCATGACAATTTCACGCCTAATTAGAAATGAAAGGAAACTGAAAAGAAAAATGAAAAGAAAAGAAAAACTGAAAGAAATCTACTCTAGGGAATTTGGACTCTTTTGTGTTGGTAACTTCTGATCTCTCCTTGATAACTCTCCCTAAATATGATGATTGGGGGTATTTATAGAGTGGATGAGGGGATTAGGACGAAATTGCAATTAAATCCTTCAAAATTAGTGTATATTCGAATTTTTAAGTAACTATCGAGTCAACCCGGCCTTGACTCAGTCAAACTCAGTAGAAATAGGCATGAACTTGGTCAACTCGACCCTGACTCGCCCATAACTCGGTCTGACTCAGCTTGAACTCAGTCTAGGTTTTCCTCATACCTCACTCGACCTTTTCTATTTCCACTCGGCCGAGTGAATTCATCATTTGGCCGAGTGACTCAACAGAACCCAAACATACTTCCACTCGGCCTCAATCACTTCCACTTGGCCGAATCGTATTCAATTTTGGACGAGTGGTTTTCAAAGAAGATTTCACTCGACTTTCTTCTTCTCGAACACTCGGCCGAGTCGATTTCTTTAAGGTCGAGTCTTCATCGTTGAGAATCCGGCTGTTAAAAATCAAGTGTCAAAGAGCAACATAAAGAACACGATATAAGCCATATTGAAGAAGATAGGCATTGAAGTGATAAAGTTTTTAAACTGTTGTTACAATCTTAGCCTTCAATACAAGTGTGTGTGTATATATATATATATATATATGCTTATTATGTAGCTATTCTATAATGATCCTGAGTTAGTTATAACCATCGTACTGATGAAGCTGGCACGCATCTTGAGTTAGTTATAACCGTCGTACAGCTAGAACGCATCCTGAGTTAGTTATAACTGCCGTAGTGGTGAACGGTGATCTGTAGAGTTGGTTATGAATGAGCTGTAGAGTTGGTTATGGATGAGTTGTAGAGTTGTTATGGATGAGCTGTAGAGTTGTTATGGATGAGCTGTAGAGTTGGATGATGAGCTGTAGAGTTGGATTTGCAGAGTTAGGTAACTCTGCATGTGACCTTATGTATGCATATTCCAATGTCCCCCCCCCCCCCCCCCCCAAGATGAAGCCAAAGAAATAGGAATGAGCTTTAGTTTAAGCTTGTAAACCCACTTACACCCAATAGGAGTTTTATGAGAAGGACACTGGACTAGATCCCAAGTTTCATTATCTTCAAGAGCATTCAACTCATCAGTCATAGCTCTTTCTCAATCTGGATCCCCTAAAGCCTGATTATAAGTATTAGGTTCTTAGGTTCTTTGGATATATGCACATTAGCCAGAAAATAAAGATAATCTGAGGAAAAGGGTGTAGCCATAGAATATGTAGGAACAGATGTAAGATGAGGTAATAAAGGAAGAGTACCTGAGATCTACTCCTTGATAGCTGGCAAATGTGTGGAAGTTGTACAAGAAGATACAAAATCATTTAATCAAGAGGGAGGAGTTATAGTTCTTGTTCTGGTAGTAATTCTGGGAATAGTTGTAGAGTTAGAAAGTGATGGTATGGGATATGGTGAGGAAACAGGTGTGGAATCAGGTAAGGAAGAGGATGGAGTATGATCAAATGGTGTAACCTGATCATGTAGGAATGGAAATATGTGTTCAAAGAAGTGCACATCCCTGGATACAAAGATTGAATTATCAGATAAACTGTATAGTTTGTAGCCCTTTTGTCCTGGTTGAAAGCCAAGAAAAATAGCTTTAATGGCTCTTGGTGCAAACTTGGATTTGGCGGGGTGTGTATCAGTGGCAAAAACAAGACAACCAAAAGTCTTAAGGGAATCATATGTAGAAGATTTATTGTAAAGTATGGAAAAGGGTGTTGCCCAGTTCAAAATAGGTGTAGGTAGCTTATTGATAATATAAGTTGCATGTAAGATAGAATATGGCCAGAAGGCTAAGGGTAGTTTTGATTCAAACATTAAAGCTCTTGCTATATTAAGCAGGTCTCTGTGTTTTCTCTCTACAACTCCATTTTGTTGTGGAGTGTAAACACATGATTTCTGATATATCATCCCAAGCTCTTTGAACATATTTTGGCAATCAATACTGAGAAATTCAGAACCATTGTCTGTTTGGATATCCTTGGGTTTCACTTTGAATTGAGTTTGTATCATTGTTAGAAAGTATTTGAGAACTGGTATTGACTTGTGTTTATGAGTCTGAAGAAATACCCATGTAACTCTGGAATAGTCATCTACTAGGGTTAAGAAATATGGAGTATTTGTCATAGAAGGATGGGTGTATGGTCCCCACATGTCAACATGAATGAGGTCAAATATAGATTTTGTTTGAATGGTATCTGTTGGAAAAGACTTTCTGGTTTGTTTTGCCTCTTAACACACAACACATGGAGAGAACTTGTCAATATCCTCATGTTTATTAAGCAGGAATATGGAATCAATATGTTTGAGTACATCAATAGATGCATGGCCTAGTCTCTTATGCCATGTATCAATAGAAACAGAATCTGCAAGATGTGGATTACAAGAAAAATAATCAGTGGTATGAGATTGTAAAATGTGCAACTTTCCAAGCATTTTTTCAGCTGCCAAAGGTGTATCACTCTTGGGGTCCTGCAGAACATAGGAGCTACCAGTAAAGGTGCATATGAGATCAGAATTAGCAAGAAGATAGGGTATGGAGAGCAAGTTATATTTAAAGGTAGGGATGTATAAAACATCAGTAATTGTCAATATACTGTTAAGAATAACAGTTCCAGATTGTGTAACAGTTTGTTTGCTTCCATCTGGTAGCAACACAGATATAGGGGTGTTTAGGCTTTGTAATGGTTGATTAAAAAGGCTTATGTCAAAACACATGTGTCTACTGGCTCCTGTATCAAATATCCAAATTCCTTTTAATATATTATCAGAGTTGGTGAATCCAGAAATCTCAGTAATAGATGTACCTGCGCATTCAACAAAATGTGCATAACTTTGTTCACCTCCTTGTGATTTTTCAAGATACTTAGCAACCTCTTGTTGTATGACAGCTGCAATATCCTGTGTGTGGCTTTGAACATGTGTAGAATCTTCAATACTGCACTGAGCCAATGCTTTCTTTCCATCACTTTTCTTAAACCAGTCTGGATACCCATGAAACTTGAAACATGTTGAAACATCATGCCTTTTTCGCCCACAATGAGAGCAGGCCAGCAAATCCTTCCCTTCTTTGGTCTTATAGTCTCCTCTTCCTCTTTCATACTTCTGATACTCTTTAGGTTCATATGTCCTTGCCTTTGAGTACATTGCAGATTGTATTTGAGTAACCTTATTTGTGTTATCTCCTTCAATGAAACCAGATTATATCTATCTTTGTTGCCCAACCCTTGACACAATTGAATATGCCTTGTTCAAAGAAGGCAATGATTCCATCATCATAATTTGGTTCATTGTGTGCTCATAACTGTCGTTTAGTCCCATAAGGAACTGTGTAAGCCTCAGCCTAGTATTCTTCTCATGTAGCTGTTCATCTACATCACAGGTACAATTCCCACAAGTACATCTAATTATCTGATCAAAATCATCAAGTTCATCCCACACTTTTTTCATCTCTCCATAGAATGTTGCTATAGAATCATGCCCTTGCTTCAATGTGTTAATTTTCCTCTGTAACTAAAAGAATTTTGTGCCATTTGCAGAACTAAACCGCTCACAAAAATCATCCCATAAGGTTTTGGCAGATTTTACAGAAACAAAGGTATTATACAGCTCCTTACTGATTGAACTTAACAACCATCCTACCATCAGGTAGTCTACTTTCTTCCAAAGTTCAAAATCTGGTGGTTTCTATTAGGTGCCACAATTGTTCCATCAATGAAACCTAGCTTAGACTTGGCTCCTAGGGCTATTAACATGGATTTCTACCATGAGACAAAGTTTTATCCATTCAATGGTTGTGACTAAGACCAAACCTGGAAGCTCCGATCCATGCACCACAAAGGCTGGAGGTATTTGTCGATTTGTATCATTTTCTTCATCACGATTTCCAGTATCGAACACGTTTTGCCACACGTTTGGTGGTGCAGCCGCTGGATTGTTCCTTCCTCTCGCCATGGATCAACACAGCTTTGATACCATGTTAAAATCAAGTGGCAAAGAGCAACATAGCATAAAGAACACGATATAAGCCATATTGAAGAAGATAGGCATTGAAGTGATAAGGTTCATAAATTGTTGTTACAATCTTAGCCTTCAATACAAGTGCATATATATATATATGCTTATTATGTAGCTATTCTAGAATGATCCTGAGTTAGTTATAACCGCCGTACTGATGAAGCTGACACGCATCCTGAGTTAGTTATAACCATTGTACAGCTGGCACGTATCCTGAGTTAGTTATAACTGTCGTAGTGGTGAACGGGTGATCTGTAGAGTCGGTTATGGATGAACTGTAGAATTGTTATGGATGAGCTGTAAAGTTGGATTTGCAGAGTTAGGTAACTCTTCATGTGACCTTATGTATGCATATTCCAATACCGGCGAACTCAGCTCCTCTCTGCGAATTTCGGCATCGATTGTTTCCATTTCGGGTTACGGTGCTTTTTGGCGAGAATCGAGCTTCAGCGTGAGCTCTTCGATGAATTGCGGCCATGACACGGTAATTTCCGGTGACGAGTTGAAGGCGACGCGAGCTTCAACTTCTGGTATTAAGCTTCGAATTCCCGTCATCAGTGTCTTCCGGCGATGTTTCTTCTCTCAGTTAACAATACATGAAATGGGGTTTGGTTGCCATTTCTCTCTCGTATGTAGATGGCAGGTGAGTTTCCACTTTTGAAAGCAGCTTTGACCCTTTTCTTTTTTATGATGGACGTGGGGCCCGCTGCTTTTCTTATTTTGTCCCTTGGCTGAAAAGTGAAAATAGCCAACAGCTCCTTTTTTTTCTCTCATTCGATTGCTGCTGTTCTCATTCCCAATTAAAATAGCACATGGGCCTTTGTAATTATTTCCTCAACTTGGGCCGCCAAAATGAGCTTCGTAATTTATTTAATGGGCTGCTCTTTTTCATGTGCAAATGGGCCGTCTTCCATGGATTAAAAATTGGGTACGGTTATTTGAACCCCAATAAAGTGCAAGTAAACCCGTTATTGGTTTTAATTAATTTAAAGAAGGTCTGAGATGTCTAAAATGCCCTTCTTTCATTCTTAGTCTCTTAGATCAAAGTTACTGTATATACTCGCGCAGAGTTAATGAAACAAATGACGACAATTTTTAAGATTTAAACGTCAAAGTGCATAGAAACTAGTTTATTTATCAGGGCGAAAATGCAACATATTTTTATTTTAATAAATTTTAGTTGAAAATCTGCATAAAATACATAAAAATATCCAAAGGAAAAAAAAAATATTCGAAAAAAAATTAGTCAAAATTTTTTGGGAAAAACATCTTAAAAATTCAGAAATTTTGATTGAAAAAACAGTATTTCAGATCTAAAAATTTGCTTCTTTGAAATCTGAAAATAAAAAAGGGAAGGAGAAGTGACGGAGAGATCAGAAAATCTGGACAGAATAAGAAAGAGAAAAGGAAAGAGGAAGAAACTGGAGAAAATGGTCTTTAAACCTGAGTCTTCAACCAAGACGAAGAAATCTGCGATCGGACACGATGGAGCATAGCGGTGACAGAGGCGCGCGCTGCCGGGGGCAGCGGAGGTGCGCGATGCGATGGTGAAGCGAATCAAGCAATGCAGGTGGAGGAATTAGTTTTATTGACGGCGGGAGATAAGTTCTAAGACAGAAGGTTATTTTAAGTCTTTTAGTGGGCCGTGTACTAATCAATTTTGGGATATGCTAAGTGGATGGGTTTACTTGCAAATTATTGGGGTTCAAATAACCGTGCCCTTAAAAATTAAACCGATCCCATCTCAATTTCTGGTCTCTTCTCGACTCATTTCTCGATCTCATTAAGCTCGTACTTGAATCCAAAAATACTAATTTTCTGCAAAATATATTACAAATACCTTTAGCGTAAATGGTTCAATACTTCAATTAATACAAATAATTGCAAGAAATTCAATTAAAATAAGCAATTTAAGTACATGAATTTCGAGCAAAAATCACACTAATCAGTATGATTTGAACCCAATCATTTGACATACTCGAATGGTTGTTTGGATAGTTGGTGAGCGAAAGAAGGGTAGTCCAAATATTGGGTGGGAACACCTTAGACATATAACTATATTACCTGATGGGAAAGAGTTTCCCGTCCTAGCATCTAGTTCCTTGAAGTAATATTGTTTATTCTTAGTATATTCTCCTTGCAGATCCAAACTGAGATACAGAGCCAGCATTAACAATCCTAATTAAGTTTCACGAAGTTGAATATAATCGAAGCATTCCCCTTTCACTTGCCCTTCTTTGGACTTAGGAGTTAGGATAAACTGTAAACTAATTTTATTTTTCTTGTTTTAAATATGAGTTAATTAGTGTGTAGTACATAAATGGATAAAGTATTCTTCTAAGCTACATAACCCAAAAATAATTTAGTGTCCACTACATTGACCTACTTTTTGCTTTTCTCCCCCAAATTAATTTTCTCTCTCCATTGCTCTCTCCATTTCTCTCTCCATTTTCAAATTTCAGGAAACTCTTCATCTCTCTCATCTGTCGTCGTACCCTTTCTTCTGGAGAACCTCCGGCGCAACATACGCCGGCGTTCCACACCGCGAATTGAGAATGCCGTCGTTGCGCAGATCCTCCGGTAAAGAGCAGATTTCCCAGCTTCAGATGTCGATGCGAAACGCCGCGGCTGTGGAACGTCTTCCCCTGGCGACTTTCTGGCGACTCCTTCCCGAAGCCTTTCCCTGGCGACTACTTTCTGCAGAGACGCTGCTTCCTTTCTTATGCACCACCACAGCGTCCTCTGCAATATTTCCCCTTCTAACTGATTTTGTGGGATCCATCGATGATTTCGATGAAAAGAACGGTTGGTCTCAATTCTGATACCTATTGAAAGCTCTTGACGAGGAGAGTAAAACCCCTTAAGCAATTTGAGGATCAGACTTCGGGAACTCCGTTAATCTTCGCTGAAAATTTACTGTTAACACTTTAAAAATTCATTTCCTCTCAATAATGAAACATAATATTCTCGTTTGAGTTTGTGGATGCATATCTTTGTCTTCATCTTCTCTGTGTGTGATTTTAATAGATCGAAAGAGAAATAAAAACGAATCATGATTCATTTGCAGGGAAGAGAGAGAGAGAGAGTGAGGTTGTTATATATGTGTGCGCATGGAAGAGAGAGGGAGTGCAGTGTCTGTTGATATATGTGTGCTGGATTTGGAATTCATATATCTTAATTGATCACCTATATATCTTATTAACAGCATATAGAATTTAGAATTCAATGTTTGAAGTCTGGATTTGGAAAAAAAATAATAATTAAGATATACAAAATATACAATTTTTTAATGTATATACAATTATGATATACAATTTTAATACATATGTACAATTATGATATATCATTTTTAAAAAAAAAATTAAATGGAATGTGCGTGGATTAAAAACAAATGACATTAAAATGACCAATAAATGGTACATTTTGACTAAAAAAATTCTAATTTAAATTTCAAAATGGTAGAAAATTAGAAAGATCCCTATAGAGAACTTATTTAGTTTTTGAAATGGTAGAAAATTAAAAAAGATCCATATAAAGATTAGGATGTACAATATTTTATAAGATGTATAAAATGGTAGAAAATGGTAGAAATGAGAAAAGATCTCTATAAGGAACTTATTTCATTTTTGAAATGGTGGAAAAGTAGAAAGTGTTGACTTTTTCTTATGTAGTGGAGCCTAAAGTGAGTTTTGGCCTATGTAGTGGAGAATTTTTTGCCCTTTAAATATTTATTTAGCTTAATTCTTAAAAACTTAAAACATAAACCATAGCTATAGTGACATGTTGACACTGAGTTTTAGAACTTCATTCCACTAGTCCATCTTCTTTGGTTCGATACTTAACTTGGTCCTACCTTTACTACTACGATGGCCCTATACACTTGTGGATGAGTAGTCAAAATTTGAATTTTGACCATTAGGGTATTATCATCACTTGTGTGTTAGTTAAAGACTAAGAAAATAGAACATATTATGTAACACAAGATGTGGAACACATAAATTGAATTAACTATGTTTAATTAATAAGTAGATACGTTGAAGGGTATTATTTGTGGGGGTCCTTTTATGGATAAGGTGATTATTGTTTATGAATAAAGTTTTAGCAACTAGAATAATTTTAAAAAAAATTGGAAGGGGATATAAAATGTTGCATTTCATATTAAAAGAAGCATATTTAGTTCGAATGTGCCAAAAGATTCATAGTTATTAACGGGGTGTTTGGTTTGTCGACATAAATTAGAATAACAATGTGTTTGATAGTAGTAAAGAACGATAATGCATAAGCTAATTATTATTGAGTTGATTGGTTCTAATAAATAATTTAGAAGATATATATACGGTTTTGATATGGAGACCACAATTAGGTTCCTTATGGAACCCAATTGCTTAGTTGGTCATCCACGCCATCAATTTAAATTATTAATTACTAAATAGATATTAGTTATATTATTAAGTTAACTTTTTCCCGAAATATCTCCAAAAAAATTGATTTGCATATCTTCCTTTTACCATATATTTTTCCCTCTCTCCTAAATAATTAAGGAAATAACTTGTATTTTTATTTTTATATAAAAAAACATGTGTATGATAAATATATGCTATACTCCTTTTTTTTTATAACTTAACTATATGATAATTTTTGTGTACAAATATGTTATATGACTTGAACGTAAAATACCAGCTATACCAGTAGTTACCCCACAAGCGTATGAATTCCCTGTAGTATTGGCAAGTATAGAGACCAAATAATATCGTACCCAAGGGAAGGTATGTATGCTAATAGAGTCATGGAGATCTACGCGTCGTAGTTAATATGAGTGTATGTTCGGTTTCAGGAATTATATTAAACTACGCTATATTCTATTACTATTAATGCAAATAATGAAAGTAAACGAATAACTAAGGTTTTAATAAGATATATGAGATGGTGATGCTCAGAATAGGAATCCCTACGTATACTAACGGAGTTGGTACGATAACTAAAATAACCGTGATGTGCAAGTAGTAATCCTAAGTGTACTAAAACTAGGCAACCAACTTCCCTAATCTAACACAAGATTGAAAGACTAAAAGCTCAAGATTTAACCCTAATACTTAGTCCTATCAACCTACTTCACGAACCCAATAAACAAGTTATATGGATTGTGCTTAATTAATGAGACTCTAATTTAACTAAAGTGACGCGGTCGTCCTCCCTAGATAAACCGGTAGATGATAAACCCCTTCTAAAATCCTTTCGTTAAGCCTAATCGTTATTAAAGAGTGATGCGATCGTCTTCTCTCTAACAATTTGCGTACTCAATTTCAAGATAATTATAGGGTTTATTTTAAGAATTCAATTAATTAAGATAACTAACATTAAACATCACAAGTTATCCTAATTACTTACCAACATCCTACTTCTACGAGTTCATCCTACCCTAAGCATGCAAGAGTTCTAGCCTAACATGGTGAATGAAATAACGAAAGCTATAATACGAATGATAAACATAAATATATTTGAATTAACAACTAAATCAAAGAACATAAATAACGAATATAATCAAAGTCTAAAAAATAATCTCTTATAATCTCAAAAGCTACGGTTTATAATCTCCAAGAACAAATAAAGAAAGAAATAATCTAAATAGTTCGAAAGAAATAACTAAACTATGAATTTGTAAATCAAAACCTCGATTACAAAGTATGAAACTCTTCCAATCTCTCTCCCTGCTCCAAGTACATAAAAAATATGAATAATGATCAAAGTGTGTCTAAAAATGAGCTTGGGATCGGGTATTTATAAGCAACGTGCCTAAACGGGTGAAAAAGGCCAAAATCGCGCGAGCTCGTGTATTGGTCGTGAGTGTGGTCGAGTGGTGCATGTGGTCGAGCACCAGCGCTCGACCACATCTTGGTCGAGTGCCCATACTTCCAGTACACAACAAGCGCTCGACCTTCCTTGCTCGAGCGCCTAGGCGCTCGAGCACCTCCTTCCTTGAGTCAAGTGATACTTTTCCTTGCACGAACTAGTAATTTTCATATTTCTTCAATATCTTCTCATCCGGGCATCCGTTTGAGTCGATTCAAAGTCCTACGAACTCCATTTTCACCCTCTATCCATCTATGAGAATCAAAGAGGTAAATTCATCAGTTTATGAAAATATTACTCAATTGACTCTAAATACTCAACGAATTCACTCAAATCACGGGCAAAACGAGCTAAATATCATAACAATCTCACGCCTAATCAACCCCCCAAACTTACCGTATTGCTTGTCCTCAAGAAATGAAATAATAAGTCAAGTGAAATTGTTAAGAATGAATCATAGAACCAAATCACGCGAGTAATAGTGTTCAAGCATCATAGGTCGATCACTCACACACTAACTCAACCCCTTCATTATACTCATGCATAAACAATAAGAACCACCAAAATCAAACATGGATGTGCTCTCGACAATGTGTTTCACTCCCTCACAAGTGTTTAGCAATATTAAGGGACTCACTCAATCAATCAATCACACATATCAGCAGTCATAGGCTTGTAAGCACTCTCAACTTCGACCATACTCTAGAATCCATGCCGAATCAAAAAGGAGTTTATCAAGGTTGTAACGTTGGCTCTTTGGACAGGTGGGGTAACTATATGGGATAAGCGACTCAAGTGAATGGAGAATAGAAAATCAAACTTTTGTACTTCGAGACTAGGAATAGAATACGTCAATCATCTTCATGCAATACACTTTTCAATTCCACTACTCTCAACACTTCAATTTTTTTTCTCTAACTCGTTTCACTTTTTCAATCATTTCACTCCTTTTTTTTCTTTTCACACATATATGAGCTCATATTTTCTTTTGCTCATTCTCAAATTATTGTTCTTTTCCCACAACTCAAAATCTCATTATACCTTATTCTCAGATTCACTCAAGCATTAATAATTCTCCTTGCTCAACTCAACTCGATCCCTTTTCATTCACAACTTTTCCTATTCTCCACTCAAATTGGGACAAAAAGAGTTTAAGAATTTGGTTAAGTTCAAATGTGCTAGCAAATAAAATAGGATAAGGCTCAAATGGGCTAACAAGGGATAAACATCATTGGTAGGGAAAATTTAGCTAAGTGACTCAACCAATCAAAGATGGCCTAAAATCACTTTCAGCATATCAAACTAGACACAATCAAGAAGTGAAAGCACACACAGATTCTTGTTAGTGTTAGTGTCCTAGAGACAATCCATCGAAAGGACATAATACTAAGATAATATTATTATTGGTTTAATATTAAATGTATGGCATTACACTTATCTGAATATGATGTTTGATTGTTTGCATATATTCTTATTTGTGTTCCCATGAATCACTACTGTCATTGAGTGAGTGAGAACTCAGATAACTTAAGTATGATTCTCAAATAGCCCCGATCAAGGATCATCAAGAATGAGATATTGATGATGCAATTGAGATTGGTGTGCGATCTGCATCATACTCTTAGAGAGTGTAGTAAGATCTCACTTACTGCGAGATACCGGGTATCTCATGATGGATGCACAGATACCTTAGAGGGTATTGGTATACCCATCCGAGAAACCGTTTGATGTAATTCCACATAATGTGTCTACGGGTGTCTCGATTAGTGGGAGCGATGTGATACTCCTCTGACTTGAGGTCAATACGCACGATATGTGTGGAGTGGTGAACTTTGACCATGACCGACGCTTGCACCCTTCCATGGGTAGATATGGCATAGATTGGGTTCATCACGAAATGCATGTGCTTGGTAGTTGAGCCAAGAATAGGATTCATTCCTCAATGTGGATTTAGAGAGAATACTCATTTTCTCATCATAATTGGATCTAATTCGTCGGCCGACGCGCATCAACTTAGACTTTGTGGCTAAGTGTGATATACTTGATCAATTAGTGATTTGAGATAATATGATTAAGTTATTTGAATAGACACTTCATCATGTTCAAGACTTAATCGGGTATTCGCGAATGAAAGGAAGGTGTCACAATAGCCTACAGTATTACAGGTAGTTGCAGATTTCCTCGCAACGTACCTCGTATATTGAGAATGTCTGATTTATTGTCTAGGGTTCAATTAAGACCGTTAGTTTGACTAATCGCTCGATATACGAGGGCCTATGGGTCACACAACAAGTAATGGCAATTTACCAATTAGAGTTGGTTGATTAAATATTGTATTGGATATAATATTTAATTTTTGGAGAATGTAATATAATAATAATTATATTTGGAATTAATTATTATTATTAATTAAATTGGATTTAATTAAATATGAAATTCCAATAATAATATTTGGAATATTATTATACAAGAATAATAGATATGGTAAAGATATTATTCGTAGGAACATATCTAGGGAGATATAATCTGTAGAGATTATATTACGGGTTAGGCCCGATATCTTGCTTAGGAATTAAGCCAAGTTAATCCCTATAAATATGTGTCTTATGGGAATTCCGAAAATGATATAAGAAATATAATTTCTCCATAAAATCTCAGTCTGAATTTTCCTAGCAAATTCGTCTCGAGATTCAACGCTGGCATATCGGTGCGAGTTGGTAGAAAGCCGTTACGTGGATACCATAGTTGAGGATTCCGCGTACAAATCGTTGTAAGGATTTATATATCGTTATTTATCCTTTATGTTTTATGTTATACAACCATGTTTTAGATTCGTTCTTGGTGAATCGTGTTTTTCCGCTGCACCGAACATGGTGTTCGTGCCTCTAAAATCCAACAGTTCTAGCATCCTCTAAGGTGATGATCCACTCACAAACAATGAGATCAACTTAATGAATTTAATCTCTTTAAAGCTCAAATATCTCGGTTTTCACATCCATGCTAGTCCTAGTGAATTCTCACTTTTACTACACAAGTATTCAAAAGAAAATTCCTAAGTATATGAGTTCCCTCTCAAATCAACTCTAACTCTTACACTCACACAATTCAGACTCTAACTCAACTGCACAACTCACCAACTCATAACATCACACTCAAAGTCAGCAATCAATAAGCTGGGTAAGTCAATAGGCATGAAATATAGAACATTAAATCAAGCAATTCATCACAATCACAACTCAAAGAGTTTGTATTCAATACAGACCCGAATCACAATAAAAGATAAAAGAGAAAGAAAAATAGTCTCAAACACCAATAAAGAGGAAATAAAGAAAAAGAACGCGGGGAGTCCCCAAGATCAAGCATCCGGAGGTGGCGGAGGACGGTAGTTCGAATTGTTGGTCCCACTAGTCAGTTTTAGAAAGAATGCGGAAACTTAATTAAAACTCTTTTGCAAGATCTTTTTACTAGAGCACAAGTATAACTAATATATAAATAATGAAAGCGATAAATAACACAAGATGTATAGTGGTTGGGATGTTAAAATCCTACGTCTACTCTCCCTTTTATCAAGGGGCCTTACTAACCAACCAACCAACTTACTACTTTCTGGAATTGAGAAGTACCAGATCCTTCTTACACTCTTTAGATCTTACTTTGACCTAAAGCTTAACTTACTCCAACCTTCTCTAACAAGATGAACATGTTGAGTATTCCAACAACAAACTCCTTAAGAGTAGATATGAAACAAGAACTATAAGAGTGTTAATGTGCTTGAGAGTAATAAAGCTAAAGTATGATTTTCATGCGCGTAACTAGAGCTATTCTTCAATGATGCACTCTTGTATTTATAGAGGTGATTAGGGTTTAGCCGTTGGAGAGCTAATCTAATAAGTTCTTTATTTATGGAAGCTTCAATCAATCAATTCCCTAAGGGTATGTTTATTTTGGGATTTAAGTGTGCGGGGGGAGTCATGACTTTGAAATCTTAGGATGTGAAAATCTTGATGAATAATATGAGTATGTGTTTGTTTTGGGATTTTAGTAGGGTGAGATTTTACTTTATGTCAAATCAATATTTATTAGTGATTGATGTTGTATTATTTTATTATATTGTGTAAGAGAAAAGTAGGAGAGAAGTTGAGTGGATGATAAAAAAAATGATGATGTGATTGTATTTAATTATATGAAAAATAGTAATAGGTTTATAGGTAGGGATTGAGTTTGGGATTTGAAAACCCGATTTTAAATCCCGAACTCGTATGGGGCGTGGATTGCAAAGTCCAAAGTCCAAAGTCCATCCGTGTGAGTCCCAAAACAAACATACCCTAATTGATTCACTACAAGAAAAATGAGATTTTGCAACGCTGGAAAGACAACGGTTTCGGGAAAAAACGTTGTATAAAGTAAAAAATGTGTTGCATAAAGTATAATCGTTGTCTTTCAGATCAGAGATTTGATGATATACGACGGGTATGGTCAGCCGTTGTAGTTCCGCATTGTTAATGCTCGATAAATTGGGCATATACAACGGTTATACACCGTTGTAGTTAATCGTTAGTTCTGTATTGTTAATGCCCGAAAAAGCGGGCATATACAACGCTTATACACCGTTGTAGTTAATCGTTATTTTTTTAAGGAATTAATAGAAAGACAATACTTTTCAACCGTTGTATTTCCAATTTGTAAAATGAAAAAAGATGTGCACATCTTTTTTCAATGAATTCTTACAACAACGTTTTTTTAGTATTGTCTTTCCACAATTTTAAAACAAAAACTATTATCTTCTAAAAATCAACACTTTTAATTGGTGGGAATAACACTTTATTTATTTGGAATAACACTTTTAGTAAATTGAAGTAACACTTTTACAAATACATATAAAAAAAACAAGAATAGGAATTTATCATTGGAAATAACACTTTTTAAAACATTTTTGAATTAACACTTTTACAAATATATGTATTTGGAATGACAATTTTACAATTACATCTTTGAAATAACATTTTTAGTAAATTGAATTAACACTTTTACAAATACACATAAAAAAAAATAGCAATTTCATCTTCTAGAAATAACACTTTTAAGTATTTTTTAATTGACTACTTTTGGAAAAAAAAACTAGCACTTTTAGAAAGACACAAACAAAAAATTCACTTTGAATTTCCCTTCCCACTTTCAATTTCATCTCCCGCTGGAATATCTATCTGCCCTAGCTAGCTCGGTTCTGAATCCCCCCGCGTCCCCATCGTTTCGCAATCATCCTCCATTGTCCTCCATCCTTACAACCATCCTCCATACGTATCTCCACCGTCCTCCATCGTCCTCAATCGTCCCTCGCCGCGCTACTTCCTCTCTGAAGATGGATTGATTTGGGCATTGAAGCGGTCGTGAAAGAATAGGTAAGCAATTTCTTTGCTCTATCTCTCTACCTCTCTTTCTCTTTTACGTACTATGTAATCTTTCTCTTTTAAGTGTTTGTAATCACAGAAGTGTTTAGGTCCTGCCCTAATTTAGAAAATTAAATTAATGTTAGAAGGCTTAGGGAGATTCGTACATGCATATAAGGTGTTCGATAAAATGACGGGCAAAACTTGTTTATGAAGAGCAAAACTGGACTTTAATAAAGTCTTCTATACCCAGTGAGTGACTAACTGGAAAAGATTATTATTGATTTATTTTCTGTCGTTTTCTGTTTGTCATGGTGATTTTGATTTTGAATAAAGGGGGTTAATCTAAGATGGGTTGTAATTAACCTTATTTTTAGTAAACCATTTATATGATGTTAATTTTTATAATAATTTCACCCGTCGACTCTGTTTGCAAATGTGTTGCCCACGATGATGCGGCTATTGAATACTAATTTCATGTTTGTTGACTGAATGAATGCATCAACATTTGAATTTCAGGAGTTTGCTTATAGAAATTTTAATGAAAGAAGTTCTATGTAATTTTGTCAAAACTTTCGTCAATAAAATTGTGAAGGCAGAAGTGTGTGCAAGTCATGGCTACAATATAAGAATACTGATCATAGTTCATACTCAATAGAATAATATAAAAATGATGAGGTGTAATACCTTCTCCAAAATTACTTGTGCTAACTGCAAGCAATAAAGTGGAGATAAATTTTCTAATATTATAGGTAGCTGGTATAGAAATAAGTTTTTTCCCCCTTTATCAGAAGTGCTTTTCATATTGTTAATTAATTCTATAAAAGTTGTAAAGCAAAATCATCTAGGTATTAATTTGTTTTGTCTCTGCTTCAATGTTTTAGATGGTGCGTCTTAGATCAAATAAGTTGAAAATGAATTTTTTTAGGTGAATACAACTGGTAGACCTCAAATTCATACTCTAGCAATGGGTCATTGGAGTTAAGTAAAAAATATTTTTTCAGTAGTTTATCTTAGTTATTAGGCTTAATTTGTGGACTTGCTGCATAAATAATTAATTTGAAACAAGATAAATATAAATGCTAATTTAATTAATTATACTATGAATTGTGTAGAGTAAGAGTTTAATTTTAAAATGTGTTGCTCAAAAGTGAAATTGTACTCCTAAGCTAGTAGCAGATCACAAGGAAGAAACATAATAGAGTTCATTAACGATATAGGGTTACATTTGAATGTTTGCTTCAAATATCAAAACTTTGAATGCTTTTTTGTATTATAGTTTAAGAAAAAGTTTGGTACTTTTACTTTCTTTGAGTTGAAAAAGTTGTAGCTAAGGATTAGGAGACTAGATAGTTATTTTGTCCTAGTGAGTTTCAGTTTTCCTTCATAAATATTTTGAATAGAAGAATCATTAAGAAGGAAGGCCCTTAAGCCAACCCCAAGATACATTTTAGAAATTTTGGCTTTCGGTTTCGGTTTTAAATTTTAGAAATTTTGGCTTTTGGTTTCGGTTTCGGTTATGAAGGTCAAAATACCAAAATAACCGAAACTGAACCGAAATAATATATATATATATATATATATATATATACACATATACATAAATATCTAATTATAACCCTAGTTACATTTACTCATTTTCAAATTTGTTGCCGCAGTCTCTTTTGGTTGTATTTCTAGATAATGTTTATTTTGGTTTGTGTTATTGGATAATGTTTATTTTGGTTGTATTGCACTGTAGTTGGATAGACTATGGATGTAATATGAATTTATAAGTATTTTGATATTTTAATGTGGTTGTATCCTTTTGTTTATTTTGAATTTTTTTTTTTTAATTGTGGGTTATTTGTTTTGGTTGCAATCTATTAATATATATGGACTTGGTTGTTAGCAAGTTATATGTGTAGAAATATGGTCCAATTTAAAAGTCCACTATATTTCAGTTTTTCCGGTTATTTACCGAAACCGAACCGAAATTTTTGGTTTTGATATTTTCGGTTTTAAGAAATTTCGATTCGATTTCGGTTAGTTTTATATATAATTCGGTTTATTTCGGTTAGGTTCGATAACCGAACCGAGCCATGCTCTGCCCTAATTTCAACTCTTTTATTTATTATTCTTAGTAAAGAGTAAACTTCTCTTTTTATTTATAGATATTTTTGTTAATAAAAACAAGAGGGTGAAGAAAGTCAAAAAAAGGGGTGTAAATAGCCCCGCCCATAAATAATTTGCCTACGAAAATTCCGTAGGCAAATCGTGTTGTAGGTAATAATTCTTGTAGGGAAATTGTTTCTAGATTGAGAAGTAAAAATGCTTATATTATTAGAAAAAATTTAGGCAAGTCGTAGTTAATTCCTACAATCAAATGCTTTGTTTGAAAATTTGGTAGGGAATTTTATATTCTTGTAGTGTTAGTGGTAATATTAAAATATATACTAAAAAAGATTTTTACACATAAAAGTTTTTTGAATTTATTCTTTTAGAATCAAAAGTCTAATTATTTTTAAAATGATAAAATTGTATGAATATCCTATGCGTCCAGTAGTTAGGACCCAATTTTTTAAAATGGATTCGGTAAATATAAAAGTTTCACAAAGACAGATTTATTCTTTAAACATGTGATCCATGTGGCCTTTTGTCATCTATTAAGTAGGAAACCTCGCTTCTTAATTATTTGGGATCTTTCCTCAAAATTATTCATTTAATTGTTATAATTAAACTTTCTCAAAATTATTAAAACCATGTTACGATTTGGACCCATGTGGCCTTTGTCATCTATTACGTTGGAAACCTCGTTTTTAAATTGATTTTGGATAATTTCACGATTAATTAATTATTAAAAGCAAGCTGTCTCAAAATTATTAAAACCACATCAACGATGTGGGTTTGGTCCCATTGCCTAGCTTTCCATGAACATATATACAAACTTTCAACATTATTTCTTCGACACTATTTGGTGGATAATATTCCAAGTTCCAACTATTTAATATTAAATCATATTTTAATTTTACTACTAAGTCTAATATCACGGTGGCAAGTGAAACATGTTAACGGTATCAAATTGATACTTTTACCTCCATTCAATAATATCATAACATTCATTCATTAATATTATTACATTTATAAATTAACACCTTAACATTTATTCACGTTGTTCAGCGTATTTGTGTGTGTAAAATATTATGTTATTAATTTATAAGATCAGTAATATTATTAAATTAATGTAATAATATTACTGAATTCAATTTAATACCATGAACAAATTTTCCCATGGAAGTTTGTCAATAATAAACTATATATATGTTGAAATTAATTTATAAGAAATTCCCGTCATTAAAATACTTCAAAATTATTAATAATATAACACGGGATGCGTATGAACGGAGTTATGATAAGATAGTGTATCGTGAGATCAACAACTAACATTATTTCCTACAGATTTATAATTTCACTTCTAATCTCTGCAGTTCATAACACAAGTTTTTTAAATACCTTAGGTATTTAATTTATGATGTAGAGTTTAACCTAATTTTTCGTCAATAAAGAAATTAATTTCACTCAGAAAAAATTTAAAACATAAACATAATAAATATCAAAACAATTAAAAACACTATTGTCATGTAACTTTCATTTTTTTTAAAAAGTTACAAGATAATTTAAAAATCCAATTATTTAATCTTGCAATTTGGTAAATAGCTCATTTTACGTCTAATATTTGCAAAATGTTGCTTTTAGCTCATTTTTTATCTCTTAATTTTCATCCTTTCACAAACCATCCCAAGTCATGCAATAAAAACTGCGACGAAATTTTTTTTGACGTAAATTGAGCAATGTACTATAAATTTACCAATTCTTTTTTTTTTTTTTTAACTATCTTAAGACAATTTGGAAAAAAAAAATGTTGAAAATTGCAAGAAAAAAAATGTTTCCAACTCCAATTTGAGATTCAGTTAGTTGTAAAGAATGAAATACATAAACCAAGGGAAATAATGAATGAACTAGAGAGTTACTTACCACCATAAGCTTCTATCTGTATAATACTCCGGTTCCTTCTCATGCAAATCCAACAGCATTTCAATCATCGTCTTCTTAGTCTCTCCTCCGCCGTAGCTTTTCAACTTCGTCTTGCACTCCTCCACCAGCTGCTGCATAAAAACTTCTCTCCTACTCTGCAGCTCCACCAGCCTTTTCTCCACGCCGTCCCCCACTCCCAACCACCGGCACAAAATCCCCCAAATTCGAAGACACCAGCCGCAACGTGTCGCTAGTAATCTCTCTAAATCGTCTCGCGTCCTCCACATTCTCGCCGTGGAACCTGTTGGGGAATTAATTAAGAATAAGTTTTATATGAAAATAGTATCATAAAACTATTTTAAAATATCAAATATTTGATAAGTAGTATCGACAATCTCACTAAAAATATCATTAGTTTTGGTTCAATTTTTTTTACAACAATTGCAATATATTACCACCAACTCAAATTAATAATATTTTTTGTGAGATTATCGATACTTTAATATAGTTTTATGATAAGTTTATCATGAACTACTTTTATATAATATTTTGTCATTATATAAGTAAAATAATTTCACACTTCACCACTGGTAGTAATGAATTTGGGGGGTGAGGGCAAGGGCGGACGCAGAGAATAAATGCAGGTAAGACACAATATTAAAAAAAAAACTAATATAAAATAAATTTATAATTAATTTCAACTTTAATTAATAGTAAGAACTTAATTATTATAAAGGAGAGTGGGTCTTACGCGAGACAATCTCGTAGTAATACAAATTATAATTTGAGAATGACGTTTTAGCCCTTCAAAATTAATGAGTGATAATTTATGGTAATTTGTGAACCGTATCACAGTAAAACAATCTAACTCAAAATTTTACTTACAATATATGTTGTGTTGCTATATAACATATTTAAGTAAAACGTGTGATTAAAAACAATAATGTATGAAACATAATGTAATGACAAAAACTTGTGTGAGATTGCATCATGACATGAGACAACACAAATTAACATCTATCTCTAACAAAGTATTAATGCGTCATGCACAATTAACACTACATCTCACTGTCTCATGACATGAGACGATCTCAAATAAAAATTTGTTTAAAATTTTTATTCTCTTGTTAAAAAATAAAAAATATTATTCTACTTATATTACATGGTAACAGATTTAAAATGTAATAAACATATGCAATTAATTATGTATATAAAAAATTATTATTTAAAGAAATATGGGATTCGAACTCATATATTCACCTGAAAGAAAGAGGTTCCAATTTACCATTTACCATTGAACTAAATACTACATACGTTAAAAATTTAGACATAAACATACATATAGTAATTCCGGGGGCACTTGCACCCCCCTGCCCCTACATATGTCCGCTGCTGGGTGAGGGGATAGTGGGGTCACTCCCCCACCCCAAAATTATTCTATATAGTTATATTAATATTTGGATTATCCATGTTTATCTATAAGTAGATATTTTTAAGGTGATATTCATTCCGAATTTAGACACTCTTTTTTTTTTTAAAAATAAAATATTGATTTGTATGCACACTAAAAAGTATACATGTAAGCTATTTTTTTTTTTTATTCAACATGCAATCCCAAGGGAGCAAATACACTGAAATGGAAGAACTATAATTTATTTTTTTAAGAATCTTTGACTCATGTCCAGACGAAATTGGTCGGTTACCTTTTTCCGGCGATCATCCTCATCAACACATTCACCGTCAGCTCGAAGAACACCGCTTTCATGTCCACCAGCCACCGCTCGCCCGAAGCCCGATTCATGGCCCGAACCTCGTCGCCCGAATGGAATGAAGCATTTGCAGCTTCTGCGTTGATAAAATCTCGAGGGAAGATATTTTCCGCAATTTTCGCCAGTGGTGGCCGTACGAAGACCAGGTCAGGGAGGTGTAGTTGTAGCCGAGGTGTTTTCCCGCGAGGAGGCGGGGGAGGTTGGCGAAGACGATGTCGTTTTCGGTGAAGCACTCCTCGGCGGGCCCCCAAGTTGAGGAGCACGACGGGGCCATAGTGGTCGGAGCGGTGGAGGGGTTTGTTGAGGAGGTGGAGGTGGCCGAGGAAGGGTAGGGTGAGGAGTGGGGTGGGGAGAAGATTGTGTAGTTTGTGGAAGAAATGCTTTGTGAAGATGTAAATAGCAAATGTTAGGGGGAGATATAAAAGGTAAAGAGGATTCATTTTATTTTCAGGAAGAATGAGAGTGATTGTGTGAATAGTGATTAATAGTTTTATACATGGTGGATGATTGAATGGGAATTCGGAAGAATGCCTTATTTTTTATTAGTATGTTTGGATCATAAGATAATTAATTGTAGAAGGCGACACAAAAATGGTGTTTGATGCAATTTTCCATTATTCAAGTTTGTCACCTTCTGCTAATTTACTCATATTTTCATGTCTATAAATGCACTTCTTTAATGCACTGAAATATTTTCTCCCACTAAAAATTTGAATTAATTTCTTCTTATTTAAATTAAAAATTAAATTTATAGAAATATGTGAAATTAATTTATTTTATTTTATTGGTGCTTCAAGTGCTTAAAATTAACGGTAAAAGATGTTGATATGCAGCTAAAGAGTAGAATGCACCAATAGCTTTAGTTGAGTTATTTGTTGTTCTTTTTGTGCAATTAAGAAATTCGAAGTTAAGAAAACCTTCAAATCAAGGTAGCATAGGGAGAAGTTGAAGCCAAGTAATTTATTTGGGCTAGGTATTGCTTATTAGTTTTTTCTATACTTCGTGTCCAATTTAAGGACCGACTAATTTTGGGGACCCATAATATAATGTTCATGAGCGGGGGATTCATTTAAAGTCTGATAAAAGTACATTATAAGCTGACTCATCTCAAAACTTATCGCATCTTATAAATTTTAAAAGTGAAACAGAGAGAGAAGCATAATTGGCAAGCCCATAGGGGTTAGGCTATCGTAGAACTGGGCTAAAGAAAGGACGAGGGAATGTAAAACGAAGTTCAGCAGATCTTGTAGACGTTATTAAACCTAGCTATAGATTTCAACGAACTATGTAATTTATAGATCCATGTCTTGCTTTTATGCCAATGCATGAGGTTTTTAACTATCAGTTTAGTGACAACCTTTCAAAAAAAAAAAAAACTATCAGTTTAGTGACAAGTAGGGATGTAAACGAATCGAATCGAGTCGAATACCACAATATTTAAATTCGTATTCGTAAAATTATTTCGAATATCGAATTCGAATCGAATATTTTTCGAATAGTAAATGTGATTTATATTTGATTTGAAACTCATATCGAATTATTAGAAAATATACGAATACTTGAGTCGAATATTCGAATCGATTTTTTTCTCAAGCATGTTCCTAACAAATAATATTCAAGAGAATGCATTATATGAACAATATTCACAATGAAACTTGTTTGAATGATATTAGTAAATTAAACTAAAAGTATCAGTGAATTGCACTAAAATTATCAGCTCCAAATAGTATTTAGTTTTTTTAATTAAAGTTAATAGTTGAATTGGTATTAGTTATTCTCACTAAAGGTGTTAGTTATTTCAACATAAGATATTAGTATTTTTTATCGATAAAGTTGTGGCTCGAACCCACGACCTTTGTATCATAGGTAGTGGGATTTTAACCATTTAACTTGAGTTATACCACTTCGTCAGATATTAGTAATTTGTTGTTCATGGTAATAGTTACCGTGAGTATTATTCACATAATACTTTGTCAATATTCAAATATTCATTTCAAAATTGTCATTGTTTGAATTCACAATCTCGTTATAAACTTAAAAATTTGCATAACAAATGAATTTTTTTTTTATCAAATTCATGGAAAAATACTTTAATAATCAAATTAAGAATGTTGACCTACAATTCTTTTTTAATTAGTTAAGTTTTTTAATAATTAAATTATATTATATATTTTTAATTAAATACTTAATTAAGAATTGCCTACAAGCCCACTTGTTGGATGAAGTTATAAAGGTTAATATCCTTAAAATAATTATAATGAACTTAAATTTATAAATAATTATATTTATTATTACTATTAATATATAATTATATATTTAACCGAATATATAATCGAATATTTACGAATATCGAATCATATATCATAGTATTTGTATTTGTATTTGTATTTGTATTTGATAACTAATCGAATCAAAAAAATTATTTGTACCCGAATTCGAATTATAAAATTTCGAATACGAATACCGAATTTCGAATACAAATACCAAATCGAACCAAAATGGTTTGATTCGTTTACAACCCTAGTGACAAGGTTATAAATTTTAGACATGTATAGTTATATAAATATCTCTGTAACAATGTGATTTTATATGCCAAATCGATTTATTAAAAGTAACATATGTGAGAATTAAAATTATTACGTAGTCATTTAAGAAATGTTACATGATAAATTTAAAAGTGATAAAAAGTATTGCATTATATAGCTAAAAGTGTGTCAATTATTGTGGATAATGTTACCATATATTTCTAAAGTGTTACCAAAGTAATGTTACATTTAGAGAATGGAGTGTTAATTATATGAAGTTATTTTTTAAGTGTTACAATAAAATGTTACAAAGTGCTACATTGCTGATAAAAGTGTTATTATATACATAAACTTTAGTTCGCACGAACAACTATGACGTCGATAAAAGTATTACCTATTATCACTAAGTAAGACATTAATTATTCTTATTTTTATTTTGGTACTCAGTATCCGGTTCATTGGCCGACTAATTCGAGGGACCCATAATCCACCATCAACTAGCGCGGGATCCCATTTTAAGCAAGAGTCAAGGTCTGTATGGAAAAATTCTAGCATGCACTCAAGTGCATAATATGCACTTGATTTTGAGCTCAATTTTGACTTCAATTTTGATTTTCTCAAAACACGCACAAACACATCGAACTGTGTTTTCTTTGCCGTTGGGGTATTATTGATTGTTTCATGGGGTATCACTGATTAGCTCTTGGACTATTGCTGATTTCGCCATTATTATTATTATTATTATTATTATTATTATTATTATTATTATTATTATTATTTAACACTATTTTAGGTATTTACAATAAGCCATTTATGTCGTAACAGGGATGTTAAAACGGACCGCGGTCTGGCGGGTCAGCCCGTTCAACCCTGAACCGCACAGGGTTAGGTTCGAGGGGTCTAATGGACCGATTAAAACCCGAGTTTTTTTTTGCCTGAACCGGTTAGCCCGCCGGTTTACCGGGCTTGCCCTTAGCCCGGATTCTTTTTTATTTTTTCTACTTTCATTTACCTACTGTTACTATTACTTCATTTATTTACATTCTAATAGTTTTTTTTAGTAAATGTTCATCTTTAATTTTATCCGGTGATGAGAACTTTCTTTGCTTGAATTATGTAAATATTCTTTTAATTGTGGTGATTACTTTACAATTTTGTGTGTATTCTGTAGTCCCTTTAATAGGTTTGAATAGCTTGTTTTTCATATTATTTAGTTATTTTAACTTTTTCTTTTGGATTAAATGTATCAATTATGAACTTTATGAACAATTTTTTAATTTAAATGGTAGCGTATTACAATTACAAATATATATTTTAAATTAAAATTAGTTTTTTTTTTCCAAAGCCCGTTAGTAGCCTGTTTAGCCCGCGGACCGCTAGGGTTAGGGTTAGGTTTTGAGTGTTAATAGACCGATTAAAATGAACCAATAAGACCTGAAACCGTTTAGGCCCGTAGCCCTGTAGAGTTGGCCCTATAGAGTTAGGACCAGCTCGTTTAACATCCCTATGTTGTAGTGAACCCTGTAGTTATCATACATGGGACATCTAAGTTTTACCTTTAAATTTAATTGAGGGATATTTGATTGTTATCATAGGTAATAAATCACAATACTAAACACAAGATAAAATTATCAAGTATTAAAATAATCCACAACACCAAAAAATGATAAGTTTACCACGTGTTATATACCTATTTTTATTTTTCTCTCTTCTTATCACAAATATGATAGCAAACAAGCCTTAAGGGTACTGCTCCCTGACTTGAACGCAATGCACTAGCTTTATTAGTAGTTACCCCACAGGAGTATACATGGGATCACAATAGTATGAGCAAGAATATGGACCAAGTATTATCGAACCCTGGAAATCTACGTCTCGTAGTTAATATGAATGTAATGTTTTGGTTTATCAACTGACTCTAAACTATATTATACTATCTATATGCTATCAATGAAATTAAACTAAATAACTTTAGGTTTTAATGCAAATATGAGATGATGATGTTCGGGATAGGAATTCCTACGTATACTACTGGAGTTGGTACAATAACTAAATGTACAAGTAATAATCCTAAGCGTACTAAAATTAGGCAATTAACTTCTTTAATCTAGCACAAAATTGAAAGACTAAAAACTCAAGAATTAACTCTAATACTTCGTCCTATCAACCTACTTCACAAATCCAATAATTAAGTTATATGGGTTATGCTTAATTATCGAGACCCTAATTTAACTAAGGTGATGCGGTCGTCCTCCCTAGATAAACCGGCAGATGATAAACCCCTTCTAAAACCCTTTCCTTAAGCCTACTCGTTATTAAAGAGTGATACGATCGTCTTCTCTCTAACAATTGCCGTACTTAATTCCAAGATTATTCTAGAGTTTATTAGAAGCATTCAATAATTAAGAGAATCAAAACTAAACATCACGAATTATCCTAATTATGTACCAACATCCTACTTCTACGAATTCATCCTACCCTAAGCATGCAAGGGTTCTAGCCTAACATGGTGGTTTGAATAACAAAAGCAATAACATGAACGATAATTGTATGCATACTTAAATGAACGAAAGAAATCAATAACATAAACGAAAGAATAAATTCAAGTCTCAAAAGTAATCTCAATAAATCCAGACAAACTAGGTTTAGAAATCTCAAGTATCAAGAAATCAAGAACAAAAACTAATCGGTTCAAAAGTAAAATATTTAAACTATGAATTTGTATGTTAAAACCTCGATTACACGTTCAAAAACCTTCTAAACTCTTCCCCCAAGCTCTCTCTTTCAAAAACTATCTAATGGTATCAAAGTGTATCTCAAAATATGTTTGGAAAGGATATATATAGGCTTGGGCTCGAATTGGGCTTCAAAAGGCCGAATGCGCTCGACCTCTTCCTTTGCTCGAGCACCTAGCGCTCGAGCTTTGCTCACTCGAGCGCCCCGAACTTGCAGTGCAAAACAGACGCTCGACCCTCTTTACTCGAGCGTCTAGCGCTCGATCTAATTCCACTCGAGCGCCCACTCGAGTACTCGAGCGCCTAGCACTCGACCTAAGGTAACTCGAGTGCTCTTGACTTCCAGAACACAAATAGCGCTCGACCTAGTGTACTCGAGCACTTCCTCCGTTTGGGCTAAATGATACTTTTGCTCGCACGAACTAATACTTTTCGTATTTCCTCAATATCTTCTCATCCGGGAGTCCGTTTGAATCGATTCAAAGTCCTACGAACTCTGTTTTTAGCTCTTTTTCCTAATATGAGCATAAAAAAGATAAATTTGTAAGTTTATGATAATGATACTCAAATATCTCCAAATACTCATCAAATACACTCAAAATAGAGACGAATCGGGCTACAAAACACAATAATTTCACGCCTAATCACTCCCTTCGTCCAATTTTATGATGTATGACTCATTTTATACAGGTTTAAAGGAATATAAATTGTTGTGTATAATATAGATGAGTGAAGTTAAAAAAAAATTATTAAAAAGTGGTGTACTCATATAGAAAAATGAAAAATTAATTCCCCACAATAAACTAATTGTTTACAAATAAAATCGATGACAATTTAAATACTTATAAAGATATTTGAAGTGTGGAGATAAAATATTGCCAAATATTGTTTTTCCATTTTTTGTATATAAGTTCTAAGTTTAGACTACCCAAAAAAGAGTAGACATTATAAGTTTGGATAATGAGTAGTACTAGTGTGCACTTGAGTGCATGATATGCACTTACATTTGAAAAAAAAATACCCCAAGAAATAATTAGTAATACCACAATTGCAAAAAAATACACAAAACGGTTTATTAGTGTATATGTTTTGAAAAAAAAAAAAAAATTGAAGTTAAATCCAAGTGAATGCTAGAATTTGTGATGGATAATTTGTCTATTTTAGAGATTCATAATACAACATAATAAGAACCCAAAAACTTTTATGAACCAAGGTTCATGTGAAATATGTTTTTTAAAGTATCATTGCTTAGTATATATACAAAGTGTCATTATTTAGCATGTAAAGCGTCATTATTTAATGATTTAGAGAAAAATCAAATATTTTTTAAATGATGAAACTTTATATACTTAAAGGTGATACTTCATATGCTAAAGTGAGATACTTGAAAATTAAAGTTCACGTGAACCAAGTTCATATGAGACCCACTATTCTATGAAAAACATAAGTTGAACACCTAAATTGAATTGGTCAATGGAATGTTATCATCGGAACCAAAACACAATGATAAGTAATCTTATTATATATCTTTTACATATATAGTAAAAGAATAAACAAAGTTTAACATGAGTTATCACAAACATAAGAAATTTAAAGGATATAAGTTGATAGACTTCTTCTCATACTCCACTCCAACCTTGTAAAATAGAATTGACTGTGCATGTGAAGATGAGAATAAGGACAATATTATATAAACGCCGCAATTGGGCGAGCTTTGCAAAAAGCCATCAATGGCGTCGCTTTTGGCAATGTTATCCCCACACCTTCGCTCAAATCAATCATTTCTTCTCCAGCTCTCTCCCAATCAAAGCACTGAATAAGAGTACCTAATCCGAACCCCATCATGCGCAAGGCTAACCCCTCACCGGGGCACCTTCTTCTTCCGGATCCAAACGCCATAGGTTGGAACCCTTCTCGATTCCCCTCAAATCTCTCCGGTTTGAACTTTGTAGAGTCCTCCCAGTTCTTTGGGTCATTATGTATGGCCCACGCGTTCACTAATAACATGGTGCCGTTGGGGACACGATAGCCCGCAACGGTGCACTGACCGGAGGATTCATGGGGGATTAGTAGTGGAGCAGCCGGATACATTCGTAGGGTTTCGTTGATAATGCAATTGAGGTACGGGAGAGCGGCAATGTCAGTTTCATCGAGTAAACGTTTGTGTCCAATGTGGTCATCAATTTCCAGTCTAGCCTTCTTTAGGACATGGGGGTTGTTGAGTAAGAGAGAGAGTGCCCATTCCATTGTTCCAGCGGTGGTATCGGAGCCAGCGATTAACATAACCTATATGTTTCATTGATACAAGTCATGAATTTAATATCATCCAATTTCATATTTTAATTTATTAGAAATTTCATAGTGATATTAACAATTTGTAGACAATTTTATATATATTTTTAATGTAATTAAAGATTGATCAGTTATTCACATAAATTTTATTGGAGTTATTTACCATCATCAAGCTTCTTATCAAGCTATCTGTATAATACTCTGGTTCCTTCCCCTGCAATACCAACAACATTTCAATCATTGTCTTCGTTTTCCCTTCCGCCGCCTCTCCTCTAACATAGCTTTTCAACCTTGTCTTACACTCCTCCACCAGCTCCTGCATAAAAGACTCCCTCCTGCTCTGCAGCTCCGCCAGTGCTTTCTCCGCTCCGCCAATTCCCAACCATCGCACTACCGGCAAGAAATCCCCAATATGCGAAGTCCCAAGCCGGAGTGTATCCTTAGCCATCTCCCTAAACCGCCCCGCCTCCTCGACCTCCTCCACATTCTCACCATAGTACCTGTTAGAGAATTAAATAAACACATTAATTTCACAACTTTGCAAGGTCTCAAGCTGGCAAGTTGAGCCCAGCCCGCCCAGGATTTGGACCAAGCTGAGCTAATAAATTAGCGGCCCAAAAAATTCGAGCCATTTTGACCCAGCCCGCTTGGCCCAACTAATTTATTTTTAAGAAAAGACCAATGCTAGTGTTGTTACTTGTTATGAACTAAAGTAGATTAAGATATAAAATATATGTGTATTATAAAATTGAATTAAGTTATGTTTTATAGTACTCCCTTGGTCCACCAATTTTTTACCCACTTTCCTTTTTGGACTCTTCACCAATTTTTTACTCATTCGCTTTTTGGAAAAAAAAATACTACTCACAAAATAATAAATTGATCCCACATTACCCCTATAATACTCTTACTTTATCTATTTTTTTAATAAAATACTAATTTTCATTAAATCTTGTGTTCAACAATAATAGGGTAAAAATTTCATGGACGGAGTATAATTTTTTATGAAAAAAAGGAGTAATTTTTTTATAAAAATTGTTTCAAAAAAAATGGATTGGGACGGCTCATTAGCCCGCGGGTTAGGTTGGACTGGACTGGGCTGGACTGTGCTCAAAATTTATAGGCCAAATTGGCAAATGGGTCGGTCTAGCCCGTGAACATAGCTTGGCCCGACGGGTCGGGCGACCCAATTGCCAGCCCTAACAAGGTCATAGTATATTAAAAATACTGAAGCATATGGATTACTGAACCGAAATTTTCACTGTATTGGAAAACTTATCGAAAATTTCCCTGTAATAAAAATGCATATGGTACTGAACGTTTTTGGTATTTTCAATTTCATACAGATTTTTCAGTATGTCGTTCTATACCAAAAACTCTAGCGTAGCGTGTGATACCAAATTTTCAATATATGCCCAATCAAGTTAAGATGTAGTATGACATTTTTTTAGATACCTCCGTCCCAACATTTCTTTTACACTTGTTTTAAATGGATATTCCAATATATCTTTTACATAAAAAAAAGAAATAATTATATTTACAAAAGTATTATCATTATTCTATTAAACTTCATACTCACGTACTTTTTTTTTTTTTTTTTAAGAAATATATCATATCAAATATATCATGTCATATATCCTTATCAAAAAAAAAAATATCATGTCATATATAAAAGAATTCCTAAAATGGAGGGAGTATATTTTTCAAAGAATAACAACCTCCGTAAGTGTCATTTGATGTTTTATTGGACACTCAAATTCACAAACTCACCAAACAACAAAATTCAATACAGATTCTCTTGGCGTATATATAATTAGGCAAAAACTTGTTATAGACAATACAAATTAGCATCCACATCTACCAAAGTGTTAATAAGCAATGTCTTAATTATACATATTCTCATTGTTTCATGCCATGAGACGGCCCCATACAAAACTTAGGACCCGCTTGGTTAGGAGTGATGATTACAGGATAATGAGAATTAAAGTGATTGAGGAGTCATTCAAGTAGAGGGTAATGAATGAGGAGTCATTTAATTGATAAATTATAACCCATTTTCAATTTTATTACAATGTATTGATAATACCAAGCACGACCAACGGAATCATTCTCATTACCCTATAATCAATACCTCTAACCAAGCGGACCCTCACTCGTATAATTAATAACTTGAACAAAATATTCATTCAAAATTTCCTACACTTTCCACAAATACTATAATCATCGACCATTCAATACAATATTCACAAAGAGAGGAAATTACTACGCCCTAAGTCACCTCTCGACAAAATTCCTGGATCCGTCATTGATCGAAACCACTCAATACAATATTCACAAAGGGAGGAAATTACTACGCCCTAAGTCAGAGTAGATCTAGAACTGAAAACCTCAGTTTAATATATTTAATCAACTGAAACTATTATTTTTTTATCTCGTATATAAAAGAAGTTCGTACTCCTACAGAGGTATAATAAGATCAGTTTCTTTATTTATTATACTCACTCATTGTCCCTCCAGGGAGGAGGCTAATGAGTTGACAAAATTTTCTATAAATTTGGTATTTTCGAATAAGGTATATTAAAATTTTCGATAATCCAGTTGAGTTGAAATTCTTTTGAGTACCTTTTTCCGGCGATCATCATCATCACCACGTTCATAGTGAGCTCGAAGAACACCGTCTTCATGTCCATCAGCTTCCGCTCGCCCGAAGCCCGATTCAGGGCCCGAATCATGGCCTTAATCTCATTTGCTCGAATGGAGTGAAGCATTTGGAGCTTGTGAGTCGACAAAATCTCGATGGAGGATATTTTGCGTAGGTTTCGCCAGTGATCGCCGTACGAAGTCCAGGACAGGGAGGTGTAGTTGTAGCCGAGGTGTTTTCCGGCGAGGAGGTGGGGCCGGTTGGCGAAGATGACGTCATTCTTGGTGAAGCACTCCTCTGCAGCGGCGGGGGAGGAGACGACGAGGACGCGGCGGGACCCCAAGTTGAGGAGCACGACGGGGCCGTAGCGGCCGGAGATATTGGCTAAGGAGCGGTAGAGGGGTTTTTTGAGGAGGTGGAGGTGGCCGACGAAGGGGAGGGTGAGGAGTGGGGTGGGGGGAAGATTGTGTAGTTTGTGGAAGAAATGTTTTGTGAAGATGTACAGAGCAAATGCTAGTGGAAGATATAAAAGATAAAGAGGATCCATTTTTGGAGGAAAAATGAGTAGGATTGTGTGATGCTCTATGCGTTATTTGCATTGTGATTAATAGTTTTATAGATGGTGGATGATATGGGAATTGGGAAGAGATGTGTTTTTTTTTTTTTTAATTCGTAAACATGTTTCGAATTTTGAGTAATATTCACGTTTCATAAATTGTACTCCATGTTTCAATTCAAATCAACCTTTTTTTAATTGTCAATTTGAATTTTGAGTAATAGAGTAAAAATAGTTCATATATGAATCATTTGAAGTGTATCAGTTGTTTTTACTAAAAGAAATTAGTTATTTTTACCGAAAGGTATTAGTTCTGGAGGATAATAATTGTTTTCACTGAAAAATACTAGTTAAATGATATGAAGAGTACTTGTTATTTAACTAAAGAATATTAATTAATTATACTAAAAATTGTTGCAAAATGATTCATATATAAATCAATGTTACACTCGCTAAAACATTTGAGTATTTGGCTTACTTCGCCAAATTGTACTAGCGAGGTTGTTATATAAAAATCTTGGAGAAAAAAAGTTATTTGGTCCCATAACTTATCAAGTGTCCGATTTTGGTCCCAAAATTTTTCACTCTTCAATTTTGGTCCCGTAATTCCTAGCGATTGTCCATTTATAGTCCCATTTTCTTTAAAAATAAAAAAATTGTGCCCTTTTTTGTCATACTCAACTCACATTTTACCTGAATTTGGGCCTTTACGGTACCCTCGAAGATGTATCCGCAAAACGATATATTTTTTTGGTTTTCTATTTTTTAATCATTTTTTTCCATATCACTAATATATGGTTGAAAAATGGACAACCCATAGGAGTTATGGGACCAAAATTAAAGAGTCAAATTTTTTTGGACTAAAATCGGACGCTCAATAAGTTATGAGACCAAAAAGAAATTTCTCAGCAAGAATGGGACCAAAATGAGGCAAACCGTAGAAGTTATGGGACCAAAATTGAAGAGTCAAAATTTTTGGGACCAAAATCGGACACTCGATAAGTTATGGGACCAAAAACTTTTATTCTCAAAATCTTGTAACACTTAGATCGTGTTAAATGTTATTTTCATACAATTTGTAAAAATATTTCTTGCTGAGCTTCGGTCCCTCAAAATCTAGTAGATTAGATATTCTTACATAAAAATTTCATGTACAACAATAAGTTGGTGCGAACAAAAACAATTATATATTAAAAAAAATTGTCTTCGCGTACAACATAATTATTTTAAAAAAATATAGAAGGCGACCCAGCCGGAGACTTGCTCATTTATCTTAAATATTGTGTACCCATTTGTAGTATTTTAATTTCGCATATATAAATATGATTTGTAGTGAAATTGTTGGATTTTACGTGTATTTTTAAATAATTAATTAGTTATTGACAACCTTGATTCAACTTGGATAATTAGTAGTTGTTTAAGCTTGAAAAATCATCAAACAAAGTGTTTTAACTAGGATTGGATGCTGGATTAAGATAAATGAAGATTGGGAATTGAAATTGCAAGAGTTTGGACTATTTTTGAATAAAATCAACTTATGTTTCCCTTCTCATGATAGAGTATTTATAAGATACAAGCAAACATGAGGTCTCACCTCCTTAATCATCCTAATTTGTACATTGACAAGTGTTTAGACACTTGTTTTGATCCTAAAGCTATTACATTTTATACAATGACAAGTGTTAAGACACTTGTTTGCTTCTAATTCAATGCCTAATTAGTGGGATTTTTTATCATTCCTCGAGGTGTCTTGTTGCTCGCCTGCTCATCTTCATGATGGGTGCTTTATTCTTCGATCCAGGCTGTTCGCTCAGCCTTATTTGATATATGTCCAGCTGCTCGTCTTATCATATTTATCAATTCAAGGACCCAGCTGCTCGTCTTATCCAGATTATTAATGCCAAATCTCAGCTGCTCGCCTCCTTTGATCTTTTTTACTTCTAATGATCTTTTAATTGTTTACTTATTCTTTAATTAGTTTGATCTTGTTGCTCGGCTGCTCGCCCATCAACAATGCCCCCTAGTTTGACCTTCTATTAGGATGAGAATTAAGCTAATTTTAGGTCAAACTATAGTTGCTAAGTCATAGGCGAGCAACAGGGATTTGAAAATTTTGAGTGGGAATATTCGGGCGACCAATGGGGTGTGACCTATGGGCTAGCGACGGTTCACTCCCCGAGATGCGAATTCCAAAATGGCGTGGGCGGTTGTGACATCATCCGCCACCCACGCCTACTCCCTTATTTGCGCGTAGGGGCTTTAGTTTTCTTAGAGTTTCGATTTTTGTCCCAATTTTCTCTTCTATAAATACCTATTTTTTCTCCTTTATTTTTTTTCACATTTCCCGCACGAAAATCCGTCATTGTTGACTCTCAAAGCTTTCTTTTGCTTCTAATTCGTTCTGATTTCCTGCTGATTTGCTCAATTTCAAGGTAGATTCATCATTTCTTTTGTTTTAATTCCTCTTTTTCATACCTGCATTTTCAATTTTTCAATTTTTCGCACCTTTACTCCGATCGCCATCACCGTTGTCGTGCCACCTCCTTTGGTGCCACCGCATCTCCACCGTTTCCGCTGTGTTCTTCCATTTTAAATTTTTCACCCTAAATTTTCACGAAACCTTTACTTCCATTTCGATGGCCTCCCCATCTTCAAGTAGAACGATCTCCGGTGAATACGCTGGCCAAAATCCAGAAAAACATCCAATGGAAGGTGAAAAGACGCCCCCCGCTCTTCGTCGCTCACTCTGCCAGGCCATTGCTCAAAATCCTCGTACTTTGCTTGTTAACAAAGACACTGGTTCAGAGGCGAGCTCTGTTGCTCGCTCCATTGATGTTTGTTATGTCGTGGATCGATCGGGCAAGCAGGATGTCGTCCAATCAGTTGCTCGCCCAAACGTTGAAGAGAACACCTCATCCGATCTAGGAGAAGACTCCGGGGAGGTCGCTGCTGAAATTGATGAGATGAGTATCCCCGAAGCTGTTGGAGCGAGCAGCGAACAGGTGGGTGAATCAAGGGGCGACCAACAGGGTCAATCTTCTCGTGGGGTGTCTTGGGAGTTTCTTAGGAAAATTAACTTTCCCATCTCCGAACCAACCCCCGAGTCTCAAATACCAGAAGGGGTAGCACATACCCAAGAGTGTGCTGATTATGTTGCTCGCCATCGTGATTTCTTCCCGCCTCTTGGAAGAACCATCATGACGGCCCAAGAGACCAGATACACAGTGAGCAAGGTCCCAAGTTTGATCACAGAAGATGACTTGGCGCGTATTCGATCCGCTTATCGGATCCCTTATGACATTTTTCTATATGCTCCACAGAAGGGGGAAACAGCTGATCGACCACCTCCTGGTTGCACGGCAATTAATCTCGACGTCTTGAACACCGGGTTCCCTTTGCCTCTTCATCCTGTGATCGGTTGTTTTCTTGAGGATACCAACCTAGCGATTACTCAAATCACTCACAACGGGTGGAGTAACTTGTTCGCTTTTATAAATCTCTCCGAGCTCGAGGGTTATAAAAATAAGATAAGCACCGTCGAGATCCACTACGCGATGACCATCTCTTCGGCTGCTAAGGAAGAGAGAGAATGGAGGTATTACATCAAAGCCCGGAGTGGCGTAAAATTGATTGAAGGAATGCCAAATAAGGTGAAAAGTTGGCATATGCAGTTCTTTTTCATTGGCGGCGATTGGCGAGCATCCTCAGACTTTTTTGGTAGACCTGGCCGTATCAACTCACCAGAAAGCTTCGGCAAAATAAGGCGTATGTTTCACTTTTATCTTTCGATGACCAGGATGAAACTAATTTTAATTTTTTTTTCTTTTGTTGTTTTGCAGGTCCACGCATCTTGAGGTGGGGACATCCTGAATTGAGTGAAGAATTTCTATACGTCCTCACTGTGATTACCCTTCAGAATATAAGCGATCGCAGCATTGGGCATCTCTCCAAACCACACTGTCGAAAACTCGCCTTATTGACTACAAGTGCGCATCACTTGGAAGCTCAAGATGCTATCCCGGAAGGTAACTTGATATTTTGCATTATTTTGTATTGATGTCTTTCTGATCGCTTGGTCGTCTGGTCGTCTACTTGTTGTATAATTTATTTTATTTTTTATTTGTTCTTAGAACAAAGGGTAACAGTTGTTGTTCCTGAGATCTCAAAGTGCTATCATTTTCTTGCTCGCCGTGTTAAACAAATAGCTTCTGAGGACCCCTCAAGGAAGAAGAAGTATGACCCTCCAACTTCGCTCATAAAATTGCGAGCTGGGGATGAAATTGAGCCCCCACCGGTGAAGAGTCTTGCTCCTCGCCCCGCTCGGCGCAAAAGGATGTTAACTGGAGTAAGAGAAAATTGACTAAAGAGGTTACCCCCACTCATAAGGAAGATGACCGTTCGAAACGGTCCAAAGGCCTATCCTAGACGAGCAAGAGGGATGCGTCGTGCTCCTCATCTGTGGAAGAAGTGAGTGAGCGGCAAGTAGTTGGCACCATCATGACGAGCAGGAGGAGGGGATCTTCTCCGTACAACTCGTATCTGGGTTATGACCCCATCAAACTGAAGGAGTAAGTCTTGTTCTCCACTGCTCGGCTGGTCGCTTCCTTATTTACTTTTATTAACTTCATTATTTGTTTTCTCCTTGCAGGTACAAACCCAAGGAGTACCCTGGTCGGGAAAAGGTACTCCATCAACTCAGCTGCGTCAAAACGACCCCTCCTTATCAAGATATTCCTGATTCACATGTTAGGCGAGCAACTGAGCTCATCCCTCGCTCGTGACTAAACTGTGTGAGGAGATCGTTCAAAACCAGAGCCTGAGTGACAATGCCCGCTTGTTGAGCTATAATGCTAGTCATCAGGTTGTGTCTTCTCAGAGATTCCTTGACCAAGCCATAGAGTTGGAAAGGACAAATTGGAGCTAGGGGTGCCGGATTGATCAGTTCGAGGTAGAGAAAGTTGCTGCCTTAAAGAGGAAGGATGACGAGCTGGCCAAGCTGAAGAGTGAGTTTGAGAAGGCTAAGCTCAACTGGGAACGGGGTTTGAAGGCTGCAGAGGACCGGGAGAAGGTCGCTCTAAACACCTCCGAGAAATTGAGGTTGGACTTGGGGGTCGCCATTCATCGCCTCCAAGTTTTAGAGACTGAGTGCACAGGCCTGGTGGAAAGGGTTGAATTCCTAAAGGTTCATGTCACCCGGCTAGAGACGGAGGGTAAAAATGACATCTCTTACACCAACTACGTGCAGAATTTAACTGATAAACACCAATTTCGGTTACATCTGTGCATACGTTGATTGTGTGAGATCTCTGAAGTATGCACTCGACAACAGCCTTGACATCATAACTTCGGTCACGAAGGACTTCACAGACTACGTCGTAGAGAACCCTCCGGCCGCCGGCTTTGATGTTCAAGTTGCCGATTTGGGGGAGATGGGTGTGAACTTGGACATCTTCAAGGATGAGGTCCGGGTGATCGCCCCCAGGCTAAGGACTGAGGAAGTGAACAAAGATGCCTCGGTCTTTGATGCTTTAAGCCCTCTTTTCCCGGTTCCCTTGGATGGGGTGGGCACCTCGGCTGCAGTTGGCGAGCAGCAGGCCCCTGAGCCGACCATCACAGACATCATCCCTTCTACTGAAGTTCCATCTGCTCCCTCAGCTCCTCAGAAATGAGGATTTCTTGTCTTTTGAATTTTAGTTTTGTAATAGGCCTTGCCTTGTAACCTTTCCTTCAGTTGTATCGTCATTTCATATATTAATGAAATGAACTTGTTCTTTTCCATAGCTTCTTTGTGTCTGCTTTTACTATTCGCCCCTTTGTATTTTGTTTCATATTTTTTACTTAAGTACTTCTCTTTTGTTTTTCAAGAGTAAAGTACTTTTATTTGCAAATTTGTACGTATTTCATACGGGTCTTCTGGGTTCTCTAGGAACTTGGCACTCATTGATTGGGCTTTTCAGTGTCCTTATTGGACTTAGCCTTTCTTATTCCTTGCAATGTGATCCTGCTGCTCGCCTCATGTTGAGCTTGTGCTTTTTTAGCATATTTTTCTTCTGGCGAGCAACCTTTCACTTCGGGCGAACAGGTGGGCCTTGGTGGCTTTGTGAGCTAGACTTTATCCATACAAGATATTATAGAAAATAACCATTCTTGTTACTTCTATTCACATAATATCCAAAAAAACACATAGCATCCTAAAAAAGTTTGAAATTTTCATCAATTTACAATGCAATGTACAAAATTTACATCAACTCTCAACTATTGATAGTACTTCTTCAATAAGGCCGCATTCCAGGAGTATTGGGCCAAGTTGTCTTTCATATCTTTGAGGTCATATGTGTCGTTATACCACTTGTGGGTTATCCTAAATGGGCCCTCCCAAGTCGGTCCAAATACTTCTGGTGGTGGTGCTAATACTTTCCGAAGCACTAGATCTCCGACTTCAAATTCTCTGTTTTTACTTGTGAATTGTAATATTTTGCTATTCTTTTCTTGTATATTGCATTTTTCATTTCTGTCGAAATTCTTTTTTCATCGATCAGGTCCATTTCTGCTGCCAAAGTCGCATTGTTCGACTGCTCGTCGAACCCTGCTGTTCGCTCCGTTGGTACTTTGAGCTCTATGAGTATGACTGCTTTGGTACCAAATGCCATAGTGAATGGAGTTTCCCCGGTGCTCGTCCTATATGATACCCTGTAAGCCCATAGTACTTCTGGCAGCTCTTCTGACCATTTTCCTTTTTTATCGACTAAGCGAATCTTCAAAATGTGTTTTATTATTTTGTTAACCGCTTCGACTTGGCCGTTGGATTGGGGATGATAAGGAGTTGAAAAATGTTTTTTGATTCCCCATTTCTTACAGAAGTCTCTTATCTTCTTGCCCTCGAACTACTTCCCGTTATCTGTTAAGATTGTTTGAGGAACTCCGAATCGGCACACGATGTTTTTCCAAATAAAACTAATCATCTTTTCTTGCGTGATCATCACGATTGCCTCTGCTTCGGCCCATTTTGTGTAATAGTCCACGACCACTACCACAAATTTTACATTCCCATTTCCGGTTGGAAAAGGTCCTATGATGTATATTCCCCACTTTGCGAATGACCATGGACTATTTACTGATATTAGTTCAGTTGGCGGCCTATGAATGTTGGGGGCGAACAGCTGGCACCTATGACATGTTTTTGTAACTTTTATTGCATCTTGCAGCAGGGTTGGCCAATAGTATCCTTGTCATACTGTTTTGTATGTCAATGCTCGCCCTCCTGCATGATTTTCACACATGCCTTCGTGAATTTCTTTTAAAAGCCAAACATTTTAATAGGGGAAGTGAAATTCCTCTCTTGAAAAGTTTCCCATCCATGATAGTGAACCTTGTTGCTCGTCTGGTCATCTTGGCTGCTTCTTGTGGGTCTTCGGGTACTTCACCATCCCTGAGGTACTTGAATATTGGTGTTCGCCAGTCATCTTTCCCAAATTCTTCCTCAACTTGATTGATTTTGTAATCGCTAGTTGATGGATGGAGTATTTTGGTTATCGTAACTTCTGAAAGTTCTGCTGGTCCCGTGCTGGTAGCCAGGCGAGCAAGTGCATCTGCTTGGGCATTATTGTCTCTTGTCACTTGTTCAATGTAGATTTGTTCGAATAATGAGGCTAGATGAGCTACAATCTTTTGATACAGAGCAATGTTCTCATCTTTTGCCTCGTATTCTCCTTGGACTTGGTTGACTATCAACTGCGAGTCTCCATATATTTGCAATCCCCTTACCCCCACAGCCAATGCTAACAAAAGTCCGGCAAATAGTGCTTCATACTCAACTTCGTTGTTCGTTGCCATGAACTCAAATTTGACAGCTGAGGTGAATACTTGCCTATTAGGGCTGATCAACACTATTCCGACTCCTGATGCTGTATTAGTTGATAATCCATCAATGTATATGTGTCATGGATGGTTATAACCTCTCGTTGGATCCTGATGAAAGATTAGTTCGACTATAAAGTCAGCTAACGCCTATCCTTTGATCATTGTTCGAGGTGCATAAAATATTCCAAACTGGCTTATTTCGAGGGACCATTTGAGGAGGCGATCAGCAGTGTCAGGCCTTTGCAAATTTATCTCAATGGAAATGTTGTCAACACTTCTACCTGATGGTCAAAGAAGTATGGTCATAGCTTTCTTACACTCATTACAAGTGCGTAGGCTAACTTCTTCATCGGTGAATATTTGATTTCTGCTTCGTGTAAGGCTTGACTCACATAATAGATTGGTAAGTGAAATTTCCCTTCTGCGCGAACCAATACCGAGCTGATCGCCACTTCCGAGACAGCCAGATACAGGTACAACTTTTCTCCCGAAACAGGTTTTGACAGCATCTTGGTGTCGCCAAGGTATTCTTTCAGTTGCTCAAATGCTTGTTAGCAGTTGCTTGTCCACTGAAATTGCCCTTTCTTGATAGCATCAAAGAAAGGTCGACATCTGTCACCAGATCTTGAAATAAATCTATTCAAGGCTGCTAAATATCCAGTGAGCCGTTGGACCTCCTTGACTGATCTTGGTGGTTGTATGTCCATGATTGTTTTCACCTTCGAGGGGTTCGCTTCAATGCCCCATTGACTGACCAGGTGTCCAAGGAACTTTCCTAAATGAACTCCAAAGCTGCTCTTTTTTTTATTTAGCTTTATGTTGTAAGCCCGGAGTATTTCAAATGCTTGTGATAAGTGCTCTAGATGGTCTTCCTTCCTTGGACTTTTGACGACTATGTCATTTACGTATACTTCCATCGTCTTGCCAATGTCTTCATCGAACATTTTATTGAAAAATCTTTGGTACGTGGCTCCCGCGTTAATTAATCCGAACGACATCCTCTTCCAACTTAACAAATTTTTATTGGTGTAAAATGTTGTGTGCTCCTGGTCGTCCGGATGCATCGGGATTTGGTAATAGCCTGCGAACTCATCCATAAATGTGAGGAGCTCGTGCCCGGCCGTATTATCTACTAGCTGGTCAATGTGTGGAAGTGGGAAGTTATCCTTAGGGTAAGCAACATTCAAGTCAGTGAAGTCGATGCATAATCTCCATGTTCCATTTGGTTTCCGGACTAACACAGGGTTTGCCACCCATTTAGGACATAGAGCTTGCCCGATTAGATTGTTTTCTAATAGCTTCTTCATTTCCACATCAAGTGCTTCGTATTTGTCAGGCCCAAATTTTCTCATTTTCTGCTTCACCGGCTTCCTTGTTGGATCGATATTCAGTCTATGGCAAGCATGCTCGGGGTTAATGCCTACCATATCGGCATGTGACCATGCGAATACATCGAGATTGGACTTTAGAAATTCTCCTATTATGGATCTGTATGGCTCAGGGAGCTCAGATCCAATGAAAAGTTTTAGGTCTTCTCGGTTCGGGTCAACCCTTATTGCCTCCAACTCTTCAACCGGTGTTGCTCTTCTCTTTTGGCTTTTCCAGCGAGGATCGATGATGGGTCCTTCTAGGTTAAGCTCATCTTCAATTATTATCGGTTCTGCTCCTAGCCGCGGCTCGATATCCTCAACTTCATTTGGAACAGGTACAACCTCTTCTTCTTGTTGCTCGTTTTGGACCTCCTGCTCGCCCTCACCCTGCTGCTCATTTACTTCCATCATTTCTGTGTCTATGGATTCCATGATTTCATCTAAGATGGAAGGTTCATCTTCAACCTTGCTGCTCAGTTGTTCGTCAGTGACGAACACTTTGTTGTCTTTCAGTTGTAGTTGCAGGAGGCATTCTCGAGCTCTCTTCTAATCGCCTTTCTCCGTACCTGAACCTTTTAAAGTTGGAAACTTAAGACAATAGTAGTACATTGAAACGACTGCTTTGAATTCATTCATAAAAGGGCGACTGAGAAACCCGTTATAGGCAGATTGTTGGTCTACAACAAAAAATTCTACCATTCTAGGTAACCTCTTATCCGGGTTCTCGGTCGATACAAGTTCAACCGACAACTTCTCCAAATCCCACTATTTTATGATTACAATCTTTTACATACTCATTATAGTCTCCTAACTGATCTAGTGTGCTTTTGAACAAAATATTTGTGTAGGAACCGGTATCAACAAGTAGGCGATGTACTCGTGTTCCAATGATATTGGCGCAGATGATCAGTGAGTCATTGTGAGGGGTGAATATCCCGTCTAAATTTTTTCTGAAAATACTAAGTCTCCCGTCATTTTAGTTACCGGATTTACTCCAACTTCTTTGACCTGGGCCATGACCCTTAACTCTGCTTTTCTCTTTCTTTTAGACATTTGTGGTCTTCCATCTGAGCAACCCCCTACTGATCCCATTGGTTCAAGCATCAAAATTTCTCGTACTGGTTATGTTGGGGCAGTCAGTATCTTCTTTCCTTTCTTACCCATCCTGCTCGGCTGCTGGTCACTCTCATCATCCTCCGAGCTGGAAGGTGCTGCTGCCCTGGGTCTTTTTCCCGGTTGTCTTTTGGCGAATTTCGATAACTTTCCTTCTTCGTAAAACCTCCACAACTACTTCAGAAGATCCTGGCACTCACTTGTTATTAGGATAAAAAAAATGTTAGTTTTGATGAGTTAAAACAAACCAGAAGATGTAATAGGACCATCTGGACCTGTTAGCCAGATGATGATCTAGATTAGGACTTAGTCTAGGGGGAACTGCCAGACCAGAAGACTTCACCAGAAGAGTCACCAGAAGACTCCACCAGAGGACTTCACCAGAGGACTCCACCAGAAGACTTCACCAGATGAGATCTGACCAGAGGCAGAGGACCTTCCCCAGACCAGACGAGTCTGGTAGAACAAAAGATGCTCAGTTTGATCCCTTATCTCTACTGAGTATTCTGGTTGTTCACCAGATTAGGACCAGAAGACACCTAGGTTGCCTGGTGTCTGGTCTTGCCTTCTCTGGAGAAAATCAGAGTTAGGCAGAGGAAGCTATTGACCGTTGGTGTTTCAAATCAAGTCAACAAGACCAGGATTGGAAAGTTCTGAAGATAATCAATCCAAGGATCCCACCAACCCAATCAATCAATTAGGGAATTGATTGATTGAGGCTTCCTTAAATAGAGGACCTGATTGGATTAGCCCTCCAACGGCTAGCCCTAATCCCCTCTATAAATACAAGAGTGCAGTTCAAGAAAAAGCTCTAGAGAGACTACATACGCGCATAAGTCCATCCAAGCTTTTGATAATCACTCTTAGCACTCTTACTGTTTATAATATTTATCTACTCTTAAGGAGTTGTTGAAACCTCAACCTGTTCATCTACCAGATAAGGTTGTTGGCTGTGGATCTTTAGATTGAAGTCAAATCTAAAGAAGTTGTAAGAAGGAACTGGTACTTCACAATTCCAGTGAGTAAGTAAGTGAGTTGGTTTATAGTGAGACCCCTTGGATAAAAGGGAGAATGGACGTAGGATATTCAAATCCGAACCACTATATATCTTGTGTTCTTTATTGCTTTCGATTTAGTTATTCTCTTATTAGTTGTTGCTCTCTTGTAAAAAGAATTTGAAAGACATATTAACTTAAGCTTCCGCAATTAATCTAACTAGTGGGACCAACAAGTGGTATCAGAGCTGTGTGTCCAACGACCACTGCTTTGAAAAGCTTTTGGTGGTCACCGGGCAGATCCATTGCTCTTTAGTGCTTTTGTTCAAAGTCTTGTTATTTCCCTTAATTTTATCAAAATGTCTGCAAAATCTTCTTACAAGAGCCGTAAGCTCCCAGAATTCTCTTTTGAGGATTACAGCCACTGGAGCTTCATGATGAGCAATCATCTTGGAGCTATTCACCACCGCATGTTAGATGTGGTAGAAAGTGGCCCCATTCAATTTTACTAGACTCCTATTGATAGTGGCAGGTCAGAGTCCAGAGAAGAAACTAGCGAAGCTGCCCAGAAAACTGCAGAGGATAGAGTCCCCAGACAAAGAATCCTCAAAAAGAAAGATGAGCTTGATAATGATGAAAGAAAGCTCTACAACTTGGACCAGGTGGCAAGAACAGAGATCATCAACACACTTACTAAAGAGGTGATTGAAAAGGTCAGAACGTGTGCCACTGCCAAGGAGATGTGGGACAAACTGGCACTACTCTGTGAGGGAACAGAGAAGATCAAAGACAACAAGCTCCAAGCTGTTCAACACTCGTTTGATACCTTCAAGATGAAACCAGACGAGACCATTGACCAGCTGGACATGCATCTCACAAATCTCCTGAACAAGGCTAGTGCCTTAGGTAAGACTTACTCTGAAAAGGAAATTAATAGTAAGATCTTGCGTTCTAACCAGCAGGTGGAGAATTAAAGTCACTGTGATCAAGGACAACAAGGATCTCAATACTCTGGATCATCATCTTCTGTTGTCTGATCTCAAAGCCTATGAGTATGATCTTCAAGAGAAGGATCAAACAGAAGAGGTTTCCTCTTCTGTTCAGAAAGGTGTTGCATTCTCTTCAACCATCAAGCCTGATGACAAGCTAAAGGAGTCTACTGCAGATGACTTGAGCCTCAAGGAGCAGGTAGCACTTCTAACTCGTAAATTAGATAAAATGAGTTCAAAATATGGCAGGTACAAAAGGCACTGGAAGGAATCTACCAAGGACAGAAAGAGTTCTTTCAAGCCTGCAGAGAAGGAGAAGACATCTGGAGACTCAAGGGAGACTAGATTCAGAACTCCAGAGAGGAGGAGAGATGACAACCCTGGCAACTCTGGGAGATCAGATTATCAGAGGAGGGATGGTAGCTCTGGCAGACCTGACTACCAGAGAAGAGAGAGTAGTCCAACCAGATCAGACTACAACCAGAGGAGGAGAGAGCCAAGTCCTAGTCCCAGAGGAGACAATGCCTGCTACACATGCAATAAGACTGGTCACTACAGTTATGATTATCCTCAACTCACTCCTAGGGAAAGAGAAGAGAAAAGGATCAAGAGAGATAGGATATATGCAGATAAGAGAGCATTGCTGGCAGAAGCAGAAGAGGAGGATACTAGTTCCAGTTCTTCTTCTTCTGATTTCGGATCAGATGATGATGTGTGTCTTATGGCAGACATCACTGAGGTAAATGAAACTACCCTATGCTTATCAAATTCCAAATGTACTGAATCCTCTAATTCATCTGGTAACTCCAAAGAGTCTGATATGCAACAAATGCTATCAGATCTCCAAAATTGTGTCCAACTCTGTCAAAAACTTGAGAAAGAGAATGGTAGGCTCAGAGCTGAAGTTCAATCTCTCTCTCATGAGCATAAATCCACCAGAGAACTCATGAAAGATCATTCCAAAGAAGTCTATGAACTTCAGGATAAGATCACAGAAAGAGATACTCTGGTAGATCAACTCATGAAAGAAAAGAACTCTCAAGAAGATGAGATCAATGAACTCAGAGCCAAATACCAGACTCTTATCAAGGGAAAACAAGTTGCTCACAACATAGAGGAGATACCCATGCCCAGAGAAGCTCCTAAGATACCATCTATTGTATCTATCATATCAGAGTCTTCTCAGCGCATTAGTGTAAGAGTGATTTAGAATATCCTGGAATTACCACTAAAACTCATAAATACCTTTATAATAAAGACAAGTCTGTAAGAGCTGGTAAATTGGTAGAAATCTGGGATGATAAAGACTTAACTGGTAATGGTTACAAGGTGGTTCACAATCCTGATTGGAAAAGGAATCACTCTGTTAATCACATAACATATGGTCCAGAAGAATTGACTGTCCTGGAAGAGAAGATACTAGAGAATAAATGTCAACAAGGGGAACTATTGAAGTTTGATGGTTCTGTGAACAATGAGTCCCAAGAAGTAGAACTTACTCAAATTGGAGGACCCCAGAGAAATCCTCAAAGGGAACCTAACCAGATTAGGGGACCTCAAAGGAAACACTCAAGAAAGGGGAATATCAATCAGAGTAGTAACTACCAGAGAAGGAACAATGTTCAACAGCACCAGGTACCCCAGAGACAATTTTCTCAGAGGAATCAATTCCAGAATAGGTATACTCAAAGGACCTATAACCACCAGAGCAGGTCTAATTCTCAGAACCAGAGGAGGTCTTCCAGACCCATCTATAGAAAACCAACTGATCTGGGAAGTTATGACACCAGATATGGTTCTTCTAGGATGTACCCTTATAACCAGACCTTTAAGACCATGTCTTTAAGGCAGGCCATTCCAAAGGCCAGATTTGAGAAAAGGTACACCAGACCTGTTTATAGGAAGGTGTCCTTATCAGACCAGTAGCTCAATATGTCATTGTCAGAGGACATGTGCTGGTAGATAGATTTGGAAGGAAGATAAGATCTCCTCATCCAACAAGGGATGATCTTTATCTATGGATTCCTACAAAACCTGCAACTAACCAATCAGGACCCAGCACTAGTAGGGGACCTAATTAATTTCTCTGCAGGTAGATAAGAGCCCATTGGAGAAAGGACTCTCAAGCAACCATGTCTGGTACATTGATAGTGGATGTTCCAAGCACATGACCTTCCAGAAAGATAATCTTCAAGATTTCAAGCCATTAAATGGACCAAGAGTGATGTTTGGTGACAACAACTATGGAGTCACCAGAGGAGGTTGACCTTCAATGGAGTTTCTGTAGATGAAGTCTACTATGTGACAAGGGATACTCAGTGAAGTTTTCTAGTGATTCATGCACTGTTTTCTCTTCTGATTATAATGATATCTTGCTAATAGGCTTGAGGAAGGGTAACATCTATCTTGCAGATTTTAGCAGTTGCCCAAGAAATGCTTGCCTGGTTGCTAAAGGATCTGCAGAGAATAGCTGGATTTGGCACAAGAGATTGTGTCATCTTAACTTCAAAACACTGAACAAGATTGCCAGAAAAGGTCTCATTCGAGGTCTTCCTAATGAAGTGTTTAAGAAGAATCAGGTTTGTGGTTCATGCCAGAAGGGTAAACAACCCAAGACTTCCTTTAAGGATGTCCAGAGCACAACCACAACCAGAGTACTTCAACTACTTCACATGGACCTGTTTCTCCTCTCAGTTTCAGTGGAAGGAAGTACACCTTGGTGATAGTGGATGACTTTTCAAGATACACTTGGGTAGTGTTCTTGTTTAAGAAAAATGAAAATATCACTAAGTTGCCAGAGTTCTTCAAGCAGATTCAGAATGAGCAGAACCAGAGCATAGTCAGAATCAGAAGTGATAAAGGGACAGAGTTTTTGAATTCACACATTGCAGATTACTGCAAGGACCATGGGATTTTTCATGAGACATATGCTGCCAGAACACCCCAACAAAATGGAGTAGCAGAAAGGAGGAATAGGACTCTCAAAGAAGCTGCAAGAACACTTCTGGCAGAATACAACACTCCACAAAGATTTTGGGCAGAGGCCATTAATACAGCCTGCTACACTCAGAACAGGTGCCTGATTGCCCAGAGATATAATAAGACTCCATATGAGGTATGGAAAGGTAAAACCCCATCTGTTTCATATTTTCATGTTTTTGGATGTAAGTGTTTCATCCATGACAATGGGAAACCTAAATTAAGAACCTTTGATGCTAAAGTGGCTGATGGAATATTTTTAGGATATTCCAGCACCAGTAAAACTTTTAGAGTTTTTAATAAGAATTCACTTTGTGTGGAGGAAACACCTCATGTTGTTTTTGATGAATCTACTTTTGAGTGCAAGGTGGACTCTAAGTCTTCTGATGAGACCCAGAATCAGACTACACCCAGAGTTATCAAAGTCAATCCACCTATTCTTGATTCAGATTCAGATGATGACCCATCTCCTGGTTCTCTGAAGCAGAAGCCTTCACAAGGAGCAGAACCAGAAGAGGTTGGAAATCCTGTAGGGGGAAGCTCTTCTGCAGGTGGTGATTATCACCAAGGTACTGCAGAAGATGATCAACCAGGCAAGACCACGGGAAGGAGGACCCTGGTTAACCACCCCAATGACCTGATCTTAGGAGATCCAACTAAGGGTGTCCAGACAAGGAGAACTCTTAACTTAGCTGCCTTATTCAGTTGCTATGTGTCCTTGATTGAGCCCAAGAACATCAAGGAGGCACTGAAAGATTCAAATTGGATTGTTGCTATGCAGGAGGAGTTGAATCAATTCACCAGACAGGATGTTTGGGAGCTGGTAGATAGACCAAGACATCAAATGGTGATAGGCACTAAGTGGGTTTTCAAGAATAAGAAAGATGAGAATGATGTCATTACTAGGAACAAGGCAAGGCTAGTGGCCCAGGGCTATTCTCAGTTTGAGGGAATAGACTATGATGAGACATTTGCTCCTGTTGCCAGACTAGAAGCCATCAGATTGTTCTTAGCATATGTTGCTCACATGAAGTTCAAAGTATACCAGATGGATGTTAAATCTGCCTTTTTTAATGGGATTCTCATTGAGGAAGTGTATGTGGAACAACCTCCTGGTTTTGAACAAGGTGACAAGGTGTTTAAGCTTAAGAAAGCTCTTTATGGGCTGAAGCAGGCACCCAGAGCATGGTATGACACTCTATCTCAATTTCTTCTGGACAATGGTTTTACTAAGGGTAAGATTGATAGAACCTTGTTTAGGAAAGAAGAAGGAAATGACATCCTTCTGATCCAAATATATGTTGATGACATTATATTTGGATCCCCTAACAAGAAGTTGTGTGAGAAGTTTGGTGAGCTCATGCAGAGTCAGTTTGAGATGTCCATGATGGGAGAAATGTATTACTTTTTAGGTTTGCAGGTTAAGCAATCAGAGAAGGGAATTTTTATTAATCAGGCAAAGTACACCAGAAACATGTTAGAGAAATTTGGAGTAGGATCTAGCAAAGCAGCCAAGATCCCTATGATGACAAATTTCAACATGGATCCAGATGAGTCTGGAGAGAGTGTGGACCAGACTCAGTACAGAGCACTTATTGGTTCTCTTCTGTACCTGACTGCAAGCAGACCAGATATTACTTTTGATGTAGGAGTTTGTGCCAGATTTCAAGCTAATCCCAAGAAGAGTCACTTGGAAGCAGCTAAGAAAATTTTGAAATATCTTAAGGGAACAGTAAATTTAGGATTGTGGTATCCTGCAGATGACAACTTAGAGTTGAGTGGTTATTCAGATTCAGACTATGGTGGATGCAGAATAGATAGGAAGTCTACAAGTGGAACATGCCAATTTTTAGGGAATAAATTGGTATCTTGGTTTTCTAAGAAGCAGACTTCGGTTGCTACATCTACAACAGAAGCAGAGTATATGGCTGCAGGGAGTTGTTGTTCACAACTACTCTGGATTAGTCAACAGCTTAGGGATTACCAGATTAGAGCTAAGGATATTCCTATTTTCTGTGATAGTAATAGTGCAATTGCAATCACCCAGAATCCAGTCCTTCATACCAGGTGTAAACATGTTGATATAAGGCATCACTTTATCAGAGATCATGTTGAGAAGGGAGATATAAGGATGGAAAAGATTGCAACAGAGAAGCAGAGAGCAGATATCTTAACTAAGCCTTTGGCTGAGACCAGATTCAGAGAGTTAGCTTTTGAGTTAGGTTTGTTGGATCCAGAGACAGATTTGTTTTAGGGGGAACATCAGAGAAGTATCCTTTTTGTTTCATTCTTTTACTTCATATTTTTTTCAAACTAACATACCTGCAGATTAGACATATCAGAGAAGGTATATCTCCAGATGAGGTATACACCAGGTGACACTTGTCCCAGATGAGGTGCTGAGTCAGATTCCAAAATATCCAAAGTCTTCTCTGACCAGGACCAGATGAGCTCCATCAGAGGAAATGTAGCACCAGACTTGTTGTGGTATCATCTGGTTACAATATCAGGTGACAGGTATGTCTTTACTTCTCTGGCCTCTGATCATTGGGATACACTTTTCAAATTAGTAAGTACACTCAAAACGTTTCAACTTCGGAGTGTATTTAAGACTAGGGTATAGGGCCTAGGCAATCATTTCGCTTTTTCTCTTGACTGCCACAAAACCCCTTTATGCCCAGTCCCAATGACTATGCCAACGCACCAGATTAAATCTGTATCTTGTCTTTCATCGTGGCCATCATATTTAATCAATGTGCAATATGTCAATCAATTTGAAAATTGATTTTGTTCCCTAAATTAAATTTGCTATTACACGCGTTCACACTTCATTTATTAATCAAGCCACGCGTATTGCCCTATTTAAATCAAATTTCTTTTCAATTTGTCTTTTCACGTTTCCATATTCTTACAAACCCTAACTTCTCTCTGCAAAGTATTGCTCTCTCTCTCTCTCTCTCTCTCTCTCTCTCTCTCTCTCTCTCTTTCTCTCTCTCTCTCTCTCTCTCTCTCTCTCTCTCTCTTTCACAGAAATGGCCCCTCCGTGTAACTTTGACCATGCCCTGATGATGAAGAAATTGAAAACGGAAATGGTGGTCGACTTCTACACCACCAAGAACTCGTCTGCACTTTCTATTCTGGAATTATTGAGGAGTTCCGGAGTTAAAAAGTTGATCTCCACAGTCCCCAGAGATTTTCGCACCCTAGATGGTTATGCGGCCCAGTTTCTGGTACGAATGAAGATCAATGACGACCATATTTCTTCAAAGATTGACAAGGAGGATTTGGTATTTTCCAAGCATGACTTATGTGCGCTGTTTGGAAATATTTCTGCAGAAGGGGTGGATCCTTTAACCTACAAGGAGGATGATATTGTGGGTTCCTTCAAATTGTTTGTTCGTTCTTCTTGCCAGAACATCACAAAGGGCTTCTTGGACAAACATCTGAGGCAACAGTACAAGGTACTTTTTGATATTGTGGTGAAGGTGCTGATGTGTGAGAATCACAGCACGGATGCGATTTTTAATGGAAGAATGTGTGTGATGAGGGCTCTGTATGACGGCATCCAATGTAACTGGGCAGAGTTCTTTTGGGGCGTCTTGAGGAAGAATAAGGTGAAAGTGAACAAGGAGGCTTGTCCTTCCAAGCCAGGGGAGATGCAGTTCTATTTCACTACAAATGTTTCGTTGGGAACGAAACTTACTCTGATCTTGGACTCTTTGCTGCCAGAGAAGAGATGGAAGGAATCCTGGTGCAGAGGATTTCACAAGTCCAAGATATTATTTTCTAAGGATGGTCCCCTTCATGGCCATCCTGATTCTGATGGAGAAGAAGCCATCACTGCCCCTCCTCTACAGGCAGTACCCTCACCTGCTAAGGGGCAGAAGCAGCAGAAGAAGCAGCAGAGTTCAAAACAGGCTGCTGGAGCAACTGGTTCTTCTACGGTTGTCTTCTCTGGTTCCTCGGAGGAGGACCAGATTCCCCTTCTGAATATTCTGAAGAAGAAGGTTGAAGTAGTTGAGGCTACTAAGAAGGCTGGAGCAGCCAAGAGGAAGAGGCCAGAGGAGGCCAGGAAAGGCTCTGCTAAGATGTCCAGGACTAGCAGGAAGGCCAAGAAAACCCTTCTGGTTGATGAGCCATCAGAGGAAGAAGAGGTTGAACCTCTTAAGAAGAAATCCAAGGCCAAGAGAGCCATATTTCAAGATTCAGACTCTGGCTCTGATCTTGGAGAGGCCTTGGAGAAGGCAATTGATGAAGCTTCTCAAATGGTGGAGGATGATTCTGTTCCAGAGCATGTTGTACCTGCTGATGTTGACTCAGCAGAGGTAAACCCTTCCATTCCCTCTTCTACCCCTATTAATCTTGTTTCACCCTCTATCTCTCCCCCAGACAACCTTCCCCAAACTCCATCTGCTTCTGGTAACCCTATTATTCCACCAGAGCAGACTCTCCCAGATACCCCCGTATATACTCCCTCAACCATTCCTACCCAAACACCCTCTCCCCCAAATTCCCAAACACATCTTCCCACAAACCCCTCTCCTCCACCTTCTGTACCAGAGGTGCCATCAACCTCTTCTGGTGGAGAGATCCCCCCCTCCAAACACTTCCACATCCCAAATACCACCTACATCTTCTGTACCAGAGATCTCGTCCTCTTCTGGTGCAGAGCAACCCATCCCCTCCACCTCTACCTCACAAAATCCTAACCCTCCCCAAATCCATACAGACCAGGACCCAACCATTTCTATGGCTCTGGGATTCCCTGCCCCTCCCCCTTCTCCCACCTGTTTAACCAGCGATGATAGTGAAGATGAGAAAACTTCACTTGAGCCTGCTAACTTAGCACCTTCCTCCTCTGCCTCTGGGCCCAAACATTTCACTTTCTTATCTGAAGAAATGGGTTCCATTAGGCAGAGTATGAGTGTAAATGCTCAGCTCTGGCTAAGAGAGCATTTCCCAGTCCTTTTGGAGCACTTACCACTGCTGGCAGAGCTTACTGATGCCAAGGTCTGGAGCAAGGCCAGACTTGAGGATGTGGAGGACCTGATGCTTTTGCTTGAGGAAATGGGTCCCTCCAATTTCACTGCTTGGGAGATTGAGCTGAAGAAGACATTGAATATTCAGAACCCAGCAGAGCTGGAGACCCCTGGTGCTGCTAAAGTTTTGATTCGCACCCTGCTCATCCAGAGAGGGGTAATGCTCACTCCAGAGGGCCCCACTTACAAGTTTGGACCTCATTTTGTCTTTCCTCCAGAGCTATATTCAGATGAGGAGGACTTTGAGATGTCTCCTGCTGTGCTCCAGAAGATGAAAGCATTCTTCAACAAGCAGATTATGCCGATAGGGCGCTTTTCAAAAGCTATTCAACACATGGCCCCTGCTATGATAGAGCATCAGATCAGGCAGGAGAGGAGGATTTTCCTGAAGCAGATCAAGTCCTCTCTGGCAGAAGTTAAAACTTCTTTCAAGGCCAATGGCCTCTTTGTCAAATTGGATGTGATGCACAGCCAGAAGCAGCTCCAGGAGCACGTGCTGGAGCAGATGAGGCCTGTCTCTGTGCTTAAAGTTGAGATGGCAAGCCAGATGATCCAGACTGCCAAGCTGAAAGACTCACTCCAGGAGATGTTGGAGAAGCAGGAAAGACTTGTTGCAGAGTCTAAAGCCTATCTAGAGGAGGCAAGCAGCTGCGTGATCTTCACTCTTCCTCCAACACTGCCTTGCCTGATCTTATAAGGCGGGTAGTGGAGCCCCTCCTTGATGAAGTTAAAAAGGGGGAAGAGAAGGCCAGAACTGATCTGGCGAAGACCACAAATGAAACTCTCTTTAGCCATGGAGCTCGTCTGGACCTGCTGGAGAATACATTGGCCCAGGCTGAGCTACAGAAGAAGAAGAAGAAGAAGGAAGAGTTCAAATCTCTTTCCATGGCTAAGCAGCTTGCTGCAGAAGAGGAGTCAGAAGCAGAGCAGGATCCTATCCATATCTCTGGACCTGCAAAGAAAAAGATAAGGAAAGTGAAGAAGAGCTTCCTTGAATCTGTGGTTGAAGAAGCAGAGAAGAGATTCAAGGAAGAGACGCCTGAAGAGAGGCAAGCCAGAATAAGGAAAAACATAGATGAAGAGCAGAGGCTCAGATATGTTAGGAGGCAAAGTAAGAATACCAGAGAAGCTGGCATATCTTTTGGTGCTAGTGGATCCAGCCAGAGAAGAAAAGCTCATGTTGAAGTGATGGAGATTTTGCCACTCAGGACAGAAGGGTCTTTTGACTCTACTGTGCCTGTCCCTCTGATTGAGAAGTGGAGAGAAGCCAAGACCTTGTGGTTCATTCAATATTATATCCAAAAGCCTCCACCAGAGGATGATGCTCTCATCAACAGGACATTCCATTCTTGGATGCAGGCATATGATGCAAGTTTGTACAAGCAGCTGATGGATTCTACCATAGAGTTCAACCTGGAGGTCACTGCCCCTGAGTTTCATTATCTTAACACTCCAATGGTAGGGGACCAGGTTGATTGGGCTAAATTGAAGAAATTGTACAAGACCAAGGTGTTGGCAAACTTCACTCCAACATCTTCTGCAGAGTTGAAGGCCATTCAAGACAGATTCTTCGACTGGTTCCTGGTACCCAAGGATAACAGAAGATATGCTTAGAATAGGACCAGAATTGCATTGTAATCTGTAATCACTTTTGTCCTTATTATCAATGAAAATCTCATATCTTCTCTGTTCAAAAGACAACCTCTAGTTATCTTAATTGTTTGCCTGATAAGATCTATTCTAAGATCTTATCCTTTAATGTTTTCTTGCTTAAGTCTTACTTTTTGATCAGTTCTGGTAGTGTTTTAACTCCATCAAAAAGGGGGAAATTGTTAGGATAAAAATTATTAGTTTTGATGAGTTAAAACAAACCAGAAGATGTAATAGGACCATCTGGACCTGTTAGCCAGATGATGATCTAGATTAGGACTTAGTCTAGGGGGAACTGCCAGACCAGAAGACTTCACCAGAAGAGTCACCAGAAGACTCCACCAGAGGACTTCACCAGAGGACTCCACCAGAGGACTTCACCAGAGGACTCCACCAGAAGACTTCACCAGATGAGATCTGACCAGAGGCAGAGGACCTTCCCCAGACCAGACGAGTCCGGACCAGACGAGTCTGGTAGAACAAAAGATGCTCAGTTTGATCCCTTATCTCTACTGAGTATTCTGGTTGTTCACCAGATTAGGACCAGAAGACACCTAGGTTGCCTGGTGTCTGGTCTTGCCTTCTCTGGAGAAAATCAGAGTTAGGCAGAGGAAGCTATTGACCGTTGGTGTTTCAAATCAAGTCAACAAGATCAGGATTGAAAAGTTCTGAAGATAATCAATCCAAGGATCCCACTAACCCAATCAATCAATTAGGGAATTGATTGATTAAGGCTTCCTTAAATAGAGGATCTGATTGGATTAGCCCTCCAACGGCTAGCCCTAATCCCCTCTATAAATACAAGAGTGCAGTTCAAGAAAAAGCTCTAGAGAGACTACATACGCGCATAAGTCCATCCAAGCTTTTGATAATCACTCTTAGCACTCTTGATGTTCATAATATTTATCTACTTTTAAGGAGTTGTTGAAACCTCAACCTGTTCATCTACCAGATAAGGTTGTTGGCTGTGGATCTTTAGATTGAAGTCAAATCTAAAGAAGTTGTAAGAAGGAACTGGTACTTCACAATTCCAGTGAGTAAGTAAGTGAGTTGGTTGATAGTGACACCCCTTGGATAAAAGGGAGAGTGGACATAGGATATTCAAATCCGAAGCACTATATATCTTGTGTTCTTTATTGCTTTCGATTTAGTTATTCTCTTATTAGTTGTTGCTCTCTTGTAAAAAGAATTTGAAAGACATATTAACTTAAGCTTCCGCAATTAATCTAACTAGTGGGACCAACACTTGTAAAGTGGCCTATGTTTTGATAATACACGCAGTATTTGTTTGGATTCAGCTTTCCTCGCTCTTGTCGGATCTTCCTAGGCTCTGATAGCATGTCTCTATCTTTCACATTGTTGTAGACAACCTCTACTGATGTAGTCAACACTTGATTCAATTTTTCTTTCAAATTTGCTCCTTCATTAAAGGCTTTCATATTTTTTGGAGCTTTGTATTCATCTTCTCCTGATTTCTTCCCTAACTTTTTCGGGTCGGCTTTATCTCCCAACTCTTTTTGAAGAGCTTCTTGCATTGAGATGTACAAACCAGCCTTTTATCTGAATTCTGCATATGTCTTGAGGAAGGCCAGATGCATTTCCCTCCATCAGGTCGATTTCTTTCTTGAGTCTCGCCATCACCGCTACAATTTTTGTATCCTCGCTTACCATTTCTCCTTCCAATAAGACTTTATCAAATCTCTTGAGAAATTTTCTATCGAATTCATCGTCTCCTTGCTTTAAATCTGCAAATCGGAGTCTTTGTGTCAATTAAGACCCGACGGTAGAGAAATGAGATAGGAACTCTTTGCTCAGTTGTGCAAAGAAGTTGATGGACCCCGGAGTAAGTGCCAAAAACCACGATGAGGTCCATCCCCAAATGTAAGTGGAAAATTACGGCATTAGGTCTCATCCGTAGTCCCTATTGATATCATGAAATCTGAATACTTTGTCAAATGAACTCTAGGGTCTAAGTTTCCTTCATACAAGCTAATAGCCGGGAACTGTATCTTTTGTATGGGAGCATTGAAGATTATGGAAGATAACGGTGATGATGGCAACACTGTCAATCCAGTGCCTTTTTGGGATTCCAGCTGCTTCTGCATCTCTTCCATTGCTTTCTTCAAGGCTTGTCATTCGTCTGGAGACGTTCTTCCATTGGAGGGCTGATCATCGTGATCGAGTTCAACAACTTTTTCACGATGCAGTCCCTCTCTAACGGGACATTTCTCCTACGTAGCTCGCCTAGCAATGTTGCTAGCTCAGTTGGGACCCAGACGGCCAAAAGTCGACCTTCTAAGTCTGTCATGGACTGAGGGGCAAGCAGCAGGGTGTGCTCGCTCCTCGCTCTCTTGGAGGTTTTCTCTTCTATTCCTTCTCTGGTTTTTCGTTCTTTCCCTAGTTTGGGTGTGGCCCGTATTCTTAGTTGTCCTCCTGCTCGACTCCTCACCTCCTCCAGGGGTGGACTCCCCTCGGCTTCCCAATCGTTCACTAATCGGGGCTTTGTCTTTATTTTTTTGAGTTTGAGCACTATCCGCTTCATCAACGTGCATGTCTTCACGTTGTTTGGCCCTCTGCTTGGCTGCTCAGTTGCTCGTCTCCTGAGCTCTTGACGGCCCGATAACTTTTTGGCTGATTTGCAACAAATGTAGGACGGCAATCATTTTTGCCAACTCTTCCGGATTTCAGGCTAAGGCTTCCACCTCCGGAAGGAGAGTGTCGACAGTTACTTGAACAATTCTTAGAGAACTTGCCCACACCGTTCGTGCATGGTCACCCGTTGATGAAACCCTAGTTCGGGACTTGTTGGACGGAGGCGCGCTTGAAGATTGTCGCTCTTGCAATCTTGCCATTGTCAAATGTTGGATGTTTTTATGAAGAATTTGTGTTTGTGAATGTTACTTTGGGGATAACTAGCCTTGTATGTGTGAATTTGGTTATTTACAAACCCTAATTCACACATGCATGCATTCATTATACCTAAATATGAACAAACTTATCACAAATAGCTCTTTTTGCACCCAAATACCCAATTTCCAGTGAGTTGCTACCGGATTCCGGCTGATAATTCCAGATTCCGGTGATTGCTTGCCTAATTTCTCTGAATTTTCCAACCAACGGAGGTTCGAACCCTTCTTCTAGCGCCAGTTGTTGATGACCTTGATTCAACTTGGATGATTAGTGGTTGTTTAAGCTTGGAAGATCATCAAACAAGGTGTTTTAACTAGGATTGGATGCTGGATTAAGATAAATAAAGATTGAGAATTGAAATTGCAAGAGTTTGGGCTATTTTTGAATAAAATCAACTTATTTTTCCCTTCTCATGAGGGAGTATTTATAATATACAAGCAAGCATGAGGCGTCACCTCCTTAATCATCCTAATTTGTACATTGACAAGTGTTTAGACACTTGTTTTGATCCTAAGCTATTATATTTTATACAATGACAAGTGTTAAGACATTTGTTTGCTTCTAATGCAATGCCTAATTAGTGAGATTCTTGATCATTACTCGAGGTGCCTTGTTGCTCGTCTGCTCATCTTCATGGTGGGTGTTTTATTCTTCGATCCAGGCTGTTCACTCAGCCTTATTTGATATATGCCCAGCTGCTCGTCTTATCATATTTATCAGTTCAAGGACCCAGCTGCTCGTCTTATCCAGATTATTAATGCCAAATCCCAGCTGCTCGCCTCCTTTGATCTTTTTTTACTTCTAATGATCTTTTAATTATTTACTTATTCTTTAATTAGTTTGAATTTGTTGCTCGGCTGCTCGCCCGTCAACATTAGTTATTTTGTAAAAAATGTATTACAGTATTATTTCTTTTCTACAATACAATTATATATAATTGTGCATAATGATTCTTATGTGCACTCAACTGCATGGTATGCACTTGATTTTGAAAAAAATACCTCAAAGAGAAATTAGTAGTATCCCAAAAAGTAATCAGTAATACCTCAATTGCAAAAAAAAAAAAAAAATACATAGTTGGCGTGTTAGTGTGTATTTTAGAAAAATTAAAATTGGATTTAAAATCAAATTGCATGTTATGCCTTTAAGTACACGCTAGAATTTGTGAATTGTGGAACGGTTGCTAGGAGTGAGTAGAAAATCAAAAAAATTAATTTATCGAACCAAATCAACTAGGTTAATTAGGTTAGATTTGTAGTAAATAAGTGTGTAAATTAAAGGTGCAAGATTTGTTCACCCAGTTCGTAGGGAACGACTACGTCTGGGGGCGAGCCAAGCCAGGAGTTTCACTAATGATCTTATGTATAAGTGATTACAATCATGAATACAATAGTCTATTTATAAGAATAAAACTCTAGTCTAAGATATAAAGCCCATTGGGTTGTTGGTCCATTAGTAATGTCCACATCAAATCTTCTAGATTTGTAATAATAAATCTTCTAGATTTACAACACTCCCCCTTGGACATTATGACATAACATAAATGTCTTGTCATAAAAACTCCACGTGCTAGGTATCGGTCAAATAATAAGTTAGGGAGGAATGTTATTGATCTTCTAGATCTAAATCTTCTAGATTTATTTCTGGGTTACCGCTCCCCCTGAAGACAACAACACTTTAAGTCTTTGTATCCCAATACCACGAACGTACTTTTCAAAAGTAGACGTAGGTAAGGATTTAGTAAACAAATCTGCTAGATTGTTACTAGATTGCACCTTTTGAATGGTAATCGCGTCACTCTTCTGGAGTTCGTATGGGTAGAAAAACTTAGGTGAAATATGTTTCATCAGGTTTCCCTTGACGTACCCATTACTCATTTGTGCGATGCAAGCAGCGTTGTCTTCAAATATAACGGTGGGAGGTGTGTCGCCTTTAGCGATACCACACGAGTCACCACTGTGTTTTACCAAGGACCTTAACCAAACACATTCTCGTGCGGCTTTAAATAAAGCTATTATCTCTAGGTGGTTTGAAGACGTGGTAATCATGGTTTTTTTAACCGATCTCCATGGGATCGCGGTACCACCACAGAGAAAAATATAACCGGTCTGGAATATAGCATTGTGGGGATCAGACAAATAGCCAGCATCCGCATAACCTACTAAGGTTTTGTCTTGGTTCTTACGATAAAACAGTCCAAGGTCTTGAGACCCTTGGAGGTACCGTAGAACATGCTTAACACCATTCCAATGCCTCCTTGTAGGAGAAGCGCTATATCTCGCAAGCAAATTGATAGCAAATGTTATGTCCGGCCGAGTGCAATTTGCGAGATAGAGCAATGCTCCAACAGCGCTAAGATAAGGAACTTCTGATCCCAGAGTTTCTTCTGAGTCTTCTCTTGGTCTAAATGGGTCCTTATCCACTTCAAGGGATCGAACAACCATAGGGGTGCTAAGTGGATGAGATTTATCCATGTGAAATCTCTCCAATACCTTCTTTACGTAGGTCGACTGATGAATAAGGATTCCTTCTGGGAGATGCTCGATCTGCAAGCCGAGGCAGAACTTGGTTTTACCCAAGACTTTCATTTCGAATTCGGCTTTCAAGATTGAATTGGCTTCTTCAATCTCTTTGCATGTTCCGATTATGTTCAGGTCATCAACATAGACGGATATGATGCAAAAACCATTTTGCAATTTCTTCGTGAATACGCATGGGAAAGCTTTATCAAATGTGTATCCCTTCTTCTGAAGGAATTCACTAAGTCGGTTGTACCACATGAGACCCGATTGCTTCAGGCCATACAACGACTTTTGCAGTTTTATGCTATACATATTGCGGTTTTCACCATTCCTCATCTGAGGAATGTCAAATCCATCGGGGATTTTCATATAAATGTCAGCATCTAGTGATCCGTATAAGTACGCGGTTACTACGTCTATTAATCTCATTTGGAGATTCATTTTAACTGTCAAAGATATCAAGTAGCGGAATGTTATTGAGTCCATGACGAGAGAATAGGTTTGATCGAAATTAATCTCAGGTCTCTGCAAAAACCCTTGAGCTACAAGCCTCGCTTTATACCTCTCCACTGTTGGAGTTATACGTGAAAGTATGCTTTTACTTCGTATAACTCGTGTATCAAACACTTGTTTATGAGAATAATTCTTTTATCGCATTTACTTTAGATATGATTGAATGTTGAATATTTATTGCAATCAGTTCATAATAGTACTAGTTACATTGTAGTTAATGTGATGATACCCGATCACGGAAGATAACATTAACAGTTTCCTTATAACTAAACGTACATTTTCACGACCTAGGTAGAATTGAAAAATCCGTCGTGAAAGGTTGATGTGTACGTCTCAGATTGGTCTGTCTTGACTAAGAGATTGCACTAGCACATTTAGTATGTGTTGAAGAGGACCTACAGCGAGGATAAATTCTTCTGTTCTGAAATGTGAAGAATTAGACCTCGGTGGTTGTTGATTTCTTAATCTCCGTCACTTAAATAGGACTATGTGTGCTTAATGGTTACTGCTTTGATTCATGTTGGGTGAAAATCATTTTGACTTCGAACCTTGTGCTTTGGGCAGTAATATTAATCATACGGCGGTTGTTAAGATTTAATACGGAGAAACGCGTGCGAGTATGGCTCGTGTGATTAGTCCCCTTGGTGGGCTCAGAAGTTTTATCGTACCAAATCTTGCAATACGGATAATAATGTTGAGCTGTCTTTACTCCAAGGTGAAATATATTAATTAATTTAGAGATATTCAGAAGCTTAATTAATTAATGGACTTGATAATCTTAAACGCGGGAAATAATAACCGGGAGCCCATATTATCGTAATATGGATTAAGATGGATAGTGCAATATTAATTTATTAGTGGTAATAATTAATATTAATGGATTGAATTATATTGGGGCTCAATATTGAAATTCAGAAGTCCATTAGGAGGTTCAATCTTAATTCTCCTTAAGGCCCCTCAAGTAGCCCATTAAGTAGTCCATTAATGATAAGGTGATTAAAATAAAAGAAAATATTATTGCTGATTTTTTCTCATTAATTTCGAAAATATAATGTAAGGGAAAGAAAAGATTTTGTTGATTTTCTTGGAAAGATATTATGGAAGATATGTATTTTTGGAATACAAGATTATCTCATAAATTCAAGAAGATCCAAATCTTGGATTCTTAATCCTACAATTTTTGAAATTTACATATTAAGATGAGGAGGTTGAGATTTTTATGGAATATTTTATGGAGAAAAGAATATATGGGATATATTCAAGATTTCTTGGAGGCCAAGAAATTTTTTTTTTCCTCCCCAATATTTCTTGTAAATTTCGACCACCGCTCTCCTATAAGTAAGAGATGATTATTTCATCTCCAGTTTACAAGTACATAATTCCATGTGTTGGAAAAATCAAGAGCACATATATTTTTCTTTTTCCTTAGTTATTTAAATTACTTGAAAGCATCTCCCACCGGTGATCAGGTAAGGCGAAAGGAAAATACTTGAGAAGGCTTTTGGGTTGATAAAGCGTGATCGTGATTGTCCCGTTTATTCAAAGGCCAATTCTACAAGAGGTACGTAAGTCACATAAATTCTTGTTTATTCCGCCTAGAATTTATGTGAATTAATTCAACATGCATGATGATAAATTAGTTGTTGGAATTATTATTTGAATTAATTAGGATTAATTCATGCTAGTAATAATTGAATTTAAATTCGTATTTAAATTTCATCCCGAATAGATTCCGGGCACCCCTATTTTCCCAACAGCTGGTATCAGAGCCACGATTTCGGGCTCTGATCTTTAAATTGGAATTTAAATTGTTAAACATTAAATTGAAATTGGATAGTAGAATTGCTAGATCTTTTTTGCAGGTATCCAATTGTCATGGTTTTAGTGTTGTTAATTTTTCATGCATGTGAATTACTTATTTTAATTTGATTCTTTCGAATTTATTTTTCTCGTGAGAAAATTCACGAGTAGATTAGTTGTTTTATTTTGATTTGATCATTATAATAGACTAGTCTAGATCTAGTATTTATTTTTTTTGTAAAATAAATTGTAACCGGATCAAGACGAAGAACGAAGAATTAAAGACGGCGTACCCGGACGACGCATGCATGCGCGGCGCATGCATGGACGTAAAATCATGCATGGGGTGAGAAACGAGAACGAACGGCGAAACCCGGTGCGCGGGGTGCGCGAGGCGCACGACCCGGGCGCACGACGGGGCGCGACATGGCGTGGGGGTGCGCACGTAGGCGGCGCTCAGCGGCCAGCTGCTCGGCGCCGTGCCGAGTGGCGCGCAGGCCCACTTCGTGGGCCGACGCGCGCCGTATCTCGGGCCGTGGAATTTTTTTTAAATTAATTTCAGTTCTGCGTTTTCTTATGTGATTTTAAACGTCGTCCCAAACCCCAAACGATGCTATTTTTGATGAAGTGTTGCTGTTCGAGTGGGAGCGTGTCGAGACGAACGACAGAAAACAACAAGGACGATATTTCGTATCAAGACGTGAAGAAATTAAACCGTGATAATTGGATTTGAGTGCTCCAATGTGTTTAATTTCATTTTGATGGATGTTTTATTTCGTGCACTTATTATTATTTGTTAATATGTGTTTGCATGAATTTTATTGTCCAAGAAAAAACCTTGCTTTCGAAAATTACTAAGTATGTTTATTTAATCGCAATTTTATTCCGAATATTAAAATTGGATTAATTTGGCCTCCATAATTTATTTATTTGTGAAGTTCTTTTGGAATACATTTCCCCCTCGGATCGGCCAAAAGAACGGCTTTCACATGAATAAATTCCGAAAGGATGATTGTGGATTATTACTAGTGGCGGTATTGACCCTCACCACGAGTGGCTTGCTCAAAGCGAAATAATAATCCTGTATTTAATTATGGTTATTACTTAGGCATAGGAAATTGATATTAACTTACTCCCCTCGGAGTCCCTGTCAATTTTTATGTGGTCAAAGTGGGAGCCAACTATTAATTTTTGAATTAAGGATTTCTAAATTTTTTAATTTGTAATCCGCTTGAATGTGTTTAAATGTATAGACCACCCCTCGTGGCGCCTTTAAATTATTTCAAGATGTTGGATGATGCATGATTATATTGTTTTAAGGTTTCAATATAATTGATGTGATCAAATTATGTGATAATTTCGTATTTTTCTAGATATTGATATGAATGTATGTTTTATTCTCAGTTCATCATGTCGCAACCTTTTAATCCACTGTTTAGTATACTTAAAGATAACAAACTTGTTGGTAAAAACTATGTTGATTGGAAACGTAACATGAATATGGTCCTACCTGCGCAAGAACACTATTGGATATTTAGCGTTGACATACCCAAGAAACCTAATGATAAGTCAAGTAATGGGGAAAGGGCGGTATTCGATGATTGGAAGCATTCCAATGAGCACATGAAGCGCATCATCTTGACATTTATGTCTGAAGATATGAAACGCATTCATGAAGGCATTGAAGCGGCTGTTGATATCATGAATAGCCTTGAAGAGATGTTTCAACATCATAACTCCATGGCGAATCTGTTCACCATTCGTGAGAAGCTCACGAAGGAAATGGTGAAGGGAACACCTGTAAAGGATCATGTTCTCAAATTTAGGTGTGAGTTTGAAAAACTTGAGTTTCTTGGTGCCGGACAAAGTGAAGAAAGTCAAATCGATTCCATACTCCTAAAGCTATCGAGCAGTTTTGATGGGTTCTTTTGGGAATACGTGTTATCGGAACACAAGTTTACTTTAGATACCCTGCTCAAAGCTCTGATAACGGTAGAGTCATACTTAGGGAGTAAGGATGAGGCTTTGTTGATCAAGAGTTTTTTCTCGAAATCTAGGCCAATTGAAGGTAAGATTGAAAAGAAGGAGATTGATCGGAACCAAACCAGTAGACTCACTCTTGGTGGCAAAGAAAGAGCATTCAAGCCGTACGACATGAAGGTATCCGGTAAGAGTAAGTGCTTCAATTGCGGGAAGAAAGGACATTGGAGGTCTACCTGTTCTAAGCCTAAGAAGACGGTAAAGAAAGGTAAGTCTCATGCTTTAGTCGTTGAAACTTATGTTGTGGCGTATGTTGCCCACGTTTGGGTAGTAGATACCGGGGCAACTGGTCATATTTGTTTCACTCTTCAGGGGTTCCAGCTAACCCGGCGACTTAGCAAGAATGAGATCCTCGTCACTTTGGGCGATGCTACGAGAGTGGCAGCCGAAGCAGTGGGAGTCGTGCATCTATCTTTTGAAGATAGAGTTTTAATTTAAGAGATGTTTTATATGTTCCGAACATTAGGAAGAATTTAATTTCAGTTTCTAAGTTGTTTTTTTATGGATATTCAGTTACTTTTAATAAAGTTGTTACTGTTTCTTTTAAGAATGATATTATCTGTCATGGAACGTTGGTAAACAATCTCTATACGATTAAGTGTGCACACCACTCAAATAATGAATCTAATAACATGTCGATCATTTCGAGTAATAAAAGAAAGTGTTCTTCGTAGAGGAACGAAACACTTCTATGGTATCTTAGACTATGTCATATTAATCTAAAGCGGATAGAGAGATTGGTGAAAGACGGATCCTTGGAATCATTCCAAGTCGAACCGTTTTCAACTTGTGAATCCTGTTTAAAGGGTAAGATGACCAAGAGGGCATTTGGAGCCAAGAGAAATAGAGCCACGGAAGTGTTAGAACTCGTTCATACCGATGTGTGTGGTCCAATGACGATCAAAGCGAGAATGGGGTATGAGTATTTCGTCACCTTCATTGATGATTACTCGAGATATGGGTACATTTACATTATGAGGCATAAGTCTGAAACTTTTGATAAGTTCAAGGAGTTTAAGGCCGAAGCCGAGAAACATAGGGAAAAGAGTATCAAGTTTCTACGATCAGATCGTGGAGGCGAATACCTCAGCGATGAATTCTTGAACTACTTATCGGACGAAGGGATCGTATCCCAGTTAACCGCACCGGGAACCCCTCAACAAAACGGTGTGGCAGAACGAAGAAACCAGACTCTTTTAGAAATGGTCAGATCCATGATGAGTTATTCGGATTTACCCAAGTCGTTTTGGGGTAACGCCTTGGAAACAGCGGCTTACATTATAAACTTGGTGCCATCCAAATCGGTTCCTAAAACTCCAATGGAATTGTAGACCGGGCGCAAGCCCAGTCTAAGACATTTGCGGATTTGGGGTTGTCCGACATACGTGCTAGACAAGGAAGCCGGTAAGTTGGATCCACGTTTGGAATTAAGGCTGTTTATAGGATACCCTGCGTGAACGAAAGGGTGTATGTTCTATAGTCCCAAGGATCAAAAGACTGTGATTAGTACACACTTTAAATTCTTGGAGGAAGACTATATGAACAATCGGAAGCCTAAAAGTGAAATTACCTTAGAAGAATTGAGAGGTCAAACCTCGATACCAAGTATACAAGATGATGTACCACACGTCACATCTTCACAACTAGAACCCCGTCGCAGTGGGAGGATTGCTAGGCAACCCGAGAGATTCATGGGGATAAGAGAATCTTCGGATTTGGTTCCCGGTGATGAATCAGACCCATGGACATACGACGAGGCAATCCAAGATAAAGACACGGAGTCGTGGCAAACAGCAATGGAAACCGAAATGGGTTCAATGGATCATAATCAAGTGTGGGAGTTGGTCGAACCACCCAGTGGGGTAGAACCCATTGGATGCAAGTGGGTGTACAAGAGGAAAAGAGGACCGGACGGAAGGTTAGAGACCTTCAAAGCAAGGCTTGTGACCAAAGGGTATACTTAGAAAAAAGGGATCAGTTATGAGGAAACCTTTTTGCCTGTAGCTATGCTAAGCCCATCCGTATTCTCTTGTCGATCGCTGCGCACCTAGATTACGAGATCTGGCAAATGGATGTCAAGACAGCTTTCCTTAACTGAAGTCTTGACGGGATAGATATCTATATGCAACAGCCCAAAGGTTTCATTGAAAAAGGCCAAGAGAATCTCGTATGCAAGCTTAAGAGATCCATTTATGGACTTAAGCAAGCATCGCGTACTTGGAACCAGTATTTTGATCAAGTGATTAAGTCTTATGGGTTTGATCAAAACGAGTTCGAAAGTTGTGTGTATAAGAAGCGTGACGGAACTGCGGTGGTATTCTTAGTATTATACGTAGACGATATTCTGCTCATTGGAAACAATGTAAAGGTATTGTCAGACGTAAAGGTATGGCTGTCAAAACAATTTGATATGAAGGACTTAGGGAAAGCCGGTCACATCCTTGGGATCAAGATCACTCGCGATCGCAAGAAGAGGATGTTGGGCTTATCGCAAGCTTCATACATTGACACTGTTTTGAAGCATTTCAGCATGCAAGACTCCAAGAAATGTTTTGTACCTTTTAGGCACGGAATCCATCTATCTAAAGAAATGAGCCTTAAGACGCAAGCGGAGATAGATGACATGAAAGGTGTTCCGTACGCTTCGGCCGTAGGAAGCCTCATGTATGCAATGTTGTGTACGAGACCGGATATCTGTTTTGTCGTGGGCATGGTGGCAAGATATCAAAGTAATCCCGGGAAAGACTATTGGACTGCCGTAAAGTGCATCTTGAGGTATCTGAAAAGAACTCGTGAGCGGATGCTGATTTACCAGTCAGATAGTCTTGTGCCCGTGGGATACACGGACTCAGATTTCCAATCAGACATAGACTCAACAAAGTCAACCTCGGGTAGTGTGTTTTGCATGGGAGGAGGAGCCATTTCATGGAGAAGCGTTAAGCAGAAATGCATCGCCGATTCGACCATGGAAGTCGAGTATGTAGCTGCTTGTGAAGCAGCGAAAGAGGCAGTTTGGCTCAAGAACTTCTTAGTGGACTTGGACGTTGTTCCGAATTTGCCCGACAAGATAACTGTCTTTTGTGACAATGCCGGAGCAGTTGCAAATTCAAAGGAACCGAAAGCCCACAAGGCCAGCAAACACATAGAAAAAAAATACCATCTTATACGAGAAATCGTTAAGAGAGGAGATATAGAGGTGGTAAAGATAGCGTCGGGTGACAACCTAACGGATCCATTCACAAAGGGTCCGCCTCAGAGTACATTCGAGAGACATGTGGATGGAATGGGAGTCAAGACTATTGCCAATCTGCTTTAAGTATAAGTGGGAGGAATTATTAGGTTAGTGTAGGTTGACATGAGATGTCACGTAGAGCTACTACCCTAAGACATGCGTGATGTATACTAAAAAGCAGACTTTAAGTATAAGTGGGAGATTGTTGGAGTTATACGTGAAAGTATGATTTTACTTCGTATAACTCGTGTATCAAACACTTGATTATGAGAATAATTCTTTTATCGCATTTGCTTTAGGTATGATTGAATGTTGAATATTTATTGCAAACAGTTCATAATAGTACTAGTTACATTGTAGTTAATGTGGTGATACCCGATCACGGAAGATAACATTAACAGTTTCCTTGTAACTAAACGTACATTTTCACGACCTAGGTGGAATTGAACAATCCACCGTGAAAGGTCGATATGTAAGTCTCAGATTAGTCTGTCTTGACTAAGAGATTGCACTAGCACATTTAGTATGTGTTGAAGAGGGCCTACAGCGAGGATAAATTCTTCTATTCTGAAATGTGAAGAATTAGACCTCAGTGGTTGTTGATTTCTTAATCTATGTCACTTAAATAGGACCGTGTGTGCTTAATGGTTACTGCTTTGATTCATGTTGGGTGAAAATTATTGTGACTTCGAACCTTGTGTTTTGGGCAGTAATATTAATCATACGACGGTTGCTAAGATTTAATACGGAGAAATGCGTGCGAGTACGGCTCGTGTGATTAGTCCCCTTGGTGGGCTCAGAAGTTTTATCGTACCAAATCTTGTAAGTGAAGAATCAGTTTCTTCGGTACGGATAATAATGTTGAGTTGTCTTTACTCCAAGGCGAAATATATTAATTAATTTAGAGCTATTCAGAAGCTTAATTAATTAATGGACTTGATAATCTTAAACGCGGGAAATAATAACCGGGAGCCCATATTATCGTAATATGGATTAAGATGGATAGTGCAATATTAATTTATTAGTGGTAATAATTAATATTAATGAATTGAATTATATTGGGGCTCAATATTGAAATTCAGAAGTCCATTAGGAGGTTCAATCTTAATTCTCCTTAAGGCCCCTCAAGTAGTTCATTAAGTAGCCCATTAATGATAAGGTGATTAAAATAAAAGAAAATATTATTGCTGATTTTTTCTCATTAATTTCGAAAATAGCATGTAAGGGAAAGAAAAGATTTTGTTGATTTTCTTGGAAAGATATTATGGAAGATATGTATTCTTGGAATACAAGATTATCTCATAAATTCAAGAAGATCCAAATCTTGGATTCTTAATCCTACAATTTTTGAAATTTACTTATTAAGATGAGGAGGTTGAGATTTTTATAAAATATTTTATGGAGAAAAGAATATATGGGATGTATTCAAGATTTCTTGGAGGCCAAGAAAAAGATTTTTTGCTCCCCAATATTTCTTGTAAATTTCGACCACCCCTCTCCTATAAGTAGGAGATGATTATTTCATCTCCAGTTTACAAGTACATAATTCCATGTGTTGGAAAAATCAAGAGCACATATATTTTTCTTTTTCCTTAGTTATTTAAATTATTTGAAAGCATCTCCCACCGGTGATCAAGTAAGGCGAAAGGGAAATACTTGAGAAGACTTTTGGGTTGATAAAGCGTGATCGTGATTGTCCCGATTATTCAAAGACCAATTCTACAAGAGGTACGTAAGTCACATAAATTCTTGGTTATTCCGCCTAGATTTTATGTGAATTAATTCAACATGCATGATGATAAATTAGTTGTTGGAATTATTATTTAAATTAATTAGGATTAATTCATGCTAGTAATAATTGAATTTAAATTCGTATTTAAATTTCATCCCGAATAGATTCTGGGCACCCCTATTTTTCCAACATCCACAATATTGTTCTCATTTCGTTTTCGTACAAATACCTATTTATATCCTACGGGGATAGCGCGCGCGGGTGTACGAACGATAGAGCCAAATACTTGTCTTTTGTTAAGCGATGTGAGCTATGCATCAATTGCCTCTTTCCATTTAACCCAATCGGAGCGCTTCCTGCACTCAGCGATTATTTTGGGTTCTGGATCTAGATCATTTATAATGGAAAAAACGATTGACGCTGCAAATGTGTCGTCGACGATAGTAATATATCTATTGTATGTTTCTCCCGTATCTATGAAGTTCACAGAGACTTCGACGTTTACGTCAACCAGACCTTCCTCATTTCACATTGTATCTGGGTCTGGTCGTTCCACAGTCCTAGTGCATGGAATATTTTGTGCACGTGCTTTATCACTAGGACCCTCGTCTCCTAGAAAATTTGAGTTATCTAGATGGATCTCTTCTAGAGATTTTACATTCGACTGACCAATTTTGCTAGCCTTTCGTTTAGGTGTATTACTATCTCTTGAGGGTTCCTTGCGCTTTTGGCGTGTGGGGGCATGAGTACTCGTTTTGCTTGGGACCTCAACCCTTTGGAGAGTATTTACTGCAGGTATATGCGATTTAGTTACACCTCTATGGTCAGTGAACGCATCTGGCTGATTATTTGCTAAATTTTATAAGTTAATGATCTTCTGAACTTCTAGTTCAGATTGATTAGTGCGCGGATCTAGATACTGAAGATTACTTACGTTCCATATAAGCTCCCGGCATTCATTTAATTTTGAATTCAGATCTCCACCTAACGCAGAGAAGTAATTTTCATCGAACGTGCAATCAGCGAATCGGGCCATTAATTGATCCCCGGACAAAGGCTCGAGGTATTTTACGATGGATGAAGAGTCAAATCCAACGTAAATACCGAGTTTCCTTTGTGGGCCCATGGAGGTTCGCTTTGGTAATGTTATCGGAACATATACCGCACATCCGAAAATACACAGATGGGAAATGCCGGGTTATTTCCCACGCACTAACTGTAGGGGGGATGATCATTATATGCAGTTGGACGGATTTGTATTAAGTGTGATGCATGTAGAGCTGCATGCCCCCAGCATGAAGTGGGTAGTTTGGAGTTCATAAGAAATGGTCTCGCGATAAGTTTGATACGTTTTATTAGCGCCTCGGCAAGACCATTTTGGGTGTGGACGTAGGGGACCGAATGCTCCACTTTAATTCCCTGGGCCATACAGTAATCTGTAAAGGCCTTTGAGCTGAACTCAGCAGCATTATCTATGTGAATCGACTTGATTGGATAATCTGGGAATTGAGCTCTAAGCTCTATAGTTTTCACAATGAGTTTAGCAAAAGCTTGATTGCGGGGGGCAGCAAACAGGCATATGTCCACCTAGTGGAGGCATCGATAAGGACAATGAAATAATGAAATGGTCCTAATGTTGGGTGAATCGGTCCGTAAATGTCTCCTTGAATTCGCTCAAGGAAAACCGGAGACTCTAGTCCAACCTTAGTGCGCGACGGGCGTACTATTAACTTACCCTTAGAACATGCATCACAAATATATTCATAAACAGAAGGGATTCTATTATTCGAAATATTATGACCAGTTGAATTAGATAGAATCTTATGTATCATTAATTGTCCCGGATGACCTAACCGCTAATGCCATAATTTAAAGGAATTCGGGTCACAAAATTTTATACTCATCGCTAGATGGGAACTAGACGGTCGGATGTAAGAATAGTACAATTCGGAGGAGAAGGAAGGAAGTTTTTCTATAACTTGTTTACGGTTACCTCGAGTAAGAGTCATTAAAAGGTATTCGTTATTGTTTTCAGTTTCAGTTTCAATGTGATATCCGTTTATCCTAATGTCTCTAAAACTGAGTAGGGTACGCTTAGATTGTGGAAACAATAAAGCATTATCGATTATGAGTTCGGTACCCATAGGGAGGACAATGGAAGCACTTCTAGAGCCCATTATCAACGTACTATCATTGGCTATTGTAGTTATACTCCCCTTACATTCTATCAAGTTATGAAAATACTTTCTATCTTTTAGGATTGTATGTATAGTGGCGCTATCTACCAAACATAAATCACTATGTGCGTCCATCATGCAAGAGGAAATTGTCCAAACCTAATAGCTGATTTGTTTACAAGCCATAAATGAGAACAACAATATCCAAATAAAAGTAATGGACAGCTATTAAAGGTAAACATATCAAAGCTAAAATAATAAATTCATTCATAAAATAAAATATCCGAAAGAAAGGATCCAAAAAATATAAAATTGTTTTATTCAAAAATAAAGTACTAGAATTAATCAAATACGCAAATCACTCGTTTTCTCCTAAATTTCGAGCTACGGGCTCAAGTGATCATCATTGTCTTGGTCAAATTCTGCTTCAGGCAGGTTGTCATCTTGAGGTTCATAAATGGGAGTCTTCCCCTTGTCATCCTTTTGCATCATTAGGTAAGCCTCAACCAAGTGTTTGGGAGTACGACACGTGCGTGACCAATGGCATTTGCATCCGCATCTGTAGCAGGACTGTTCAATCATGCTTTGAGAGCTAGGTTTTCGTGGAGCGGAAATCTAGGTTCTGTGACCACCAGATGAACTACGACCTTGGCCATTTGTCCAGAATTTCTTACTCACTCTCCCCCTTCCACGGTTGCGTCCAAACGTGTGTTTGGCCCTATACTGCTGCTCGAGTATTGGGTTGCTAGCATGGAATGTTGATACGGAGTTCTGGATCAAGTTGGTTACAATACGCTGCAATGCAGAGTTGTACTCCGTTATCGACTTAAGGTCTTGGTAACGGATGTTCAACCACTCGTATTGTGCTGAAGGGAGGAGTATGTCATTTTGTTGTTGGAAACGGTCCTTCAGGGACTTCCACAATATTCTGGGGTCCCTTTGAGTGAGGTATTCTTATTTCAGACCCTCATTCATGTGGTTCCTAAGGAAAATCAACGCTTTCGCCTTCTGGGCGTAAGTGGATTTTGAACCTTCTATAATGGTTTCGCTCAACCTATTCGAGGCTAGATGGAATTCGACATCTTGCATCCATGTCGGGTAGTTGCTACCATCGAGAGCGAGCTCATCGAATTCTTTCATAGTGATGTCAGACATAATTCACTACAATTAATAAAGCGACATGGTAAGGGGTGTGACAAAATTTATTGACAACGGGGAAACAAGGATTCATTTGATTCATTCTAGAGCACATAGATACAAGTATTGGGCGCCGTCTACCCAAAACATAAATTTACGGTCTGAGATTATATGTGTTGTAAACAAAATTAAATAATTAAATACATCAAAAACATGTAATTCATATGGAATTTAATTTATGTTTTGTTCACCCAATTCGTCGGGAACGACTACGTCTGGGGGCGAGCCAAGCCAGGAGTTTCACTAATGATCTTGTGTATAAGTGATTACAATCATGAATACAATAGTCTATTTATAAGAATAAAACTCTAGTCTAAGATATAAAGCTCATTGGGTTATTGATTCATTAGTAATGTCCACATCAAATCTTCTAGATTTGGAATAATAAATCTTTTAGATTTACAACAAGATTAATATGATTAAAAATTATGTTCAATTATTTAAAAAAAAAATTAAAATATTTCAGTATTAGGTTTCGTTAGTTATTGAAATAACCAAAATACTTATATATATATATATATATATATATATATATGAATTTTGTGTATATATTTATAGTTCAATGTTAAAAATACTTTATACATGTTTAAAAATTTGGTACATATTATTATTATAAATATTTATATATAAATAATAACAAGATATCCATTTTAAATTTAAATATTATATAAATATACAAAAACTATATATTTTTATTTTTATTTATTTTATAGAAAACAATAAGGACCCGTTAGTATTTTGTGGTGAAATTTTGCATGATATTTATTGTGCATTTAAAACCTATTTTTAATATAATTTCATACTTTTAATACCTGATTTTTTTTTTTTTTTAATTAGCTTGATATGGAAAAAGGTAGTGTTTGGTTTCTTTTGGAAGAAAAATGAATATATTTAAATGTAAAATAGTTGCCTAATTTTTAGTGAAGTCATTTGAAAAATGAAATCGAAAAATTATGCCGAAAGAATTACGCAGGAAATTTTTGCCGGCCCTGGTTATATGCAACTACTCTTGTAGATAGTACCCCCACTTAACGAGTACACATACTTAATGATTAGTACATCCTCCCCAAAAGTTATATTTACATTTATACCCCTTTTAAAATGCCCTAATTGCCCCCCTCCCTCCTCCCCTTCTCCCTCTGTACACCCACCCCTTCACCTCTTTTTTATTCCCCACTTTCCTACACCCATTTCTTCTTTCTTTTTCCCCTAACCTCAATCTCTCCTTTTATAATTTCATACCAACAAATCTTCAGTTTTAGGCCACCACGTCGCCACCCACTTTGAAGTCGCCGGCCACCCAGTAGTGCTCCACCGCGACATCGAGCCCAACTCTTATCCAGATTCGTATTTTTCTTTGAAATTTTTCTCGAATTTTTTGACGAAATTTGTGGGGTTTTTCTGAATTATTTACTGAAATTTATGATGTTTGAAAAAAAATCCGAAATTTAGCAAGTTTTTCGGGGGAATATTCTGATAATTTGGTTATTTTTCGAAAAAGAATTTCATAAAATTAAACTTTTTTCTTTTTTCAGAATATGGTTTCTTTTTCAAGCCTTTTTTTTTTTTTTTTGTCGAAAATGTGGGTTTTTCTTTTTTTTTCTTCTCGATTTTTATTTCTGGATATTGCATTTGATTCTCATTGTTTTCTAATATTTTCAAATGTTGCATCAACTGTTTGTGGCTCACAGATGGCAATATTGGTGGGTGCACGATTTCATCTAATTTGCGGCCAGCAGAAATGTTGTGGGAGAGGAAGGGTAGTATAGTCTATTTATATATATTTTTTTTTTAATTCTAATGGGTGTACTACCCACAAAAGAAGGGGCATATAACCTGGGCCTTTTATATTCTTATTCAATTCTTACAAAAGCCCCTTTGAATTAATGCTTGCTATTGGAAATCCACAAGGAAAAAAAAGAAAATTTAATTAGCAAGAGTGGGCCCACGTGATTAGTTGAAGAAAAAATTGGAAGCGTGCTTGGACTCCACCTCCACCGCTCCACCGCTCCACCACGTGTATTGATCAAGATTCAAGAACTATTTATGGCATCGTGCGGGATTCAAGAACTATTTATGACATGGTGCGGGTGCGGGAGTAATACGATACAATGATACCTGAAATAAGTTAAAAATACAAATAAAAAAATCATCTAAATATGCCATAAAATAACAATTAAAAATTAAATATCATTAACCTACATAAATCATACTAAAAATTTCAATCTACATATATTCACAAAGTTCAACCCTCATTAACATCATTATCATTTGTTGATGACCTTTCCTAATCTATGATGATTAGTGGCTGTTTTCACTACATAAGATCATCAAACAAATACTAAGATCATGAAATATAGTGCAAGAAATGAATTGGCAAGAGTTGGGCAACTTTTTTATTATGGAAAAATCTTCCCCCTTCATGCAAATGAAGGGGTATTTATAGGCATACAAAGAGGCTAGGTGTCACCATCTTGATGGCTTAGTCATTGGGATCTTGCCAAGTGTTATGACTTTTGTACAACAACTAATCTATTGCCCAATAAATGGGTGCCAAGTGTAAAGACACATTGACTATTCCTAAAGTTAGTGACTCTTGGTATTCCCAATGTTGTACTTGGCCTTTGAAACCACTCAGCTACTCTCCTTGGTGCCCAGCTACTCGTCTGTATGTCTTCGTTGGGTGTTGGAAACCCTTATAATCCAAGTTGCTCGCCTGCTCGCCTCTTGTTAAATACTTTGGGTCTTCTTGCTCTTGTTGTTCACTATTTCGTAATGGCCTTTATGACCAGTTGCTCGCCGCCTTCACATGGATACTTGTCCCTGTTGCTCGTCCTCTTCCATTTGGTCTACAGTCCCTGCTGCTCGCCTCTTAGGGCATATAGTCCCTGTTGCTCGTCTTCATCTATTTGGTCAGCAGTCCCTGCTGCTCGCCTCTTAGGGCACATAATCCCTGTTGCTCGCCCTCTTTCACATTATTAATTCTGATGATCTCTTAATCTTATTAGATTAGTATCTTTATGTTAATCTCTTTGCCCGGCTGTTCGCCTATCAACATCATTATCACTTGCAACAGCATCACCACTAACAGAGATAAAAGTAGTCATTATTCCTATAAAATTGGAAAATTACTATAAAATTAGAAAACATATACTCCCTCCGTCCCTGAAATATAATTTTTTGCACGTGGTTTAATGCGATATATTGGAGAGAATTACGGGTTCCCTGAGGTACGTTTTTTAATAAAATGATCGTTAACGGAAAGTTCGTTTCGCATATTTTTCATAAGCGATCATTTTATTAAAAAAACAGACCTCAGAAGCTCCCGTAATACCCTCTGACATATTGCATTAAACCACGTGTAAAAAAAAGGTCTATGTTTCAGGGACTGAGGTAGTATATCCTAGAAATTTTGTCAAAATATTTAACTGTATAAAAATTGACATACTAATTTGCGATGTGCAGCTTTGTTCGAGCGTGAATGGTGAAACTTAAGTATATTTGAGATGAATGGATGTAATAGAAACTCTAAAATAAAGGGTCGGGATTATTTGGGTCCTCTATAAATAGAAGGTCATTGTAAAAGGATCCATCAACATACACATACACATACCCATACAATATATACATCACATTCAAGCATGAGTTGTTCCCCATTGCTCTTGTTCATCTATTTATATTTTATTGTTTGATAGATATCATGTAACAGCCACCATAAATAAATGTGAAGACTGCTCCAATAATTTATACTCAAGAGAGAAGATTGTATGCAACGGAACGAGGTTTGCAATAAGCCATCAATGGTTTGGCTTTGGGTAACGTTAACCCCACACCTCCACTCATATCAATCAATTTTTGTCCGGGTCTCTCCCAATCAAAGCACTGAATAAGAGTGCCTAATCCGAACCCCATCATCCGCACGGCTAACCCCTCACCGGGGCACCCTCTCCTTCCGGACCCAAACGGCATCGACCGGAACCCGTCCCGATTTCCCTCTATTCTTTCAAATCTCTCTGGTTTGAACTCAGTAGGGTTGTCCCAATTTTTTGGGTCGTTGTGTATGGCCCACGCGTTCACCAATAGCATGGTTTTGCCGGGGACGCGGTAGCCACCGACGAAGCATTCGTCCGCGGATTCATGGGGGACTAATAATGGACCTGCAGGGTACATGCGTAAGGTTTCGTTGATGATGCAATTGAGGTACGGGAGATCACCAATATCTGCTTCGTCGAGTAAACGGTGGTGTCCAATACAATCGTCGATTTCCATTTTTGCCTTCTTCAGGACGTGAGGGTTGTTGAGCAAAAGAGAAAGTGCCCATTCCATTGATCCCGCAGAAGTGTCGGTGCCGGCGATTAACATAACCTGTATAAGTCATTTATTTCTTTTATCATTAGTTTTCATTTAAGCAGGACAAGTGGGGTACAATTTTGTCCAAGATATTAAATGCATCGTGGCGATTGAATATGGACATATTTATCAAAGCTCACAAGCTGGCCCATTGAATAGGGTGAGAAAGAAAAGGAGTAAAATGATATAACGTTGAAATACATATCCGTAAAATTGAAACATTCGAATTGAAACAAGTATATAATTTTAATTTCAAGACTTCAAATTAATTTCAGGGCATTGATACTTCTAAAGGATGCACAACATTTAAAAATTAAACATACACCATCCATACAAGTTTTGTTATAGTGTACTTAATATACTTCAATTGTACTATGGGCATTTACTTCATAAATACTCCCATTTGGCTTTTTGTCGTACGTAGGAAACCTCAATTCTTAATTATTTAGGCCAGGTGGGACAACGTAAAAATCAAATCATTATTTTTAATATTCTTTATCAAATATTTATACTAAATTTTTTTGGCTTCGTCTATTGGATAAGTCGTCCACATTTTTATCTATTTTTGTTTTTAACTATGGTTAATGGTATGCATTATTTTGAACTATTTTTGTTTTGCCTCTTATATATCATTTTTCTCAAATTATAAAAAATTGTGCTAAAAAAATTAAATAAAAAGGACTACTACCGATAGAACTCTATCTTTACATTTTAGTGAAAATCACTTCATAATATTAAAAAAAAATGTGAAAATAGAGTTTGGAAAGAAAAAGAAAAAAAAGGTATAAATGAGTTCTCTGTGTAAATCTGATTCATAAGTTTTTTCCAATAGAAAATAAATGAATTAAGACTGAGAGATTAGTGTCCAACTCTCCAATCTTCCCCTGCTCTATACGCTTTTCCTAATGGAGCCCACCCACTTTGACTAGCTTTTCCGTATATAATCAACAAATTTCCACCGGCAAGGGTCCTTTGATTAGCATACTATCCAATTATTCAAATCATATTCATTTACTTTTCTTCTACTCCTCCTTTAGATTTTTGATGGATAATGTACTAACTATTTAATCTTAAATCATATTTTAATTTTGAAATCATATCTGCATCTCTCAAATTGGTATTTTGATAAAATTTAAGGATTTATACGAATATATTAATAGAAAGAGTGTGGAATCATATCAATACTGGCATGTTTGTTTTGATGGATAGGATTGATAAGTAATTATTCTTTGTTCATGGGACAATTAGTCCAACTCCTTTCATGTATTAATTATGTCTATGACATTAATCCGAACCGGTATCACATAAACCAAACACGTAATTAAATTGGATTAAAGTATCAATTCCTTCTAATACTGCAAAGCAAACATATCCTAAAATTGATGGATATGGTGGATCAATTTTTTTGTGCTATAAATTCAAACACAATACTATAATTCTTATACTTCACTTCCAAAACATTTCAACCAATCACCCACTAAACTTAATATTTAGTTCTTAAAGAAAAAAAAAACTTGGCACTCTATCATAGAGTACAAATAAATTTTAATTACTTGAAATTAGTTTTATAAAAGACTACTATCATTTTCAATATATCAAAATTATTAATTTAACATGGCATGCCCATGGTCCAACTTTCCAATCTTTCTCCTGTTTTTTAGTTTTTCCTAATGCATCCCACCCACTTTGACCAGCTTTTCCATATAAACGTGCAAAAAGTCCAAAATGATTCCTTTAATTTAAACATATTCACACTTACATTTTAATATCCACTATCTTAAATACTACTGATACTAAGTCTAATATTAAACTTTAAAAAATAATTACTGGTAGTATGGCACTCAATCGTACGGTATATGTTGAAATTTAAAAAATTAATTCTTGCACTTATATTTTAATATTTAGTTTTAATTCGATATCTTCAATAAAATTCATCCAAAAATAAGAAAAGAAAAACATCCTAAAAGAGAAGAAGGAATTAGAGTAGTTACCAGCATTAAGCTTCTTATCAAAGTATCCGTATAATATTCGGGTTCCTTTTCCTGCAATTCCAACAGCATTTGGATCATTGTCCTGGTGTCTCCTCTGCCGTTACTTTTAAACCTCCTCTTACTCTGCTCCACCAGCTGCTGCATAAAAACTTCCCTCCTCCTCTGTAGCTCCGCCAGCCCTTTTTCCGCTCCGCCGATCCCCAACCACCTCACCACCGGCACGAAATCCCCCAATTGCGAAGTCCCCAGCCGGAAAGTGTCCTTAACAATCTCCCTAAACCGGCTCGCCTCCTCAACCTCCTCCACGTTCTCCCCATAGTACCTGTCACCAAAATAATATAAACGAATTAATTTCATACCTTCCTATAAGCTTATACTTAATTTTATGGAATCAGAGTACCCTAAATACAAATCCCGCTAAAAGCAACTCCTGACATTGCGCTTTCTAGTATGAGTGTGAAAGAGATTTGAGGGGATTAATGTGAAACTAGATTTAAAAATTCATATATTTTAAATACCATAATTTTGCTAATTATATAATAATAAAAATTCAATTTGAACTAGAGTCAAAGCTATCTGATTTAGACTTTAGCCCGAATTCTTACATTCAAACACAACCTAAATAAATTAATTTTACTATCTCTTTATATCTTGGCTTGGGACTTACAGATGAGATAGAAACTTTTGAGTACCTTTTTCCGGCTATCATCCTCATCACAACGTTCATAGTGAGCTCGAAAAACACCGTCTTCATGTCCACCAGCCTCCGCTCCTTCGAAGCCCGATTCAAGGCCCGAATCATGGCCTTCATCTCGTCTACACGAATGGAATGAAGCATTTGGAGCCTGTGAGTCGACAAAATCTCGATGGAGGATATTTTGCGTAGGTTCCGCCAGTGATCGCCGTAGGAAGTCCAGGCAAGGGAGGTGTAGTTGTAGCCGAGGTGTTTTCCGGCGAGGAGGTGGGGCCGGTTGGCGAAGATGACGTCATTTTTGGTGAAGCACTCCTCGGCGGCGGCAGGGGAGGAGACGACGAGGACGCGGCGGGAGCCGAAGTTGAGGAGCACGACGGGGCCGTAGCGGTGGGAGATATTGGCCAAGGAGCGGTAGAGGGGTTTTTGGAGGAGGTGGAGGTGGCCGAGGAAGGGTAGGGTGAGGAGTGGGGAGGGGGGGAGATTCTGTAGTTTGCGGAAGAAATGCTTTGTGAAGATGTAGAGAGCAAATGTTAGGGGGAGATATAAAAGATAAAGAGGATCCATTTTTTGGAGGAAGAATGAATGAGTGTGATTGTGCGATGACTTATGGTGGAGATTTAGTTTGGCTTTGGCCCCAATAAATGCTACTCGTTGGGGGATGTGTAATATATAAACAAAAGTTTGGGTACGACAAATTTGGTGGAAATTGTTGGATAAGGGCCAATGAATGAGTTGTGAATTTACACCACAATATAGTACTTAAAGAAAAAAGTAAATACTTTGTGGACATATTTTATTTTTATTTATTTTTAGAGAAAATATTTTAACCCTAAAATAATTGCTAGTATTTGATAGTACTAATTTTGAAAGAATTAAATGTTATATTCCAATTAGGCGTTTTAATTTAGATTAATATGTATTAAATGATCACGTGAATAAATAATGAGTAGATCTCGTATGAGACCGTCTCATGACATGAGACAATGAGAATGAGTATAACTAGGGCATTGACTCATTAACACTCTGGTACACTACAAAAAAAACATTGTTTTGCGACGGAAAATCCATCACAAACAGTGTTTTGCGACGGATTCTGCGACGGACACGTATACGTCCCTAAAACAGCCGTAGCTAATTTTTGCGGCGGATTTTGCACTCCGTCGCAGATTAACGACGGACAAATCCGTCTCAAATTTGGCGGGTCATACCCTGCCGGGTCGCACAGAATTTGCGACGGACAGTAGTCCGTCGCAAATCTTTCGGGTTAGACCCGTTCGGGTCAACAACATTTGCGACGGAATTTGGCCGTCGTTTTCCGTCGCAAATGTTTATATATATATTTTTTATTTTTTCTGTTATAATTTGCGACGGGCTGTTTTCCGTCGTAAAATTCAACATTTGCGACGGAATTTGGCCGTCGCAAATTACCGAGCCTATACAAAAAAAAAATGGCTCGCGTGGTTCGAGCCCGGGCACCCGGGGCGGGCGGGGCGGGCACGGACCACTGGGCCACCCGGCCCATTCCTTGTTATATGCGGCTCACCTTCTATATTAGTCTTATTAGGCCTTGAATAATTAATCCATTTTTTGCGTCCAAGGGGGATCGAACACGGGACCTCTTGTGCAAGAGGAGGGGGGGCGCGCCACTATGGCACAAGCTACTTTCGTTCATTTTTATGCAATTAATTGTATATGTATTCAAATTAAGTCTTTTTTTTTTATAATTCACCAAATTAATTTCTTTTCGTATCTAAGTTGTTTATTAAAATATTTTACCCAACTATTTTTTTTATTTTGTAAAATTATTTATTTCGACAATGCATAATTTTATAATTCGTTCATTTGTACGCAATTAATTGTATATGTATCCAAATTGACACTTTTTTTCTATAATTCACCAAATTAATTCATTTTTGTTTCTCACTTGTTTTTATAAATGTTGTGGCCATTTAATTTTTATTAGTTTGGTAAAACTATTTATTTCGACTCCCGCTTAAAATTATAATTCGTTCATTTGTACGCAATTAATTGTATATGTATCCAAATTGACTCATTTTTTCTATAATTCACCAAATTAATTCATTTTTGTTTCTCACTTGTTTTTATAAATGTTGTAGTCATTTAATTTTTATTAGTTTGGTAAAATTATTTATTTCGACTCCCGCTTAAAATTATAATTCGTTCATTTGTACGCAATTAATTGTATATGTATCCAAATTGACTCATTTTTTTTCTATAATTCACCAAATTAATTCATTTTTGTTTCTCACTTATTTTTATAAATGTTGTGGCCATTTAATTTTTATTAGTTTGGTAAAGTTATTTATTTCGACTCCCGCTTAAAATTGTAGTTCGTTCATTTGTATGCAATTAATTGTATATGTATCCAATTGACTCGTTTTTTTCATAATTCACCAAATTAATTCATTTTTGTTTCTAACTTGTTTTAATAAATATTGGGGCCATTTAATTTTTATTATTTCTGTAAAATTATTTATTTCGACTCCCGCTTAAAATTATAATTCGTTCATTTGTATGCAATTAATTGTATATGTATCCAAATTGACTCGTTTTTTTTTTCATAATTCACCAAATTAGTTCATTTTCGTTTCTCACTTGTTTTTATAAATGTTGTGTCCATTAAATAAAAGTAAATTCAAACTAAAATAAATTCACAAAATTATAAATTAAAGTAACAATTCAAAAATTAAATTAAAGTAACAATTCAAACTAAAAAAAATTGTACTTCATAGTTATTAAAAATCAAGTTTTTTTAACCATCGGAATTAAATCCGTCTTCCTTTTCCTCCTCATCCTCGCCCAGGTTAACGATCGGCGGCATCGATGGCTGGGTCGGCGGGATCGGCGACATCGGTGGCGCAGGCATTTGCGTTTGTGGCATTGAATCAGAGGCGAATATCTGCCACCACGCCTGCATAGCGGCTGTATACTCCTGCACCTCGACCCGATACCGCTCCATCTCGACTGTATACCGGTCGTGCGCCTCTCGCTGCTGCCTCTCATACTCTTCCTTCTTTCGCTGCTTCCTCTGCATGTTCTTCATCTGCTCCACCACAGTGGCAAGCTGCCTCTCGACCTCACTGGGATGAGAGTCGATGGAAGACTGAGAGGAGGATGAGCCTGAGCCACGAGGTCGGAAAAAGTTCTTTCTGAAGCTGTCCAATCCAGCGAACCGCCCCTTTTTAGCCTTGACGTTCTTGAAGTACAATTCATTTTGAACGTCAACAGAAGGCTGTGTGGGGGGCATCGACCCCGACCCCTCTGCCGTTTCCTCAGGCTGAGGCTGAGAGGCAAAGTCCTCGAGCATCTTTCTCTGCAAATTAATTATACAAAAAAATTAAATAAATTGAACACAAAATATAAAAAATACTTTTAATATTAAAATTTTAAATAATACTATTAATATTGAAATAATACTTACGTGGATCTCGGTGGTACGGCCGTAGGTAGACTTCTCAGTCTCCTCAACGAATGGGTGGTCGAGCTGCAATCTCTCAAAATGAGAGGGCTCGCGTCCTTGCTCCGCCGCCTAATTAGAAGAAAAAAAGATAGTAAAAATTAATAACACTCATAAAAATTAGGAAAAAAATAATATAAATTCAAAAACTACAAAATTGAAGACGAAACTTACAAATCTCAACCCGTGCTCATAAATGGACCGAGAACCGGCCCAATGTCTTGCCATCCATTCTCCATCAGGGTCACTACGCCTATTCGCCTTGTTTTTCGCCGACTTCTCTTGGAATTCAGGGGAATTCCAGTAGCGGAGGAATTGGTCTCAAATCGACCGTTTTTCACTGTCAAGCCCCAAGTCGGTGGCCTCTCCCTTCTTGTACAACTTGTCCCTCATTCTAAAAAGCAGGTCCCTGTATCTTTCTGTCGCATATTTTTCAAAATTCCTCAACATTTGGTCATCGTGTTCCGGTGCCCAGACACATTTTTCTGCAATTACAATTTAAATGTAAATATTTGTTTATATATTTGATATTAATAAACGGTGAATTAATAAATTAAATTAATACCTTAAACTCCTCGAAGTATGTCTTTTTTCTTGCATCGGACACTAACCCCCAATTGTAAGCGGTGGGCTCGAATCCACCGCGAAAGATGGACTTGGAAACCTGATTAGCAGCCTCATGACTCGGAATCCGACTGTAAAATTAAAACTTCAAAGTTAGTAAAATAATGAGATTTTAATTAATAAAAAAATTGAGTATAAAATATTAAAACTTACGTATGACCACATGGCTGAACAGGCATCCGTGCTTGAACAACCGGATGCTGGCGGGAGGAGGATGAGCCATCAGCAGTCTGCTGTGAGGAGGAGGAGCCCGCACCAGGCTGTGAAGAGGTCTCTGATAGAGACCTCGGCCTGAAAATAGGTGGAACCACGGGTCTTAGTGAGGCCCGTCGTCTCCTCCCTCCTCGTCCTCCTCGACTCGCCTTCTCATCCCTCAGAGGCTGCTGACTGTCGTTGCCACTGCCTTGTCCACTCATCTATAACAAATTTCACGAATTATTCAATCAACTAAACTAAAATCAAACAACTTATAATATTATTTTGTAAAATTATTAAACTTAAATCAAACAACTAATATTATTTAAAATCATTAAACTAACTACTCAACTAAATTCAATCAACTAATATTATTGTGTAAAATTATATATTAAATGTAAATCAAACAACTAATATTATTCAAACTACCTACTCAACTAAATTCATTCAACTAAATTAAAATCAATCAACTAATAATATTATTTTGTAAAATTATTAAACTTAAATCAAGCAACTAATATTATTCAAACTACCTACTCAACTAAATTCATTCAACTAAATTAAAATCAAACTAATAATATTATTTTGTAAATTATTAAACTTAAATCAAGCAACTAATTATATTATTCAAACTACCTACTCAACTAAATTAAAATCAATCAACTAATAATATTTTGTAAAATTATATATTAAACTTAAATCAAACAACTAATATTATTTAAAATCAAACAACTAATATTATTTAAAATCAATTAACTACCTACTCAACTAAATTCAATCAACTAATATTATTGTGTAAAATTATATATTAAACTTAAATCAAACAACTAATATTATTTAAAATCATTAAACTACCTACTCAACTAAATTCAAACAACTTATAAATATTATTTTGTAAAATTATATATTAAACTTAAATAAATTTACTAATATTATTTTGTAAAATTATTAAACAATTCAACTAAAATCAATCAACTAAAATTATTTTGTAATATTATTTAAACATGCTTAACAATTAAAAATTAACAAATTACTAAAACAATTCAACTAAAATCAAACAACTAAAATTACTAAAATTAAAAATATAATATAAACTTAACAATTCAACTAAATTCAATTCTAAACTTAACAAATTCTAAACATGCTTGGAAATTAAATTTTAAACGGTAAAAATGAAGAAAACTTACGATTTAATGAAGAAACGAGCACTCGGTTGGGACGGATTGGCTCTACAGCGACTGCACCCGACTTCTCCCTCCTTTTCCTCTTCTTCCTCTTATTCTTCTCTATTTCTCTGCCGCCTGCGCTGCTCTATATATAAGGGAAAAAAATTTGCGACGGACGCCTGTCCGTCGCAAATTGCGACCGCCAAACACCTGAACGGCGTCGTTTTTTAGTATTTGCGACGGTCAAGCTGTCGCAAATGTGAAATTTAAAATTTTGCGACGGACACTCCGTCGCAAATCAGTCAACGCTACGTTTCCCGAAAGGTCACGCAAAACCGGGTCAATATTTGCGACAGAATAGGCCGTCGTAAATTCGAAGTTAAAAATTGCGACGGCAATATCCGTCGCAAAATTAGTCAAGTGGTCCGTTTCCCCAACGGGTATTTTTTAACGGGTCGGTTTGCGTCAATTTTGCGACAGCTAATCCGTCGCAAAATTTGTCGGTATGGAAGTTAATGGACCCCACACTTTGCAACGGAGTAGCCGTCGCAAAACAGTGCAGTTTGCGACGGTTTTTTATTTCCGTCACAAATTATCTTTTTTTCCGACGGGTCTCCAATATCCGTCGCAAATTCACGAAATTTGCGACGGATAATTGTCCGTCGCAAGTTTCCCGTCGTAAAACAATGTTTTTTTTGTAGTGGTAGGGGTAGGTGTTAATTTGTGTGGTCTCATGTTATGAGACGGTCTCATACAAGTTTTTGCCGTAAATAAAATTTTAAAAATATTACATATCACATATAATTTATTTAAGGTTTTCTTTTGTTACTAATCATATATGTGACAAGTGAATCATCGCACTGTTGATTTATAAGAAATTTTAGCCTCAAAATCTAAGGGTTACGTGTTTTATATTTTTATTAATATACATTTTTTTAATATTGACATTAGTCTTTACAATCTTTTGAATTGTCTAGATCCAAACTCCGATTATAGTATATTTTACTGTTGTTATAAATAATTTCAATATAATTTGTGCCATATTTTTAGTACTTTTTTTTTTTACTAATGATATAATTTATATTGAGGTGTTTAGTTTGTTTAATTAATTTCAATACTAATTGATAATCAATCTTTATTTTGATGGGTGAATGGGTGTTGGAATTGGAATTTGGTTTGGCGTAGAACTTTATTGGATCGTGATCTTGATGTTATTGATTCTTTCAAATGTACTCTTAACAGGTGCACTATCAAAGAAAATGTTGAAGACTCTTGGAAGTGGAACCTTGCTCAAGATGGTGTATTCAAGACAAATAAAGCTTATGAATTCTTGTACAGCCACAACAATAACTTCTCTGCTGTCCACTTGAACGGGAGAATGCTTAATCGGATTTGGTGTAAGAACGCACCTCTCAAAGCCTCGGCGATGGCATGGAGACTTCTCCAAGATAGTTTGCCAACCAAAAACAACCTCGTTTTAAGGAACATAATCCCAGAAACCAGCAACATTCAATGCAATTTATGCAGTAGTGGTCCGGAAACAGCAGCGCATCTCTTCCTCGGTTGCATGGTATCATCCAAAATCTGGTACGCGTGTTATGAATGGATTGGAATTCCGGTTGTTCTTAATAACCAGATTGATATTCATTTTAATTTTCATTCGGATCTCCTTGACGGGAATAAAGGGAGAAAGTTCTTGACTTGTTTATGGATATGTGTGGTTTGGCTCATTTGGAAAGGGAGAAATGACTTGATCTTTAGTCAAAAGATTTTTGAAGTGGAGAAAGTTTTGGAGGAAATCAAAGGAAGGTTATGGAGTTGGTATTCGGCTAAAGTAACTTTTCCTAGCAATTCGTCCTATAATGATTGGTTAGTGAATCCCAGATTAGTACTTGATGCTTGATTTTTATTTGTAAAAGCTCTTGACTTTGTACCTCGGGTATTCCTTGTACCCATTGTTTCATTTTTAATGAAAGTTTCCTTATAAAAAAAATCTTTATTTTGATTATGGATTATATTTTAATAATGGGTAAAAATGTTAACATGCCCAATATTCAATTTAATAATTATGGATTATGGATTACTTTTCGTGTATTCTTTAATAATTGGTCAATTAATGACATGCCTAAAACATTAAAATCTTTGTACAAATGTGTTGCCAAATAGTAGTGCCTTTTTTTTTTTATGTGTGAACATTAACTTTTCCTAATCGTACGACTAATTAATTAGCATTTATTCAATCGTTACGTCTGTCTACAAAAGATGGGGCATAAATAGTTGTTAAATTATTGTCATTTGTCGAATCAATAATCTTTATGTAATAATTCATGTAAATATATGACACGTTTTTTACTTCTGTTAATTCATGAACATTAATTTGTGCTAATTATATGTGACGCAGCGCAAACGTGATTAAACGTGATAATCCATTGATTCTATACGAATACTGAAATAACACAAATTAAACACGAGAAAATGGATTAACCCAATATTTTAATTCATAAACAACCGAATAACAATAATTCTTAGACTCCTATTTATAATACTAAACGACTTAACGGGCAAGAAATATAATAACCAAATATATAAATAAATCTAATCTAATTAAATAAAATATAATCTTCTTGATTCTCCAAAACTTCATATAATAATCCGAGATCGTTATCACGATCTCGTCTCCATCATTCTCTCCCCCATCGAAACGATTCGTCCTCGAATCGAAACGGATCTCGTCTTCAGGGTAATAAAATAATGCCTCCAAATATTTAAGCTCGAAAATGTCAGCAGTGCGAATGTGACCCAAAATTTTGAGGCGATAGACAAATTGAATTTTTGGAATATCACCAACAAAATAACTATCATTGTTAATAAAATAATAATATTTATTTTGGGCGATAAAACCAATAGTACCATTTAGGCATGGATTGTCGGCAGGCACAACACCAATTATGGGGAGTTCATCAATTGGTTCTTCGTCAAACACTGGAGGTCCGTCATAATTCAACGAAAATTCACCTTCAAACTCATCACACTCGAAAATATTAAATGGGTCATCATAAATAAAATGATCCAAATCATTAGTAGGCCCATTAGAGGAGAAATGCCCAATATCATCCATGTTACTCCTACATTCAAATGGCTTCAAATGGCCCAAAGCTGTCATTCACGTGAAGAGGCCCACCTTTTTCACCTAGAGCGTCCAGACTCAAATCGTGGTTGTCAATTTCAAGGGACAATGCAGCGCCGCTACGCTTGTCAGTGAAGCATCGAAAACCCGTTGGGATTTTTTTGGCGTCGTCATCATCATTCGCAGCGGGAGGAAACTGTACTTCACCATTTTGCACCGGATCTGCAGCAACAAAGGCATATGGGTACGCCGTCGGTTGGCATGTGGGAGCGGTGGAGTTAACGATAGTGGTCGGAGTTGGCCGATCTGTAGGACCCGTTGTTGCACAGGGAAGACTGATCTGGCTGGAAGAGCTCGTGTTGGTGGTCGGCGCGGCGGTGCCGGTGACAGGTGTTGGCGGGTAGTATCGTTCTATGTACGAGTCAAGATTTTGGGTAACATTAACAAGTTGGAGGCGTATGGACTCGAGGCCTTGAGCAACAACTGCGAATTGCTCCTGAAGAAGGGCAATATCGTGTTGCCTAAAACTGTATCTGGGAGGCATCACAGGAGTCGTTACTGACTCTGGATACCAACTGACGCAGCGCAAACGTGATTAAACGTGATAATCCATTGATTCTATACGAATACTGAAATAACACAAATTAAACACGAGAAAATGGATTAACCCAATATTTTAATTCATAAACAACCGAATAACAATAATTCTTAGACTCCTATTTATAATACTAAACGACTTAACGGACAAGAAATATAATAACCAAATATATAAATAAATCTAATCTAATTAAATAAAATATAATCTTCTTGATTCTCCAAATCTTCATATAATAATCCGAGATCGTTATCACGATCTCGTCTCCACCAATATGGCTGCTTAATTTGCATTATAAACAACATTTAACTTACAATGCATATACTTGAATGTTATGAACTTTTAAAATGTTTCATTGAGTGAATATATGATAAATACGTGTCTAGTTTAGTCGATGTGAAAGGAAGTCAATTTTAGACGTGTATGGAGGATGTCTATAATAATTCATGTAATTAAAGGGCACAATTTTTACTTTTATTAATATATGAACTAATTGTATGACTAATTAATCTGTATTTTAAATGAATTTTAATTATGATGCATGTATTTGGATGTTATTGACTTTTAAAATGATTCATTGAGTGAATATGGTTTAAATTTGTGCCTAATTTATCTGCAAGTTTATCAAAATTTATTAATCATATATGTGATAAGTGATATTATCCTTAGTATATGTGTCCTTTATTCAATAATCGAATTTATTTCTTAGAGTTGACTTAATTTTTACTTAGTTCTATCTGATCACGTGAATTAATAACATAACTTGATTATAGTACAATTTTACATTAATTGTTGATTTCGTAATTAAAAAAGAATATAAAATTGACTACAAGTACTTGAAAGGTGTTGAATTATGTTGTAATGTATTATTTTGTGAACTTCACTTGTCATATTATTATAAGGAAGTCAATTTAAATAGCAGAAATGATTTCTTGCTATTTCTATGCATAAAATTATTTATAAATTCTCCTAACAGTATTCTACTAATCATTTATACTAAATTTTTATGTTTAGTACAAGTTTCTAAAATATGGGTCAGATTGTTTTTACTCTAAACTATATGGTGATACTTTCATTTTGCAGAAGAGATTGGGGGACAAGAGCTTCTGAACTTGAACATTTGGTTGGAAAAAAAATTATTTTCCAATTTCTGATTTGGTTGGATAATAAATATTCAGTGTAAATTATTTTTAAGTTTTCTTCTGATCAGGATTTGATTGAAAGAATTTAGTACAATAACCCTTCGTCTAAGTTATTTAAATAAATTGTGAATAAAATATTTAATTACTAAATATATTATTGTAATTTAATGTATTGTATTCATACCACAAAAAAAAAAAGTTCATTTAAAGAGGGATTTTGAACAGGAATTTAAAGAGGGACTTTAATTTAACAAGGGATTTAAAGAGGGAACAAAGCCCTCGTCAAAATGCTCCTCGTTAAGAGTTTTCCGAGAGAAAATGTGGGTCCTCGGCATTACCGAGGGAATTAATGAGGGAACATTGTGTCAGAATTGGTGAAGAATAAAGAACCCTAGTTAATTTTGAAGAGGGAATTAAAGAGGGATTATCCCTCGTGAAGCGAGAATTAGACAAAAAAAGAAGGAGCTTGGGAATCGAACCTGTGACGTCTCACTAGCATACAACCTCGCGGATCCGCTGGGCCACAAATAGACGCGCATTTTTGCTCTCGTGGGGGTTCGAGCACGAGACTTCCATGTATGGAGAAGTCTTACACATTCCGCCATGCCGTTTAGGCAAGACAAATCATTCATTGTGTTTTCTTCCTATATATATATATATATATATATATATATATATATATATATATATAACTTATATATTATCTTTAACTATATATTAATATGTGTACATATATACACACATATATATTGATGGTTTTACTTTAAAAAAATCAATAAAGTTGTAAAATAATTACTTTTATATTCTTTTTCATTATTTATAAACATGTACATATATACCCGTATATTGGTTGTTTTACTTAAAATATTTTTAATAAAATTGTATCACTTTTATATTATTTTCACTGTTTATTAATACATGTATATACATATATGTTGATTGTTTTATTATAATTTGTTCAATAATTTGTAAAATAATCACTTTTATATTTTTTTACAATATATTAAAATTTGTGTGTATATATATATTGATCGTTTTAATTTTAAAAAAAATATAAAATAATTACTTTTCCATTGTTTGTACATATATATATATACACATATATTGATCATTTTAATTATAATACACATATTATGTTCCACTAATATATTTGTACATATATACACATGCACAATAAATTAATACTAATATATAATTATAAATACTGAGACTAGTTAATTAAAATACTAATACTATAACATTACACCCACATAAATATATATAGTCACACATGTGCACACAATTATACAATAAATATATAGTTTATACTTAATTAATTACTTACTCCCTCCGTCCCAAGACTTTCACAGTTACTATTTTCTCTTGTTTTAATGAATGAGTTTTCTATTTGTATTTAAAATGATAAAATAATTTTTAAGAAGACCTAAAATAGATGAGAGATAGAGCTACCATACCCCTTCTTAAAAGTCATTTTATCAATTCAAATATTAATAAACAACTCACTCGCAAAAATACGGAAAAAAAAATAGTGTGCAAATAATCATGAGACGGGGAGAATATAATTTATATAACTTATTAACTAAAAAAAATAAAAAAATTATATATAATAGACTTATATATAAATGTACCCAAATGTCATAGTAAATGGAGTTTCCCCGGTGCTCATCCTATATGATACCCTGTATGCCCAGAGTACTTCTGGCAATTCTTCTGACCATTTGTCTTTCTTATCGACCAATAGGATTTTCAAAATGTGTTTGATTATCTTATTGACTGCTTCGACTTGTCCGTTGGAATGAGGATGATAGGGCGTTGAAAAGTGTTTCTTGATCCCCCATTTTTTACAAAAGTCCCTTATCTTCTTGCCTTCAAACTGCTTCCCATTGTCTGTTAAGATTGCTTGTGGAACTCCGAATCGACATACGATGCTTTTCCAAATAAAGCTAATAATCTTTTCTTGTGTAATCTTCACGAGTGCCTCTGCTTCGGCCAATTTTGTGTAATAGTCCACGGCCACTACTGCAAATTTTACATTCCCCTTTCCGGTTGAGAAAGGTCCTATGATGTCTATCTCCCACTTTGCGAATGACCATGGACTATTTACTGATATTAGTTCAGCTGGTGGCATATGAATGCTGGGGGCGAACAACTGGCACCTATGACATGTTTTTGCAACTTTTAATGCATCTTGCAGCAGGGTTGGCCAATAGTATCCTTGTCATACTGTTTTGTATGTCAATGCTCACCCCCCTGCATGATTTTCACACACGCCTTCGTGAATTTCTTTTAAAACTTCTTGGTCTTGCCCCCTTGCCAAACATTTTAATAGGGGAAGTGAAATTCCTCTCTTGAAAAGTTGCTCATCCATGATAGTGAACCTTGCTGCTCGCCTGGTCATCTTGACTACTTCTTGTGGGTCTTCGGGTACTTCACCATCCCTGAGGTACTTGAATATTGGTGTTCGCCAGTCATTTTCCCCAAATTCTTCCTCAACTTGATTGATTTTGTAATCGCTAGTTGATGGATGGAGTATTTTGGTTATCGTAACCTCTGAAAGTTCTGCTGGTCCCATGCTTGTAGCCAGGCGAGCAAGTGCATCTGCTTGGGCATTATTGTCTCTTATCACTTGTTCAATGTAGATTTGTTCGAATAAGGATGCTAGATGAGCTACAATCTTTTGATACATAGTCATGTTCTCATTTTTTGCCTCGTATTCTCCTCAGACTTGGTTGACTATCAACTGCAAGTCTCCATATATTTACAATCTTTGTACCCCCCACAGCCAATGCTAACCGAAGCCGGCAATCAGTGCTTCATACTTAGCTTCATTGTTTGTCGCCATGAACTCAAATCTGACAGCTGAGGTGAATACTTGCTTATCAGGGCTGATCAGCACTATCCCGGCTCATGATGCTGTATTAGTTGATGATCCGTCAACGTACATGTGCCATGGATGGTTATGACCTCTCGTCGGATTCTAAGGAAAGGTTAGTTTGACTATGAAGTCGGCTAACGCTTGTCCTCTGATCGTTGTTCGAGGTGCATAAGATATTCCAAACTGGCTTATTTCGAGGGACCACTTGAGGAGGCGACCAGCAATGTCAGGCCTTTGTAAAATTTACCTTAAAGGAAATGTTGTCAATACTTCTACCTAATGGTCAAAGAAGTATGGACGTAGCTTTCTTACACTCATTACCAGTGCATAAGCTAATTTCTCCATCGGTGAATATTTAATTTCTGCTTCGTGTAAGGCCTGACTCACATAGTAGATTGGCAAGTGAAATTTTCCTTCTGCACGAACTAATACCGAGATGATCGCCACTTCTGAGGCAGCTAGGTACATATACAATTTTTCTCCCGAAACTGGCTTTGACAGTATTTTGGTGTCGCCAAGGTATTCTTTTAGTTGCTCAAATGCTTGTTGACAACTGCTTGTCCATTGAAACTGTCCTTTCTTGATAGCATAAAAGAAAGGTCGGCATCTATCACCGGATCTCGAAATGAATCTATTCAAGACTGCTAAACATCCAGTGAGCCGTTGGACTTCCTTGACTGATCTTGGTGGTTGCATATCCATGATTGCCTTCACCTTCGATGGGTTTGCTTCAATGCCTCGCTAACTGACCAGGTGTCCAAGGAATTTTCCTGAATGAACTTTGAAGCTGCTCTTTTTTTATTTAGCTTCATGTTGTAAGCTCGGAGTATTTCAAATGCTTGTGATAAGTGCTCTAGGTGGTCTTCCTTCTTTGGACTTTTGACGACTATGTCATCCACGTATACTTCCATCGTCTTACCAATGTGTTCATCGAACATTTTATTGACAAGTCTTTGGTACGTGACTCCTGCATTAGTCAATCCGAACGGCATCCTCTTACAACATAATAAGTTTTTGTTGGTGTAGAATGATGTGTGCTCCTGGTCGTCCGGGTGCATCGGGATTTGGTGGTAGTCTGCAAACGCATCCATGAATGTGTGGAGCTCGTGCCCGGCTGTGTTGTCTACCAGCTGGTCAATGTGTGGAAGTGGGAAGTTGTCCTTTGGGCAGACAGCATTCAAGTCGGTGAAGTCAATGCACAACCTCCATGTTCCATTTGGCTTTCGGACTAGCACCGGGTTCGCCACCCATTTAGGACATAAAGCTTGTTTGATAAGATCGTTGTTTAGTAGCTTCTTCACTTGCACATCCAATGCCTCATACTTGTCGGGTCCAAATTTTCTTCTTTTTTGCTTTACCTGTTTCCTAGTTGGATCAATATTTAGCTTATGGCAAGCATGCTCAAGGCTAATGCCTACCATATCGGCGTGTGACCATGCGAACACATCGAGGTTAGACTTGAGGAATTCTTTCATTTTGGATCTGTATGGCTCAGGGAGCTCTGACCCAATAAAAAGTTCCAAAACTTCTTGGTTCGGGTCAACTCTTATTACCTCCAATTCTTCAACTGGCGTTGCTCTTCTCTTTTGGTTTTTCCAACGAGGATCGATTATGGGTCCTTCTAGGTTAAGCTAATCTTCGATCATCATTGGCTCTGCTCCTAGCCTTGGCTCGATATCTTCAACCTCGTCATCACGGCTACAATCTTTGTATCTTCGCTTACCATCTCTCCTTCTAATAGGACTTTATCGAATCTTTCGAGAATTTTTATGTCGGACTCTTCATCTCCTTGCTTCAGATCTGCCAATCGGTGTCTTTGTGTTAAATAAGATCCGACAGTTGAGAAATGGGATAGGAACTCTTTGCTCAGTTGTGTAAAAGAGTTGATGGATCCCGGGGCTAATACTAAGAACCATTGATGAGGTTCGTCTCCCAGTGTAAGCGGGAAATTACGGCATTGGGTCGCATCTGTAGCCCCCATCGATATCATGTAATCTTAATATTTTGTTAGGTGGACTCTTGGGTCTGTCGTCCCTTCATACAAGATGATAGCCGGGAATTGTATCTTCTTTTGTATGGGAGCATTCAAAATTATGGAAGATAATGGTGATGACGGCAATACCGTCGATCCAACGCCCTTTTGGGTCTCCAATTATCTCTGCATCTCTTCCACTGCTTTTTTCAAGGCTTGTCATTCGTCTGGAGACATTCTTTCACTGGAAGGTTGTTCATCGTGGTTAAGTCCTTCAACCTCCCCACGATGCAGTCCCTCTCCAACGGGTCAAATAACTGAAATTTCAGATCGAATTCAACCAAATTGGGTCATGTAGAATAGTCAATTTTGGGTTTATTTGAGATGGTTAGGCCTCAATTTTGCAATTTTAAAAATAATTTTCCTTAATTTCAATCTCAAAAGTTATGTTCCCCATTTTCCACCCACTAAGTTATAATCCTTAAAATATATTTGGTTTGATATTGTTGGAATTTGGTTTGTTGAAAGATTTAGTTTATGGGTTTGTTCAATTCAGTTTTGATTCAAGTGATTTTGGGCATCGCATCGACACTTCAATTTCCCGGTGCGAAGATAGGTTGGGGAATTGGGGAGGTGAATCATGATTGGTCAGGACATATTTTTCTTTTCTTTATGACATTTTAAGTTTATGGTTTTTAATTCCTTTAAAATTTTAAATTCTTATACGATTTAATTCATTTTTAAGATGTATGGTTTTTAATGTTAGAACTTTTAAATAATTATTGTGTAACATTTTATCATTTTTATTAATTTATTGTTATACAAACATGTGTTTGGCACATGACGTTTTGTTTTAGTTTTTAAACGATGTGAATCTGCGTGAGACTAAAGTTATAATTTCGAAAAATTAAATGATCATTTATGTACGAAATATAAGTTATGGAACCATATCTAAAATGTTAGGGACCATTTTGAAATGGGACTGTGTTCTGTGGGACCAACAATGCAACTGTCTCTTATAGTGCACAACTTTTGTCCCCAAATTAGTTAGTCTTTCGACCGAACTCTGATTCATCACAAAGTTATAATGACAAAATTTCTACACCCGTTATTTTACTGAGTGCACGCTCTTCATTTATAACTTTTATAAATATACCTACTTTAAAATTTTAATTTTATCCAACATTTAATACTTACACTGACAACTCTACCACTAATCTTATTCAATTTCAATACAAATCCAACTATACCCACTCCCACACCTCTATAATCTAACGTGAAAAACTCGATTAATGTCATTGCACAAGAATTTATCTAGCAGATATAGAGATTTAAATTGTGCGTGAAAGAAATCAATAAAACAATGTAATTTGATTATGTGTATTATTTTTTATTATATTAATGCAATAATTTTTTTCTTAATATTATGTTATATTTTTTTATTAATTTATTTATGAACAACAATGAAAATTGTTATTAGATCATGTATAGGTAATTTAAGTTTTTCTCAAAATAATTCACTTGAAAGTCAAACGGATCATTGTGAAGTTTATGTTGAAAGAAAATTATTAATATAATAAGTGAACCGGATACCGAGTACCAAAAAAATTATAATAAGTTAGCTTTCTGTGAAATGCAATAATGCTAAACTAAAACGTCATTTAATGAGATATATATTTCTTTGGATGAATATCTATTTTTTTTAATTGCTTACTAAAACTGTAAATTTTAATATGTCTTTCATCACTTTTTTTATTAGCACATACCAGTGTTAGATGATTTTTTTTTAATAGAATGAACTTTATTTTATTGAAGTATGTCATAATTGTACATTTCTTCTCAGTTTATTATGGATCATCACATGAGTAGTCTCATTAAAGCTTGATGAAGTTTGCTAGCTGTTGGATTGCATAAATATGATAAGATTATTTTAAAAAAAGTATAATGATATTGATGTATATTGATGTCGAAGCAAGAATGATTTTTATTTTTTATATATCAAGGTTAAGAACTTGATATTGATCTTTCCAGTTAAGTTCTTTAGTTGATTAGTTTATTTGTATTGTCAAGTTTCAATTATAATATAATATTTTTGTTGTATCAAAATTTAATTATTTTATGTTGATGTTAATGATTAGAAATAATTCACTCTTGAGTTACAGAGATTTAAGTTTGGTGATTTTTATTAAGAATTGAGGTATTTATTTTTGTTATATTTGTCTTATATCATATGTTATATAATTTTGTTTGAGTGTTTGTTATTTTTATGAAACTATTTTTTTAAAATAAACATGTTTGTTTTTATTTTTGTTTTATAATTAAAAAAAATTAAAAATTAGTAATTCTTAATCAATTTAAATACAAATTTGTTTATAGATAAATTTATTATAAATTGCAACTATCTAAACTCAATGTTTTACTCAATTCACCTGCTTCTACATTCTCTATCTTAATTCATAATAATATTTAACAAGTATGACCACTATAAAATTATAAATTTGTCTAACATATAATACTTACGCCCGCATCTCTATAAATATTCACTATCAATCTCATTTAAACCATAATATAAATATTTAATCAGGAGCATCAAAAATATTAGCAAAGTATCATTGATCTTGATAAAAAAAAAAGTTTAGTTATATATATATATATATATATATATATATTAAATTGTAGTTATTTAGTCTTATAATTATAATTGAGTTATTATTATAGTTGAAAAATTGTAAAAAAAATTGTCCGTGCGAAGCACGAGTAGGGCGATCACTAGTATGTCTAATATGTCTCGTAAAAAACCTTAGTAGGAAAAACAAATCCAATGGGACAAGGGAGAAGAGTAAAGTGTATAAGTTCTCCCCCTGATTGACATGCCTCAAGTATGTTAAAACTTTCAGGGAATTTCATATATAATCATTATCAAGATAATCGTATGAATATGCAGTGATTGCATCATGTGATGCATTCTCAAATTTTCGTATTTGCTGCCAGAGATATTGAATAGTGGAATATTATTACTATACATAACAGGAGAATATGTTTGATTAACATCGAATTTCTGCGAAAATCCTTGAACTACTAATCTTGCTTTTGTATTTCCCCATCTTATTATTCTCATTTTGTTTTTGTACAAATACACACTTTTGGGTGTATGTACAATAAAATCGATATTTTGTTTTATTTAGCGAGTCTAGCTCTGCCACAATTTGATTTTTTACAACTTCACCTAGTCAAAGTGTTTTTGACACCCAATTTAGGTACTGGATCCAGATTTTTTATTTGTTATAGTAAAGCAATAGTGGGCATGAACATGTTGTCGACAACAATGATATTTCTATTGTAAGTGTCTCCTGTATTTATAAAATTCACGTTAACCAGATCTTTATCATTTTCCAAAATATTTTGATCTGGTTGTTCCGCAACCCTAGTATTTTGATTATTTCATGCACATGATTTATTATTAGGATTTTCGTCTTCAGGAGATATTAGGAGTGACTTAGTATTTAGCTAGCTTTTGATTTAATGCGGATTTATATATTTCCATATTAAGAGGTTCCTTACGCTTTATGAGTGTAGGGACATAAGCAAATATAATTAATTTTTATTGGAACCTCTATAAATTGTGGTGCATATACTACAGATATATGCAATGTAGTCACTCATTTATAATTGACAGACTACTTGCTAAATATTGCAAGTTAATTACCTTTGAACTTTTGGTTCAAATAGACTAGTGTGTGAGTCTAAATATTGAAATCTTTTTCCTTCTGGAAAATTTCTCGGCATTCATTTAATTTTGAATTATAATCTCCCCCTAATGTCGAGAAATAATCTTCATCAAATGTGCAGTTAGCCAACTGACTTGATAGATTTGTTGTGTGGTGGTGATACATGTACTGCACAATTAAATATCCGTAGCTGGGAAATTATTATTTCATTCCCACACACTAGTTGTAAAGGGGGTAATCATTTTCCTCAGAAACTAGCTCTTCAGGAGCAACATCTTTTGAGATATTTCTCAAGAGATCTTTTTTTCACAATGTGTGAGTCCTTTGACTCATCACTTTTATTTAAACCTCTTTTTTCTTTGAGGGTTTTTATCCTTACCAAGAGACCTCCATGCTTCAGGGTGGGCTTTATTAGACTCATTAACACTTGCTATTTGTCCTTTAAGGACACCAATCTTTATCGGATATCCATTTCTACGAATATCTTTAAAACTCAACAACTTTTTTCAAAATTTGGGAGATAATAGTGCATAATTTATACTCCCTCCTATTCAAAATATATGTTAATTTGGATTGATGCACAAATTTTAAGAAAATATTGATTTTTATTTTCCCTTTAATTAATGTTTGACTTTTTAATACAAGAACACATATATTTTTTGTTTTTTAGGGGAGTAAAATTGGAAGAAGCGCATTAAATTTTCATTGAAAAATGCAAAACGTCATATAATTTGTACAGAAAATGAAAGGTAAAAAAATGTCACTTAATTTAAATCGAAGAGAGTAACAAGTTTAGTCTCTTCAAGGAGAAATATTGTGACTCTCCCAGAGCCATCAATAAAGTTTTCACTACAACTCATAGTATTAAAATTTGTCTCCCTCTCTTCCAAGTGAGAAAGATATTTTATTCATCATCACCATTAAACATGATTTGTCTAAATATTTTCATCCTTTAATCTTAAAAGATGTTTGATAAGGATGATATGATGTTCGATAAATCAGTAATAATGACCTTTCATGCCACATTAGGTAACATTTATCCTCATAATTTTTATTTTCTTCATTGCCCCTCTTCTGGGAAACAACTAATTTCTTTTCACGATTATTATGACCACACCACGTCCACAACCACCTTCGGTATTTTGATTTTAAGTCGCATTCGCTTCAGGGAATGGACTAGAACCAGTGGGTCAGGACTCATGATTTTTCAACAATAATTCGTTATTTTCTTCGGCCCAAAAAAAAGACAAGTAATTAGTTCAAAATATTTCTTAAACCATATTTCTTGATATTGCTGCTGAAGGAGCAAATTCGAGCTATGAAATGTAGAAAATATCTATAATACTATTAAAAGTGTCTTAACAATGTAAATCATTTCTGGACTATTCTGTCCTTACCTTTGTTTCTTTTGACATTTGCCTCCTAATCTTTTTTTCCCTAATTCTATTTTCCTCCTGTTTGTCCGTCCATTCATTTTCCGCACATCCTCTTCTTGCCCTTGTCCATTTGCGCCGCTCCGATTGAAAACCCGATTGGTGAGCCCTTCTCCTCTATTGTTTGTTTTTCATACGTTTGTTATCTATATATTGCAGGGTATCATCTAAGGTTTTTTTCCCCTCCTGTCGAAGGTTTATTGAGACTTCGTCTTCCATCTTCTCCTTATACCGATCAGTTTGCCGTCTCATACTTTACATTAGCGGATGTCGATCGATCTAGCGCGCGTCTTTCTCCTTCTATCAATTTCGCGCAAACTTTCATTTAGGGCGGCACTCTAATTCGGGTGACGGCCACGATTGGTGAGCCCTTCTCCTCTATTGTTTGTTTTTCATATGTTTGTTATCTATATATTGCAGGGTATCATCTAAGGTCTTTTTCCCCTCCGTCGGAAGGTTTATCTATATTGCAATGTTTTTATCTTGCTGATGATTTAGGTTTGAAATTCTTTCTTTCTACCTATTTTCAATGTTTGTGTGCAATACGCAGAGAAGTTGCAAGAGATAAACCGATAAGCAAACTGTGAATCCGACTTTAAAAAAATAGTCGGAAACTTCTTTAGTACCTCCTCAACTATTTTTCCAGTGATTTTAGATGGCAACTTCGGTGCAGTGGAAGTTGAAGCAGTCCTACAGGACAAGCATATCCATGGAAAGAGTCAAATATTGATAGACAGAACACATTGATTTATGTTGTACAGAAAGTATCTTGATTTTATTTCCACAAGCTTAATTCACTTTTCTTATAATACCAAAATACAATACAGTGAATCCTTAGGTGTAATTCGCAATATCATCATGAAAAACTAAAACCCATCACCTTTTAATCCTAGGCCATTTTATGACTATAAGGAAAGTGGTTTCTGACTATCTGTTCCTCTTTGTTTCAATTTTGTGAATGGGTGTTTATGCAGATTTTTTTTCCTAGAAATTATATTGTGATTTCTCTATGCTCTTTGTGTTTTGTTACTTTGTTTTGTAGGCGTTAACTGAACTCGCATGCATTTACTCCTAATGGTTATGGATTTTGATTAACTTCGACCCGTGCTTAGAGTAAGTGACTTGATTTTATTTTTATTTAAATTGATTGATGAATTTTAGGTCATTAGACACTTTGTTGATTCAAAACTTTATGGTTTATGATTTGAGAATGACAAAAGTAGGAGACTTGCTGAAAAATCTCTCTTTTTAAAAAAATTAAATTAGTTGATGACCTTTAATGCTCAAAGTGCAAAACTGGTCGTAAAAGTTGTCTAAGTGGAGATAGAGAATTATTATCTAAAAGTCTTTCCGTAATGAATCATGATGCTAAGTTTTTTTTTTATTTTTTATTATGCACTTTGTTACTATTATTCAAGTTGACTATGTAGATGTGATTCCTCCAATGCAGAGTGGCACAAGTTGATGAGTGTTGAGACCAATGAAGTTATCCTGATTATTCTATCGTCATATGGAGCCACAAAATTTGTGTCGCATTTCACTGATAGCTTTGTCAATGCCTCTTACATTGATTATGGTACACCTTTTTTCTTTCTTTTAAATTACTATTATTTTACATGTATTTAATTAGTGAATGATGACACTTATATTTTAGAATGTTTTCCACTGTCGTGCATTGTTCTTTTTTTATTATGAATTATATGTATAGTTTGCCACTTTTAGGAGTTCAATTTGAATCGATGAAATTACTGGCATAACCTAAATACTTGAATAATCATGCCATTTCCATGTCTTCAATGAAAAGAATACATTGTACTTTAATGTTATTATTTTGATAATGAATTGGCTACAAAAATGATAAATGTTAATCATTAGGAAGTTAAATTTGGATTAGTTTAAACCATAGTTAAAGAACTTATGTAAGGAGTTGATCAGTCAAAAGTTAGATAAATACTTTCTAATGCTTCAATTTATATGATATTTAGGCGATAAATATGACCTGATGTCTCATTCACCTTTATTAAACAGGAACTGGCCATGAGACAAATTATATTCCTAATTTTGAATTATTTTGTGTTCAATATTATTCAGTTTTGGACTGATGTACGGACAATTCCAAAGGATTGTACGAACATCTAGGTTGATCACAAAAAAGTTCTTAGATAGGGCATCTTATGAAATGCAGAACTCAGTTGTGAAAACTGCGGTTTTGATTGAATAGAACACATATTTAAATGATTAAATAGAATATTTACCAATAACATAGGAAGAAAATGAGAATAGTTGCACCTATTATACAAGTAAATTGCACTAATCATCTTATTTTTAGTTGCTCTTATTGTTCTATTAATTCTGCTTAATGTTGAATATTGGATAGTCTTTTGAAACCATGGTCCAATTGAAATCCATGTCTTAAGTAAGATTAGTTTCACAATTTTAATAGTGGTTTAGCTTATAAGCTCTTTAAAACAGCTTATAAGTTGTTTAAGAGTTTATAAGCACTATCAATGTGTGACAAAATTAAATGTTCATCAACTTATAAGATCATAAAATAAGATCCTAACAACTTATAAATTGTGAAAAAATTATTTTAAATTCTCAAATATCTTATAAGTTGTATTAGTCAAACACTTTAGAAACATATAGGCTACTTAAAAATTACATCTTATAAGCTCTTAAAAAAATTTATAAGATGTTTCAAATAAACTTAGCCGAACGGGCTCTTAGTGGAATGTGATTTCTGGCTAGGACTTGAACTGTGCTTTTACAGAAAAACTGTATTTTTTTTACACAATCATGTATAACATCATGTTAATTTGTATAAAATGTTTTGAATTTTTCCTATTTCTATAACTTCCTTTGTGCCATGCAGTATCTTATCTATCTTTTTTAGAGTGCGAATTAGATACTGCACCCAATCAAAGAGTGTTGTTATACCTTGTGATTTTAGTTTTTTCTTCTTTTGAAAATATTACCCTCCTCTTAAATAAAGAAACTAAGAAAACTTTATTTTCAACCACAGCCTACTTTTGATTTTACTCTATAAAGATAAATTTCTATCACATTTCCTAAGCAAACTCAAATCCCCCTCTCCCACTCCCAATTGCAAATATCCCCCTAAATATTACAACATAGAAATCTCCTAATAGTTTTGTATACAACTAACAAAATTTTGATTATAAAAAATCGTTATTTGTGTGTTTTGTGGTTGCATACATAGCAAAATGGTTCCTAAGGAACATGAATTTTCCTAAGTATCCAGCCTATCAGCCAAGATTATATGGCAATTCCAATGCAACCACGCCATTGCTTCAGTTGAGTCTCTTCGTGTCATAAAATCCTGTGTATTATCCATTGCTATCTTTTTCATTGTTCTTCATTGTCTTTTCTAGAGATTATTTAGGATGCTGGACGGGCTAAGTTTCAAGGAATTTTTAGCATATTACTATCTGCCCCTAGCACTCAAGCAAGCTTGAAAAAAAAAGCTGAATGTAAGAGTTAAAGATTAACTTCCTGTCTTGATTCAGTTATTTGCCGCCAAATCCAGTTTACAATGTCCACTGATATTTTTTGGAATTTCCTTGGTGCAGTTATTTTCAAAGTTTACAACTATAAAAGAAATGGGAAGGTTACTTTCAAGAAAAGTGCTGACATATTGCGGGATTCGACCGATCAATTTATATCTGAACCGCAGAGAGAGGTTGAGTTCTTGGGATCCTTTTACTTTTTCATATATCTTAGTGGCTCGGTCGCTCAGTCTTTTTTTCTTCTCTACTTTTGTTTTTTTGTCTTTGGGTGGATAAGTGTGTTACTAGGATTATGTGTGATAAAGGGAATTTTCATATGACCTTAAAAGACGAAAACATCTGCATTCTTTCAAATAGTTTGACTTCCAGATTTTTTTAGATGATATGTTCCCCTTAATTGGTGATGCAAGCAATGTATATATCATGTAAATTTCAAGTGGATTTCGTTCTTCTAACTTTCATGGGTTATTATAATTTTTTTTCCAATTGGAAGATGGTTGACTAGGACTAAATCATGTTGCAGTTATTGTTAAACCCTTCTACTCATCCGACTTTTCCTTCACATCCATTATTCCATTTGAATTACTCAATCTCTTCTGCGTGTAACTTTTCAGTTTTTCCAACCACTCTTGTTTTCTCTTTCTTTATTCTCCATTAGTTTTCCCAAATTTAAATTTGCTTGAACCCATGATTTATGGGTGTTTAGTATGTTTTTTCTGTTTTCCCCTAAATGGGATGCACAAATCGAACATTAAGTTTTTGTTCTTATATGTTATTGGATTATGTTTACTCTTTTCCTCTGTATGAGAGAAATGAATGAATTGGTTGAAATTATCTGGGATTAAAAGAGGAATCAACTTTCCAGTTGTGATATTTGACACAATGACTCATGGACTAAGGGGATCACTAATTTGGATAATATAAAAGGTTAGATTTGAATTAAGGGTATTGGTATGGTTCAAAGTATACGATATTAAATATTAAAAATAAAAAAATAAAAAATCCTTACAAAATCTCCTCTGGTATCATCCCCTTCCTTCACTAACAGTGCTCACCCGACAATAATTCAAATATTTTTTTATTGTTAGACCTATCATCTCAAACTCAATGCTCAAGAAAATGACTCAAATGAGGGCATAGAAACTAAAATAAACTCCAAATGATCGATTCATGATCATTTTGCAATAAAACTTTTAAAACAAATTGTGCCCCACGTGCAACGCACGTGGTTACCAGCTAGTATTATCAAGCATATTATCATTAGTTATGGTTTTACCACATATCTTTAATTGAGAAGTAATTTTGAACATAACCAAATTATATTCATTATGGAGTCAATCATCTCGGGCTTTTGAAAGGATGACCATCTTCAGGTGGCCATATAATTTTTTTAGATTTCTCCACAAAATAAGTGATCATACACTGTCAAATATTAATTTTTTTTAATCTTTCATCTGAGTGATGGCAAAGGAAAAATATTATTTTGATACGGTCTTGGTTAGATGTGTTATTAGTATCTCCAAGACTCATTGCCTCAACATGAATTTAAACATCTCAAAGATTGATCATATATATGATATTTGTGCTTGATTTCTTGTCTCATAAATGGGAATAGTGAAATTGAGGCTATGCATTTTGATGGGTGCCACATAAATACACATTAACACATTCAAGATATTGATCTCAATCATCAGACTTAATATATCATAGCATACAATATTACTCATGATAATATATTGGATTAAGAACATGTGTACTAATTGTCAAAAGAAGTATAGGTCTGTTTAAATTCTCTCATATCTCAAGGATTAATTAATTTTCATATTAACATTCTTAAAACATGAGATTGCAAAACAAATATCATACAAGTTATTGTGTGTCTTGACCTAAATGATCTCTAATCATACACAAATTACAAGAATAACATCAAATATCCAATTAATGAAAGAGATACTAAGCATTTCTAATAGCATAAAAAAAAACATCATCAAATTTAACGCTTAAATTTACTTAAAAAATTATCAATAATTGAGGCTATAATGTTCGAAATCCAATACGGACTTTATAATTCCAAGAATATTTATATTTGTGAAATGAGATAAGAATGCAATTATCACCATAACCAATACACAATAGCAGTAACAAAGTTTGAAAGTGATTCATCATAAACAAGTTAAAAACTTAGTAGATGCATAAGTATATATAAGTCTAAATCATGAAGCACAAATAGTAATTAAACATGCATGGAAGAAATTTGTATATTTCTAATTCTATTGACACAAGATGTCACATCAATATGATATAATCAATATAATTTAATTGTATAACTTCAATCTGATTTTGATAAATCAAAAGTCATTATACTAAAAACATAGGAATCACAAGTATTAACTAATCAAATAATAAAAAAAAATCATGAGTAGTTTCAAACAATTGTAAATTAAGCCATATATGTAATAATAAAAAATTATGAAAACATATACTGAAGTCATCATAAGAAAAAATGTACACATTACCAAGTGACACCATGTTTGTGAATTATAAAATTCCTGCCTTGTTGCAGTGATGATCGCTGGCGAAAGAATTCATAATTGTGTTAATCGTATAATCTTATAGGTAGAGCATTCGTGTTGATAACGTGTTATAAAAAAATAAAAAAAGAGAAGAACGCATGTTTGTTTACCAGTTCGTTAAGAATGACTACGTATGGTGGCATACCAAGCCAGGAGGATATCCTTATTTCTCGTGTGTTCTATGTTACTTTCACTCTACAAAATTCACTCGTATGAAGCTCTATTTATACACATGTATCAACTCTATACATGTTAGCTGCATAATGAGCCATTAACATATGACTAATGTAATGTGCAAATTAATCGGTAACATAAATGATATATAATGATACATAATGAAACATAATGAACATTCACTAATTATTCATAATTAATAATTATTTATAACATTGTGTATAATATGAGCTAAAATCAGTTGACTTCTTAAATTTTGTCAAGTCGTTTGATATTGAAAGAAGGTGTGTCAATAGTTCTTCTAAGAAATATTAAGTAAGGTTTGTGCAACAGAACAAGGTTGATTGTCACAAAACTTGGAAATCACATACTTGGGAGTTGGGGCTGGAATAATTTCGGGAAGAAATATTTGAAATAAAGTTTATATTCTAAGAATGACATTAACTAATTCGGATCAAATGATGTCTGTGAATTTCACAAGGAGATAATTTCCAATTTTACTTTGTTTTATCGTGACAATAAATAAAAGTCAAGGTCAGACTCCATCCACTGTGGGATTGCATCTTCTCAAACTATTTTTCACGCACGGACAGTTATATGTTGCAACAACCAGAGTTAAAGTAGGAGAAACTTGAAACTTTTGTGTCTTGATTTTCTAGGTAAACTTTACAAATAGACAATGAATGTGGTTTACAAAGAAATATTTCGAAATTTGTATTACTACTGTAATTTTACTTTTTTGGGTGTAAATATAAATTATGTTTCATCTCAATTTTCTATATCATTTGCATTCAATATAGGAGTTAAATAGACATTGAACACTTTTTTTAGGGATAGATATGTTCAAACAAACTATATAATATGTAATAAACTAGATTAGTGTCCCGCGTAAAACGCGGAATTTTAGTAAAAGTTAATTATACATCATAATGCATATATTTAATAAAATTTATACACAATAAAATAATATAATTATATTATATAATATATATATTCAAACATATGTCACATGTTAAACATTGTTAAGTCAGTAGGGAAATGATATATTAAACTCAATTTGATAATAAAAAAAAAAACCAAATAATTAAAATTTTGGTGTATTGTTTTCTTTTGACAATAAAAAAATCATCAGTTAAATGTTATAATTTAAACAATTAAAAAAATCATTTAATCATTTAATCGATAGAACAATCAAAATTATTTAATATACTTATTTTTGTTTTCTTTAATAAATTAAGATTTTCTAAATACAAAATCCTTAATATATTGGTAAAAGTCTTTAAAGATTAAAGCTTCATATAAATATAATTTTTAAGTTCAAATAAATCAATTTAATTATTATACATAGAATACATATACTTAAATTACATGTTTTGGATTGTTAATATAAATATAGGACAATTGCAATAAAAAATTTAATATGCTTTTATAAATTCAAGTTATATACAAAAGATATTCTAATTTTGTATGGTTTCTTAGTTTGGCTTAAGTGGTAAACATTATAATTTGTACCCGTGTGGTTTAGGGTTAAAATCCTTATACATGCATTTTTTTTTAAATTAGACTCGTTATTTATTAAGTCACATAGATGTCATATAAGTGACACATAAGTATCACATGATTGACATATATGATTTTCACAATCATGTCACATAGACGAAATTAACCAAATGACGACACATATGACGAATAAACCACAAAGCGACACATAGGCAGAATGAACTCCCTATTAGTATAATAGTGGATAGGACTCAACAGACAACAATAACTAATTAAATACTCCCTTCGTTTCAAAATAAATGTTGTTTTAGAGGTTAAATTTTGCTTTAAAATAAATTATGTTTTAGCTATTTTTTATGTTTTTTTCTAATATACTTTGATTTTAAATTCAAAAGGAATTACATTAAAAATATAACAGATTTATTAGAGATTATCAAAATATAATAGATCTTTAGAGATTTATATAGGGTATATATGTTTAAAATTTATAATTCTGAATTTAAAACGAAAATTTTAAAATGACACTTATATTGAAACAAAGGGAGTAACTTTTATCGAACTCCAAATATTTTGATTGCTTCAAATAATTTTCCTTAAATTTTCTAAAATCATATATATTCTGTGCAAACTAGATCTATTATTTTCACTGTATCACACTTATTCCATGCAAACTCTATTGAAAGTTATATCCAATACTTTTTTTAAAGAAAAGTAAATGAAAAGATAAAATATTAGGAATCGATGTCGTCGTCTTCTCCACCGTAAGAGTGAGGTTTTAGCGGGCTCAGGTTTCCTTGTCCCGACTGACGGTGCAGGCACACGAACCAAATCACTTCTCTATCTCTCCCACGAATATCACTAAGTTTTTTGGACTACTCACTAGAATCGTTTTGAACGCCACATCTCAAACAATAGAAATTCCTAATTATTTATAGTCAAACAAGACAAAAAATTAAGCATCAATCAAGAAGTAGATTGATAGTAATTGGGATTACGCTGACTGCGGGGAGAGAGGGAGAAGAGAAGAGAAGTGAGATGTGGGCCTCAGGGATTTTTAATTCGCTTAGGCCAAATACACATTACCTTATCCTCAGCCCAACAATCTCCACCTATTTGGTTCATCGCTAGTACATCACCCCTTATTTAGGAAACAAACAGGAGTTCTTCATCGCCCAACCTGCTCTCACGTACCTGCAAAAGAACACACACAAAGTTAGTTCATGTACATAAGAGTTCAACCACAAAGACAAGTGCTCCGCCTTATTCAGAGCACCCACAAAGCACATAAATCACACAAAGACACTAAGCAAGCAACATAAAGCACAACGAATATGACCATAATCCGAACACAAAGACACAAAGGACCACATAGATATGTGTTGCCACTAGACTAAAAGCTCTGAAACCAATTGTAGAATCAAGTGTTTGCCACTAGACTAAAAGCTCGGACTTGTAGTGAGGTGCTACTTTATTTCCTTTAACCCATATCTAGCTGCAGGCGCCATAGGTCGAATGCCTCCGCCGGACTTGGCGCATCGGGCCTTTATTGCGCCCGACTCAACTGGGAGATGTTGGACTCCACGCCCAACAACCCCCCAGCATCTGCCAGCCCTCATGGCTAACAAGTGCGTCTGGGAATGCCTCCGCCGGACTTGGCGCATCGGGTCTTTATCGCGCCCTACGCCCAACAATCCCCCACCCCCAAGCATCTGTCAGCCCTCATGGCAACAAATGCTATCCACTGGGGTTCCCCCTGAGATTCGAACCCATGACATGTGCTCTGATACCATTATTGGGAATCGATTTCACCGTCTTCTCCACCGTAAGAGTGAGGGTTTTAGCGGGCTCAGGTTTTCTCGTCCCGACCGGCGGTGCATGCACACGAACCAAACTCATTCTCTACCTCTCCCACGAATATCACTAAGTTTATGGGACTAGTCACTAGAATCGTTTTGAACGTCACATCTCAAACAATAGAAATCATCAATTATTTATAGCTAAGCAAGGCAAAAATTTAAGCATCAATCAAGAAGTAGATTGATAGTGATTAGGATTACGCTATCAATTTGATATACACTGACTACGGGGAAAGAGGGAGAAGAAAAGTGGGATGTGGGCCTCATGAATTTTTAATTTGCTTTGAGTCAAATACTCATTACCCTATTCTCAGCCCAACATAAAACATTTCTGAAAACCGATAAGGCATTATTTGATGATGAAATTCGGCCTTGCATGATAGGATTCGTGTTACTTAAAGTCGCCATTAGTTTATAATATATCTTAATATTAATATAAGAAAATCATATGGTGCATTAGAACTTGTCATTGTTTTAACTTTTTATATTATTTTTATATATTCTAGAATTGGGTGTTATGAAGAAATCTAAAATACGTAACTATTTTTTCACGGAAAATACACGTCTCATCATCTACTGGAACTGATAAGACACTAACAAAAATCATATTAAATAGTTTCATATAAAATTTGTTCATAATATAAAATTAATAGCATTATATATATTTATTGATATTATTATATAAATATATTGATGTTTATTGTAATTTTAATTTATAAATTTAATAATATCACTAAATATATATTATATATGTAATAATATTAATAAATATATGTAATAATATAAATTTTAGTGAAAATGCCACATTATACCCATTTTCAATTTCAAAAAATTTAGAATTTGTTCACCTGAGATTTTAGGTCGTTTATCTATAAATTATCAAACTCCAATTAATTTCCTTATATTTTAAGTTGACCAAGAGTCCTTTGCTTTGTCAACATTAGTTGCTACGACTTTTAGGATGTGTTTGGAATTTTTTTTAACAAACTTCTAGAATTTATTTCTTCAAAAGTTAATGAAGAGTAATTTTTTAAAGAAAAATAATTCTACATAACTTCATATAAATTTGCACACACTTTACTCAACAGTTCTCTTTTACTTTTGTCTGCACACCCTGTTGAAGTTATTAATAAGTGTCATCATGTTTTTTTTTTTTACATAAATCGTCTTTTCCATTTCATAGGACACAGAAAATATCCTGTTAATTTCATTTATAATTAATTTTAGTATCTCATATATTAATTTTAGTATCTCATATTAAAATAAAAAAAATTAATTATATGGAGTATAAAGTTTGATAGGACAATTTAATATGGGTGGACAAAGTGATGTTTCTTTTAGTATGAATTGAACCCAGTAGGCGTGAGTTTTTTTACTTTGATAACATGAAAGAATTCCGCCTCATTTAAAAGTTCACATTTATAAAAAGGTGTATTTATATTATTTGTCGTACAGTCTGCGTAGTATATTTACGTTTTATATTACTTGCAAATTTAGGTAAATATTTGAACGAAAATTTTCATTTTCGCATACAAGACATTTACCCTTTTTCTTAGTCACTCACTCATTCATGACACCACGCCAATTAAAAATTCAAACAAAATGCAAGGAACAACATCAATATAAATCAAAGTCATCATGGAGCGTGGGACAATTCCACAGAACCTTCTGCATGAGTCTTTTACTTAACTTCTTGTAATGAAGGAAGGCGACCTCATCATTGACTTACTGGATTATATAATTAAAGTCTAATTTAACTATGTCAGCTCTTGCACGAGAATAAATATATAGAAGGTGTATTGGTTATAGAGTCTGTAGAATTTCTTTAGATTTTTAAAATTTAGGGGTATTCATTCTGAATTTTTAAAAGTCTTTAAAAATCCTGAGGTATTTAATACAGATTTTAAAAAGTCTTAAAAAATCTTTAGGTATTCAACAGTCAATGGATTTTAATACTCCATAGATTTTCTTTGATTCTCTTCCAAAATATAAATAGATGTCACTCTCCAAAATCTCTGCTAATAACCAGAGATTTCTACGGATTTTAAAAAGTTTTAAAAAATCTTTAGGTATTCAACAGTCTACGGACTTTCTATGATTCTCTTTCATTGGGATGTTAACGGGGCGGGGACGGGGGTCATTTCTCATCCCGTCCCCGTGAAATAAATGGGAAAAATTTTCTCCCATCCCCGCCTCGCCGGGGATCCCCCGTCTCGCAGGGATTCCCCGTTCCCCGCCTAATTTTTTTTTATCTCATTTTTAAAATATAAAATAATATTAAATTAAAAAAAATTAATTATACACAACAATTACTTTAAGTTGGTGTTAAATTTTTTTTTTAACAATTTGAAGAACCTCTAATTCTAATATTTTTAATTAACATATATACTAAAGTGAAAATTATATAATTTGGAACTAATAACATAATATTAAATAAAATATAGATGCAATTTTTAATAAATAGTTATTTGAGTAGGGAATTATGAAATATTTATTTGTAATTTACTTTTAAATTTAAATTATATATATATATATTAATATATTAATTATATATATATATATATTAATATATTAATTATATAAAAAAATGTGGCTCCTCGAAAGGAGCGAGACGGGGATCCCCCAGAGCTGGGAATACTATCCCGGTCCCCGCCTACGGGGTTCAGGGCGGATCCCCACGGGGATCGTGATTTCCCGCCCCGCTGCCAAGTCTACTCTTCAAAAAATATAAATAATCTTAAAAATATTTTCTAACAACTAGAGACTTCTAAAGAGGGCGATGTATAACGGTGGTGGAAATGAAGATGAGAATAATAATATATTTTTTTAACTAACGTATTTTTTTTTAACAATTTGGATAACTTTTTTTATATACAAGTGTGTTCCATATACATTTGAATCAATGGTTACAGCGCTAGAGTTTATGGAAATCCATGTAAATCAATAAAAAAAAGTGTATTCCACAATCCTATAAAGTCTATGAAAATCCAAGTAAATCAATAAAAAAAGTCAGTCAAACTCTGTGAAGTCTATAGATTTTCCAAAATTCATATACTTTTTAAAGTCCAAAAAATCCAATACAATCTCAATTGAATACACCTCTCTTAGAGTGTGTTTTTGTTGTCATTGATACATATGTTTTTTATTCGCTTTAATTTATTTTGGAATTCAATTTATATAATTTGGTAAATCACTACAATATTATGTGTCAATATACAATTCTAACAATACACTGCGTACTTAGTCAAGTTAATTTGATATTTAATCAGGCACTTGCTATATGTGAGTTCGATAAATATATTCCTTGGTGCATGATCTTCATGTTTTCCATAATTGTGAAAGGTTAACTTTAATTGAAGATTTGGTTGAGATATTACTTTTTTTTTTTTTTAAGATTTGGTGGAGAAAGTACATTTTTTTAAGGACAAAGTATAGAGTGAAACTGGTTTATACATGAATCACTGAAGGGTATTAGTTGTTTTCATTGAAGAGTATTAGTTGTATTTACTGAAAAGTATTATTGATTTACACTAAAGAGTCTTAGTTGTTAAGTGAAAATGAACTAAGACCCTTCAGTGTAAATCAATAATACTCTTCAGTAAAAACAACTAATACCCTTAAAAAAATAACTAATACCCTTCAGTGATTCATATATAAACGAATTTCACTCTATACATACTTTTTTTTGAGTGGGAGAAAGTACATCTTATTAAATTTATTTTTAAAATTATTTCTAGTTATCCTTTCCTAATTTTATAGAATTTATACATATATATACCATAGAACTATCATTTTTAGAATCTAACATTTTAGAGGTAAAGTTTGAATGTACTTTGGATATTATTAGTTGTTTTATCAAAATGTATTAATTTGATAATTATATTATATAATGAAATAATTAATGTTATTTTGAGGTGTACGGTAAAACTAATTTTTAAAAATATCATCTTACTAGAGTGTACCCATGCGAATTTCGCGTACTGAAAAAATATATTATATTTATTTTCTGTAGACATTAATATAAGAGTATTTTTGTTTAAAAAATTTTGAGGTATATACAATAAATTATGGGGTTTGTTTAGCTGTGGCCCGTGCCCTTCACTAAACTCTATAGGTATATCCTACAAACTAAATAATTAAAAAAAAAATTCAAAATTCACATAAATTAATAACAATTGTGGAATAACATTACTTAGACTAATAATTTAATAATAATTAATTTTCATTTCAATATTGAATAATTTATAAATTAATCAACATTATTAGTTATTGGGAGTATACGGTAAGAAATTAATCTATATAAGAAACAATACAAAATTTGAAATAAACTTTAAAATTTCAAATACATGTTCATCGATCAAAATGAGTTCCAAGTAGAATTTTTCTCTATTAAAATCATTAAAAAAATATTGTCCAACTTTTTCAATCCTAACTTTAACGGTCAATTTTTTGCTCTCACTCTTGATATTAGAAATCAGAGAAAATTGAGGTGTCATACTCTTGAAATCTAAAATGAGATTTAAATTACAACAATTAAACCATCATAATTATTCAGATAAAAATACATGGTATAGTTAAATCTATTATTTTTGTACATGAAGAATATTTAAACTGAACAATGTAGAGCATAAATCAACAATCATTATTACATTCATATTGATTTTGATATTTAAATCTAATCAAATTGTGTGCACTTAAAATGATGAATTTAATTATAAAATAAATACACTAAAAATAATAGATATATAACTAACCAACAATTGATGGGAGAAATCTCAGCAAAAGAGTGAAACAAATGAAATTTTGATGTGAAAAAACAAAATACAATATGCTCTTATTTATAATAAAAAAAATACATGCAATATTATATCTTGTCCATAATAAGAATATATCACATAAAAATATTCTTTGTAATATATAACTATATACCTTTTATTTTATAAAAAAATAATCGAACATTATATTATACTATATATACTAACTCAAACTTAGAAATGATAAATTTAGATTCATTCAATAAGTAGATCATATTTAATTACATTAAGGTTTGGAAAAAATATGATTTATAATAAATTCTAAAAATAACTAAATAAGAAAATGGAAAAAATATCTATTTGCATTCATTATGCAGATATAAATTAATGGTTTAGATTTAATGATACAGAACGAAGGGTCGAGATTAAAAGTTTAACCAACTTTTAATAAGAGCGCAATATTTCAAAATTGAGAGATTTGAGACATGCCACATCAGCCTAAGAATAAGGTGGTGTTGACACATCATCTTGGAGAGGTTTGAGAATATATTATTATAAGATATAATTGGACCCATGGATGAAATTTCTGGTTTGCCAATTATTTTTAGTGTGATATATATAAAAAAAAAAAAAAAAATTCTTTTCAATGGCCTTGCTCGCCAAATTGGGCTGGGTTAAATATATCCCTATCTCTTGATAATACACTTCACCCAAAAATATACGGAAAAAAAAAGAAATAAAAATTTTGAAATTTTTTGGGAAAAAAAAAACTAAACTTATTAATTTTCAGAATTTTTTTCAGAAAATTGTTACATCTTCCGAATTTTATTTTTTTTGAACATTTTTTAAGTGGAGTATATTTACAAATGTAGAATTGTATATAAACTGGGCCCCAAATTATGGCTTAATGGACCGTGGGCCGGCCCATCCCTTTTTACGTCTCCATACGCTACAATACTATGTCACCTCACAGTCACCTCACCTAGGTGACCATTGCAATCTCAAATAAACCCAATCCATTAATTTATCCAATTTGTAGTATCAATTTTCAAGGAAACTACCTTGCGTCACTATAAATGTTTTGCACGATTCTTTGTCCTAAGACTATCTTTATCCATCAACCCAACCCAATCCACTAATAAACAATTCATTTCTCTCTCCTCCACATATACAATATCCAACCCAATCCAATCTTCTCATTTTTTATACTTTATCAACAACCCAACCCAATCCAAAATAATTTCTCTTTTTCTATTATTTAATAATTATATTCATCCATAATAAATTTTTATTATATTAATAAGATGATATATTAAATTATTTAATATTTAAAATTCGTTATTTTAATAAATTCTTTTCGAGCTTCGTCGTACAATTTCTGTACTCTTGCCCAAATTGAACCAGCCCTTTGATTTTTTCCACATATCTTATCTTCACTAACGTGAATCCAAGAAGACATAAGGACTACATCTTCTTTTACAGACCAATCAACCGAAGTTGAATTGGTATTTTTTGGTGATGTTTGGATTTGTTCAGAAATAGGATTTTGGTTTGAAAAAAATTGAGAATTTTCTCCATGTTGAGAGGTTGGATAATCTTCTGTGCTCATAAAAGATTCAAAATTTGAATAATTTTGGGTGTTTGGATTATTTGGAGAGTTAGAAAAATAATTTGGGAACATAGGATCCATGATAAAATGATTAGAAATTTGGAAAGATGATAAAATGAGAAGAGAAATGAGAGAATATGAATTGTGATGCAAACTATATCAATATTGGTGTCTATTTATAGAGGAAAAAAAATCCCGAATTTTGGTATATATATATTTTTTTTAATATATATAATATCAAGATAATGAAAATCCAAATATTATCTATAAAAATATTACCACCCAATTAGAAGGTGCCATGTGTCTTTTTTAGGTATTGAGAATTGTGCCCATATTGGGTTCCATGGCGGAACCGGCCAGCTTGATGTCCATTTTGATTTAAATTTTTTTTTTTTTTTTGTCCTTTGTGCAAACAGATTGGGCAACCCAACCGATAAATATAGTCTAATTTATTTGCCAACGGTATGCCCATCAGTTGGAGATGCAATGAAAGCATAATTTAACCACCGTTCAGCTCTTGCACGAGAATAAATATTAGGGTATATTTTAGTTGTCCTTCACTTGATATCATTAAAAAAAAAAAACTCGTATTTTAACAACAGATAAAATTTCCGTCATTAAATTAAAGAATTTGTGACAGTCGTAACGAATTTTGCAATGGACACTAGGATTAGCTATGAATTTGTATGTCCGTCGCATAATTATAAGTGACGGATTTTAGTGGCGGACTCTTCCAGACATCATCAATAACGTCATTTTGACATATTTTGCAACGACAACATCGTAAAATTGAGATACGAATATGCAATAGACTTGATGAGTTTGTCTCCAATCATTTGACACGCAATGTTTATCCGTACATCAGAGGGATCGGTGAACAATAATTATAACCCGAATCCGTCTTAAATAGAATTAGCAATGGAATTTTCAGCTTTAATCTATGAAATTATATCACCTAGCAGTCATTTTTTCTTCCATTTTTGCATCCATTTCCATAAAAAAATAGTTGGTTTCTAAATAACACGGCGATAAATTCCTTCCCCAAATTAAATATGTGTCGCATCAACTTAACGTTTCCTACATTTTTAGTTTAATTTTAAAAGTTAAAAAAAAAAATATGTCATAAGGTGGATTGTAATGTACCTAATTTATTGGATTGCCATTAGATTTGGGTTTTCAATTCATTTAATTAGGAATTAATTTACTTAAGTGTAGTCATTCTCTCAAATTAGAATTCCACCCCGGATTTTTATTTTATTTTTTCAATTAGTGCTTGTGGATTTTCAGTTCCTTTATGTGTGAAGTTTTTTTCTTTTCGGAAAAAAAAAAGAATTGGGTTTCAGGTCATTTAATTAGGAATTAATTTGCTTAATTTACAAAATGTATTCTTTTTGACCCCTAAGCACTTTGCACCATCTTTTGGGCCCACAATTTAAAAAAAAAAAGTTGAAATGAGTGGAATTTTGAAAAATAATTTTGTAAAATGTTAAATAAAGAAATTATTGAGTGTAAAAAATAATAATATTTTATATAAATATATAAATATTGTGATGGTGGAACTTAAACAGAAAATTCTTTTATTTGGCAAGGTGTGCAAAATATTCGGTGATAAAACAAACAAACAAAAGTGTACAAATTGTCAATGAAGAGGGGAGTGTTAGATAAAGCTCCATACATTAATTATGAAATAATTTTCTTAATCTTAATCGTCAAATTGTAATTTGTCTAGTAGATGATTTGCAACAGAAGAGTATATCTTTCAGGCTTATTTAAACAAAAATAAAAAAACATTAGGGTCTATATGTACCAAAGGATCATGCTTATATTATACCTTTTGTCAAAAGTACTAACTCTTTGACACATTTGAAAAAGAAAAAAAAGTCAAAGCTGGGAAAGCAATTTCACCTACATTTTGCAACGAGCGGCTCAGCCTTGGGAAGTTGGGCATGGTATCCACCATCTCTTTTCCAACTCTATCCCATTCAAAGCAGTGAATGAGCGACCCAAGGACACGCATAGCCAAATTCTCCCCTGGGCCTGGACACCTTCTCCTTCTCCTTCGACAAAAACATAAATCCATCCCTTTGCTCTTTCGAATTAATAAACCTCTCGGGCATGAACTTCGTTCCACAACTTATGGCCCATACGTTCACCAACATCATTGTCCCTCCCCCCACACTGCAATCTGTTGATGACGAGCAACGGAGCAACTGGGTACATGCGAAGGCTTTCGTTTATGACTCCATTGAGGTAAGGAAGGCGATGAAGGTCGGTATCATCGATCATTCTTGAATGTCCTATCGTGTCGTCTATTTCGGTTTGTGCTTTGATTAGGCACTCTGGATTGTTGAGTACAAGTGACATTGTCCATTCCATTGTTGATACTGAAGTATCTGTCCCAGCTGTCAACATCACCTACGTGAATATATTCAATTCTTGTATGAAAACACTCTACTCAACTCAAACAGAACTAGAAAACTTAGTTATACTAATTCATCGATTTTTGCAAGTAAAACAAATTTTGAATTCAAATTCTAAATACCACTCTTGTATTACGAACAAGGAGACCTGGAAATATCGATGGATATATCGATATCGGTAAATTTAAAAAATTATAAAAATTTAATAACAAACTTTTAATACATAAAATTTACAATAGAATTTTACCATATTTTATATTTGTGATATTTAACAAAATTATGGATCTCGATATTTCTCGATACTTTTTCGATATTTGACCGATTTTATGCTCAATTTGCACAAAAATATAGTTGAAATTGATTTTATATACTGATATTTATCGATTTTTTAATGGATACTATGGAAATATTGTTACCCCCAATATCGATAACCACGAAAAATTGATATGTCGGGGATATATCGTGGAAATTTCCGGATATTTTCGGATAAATTGCAAAAATTAGAGTTATCTTTGTCACTAATTGCATTTTGAGTATCGAAGACATTTGTTTAATAGGTATCAAAATTGATTCAATTAGTTTACTCACATTAATCACCTATGAAAAGTACCTGCATCATTCCTCTGATGATTTCATCACAATAGCTGTCTGGATCATCATCTTGGAGTGCCAAGAGAACATCAATTAGTGTTTTATCCCTCTTTTCATCACAACCATTCATTTTCCTCCTCTCATCAATCAAATCCTGCATGAAATTTTCCCTCTTCTCCTTCAAAACCTTGAGCCGATTCTCCAGTTTATCCATCCCGATCCACCTCAAAATCCCCCACATTCGTCGCCCCGCTCAATTCAAAACTCTCCTTCACTATCTCCTTAAACTTCCTCCGATCCTCCACGCTCCCCGACTCATCGCCGTAGTACCGTTTCCCGCCGATCATTCAGCATCATTTCGAACAACGCCGTCTTCATATCAACCGCAACGAGCGAGCGGACCTCGTTTCTCCGAATTTGGGAGAAAGAATTGATGCGATGTGTTGATAAGATCTCCATGGAGGCTATGCGCCTAAGGTTGCGCCAGTGGTCGCCGTACGACGCCCACACCAGGCTCGTGTAGTTGTGCCCAAGGTGTTTCCCAGCTAGCAATTTGGGGCGGTTGGCGAAAACGACGTCGTTCTTGGTGAAGCATTCCTCTGCCGCTGATGGGGACGAGACGACGAGAACGGGTCTGGATCCGAAGTTGAGTAGCAGGACCGGCCCGTATTTGTTGGATATTTTTGTTAAGGCTTGGTGAAGGGGTGGTTTTAGGAGGTAGAGGTGGCCTATGAGGGGTAAGGAAAAAGGCGGGCTTGGAGGGTATTTTTGGAATTTTGTTAGGATGATTGGTCGGATTATAAAGAGAAAGGAAAGGAGGAGGAAAATTGTAGGAAATCCATGGATCGAGTAAGATTAAATATTGAAATATGGTGTTTGTACAGGATATAGATTCCAAGTATTTAGTGAACAAAAAAAGGTTGGATAATTAATGAGGACGTGAAATTGTGTGATTAGTGCTTTTACACGTAATTAAAATGTACTGATTGGTCCCGATATTGAGTAAAGTTTGTTGTGTAGTTGGGCGGACGGGATCTCCTGTTACACAATGGTGTAACATCTTCTGTTACACCGTTAGATTATTGACATGTGTCACACTTAACTTAATTAAAATAACTATAATTAAAGAAATTTTCTATCTTCTCTCCATCAAATCTTTCCAATTCTTCTCCCTTCCAAACAAATATTAAGTTTCATTTGAATTATTTAGATTTCTTTTTCAAATAATAAAAAAAATTCATTAAAATTGGTTTAAAACAATAATAAAAATAAATCCAAATTATTAAATTAATTATGAAAATTAAAGATACAAAGCATATAAATTTATATACACCAAATATAAAAATTAGTCAATATACATATTTAATTTGGAAGAGAAGTATATATATATCCAATCCTGTCGGGCCAGGGGGTGGGGGCCCTGGGGGCGAGGGCTTCGCCTTTTGCTACAAGAATGGAGAACATCAAAGAAGCTTGCCTTTGTAGAAGCATAAGAGTCTTCTCGAACCTCTTCAATTGTTGAGGATTAAAGCGGGCATTTTTAAGAATTGGAATACAAATTTTTAGGACCCTGATCTTCTTACTGAGTCCCTTAAGATAATTATTATCTTTAATCTTATTGTTATCTTCATCAAAATGAATATGAACCGGGATCTGCCAGATTTCGTGATGCAGACCTCGTCCAACTCTGAAGAGCCTCCAGTCTTCTTGGTCAATCTCTTCCATAAGAAATTATTCTTTCATCTTCCCTTTAAGGGATTTTTTGAGAAGATCGAAGCTCTCCTGGATAGAGAACTCAAGATAATCTTCATTTGGATCCTGGGAATCCTGAATGTCTGACCCAGAGGCCATAGAAGAATCAGATTTTAAATCTGAAAAATCGATATCTTTAAAAAGATTATTTTTAAGATGATCCATATAAAGATCAACAATTTTTTCTTTATTAACGATTCCCTGATGTCTCTTGGTGAAATCTGAAAGAGTAGGGAGATCCTCAGAGATTATCTCTTTCTTGAAACCATCGATCTTAGATCGAATTCTGTCAATATTATCTTGAATGGGGGGTTCCTTAGAACCTTCCTGGACAACATTTAGGTTGCCCCAAAACCTCGTGGAACTTACTCTCCAAAGGCAAGGTAAATTGAATTCAGTATAACCAAATTCTGGTCTCCATTTCCAAACCCAAGGTATTCCTGAGTCAACGAAGAATAAAAAAGTGGCTTTACCACTTGTATTATGAGTTTTTCTTGAAGAAAAGGCAATAGAATATTCTTCAAGGAGACCTTTTAAATGGTCAGGTAGAATATCTACCGAAGCCCCGTAGGTGTTCCACCAAGAGGTGAACCAATTAGGAATTTGATTCCTTCCAACATTCTCACAAATTTTAATCAACCAGGTGTGAGTATGCTTAGCATTCTGATGGAAGAGAGTTTTATAAAAACTCTCAACATAGTCCCAGTAATTATACTGGAAAGTAGCCTGACTATTTTTATTAGTCACTTTTCTCTCAGCCATAGGTGAGATTCCCCATTCCTGGATAGAAAGAATCTTTTTTATCACAAACTTTGAATAATTTATATTATTCTTGATCGTAAAGTGTGAAATATCAACACTGCCTAGCTCAATGAGAATGTTCTCATAAAAACCTCTAGGCTTATAAGTCTGATTTGCCCAAGAAATATTTGGGATGTATTTTTCCATAAGAGTCCATGGGGATTCTTGGAACTTTTCATCGTCATCTTCAATAAGAAGAATCAAAGTCTTGTGAGGAGAATCAAAGAATTTGGTCTCCGTCTGAACAGTGGAAGCATAAGAAACTTCCTCTTCATTAAGAGAATTATTCTCTGTTGAAGTAGAGGCTTTAGCCTTTTGTCTGAGGAATTCTTGGAACTCCTTTTGCTCTTTTGAAGAGCCAACACCAGAAATATTCTGATGGTAGAGGGATCTTTGCCCCATCTGAATGAGAGGAGGTCTTCCTCCTCTGCCTCCTCTTCCTCTATAGGAGGAATAGGAACTTCTGCCAGAAAGGCTCATATCTGACATTCAAGAAATATATTCTCGGGTTAGAAAATCAGGAATATGATTATCATTTCCTTTAAGATGGACAATATTAAAATCAAAATAGGCAAGATGAGATTGCCATCTAGCAAACATTTGCTTGGAAACATTATGTTCCACATCCTTAGTAAGCATAAAAGTAGCAGCTTTACAATCAGTTTTTATAGTAAACTTCTGATTATATAAATCATCCTGGAATTTAAGGACACTTTTAACAATAGCTAAAATTTCTTTAGCAACAGTAGAATAATTTTTCTGTGAATTATTCCATTTTCCGGAATAGAATCTGACAATATACTCTTGTTTATTCATGGGGTTAATCTGTTTTAAAATACTTCCATAACCCAAATCAGAGGCATCTGTTTCAACAGTTTTCTCCCAAAGAGGATTAGCAATAGAAAGACAAGGAATATTCTTCACCTTTTCCTTAATTTTTAAAATGGCTTTAGTATGATTATCACTCCAAGGTGGAGGATTCTTTTTAAGTCTATCATAGAGAATAGCAGAGTCTTCTGCAAGATTCTTGATATAAGAGGAAACATAATTAAGGCTTCCCAAAAATCTCTGTAACTGAGTTTTATCAGTAATTATGTCTGGAAATTTATTTCCAAAATCAATACTTCTTTGAATAGGGAAAATATTTCCTTTTTCAATAAAATGACCCAAAAATTTAATTTTTGTCTGGAATAAAACCATTTTAGGCTTTGAAATGACTAAACCATTTTTTATGACGATCTCTTTAAAGATGTCAAGATGCTTGAAATGTATGTCAATATCCTTGGAGAAAACAAGAATATCATCAATATAAACAATAATAAAATCACTAAAAGGGTTAAAAATATCATTCATAATTTGTTGGAACTCAGAGGGAGCATTCTTCAAGCCAAAAGGCATGACAGTCCACTCATAATGCCCAGAGGGGACATTGAAGGCAGTTTTATACCTATCAGCAGGGTTAATCTGTATCTGCCAAAATCCAGATTTTAAATCAAATTTGGAAAAGACAAGAGCATTGACTAACCTATCTAAGAGATCCTTTTTATTAGGAATAGGGTGTCTAACCCATTTTAAAGCTTTATTAAGAGGTTTATAATTAATAACTAATCTCGGAACACCACGTTCCTGTTCAGAATGCTTATTAACATAGAAAGCAGTGCAAGACCAGGGGGACTTAGAAGGTGTAATAAGCTTCTTATGCAATAAAGAATCAATTTCTTTTTTACAAAGGTCTAAATAATCAGACTTCATCTGGCAAGGCCTAGATTTAGTAGGAATATCGGTATCTTTAAAATTTTCTTCATAAGGAAGAGAAACTATATGTTTCTTTCTGTTCCAAAAAGTATTTGGGAAATCATTGCAAATATCAATGGAAAGCTTATTAAATAAAAGCCGGATTTTATCCTGGAGTTTAGGGTTTTTAATTCTGTCTTCAATAGTGAAAGAATTAATCTCTTCTTTAAGAAAATTAATTTGACATTTCTCGTAATTAATTTGATTTTGGATAATATCAAAAATATTATTAAAAGGTTTAGTAATGAAGTTAAAGGAAATAGGTGTTTCCTTATAAACACCAGAAATTCCTGTTTCACTAACTTTAATAGGATAAATCTTTTGAATAAAAGGAAGACCAATAATCATTTGGCTAGTAAGATTTTTGACAATAAGAAAATCATTGGGGATGCAACAATTATTGATGCACACAGAAGCATTTCTGAGTTTATACTCAATATTTAAAGAACCTCCTCCCGCATGTGAAAGAGACTGAGTAGTTTTCTCAAAAAACTTAGTGGGAATAATGCCTTCCTGGATAACATTTTGGTCGGCTCCACTATCAACCATAGCAATAAAATCCTTTTTAAAAGAATTATTAATAAGAAGAGAAATCTTAGTATACCATTTTCGAGACATAACAATATTAATAGCTGAAAGATGGTTTTTATCAAGATCAAGATCACCACTAGGTAAATAATTAGAAGTGGTGCAAGTATCAAAATCATTAATTTTTTCTTTTCCTTTTTCGACAAGAGAAAGTCGAAGAGACAGATCAATATTCTGCTTTTGAAGAATTTTAACATTAGTTTTGATCTTTTCAATTTCTTGAGTCAGATCATTTATAGTAACAGGATTTTGTTTAATATTTTTGCTTTTAAGATTTTTTTCTAATTCTCCCATATTATAATAATTATTATTATTGACCTTATTGGAAAGGCTAGTATTACTTTTAAAAGAAGAATCACCAAACTGTTCAATAATTTCATCCCTTAGACTGGGATTTTTGATCTGTTTAAGAAAATCAATGATATTATTGTTATTATCTAAGACACTTATATTCATGTCTTGGAATTGACTTATAAGCCTATAATAGTCATCATCTTTATTGTTATTGATACAATTAAGATTGAGACAAGGTTCGCCATTTAAGCAATTATCACACTCTTTTTCATCATTAGAGTTTGATTCTTTAGAAAAATCAGTGTCAGAATTTTCAGAAATATTTTCTTCTTCAGACAGATTATTATCAGAATCCATAATAATTTCAGAAAGAGTTTTCTTTAATTCATCATCAATATCAAGGCTATTGATTTTATCTTTAGCGTAACATTGGTTAGCATAATGGCCATTTTTGCCACACTTTCTACAAATAATACTGTCAAGATAATTTTTATTTTTGAAAGAATTTCTTTTTCCCTTTCCACGCCTATAAGCATGTTTTCTTTCACGATTATCACCTTGTTTATTTTCATTAACAGGATAATTCTTGTGTTTTTTATTTTTTCTTTTAAAATTAGAATCTTTCCGATTTCTTTTATTTATACTGTTTTTAAGTTTAGAATTATCTAAACCAAATTGGTCACATAAATGACCCAACTGCTTCTTTTCCAAGAGATTATCTCTTTTCATCTGATTTCTTAATTTAAGCTCGTTACAAAGATTTAATCCCTCTTGGACACAAATACTGATAATTTTTCCAAAAGAGTGCAATTCATAATGGATAGAGTCAGAGTCTTTTCTCAAAATTTTCTTGACTCTTTCAGCAAAGAGATAAGGAAGACCATCAATAAATTTATTCTTCCAAATATCCTGATTACAGTCAGGAATATCATAAATTCTGGATAAAAATGTATCTTTGTACCACCTGAAATCAGTAAGAGTTTTACACTTCATATTTAAAAGAAGAGTTTTTGTATTTTCAGATTTATTAGTAAATCTGCCAGTGAAGTGTTCTAATATAGTACACACAAGAGAATAAACAGCATCAGTTTTAATCTCATTATTCTCAGTTTTAACAGAAGAAATAATTTCGTTTCTGTTATTAGGGTTTAAATAGTTATCCCACCAACCTTTAAGTTGGCCAGTAAAACCTACTGTTATTGCCTGGGCAGTTTGCAGATCATTATTACCACAAATTCTACAAGCAGAACTATACATAAGCATTCTATGACACTGAGCGAAAATATGTTTATCACTAGCACCATCAATATTCCATTCATAAATACTTTTTCCTGAATAAGAAGTAGTGAAAAAGTTTTCCTGTTCTTCATGGAGAACGTCAAGAGGAGTAGGCCTTTGATAATAGTATTTAGTTAAGTTGGGTTTATCGGCCCATTTAATTTTATTAATACTTGGATTATCAAGCTCATAGGAACTAGAAGGTTTATCATTATTTAAAACTGAAATATTAATGTTCATTTTTTCAAGCTTTTCATTAAGAATTTTTTCAATTTCAGAAACAGAAGCTTCAGTTTTGAAATCCTTAATCTCAATAGGTGATTGAATAGAAGAGGCAGTTTTAATAACTGTGTCAATATGGCTGTCCTTTTCTTCAGACTTAGTCTGAGAGACAATTTTATTTTGTAAGGAAATAATTTTGTCAATTTTTCTATGTAAAGAAATAATTTCTTCTCCGAAAATGGAGAGATAAATATTGCAGAAATTATTCTGCTCAATCATATAATTGATATGCTTAGCGGTAATATGAAGAGTATCATTTTCAATGATTTTAGAGAATGGAAGAAAATTAAAAGTTCTGCCATTCTTTTCCATTTGGAAAGGGGTGTGTGGAGGAAAGATAGATTTCTGAATTCCTCCTGCAACGATTTTGTAATCGCGCTCAATAACAGATATATAATCAATATAAAAGGTCTTTATGAACCAAGGAACATAAAAGGTAATTTCATTGTGTTTCTCACAAAATTCATAAAAACTTTTGACAAAATAATCAAAATCATCTTTAGAAAAGGTTTTAAAATACCAAATTCTAAAATCATCCCATTTAGGATTATTGAATTCATTATTAATATAGGCCCTTGTAGAAGAACCTTTCGCAAAATCAAGGATAGGTTTAATATCCATAAATCAAAGTTTGAAATTGCATTCCGAAATTGTTTCGGGTTCTTTTTCGGCATTGTGAATAATATTATTTTTATTAATAATTATATCGTTTTCATCAAAACCATTGTTTTTAGAAAACACGTTTTCTCTATAATAAGAAGTAGAAGCTCTAGACGTAGAGGGAACGTTAACCTCATAATCTAAAGGAGAAATATAAGAGTGTCCTGAGAAGGATCTTGAAAGAGAATTTTGTCTCCTTTGGCTATTAAAACCAATATTGATAACACCATTATTATCATGTTTTATGTGACTTAGGTCACTGTTAACAAAAGGAATTTTTGGCACAGTTTGTTCCAAAACCCAGTTATCGGGAAAATTAATTTCCTCCCACTTTATATGCTTTCTTTTGGTAATACTAGACTTACCAAAATTTGTTATCGTATTTACTATAAACCATATATATATATATATATATATTCATTTTGTAGTTCTTGATTAAATGAAAACAATTGTTTTGTAATATTATATTTAAAATATATTTTTATTAATTTGTTGTAGTCAAATAATTGGTTCTATACTAATTACTAATTGCTAATAAATATTTTAAATTTTATTTTTCAACATAGGTCTTATAATTTGATTAACAGTAGTGGTTAGATTTTGAAAAGAAAAAAAGTTTAGATTTATATAGTTGAATATTTGGTATAGTAATTTTAATACTGTTATTTTCTTAATATAAATTTTAATACAGTAGTTTATATGATATAAAAAAAAAAACATAATAACTCTTAATTATTTATAGTATATTTTGGAAAAGCTTTAATTTGATGTACGTATAATTATATTTAAATATATTTGAAAAACTTAATTTAAAATAAAATTTAAATTATTTTTTTTGTTTTAATTTGTTTAACCCTTTAATTTAAGATTTATAAAAATTAATAGATTAGATTTTAATAACAATTTTTATAGAGTTTTAATTTGTTTGTTAATTTAGTGTGGACACTACATACATCTTAATTTATTTTTAGATATAATTATTTTTTATTTTAATTAAATATTTTTGCCAATAAATTACAAATGATATAAAAGACAATTCAAAAATAAATTAAAAATCATATAAAAGGAGTTGTTTAATTCTAGATTTAGTGGTACCCGTATACAATTTTTTTTAGTTGTTAAATTTTTACAAAATTGTAGAAAGAAATTGTGAACCATTTAAAACAAAAAAATGTATAAATATTTCAAATGTAATCTAATATTTGTTAGGGAGTGAGAAGAATTGGAAAGATTTGATGGAGAGAAGATAGAGATTTTTTCCAATATTAATTATTTTAATTAGGATAAATGTGACACATGTCAATAATCTATCGGTGTAACAGGAGATGTTACACCATTGTGTAACAGGAGATCCCGTCCGTTAATTGTGAGATATATGTGTGCAAAATTTGATAATCTATAGGTGGTGATGCTCTACTTTATAGGTGTACATTATTTATTAATATAAATATTAGTAAAACTGTAATTTTAACGTGCTTCGGATAGGCCACTATTAGTCGGGTTACGGAAAATATAAAGTTAAAAGGAAATTGTGAATTTAAACTTAAAATTTTGAACACCAATTACATAACCAGATTTAAATTGTTATAAATCTAGCATATTTATTATACCCAATTTAAAAGATTTGATGTGGACATTACTAATGAACTTATAATCTAAACGGCCTTTAGATTTATAGGGGTGTATTGGTTATAGAGTCTGTAGGATTTTTTTAAACTTTTAAAATTTAGGGGTATTCAAACTAGATTTTCAAAAGTCTTTAAAAATTCTGAGATATTCAATATGAATTTTAAAATGTCTTAAAAAAATCTTTAGGTATTCAACCGTTTATGGATTTTAATATTTCACCGATTTTCTTAGATTTCCCTTTCAAAATATGAATATATTTCACTCTCCAAAATCTCTTCTAATAACCAGAGATTTTTACGGATTTTAAAAAGTCTTAAAAAAACTTTAGGTATTCAACAGTCTATGAACTTTCTTTGATTCTCTTCCATTGGGATGTCAACGGGGCGGGGATGGGGGTCCATTCCCCATCTCCGTCCCTGTCGAGACAGGGATTCCCCGTTTCCCGCCTAATAATTTTTTTATCTCATTTTTAAAATACAAAAAAAATTCAAATTAAAAAATTTAATCACACAACAATTACTTCAAGTTGGTGTTAAAAAAAAAACTAATTTAAACAATTTGAATAACATCTAATTCTAATACTTTTAATTAACATATATACTAAAGTGAAAATAATATAATTTGGAACTAATAACATAATATTAAATTAAAAAAATGTAATTTTTAATAAATAGTTAATTGAGTAGGAAACTATGAAATATTTATTTGTAATTTACTTTAACATTAAATTTATATATAAATATATTAATTATATAAAAAATAATGCGGCTCCCCGCGAGGAACGAGACGGGGATCCCCCGGGCTGAGAATATTATCCCGGTCCCCTCCTACGGGGCAAAAAAATTCTCCGCCCCTGTTTGCTTTGGGGATTACCCGCCCCGTTGTCAAGTCTACTCTTCAAAAAATATAAATAAATTTTACTCTCCAAAATTTCTCTAACAATCTGAGACTTCTAATGAGGGCGAGGTATAACAGTGATGGAAATGAAGATGAAATAATAATGTATTTTTTTAACTAATATATTTTTGTTTTTTTTTTTTCTAAATAATTTGGATAACTTTTTTTTATATACAAGTGTGTCCCATATATATTTGCATCAACGGTTCCAGCGCCGGTGTCTATGGAAATCCATGTAAATCAATAAAAAAAAAATGTATTCCACAATCCTGTAAAGTCTATGAAAATCCAAGTAAATAAATAAAAAAAAGGCAGTCAAACTCTGCATGGAGTCTATAGATTTTCTAAATCCACAGACTTTTTAAAATCCAAAAAAATCTCATTGAATCTCAATTGAATACACCCCTCTTAGACTATGTCTATTAGAAATAGATCATTGTACTCCAAATTGTATACACGCATATACACACATATTAGTGAAACTTCTGGCTTGGTACGCCCCCAGACATAGTCGTTATCGACGAATTTGGTGAACAAATCTGCGTCTCTATTTTACGTTCTCGATTTACAACACGTTATCAGCACGAGACTCTGCCCGCAGTTAATCGGTACGGATCTAAATTAATTATCTTTATTCCATGATTAGTAATTGTCGTATCGAACTCTTTGATCCATGCGTAGTATATTTTATGTGCACTTGAATTATTGCATCAATTATTATTGTGTTTGCAGATAATTGGATCGAATTGAGAAAGAAAAAAAATCATTAATTAAATTTGCACAGTCGTCGCGCCGCCGCGCTCCGCGCCTGCTGTCGTGCCCACCCTCGCGCCGTGCGCACGCCCTCTAGCCGCCGCCTCAATTCGGCACCAATCGCGAGTTGTCGCCGCGGGCCTCGAAAGTCAACGCAGGCGTGCAACCGCGGTTCCACCGGAGCTCCACCACCGAGCGCCCCTTCCTCGCCGCTGCTCCGCCACCACAGCATTGAACGGTGGCCGATGGCCGCGCATCGCCGGGCAACGGCAGTCGTTAGGCTACATTGCACCACAGCGATGCCGTAAAGCCACAGCGCCACCAACTATGGAGCTCCACCGCGGCACACCCTACCAACCGCGCCGAATCCGCCCAACCCTACTCCTCTTGGGCCAAATTCGGCCCAAATACGAATTGGGCCAACTGAAAAAAAATCAGATTTTGGGCCTGAAGCCCAGTTTTGAAGCTGGAATTAAACCTTTGGGCTTATTCTATTTAAAGTTTTTGGGCCTGAAGCTCCAATTTCATTGGACAAAATTATTTTAATTTAATTGGGCAATTAAATTTTATTATTCACTTAGGCTTCATATACTTTCTAATAATATTTTTGGTGCCCTCAAATTATTTTATCAAGTCTTTCTAAAAATACTTGAAAAATTAAAAGGTAATAATTCTTGCATATTAATTAAGCCCGAAATTTTTTGAAATTAATTTTAATATTAGTTCTCGATAAATTTATTATTTTATATGCTTAATTGATATATGTGCATGCTTTCATGGTTTAATTATCTTGCATGCATTATTACTTTTGCACATAGTCTCCTTTTTATAGTCCGCATATATTGTCTGGGTAGGCGGCGTCCGGTACTTGTCAGACCGTAAATTATGTTTTGGGTAGACGGCGCCCAATTTTTTGCTTGTATGTGCTCTAGAATAATCAAATAAATCCTTATTTTTCCGTTGTCAAAATTTGGTCACATTTCTTACCATGTCACTTTAAAAATTGTAATGTATAATGTATGATATTACCATGAGAGAATTCGCTAAGTTTGCTCTTGATGGTAGTAACTACCTGACATGGACGCTAGATGTCGAGATCCATCTAACCTCAACTGAGTTGAACGAAGCCATTGTCGAAGGTTCAAAATCCACTAACGCCCAGAAGACGAAAGCGTTGGTTTTTATCAAGAGCTTCCATTATCCTCCCCATGGGTACCGAACTCATAATTGATAATATTTTATTGTTTCCACAATCTAAGCGTACTCTGCTCAGTTTTAAAGATATAAGATCTAATGGCTATCACATTGAAACTGAACTGAGAATAATAACGAATACCTTTTGATGACTAATACTCGAGGTAGCCGTAAACAAGTTATAGAAAAACTTCGCTCCTTCTCTTCCGGATTGTACTATTCCTACATCCGGCCGTCTAATCTCCATCTAGCTATGAGTATAAAATTTCATGACCCGAACTCCTTTAAATTATGGCATCAGTGGTTAGGTCATCCAGGAAAAACTATGATACGTAGGATTCTATCTAATTCCATTGGTCATAATATTTCGAATAATAGAATTCCTCCTGTTGATGAATTTATATGTGATGCATGTTCTAAGGGTAAATTAATAGTGCGTCCGTCGCGCACCAAGGTGGGACTAGAGTCTCCGGTTTTCCTTGAACGGATTCAGGGAGATATTTGTGGACCGATTCATCCAGCATCAGGACTATTTCGGTATTTCATGGTCCTAATTGATGTCTCCACTAGGTGGGCATATGCATGTTTGTTGTCTACCCGCAATCAAGCTTTTGCAAAGCTCATTGCGAAAACTATTGAGCTTCGAGCTTAGTTCCCAGATTATTCAATAAAATTGATTCGTATGGATAATGCTGCTGAGTTTACCTCAAAAGCCTTTACAGATTAATGTATGGCTCTGGGAATTAAAGTGGAGCATTCGGTCCCCTACGTCTACACCCAAAATGGTCTTGCTGAAGCGCTAATAAAATGTATCAAACTTATCGCTAGATCATTACTTATGAACTCTAAACTACCCACTTTATGCTGGGGGCATGCAGTCCTACATGCATCACATCTGATACAAATTCGTCCAACTGCATATAATGATCATTCCCCCTACAGCTAGTGCATGGGAAAGAACCAAGCATTTTCCATCTGCGTATTTTTGGATATGCGGTGTATGTTCCGATAATATTACCGAAGCATACCTCTATGGGCCCACAAAGGAAGCTAGGTATTTACGTTGGATTTGACTCACCATCCGTCGTGAAATACCTAGAACCTTTGCCCGGGGATCAATTAGCGGCCCGGTTCCCTGACTGCACATTCGATGAAGATCATTTCCCGGCATTAGGGGGAGATCCAAATTCAAAATTAAATGAATGCCGGGAGCTTACGTGGAATGTAAGTAATCTTCAGTATCTAGATCCACGTACTAGTCAATCTAAACTAGAAGTTCAGAAGATCATTAACTTGCAAGATTTAGCAAACAATCTGTCAGACGCGTTCATTGACCATAGAGGTGTAGCTAAATCACATATACCTGCAGTAAATGCTCCCCAAAGGGTTGAGGTCCCAGAAAAATTAAGTATACATGCCCCCACACATCAGAAGCGTAAAGGACCTACAACCAATAAAAACACACCTAAAAGAAAGGCCATCAAAACTGGTCAGCAGAACGTGAAATCTCTAGAAGAGATTTGTCTAGAAGACGAGCATCCTAGTAATGAAGCACGTGCACAAAATATTCAAAGCACTAGGACCGTGGAACAGCCAGACCTAGATACACTGGAAAATAAAGAAGGTCAGGTTGACATAAATGTTGAAGTCTCTATAAATTTCATAGATATGGGAGAAACATATAATAGAAATATTACTGTCGTCGTTGACATATTTGCAGTGAAAATTGCTCTTTTCGTTATAAATAACGATCTGGATCCAGAACTCAAAACTATCGCTGAGTGCCGGAAGTGCTCCGATTGGGTAAATGGAAATAGACAATTGAAGTAGAGCTCGCATCGCTAAATAAAATAAAATTATTTGGCTCTATCGTTCGTACACCCTCGCGCGCTATCCTTGTAGGATATAAATGGGTTTTTGTATGAAAATGAAATGAGAACAATATTGTGGAGAGATACAAAGCGAGGCTAGTAGCTCAAGGATTTTCGCAGAAACCCGGTATTGATTTCGATCAAACCTATTCTCCCGTAATGGACGCAATAACGTTCCGCTACTTAATATCTTTGATAGTTAAATTGAATCTCCAGATGATATTAATGACGTAGTAACCGCATATTTATACGGATCACTAGATGTCGACATCTATATGAAAATCCCCAATGGATTTGTGATTTCCCATATGAGGAATGGTAAAAATCACAGCATGTATAACATAAAACTGCAGAAGTCTTTGTACGGCCTAAAGCAATCAGGCCTCATGTGGTACAACCGACTTAGTAATTCCTCCAGAAGAAGGGATACACGATTGATATAGCTTTTCCATGCGTATTCACGAAGAAATCGCAAGGTGGTTTTTGCATCATATCTGTATATGTTGATGATCTAAACATAATCGGAACATGCAAAGAGATTGAAGAAGTCAGTTCAATCTTGAAAGATGAATTTGAAATGAAAGTCTTGGGTAAAACTAAGTATTGCCTCGGCCTGCAGATCGAGCATCTCCCAGAAGAAATTCTTGTACATCAGTCAACCTACGTGAAGAAGGTATTGGAGAGATTCATATGGATAATCTCATCCACTAAGCACACCTATGGTTATCCGATCCCTAGAAGTGGATAAGGACTCATTTAGACCAAGAGAAGATACAGAAGAAATTCTGGGGCCAGAAGTTCCTTATCTTAGCGTTGTTGGAGCATTACTCTATCTCGCAAATTGCACTAGACCGAACATTGCATTTGCAGTTAATTTGCTTGCGAAATATAGCGTTTCTCCTACTAGGAGACATTGGAATGGTGTTAATCATGTTCTACGGTATCTCCAGGGTCTCAAGACCTTGAACTGTTTTATCGTAAGAACCAAGATAAAACATTGGTAGGTTATGCGGATGCTGGCTATTTGTCTGGTCCCCACAATGCCATATCCCAGACTGGTTATATTTTTCTATGTGGTGGTACCGCAATCTCATGGAGATTGGTTAAGCAAACCATGGTTACCACGTCTTCAAACCACTCAGAGATAATAGCTTTGTTTGAAACCGCACGAGAATGTGTTTGGTTGAAATCCTTGGTAAAACACATTGGTGACTCGTGTGGTATCGCTAAAAGCGATACATCCCCCATTGTTATATTCGAAGACAACGCAGCTTGCATCACACAAATGAGTAATGGGTACGTCAAAGAATACTTGACGAAACATATTTCACCTAAGTTTTTCTACCCATACGAGCTCCAGAAGAGTGACGTGATTACCATTCAAAAGGTGCAATCTACTGACAATCTAGCAGATCTGTTCACTAAGTCCTTGCCTACATCTACTTTTGAAAAGTACGTTCATGGTATTGGGATACGAAAACTCAAAGGGTTGTTGTCTTTAGGGGGAGCGGTAACCCCGAAATAAATCCAGAGGATTTAATCCGGAAGATCAATAAAATTACATTCATCCCTAAATAGTTAGTATTTGGTCGCTACCTAGCACGTGGAGTTTTTATGGCAAAACATATATGTTATGTCGTAATGTCCAAGAGGAGGTGTTATAAATCTAGCATATTTATTATACCAAATCTAGAAGATTTTATGTGGACATTACTAATGGACTTATAACCTAAACGGACTTTAGGTTTAGACTAGGTCTTTTTTTATTATAAATAGATCATTGTACTCAAAATTGTATACACATATACACACATATTAGTGAAACTCCTGGCTTGGTACGCCCCCAGACGTAGTCGTTATCGACGAACTAAGTGAACAAATTTGCGTCTCTATTTTACGCTCTCGATTTACAACATAAATAATGTATAATATGAGTCATGCTTAATTAATTGAATTAATTATAGCCAAATAAAAAAAGTATGAAGGTATACTTTGTTCATATTTCAGAACGCTTCAATGAGAACAGTAAATAAAAATTAATGAGGTGATGAAATTCAAAATAAATTACTACCTCCCTTTTAATTAACTATTTCTATTTATTTTGAGTTTTGCAACAACCTATTCTAAAAAAATAAATACAAAGTCTTCTATGAATAAGTTTTACAGTATAAAGTCAATATCATTAGATGTATACACTTACATACAATCACCGAAAATATTAGAGTTGTAAATTAAAATCACAGTGTAAAATGATATAGTATCAATGAATGCATTTAATAGTATCCGTGAATACATTTAATAGTACTGAACTACTGATTGCATACTATGAACAAATTTCACATAAAATGAAAAATTGCACAGATGATATATAGGTCGAGAAGTATTATATAAAGGTCGGTAGGGATTAAATTTAATTTCCATATTTTTTATTGTCTATAGGCTTATTCTTCTATGGAGTTTAATTTACTATTACCATACACTACAAAAAAAACAAAAAATTGTTTATAAAAAAAAATCAATATAATACAAAATTTTCAACAAAAATAATTTCAATTGCCTAAGGTAAATTTACCTACAAATGAATTGGCTATAAATAAAAAATTTGCCAATGAATTTATTTCCGTGGACAATTTATTTATAAATGAAAAATTAATATGTCTATATTAATATTATTAGATAAATGTATAGGCAAGTCATAGACATATGGTTGGGAATTCTGGCCATATTAAAATCAATAGTCAATTCCTTCTTTTTTTTGTTTTTTTTTTTAATAATTTTGCCTACTCTATTTTGATTTCCTGAATTCTTTATTGGACTGTTATATTCTAATTCAATTTCATCTAAATTATGTTTAATAATAAAAGTATAAATTATTAGTTAAATTATCATAATTATATTAAAAGTAAAGTAATTTAGAAATATTTCATGGATTGATGACGGATCGGTTTTGAGGCTTCACGCTAAATGATTCATGTCTAAAAGGCCAGAATTTAAACATGCTAGTAAGATTAGCTTCAAGAATAAGTCAATTCTATAGGTCATGGTCATTTTAACATCGTTTTAATTTTTATGTTTTATTTTTACTTCTTAAATCTTATGTTTTATTTTCATCTGCGCATCACTATATGGAGTGGAAGTGATCATATCGAATATACTAAAGCTTGATGGTCGATTTAAATAATTTCGGGTTTTATTAAAGTTTTCATTATTATTTATAATTAAATTGTACGCAATACGTCTATACTTTTTGTAGTATTCATATCCATCATTATCCTAGTGGAAATTTAGATGAAACGATGTTTAAGTTTAGCAAAATTATATACGCATAAATTCAAACAGGCAAGCAGGGTATCAAGCTTATATAGGCCAGGTTGGTTTGATTGGAATCTCATCTAATCTTGGTGGCAACAAATACACTTGGACTATCAGCTACAACTGACACTTGAAGACTACTTGTAGTGCATGGATTGGGTTCGATAATTTTTTATGTCGAAGATCATGATTTTGTTCTCTTGAGGCACATCTCATAATTTATTCCGTCTAAGAACGGAGGCAAAAATTAAAACCAGGTACAACACAGAAAATTACATGAAACAGAATAAAAAGAAAATTTAAATATGAACATAAATTTACAATTAATCTCAAAATTTGTACTAAAAATTCAATTATAATGTAGAGTATATTTTGCGTGGGAAAATCTCACGAAGAGACATATTATAATTTATGAATGATATTTTAATATTTTGGAATGAGTGGATGTTAATTTGTACTAGTTTGTGAACAATAATATAGTGAAACCATCTAGCACAAGAATTTGTCTATAGCATAGTTATGTTGTTATTTAATATATTTAAGTAACATATGTGGTTAGAAACATTTATTTAAGAAACAAAACATAAAAGTTTATTATATTGTTATAAAGAATTACTCTACTTGTATTACTTAAAAAAAATTAATAATTTATCATTAGGCTAAGCAACACATACTTATTGTTTTTATATATAAAATATGGCACATTATCATATGCTCCTAATGCACGGTGCTCTTACTTAAGAGTTGGGACTGTTTACATTGAAAAGTGTTACACTGAAAATTAATTTTCATGTACAATTTTCAGTGTAATCAGTCTATACTTTTTTAGTGTAAACAATCTCAACTGTTAAGTGATTGCACCTTACAACATGTACACAGAAATTACTCATAAAATATATATTAAATCCTAAAATCTAGGTAGGGCAATTGTCCCACCTTACCTTAAGGTAGTTCCGCCGCTAATTCCGTCTATCGTTATTTTAGAACATGGGCAGTGGAGGCATAAGGGGTTGGATCCACCTTCCAATAAAGACTTCAATTCATAAATACTAGAGCAGTTCGCGGAGTTCGGATATTATTGAATTCGTACCAAAATTCGTACCCAAAAAAAAATCGAACCGAAAAAATCATGATTTTTTTTCTTTAATCGTATCGAAATGGAACCAAAATTTTTTTGGGTATGGATATGGATATTACCAAATTAATCGTACCGAACCAAACCGAATTAAATATGTATTAAATTTAATTATTTATTTTTTATTTATCAAACATTAGTATAATATTATTGAATTCAAGTACAACTATACGATAATATAATTTCTCCTCCTTTTCAGAATACAAACACTATATAGTTCTTAAAATGTTAATTTATGTTTAGGTGTATATCAAAATGATTTAAAATTAATTTTTTTATTTTTTTTTATTTCACTGTTAATGTATATTCATTTCTTATAAAAACTTGGATATGATATACCCTGTACCAGGAATTGCGATCAATATGATTTTTATATTGCACTTTCCATCCACAAGATATTTCAAAAGATTTTTTTTAATTTATATTTTATATACTGCATTTTAAATATTCTATTGGTGGTGATTTGCATTAATTTTTAACCATCCATTATCATATAGTGTGTTATATTTGAGCTTTTAATGATATATATGTTTGATTGTGGTTGAAGTTGTATAGTATTCGTGTGAGTGTGCATGCATCAATTTTTTTAATTGATTAAAAAATAAGAGAATGATAAAAAAATGGGTAAAATATCGTTTCTCCGTTTCGTTCCATTCCGTACCGATCCGATCTGGTGCGTTTGTAACCGAAAATTCGCTCCGAACCGTATCGAAAAATAAAATATACGTACGTGCACCGTACTGGACATAGACACACGAATTTTAAAATAACCAAACTTTAGTATGGACACAGATATTTTTAAATATTCGTTTTGGTCTGTAATATGAAAGAACCAATAATCTTTTAGGTATTGTATATGAAAAAATTTGAAGTGGTGCCTAAACGACTATTGTAATATAGGCATTGTGTAATTGTGTTCAATTTGTACTACGGTTGAATAAGAATTTAACAAATCGGTTTTGCTTGATTTTCAAAATTCAATTTAGCCCACTCTAAATTGGGCTAGTTCGTCGCCCTCTATCTATTGATAATTATTCATCCCCGCCCCCACACGTTTTGTCTCACAGAAAAAGAAAATTCTAATATATTAAATATTGAGATATGTGTATTATGTGGCTAAACTTTGTGATTTGCAATGTGAAGACATATAACTCAGTCTCAAATCAGTTTTCACACTTTTCTTTATTATACTTTTCACATTAGTTTTTACATCCTAAAAAAAAAAAAAAGTTTTCTTATAACTTTTACCCTCAAAATTCTCACTTATTTACCTATATCATCATATATAATTATTTTTCTTACACAAATAAACTACAATCATACAAATAAAGTTGATTTGACATAAAGTTCTCACTTTATCACTTTAACTATATAAAATAATGAATTTTCTTAATTACCGTGTTCAGATCAGTGTGAAAATTGGTCTGAGACGGAGGGAGTATAATATATAAATTGGGTCAAAATTTGATTGAATAGATTGATTTGTTAAATCCTTATGTGTAAAAAATGTAGGGTATGTATAGAGTAAATTTGGTTTATACGTGAATTTTTAAAAGGTATTAGTTATTTTTATTAAACAGTATTAGTTGTTTTTACTGAAAGATGTTAGTTATTTTCACTGAAGAGTCTTAGTTTGTTTTCATTGAACAACTAAGACTCTTTAGTGTAAATAAGTAATACACTTAAGTGAAAATAATCAATACTCTTTAGTGAAAACAACTAATATCATTCAGTGATTCATATATGAACCAGTTTTACTCTATACTTTCTTAAATATTATTGGTTGATGAATATTCACATATATATATATATATATATATGTGTGTGTGTGTGTGTATTCTTAATTTGTGTATTATCAATTTATCATTAGATGATTTCTCATGTATATGTGGTGAACGCACTGAAATAGTGAGGCATATTATTTTCGAATGTGATATATCGTATAGAGTTTGAATGGAATACACAAGATGGTTGTGAATGGGCTTGATGCTAACCTCGACCCCCTTGATAAACCTGCTACATTTTAGTAGTTCTATCAAGGGGAAGAGAGGTAGGATATTAATGGCTAGTATGGATGTGTATCACATGGATAATTTGGAAAGGGAAAAATGCAAAAATGTTTAAAAATGAGAAAATTTCTACAAGTAAGATGGTCGAAGAAGTGAAAAATAGACTTTGGAGCTGGATAACAATCAAATAAATTCGGGTACTAAATATAAACTATCAATAGTGGCTAGAAGATCCGAAAATTATGCTAGGAGTTTGATTCTCTCTTTTAGAACATAGGAAATAAAAGTTCTTTACAGTAAGGGTGTGTTTGTTTTCAGCTTACAAAGTCCGGATGGGGGATAGGCTTCCCCCCGTCCCGGCCACTTTTTGGATTTGCACATCTCATCCCCCATCCAAATACACATCCACCCCTATTATACATTTATACCTATATTTTCACATAACCCAATATCTATCACATCAACTCTATTTTTTCACTAAAATATATATTTTATTAATCTCTATCCTCTACTTTATAATACACCATCAATTAAATTAGTATATTATTTATTTTAATTGTTTACAAAAAATTCAATGAAAATATATTAATAGCAAATATGCGTGAAATTAATTGCTATCTTCATTCATTAATTATGTCTACCACATAAATAAATTGGGAACATTTTTTCTCGACTTAGAAAAAGACAAAACATAACTATAAATATTAAAATTAAAATTAACTTTAAATTAATATAAAATTCCTTTGTAGGCACGTCGCATACAATCTCCACTATTTAAGAACGAAATTATTTTTATCGAAAAGTGTAATGGAATATTTCGTAGATAAAATTTTATATTCTTATAGTGAATGAAGATTAACAATAGGAGAAAATTACATTTTAAAAATAGAATAACGGCTTCTTATAAAAAACTGTATTGAATATATATCCATTAAAACATTGATTATTTATTTCGCTTTATAATTCATTATTAGACACAAAATTTAAAAATGAATAAAAATAATATTATGAATTAATGAATTAACGATGAGAATTAATGTTCAAATTTCACCACATGTAATATGATGATGCATGTCTTTAGTATATTAAATATATGTATGGTGTTGTTGAATTGTTTTAAGAATTCAATTTGTTTATTATGTTTAAAAAAATATAAAAAATGTATGATTTCAATAAAATCAAATTAAATTGGTATTAATTGACATTTTCGTGTCGGATAATTACTTTCTTGTAATTTTAACAACATTAATAAAATTTTAACCACGTTAATATCATTTTATTAATTCAATTGTTTAGTGTTTTAATTCAATTCAAATAATATAACATAATATAATTATATAATTATACATAATAATATTAATTATTTTATATTATAATTCAACACAATAATTCAATCATTACCTCTTTAATAAATAATAATATAATAATACATCATCATTATTGATTTGACATAAATCTCCATCCACCTCTACTACATTCAATCCAAAACAAACAAATTATTACTATCAATAGGATTTCGTTCATCCACTTTTTTTTCACCATCTGAATTTCCCCCATCCACCTCAAGACGAAAACAAACGTGACCTAAGTTTCTGTCTAACTCATTTTGTAAGTTGTTCAGAGTTATTTCTTATACCTTGGTATTAATGAAAGTATTCTATTGATAAAAAAATCATTAATTAGTTGATTAATTTATATTGAGTTTGGTATTAAAATGGAAAATCTGTTTATATTCAAATTAACACAGTATTAGTTTATTTATTATTTTGACTAATTTAATTTTTTTACCTAAATATTTATTCTCAGATTTCATAAAATATATTAACTTAATTAATTCTTTTTATTTTGTTTGGTGTTACGTAATTTAAAATTATGTTTTAATCTATAAAATAAATGCATATTGTATCTAATTATATTTAGGAATTATAACTGTGGTAAATTATTGAAATAATATATAATAAAATTTTAGAATTTTCAGGAATAAGTTCGGTCTATAGAGTAATTAGTAATATGCAATATTTTTAGCCAAAAAAAAAAAAGACTATAATTTAAAACACACAAAGTAAAAATATTTTTAAAAAAAAATACAATTTTAAGATTAAATGCATCATTTATTAAAAGCATATATAATATTTAGACATTTTACGCAAGTTTTTTTTTTTTTTTTATTATTTGGGTAAAGAAACAAACCTCGTTGGTAAAGAGGCATAAGGAAACCTTGGGGTGGTGGAAAGAAACAGTGGGCGGCGGAATTAGAGAAAGGAAAATGAGGAAGTGACACGTGTGGGGGAATCGTGGGAGTATCAGCGGAGTTTCAGTATGGATCAGTTTTGCAGAAAACGAGGATATTTTAAGCTAAACAAAAAGTCTCAAGTTTCGCTAACTTTGTCAGTTAAGAAGCCTGGATCCTTGCCTTTCCGCTACCCACTCTAACAGCTTTCACCTTTCTGCTTTTAAACCTTCAAAACCTATTTCCTTTCAACCCACCAGTATTATTCTTTTCTCCAATTCCTCAACTGAATACCCAAGTTTCAATGATGACCTACTTTTTTTATCATTATTTTTCAGAATTAGTTTTAAAGTAAAAAATTCACATAAATTCCATCATCAAGATATTTCAAATTTTAAATATATATATATATATATATATATTATTGTGACTGTACATACGATTTAATGTTTAATTTTTTAAAATGTACAAATACTTTTGAAATAAACCAATAAGATAGGTGAAAATAATCACAAAATTGAGGGAGTATAAAAATTTATAAAATTACCCATCGAATTACTGTTGATTCCTTCATTTTTTTAATCTAGCGTGTACACCATAATCATAATGTGAATAACTTTGGAAAGGAGGGCAGATGGAGTAATATTTTTTTATTGAGTAGATATTGTGTGAGACCGTTTTATAATATTAAATAATGTAATGGAGTATAATTTGGGTATTGACGCATTAATATTTTGATAGGGGTGTGTGTTAATTTGTGTTGTATCATGATATGAGATGACATCTGTACAAGTTTTTGTCATTTTTATTTGTTTGTTTACTTGTATGTTTTGCATATCTTATATGTATATATTCGAGAATGAAAATGTGACAATTGTAATTTCGACATTCAATTCATTATTATTGCAGCAATGAATAACAAAATAAATGACTGATCTAAGACACCTTCAGTAAGATGTAGTATGTATTAACTGATTGTGGTGGCAAAGAAAATGTGGTGTTTGTTATAATTAAAAAGACAAAATTTTGTATGAAATGTCTCGCTCATGAGAGGGACTTTCGTTATTACTCAATCTAATTTTACTAAGTCTATTTAAAAACATGTTATTTTATATAATATATTGAAGAGTATTATGGGATATCTTGAAGTTCGTTTATAAATAAATTATTTATTTATTAAAAATATTATATTTAAATTTTTTTATATACAATTATTTTTTTATAAATGAATCTACTTCATAATACCATACACCATATTACACAAATTAATAGGGAAAAAAAATAGGTCTAGTAAAATTGGATGGAGGCATATTTATTAAGATATTGAAAGATAGGTTGCTGAAATTTCCAATTAATTCCATACATTTATTGATATTTTATTTAACCTTTTTTTCTTTTTTAAAATGACCATCATCTTGATCTAACTTGTAAATATAAGAGCTTGATCATTTCAAACCCGCTTAAACGGGATAAGGAAAAATATGAATGTATAGTGTGTATATATATATATATATATATATATATATATTATTGGTGAGGATTTCCTTGAAATTAAATTCAAGTAAGGCGTAAAACTGTGGCCAAATTAAACAATTGTTCCAAATGATGGGGCAAGTTTTCCTGAATGCACTGATTTCCATGAAATTTGATCCCTCTCTCTACGGTACAACATTAAAGAGGATGTTGTTACGTGGCCAAAAATTGTTACTCCTACTTCCTTAACTAACACCAATTCGAATTTTTATTATACGATGGCGTAATATTTTCTCTCCATAATTTTAAGAAATGAGACGTACGTAAGAAAAGATATTATTATAATGGCTATCGTGTTACTAGATTGTATCAAGTTATTCCATGCCCTATTTAAGATCGACTGATTAAAAAAATTGCTTGAACTCAATTTCAGATATCAAACGAGTTCCAACATATTTTTAAATTTTGTAATATTTGAAATTCAGTTGGAACTTAATATTTAAAAATGTATATAAAAAAAGTTATAAAACTATTATATTTAGGAGAGTATTCTTCAACGTGAATAAGGAGAATTATTAAACAGTAAATTACATAGCTAGCAATAGTGATAGTTATGTATGTGCCTTGTTAGGAATTTTATTTTGATGTGTGGAATAGGCGGGGACAAAAATTGATTGTTGGATGTAAATGAATAGTGGAATAATCGATGACAAGGATTATATGAGGGAACAATTATAGGATATTAATAGTAATGTAATGATTAATTTTTTTTAATCACATTATTTCGTATAAAAAGTATAATAAAGTTGGATAGATCATATTTTATTCTCATTAGCAACACAAGCGTCTCATGCTTATTCCTAATATCATTAAAATATTTTTGCAAATAGTAATTTAATCTAAATTTTTAAATCCTTGCAAACAAAACCTCAATTTATAATTTGTTAGCAATTCCAACTAAAAGACCGATTTCAATATGCTCAAACGTAATGATTAATTGTGTGTTGTCATACGAACTAATCCAAACATATTAATATGATTACTTATTCATTGTAAGGTAGGTGAAACATTATTTTCGAACCGTAAAAAAATTGGTTGTTGGTTCAAATTGCAACCAAACATTAAATTGGAGTTTTGTTTGCAAAGATTTAAAAGTTTAGATTAAATTACATTTTGCGAAGAGATTGTAATTTTATTTGCAATTAACCCAAAAAATTAATTGAAAATCCCATAATTAGCAAACAAAGTTAAAACGTAACTTTTAGTGCTTGATAAAAAAAAAATTAAGTTGAATGGAACTATTTATTCTGAGTTATTAATTATGGGAGTGTTTACGAATTCAAATGCAAAGTGCAAATTATTTTTCTCTTCAAAACTACCCCTCACAAATTTAAATTATTGATAAAGTGCTTATAAGCGGTAAATATTTTTTCAAATTAGTATTATGTATAGTTGTCTCTTGTTTTCCTTTTTTTTTTTTTTTGCTAAACATGTATAGTTGTCTCTTGTTTTACATGTTATGTACTTAAAAAGTGTAACAGAACTAATGATGACAATGAACCGGATTAAAATTCGAACCCATCACGACTCCGGTCCGCAAGAGGTGGATAATTCGGTCACAAGGTGGGTATAAACTCGGTCAAGTTCAAAGCAAGTCTCTCGCCGTCCAAATCAATTTATGTCAATCCCTCTCTTGTTTGTAGTTCCAGACTCCAGTTTCAAGTTCTGCAAATGTTATTTTTGTTGGAAAATATATTACACAATCTGTTTCCAAGGTTTTTATTATTTTAGAAACCAATTTCTTTTCAGTGGTTAAAATCTTATATGGTGGAAAACACCAATCTAATTTTTTGAGGTGGGATGGGGTGGGTCCCAAATCTTAAAAAAATATGGCGGAGCGGATTTTGGGACAAACCAAATTCATCCCACACCAGCCTCGTTGCCATTTCTAAACACCACATCATCATGTAACAAAAAATTTAAAAGCAAACAACTAAATAATACTCCCTCCGTTTCAATTTTATTTTTTCGTTTGTTAAAAAGATCCGTCCCCATTTTATTTTTTTATTTTTAAAATAAAAATAAAGTGTATTTATCTTTTTAAATTTTATCTCACAAAAATTATTTTATACATTTAAATATTACAATTTAATTTTTGCATTAAACTCCATATGAAATTAAATAAAAAAGAAAATAAAACTGAGACACAAATACTCTAATTACTTTCTTCTCCTCTAATCTCATCACATCACCAAATAAAGAGATATACACCGCCATAACTCCTCAATTCTCTTTCTCCCGTCACCTTTCTGCACAAGGCCTGACACCGCCAAAATACCATTGCCTAATCTTCCTTTCCTTTACTCCCCCTCTCTCTCTCCTCACCTCTTTTCTCTCTCTCTCTCTCTCTCTCTCTCTCTCTCTCTACTTTCAGCCTAGCCTCCATTTTGTATGCACCAAAAGTTCCCCTGGATTTTCTAGTGTTAATATACCTAATATATTTGTTTCAAGTATATATAGGCTGTGTGTCTACAATTATAGGGTAGCTATATTTAGACTAATTCCATCAATCAGAAATCTGAGCAGCTTTTTTTATTTATTAGTATTTGCTAAAAATGGGAAGGGTGAAACTTCAAATCAAGAAGATTGAGAATACAACAAATAGGCAAGTCACTTTCTCCAAGAGAAGAAATGGACTTATTAAGAAAGCTTATGAACTTTCTGTTCTCTGTGATGTTGATGTTGCTCTCATCATGTTCTCCCCTTCCGGAAGAATCAGCATCTTCTCTGGAAATCGAAGGTACTGCTCATTAATTCATTCATTCATTTATAATTTATTTAATTTTATTATTTAATTAATTATATATATGTTTAATTTTATTATAGCATCGAAGAAATCATGACGCGTTACGTCAATCTCCCTGAGCATGAACGTGGAAGGTATGATTGGATTAAGATTAATTTTGTTAATTTTAATTTTTTATATGTGGGATTAATTCCTTCATTAATAAGTGTTTGGTAACCATTTTTAATTTGTTCTGTGTTGTACCTCCTTGCAACTACAAACAGGCTACATAATCAAGAGGTATATATCACTTTTTTTCTATTAATAATTGTGAATTTATGATAATGATTAGTAATTAATGTATAGCATTTGTATGATTCAATTAATTATTATTATTTTCCAAACTGTTTGCAGTATCTACAAAGGGCTCTTGGGAAGTTGAAATCTGGAGCAGATCGAACTAATTATCAATCAGCTACCAGGTGAAAAATGATGTCAATTTTTTAAATTTAATTTTAATTTTTCAAAGATGTCAGTAAATGATGCCAACTATTTCCATGTATTTAGCAGTCCGGCTAGCATGGTTGATTCTCAGATTGAGGTGCTTTTTTTTTCCCTGAAAATTAACTGTTGATAAATTAATTTTTTCGATCTAGAAATTGATTTTGGAGATGATGAAATGCAGGAAATGCAACAGGAATTGATGAGATACAAGTGCCAACTTGAGGAAATGGAGAGAAAATTAAGGTGGTTACTCTATGGATTTACATCTCCACAATTTTGATTTTAATTTATATGAATTATGATGTAATAAAAAGAAAAAATATAAAAAAAATTGGGATTTATTGTAGGATATACGAAGGCGATCCTTGTGAAATCACGACGTTGTGCGAGGCTGAGTATAGAGAACAGGTGGTTGAAGAAAACTTGAAGCAAATTAGGCTTCGAAAGGCAAGCTTTATCTTGACACGACATCGTTTATAGATTATTGCCAATTTAATTAATTTCCTAATGTGATGAATAAATTGTCTGCTACTTTTCAACAGCATGTTCTGCAGGACCACCATAACTCCCCTGTTCCACAAACTTCACAGGTTACTTTTATTAAATAATTAATAATTAATTAATTTTTCAACGATTTTTAGAAGTTTTTATATGTATAAGGGTGTCATTTTTTTTTTTCAAAATTTTGGAGTTTGTTCTTACATATATATGGTACAGGTAATGAATTATTCGTCATCAGATCAAATGAGTGTTTTGGCTTCAAGAAATCCAGACACTGTATTGGATTGGCTTCCACCAAGAGATCCACAAGTCCAAATCCTTAATTTCTTGGATTCAAATGGTCTTCTTCCTACGAGGTTATTTCTTTCATTAAACCTCTATATGTATGTAAGTGTGTATACTTTCTAAAGGATTAATGGTATGGAGTCGATGGTGAATTTCTTATATAGTCTAATATCACAGAAATATTTATACAATTTAGATCATATCAAACATAATTAATTATATGCGTCTTTTGTAAATATAAATACTTGTCATTTATATAATTTGTTGGGTTTCGAAAAAGATTGGACTTCACGTTGGTATGATATTATTTGTTTTAGATGAAGCGCCCACGGATTTGTATTTTTGGACTTATCCGTAATTCATGTTTGTTTGTGTGCAGGGAGCAGCCTCGGAGAATTGATAATATCCTTCCGTCATCCCTCGCTCTCGTTAATGCCCCACCGAGCACGCAGCATGTGTATAATCATTTGAGTCCGAGCAGGAGCATCGAAGATGATGTACAACGACCTGATCAATTTGGGCCGCCTATTGATGTCAATCTTTCGCCATGGGTTGAGTTATACCCTACAGGTTAATTATTTGTCGATTATATATCAATGTCTTATTGTCACGTCATCTGAAATACTGTTCTCTTTTTAGATAATACTGTCTGACCCTATCGTACGTATTCGTTCACTCGTATTTATGAGCTTGATGACATATATGGTAGACGACACATTTAGCTTGTAGAGGAATATTGTTGTTGCAAAAAGAAACCTAATATTATTGAATTTTGTGTTCAATTTTGACAGGAAATGATCCATTTCCAGCATCGCAACCAAGAGAAAGAGCACTCCTGGAACTCTTTCTATCTCAGCTCACGCCTGCCGTTACTCAAGATCATCATATTTGAGATAAATTTCTGCATTTTTCAAATAAACATCTGTATATGACTTTGTTGGGCATATTAATTGTTGTTTTAAGTTTTCGTGGGATTGTTTCTTTTCTTTGTCAATGTTACCAAATGTTTAAAGAAAAAAAAATCACATGTTTTTTGTTTAATTTCTATTTCTTATTTTTTAGTTGATGGAGCAGATGAGTGTATAAAAATTTATAAACTCAACTGTTTTATATTAAAATAAAGTGTACCTAGTATGTATTTAATGAATAACAATAACATTTTTCTTATGTTAATGAATACATCGATACCGAGTTAAATCAATATTCAATTGATTTATCTGACGGCAATGATGAAACAAGTTTAATCTGTTGGATCATTTTTGTATATTAATATGGAGTTCTGTGTGAGGTGATAATTGTGATTACTCTAATTTATTATGTATCATCTTATGATAAACTTAGATTATATGCGTTGTAATTATATTGGGTTTAAATATTTTTAATGCTTTGAATTACATTGGTTGGAACTAGACAAATTTATAATTTTTAATGTGTTTGGAATGTCTATTTATTTGGTGCTTATAGTTATTTTTTGGGTTAATTCCATATAAATTCACGACATTTATACTTAGTATCAATTTAATCACGAACTTTTAGATTTTTGTAAAAAAATCAAACCTTTGATATTTGTTGCAATTTGATACACATTTTTTTTTCCGGCCGGCAACCGATGATGTGGCTCGCCGGAGCGTGTGTCATCTTGCCACGTAGGATTACACATGTTTATTTATTTATTTTTTAAATCCACATTATAAATAACACTTACCATTTAAATAACATATTTCTACTTATAATTAAAATAGCAACCAAATAAATTAAACAACAAAATGAATTTCAAAACTAAGAACGTAAAGAGAAATATTATATATAATTTATGTTGGTTGTTTAATTTATTTGGTTGCTATTTAAATTTTAAGTAGAAAAATGTTATTTAAATTGTAAGTGTTACTTGTGATGTGAATTTAAAAAATAAATAAAATAAACATGTATAATCCTACGTGGCAAGATGACACACGCTCCGGCAAGCCACATCATCGGTTGCCGGCCAGAAAAAAAAAAAACGTGTATCAAATTGCAACAAATATCAAAGGTTAGGTTTTTTTACAAAAATCTAAAAGTTCGTGATTAAATTGATACTAAGTATAAAGGTCGTGAACTTATATGAAATTAACCCTTATTTTTTTTCTTATATAGAGTCGTATTAATCTCCATTTGTAATTAACTTTATTATCAATGAATTCAGTAATTTCAACCCATTTCTTTTAGTTTTCTAGTCCTCATGAAGCGCTAATAAATATTTGTATACTTTAAAGTAAAATATGCATTGTATTTTATAAACCTACAATAAATTATTTAACATAGTTTTATTAAAATATATATTACATTATATTGTTATATATATGACAATATATTTATTATATTTTTTGACCGAAAAAGAACTTCATATATATGACAATATATTTATTATATAAAATAATATGTTATTTTATATGACGACTGAATTATTATTATTATTATTATTATTATTATTATTATTATTATTATTATTATTATTATTATTATTATTAGAGAAATATACAGAATAATTTAATACCAAACCACTTTTTACAAATTGATGCAAAATAATTGAAATGATGCAAAAGAAAAAAAATTGAACATAATTTTTTTTTTGAACATTGTGTTATTTTGTAAATAGTGATTTGGTATTGTAATATTTTATAAATGCCCCTTATTTTATATATATATATATATATATATATATATATATATATTATTTGTTTATTAGGTTGTAAAATTAACATTTTACTAGCATCATAGGTAACATATTACATGATCTCATCTAGTAATATATTCATGAAAATTTACATCCTAATATCCAATTGAGGTGACATTTGGTTTGTAAATTTTTCATAAAATAAAAATGAGATTCTATATATAATAATTAATGAAAATAAAAAATAATTCACAACACACTTTCTCTATTAAATAAAAGATAGTCATCATTCCCATTAATTTCCCTTGCATATATATGTCACTGTTGGAATATAACTATGGTAATAATAATTTTTTATAATAATAAAGAAAATTACAATATAATGAAAAAGAATATAAATCTTTTATTATCGAGTAAAGGACACTCTTTTCCTACAGGGCGAAAATTCTCCAGTAGTGCTCGTCGGTTTGGAATTACGCTCCCAAAGGTAAAACAATACTTTCATCTTCAAGTGTGCAGCACCGCAGAACTTGAAGTTCCGGCGAACAGGAAGAACGTATGAACTTGACTGATTTATGCTAGAATACTGAGGGAAAGAGTGAGAGAAAATTTATGTGTGGCGCCAGAAATTATGCAGAGGACACCTATTTATAGGTGAACCTCTACTTCATGTAGAAGCAGCGAGTTGACCAACCATAATTTTGGTAACCGCTAAAATCGTGCTTGTAACCGCCGAACAATTTGTTCAATGAATTCAAAGAAGTCAGCTCTTTATTCAGTATGGTCTTAACCGGTATCCACTTAGATTGGATATTCAGGATTTTGGTGCTTTAAAAAATTAGATAGTCGTTGAGCCGAAGGCCCAAGTACACCCAAAGTCCAATTGCCAAGAACCAAGGGCACGGGCGCGATCCAATTCGGCGTGCGCGCGTGGCCACTTTGATTATCAATCAATCAATTAAAACTTATTACACTCCATTGTACTCATACTAATATCAAGAATATTAGTCTCACGAACATTCAATGTGAGATAAAAAAATTAATTAATTTCTTCATAAATCTCATTGTTAGGTGTTGAAACAAATTAATTCACGATTAAACTTCTCACTCACCGAAAATCAATTTTGTGAGTGTGAATACAAAAGTCTTATCTACTTCGTGAGTAGACCACACTTGAAACAAATAATTTCCAAAAAATTAATTTCAACATCCACATTTAATCGGTCAAATATGCATGTCTCAAATATTCTTTAATATCAATTAATTATTTAAAACACCACCAAAACCATTTTCTCCAACAATCCCCACATGAGTGAAAATTGAACCTATAAACATACAGACTCGCAGTCAAGTTCAAACGAGACGTTATTGCATCTGGATAAGTAGTTGAAGTTTTGATCCTTCCATAGTCAAACATTACAGAGTACATCGGCAGTCTAGAGGACTCAATGCCTTGAACCATTCCATCTTGGTGTGTATTGAGACATGTATGTTGACACAATAAAATCTCCAAGCTCTTCTTTTGTTCTCACGTTTTTGTCCATTTCGGCTATGGACATCCTTTGAATTCATAAGTGTTTAATATTCAATGATATTTGAAGCGGTTTTTTACCTCACACTTATATAGGTGATCTCTTATCTTGAGTATCCCGTTATACTTTAGGAATCATTAAAAGTCAAAGACTTAACCTATACCACAAACTCACGTTATCCAACACTCGGTGTTGTGCTATTCTAAAGAATGGTCAAATTTTCAAGTGTTTTTAACAACAAACATCCACAACTTAGTATTCCCATTAAACCAAGTTTTTGGAATCTCCAGTCATCGTGGTTGGATTACCACTTTTTCGGTTTTTTATTTTGTAGATTTTAGACTCATTCTTTCTAGCACTTTATTTGATCTCAATTAGCTATTTTCATGAGTGGATCCACTATAATTATAGATCAAGTTTTCATCATACACCTCCAATATTTTAGGGTATATACCTCTGAATCACACCAACTTCAAATCACACACGTCTATGTGATCTAAGTATTAGAGGTAAAGTGTTTCAAACTAATGACAAATGTTGTCATTTCTACTTCCACATATAGCATACTCCTTTAAGGTTATCGATATTAGGAATGTTAATAAAAAAAAATTGTAACTTTTAAATTTATACACCTAAACCTCAAAGTTATAAAATTGGAACACTAAATTTTATCACAAAGAGCTTTTCAATGCTCGGCACTTCTACCTTAGCCAAACACCCCCACACTTTGAGGTATTTGTACATAGGTTTATGCCCCTTCCATATTTCGTAATGAATCTTATCCTTAGTCTTATGTGGAATTTTATTCAAAATATTGTATGTTGACAGAACAGCTTCTTCCCACAAAGTTTGAGGTAAATTTGAGCTGATTAACATTAAGTGTCCGGTTCTTACGTTCTGCAACACCATTTAATTACGGAGTTGTAGTTTGATGTATGATACCACTTTCAGCACATAACTATTCAAACAGGACAACATACTTTCCAACTGAATTATTTTAATTCGACAATTCAGCTGATTCTCCACTTCATTCTTAAAAGCATCTATCGCTTCATCTTTACTATGTAAAAGATATATGTGGCAGAATCTTGTACTTTTTACCATATCTAATTTGCACTAGTATGAATTAAATCTAGAAGACTTGTGTTCTTTCCACCGAAATAAATGACAATTTAGCCATTTTTGCCTCAACACACATTTCACATTTATTTTTAGGTGTAAAACAAAAATCAAATTTCCATAGTCATTTAATGGATTTTGGATTTACATGTCTTAATCACCATAAACTGGAACACTGATTATTACATTTCATTTGTAAAAATCCTAGCCACAACCTAGGAACATTCAAATTTGCCTATCTCATATTTAAATTTATTATACCGACATATCCATGTCGGTAAGTTCATGTTGTGTCACATTGGCACTTGATTGTGCCTTGTCCTTTCCCTTTGTATCGTTTTTCTCTTTCTTGGGCTCAGAATAATCTCGCGACCTGTGGTCAGACTTACCACAATTGTAGCAATTATCACTAAAGGTGTATCTCCCAGCTACAGACTTCTTGTTATCATTATTTGGTCTCTTCCTCCTTATAGAGGTCTAACCGCGTTCCATCAGATTAACTTTCGCCTCTAATAAATCATTATTCCTCTCTAGACCACCTTCATGGATTTGAAGTTTTCCTATGACTTTTTGCAAAGTCATGCTTTTCTTTTTAAGTTTCAGATGACTTTGAAATTCCTCCCAACTTGGAGGTAACTTTTCAATTAATGCAGCTGCTTGAGAAACATCTAACAATATCATTCCTTCTGCAGATATGTCGTGTAGAATCCATTGAAATTCTTGAACTTGTTCAGCAACAAACTTATAGTCTACAATCTTGAAGTTTAAGAATCTCCCAACTAGGCACTTCTTAGTACCCGCATCATCAGCCACATATTTGGTTTCCAAGGAATTCCACATTTTCTTGTCAGTGGTTATTTTCTGGTAGACGTTATATAAAGCATGTACCAGACCTCACAGAATAAAATTATGGGCCAAACATCATGATGCCACCATTTATCGCAGACATCTTCATTTTGTGGATCGTTCTCAACAACCACAGGCGGGTCCTCAGTGACAAACCTCATTATCCTCAAGGTGGTAAGAAAAAACATCATTCTATGCTGCCACCTTTTGAAATTCTTATTTGAGAACTTCTCGGGTCTCTCGATATGGACCATAAAAGGTCTAGAGTCATCAAAGGGGAAAGGGTTCACCACATTGGGATTCGAAGTCTGTGAACTTGGGCAATTACAGTGGGGATAGGAGTAGTGGTGTCCTGGAGAGGACTAGTAGAAACATAAATGGTCCCTTAAATTTTAGGGTCAGAGTTATTATCACCATTCATCATAGCAGAAAATTAAAAAAATTTGCCTTGCAATTGTTGGAATATGACTATAGTGATAATAATTCTTTAAAATAAAGAAAATTACAAGATAAAGAAAAATAAAATAAATCTTCTAGTATCAAGTCAAGGACACTCTTTTCCCGCAAAGCAAAAAATTTCCGGTAGTGCTCATCGGATTAAAATTATGCTCCCAAAGGTAAAACGACACTTTCGGCTTCAAGTATGCAGCACCGCAGAACTTGAAGCTCCGACAGACAGGGGGAACGTATGAACTGAACTGATTCTTAAAGACTATATAATCTATATGCTAGAATGCCGAGGGAGAGAGTGAGAGAGAATTTATGTGTGACGCCAGAAACTATGCACGAAAACTTCTATTTATTATTTTCAAATCAAGAAGATCGAGAATACAACAAATAGGCAAGCCACTTTCTCTAAGGGAAGAAATTGACTTAATAAGAAAGCTTATGAACTTTTTGTTCTTTGCGATGTTGATGTTGCTCTCATCATGTTCTCCCCTTCTGGAAGAATAGGCATCTTATCTGGAAATCGAAGGTACTACTCATTAATTATTTAACTAGTTCTCCCCTTGTGTGATATACAGGTCTGTTGTAGTTGTCTTTTGTAAGAGATTAAGTAAATACACATTTATATATAGTTATCTTAAAATACTTTTACAAGGAGAATGGGGTTGAGGAAGTTGGTAGCAGATAGTACTTCATAGCTTGTGTTGAAAATGTTTGAAATGTGTTGGATTAACTACTGTTTAAGATTTCCAAGATTTTTCTCTCCGTGTATTATTTTAATTGAGTGTGATAGTAGTTAATTTGAAGAGTGTGGCAGTAGATTTTTTTCACTACATGATACTCGCAAAATTCAACCTAATTGACATGATATTCTTCAAGGAGTTGTGGACATGGTGAATAGGGATCCACTAAGTATAGTTTTCATTGTTTTGTGGACATGGAATTACTATTTTCACAATAATTCGACCATCTCATTTAGACATTGTGTAGCTAGAAAAAAGAATCAGTGATTAGCATCTCTCCCCTTAAATCAAATACTTTTATAGTTTTTTTCTTTCTTGAAGATATAAACAATTTACAATAATTCAGGTTGACTACCCTTGCTCCATTCTCCCAATGTACCTGTTCATCATCTTAAATCTTAAAAACTTGAAATAAAACAAAAGAACTCTCAATAGATTAATAATTATGTAAAACATATAAATAGCTGGTTTACACTGCGGATTTAAATTTCTACAGTAAATATCATATTTATCTTCATAAATGTCTCCTTAAGTTTTTCCTCCTGAAACTTTTTGAACTTCTCCCTTTTCTTTTATTTGATTCTCCTCTAATTGTAGCTTTGTCGTCCTATTCTCTCATTTTCTTCTCCAGTCTTGTTATCTTTTCTGTTTTCTCTTGTGTTACTTAATGTGTGTTTTCTCTTTTGTCTTTGTTATTTATACTTCCGATTAATTTGTTGGAGGACTATCTTCTTCATAAGTCTGACGTAGCTATCTCATTCCAGTTCTTGTTGATCACTCCCTTCAATTTTAGTAGCTTCAACTATATTTTTCAGGTCATGGTTGCAAGAACTCCTCCCTTTGACTACATGAAGTATATTTAGGGAACAAATCCTCTTCGATTACATTAGATCCCCTTCATTTACTTAATTTCATCACATCTCCACCATTCATTCTAATCTACGGATCAAAATAGGCCACATCCTCATTCTAATTAAACACCCTGTAGAAAAAAAATCATTGCCATTTGACTTTCTCATTGGAGATTCTTCCGTTTCCACCAATTTAAATTGCAAAATGGAACAATTTTTCTCCCTCTTTTAAGGATATCTTAACTCTCTCATCTTTGAATTTGTTTCGTCAATGCTTGAAATGTTTTCTATCAATGAAAACAATGGCTTCTTTATTGGTGTGCACTTTCTAAGAAGTTACATATTGACTTTTATGAGTTTTTTTCCCTTCAAGCCTCAAGGCTTTGTTAGATTCTTCATGAGAGGCACTTTTGCAAGAAACGATTCATAAGTTCAATTTCTGACTACATTGGGTATCGTCTATTTCAGTTTGGAATTCAAAATTGGACTTGATTCAATTTCTGCATCTTGGGTATCACTTATTTTTGTTTTGGTTGAATAGGGACTCATATTAGGTGATTTACCTCCACTGCGTTTTTTTTATATTCAGATTCGAAGGTGTTGGAATTATGTTTTTTTTTTTTTAATTCGAATTGATTTCCTATTGTTTGTGGGAAAAGAACAGAACGTTTATCTGAGTTTCATTGTGTGCATTGATATCGCGACATCCGTTCAATTATTAAGTTGGTTCATCCAGATTCGTGAATCTGACAAACTATCAATAAAGTGAAAACATGGATTTCTTATTTTTATTAGTAAAATTAAAATGACACGTGGAAAAATCCTCACCGCAAATACTCGTGAATGGTGTAAATATGTTTAAATAGAGGAAATGGAGGAATTTGCTGGGGGGGGGGGGGGGGATTTACTCTCGTATATTTATTAGTATTCATATATTACTATGTCAATCTCACATAAATACTAATCTTTCTTCAAAATAATGTCTAATGCTTTATAATTTCTTGATAACCAGGTTATATTGATGCTCTATTACAAAATAAAAGAACAATTCGAGAGACTTTGTTAGTTCACATAGTGTGAACAAAGTTGTTAAAGGGTGTTAGGGGCTGCAAAAATCAAGGAATCAAGATACATAAGTCGAATATGAACATTATTCAGTCAATTTGCAAAATTGAATCACTCAAAATTTTAATCCCAGTTATTCTATTTTTTTTAAGAATTTATGTCTCTTTTATTTGCACAATCACATATTTAGCAACTGAGTGCTAAGCTAAGCACAAAAAAACATCGCAACCATCTATTGTCTCAAAGTTGTTTATTATTAGATTATTGATTTTTTAAAAAGAATTCAAGAAGATATACTACATCTCTAATATAAAAACAAATTGTGACCATATCAAGAGGAGAAACATATAGAATAAAAAAAATTATCAGCAAAATAAATATATTAATACTAAGAGAGTGGGGTAAAAAGATTACCCAAAAAATTGAAAATGAGTCTAAAGAAGCAAACATGGTAGTAAAACAAATAATACAACCAGCTTAAGAGAACCACATTAGTGATTTATTATTAACCTTGGTTGATTACTCCAATCTGGAAAACTTTCTTTGCTCCAAGATGTTTTACATTCAATCCAACTTTCAATTCCTAAAAAATATTCTTCTTGTCCAGAAACAAATAGAATAATGTCTGCTACCCAGTCATTATCAATTTATTAAAGCATGTTATACACAGAAGATGAGTTCAAACTTATGCTCTGCACGTATTTGGTATAACGTTAGTTAATTTAGAAAATAGAAGAACGAACGAAGCATTATGTAGCAAGAATTTTCATCGTATTAACATTGAGTGAACAAATAGCCATCCAAAATTTTATACTATAGCATAAAATCTAAACTTACTGAGGTATTTTCACAAACATCTTGATTAATAAACACAAAGTAAGTACATGTTGATCCATTCTTTTAACAAACAACTTCATGCACAGTAGCACAAAATCCAGTAGAATATCCCACTTGCTCTTAGAGTACAAATTGATATAAAAATAGAGTAAATTTACCAGGGTCCCATTAGAGGGTCTAGAGTCGTCGACATTAGATTAAGTGCTTTCGTCATTTATCCTGGCTCCAATGATCGTGATTCTTCCTTTAATATTGGCTTCTTTCCATGGAACTGCATCACCATTTTTTTGTTAAATCAAACACTTCTCTAGAACCAATACCTCCCTTTGGTGTTGGTTAAAAATTTCACTCCCAAGTTTTGCCTACTACAGACCAATCAATTACGGAAAAAAAAATTCACATTCATTTTCAATCACATTAACAATGATTGGACAAGTATTCACCCAGGTCTTATATTATTATATCGTAAAAATTAAACTGAGTGAGGATTTTTCACAAACATGTTGATTAGTACACACAATGTAAATATCTATTGTTGTGCCATTACAGGCAGAAGATTTTTTTTTTTTGTTCCAAGAATTGAGAATAGACTGAAGTCATGGGCAAAAGTTTATACCTAAAGTATATCTTCCATATTCAAGTAAATCAAGGAAAGATTGTGGAGAATAATATGTCTATCGAGTCCCACCTTGGTAAATAAAATCCTGTAGAACGCATATATTAAATCATAGTTTGATAAACCGAATATTATAAAAATTGTATTAATGGATGATGATAACATATGTACATTATATTGAACCAACAAATTAATGGGTGATGATAATATATGTATACGAACCTGTTTTCGGCGTGTTATGTTATAAGAAAAGTTTATTCGTCATCTTCATAACCAATTCCAGGTTCCTTCTCCCCTTCTACTGGGATCAATTTCAATTCCTCCACGTCTTCTAGGATTTTGAATTCTTCCCTAAACTATCAATGTTCCTATGGTCTCAATAATTAGTACTAATGCCCGAATCCGCAGATGAATCAACGACCATGCTTTGTACTTCCTCGTTGAAATTCTCCCACAACACATCCATCTACTTTTGCACCTCCAATGTTCTTCTGCGGTGTATCTCAGACTGTATGTGATAGTAAATTAGTAATGAGTAATTATGGGATGATGGAATAGCATGCGGTGCCTCTTCCTCTCCCATTTTTATTAATTAATTAATTTAATGGCTGGTGAATGAAACGTTTGTACCCTCTTCCCCATGTTGCAAATTTAAATTATGACCTGCTTTCGAATTAAGAAGGGAAAACAAATAGATAACTTGAAAAGATTATAATGTCAAATTTGGACACTTGGCAACATATAACTTGGCCACTTGGCAGCATATTAGTAGTACTATTTTGACACATGGCAAAACGTGGAGAACTGCATTCTTCTTTCAATATATAAGATTCATTAATAACTTATTTAATTTTATTTGCGTGTTTTATTTAATTAATTGTATATATGTTTAAATTTGTTGTAGCATCGAAGAAAATCATGATGCGTTTGTCAATCTCCCCAAGCATGAATGTGGAAGGTATGATTGAATCAATATTAATTTTCTATTTAATTTTGTCAATTTTAAATTTTTGTATGTGGGGATTAATTCCTTTATTATTAATTAGTATTTGGTAACCATTTTTAATTTATTTTGTGTTGTGCCTTTATGCAACTACAATCAGGCTACAGAATCAAGAGGTACATAACACTTTTTTTCCTACTATTTATTGTAATGTTTGAATTATGATTTGTAATTAATGCAATTATTTATATGATTCCATTAATTATTTTCAAAAAGTGCAGTACTTACAGAGGGCTCTTGGAAAATTGAAATATGAAGAAGACCGAACTAATTATCAATCAGTTACCAGGTGAAAAATGATGTCAATTTTTAAATTTAGTTTTAATTTTAAAATATGTCAGTAAATGATGCCAACTATTTTCATGTATGTAGCAGTCCGGCTAGCATGGTTGATTCTCAGATTGAGGTGTGTGTTTTTTTCCCTGAAAATTAATTTTTGATAAACTAATCTTTTCGATCTAGAAATTGATTTTGGAGATGATGAAATGCAGGAAATGCAATAAGAATTGGTGAGATACAAGCGCCAACTCGAGGAAATGGAGTGAAAATTGAGGTGGTTACTCTATGGATTTACATCTCCAAAATTTTAATTTTAATTTTGTGGATTGTGATGTAATAAAAAGAAAAAAATTAAAAAAAATTGGGATTTTTGTAGGATATAAGAAGGTGGTCCTTGTGAAATCACAACGTTTTGCGAGGCTGAGTATAGAGAACAAGTGGTTGAAGAAAAACTGAAGCAAATTAAGCTTCGAAAGACAAATTTTATCTTATCACGCCGTCGTTTTTAGATTATTTTCAATTTAATTAATTTCCTAATGCGATGAATAAATTGTCTTCTACTTTTCACCAGCATGTTCTGCAGGACCACCATAACTCCCACGTTCCACAAACTTCACAGGTTAATTTTATCAAATAATTAATTAATTTTCCGACGATTTTCTAAAAGTTTTTATAAGTATAAGGGTGACTTTTTTTCAAAATTTTCGGAGTTTATTCTTACATATATAAAAGGTACAGGTGATGAATTATGCGCCATCAGATCAAATGATTGGCTTCAAGAATTTCAGACACTAGTGTATTGGATTGACTTCCATCAAGAGATCCACGAGTCCAAATCCTCATTTTCTTGGATTCAAATGTTCTTCCTAAGAGGTTATTCCTTTCATTAAACCTCTATATGTATGTATGTATGTATGTATGTGTGTGTATACACTACTTTTTTGAGGGTTAATGGAATGGAGTTCGATGGTGAATTTCTTATATAGTCTAATATCACAAAGAAATATTTGTACATTGTAGATCATATCCAACACAATTAACTACGTAAGAAGATCATGATATGCGTCTTTTGTAAACATAAATACTAGCATATAATTTGTTAGGTTTTCACTTTTCAGAAAGGACTGGTCTTTAGTCTTCACATTGGTATGATATTATTTGTTTTGGATGAAGCACCGGCGGATTTGTATTTTTAGACTTATCCGTAATTCATGTTTGTTTGTGTGCAGGGAGCAGCCTCAGAAGATTGATAATATCCTTCCGTCATCCATAACTCTCGTTAATGCCCCACCGAGCGCGCAACATGTGTATAATCATTTGAGTCCAAGTAGGAGCATCAAAGATGATGTAAAACAACCTGATCAATTTGGGCCGACTATTGATGCCAATCTTTCGCCATGGGCTGAGTTACACCCTACATGTTAATTATTTGTCGATTATATATCAATGTCTTATTGTCACGTCATCTAAGATATTGTTCTCTTATAAGATAATACTGTTTAACCATGTCATATGTATTCGTTCGCTCGTATTTATGAACTTGACTATATATATGGTAGACGACACATTTAGCTTGTAGAGGCATATTGTTGATACAAAAAGAAACTTAACATTGATGAATTTTTGTGTTCAATTTTGACTGGAAATGATCCATTTCCAGCATCACAACCAAGAGAAAGAGCACTCCTTGAACTCTTTCTATCTCAGCTCACACCTGCTGTTATTCAAGATCATCATATTTGAGATAAATGCATTTTTCAAATAAACATCTGTGTATGACTCCGTTGGTATATTAATTGTTGTTTTAAGTTTTCCTGGGATTGTTCTTTTCTTTGTCAATGTTACCAAATGTTTAAAAAAAAACCCACATGTTTTTTGTTTAATTTCTATTTTATTTTTTAGTTGGTGGAGCAGATAAGCGTATAAAAAAATTATAAATTCAACTGTTTTATATTAAAATAAAGTGTACCTAGTATGTATTTAATTTAATGAATAACAATAACATTTTTTCTTATGTTAAGGAATAAATCAATACCGAGTTAAATCAATATTCAATTGATTTATCCGATGGCAAAGGTGAAACAAGTTTAACTTGTTGGGATCATTTTTATATATTAATTGGGAGTTCTGTGTGTTGAGGTGATAATTGAGATTAATTTACTATGTATCAGCTTATGATAAACTTAGATCATATGTGTCGTAATTATATCGAGTTTAAATATTTTTAATGCTTTGAATTACATTGGTTAGACAAATTTATTATTTTTAATGTGTTTGGGATATCTATTTATTTTGCGCTTTTAATTAAAAAAAATTCTTATATAGAGTCGTATTAATTTCCATTTGTACGTAATTAACTTTATTATCAATAAATTCAGTTTCAACCCATTTCTTTTAGTTTTCTAGTCCTCGTGAAGCGCTAATAAATATTTGTATACTTTAAAGTAAAATATGCATTGCATTTTATTTTCTAGGTCTCCGTATGCATGCACCTGATGCATGATGTACTTGTTAGAAACTGGGTATGAATATTTCGAAAAACTGAAAGTGGGAGAAGAGTGAGCACGAAACGAATTCGTGTAAAATCGAGTCTAGGTGAAACCTATGCTCGCAAGATCGAATACGCCCGCACAGTGCTTACGGATTATGCGTACGGATCCCCAAAGGTAAAACGGTTTGTCTATTCAGACCGGTAGCACTACCGAGTATGAATCTCCGGCGAACTAAATCGGAATTTATGAGCTAAACGAGATTTTCTGCAGAGAAAGGAATTCGGAAATTTCTGGGTTCGTAAGTTATTCTGGAAAACTGGACGAAAGGGGGTATATATAGGCGGAATTCCGACCCTTTAGAGGGCTACTGGAGTGGAGTACGTGGTGATCATGGATCACCCACGTTCTGTCGTGGAGAGAAACTGCGTTTCTCAGGATTGGGAAGCAAGAAGGAATATTCCAGATGCTCTGGAGTGTATTAATCAAATTCGTGGTGTATTAATCAAGTTCGTGGGCCGACCCAATTCTAAGTGGGCCAACCGAAATGGGCCGACCCAATTCCATACGGGTCACCCAATCCGATTGGATCCAAAAAGATAATGGGCTATTTCATATTTTTGGTACTCTAAAAATATAGGTATGGCACCAAAGCCCACCCAAAGCCCAATTGCCAATTGCCAAGAACCAAGAACCCCGAACCCCGGCCCGGGCCCGGGCCCGGGCTCGGGCGGGGCGGGTGGCGCGCGCGCGCGCGCGTGTGTGGTCCATGGTTAGGGTCCCCATGTCCCAATTTAGAGAGCATGAATAATTTCCTACTTATATACAAGACAAACTTCTTGTAATTTTCCAATGTGGGATGGAACTTTATTTTCCATTCCCATGGAATTATTCAACACACATGATTAATACTTCAACTTCCCAAATTAATTTCTCACTCACCGGAAATCGGTTTTGAGATATTAAATATACCACGCTTATCTACTCCGCGAGTAGAACAACATCGTTAATTTTATTTTCCCAAAAACTAACGTTTTTACTCCTCAAAAAATTGATCAAAGTAAGGGTATGAACCCTTTACAAAACCAATTTCCAACAATCCCCCACATGAGTGAGAATTGCACCTATACAGAGTCAAGCTTCTTCGTTCAGCTCATGTGAGACCTCATTGCTTCCGGATAAGTAACCAATGGTTTTGAACTTTCCGTAGCCCGGCACCATCGGGTATACCGGCGGCTTAGTGGACATGATGCCTTGAACTAATCCTCCTTAGTGTATACCTTACAGACAGTGCAGACACAAGTCAGTCTCGATTCCGATTTGTTCTCACGTTTTTGTCCATTTTGGCCCTGGACGCCCTTTGTATTCATAAATGTTTGGTCGAAGCGGCCCTCACTTCTCATTTATATAGGTGATCTCCTTTCGAGTATCCCGTCATACTCAGTCCCACATGGACTCATAGGAATCATTAAAAGTCAAAGACTTATCCTTTACCACAACTCACGGGTTCACTAACACTTGACACAGTGCTGTCAGGAATGGTCATGATTTTCAAGTGTTGTACAACTAACATTCACAGCTTAGTTTTCCCTTTTGAACCAAGTTCTTGGGATCTCCAGTCATCATGGTTGGGTTACCACTGTTTCAGTTTTATTTGTGGATTTCAGACCCATTCCCTCTATCAGCTTATTCATTTGATCTCGATTCAAGCTCTTCGTGAGCTGATCCGCTATGTTATCAACTGATCTTACATAATCAATTGTTATTATACCAGTTGAGATCAAATGTCTAACGGAGTTATGTCGACGACGAATATGTCTCGACTTTCCGTTGTACATACTGTTCAAAGCTCTACCAATAGCAGCTTGACAGTCACAATGTATCATTACAGATGATACTGGTTTGTTCCAACAAGGAATATCTTCTAAGAAATTGTGAAGCCATTCAGCTTCTTCACCAGCTTGATCCAAAGCGATGAATTCAGATTCCATTGTGGAACGGACAATACACGTCTGTTTTGTGGATTTCCACGATACTGCAGCTCCTCCAATAGTGAATACATATCCACTAGTCGAGAATGAGTCTTTACTATCGGATATCCAATTAGCATCACTGTACCCTTCAAGTACAGCTGGATGTCGCGTGTAGTGTAGCCCGAAGTCAAGAGTATACTTCAAGTATCTCAAGACCCTTTTCAGAGCTTTCCAATGTTCATGACTTGGATTGCTCGTGTACCTGCTTAGTTTGTTCACAGAACATGCAAGATCTGGACGTGTGCAATTAGTAATGTACATCACGCTTCCAATGATCCTTGCATATTCCAACTGATTCACAGGTTCACCTCTATTTTTCTTCAGATGAACATTTTGTTCAAGTGGAGTTTTAGCAGGTGGATCATCAAATGCATTGAATTTCTTCAAGACTTTCTCAACATAATGAGATTGTGTTAAAGAAATTCCATTTGAGGTTCTTTCAATCTTGATTCCTAGAATCACGTCTGCTAAACCCATATCTTTCATGTCAAAATTTCTCTTTAACATGTTTTTCGTATTAACGATCACATTTGAATTGTTACCTATGATTAACATGTCATCAACATATAGACATACGATAACAAATCCATTTGGTGTATCTTTCACATACACACACTTGTCACATTCGTTAATTCGAAATCCATTTGACAACATAATATTGTCAAATTTCAAATGCCATTGTACTGGAGCTTGTTTAAGTCCATACAACGATCGAACGAGTTTACAAACTTTTTTCTCGTTCCCGGGTACAACATAACCCTCTGGTTGATCCATGTATATTTCAGCATCCATCTCTCCATTAAGAAAAGCAGTCTTTACATCCATTTGATGTATTTCGAGATTATGCAAAGCAGCAATCGCGACAAGTACACGAATGGATGTAATCCTTGTTACCGGAGAGTAGGTGTCAAAGAAATCATGTCCTTCTCTTTGTTTAAAACCCTTTGCTACCAAACGGGCTTTATACTTTTCAATAGATCCATCTGCTTTGTACTTTCTTTTAAGGGTCCATTTACATCCTAAGGTCTTGCAACCTCTAGGGAGGTCAACCAACTCCCATGTATGATTTTGCAGAATTGAATCATATTCACTTTTTATTGCTTCTTTCCAGAGAGACGCATCTGGTCTGGAAAGAGCTTCTTTGATAGTCCTAGGTTCATCTTCTAACACATACGTGATGAAGTCTGGACCATAGGTCTTATCAATTCTAGCTCGTTTACTGCGTCTTGGTGCTTCACTCTGCTGAGTGGAAGGACCTGCAGCTTCACTTGATTCTTCATGAGTTCGTTTATTTGAACTCACTTCTTCTTTGTCCCTACACGGGAACACATTTTCAAAGAACACAGCATTCCTTGATTCTATGGTAGTACCTACTGTCATATCGGGTATCTCTGATTTATGAATCAAGAACCGATAGGCACTACTGTTGAAGGCGTATCCTATAAAGATCCCATCAACTGTCTTAGGTCCGATTTTCACTTGTTTAGGAAGTGGCACTTCAACTTTAGCCAAACACCCCCACACTTTGAGGTATTTGTATGATGGTTTGCGATTTTTCCACAACTCATAAGGTGTCTTATCTTGAGTCTTATGTGGAATTTTATTTAAAATGTGGTTAGCTGACAGAATAGCTTCCCCCCACATGTTCTGAGGTAAACTTGAGCTGATTAACATTGCGTTCATCATCTCTTTCAAAGTTCGATTTTTCCTCTCCGCAATACCATTTGATTGTGGTGAGTAGGGAGCTGTCGTTTGATGTATGATGCCGAATTCGGCACATAATTGTTCAAACGGAGCCACATACTCTCCACCTCTATCACTACGAATTACTTTAATTGTAGTGTTCATTTGATTCTCTACTTCACTTTTATAGTTTTTAAAAGCTTCAATAGCTTCATCTTTACTTCGAAGTAAGTAAACGTAGCAGAATCTTGTGCTATCAACAATAAAAGTAATAAAATACTTTTTTCCACCTCTAGTTTGCACAAATTTTAAATCACATACATCAGTGTGAATTAATTCTAGAGGAGTAGTGTTCCTTTCAACTGACTTAAATGGTAATTTAGTCATTTTTGCTTCTACACAAATTTCACATCTTTTGGATGTGTCTACATTATCAATTTTAAGTAAATCTAAATTTACTAATCGTTTTATAGATTTTAGATTAACATGTCCTAATCTAAAATGCCATAAAGAGGAACACTCAACGATATAAGCAGGAGTAGAAGCATTCTCATTCATAATAGTGTTTTTGCCATCACGGCTTACAGTCATCACAGACATCTTGAAAAGGCCCTTCTCGAGGTAACACTTTCCTAGGAAGATGCCAAACTTGCTAAGTACAACACCGTTTGACTCAAACACTAACTTAAACTGACTACTAACTAAAAGAGACCCCGAAATCAGATTCTTCCGGATGTCCGGGACATGCAGCACGTCCTTCAGTTTCAGCTCCTTTCCCGAAGTCAGTTTGATCACCACCATTCCGACACCAGCCACTTCAGACGAGGCTTGGTTGCCCATGTAGAGCTTTCTCCCTTCAGCAGGAGAATAAGTGGAGAAGGCAGACTTCTCCGAGCAAACGTGGCAAGTGGCACCAGTGTCCACGAACCAACTCTTCTTGTTGTCCACTATGTTGACCTCGGTCACCACAGCGGACATGTCCATCTCCGTAAGCTCACGTTCAGCAACGTTCACGGAGTTCTTCTTCCCCTTGTCCTCTTTCTTGGGCTGACGACAATCAGCTGCCCGATGGTTGGGTTTGCCACAGTTGTAGCACTTCCCGCTGAACTTCTTCGGAGCAGGAGCAGCAGCAACAGCCTTGCCTTTGCCCTTGTCGTCTTGTCGCTTCCTTTTCTTTGATGGTTCGCCTTTCTCCATCAGGTTAGCTTTGGCCTCGATGGAAGCAATCGAGCCCCTCTCCCTCTTGTCCCTCTTCTTGTTATCCTCCTCGATCCGGAGTCGGGTAACAAGGTCCTCCATCGTCACTTGCTTTCACTTGTGCTTGAGGTAGGACTTGAACTCCTTCCAAGATGGAGGGAGTCTGTCAATCACAGTTGCTACCTGAAAGGCTTCAGGCAGCTCCATCCCTTGCACTGCAATGTTATGGAAGATAACTTGCAGCTTCTGCACTTGCTCGACAACAGATTTGTTGTCTTCCATCTTGAAGTCGTACAAGGTGGAGACGACGAACTTGCTAGTTCCCGCGTCTTCAGTCTTGTACTTCTTCTCCAAGGACTCCCATAGAGCTTTGGAAGTCGGGTACTCATCGTACACGTCACAAAGGGCATCAGACAGCCCATTCAGAATGTAGTTCCTGCAAAGATAGTCATCGTGGATCCAAGTATCGTAAGCGATCCTTGTCTCACGAGTAGCATCATCAGCAGGAGCACTCGGACAATCCTCTTTGATAAATTTCACCAAAGAGATGGTGGTCAAATAGAAGTGCATCTTCTTTTGCCACCTTTTAAAATCACTTCCCGAAAACTTTTCGGGTTTCTCCCCTTTTACTACCACCGGCCTAACAGCCCCTTGAAGGGAGGCCTGGTTGGTTGTCAAAAGAGGATTGACACCGGCATTTCCTACAAAAGGATTGCCGCCAGCATTTCCCACGAAGGGATTAGCACTAGAGCTTCCCACGAAGGGATTAGTGCTAGAGGTTCCCACAAAGGGATTGACATTTCCCACGAAGGGATTGCCATTAGCTTTCATCCATTCAGCAAGAATGTCTCCAAAATTTCCAAACTGGAAAGGGGGAATGGTAGTCGGATTACCATCGGCAGTCGAATTCGCAGGTACTGGATTAGAGACATCATTATTAGTTGGTGAGGATATGTCCATCTCGTTATCAGAGTTATGGTTCGACATATTTCAATTTTTCGAAATGAAAGTATATTCGATCTTGCGATTGTTAGAAACTGGGTATGAATATTTCGAAAAACTGAAAGTGGGAGAAGAGTGAGCACGAAACGAATTCGTGTAAAACCGAGTCTAGGTGAAACCTATGCCCGCAAGATCGAATACGCCCGCACAGTGCTTACGGATTATGCGTACGGATCCCCAAAGGTAAAATGGTTTGTCTATTCAGACCGGTAGCACTACCGAGTATGAATCTCCGGCGAACTAAATCGGAATTTATGAGCTAAACGGGATTTTCTGCAGAGAAAGGAATTCGGAAATTTCTGGGTTCGTAAGTTATTCTGGAAAACTGGACGAAAGGGGGTATATATAGGCGGAATTCCGACCCTTTAGAGGGCTGCTGGAGTGGAGTACGTGGTGATCATGGATCACCCACGTTCTGTCGTGGAGAGAAACTGCGTTTCTCAGGATTGGGAAGCAAGAAGGAATATTCCAGATGCTCTGGAGTGTATTAATCAAATTCGTAGTGTATTAATCAAGTTCTTGGGCCGACCCAATTCTAAGTGGGCCAACCGAAATGGGCCGACCCAATTCCATACGGGTCACCCAATCCGATTGGATCCAAAAAGATAATGGGCTATTTCATATTTTTGGTACTCTAAAAATATAGGTATGGCACCAAAGCCCAATTGCCAATTGCCAAGAACCCCGAACCCGGGCCCGAACCCGGGCCCGGGCCCGGGCCCGGGCTCGGGCGGGGCGCGCGCACGCGCGTGTGTGTGGTCCATGGTTAGGGTCCCCATGTCCCAATTTAGAGAGCATGAATAATTTCCTACTTATATACAAGACAAACTTCTTGTAATTTTCCAATGTGGGATGGAACTTTATTTTCCATTCCCATGGAATTATTCAACACACATGATTAATACTTCAACTTCCCAAATTAATTTCTCACTCACCGGAAATCGGTTTTGAGATATTAAATATACCACGCTCATCTACTCCGCGAGTAGAACAACATCGTTAATTTTATTTTCCCAAAAACTAACGTTTTTACTCCTCAAAAAATTGATCAAAGTAAGGGTATGAACCCTTTACAAAGGAACATGTGGGGGGAAGCTATTCTGTCAGCTAACCACATTTTAAATAAAATTCCACTTAAGACTCAAGATAAGACACCTTATGAGTTGTGGAAAAATCACAAACCATCATACAAATACCTCAAAGTGTGGGGGTGTTTGGCTAAAGTTGAAGTGCCACTTCCTAAACAAGTGAAAATCGGACCTAAGACAGTTGATGGGATCTTTATAGGATACGCCTTCAACAGTAGTGCCTATCGGTTCTTGATTCATAAATCAGAGATACCCGATATGACAGTAGGTACTACCATAGAATCAAGGAATGCTGTGTTCTTTGAAAATGTGTTCCCGTGTAGGGACAAAGAAGAAGTGAGTTCAAATAAACGAACTCATGAAGAATCAAGTGAAGCTGCAGGTCCTTCCACTCAGCAGAGTGAAGCACCAAGACGCAGTAAACGAGCTAGAATTGATAAGACCTATGGTCCAGACTTCATCACGTATGTGTTAGAAGATGAACCTAGGACTATCAAAGAAGCTCTTTCCAGACCAGATGCGTCTCTCTGGAAAGAAGCAATAAAAAGTGAATATGATTCAATTCTGCAAAATCATACATGGGAGTTGGTTGACCTCCCTAGAGGTTGCAAGACCTTAGGATGTAAATGGACCCTTAAAAGAAAGTACAAAGCAGATGGATCTATTGAAAAGTATAAAGCCCGTTTGGTAGCAAAGGGTTTTAAACAAAGAGAAGGACATGATTTCTTTGACACCTACTCTCCGGTAACAAGGATTACATCCATTCGTGTACTTGTCGCGATTGCTGCTTTGCATAATCTCGAAATACATCAAATGGATGTAAAGACTGCTTTTCTTAATGGAGAGATGGATGCTGAAATATACATGGATCAACCAGAGGGTTATGTTGTACCCGGGAACGAGAAAAAAGTTTGTAAACTCGTTCGATCGTTGTATGGACTTAAACAAGCTCCAGTACAATGGCATTTGAAATTTGACAATATTATGTTGTCAAATGGATTTCGAATTAACGAATGTGACAAGTGTGTGTATGTGAAAGATACACCAAATGGATTTGTTATCGTATGTCTATATGTTGATGACATGTTAATCATAGGTAACAATTCAAATGTGATCGTTAATACGAAAAACATGTTAAAGAGAAATTTTGACATGAAAGATATGGGTTTAGCAGACGTGATTCTAGGAATCAAGATTGAAAGAACCTCAAATGGAATTTCTTTAACACAATCTCATTATGTTGAGAAAGTCTTGAAGAAATTCAATGCATTTGATGATCCACCTGCTAAAACTCCACTTGAACAAAATGTTCATCTGAAGAAAAATAGAGGTGAACCTGTGAATCAGTTGGAATATGCAAGGATCATTGGAAGCGTGATGTACATTACTAATTGCACACGTCCAGATCTTGCATGTTCTGTGAACAAACTAAGCAGGTACACGAGCAATCCAAGTCATGAACATTGGAAAGCTCTGAAAAGGGTCTTGAGATACTTGAAGTATACTCTTGACTTCGGGCTACACTACACGCGACATCCAGCTGTACTTGAAGGGTACAGTGATGCTAATTGGATATCCGATAGTAAAGACTCATTCTCGACTAGTGGATATGTATTCACTATTGGAGGAGCTGCAGTATCGTGGAAATCCACAAAACAGACGTGTATTGTCCGTTCCACAATGGAATCTGAATTCATCGCTTTGGATCAAGCTGGTGAAGAAGCTGAATGGCTTCACAATTTCTTAGAAGATATTCCTTGTTGGAACAAACCAGTATCATCTGTAATGATACATTGTGACTGTCAAGCTGCTATTGGTAGAGCTTTGAACAGTATGTACAATGGAAAGTCGAGACATATTCGTCGTCGACATAACTCCGTTAGACGTTTGATCTCAACTGGTATAATAACAATTGATTATGTAAGATCAGTTGATAACATAGCGGATCCGCTCACGAAGAGCTTGAATCGAGATCAAATGAATAAGCTGATAGAGGGAATGGGTCTGAAATCCACAAATAAAACTGAAACAGTGGTAACCCAACCATGATGACTGGAGATCCCAAGAACTTGGTTCAAAAGGGAAAACTAAGCTGTGAATGTTAGTTGTACAACACTTGAAAATCATGACCATTCCTGACAGCACTGTGTCAAGTGTTAGTGAACCCGTGAGTTGTGGTAAAGGATAAGTCTTTGACTTTTAATGATTCCTATGAGTCCATGTGGGACTGAGTATGACGGGATACTCGAAAGGAGATCACCTATATAAATGAGAAGTGAGGGCCGCTTCGACCAAACATTTATGAATACAAAGGGCGTCCAGGGCCAAAATGGACAAAAACGTGAGAACAAATCGGAATCGAGACTGACTTGTGTCTGCACTGTCTGTAAGGTATACACTAAGGAGGATTAGTTCAAGGCATCATGTCCACTAAGCCGCCGGTATACCCGATGGTGCCGGGCTACGGAAAGTTCAAAACCATTGGTTACTTATCCGGAAGCAATGAGGTCTCACATGAGCTGAACGAAGAAGCTTGACTCTGTATAGGTGCAATTCTCACTCATGTGGGGGATTGTTGGAAATTGGTTTTGTAAAGGGTTCATACCCTTACTTTGATCAATTTTTTGAGGAGTAAAAACGTTAGTTTTTGGGAAAATAAAATTAACGATGTTGTTCTACTCGCGGAGTAGATAAGCGTGGTATATTTAATATCTCAAAACCGATTTCCGGTGAGTGAGAAATTAATTTGGGAAGTTGAAGTATTAATCATGTGTGTTGAATAATTCCATGGGAATGGAAAATAAAGTTCCATCCCACATTGGAAAATTACAAGAAGTTTGTCTTGTATATAAGTAGGAAATTATTCATGCTCTCTAAATTGGGACATGGGGACCCTAACCATGGACCACACACGCGCGCGCGCGCGCCCCCCGCCCCGCCCGAGCCCGCGCCCGGGCCCGGGCCGGGGTTCGGGGTTCTTGGTTCTTGGTTCTTGGCAATTGGCAATTGGGCTTTGGGTGGGCTTTGGTGCCATACCTATATTTTTAGAGTACCAAAAATATGAAATAGCCCATTATCTTTTTGGATCCAATCGGATTGGGTGACCCGTATGGAATTGGGTCGGCCCATTTCGGTTGGCCCACTTAGAATTGGGTCGGCCCACGAACTTGATTAATACACTACGAATTTGATTAATACACTCCAGAGCATCTGGAATATTCCTTCTTGCTTCCCAATCCTGAGAAACGCAGTTTCTCTCCACGACAGAACGTGGGTGATCCATGATCACCACGTACTCCACTCCAGCAGCCCTCTAAAGGGTCGGAATTCCGCCTATATATACCCCCTTTCGTCCAGTTTTCCAGAATAACTTACGAACCCAGAAATTTCCGAATTCCTTTCTCTGCAGAAAATCTCGTTTAGCTCATAAATTCCGATTTAGTTCGCCGGAGATTCATACTCGGTAGTGCTACCGGTCTGAATAGACAAACCGTTTTACCTTTGGGGATCCGTACGCATAATCCGTAAGCACTGTGCGGGCGTATTCGATCTTGCGGGCATAGGTTTCACCTAGACTCGGTTTTACACGAATTCGTTTCGTGCTCACTCTTCTCCCACTTTCAGTTTTTCGAAATATTCATACCCAGTTTCTAACAATTTCTGAGGTAAACCTGAGCTGATTAACATTGCGTTCATCATCTCTTTCAAAGTTCGGTTTTTCCTCTCCGCAATACCATTTGATTGTGGTGAGTAGGGAGCTGTCGTTTGATGTATGATGCCGAATTCGGCACATAATTGTTCAAACGGAGCCACATACTCTCCACCTCTATCACTACGAATTGCTTTAATTGTAGTGTTCATTTGATTCTCTACTTCACTTTTATAGTTTTTAAAAGCTTCAATAGCTTCATCTTTACTTCGAAGTAAGTAAACGTAGCAGAATCTTGTGCTGTCATCAATAAAAGTAATAAAATACTTTTTTCCACCTCTAGTTTGCACAAATTTTAAATCACATACATCAGTGTGAATTAATTCTAGAGGAGTAGTGTTCCTTTCAACTGACTTAAATGGTAATTTAGTCATTTTTGCTTCTACACAAATTTCACATCTTTTGGATGTGTCTACATTATCAATTTTAAGTAAATCTAAATTTACTAATCGTTTTATAGATTTTAGATTAACATGTCCTAATCTAAAATGCCATAAAGAGGAACACTCAACGATATAAGCAGAAGTAGAAGCATTCTCATTCATAATAGTGTTTTTGCCATCACGGCTTACAGTCATCACAGACATCTTGAAAAGGCCCTTCTCGAGGTAACCCTTTCCTAGGAAGATGCCAAACTTGCTAAGTACAACACCGTTTGACTCAAACACTAACTTAAACTGACTACTAACTAAAAGAGACCCCGAAATCAGATTCTTCCGGATGTCCGGGACATGCAGCACGTCCTTCAGTTTCAGCTCCTTTCCCGAAGTCAGTTTGATCACCACCATTCCGACACCAGCCACTTCAGACGAGGCTTGGTTGTCCATGTAGAGCTTTCTCCCTTCAGCAGGAGAATAAGTGGAGAAGGCAGACTTCTCCGAGCAAACGTGGCAAGTGGCACCAGTGTCCACGAACCAACTCTTCTTGTTGTCCACTATGTTGACCTCGGTCACCACAGCGGACATGTCCATCTCCGTAAGCTCACGTTCAGCAACGTTCACGGAGTTCTTCTTTCTCCCTTGCACTGCAATGTTATGGAAGATAACTTGCAGCTTCTGCACTTGCTCGACAACAGATTTGTTGTCCATCTTGAAGTCGTACAAGGTGGAGACGACGAACTTGCTAGTTCCCGCGTCTTCAGTCTTGTACTTCTTCTCCAAGGACTCCCATAGAGCTTTGGAAGTCGGGTACTCATCGTACACGTCACAAAGGGCATCAGACAGCCCATTCAGAATGTAGTTCCTGCAAAGATAGTCATCGTGGATCCAAGTATCGTAAGCGGTCCTTGTCTCACGAGTAGCATCATCAGCAGGAGCACTCGGACAATCCTCTTTGATAAATTTCATCAAAGAGATGGTGGTCAAATAGAAGTGCATCTTCTTTTGCCACCTTTTAAAATCACTTCCCGAAAACTTTTCGGGTTTCTCCCCTTTTACTACCACCGGCCTAACAGCCCCTTGAAGGGAGGCCTGGTTGGTTGTCAAAAGAGGATTGACACCGGCATTTCCTACAAAAGGATTGCCGCCAGCATTTCCCACATTTTTCAATATAAACAATTTTAATTGAGTGAGAACATCATACACCAAGTACACAAGAGACTTACTCATTTTATAAACCTACAATAAATTTATTCACATAGTTTTATTGAAATATATATTTATTGCATTATATAGTTAAATATATGACAATATATTTATTATATATTTTTGACAGAAAAAGAACTTCATATATATATACGACAATATATTTATTATATAAAATAATATGTTATTTTATATATATGTGTGTGTGTTTTTTTATTAGGGTGTAAATTTAACATTTTGCGAGCATCACAGGTAACATAGTACATGATCTCATCCAGTAATATATTCATGAAAATTTACATCCTGATATCCAATTGAGGTGACATTTGATTTTTAAATTTTCATAAAAATGAAAATAAGATCAAATATATAATAATTTATATAGTTAATGAAAAAAAAATCCACAACACTCTTACCCTATTTAATAAGATAGCCATCATCCCATTAATTATATTATTTCGTTCTTATATTTATTCCTTTACATATGCCATCCAATTTTTTTTTTTTAAATTATTTTTAAGAATAATGTCAATCCAAGACCTGAAAGATGGTAAAACTATCAATTTAAAACCTAAAAGAATTTTCCTATTGATTCAGGTTCTGAAAAATAAAAAACTATCAATCCAGGACCTATAAGATATAATCTATCAATTTAAGACTAAAAAAGATTAAGACTATATGTTTGACATATAATAGTTTATTTATTCTTATTTTATTTATATACATTATTATTTTTTCATTAATTCTTTTGTTTCTAATTTTTTCAATCACATGAAATTAATATATATTTATATTTTTAGAAACATGATTTATAAAAATATTATCGGATAATGAAAAATTATTAAAGACCAAACACGGTCTTAAAATGAGTAAATCCTAAATTAATATTTTTTCATCTTTTAGATCCTGATCGATAGTTTTTGATCTTTCAGACCTTGAATCAATAAGAAAAATCTTTCATGCCTTAAATTGATCATTTTACTATCTTTCAAATCCTGAATTGATAAAATTTCTTATTTTTAAAATTAGAACACAACACTTGTAAATTGTAGTAATATAACTATTACAGAGACAATTATTTAGTTAATACTCTCCATTGTTCCTGAAAAATAGTTTTGGTTGCCTTATTAGATCGTTTCCAAAAAATGATCATATTACCTAAAATGAAAATAATAAATTTTATCTACAATTTTCAACATAATCACATACATTTTTAAAATAATTTATTTTGTACTTAATGTGATACACTATTCTTACTTTTTATATATTATATCAATTTTTTTAATAACTTTGTAAAAAATAACAAGACTAATTTTTTTAGGATGGAGGGAGTATCCAAGGCAAAAAATAACACACAAAAAAAAAAAAAAATTCATTTTCACTCTTGTTGAACAAACAAAACAAGCACATCTGGATCTGTGAGAGCAACGTTGCGGGTGTCTCGTGAGATATGGTGGTTTGTAGAATAAAATTACAATTAGTGACTCAGGTTATATTTATTTTTATTCCAATTTTATTTACTCTATTACTAATAATGGAGCCCTAACCCATTCACATTTCAAGTGAGAAACAATATGATTAAAATATTAACTAATTTGATTTGACGCAATAAGTAACAGTATCAATTTTACGAGACGGAATTGCAATTAATAACTTGGTCTATTTTATTATTTTGAAATATTGGTTAATATAGAGTATTTGATTTAAACATTAATTAATTGAACCAGCCATTTCATCTCAAGGGATGTGAATATTATATTTGTGCATTAATTAAAGTTTCAATACCGTTTGCCTAGCACTTACACAAATCTTAATAACTTACCGATTAATAATTGAATAAATGGTAGGATCTCAAATGCATCTTCCATAAATAATAATGAAATAAAATCATCCCATCTGTAGACTACTTGTATACCCCATTTAGTTTGTATTATATGAAAATAGTTCATGATAAATTTGTTATAAAATTATATTAAAGTTTTGATAATTTCATAAAAAAAATTATCAATACTTTAAAACAATTTAATGATAAACTTATTATAAACTATTTTCATATAAAACTTGCTCATTTTTTTTATCCCATTTAAAACAATTAGATCATGACTCAATAATCCAATTGGTTATTCAACTCATTTGTTCGTCCTGCTACATTTACTTATCACATAAATGTAGATCTCAAATATATGATTGTAAAATTAATTACTATGCTATTCAACTTTAAAAAAGTTGATTATGATAAAAAAAATATGGACTCTACTATAGAAGATTTCTCATGAATTATTAACACATTTTAATGAAGAAAGCTCATGGATTCTTTACTGATCGAACAAGACAAATAATTTTTTCAAAAAACCGCATAAAGACAAAATATAAAAATTTACTCTCGATCTATATTACTATAATAGCAAATATGTGTTATTGTAAGTATATATGTATATATATATGTTATTGTAAAAAAAAAAAAATAACACACTCTTATCATTTCATAATACATATAAAATATTGAAAACTGTATTACTAATAGCTATATGGATACAAAGATGTTATTATAAATAGGATTGTTCATGGAGTTCGGAGATTATCGAATCTGTATCAAAATTAATACTGAAAAAGAACCGAATCTAAGAAATTGTGGATTTTTTTTTTACTTTAACCATACCAAAATCGAACCGAATAACTGAATTAAATATGTATTAAATATAATTTTTTTTTCTTTTGTTTATCAAACATTGTTATTGAATTCAAGTATATCTCCATTTCAAAATACAAACACTATGGCTATGTTCTTTTTGAGTTTTAAAATTCTGGATTTGAATTTTGGAATCTAAAACCATTTTAGTTTGAATTTTAAAATTAGGTTTTTGAAATCCTAGGCCTACAACCCTATAAATAATCTGTACAACACTCCTTTACTTTTACATAATAAAGTTAAAACCTACCCTACTTAAAACAAAAAAAGAACACAAATTTTAAAAACCCCATGGATTACAAAAACCATAGGTTTTAAAAAACCACTTAAAACCCAAAAAGAACATTGCCTATATTATTTATCTTATTAAGTTCTTAAAGCGTAATTTATGTTTAGGTGTATATCAAAATTATTTAAAATTATTTTTTATTCTTTTAATTTCATTGTTCACGTATATTCATTTCTTACAAAACACATATATAGTGTACCCTATGTCAGGAATTACGATCAACGTGATTTTAACATTGCACTTTCGATTCACAAGATATTTCAAAAGTTTTTTTTTTAATATATAGTTTATATACAGTATTTTAAATACTCTATTGATGGTGATTTGCGTTAATATTTTAATCATCCATTATCATATAATGTGTTGTATTTGAGGTTGTAATGAATATGTTTGATTATGGTTAAATTTGTGTAGTATTTGTGTGAGTGTAGATGCATCAATATTTTTTTAAAAAAATTAATTAAAAAAGAGGAGAGAATGCTAAAAAAGGGGTAAAAATATATTTCTCCGCTCCGCTGTAACAAAAAATCCGCTCCAATTCATACAAAAAATAAAATATTTGTACCGCACCGTACCAAAATTTTGGCACGGACACACGAATTTTAAAATAACCAAACTTCGGTACAAACATGAATATTTTCAAATATCCATTTTGATCCGTACCGTTAACAACCCTAATTGTAAAGGAGAATTGTGAGTCACTATATGAACAAAATGCCACATTCTCTATTTATTCTGCTTTTCCACCTGTCTAGTCTACAATTTATTACTCCCCCTGTCCAATTTTACTAGTCCTCTTTTTTGGACTGTTATTTTTTGTGGGATAAAAATATTTTTAGTGTCATAACTTTTTACTTTTTTTGAAATGGTCCCGAAAAAGATAAAAGTGCAAATTCAGTCCCAATTTTTTCTGTATTGTACAATTTACATCCCAAATTTCGCCGAATTGATAAAATACAATAGTTTTTTTGACATGAGCTCGACACATGCATGTTCAATTTGAATATTTTCGGTGAATATTCATTTTTAAAATGTAAATCGAACTTGAATAACCCTAGAAATCCTTCTCCAATTTTTTTTTTTTTGGCCATAACGTCAAAATCCTTCCCAAATACAATTTTCCAAAACATAAAAACTATTTATTAATAACCTAATCTGTAACGCCCCGAACCCAATATATATTAATTATATCGAATTCGAAGTGTTATTGTGATCAAAAGTCCGAACTATAAATTTTTTGAAGGAAATATAACGGAAATGAGAGATGATGAGTTTTATACAGCGGAAGAAATGAATAGAATAATTTTAATAAGTATCTCTCACATATATATGTGTACATAAGACATAGTATTAACAGAATGTTTTGTTTAAGTGGGGAACTCCGTGTCATCTCTATTACTGTCCTTGCTCCACGAAATCATAATCTGCAAGGGGTTAGGAAAATGGGGCGTGAGAATTGAATTCTCACATATGGGTGATTTGCAACATCATGGGATTGGTAAATCCGAAATATATTAAGTTATACTCGTTAATAAAGTATTTAATTTATTTAAGCAGTTGATATATAAACAAGATTACAATATTTTATAGAAGGAAACAATTCATATAATGATTCATCGGCATTTAAGCATATTTCACATGGTGTAATTGAAATAACACAAGTTGGTTCACGCTGGGGCAGAGCCCAAAACATAATCACGTATTGTCACAAACTGTCAAACCATATTCGTACGATCATTCCACTTCCAACAAAGTTACTCTTTTCAACTCCAACCATCAACAACCTTGATTCTGAGGGCGTCCAACGACAGCGTCCCCGGAGACCGGAAAATAATCAACAACCTTGATTCCGAGGGCGTCCAACGACAGCGTCCCCGGAGGTCGGAAAATAAATACCCACATCACAATTCCGTACTTACCGACTTTCCATAAAACTGATACAACAAACTTCACTGAGAAAAATACTTGATTGACAACAGAACTGATTCATGCTCACGTAAGGTGTTTACTCATGCAGTGATTATCGATTCACAAAACAACAGGCTAATATATAACATATATAGTTATATCACATAATCCAAACAGTTATATAGATAGGTGTTACATTTATGTTGGATTAGATATTTTTTATTTGATTTAATCGAGTTCAGGAAATACCGGCACGACGTTATTATTAGCAAATCAATCAACAGATCATCACCCACCTGTTAACTCCGGGTCCCGTGAATGATGTACAAACAGATGGTCAGAAACCTCGTGCGCATTCCAACTAGTACCGAATCCTAGTAGGAAACCATTTGATTAAAAGTTGACCTTTGAAAACGTTTAAGAAAACTTGAGAGTTTGTGTTACGAGAATCGAGAAAGTTGTGGTCTTGTAAACTCAAAAAGGACTTGCTTAAGGGTCACACCCTATTTTGGTAAATACACCACTTCTAGAAAGGTAAGTGTATTTAGAGAGTGTATTTACTAGTATACTTGTGGTATGACTATTTGGATTACTACAAAAACAATCTTTTGATAAGTACACCCCTTTTTAAGAGGAGGTGTATTAGGGGGGTGTATTTACTAAATTCAGTGGTGTAACAGGGGGTGTATTTACTAAATTTAGTGGTGTAACATGGGGGTGTATTTACTGAATTCAGTGGTGTCCTTAATAAAGGCCCTTTAAGGGAAAAAAAAATAAAAGTATAAGAATTTATATTTTATAAAAACCTCTTATTAAAACTTATTAATAACTTTATTTTTCTAAGAAATTTATATTATAACTAATATAGTTTATAAAAAGTATTTTTCTTTTCTAACTTTAGTAACACTTCTAAAATTGATTTGTAATACTTCTAAAACAAAAGAATTATACTATTTTCTACCTTTTTCATTTGTTTACTACATTTTGAATATTAAACGACTTATCTTTTCGTTCCTAATTCTCTAACAGTCGCACAAGGGGAAGACGAGTTTCCCTTTGTCTCCAAAAACTCAACTAATATTACTAACAACTAATTTCATCACCATATCATCAGCTAACCAAACCAAACTAATTCATCCATTCACTAATACCCTCCAACTAAAACAACAATACTAAACAGCTAAACCAACAATACTAAACAACTAATTCAACAATATTAATCAACAAACCCAATACTACTAAGCCTAACAACTAACACTAAATAACAATTTCAATAATATTAATACCAACAACATCGAAATCCATCTATAAGCTCACAGGCTTCAAATCCAAAAACTATTATTCTAAACTTACAAAATCTCACCAACGAACTAAAATTGAACAATTTCTATCTCAAACACTACGAAAATTAAAGAGAAAAGACTAGCAATCTTACGAGTTCCAAACCGGGCAGCCTAACGGCGTCGTTCGGGGATTCGGGAAAATGAATCGAACAGCCTAACGGCGTCGTTCGAGGTCTCCAAAAATTCCGGCAACATCAAATCGTCATCTTGATCGGAAATTAAATACGAAAGAATAGAATTATATAACGAAATCGGTTTTTGATGGCTTATAATTGAAAGGGGGCTTTTTAACTAATACTTACTGGAAAAGAAGAAAGAAAGAGGCGACGCTGCTTTGCGAGAGTCGCACGGCGGCTGGAGAGGCGCGACGGCGGCGCTGGGCACGGCGGTGAGCGGCGGTGCTCGGAGCTGAGGCGAGGCGGCCGTGGCTGGTGCCGTGCAAAGAGGACGGCGGCGCTTCGGAGCTGGGACAGAGGCGCGACGGCGTCGCTTGGTGGTGGTGACTTCGGGTCGCCGGAAAAGAAAGAAGGAGGAGGGAGGAGGGAGGAGGGAGGCGTGCGGCTAGAGGCGGAGCACGGCGGTGCTTCGGTTCCGTGCGGCGGTGCTGGGACCGAGAGGCGAGACAGCGGAAGAGGCGGCCGGCGGAGGGCGGCGTTCGCGAAGGGGAAGGGGGCGACGGCGGTTGGAGGCGGAAAGGAGGAAGAAGACGCGAGAGAGAAAGAGAGTTTGTAGAGAGAGGGAGGAGTGTTTGAGAGAGAGAGAAAATGAAATGGGTATGCGTATGCGGTTTATGGCTGCTGAGGAAAGAAGAAGATGTTTAATTGGAATTTTAATTCTTAATGAATTATTTTAAAAGGAAAGAAATAATATGTGGTAGGGATTTAATACTTTAATTAATTTAATTAAAAAAGGAAAGTAATTTATGTGGTTAAGAATTAATCCCCTTTAATTCTGATATTTTCGATCCCAATTGATACGGTTTAGGGATCGTTTGGTTCACGAGTTTAATCCCGATTTGAGAATTAATACAGTTTTAAGATTCAATTAATATTTTACTGTATTTTAATTATTCTCAATAAATTATACGGATCGAAATCCTTAATTTAATTTGAGTATTTAATTTCTTGTAATCCTTTATTCGATTTGAAAGATTCGATTCTTTCTACGAATTTAGGAATTTGTAAAAATGGTATATATTTAAATTACACAAAAGCACACAAAATATTAAAATAAAAAGAAACAAAGATAAGAAAATAAAATAAGGGTTATAGGAATATTAAAAGGTATAAAACGGGACGGGGTATTACATAATCAACATGTTTGTTTAAGTTGAACGCTCACGTGCACGGCACATGTCAAAAAACAATGAGTTTTTTGTCGATTCCAGCGAATTTGGGATGTAAATTGTACAATTTGGGACTAAATTTGTACATTTATCTTTTTGGGGACTATTTAAAAAAAAGTAAAAAATTATGGGACTAGAAATGTTTCTATCCCTATTTTTTGTCATATGTTGGATGGTATTACGGGATATTGTGAGACCCATTTATGAATAAAGTGATTGTTTATAGAAAATATACCATAAGTTTCTCCAACATAAGATAAAAAAATAAGACTAATAAAATTGGATGGAAAAAATATAATTTGTTGACAGTGAAATATTTTATATAAGTGTTTGCGAAAGAAAAAAAAAATTATTCAAAGTATAACATAATAGTAGTAACTAGTATAAAACTCGCGTATCATGCGGGATTGAAGATAACATTTTATATTATTTATAAATAAAATGTGTGACAGTAATATAATAACTATTATTATATGTAAAAATACTTTACATTAACTCTTTCAATTCGTTTTATAATAATTTGTACCCATCATAATTCCTAAAAACTAATCGGTTCGTAATAATTTTTTAGCAGTAAGGTTGGTAAAGAAATAGTGGTGGTGGAGGCATTGGCTAAGGGAGAAAAACTTGCAAAACAGCGAAGAAGATGGAAGAGAGCGTAAAAATAAAATGTAGAAACCAGCAATACCGCAATAGTAGGAGTCAATGGATAAAATTAAAAATTTTAAATTTTATGAGCATAGCTAACTATATATAAAATAAAATAAATCAATTTAAAAAGACTGTATAAAAATAGGCGAACTCATGAAAATGTAGGATTTCAAAAAGAAGAGATATTAAGCATGTTAGAGCGAATGAATAAAGTTAAAAATTTAAATTTTATGATCATAACTAATTATATATAAAATAAAATAAATCAATTTAAAAAAAAACTGTATAAAAATAGGTGGACTCATGAAAAATGTAGGATTTCAAAAAGAAGAGATATTAAGCATGCTAGAGCGAATGAATAAAGTTAAAAATTTAAATTTTATGAGCATAACTAACTATAAAATAAAATAAACCAATTTAAAAAAATCGTATAAAAATAGGTGGACTCATGAAAACGTAGGAGATATTAAACATGCCACATAGAAAATAGAAAGAGGTATGATAATATTAATGTTTAAATAAATAATGAACAAAAAATATCCACCAATTTGATTTCACCGCTTGAATTTTTGGATCTTTTTTTCAATATTTTTAATGAAGAAATCTAAAATTGGAACCGAATAAAGTAACCGGGAAAACCACGAAGCTCGAATTGCGAAACTCTCAAATTTCAAAACTTTTCGCTCCGTACAACCCTAATTTGTGGAGCGCTCAATAACCCACCTTAATTAAAATCAAATTCCACCAAAACCAGATTTTCCATTAATTCATTTCCCTCCCTCAAAATATTTGAACTCATCTTCAATGGCGCTTCTCACATTCCCTTTATACTGTATTCCACCCACTCTCATTTCCAACAAACGGAGCACCCTCTATCTCTATCTCTCCCTCTCTTCCTCTCCCTCTCTTCAGTTCTGTTGGACTCTGCTCTGCAATGGAAACCCAAGAAAACTGCATTAGACTCACGCGCTTGGCGGCCAGGAAGAGAGCTGCGGAAGAGGCAACGAACCAGAACATCAAGAGGAAGAGAGTGGTGTTGGGTGAGATTCAAAATGTATTGGGCTATGATGAGGATTTGAAGACTGGAGTTGTAGTCGATGAGAAGAAAAATAAGGCCAAGAGAAATGTGAAAAAGGGGATTGCCCGTGTGAAGGAAGAAAAGGCTTCTGCCATTGATGTGGAATCGGAAGACCCGCAGTTGTGCGGAGCTTATGCATCTGATATATATGACTATCTTCGTAATATGGAGGTAGGTTTCATTTGAATTGATTTCTATTGTGCGATTTGTTGGTGGTTTTAATTTAGTTGATAGTATTTTTTTCTAATACTGATGATCAGTGAAGAATAACTTCGAAAGTGATGCTGGTAATTTAGTTTCGACGTACTGTTTCTGGATTTTGATTGTGCTCTTGAAGAAATGTGAATATTAGGTTTTTGATTTCTAACTGGATTTAGGGTTTGTATCTTCAAATATAATCCTCTGAAATCAGTTTTCCAAATTGGAGTATGCGCTTGAGAAATGTGAATAATAGGTTTAGTTTCTACCTGGATCTATGGTTTGCATCTTCAAATATAATCTTCTGAAATCAGTTTTCAGAATTGATATAGGCACATGAAAAATTGTGAATAAAAGGTTTAATTTCTAACTGGATTTGGGTTTGTATCTTCAAATGCAATCCTCTGAAATTGGTTTTCTAAATTGATACATAAATCAAGTGTATGGTTTTTGTCTTTTGCTGGATGGGAATTTTAGCTTTGAGGTCATAATAGATCTGAATTTATGGTACAGATGGAGGCTAAGAGAAGGCCATTGCCAGATTACCTAGAGAAAGTTCAGAAAGATGTGAGTTCGAACATGAGAGGTGTCTTAATCGATTGGTTAGTAGAGGTTGCAGAAGAGTACAAGCTTCAATCGGATACGCTGTATCTTACAATATCCTACATTGACAGATTCTTATCAAAGAATGTTATTGATAGGAAACGACTTCAGCTTCTCGGTGTTTCCTCAATGCTCATTGCCTCGTAAGAACCATATCATAAGCATTGAATCTCTTAATCTTGCGAAATATTTTGCGCTAAATTGTTAAATGTGGTTGTGATTTGCAGGAAATATGAGGAGATTAGTCCTCCACACGTCGAAGACTTCTGTTACATCACTGATAACACATATACTAAGGAAGATGTGGTGAAGATGGAGGCCGATGTGCTCAAATCTCTTGATTTTGAAATGGGAAATCCTACCGTGAAGTCATTTCTCAGGTGAAAATTGGTTGATGTTTATTTTTTTGTTATGATCAGTTGTTGTGTTCTTAGTTTGTTTGGCTAATTGGGCTAAATGGGCTTCTGTTTTCTTGTTGGAATTGCAGACGGTTTACCAAAGTTGCTCAAGAAGATGATAATGAGGTGAATTTCAATTTATGCTTAACTTGCTTAATTGCTTGTGTGTTATTCTTAAGTTCAAAAAATTAAGTGGTTTTGATGCTTACATTGTGTAATTCGTCTTCCACAGAGTTGTAATTTGCAATTGGAGTTCTTGGGTTGCTACTTAGGAGAGTTAAGTTTGGTGGATTACGATTGTCTGAAATTCTTGCCTTCGGTGGTAGCTGCTTCAGTCGTATTCCTTTCAAGATTCACATTACAACCAAAGCTACATCCTTGGGTAAAAAGCAGATGACTTTTAGAACGTGTTAAAAGTAATTCAATTTGATCAATTTTTTTTTTACCTAACTAAATGTTGTGTTCTTGCAGAATCGAGCTCTGGAACAATATACAAGGAACAAAGCAGCAGATTTGAAAGAATGTGTAGGCATTCTTCATGAGTTGCAAACGAGCAAACGAGCAAGTGCTTTAGATGCAGTAAGAGAGAAATACAATCTACCCAAGGTTTGTATATTTTCATCCATGATTGCTGCTCTTTTATAGCTGGTTACTTTTGCCTGTCTAAAATTGGGAATGGTTCTTCTTGCAACAGTTCAAATGTGTGTCAGCATTGTCTTCTCCTTCGGAGATTCCAGAATCCTTCTTCGAAGACATCAAAGACTCGTTCTAAAAGACGAATGGCAAGACAACAAAGACGAGAAGCAAGACATCAAAATCTATTATAGTGCACATATAGCTATCAGATTAGATTACTGATCTTGCTTACAATTTTCGTTAAAATTTGGACATGTATGGTTATATACATTGACCTCCTTTCTTGTATCCTGATTGGATAGGACCGGTTATGCAATTAATAGAATGTTGGATATTTACTTATACAAGCAACCATAGGGGTCTGCAAATTTTCCTTCATCAGCAGCAATGTGATGCAAATTTCTTCATATTGCTAGTCTTTTATGTTGATATTTGACTGAAATTTTCAATATAGGTTTTCGATTACAGAAATCAACCTCGTGCTTTTATTCCTTTAACAAATGAGGAGTTAATAAAAAATTGGTAGTACACTAAAATAAGCATATTTTAAATTTGGAGTTTGAATCATACGATGATCATATAGTTCTTAAATAAATATGAAAATGAATTTTACGTGAGAAAATAAAAAATCAAATTACTATATATTGATAGTAAAATTGTAAAGTATGAAATGCCACATAAAATGCCTAACAAATTTATAGAGTGCTAAAAAATTTAAGGAAAAAATACAAAATAGTTAAAAAAAGTGGCACTAATTATAAATTTGTGCTTTGCAATTTTTTTATATTCCTATGCAAAAGAATAATAAAAAATTGTGCATCTGTTCAATTTTTTTTGAACAAATTTGTAGTTATGATCACTTTTTTGAACCAATACATAAATGCCTCAAAATTTAATTAGTAGTAAGTTTTATACTTTCACAAATTCTTGTATGCATCTAAGTACAAAACATGCACTTGAGTGCACACAAAAATCACTCATATAATGAGGACTTCATTATTTTTATTTTTCAAGTTATTGTTGAAATTATCATAGAAGAAGTCTTGAATTTTTTTATCCCCGGCTGATATTAATCAAAGTGCAAAATAAAAGCAAAATCGAAACAAATATCTCACTCAAATAAACACCACAAAATTCACACGTTACAAATTGAACCACACTGCGCAAGATTCGGCTCAAATGAGAAAAAATCTGGAATGACATCACCTCTTCTTTTTTTTTTTTTTTATATTCCATTTTGTGTTTACTCTTTAGTTTATTAATATTTATAATGTTATAAAATATAATTTTTTTTTGTATAATAATAATCATGGCAACATGTGTAAAAAATTCAGGAAGCGAAACATATCATGAAAAAAGAGGCAACTAAGAATGGAACTAAAAAAACTAAGAATTCACAAATTATAAGCAATTATGATAACTCTGAATAAAAGGATATGTTTCGAATAACCTCGGTGCTTAAATAACCACAATCACCGACTTTACTTTGGTGTTTCATCTTATATTTCGTCATCCAATGCATATCATGTGTTGTTAATTATAATTTGTGAGGTCATTTATTAGTTATTACACGTCATATACTAAAAACGGTGAAAAACGAGATGGAACACCAAAATGTAAAAGGAGATCCATATCAAAACCATCCACCATATACATATTAATATAGTATTGAAATACCTATATTTAAGAAAAAAAAAAACTCGATACTGAAATTTGCAAATTTCTATAATTTAACAAAAAAAAGTAAAAAAACCTAAAGAAACCCGATAGTATACATAAAACAAAAACCATAGAACATTGTATTGTATATGCTCCAGGTTCTTTAAGGACATTCACAGTAGATTAAGCCTACACTAAGTCAACATCATAGAAACCTAATTGCTGTAGCTAAAACTAATTTAAGGGTTTAGGGCAATGAATGCACAAATGAATTCTCTACTCTCTCCTCTCTACATTCGAAAGTCCAGCACGCATACCACGTTGTTCGAGAAACAAGCTGCAATCTTATCACCTTCCTTGTTCCAGCAAACTTCAAAGATCCCACCATGTCCTGTGAATGTTTTCACAATCTTGGCTTCTTTCACAGACCATACATGCAAACATTTGTCCAGTGATCCACTAGCCAAATACTCCCCATTTGGGCTAAACGCAACCGAATAAACGGGCTCCCTAGATTTCATTGTTTAACAGAAGAAATGTGAATACAAGATCATTAATTAAATGCCTAATGTTCTTATGGGTGAAGAAGATAGTAGAGGCCCAATACCTGTGTCCAGTTAAGCTGTGCAGAAGATTTCCGGCGTCTACATCCCACAGCTTTATAGTTGAGTCAAAGGAAGCACTGTAGGAGAAGAAGAATGAGAGTAAGCTAACTAGAGCAAGGCTTACAAATTTATAAAACTGCTTCTTTGAATATAAAGATGAAATTTAAAATCACAATGTTGAACATATAATACAGGCCTCTCTCTCCAGGAGGGTTGAGAGGTCATCTAAAAAGAAGCTGACATCCACTCTAGTAGGAAATGGAGAAAATAAGACTGGACAATAATTCAATTATTATTTCTCAGATAAATCACCTTGCTAGCACCAGCTGCAGATTAGGGTTGTTAGTCCCGGTCCCAGTTGGACTCCATCTCACAGTGTATATCTCCTGAAAATTTTGATGTATGCGTTAGCAACTCCAGCCCATAAACTTAAGTGGGAAGAAAGCCATAAAGCAAATGACATACTCTGGAATGATCCTTCAAATCAAGCACGCAGGTGTCCTGTTTCATACTCCATATCTGCATCATAATCAACAAAACACAGCAACTTAAATCATTTACTAAAATTCAAAATAAAATGAGTGCTGAATCAATATGTTATGCTTGAAGTATCTTTCCCGAACAAGACGAAAGGGTATTAGCTACAAAAAGAACTAACACACTAAATGTCAAAAAAATCCATGCCAAGAATGCTCTCTGACCTTTGCCGTAGAATCATCAGAGCATGAGGCCAGAAGAGAGCCTGTGGGGTCCCACTTTATAGCATTAACTTCACCCTGAAGAAGCACATTCAAATGTTACTGCAAATGAAACTGTAGAAGCAGTAATAAAAGATATGGGTGTTTTAAGCAGTAAACTGCAAATCAAGCTTGTATTTTTTTTTAGAGGAGAAAAAAAGGAGTCCATGCGATCCATTTACAAATGTATCAAGTGAACAAATATAAGGATGCTGCTTAAGCTACAGGCCATTATGCACATCCATAAAGGACCTGATTGCAACCTCCACATATACAAAATTTTGTCGAGTCAATCTCATAACTTCAGATATTCTAAAGGGCAAAAAATTTAACAAAGAAAAGGATACAAGAAATTAGTGGGGCAAAACGTAATAACTCAGAGAGACCTGATGCCCTGCGAAAGTTTTAATTGGCCGGCTTTCTCCAACTTTACACACATAAATCATGCTATCAGTCGAGCATGTAGCAAATGAAACATTGTTTCGCCAATCAACATCAAGGGCCGGAGCTGCAACAAAATCACCAGGAAACAATCATACAAGTTAAAAACTAACAATTACTTTGATAAGGTAATTCATAAGAACTACTTGAGCACAAAGATGGATGAACGTATATAAAAGCACCTGAGTGATATTCGAATTGCTGCTTCCATTCACCTGCCTTAACATCCCATACTATAGCCGTTTTGTCAACACTTCCGCTAAGAAGATAATCCCCCTTCTTGTTCCACTTCAACGAGAAAATTGGTCCTTTATGTTTATTTAATGTACTAATCAACTCACCTGGATAAAAAGAGAGCATGTAAATGCATTATGCATATCAGCATACGTAATGATCATGGACCCTGATAACATCATAATTAGAGTGAAAATGAACTACAGAAATATGCAATTCTGTATAAGTGGCTTCCACACTTTCTGATCTTGCTTCTCACGTCATAAAAGAAGTACACATATCGTCACGATATTGAATGTCTATCCCACCCAGAAAATGACTTACACAAGCACACAGCCTTAAACATCAGCTTATTCTGACAATATCAAACCATTGTTCTCAGACATTTTTTATTTGTGAAAAAGATTTCCAATCTAATCTGGCATAAGAGTATTTCGATTTTCACTATGAAGAGTCCATAAATGGACCATCTGGGATTCATTATTTTTGTTATTTTCAAAAGTTGATTACTGAAGCATCACGATAATTGGACATACAAACAGATGAATAAGTAAAAAAAAATTAATATGCCATCTCTAATTGACAGAACAATGAAAAAAAAAGCAATGGCTCAGGACTCCAAAAGCATAACTGCAGGAAAAAAGTAACTAGTCAAATTGGTTGGGGGAAATTCAACACAATGCAACTAGTAACTAGCATAATTATTCAAAAGGTACAAAAAAAATAGATCAATTATTTCAGGTACAAAATAAATAACAGAAACAAAGTTTGCAGCACAAATATCAAGAATAAATATAATGATTTCCATGAAATCATGCTTCACAAAATAGCATACGCTGAACTAACGTTCATCAGATTCAAAACTGTCACAATATTCAAGCTTTAATTAGGATAAGTTATAACCAATCACAATAGGAAAAACTCTAACCATCTCTACTCCAAATCCTTGCTTGGCCATCATAAGAACCAGTAGCAAGCAGTGAGCCATCAACCTACATACAAGTCGTGTTTCAGGAAAAGGAAAACTGATTAATCATTTTAAAAAATATTTTCAGGAATCAAATTGACAAACATGCAGTGTAAATAGGCCTAAATAATGTGTAAAGAACAATATATACTACAGTGCATTTACAAAGGGAAAAAAAGAACTTACATTCCAATCAAGTGTTGTCACATCCTTGCTTTTTTCATTTGTTCTAATCTTTAAATGCCTAAGTACAACATGGGAAGGCCCATTTTCCGTGGTGGAGCTAGATGTTCCATCAATGGTCCAAATTCTAGCGGTCGAATCTCCAGACCTATTAGACAGATGCAAATAATGATCATACAACATGGACTGACACGATAGAAACCATTGTCATCAAATATAGTGCAAGAAAAAGAAACAATGCAAGACAAAATCACATAAAACATATTAGTATAAATAATATATTTTTGTCAAAAAAATAAAAAATAAATAATATCCTATCAACTAACCCATGGTCATGCCTGCATGGACATAGCAGCAATATTATGTATAATAAACAACGAAACACTGTCAACTTAGCAAGCCCCCGTCCAATACTAAAAGAGTATGACCGAGACTAAGAGGATACAATAAAAGAGAATCCCAGCAACACAAGGTTAACCAGGGTCCTGTTGGCAAAGAGTTAAGAAACATCAAACATGAAGCACCATCAAGGTTTTATTGAAATGAAACCATGCACAGGACTTGGAAGAAATCCACCATGCATTAAGTACCTCAAACAAAGAAACTGGCAATAAAAAGTACCATCCTAAACCATATGGGATCTATCTCAATATTCTTAAAAATTCAACAAGTATTTATTCAATAACACCAAAATATTATACACAAGCAAGGAGGCTCCGGAAATGACGAGCCCATGTTTGCTCTGGTTGCGTCAGATTCTTCAGTTAACTAATATCATAATGAACCTAAACTAAGAAAGTAAATTGCATTTTGTTCCAAGTTTTATGGGACGGACTAAAAGTCCAGCAAACGAACATCACATTGGACCACATAATGATTTTCCAGTTTACCCAAGAACAAAGGTACATGAATCATGATGTGGCATGATATGACAAGAAGGAGGACAAGGATTGGTGAAATTTCATAAACAAAGAATGTTGTCCCAGGAAACAAGAATGCTAGAAATCAAATGTAAGACAAACAAAAAGCATACTAAGATGGCAAAGTCTGTTACGAATATAAGCTATGGAGTCCCAAACCCATGTTTAAAGATCAAGGGTTGACATACCATTCCACAATTTCATGTGGAAAGGATGTGAGATATCATGACCATCCATCCCCCTTCCAAACTGGACGTCCATGGATGGCACACTCCGAGTGGCAACCCATACAAGACCCACTTCCCAGTTGATAACCCCCCTTGGGCCCACATCCGGGGGCGGCAACCCCTGGGCCCACCATCAGGTAGTCCCTTTCCGCAGCCCGCCCGAATCCAGTAGGTCAGGCCAATTGTTAGAAATATAAGCTAAGGAGCCCTAACTTAACCCAAAACCATGATCAAAGATCAAGGTTGACTCCCACTTATATACCGTTCCTCACTTTCATGTCGCAACAGAGTCTTCCCTTTCTAACTTATACAATGAACAACCATACATTTACTGAAATTTCCTCCTATCCTATTTGTAGCTTCTCTTCAGCATAGGCGCAAGGTTTAATGGTTGAGGACATTCTTCATTCATGCCAGTAAGAATGAAAAATATCCAATCCGTAAGTTTCTCTCACAAAAGAAGAGTATGCACAGTGTATTCTAGCCATCCGTTGATCATAAAATTAAGAGAGTAAATAATACTCCCTCCGTCCACCAAAAGTGTGCCCACTTTTCTTATTTGTTTCTCCACCAAAAGTATGCTCTTTCTTTATTTGTCAACAATCACTTTAACTTTACACTCACAAACAATTATTTTATTCATACTTTATCCTTACTTTATCTACTTTTCTTAAAACCTGTGTCCAAGCAATGGGGCACAATTTTGGTGGACAGAGGGAGTATTAATAAGAATAGGCTGTTTAACATAGCTAATCACTGCCAATAGTTACAGCTTATATGTATGGAGACAGAAAGAAGGCTAAACATTTCTTCTAACCATAGCTAGCCAGGCGTCTGTAGGTGGAAGAATAAGTTGATATTAACCCCCCACCAAATAGTCTATTGTTCATTGAACTCAGATGAAGGAAAGTAAGTGAAATTTCTTAATCATAGCGAATAAGCATCATATATTCATGAGCGGGGAAGACAAAAATGAGAACAAAAATGGAAAAAACCAAGAGAGTCAACATAGTCATATTATCGAAATAAGTAAATTTTGAAAGTTTATGCTAACCCAGAAGCAAGGAGTGAACCAGCAGGATTCCATGCACACGCAAAAACCTGTGAAGATAAAAGAGCATTAGGGAGCTGTCCCTCAGAATTAATCAACATATCTATGACAAATTCCCATAAGGCATAAAGATAAAGAACTATAAAATATGTCCAAACCTCAGAGCTGTGACCTTGCAAAACAGTTACATCACTAGTTGGGAATTCACAGGGCAAGGAAGGTAAAGTAGTGCAAACATCCATTGGTTCTGGCCCTATCAGAACATCAATAAGTGCATCGATAAGTTATAAATCATGAAATAAGCACTGATAAGAACATGCACATTAAGACAACTGCACACTCAAGATCCAATCACTTCCATAGGCAAGTGCAGACATATCAGAAAAGCCAAAACACATCTTACCTCCATCTGTTCCATTCTCCTCAATTTTACCATTATTCTCATCTCCAGTATGGTTTACATCACTGACATCCTCAGGTGGCTTTTCCCTTTCCTTTTCCTTTTCCTTGCCTTTTTCTTTCTCCATTCTCTCTCTATCCCTTTCTTTATCTTTCTCCCTCTGCTGTTTTTCGTTCTCCTTTTCTTTTGCAAGTTCCTTATCCTTTTCCATAACAAGTTTGCGGTCATGTTCCCGACCATTTTCAATATTTTCTTTCTCCTTTCCCTTAGATTTATCCTTCTGAATATTTTCCTTTTTCTCTTTTATGATCTTTTGAAGTTCATCCACGTCTTTTGTTATTAGATCCAGAGGATGCAGAAACTGAAAATCATCATCCACATCCAAATCTTCCTGGAGATGTCACAGAGTATTCATCAGCACATAATTCAAAAACAAGCAAAACAGAAAACTCCAGATATAGAAAACCAACATGGCATTCTTACATTACTCAAGTTTGCTTCTAGTTCAAGATATTGAATTCCTTTCTGCACAAATGTGACTAAAGCCCCAGGTGGAACAAGGTTTCCATCAATGGTACTTTTATTGATCCCTGCCTCATATCCCAAAGCAAATGAGGCATGTGTGAATCCTGAAAACGTTCATTCCAAATAAGGCGTTAATGATGCACTTAAAATTTAATCACCAAATTATTGATTCTCTGAGGCGCTTCACATCATGGACTGCTTAGAGGTAAACCATCATAACCCAACTCCAACAACAAAAAAGAAAATTACTAAAAGGAAAGGATTACAGACTTACAGTAACATCAAGATTCCAGCCAAACTACATTGCTTCTTTTCATATGCCCACATAGCTAATATGTAAAATTACATACAAGGGATATTACTCATAAAGATCCATATCAATCTAAATAACTTTCTTTAGAATCCTCAAAAAGCATTGCACTTCAAAGAGAAAACTATAGCGCTCTTTCAAAACCAGTGAATCATTCTGTGAATGAAGACTGAGAGGTGTGCCAAAGCCTAAAGCACTATACTGATAAATGCAAGAACTTGAGAGATGACAACGAATGAAAAATACAGTGAAAAACTTTAGTGCAAACTTATAAGGCTTGTAAAGAAATAAACTTTCATCTAAAGAAATAAACTGACTTGTAAAATTCAAATCATACAAGAGGCATACTATATCGAACTAGCACCTTCAGCTTCTATTTCATGGTACAATTAACTATATCTCTGGGGTCATTTTGAATCAAACAATAATTTTTTCCCAAGTATAAATCTCTTGATATTTCAGTATCAATACATTTTTTTAATTTTGACTCGTAAAAGAACTAAGTGCCTTCCATACAATTTTCATCACTGTAACCTTTTCTGGAACTTCCCGATTAAGAGAACCTACAAAACCCTACCCAACAGAAAATTCTACTGTATTCATAGCAAACACATGAATTGTTAAAATTACATCAACAAGCTCCATTCACCCACTGTTCTTCGCGGTCAGCAAAATGCTGCAAGCAAAAACTCACCCTAAATCTAATTCTTTCCACCACCAAAGGCCCACTCCCTCAGTTTTCAGTTCCACCACTCACTGCTAATCATTTTTACTTCGTCCTCCTAGTTTCAGAAGCATAAATTGCAAATTATCAAGTATTATACCACACAAGACATTAATCCCTCTAACACGAGGGCCAATTACGCCGCCAAGTGTGAGCATTCCAGCAAAGGTAAAAAACAAGGACAACATTAGCAAGAACTGCACCAATCTACTTAATTGGTGCCCTAATTTAATTTTTTCCAGAAATTCAGTTTCCAATTCAAGCACAGACCAAAAAACGGAGGCACAAATTCGGCCAACAACCAGACACACTATAAAAGAAGAGAAAGGTACCGGATTCGTTGAGATAACGGAAGATGAGATAGTTCAACTCCGCCGAGGTAATCGAGATCATTATCGAGAATCCCCTTCTTCCTTCTGCATGCACAATTTTATGTGGGTGTGTAAATTTGGGGGTGTTTCAAGGGCAAACGGCGAATGTAGCGATTTCGGAGCGGGTTTTCCCGTCAATGGCTTTGGATGAACCTTAAAGTCTGAAAGTACTGAAATGCCCTCCCATGCTTAATTTGTTTTCCAGTATCCTAATATTTACGCCCGGGAAAAGCCGAGTGGATCTGTGGGTTTAATTGAGAATTCAACCAATTTATGATTGGAAGTCCGTTTGGATGGAAATAAAAATTAGAGGTCAAAAGTTAACTCGAATTCCTACATGGTGCAAGTTTAGCATATTGATGGAGTAATTTTTTTTTGTACAAACAAGTAATGAAACAAAGTTTAAGTGTTTCCTGTAAAAAAAAAAATAAAAAAATTAATGTTTATTTATATTCAGTAAGAAATATGCTTATTTAAATTTGAATAATGTGTATAATATGAATGTTAAATCACAAAAATATATAATATAATACATTATGGGCTACCCATGAACTTAAAATGCAAAATTATTGAACTTTAAAATTATATTGTAAATTAGTTTTACAATGAAATTTATTTACATTTTTTGTGTATTTTGAAGCAATATTGATTATATATATATATATATATATATATTAAATAGCAATAATTTGATAGTTATTTTGTATAATAAAAATAACTAATACAATTTTAATTTGTTAGGTGAAACTGGTTTATAAAAGACTTACTTTTTAAATTTTGGTACAAAAAAATTAGAAAAAAGTATACATAATAAGCATTATCAATTTTTAAGACAAATTTTCATGTAAGTATTGAGATGGTAACAGCAAATACTTCGTGATTTATATTATAAATATCATGATTTATTGGTTATTGTCAAGGCCGCTCCTCCCTTGAGTCCAATGAATCGATCGATTCGGGCCCAAAACTATCGACATTTTTTAGGGGCCCACAATCTTGTGTTCGTACGTATATATATATATATATATATATGAATATGTGCAAATATAGATAATGCATTTTATTTTGCCCAAGTGGTAAGGTCTACTTTTAATTTTTTTTGAGGTCCAAGGATCAATTACGAACGCTACCACAAAGACTAGTTTTTGGCTGGAAACTATTTGCTATTTTAATGCACGAGACAATTTTTAATTCACGAGACGATTTTATACGCGAGACAAAATTTTAATTAATTAATTTTTCTTTGTTTCACATATGGTTAAGTTTAGATTATAAATTCATTGATCACATAATATATGCGATGTGACTCTGTCTAACACAATTTTTTGTTTAATATCAAATGTTCTTGAATTCTTCAGTTGAAATCTCTCTTTGTATGTTTATGCCTCTTATTTATATTGCTTTGAGGTGTGACTCAATGCTCGAGACCAATACTCTGGATATTGATCTTTTAATGAGTTGTTTTCTCTAGATATATTGATCTAGATATAATGAGTCCCCCGATTTCGTTTTACTACCCAATATGTCCTTTTTTTTTTGCGATAGACTTGTTTTCGAGACAGATCTATTAGTAGTGACAATCTAATTAGCTTTGTTCCCAAGATGGATTATGCAAATATGGTGTGAATCTTCCATGCTGGCATCTCGCATTCACAACCCCGTTTGACTACCGCTTGGGAATGTAGTTATAAATAGGTTAGTCTTAGTAGGTCGTTGGCTCCAAATGTGCTATCTTCTTCTACAACATGTTGTTGTTGTCGCCATATTCCATATGTCACTTAGTTATCTCTGCCTCGTTGCGGGTCAGCACCTCCGAATGAGAGGACTTCTAGCTCCATGGACCAAGCATTGGAAAATTGAGTCTAGTCTCTTAGATCGAGCCCGAGTTTCCTAGGTCAAGTTTAGAACTTAGATGACACTTGATTTGAATATTCTTCAATGGTAATAAGAATGGAGATAAATGTATGGTAGTTATAGTGGTTAACAAGATCAAAAGATGATCTATAACATTATTTTCCCTCTTAAATAGGATAATCACTACCCCATTTGATTACCTTTCTATATTTTTATAATCATCCTCTTCAATTATTCTCTCATGCCACAACTAAATAAATTTTTATTAGTGATGTAACACCACAATTAATCATCCAAGGGATTTTTTTTCTATTTCTATTGAAAAATTCGAAACAAGCGTCCCCTTAGTTTGTGGGTCTCCTAGTCTTTTTGGGCTGGTTGGTCCTTTTAGTGGAGGTTGGACATGAGGCTTCCTCATATTAGGCATGATCCTTTGGCAGATGCACTCACAGAAGACACCATAATTTATCAACAATGAAGAGAATGAGGTATATGCTTATTTATAGCAAATCATCATTGTGTAATTAAAAATTTCTTCTATTGAAATTCTTGTTTCAACTAATCAGAAAATTGTGTAATGGTTTTCGGCTGAAAGATTGTAAATTTCTTGTAAGGACCACATACTCTTTGTACTCGATTTTTTCAATTAATTGTTTTATCTAAAGAAAAAAAAATCAGTTTTTCATCTCTTATTTTTTAAAGTATTAAAAATATACTAAGGCACTATTTTTTATGATTTCTAATTTAATATCAATAATAAATATATCATAAAAAATGCAAATTCAAAATAATTTATTTTGTGATTTGATTTGATTTTTTTTATTGAATGTACATGAATACTGCTAGTTGATTAGACGTGAAATTGTTAGATTTTAGAGCTCGAAATGCCTGTGTTTTGATTGATTTAGATGAGTATTTAGAGTCAATTGAGTACTATTTTCATGAACTAATGAATTTGTCTCTTTAATGATCATAGATGGACTGAGGGCGAAAAATGGAATTCGTAGGACTTTGAATCGACTCAAACGGATGCCCGGATGAGAAGATATGGAAGAAATACGAAAAGTATCAGTTCAAGGGAGCAAAAGTATCACTGGAGTACACAAGCAAGAAGAGCTCGTGCACTCAGTGCACGAGCACTCGTGTACTGTGCTCGAGCTATGCTGGGTCGTGCACTTAGTGCACAAGTGGTCGTGCATAGTGCTCGAGTGGAATCAACTCGTGCACTATGTGCACGAGCTTAGGAGGTCGTGCACTTTTTGGTCTTTGGAAGTTTTGGATGATCGAGTGGAATGTGCTCGTGTACATAATGCACGAGTTGTGCTCGAGCAAGCGCAAATTTGACCCATTAACTCCCGATTCGACCCGTTGCCTATATATACCACTTCCGAACACGTTTTTGAATACCACTTCACGCTTAAAGTTAGTTTTTGGAGAGAGAAAAGCACCGAGAGTTCGAGCAAGCGTATTTTTACTTTTGATTGAGGTTTTTACATTACGAATTCGTAGTTAGAGTTGGATTTTGATTTTTTTTCGTTCTTTCTTGGATACTTGACCCTTGAAACCTTTGATTTAGTATTTATTGAATTTTCGTTCTTAGATTTAATTTTTTTCTTATAAACCCTAGTTTATGCTTATTAGTTATTTAATTCACATCGTCATGTTTATGTTCGTTGTTTGTTTAATTACTTTTGTTGTCGCTAAAACCATGTTAGACTAAATTACCCTTGTATGCTTGGGGTAAGATGAACTCGTAGAAGTAGGATGTTGGTACATAATTAGGGTAACACATGATGTTTAGTTTTAATTCTCTTAATTAATAAACGCTTAAAATAAATTCCAGATTTACCTTTGAATTTCGTACAAAAATTGTTAGAGAGATGACGAACTTATCACTCTTTAATAACTATTAGGCTTAACGAGAGGGTTTAGAAGGGGCTTATTCATCTACCGGTTTATCTAGGGAGGACGACCGCATTGCCTTAGTTAAATTATGGTCTCTTTAATTAAGCACAATCTATTAACTTGTTTAGTGGATTAGTGAAGTCGATTGATAGGATAAAGTATTAGGGTTTAATTCTTGAGCTTTTAATCTTACAATCTTATACTTAGGTTATTTCTTGCACATCACAGTTATTTTGATTATGTACCGACTCCATTAGTATACGTAGGGATTCCTATCCTGAGCATCACCATCTCATATTTGAACACACCCCTTAGTTAAGTAGTTTCATTCATTCTTTAGTTTACTTAGTTTATTATAGCTCAGATTAAATTTCTTTAAAAATCCAAAATACATTCATATTAATTACGACACGTAGATCTTCAGGGATCTATTTGCATACAACCCATCCCGAAGTACAATAACTTGGTCGCTATACCTGCTTATACTGCAGTGAACCCGTACGCTTGCGGGAAAACTACTAGTAAAAAGTTAGTATTTTCGGTTCAAAGTCAATGGCGTGGTTGCCGGGGATGGCGATGTATGTCATTTGAGTAGGACTTGTAGATAGTTTGGTAGTTAGTAGTGAGTGCTTTATTTTTCTGTTTAATTCTTAAGTGTTCGGTAGTTGCATTTTGATTCTTCTGTTAGTGTTTCAGGTTTATAAAAACACGCTCGCAAGGAGATACGAGGGAGGAGAGAATACAGCTTGATCCTGAGACGATAGCAAGAAGAAACCGAGCCTTTTTAAGAAGGATGAACACTGCCAGAGGAGAGAACGATAACATGGACCTCAGTAATGAGTTGGATGATGCTGCATCTAAGTTTAATCAGGAAGTAGAACGGGTTGAGGGCACTGGAGGGAATAACAGTAAGAATCAAGTCCTGTCAGGGGAAAGCCAGAGCCAAAACAGGTACACACAATCAAAACAATCCAGCTCACAACTTTGTCCAAAATCCTCAGAACAACCCTGTCTATCCACAAAACAATCCACCTTATCCTTACCCATACCCACCATATCCTTATCCACCATATCCGTATCCTCCACCTCCTGCTTATAACCAACCACCAATCCAGCAAGTACCTAATCCACTCGTCTATCCTCAGCACGTTCCTCAGAACGCCGATCATAGCATAACAATCCGAGAAAGGTTTGCGGCACAACTGACTTGAAGCGATTATACTAGCTTTTACTAGTAGCTACCCCGCAAGAGAACGGGTTCACTGTAGCATGGGCAAGTATAGGGACCAAGTATATCGTACCCACGGGATAGTGTATATGCGAATAGATCCCTGAAGATCTACGCGTCGTAGTTAATATGAGTGTGATGTTTTTGGGTTTTTGGAAAAATTAATTAAAAGACGAAATAAACTAAGTAAACTGAAATACTAAAGCAGACGAATTAACTAAGGGTTTGATTCAAATAAGAGATGGTGATGCTTAGGATAGGAATCCCTACGTATACTAACGGAGCAGGTACATAATCAAAATAACTGTGACAAACGAGAATTAACCTAAGTAAAAGATCGTAGAATGAAAGCTCAAGATTCTAAACCCTAATACTTTATCCTAGCAATCGACTTCACTAATCCACTAACAAGTTAATGAACTGTGCTTAATTAATGAGACCCTAATTTAACTAAGGTGATGCGGTCGTCCTCCTTCGCTAAACCGGTAGATGAAGTAACCTTTCCTAAACCCTCTCGTTAAGACTACTAATTGTTATTGAGTGATGCGGTCGTCCTCTCTCTAACACTTTCGTACGAAATTCAAAGGTAAAGTTCAGATTAATTATAAGAATTCATTAACTAAGAGAATTAAAACTAACGTCACAAACTACCCTAATTATGTACCCACATCCTACTTCTACGAGTTCATCCTAACCCAAGCATGCAAGGGTTTTAGCCGGACATGGTTATAACAAAAATAAAAGCAATAAACGAAACAACGAACATAAACATATTGAATTGAATAAAGAAAATAGTAAACATAAACTAGGGTTTTAAAAAGAAAATAAATACGAAGAACTCAAATTGAATTAACAAAAACGGAATTAAAAGCGTTTAAAGTACGAACTAATGAAAAGAAACTAAGAATTCGAATGCAAAACCTCAACAAAACGTAAAATAAAGCTTGCTCTCCTTCTTCCTCTCCAAAAAACTAAGTCTAAAATTATTTCTAAAGTCGGGGATCCATGTTTCGTGTTTGGAAGAGGTATATATAGGCACCGGGTCGAAACGGGAGTTAACGGGCCGAAAATACGAATCCGGAGGCAAAAGTATAGGGGCGCTCGAGCAAAACGCTCGAGCGGTCCCGCTCGAGCAGTGTAGCTCGAGCGGTGCATTCGCTCGAGCGGTCGCGCTCGAGCTGCTCGAGCGCTGAATCTTCACTGTTACTTTTGGGCGCTCGAGCGATTCGCTCGAGCGGTGGCGCTCGAGCTGCTCGAGCGCAAGAATGGTTCTGTATGTTTGCGCGCTCGAGTGATTCGCTCGAGCGGTTGCGCTCGAGTGATGCGCTCGAGTGATCTCTAACCCTTCCAAATGATACTTTTCCTTGTCCGCACTAATACCGATCGTATTTCTTCAATATCTTCTCATCCGGGCATCCGTTTGAGTCGATTCAAAGTCCTACGAACTCCTCTTTTCGCCCTCTATTCACCTATGAACATCAAAGAGACAAATTTATCAATGTATAGAAATAATGCTCATTTGACTCTAAATATTCATCGAAAACACTCAAAACATGAGTAAATCGGGCATCAAAACATAACAATTTCACGCCTAATCAACCCCCCCAAACTTACCATGTTGCTTGTCCTCAAGCAACGAAATAATAAGTCAAGTGAAATTGTTAGGAATGAATCAAGAATCAAATCATGCAAGTAATTGAACTCGAGCTTCAAAGATCAATCACCCGTATACTCACTCACTTTCTTTTATCGTACTCATGCACTGATAACAAGAAACACCAAGATCAAGCATGGACGTGCACTCAACGATGTGTTTCACTCCCTCACAAGTGTATAAAAGTGTTTAAGGGACTCACTCAATCAATCAATCACACATATTGGCAGCCATAGGCTTGTAAATGCTCTCAACTTCGACCATACTCTAGAAATCCATGCCGAATCAAAAAGGACTTTTCTCAAGGTTGTAATGTAGGCTCTTTGGACAGGTGGGATAACAATATGGTAAAGTGACTCACGTGAATGGAGAATAGAAATTCAAAACTTCGGTAATTCGAGATTAAAAACGATCTACTTCAAACATATTCAATCACTACACTTTCGCTTTCAGTTCTCTCAACACTTCAATTTTTTTTTTCTTTCTCTCTTTTTCACTTTTTCAATCACTTCATCATTTTTTTCTTTTTCGCACAACACATGAGCTCATTTTTTTCTTCTGCTCATTCTCAATTTTTTTTTTTTTGTTCTTTTTCCCACATCTCAAAACTTCATCACACCTTTCTTCTCATATTCACTCAACAAACAATCTTTTCCTTTTTCAACTCAATTCACTCCCTTCATATTCACACTTTCCTATTCTCCACTCTAATTGGGACAAAAAGGCTTAGGAATTGGAATAGTGTTCATATGTGCTAGCAAATAAAATAGGCTTTAGGCTCAAAGGGGCTAACAAGGGATCAATGTCATTGGTAAGGAAAATTCTGGCTAAGTGACTCAATTAAATCAAAGATGGCCTAAAATCACATTCGGCATATCAAACTAGACACAATCAAGAAGCAAGAGCACATGCAAGTTCTAGCATCCTCTAAAGTGACGATCCACTCACAAACGAAGAGATTAATTCATGCATTTAAATCTCGTAAGGCACAACTCTCACGGCTTTCACATCCATGCTAGTCCTAGTGAATTCTCACTCTTGTCACACAAGTACTCAAAAGAAAAATTTACAAGCATACAAGTTCTTTCTCAACTCAGCTCAAACTCAAACACTCACACAAGAAAACTCCTAACTCAGCCTCACAATTCACCCTACTCATCAAATCATACTCAAAGATAGCAATCAACAAGCATAAGGTGATTGATAGGCATAAAATGTTGAGTAACAAAACAAATTAATAATAGCCCAAGGAGCATCTCAAGGCACCAATAATCAATCAAACTCAACTCAAAGATAAGGGCGTGCATGCATGTGCAATCTAATCATAAAAAGAAACTCCACCCCCCCCAAACTTCGACCTTGCTAGAAGTCTAAGTTTGGGGTTGTGGGTTACCTCAACCAAATAATTCAATTTCTCTCAATAGCTTTGCACATTCCCTTGTCTCAAGTTGGTTCCTTCAATCTCCACTTCTTTGGTTCCTTTACTCCTTTAGAGACAAGCCTACAAAATAAAGCTCTCAAGTACGAGGTTAAACATACGACTCAAAACACCCTAATAATATAAAAAGATACTAAAAATAAATGAAAGCAAATACAAATGGGTTGCCTCCCATTCAGCGCTATTTTTAAGGTCCTCATGCCGGACCGTGCTCAAAGGAGCTTATGGGACATCATACTCAAATTTACCTCCCTTACTCTCATAAGAGTGGTGTTTGAACTCCTTTCCTTGATGCCCCACCATCATGAGCCCTTTTGCTCTCTTCTCATCCCCAAGTGTTATGGGTCTCAACTCCTTCTTGCCTCTATCTGGAGGAGTCTTACTAAACAATTTCTTGAGTTTGGACTTTTTCTTCTTAACTCCTCCTTTCCCGTCTAACTGGACCACGTCCACTTTCTTCACCTCTCCATCCTTCAACTTCTTCACTTCATCCCTATCAAAATAATCAAGATCATAACGCTCATGGGTTAAATTATCAAGTGAAGGATTAACAAAATCATGAATATCAGAAGGATTAGGGATAGAAGGTGTGTCTTCAATACTAGGATCAATTGCATCCATGCAATACAAGCTCTCATCCTCCCTCGGGTGCTTCATGGCTTCATATAGGGATATCTTCACTTCTTGATCATCAACCTTCAACGTGATCTTCCCATTCGCCACGTCTAGCACCATCCCCGCCGTAGCTAAGAACGGTCTTCCCAAAATCAGGGGCACGTGCTTATCTTCCTCCATCTCTAGCACTACAAAGTCGGCTGGAAAAATGTGATCTCCAACTCTCACTAGGACGTCTTCAACCACACCTTGAGGTCGAGTAATAGACCGATCGGCAAGTTGAAGCGTCATCATTGTGGGTTGAAGTTCACACCCTTCCAACTTCTTGAAAAGCGACAGTGGCATCAAATTAATGCTCGCCCCGAGGTCGCACAACGCTCCCTTCTTGATCCCGTTCCCAATATCACATAGGATCGTGAAGCTCCCGGGATCCTTCAGCTTCGGTGGCAGCGCCTTGTGCACTAATGCACTCACCTCGTGGTTCAACTGCACCAACTTCGGCTCATCCACTCGCCGTCTTTTTGCAATCAAGTCCTTCAGAAACTTCGCATAGTGCGGCATCTGTTCCAAAGCATCATAAAAAGGAATATTAATATGCAATTGTTTAAAAACATCAAGGAACTTAGCGAATTTCTCATCAAGCTTCTTTTTCATGAAGCGTTGTGGATACGGGACGGGTATCACCGATTTGGGTACCCCCCACTCATCTCTTTCTGTTTCTTTCACTTTCTCCCTTGCTTCCTTTGCCTTTTTCCACTTAGGAACTCTCTCACTCTCCTCAAAGTCTTTCCCCTTCTGGGACTCATCCTTATCTTCATGCTTCTCAATCCCTTTACTTTCAATCCCCTTCTCAACTTGGGGCGTCTCAGAATCAGCAGGCATCTGAGGACCTTCATAATTGGTTCCACTTCTAAGCTGGATCGCCTTGCACTGCTCTTTCGGATTCCCTTCCGGCATTCTATTCACTGATTTTGCAATCTGGCTCATCTGGAGCTCTAAAGAGGTGAACCTTCGATTGTTCTCTTGTTGAGTTCTAGTCCACTCAACGTTCATTTTCTGGAGCTCTTGATCTCGTTGATCACCCTTCTTGTGCAACTCCTTCACATCGTGCTCCAAGGATGACAATCGCTTGCTCCCTTCCTCCACCTTCTGAAGAATAGCTCTCAACATCTCCTCGGTTGATGCACCGCCTTCTCCACCAGGAGGTTTAGACCCCGGATCAACACCTGCAGGAACAGTAACACCAGCTTTTGGGTTAGCATAAGAAAAATTTTCATTTTTCCTCCATGTGTTTTGAGGAGGCTGCTGGCTTCCTTGAACTCCTTGTGTGTTCCTCCATTGATTTTGAAGTGGCTGAGGGCCTGGAGGCACAAATGGTTGGCCATAAGAAGGCCTTCCATACTGATTTCCACCTTGGTAGCCATTCTGATTGTAATATGGACCTCCCATGTAATTGGCTACCTCTTGCTGTCCACTGGGTTGATCTACTCTCTCATTCTCCACTGCATGCTCTCCACCCAAATTCTTCCCCAACTCGAGGTTGTTGATCTTTTCCATCATGGCCATCAGCAGCCTTCTCGTTCCTTCTCCCTCCTCAACCTGATGCACTCTTTGCAAATCTGCATCCGTACTCCAAGCACCGGCATTCGTGACAATGTTGTCCACGATCTCCCTACATCTCTCTATGCCTTGGTTCAGGAATGCTCCGCCCGCACAGGCGTCTAAATGGTCTTGCCCCGCCTTGTTGGCACCACTGTAGAAGAATGCCATAATATCCCCCTCATTGTACCCGTGCTGCGGGCACTCAATCAGCATGTTTGAGTATCTCTCCCACGCTTGGCGTAAATCCTCTCCAGACTTCTGGCGAAAGGACGAGATCTCAATTCTAGCCTTGATCGTCCTAGATGGAGGGTAGAATCGCTCGAGGAACAGACGCTCGAGCTCGGCCCAAGTGGTAATACCTCCCCGCGGGAGCGTATTATCGTACCACTCCTTGGCTATTCCCGTAAGTGAGAATGGGAACAGCCTAAGCCTCTTGGCATCTTCAGACATGCCATTGTAATTGAATGTTGAGGCTATCATGAGAAAGCTCCTCAAGTGTGTATGAGGATTCTCCTTCCCGATCATCCCTTTGAACTGATTCTCGGTCAGCAGCTTTAAAATCCCCGGTGATATCGAGAAGTTGTTCGCCTCAACAGGAGGTAAAGCCACTCCATCATAGTACCGCTGTGGCTGCGCTGCAAACCTCCCTCGAATAGCAATATTGTGATCTACGTTCTGAGGAACGTATTGAGGATTAGCAGCTGGTACGGGTACTTGTTGGGGTGGTGGTTGGTAAACAGATGGTTGGTTGTAGACTTGTGGTGGATGGTATGGGTATGGTGGGTAAGGATAAGGTGGATATGGGTAATGTTGGTATGCGGGGTTGTTAAAAGGGTTATTTGGGTTTTGTGGGTAAGCAGGGTTTTGGTTCTGGTTTTGGGGTTGTGTTTGTGCCGAGTTGATTGTGTCTTGTGGGTTCGGGTGTGGGCTCTCAGTTCCCCCTATGGGTATCTGCTGATTACTGCTATTTCCATTGGCACCCTCTGCCCGTTCCACAAGAGCAGTATACTCTGCAGCTATCTTGTCTAACTCCCCAAGTTCATCAGAAATTTTGTCTTTGTTTCCCGCGGCAGTAGCCATTCTTCTCAAGAAGGCTCGGTTCCTTCTGGCTATTGTCTCAGGATCTGCAGGTAATCTCTCTTCGCTCGTATTGCCTTGTGAGCGTGTTTTCATAAACCTGAAACACTAGCAGAAGGATCAAAACGCAACTGCCGACTAAAATAAAATAAAAAAATAAAAATAAAAACAGAAAAGAAAGCACTCACTACTAACTACTAAGCTATCGACAAGTCCTATTCAAACATACAACGCCATCCCCGGCAACGGCGCCATTGACTTGAAGCGATTATACTAGCTTTTACTAGTAGCTACCCCGCAAGAGAACGGGTTCACTGTAGCATGGGCAAGTATAGGGACCAAGTATATCGTACCCACGGGATAGTGTATATGCGAATAGATCCCTGAAGATCTACGCGTCGTAGTTAATATGAGTGTGATGTTTTTGGGTTTTTGGAAAAATTAATTAAAAGACGAAATAAACTAAGTAAACTGAAATACTAAAGCAGACGAATTAACTAAGGGTTTGATTCAAATAAGAGATGGTGATGCTTAGGATAGGAATCCCTACGTATACTAACGGAGCAGGTACATAATCAAAATAACTGTGACAAACGAGAATTAACCTAAGTAAAAGATCGTAGAATGAAAGCTCAAGATTCTAAACCCTAATACTTTATCCTAGCAATCGACTTCACTAATCCACTAACAAGTTAATGAACTGTGCTTAATTAATGAGACCCTAATTTAACTAAGGTGATGCGGTCGTCCTCCTTCGCTAAACCGGTAGATGAAGTAACCTTTCCTAAACCCTCTCGTTAAGACTACTAATTGTTATTGAGTGATGCGGTCGTCCTCTCTCTAACACTTTCGTACGAAATTCAAAGGTAAAGTTCAGATTAATTATAAGAATTCATTAACTAAGAGAATTAAAACTAACGTCACAAACTACCCTAATTATGTACCCACATCCTACTTCTACGAGTTCATCCTAACCCAAGCATGCAAGGGTTTTAGCCGGACATGGTTATAACAAAAATAAAAGCAATAAACGAAACAACGAACATAAACATATTGAATTGAATAAAGAAAATAGTAAACATAAACTAGGGTTTTAAAAAGAAAATAAATACGAAGAACTCAAATTGAATTAACAAAAACGGAATTAAAAGCGTTTAAAGTACGAACTAATGAAAAGAAACTAAGAATTCGAATGCAAAACCTCAACAAAACGTAAAATAAAGCTTGCTCTCCTTCTTCCTCTCCAAAAAACTAAGTCTAAAATTATTTCTAAAGTCGGGGATCCATGTTTCGTGTTTGGAAGAGGTATATATAGGCACCGGGTCGAAACGGGAGTTAACGGGCCGAAAATACGAATCCGGAGGCAAAAGTATAGGGGCGCTCGAGCAAAACGCTCGAGCGGTCCCGCTCGAGCAGTGTAGCTCGAGCGGTGCATTCGCTCGAGCGGTCACGCTCGAGCTGCTCGAGCGCTGAATCTTCACTGTTACTTTTGGGCGCTCGAGCGATTCGCTCGAGCGGTGGCGCTCGAGCTGCTCGAGCGCAAGAATGGTTCTGTATGTTTGCGCGCTCGAGTGATTCGCTCGAGCGGTTGCGCTCGAGTGATGCGCTCGAGTGATCTCTAACCCTTCCAAATGATACTTTTCCTCGTCCGCACTAATACCGATCGTATTTCTTCAATATCTTCTCATCCGGGCATCCGTTTGAGTCGATTCAAAGTCCTACGAACTCCTCTTTTCGCCCTCTATTCACCTATGAACATCAAAGAGACAAATTTATCAATGTATAGAAATAATGCTCATTTGACTCTAAATATTCATCGAAAACACTCAAAACATGAGTAAATCGGGCATCAAAACATAACAATTTCACGCCTAATCAGGCACAACCGCAATGGTATTATGATGGAGTGGCATTGCCTCCAGTAGAGGCAAACAACTTCTCTATCTCTCCAGGGATCCTGAAGCTACTTACTGAGAATCAATTCAAGGGGGAGGTCGGGAAGGAGAATCCTCATACTCATCTGAGAAGTTTTCTGATGATTGCCTCGACTTTCAATTATAACGGCATGTCTGAAGATGCCAAGAGGCTCAGGTTGTTCCCATTCTCTTTAACGGGAATAGCAAAGGAGTGGTATGATAACACGCTCCCACGAGGAGGTGTAACCACATGGGCTGAGCTCGAGTGTCTGTTCCTCGAGCGATTCTACCCTCTGTCGAGAACGATCAGAGCAAGGATAGAGATTTCATCTTTTCGATAAAAGCCAGGAGAGGAATTACGTCAGGCTTGGGAGAGATACTCTAACATGCTCATTGAATGCCCGCAACACGGGTACAATGAGGGGGATATCATGGCTTTCTTCTACAGTGGAGCCAGCAAGGCTGGTCAAGCCCATCTTGATGCATGTGCTAGTGGAGCATTTCTGAACCATGGTACAGCTAGGTGCAGAGAGATTATTGATAATATTGTCACGAATGTCGGGCAATGGAACGAAGACCCAGAATTTTAGAGAGCATATCAGTTGGAGGAGAATGAGGGAACGAGGAAGCTGTTGATGGCAATGATGGAGAAGATAAGTAACCTCAAGATGAGACAAAATTTGGTTGGAGGGAGTACCGTAGTGAGTGAGAAAGTGGACCAACCCACGAGTCAACAAGAGGAGGCCAACTATATGTGAATGCCTAATTATAACCAAGCGGGTACCCACAAGGTGGCAATCAATTTGGAAGACCTTCTTATGGACAACCATTTGTACCACCTGGTCCACAACCTCCTCAGAATCAATGGAGGAATAACCAAGGATATCAAGGAGGCCAGCAGCCTCCTCAGAACCAATGGAGAAAGAACAAGAATTTCTCATACGCTAATCCCAAGGCCGGAATCACAGTTCCTCCAGGTGTTGATCCAGGTTCAAAACCCCCGGGTGGAGAAGGCGGTTCCTCAACTGAGGAGATGTTGAGACCTATCCTTCAGAAGGTGAAGGAAGGAAGCAAGAGATTGTCCTCATTGGAGTATGATGTGAAAGAGTTGCATAAGAAAGGTGATCAACGTGATCAAGAACTCTAAAGAAGGGACATTGATCTAAATAGAGCTCAACAAGAGAACAACCGTAGGTTCACTTCTATCGAGTATCAAATCAGTCAAATTGCAAAGTCTCAAATGAGAGAGCCGAGCAAGTATCCCTTAATGCCTGAGGGAAATCCAAAGGAGCAATGCAAAGCTATTGAGTTGAGAAGTGAGACCAAATATGATGGTCCTCAGATGCCTGCTGACTCAGAGACACCCCAGGAAGAAGTTGAGATAGAAGGAAAAGAGCCTGAGGAAGTTAGAGATGAGATTGAGGAGATAGAAATTGAGAAAGGGGTTGAGGGTGAAGGCACTCAGAAAAGTAAAGATATGAATGAGTCTCAGAAGGGAAAAGACCTTGAGGAAGACATTGAGGAGATTGAGAGAGTCCCAAAGTGGAAGAAGGCGAAGGAAGTAAGGAAGAATGTGAAAGAAACTGAGAGGGATGAATGAGGGGTACCCAAATCTGTGATATCTGTCCCATATCCACATCGGTTTATGAAAAAGAAACTAGATAAAAAGTTTACAAAATACCTTGATGTTTTTAAAAAGTTACATATTAACATTCCTTTTTATGATGCTTTGGAACAGATGCCCAACTACGCCAAGTTCCTGAAGGACTTGATAGCGAAGAGATGTAGAGTGGATGGACCCGAGCTAGTGCACTTGAACCACGAGGTGAGTGCTATGGTGCACAAGGCGCTTCCTCCCAAGTTGAAGGATCCCGACAGCTCTACAATCTTATGTGATATCGGGAACGAGATCAAGAAATGAGCTTTGTGTGATCTAGGGGCGAGCATTAATTTGAAGCCACTTTCGTTGTTCAAGAAGTTGGAAGGGGGTAAGCTTCAACCCACGATGATGACTCTCCAGCTTGCTGATAGGTCTATCACTAGACCTCAAGGAGTGGTGGAGGATGTTCTAGGAACGGTGGAGAATCACGTTTTTCCCACCGATTTTGTGGTACTCGACATGGAGGAGGATGAGCATGTGTCGCTGATTTTAGGGAGGCCGTTTCTAGCCACAGCCGGGATGGTACTTGATGTGGCGAATGGGAAGATTACGGTCAAAGTTGATGATCAAGAAGTGAAGATAGCTATTTATGAAGCTATGAAATACCCCATGGGAGAGGAGAGTTGTCACTTCATTGACATCATGGACACTTGTGTTGAAGACACACTTCTAGACCCTTGCTCTTTCTATGTTCATCAGTTTGATTATCCTATCCTTGACGATCTATCTTATGATTCTTATGATCTTGATTATTTTGACAGCTTGAAAGATAATGAAGATGTCAAGTTCTTGGAGATGAAGAAAGTAGAGGATGAGGACGACTTGGAAGCTGAGGAGTCGACTTTCGAGAAGATGTTTGATAAGGCACCACCATTGGAGGCGAAGAAGGAGCTGAAACCACTCCTGGATCACCTCAAGTACGCCTACTTGGATGAGACCGAGAAGTACCCTGTAATTGTATCTGCCCTTTAATCTGATGATCAGCTTGAGAGACTTTTAGTAGTGCTTCGTAAGCACAAATCTGCTATAGGATGGTCGATCGTGGATATTAAGGGAATTAGTCCTTCCATTTGCATGCATAGGATTAGACTAGAAGAGGGTAGAAAAGTTGTAGTGTAAAATCAACATAGAGTTAATCCGGTAATTCAAAAGGTGATACATAAGGAGGTTTTAAAGCTGTTAGATAGCAACATGATCTTTGCGATTTCTGATAGTCCATGGGTGAGTCCGTTACACGTAATTGCTAAGAAGGGGGGTACCACAGTGATTAAGACCGAGTCTAATGAATTGGTAGCCACTAGATTAGTGACGGGATGACGTGTGTGTGTAGATTATAGGGAGTTGAACAAGGCAACGTGTAAGGATCACTTTTCTCTACCGTTCCTTGATAAGATGATTGATAGATTAGGTGGTTTTGAGTATTACTATTTCTTAGATGGGTGTTCGGGGTATAATCAGATCATGATAGCCCCCGAGGATCAAGAGAAAACCACTTTCACCTGCTACTATGGGACTTTTGCTTTTAGGAAGATGTCGTTTGGGTTGTGTAATGCACCCGCCACCTTTCAAAGGTGTATGATGGCTATCTTTCATGGGTTGATAGAAAAGATTATGGAGGTTTTTATGGACGACTTCACCGTCTACGGGAAGTCGTTTGATAATTGTCTAACAAATCTTGAAGTGGTTTTAAGCAGGTGTGAGGAGACGGATCTGGTGCTCAATTGGGAGAAGTGTCACTTCATGGTGAGAGATGGTATTGTTCTTGGACATCATGTGTCCTCGAAAGGTATCCAGGTTGATAAGGCGAAGGTGATTGCTATTGAGAAGCTTCCATCACCTTCGACCGAGAAGGGGATTCGGTCATTTCTAGGCCATGTGGGATTCTATAGACGTTTCATAAAAGATTTTTCACAAATTGCTAAACCCCTTTCGCGGCTTCTTGAAAAGAAGTCGCCTTTGAGTTTACTAATGAGTGTTTAGTGGCTTTTAACAGGTTGAAAGAGGCGTTAGTGAATGCCCCGATACTTGTGACCCCGGATTGGTCTAGCCCGTTTGTGCTTATGTGTGATGCGAGCGACTTTGCGATGGGGGTTGCTTTGGGGCAGATTCGAGAGAAGCATTTTCACGCTATTTACTATGCCTCAAAGATGCTAAATTCTGCTCAAGTGAACTACACTACGACCGAAAAAGAGCTATGCCTTTGATAAATTCCGGCCCTACTTAGTAGGGACAAAAATAATAATAATATATACGGACCACACAATGATTCGGTATCTTATGAGCAAGAAGGATGCAAAACCCCGTCTCATTCGTTAGATCCTATTACTCCAGGAATTCGATGTTGAGATTCGAGACAAGAAGGGATGCGAGAACGTGATAGCCGATCATCTTTCGAGGTTGGAGCTTACCAAGGAAAACACGATTGAAGCTTGATGATGCGCTGTGGGCATATAGGACAGCCTTCAAAACACCTCTTGGTATGTCTCCTTACCAATTAGTTTTTGGAAAGGCATGTCACCTGCCCGTGGAGTTGGAGCATAAGGCGTATTGGGCAATCAAGAAGCTGGATTTTGATAGTGCCTTGGTGGGTGAGAAGAGATTACTTCAATTGCATGAGTTGGAGGAGTTTCGAGGTAGTGCCTATGAGAATGCCCGAATTTTCAAGGAGAAGACTAAGAGATGGCATGATGCTAGATTGAGGAAAAAAGAGTTCCAAGTTGGAGATCAAGTCCTCGTATTCAATTCGAGGATGAAGTTGTTTGGTGGAAAGCTCAAGTCCAAGTGGAACGGGCTATATGTGGTGAGAAAAGTTCATAAGAGTGTATTCCTTGAAGTCGAGAAGGAGGATGGACATGGATTCGTGGTGAACGGGCATCGAGTATAGAAATTCTACAACTTCTCTTATGAGAGTAAGGGAGGTATTTCAGAGTCCAAAATCCCGTGAGCTCCTTCGAGCTCGGTCCGGCATTAGGACCTTAAAATTAGCGCTAAATGGGAGGCAACCCATTTTTACTTGCTTTTATGTGTTTTGTTCATTTTGTCGTTGTGTGAATCGTATGTGTTAACCTCGTTTGTTGAGATTTTTGGTGTAGGCTTTGCTCGTGGTGCTTGATTCAAGTATTTGAGTCAAAGGAAAAGCAATTCATGAAGATGGAGATGTGCCGAGTAGTAAAGCATTCGATCGTGGTGTATGAGGTAACCCGAACCCCGAACATAGACCTCTTTGCAAAGTCGAAGTTTGGGGGGGTGATATTTTTATTTGTTCATTGATTTTCATTGATAGTGAATTAAGTTCATGAGAATTTAGTGTACGTACTCGTTCGTACTCATTCTTTTCAAACTTTATTATTGCGTAGCAAGAACAAAGTTTGGGGGGGGGGGTGTGCATTCGTACTTCGAGTTGTACACGAAATTCGAATGAAAAATTTGGTCAAATTTTTTCGAAAATATTGATGCATGAGGTTAGTTGGATCGAATTAAGTGTGAGTGCATAAGTGTGACTTGAATTGGCTTGGTTCGTGAAAAACACGTTGGAAGAGACCCTAACTCCTTGTTCGAATGATCGATCGGGCTTAAATAGAGGACTTTTCTAGGTTAGTATGCGTGTTGGTCGTTAATTCTCGTAAATCGGATAAAAAAGGTTGAAATTCGAGCTTAGGAAGTGAAAGTACTCGAGCAGCCTTGCTCGAGCACTAAGTGCTCGAGTGGTCGAGTACTATGCTCGAGCTGAGCGAGGTCGTGCACTATGTGCTCGAGCACTCGTGCAGTGTGCTCGAGCGATGCAACTCGTACACTAAGTGCTCGAGCTCGAGTACTCGTGCACTTTTTGGGATTTGGAACTTCGGGGTGCTCGAGTGGAACATGCTCGTGCACTTAGTGCTCAAGCACTGCTCAAGCAAGCGTGCACCCGATTTTTAAAGCCCTAGCTCTAAATTTCCACCTTTTTATTCATATTCTTTTTACACTTTTCACACACAATACACGCACAAGGGGCGAAAATAAGCTGCAACTCTCGAATTTCTCCTTCTTTACCCTCACTTCTTCAATTTTCGCTCGGTTTTTCTACGAATTCCTTCGATTCTTCAATTAAAGGTATGTATTCTCTCACTCTCTTCATTCTATTCTTAGTTTAGGCTTGGATTTGGCATGGATTGAGTATGAGAAAGTAGGGTTCATGTGTTCTTGAGGAGAATTGGGGATTTTCACATTTCTTGTCGATTTTTGCTTCTTTGTTGATAAATGATGCCTCTATGCTATGGGTTTATGAATTCAAGCTTCAATTTTGAAATTGCATGAGTACATTCTGTATATTTCTAGAGAGAGGAAGTAGGAATTGACATGGGTATTGTGAAATTTGGAATATTGGGATTGAATTGAGAAGTGAGAGTGATGAATAGAGTCTTGAGCATGTATATGTGATGTTACTTCATGATAGACTTGTTGTTTTGGAGTTTTTGTAAATTGTGAAAGAGTATGAAAATGGTAAATTGATTTGAGATTATGATATCACCCGTGTGTGAGACCTTGTACACCATTGATGAAATTTGGGCTTGAAAAGGTTATTTGACTTGATTGTGATTTTCTTGGATATTCATGAGTTGTGTTTGGTGAATTGTTGTGATGCATTAGGTAATGGCTCCTCCAAAGAAATTCGAGGATAGGTTTGTTGAGGGGGATGAGTTGCTAGCTTTGACTGCAGAATTGACGAGGAAGGGATTGACGCCCTCTCGTTGGGATAATTTAACGTATGGGGAGAGATGGTTTGCTCACGCCTATCGTTGGAATTTGGTTGCTGGAAAAGTGGAGAAGACTCGGCGATCTTGTGTTGAGTTCATGAGGCAGTTGGGAATCGAAGAAGAGGTCAAGAGAGTTTTCGAGAGGAATAATATGCAGGAATTTTACAAGATTTTGGTCTCCATGAAGACTCACCAAGACTTAGTGGAGTAATTCTTAGCCTCTGTGAAGATGCAAGGGGATGGCACCTTCCGGTTCATGATAAGGAATGAGTGGCACTCCTATGAGATATGGATGGTGAATACAACCCTACACTTACCACAACCAGGTGACAGGAACAACATATCGGGTAGGTTCAAAGCTGATGAATTCTGGCAGCTTATCACCGGAGGGTTAGGTGGAAGGTACTCTTCGAGGACGGCCCGAGCTTCGTCCATCAGGAATCCTGTGATCCGATACCTTGAAAGAATCCTAGGGAACACCATCTATGCTCGGTCTGAAACGGGCACGGTGACTTCAAAAGAGTTGTATGGACTGTGGTGCTTGCTTCATCGAATGGAGCACGACTTTGGAAAAGATTTCCTCGAGATGCAGATTGAGGCCCCATATAAGTGTGGGACGAAGACTTCTAGGATACGAGGCGGGGGCCTTATTTGTGCGTTCTTGGAGAGCCTGGATATCAGACCGATGGCAGCTCCTTGTGATGGAAAATATCTCGATTTTGAGCATATGTATCACACTTGGTTGTGTGAGCCTTTGAGTGGTAAATATTGTATGAGACTTTGAGATGATGAGCTTTTCCCGATGCCTAATGAGAAGTTGGTGACCTTGAAAGGTTTGAAGAAGGAGAATATACAGATGGATGGTCCGCACCACATAAAGGTAATGGAGAAATTCAGGACAAGATTGGAGAACTGCGGTTTATGGGATCAAAGGCCAAAGAAGAGGCATATGAGTGCAGCAGGAACGAGCGGAGCTGGATCCAGTGGAGTTCGGGACCTCGATGAAAAGAGGAAGACAAGTATGAAGAAGGAGGGAACACACCCAAGGAAGAAGAGGCCGATGTTGGGAGAGGAGGTCAAGAACCTCAGGAGATGGAGGTCGAGGCACCTGAAGTGTCCACTCCTGAGCCGTGGTACCCAACCCAGACCCAGTGGGATGGAATGAGGACTGATATTCAAGATCTGAGAACCGAGGTTACGCATCTTTGCACAACGCAAAATCAGTGGTACACGGACGCTACGAGTATGCGAGAGGAGTTTCAAGAGGTCCGATCAGAGGTTTCGGATTTGAGAAGATGGATGGAGGCACTATTTATCTCCCACTTAGGATCGGATCACCCGAGCTACCGCCCGCCACCACCTCCAGATGCTTGATGATCATGGGGATTCCCCCAGTTTCTGTTCCTTTTTTTTCTTATCTTATCTTTTCTTTGCTTTTCTTATTTCTTGCTTTTGGAGTGTGAACTGTTTGGTTTGAGTGATGTGGTCGATTATGGGGCTGTGATGGAATTGTTATTCAAACTATCGGGTTTTGATTTGTGTTGAACTTATTGAGATGGTTGAATTATTTTATACATATTAACCCTTGCTACTTGCTGATTGTTATTCTTGAGTATGATTTGATGAGTACTGTTGAGTTGTGAAATTGAGTTAGGAATTTTATTGTGTGAGTATAGGAGTTAGAGTTGCTTTGAGAGGGAACTAGTGTACTTACGAGTTTCCCTTTTGAGTACTTGTGTGATGAGAGTGAGAATTCACTAGGACTAGCATGGATGTGAAAGCCGTGAGATTTGAGCCTTTTGAGATTAAGATGCATGAATTGTTCTCTTCATATGTGAGTGAGTCGTCACCTTAGAGGATACTAGAACTTGTATGTGCTCTCGCTTCTTGATTGTGTCTAGTTTGATATGTCGAATGTGATCTTAGGCTATCTCTGATTTGAATGAGTCACTTAGCCAAAATTTTCCTTACCAATGGCATTGATCCCTTGTTAGCCAGTTTGAACCTTAGCCTATTTTGTTTGCTAGCACATTTTAACACTTATCCAAGTTCCTAAACCTTTTTATCCCAATTCGAGTGGATAATAGGAAAAGTGTGAATGAGGAAGGATTGAGTTGAGTTGAAAAAAAAGAATTATGTTGGTTGAGTTGTGATAAAATAAGGGTGTGATGAAGTTTTGAGTTGTGGGAAAGAACAAAAAGTTGAGAAAGAGTAAAAGAAATATGAGCTCATGTGAGTTGTGTGAAAAAAGAAAAAGAAAAATAGTGACGTGATTGAAAAGTGAAAAGAGTCGAACAGGAAAAAAATTGAAGTATTGAAAGTAGATGAATTGAAAGTGTGTTGAATGAAGATGTTTGAAGTATTTTGTTCCTCGTCTTGAAATATTGAAAGTGGATTTTCTGTTCTCCATTCACTTGAGTCACTTATCCTATATAGTTACCCCACCTGTCCAAAGAGCCTACATTACAACCTTGAGAAAGTTCTTTTTGATTTGGCATTGATTTCTAGAGTATGGTCATGGTTGAGAGTGCTTAAAAGCCTATGGCTGCTGATATGTGTGATTGATTGATTGAGTGAGTTCCTTATCATTGATATACACTTGTGAGGGAGTGAAACACATCGTTGAGTGCACATTCATGTTTGATCTTGGTGGTTCTTGTTGTTATTGCATGAGTATGATGAAGGGGGTGAGTTCGTATACGTGTGAACAATCTTTGAAACTTGAGCTCGACTACTTGCATGATTTGATTCTTGATTCATTCCTAACAATTTCACTTGACTTATTATTTCGTTGCTTGAGGACAAGCAACATGGTAAGTTTGGGGGGGTTGATTAGGCGTGAAATTGCTAGATTTTAGAGCTCGAAATGCCCGTGTTTTGATTGATTTAGATGAGTATTTAGAGTCAATTGAGTACTATTTTCATGAACTAATGAATTTGTCTCTTTGATGCTCATAGATAGATTGAGGGTGAAAAATGGAATTCGTAGGACTTTGAATCGACTCAAACGGATGCCCGGATGAGAAGATATGGAAGAAATACGAAAAGTATCAGTTTAAGGGGGCAAAAGTATCACTGGAGTACACAAGCAAGAAGAGCTCGTGCACTCAGTGCACGAGCACTCGTGTACTGTGCTCGAGCGATGCTGGGTCGTGCACTTAGTGCATGAGTGGTCGTGCATAGTGCTCGAGTGGAATCAACTCGTGCACTATGTGCACGAGCTTAGGAGGTCATGCACTTTTTGGTCTCTGGAAGTTTTGGATGCTCGAGTGGAATGTGCTCGTGCACATAGTGCACGAGTTGTGCTCGCGCAAGCGCGGATTTGACCTATTAACTCCCGATTCGACCCGTTGCCTATATATACCACTTCCAAACACATTTTTGAATACCACTTCACGCTTAGAGTTAGTTTTTGGAGAGAGAAAAACACCAAGAGATCGAGCAAGCGTATTTTTACTTTTAATTTAGGTTTTTACATTACGAATTCGTAGTTAGAGTTGGATTTTGATTTTCTTTTCGTTCTTTCTTGGATACTTGACCCTTGAAACCTTTGATTTAGTATTTATTGAATTTTCGTTCTTAGATTTAATTTTTTTCTTATAAACCCTAGTTTATGCTTATTAGTTATTTAATTCAAATCGTCATGTTTATGTTCGTTGTTTATTTAATTACTTTTGTTGTCACTAAAACCATGTTAGGCTAAAACCCTTGATGCTTGGGGTAGGATGAACTCGTAGAAGTAGGATGTTGGTACATAATTAGGGTAACACATGATGTTTAGTTTTAATTCTCTTAATTAATGAACGCTTAAAATAAATACCGAATTTACCTTTGAATTTTGTACGAAAATTGTTAGAGGGAGGACGACCTTATCACTCTTTAATAACTACTGGGCTTAATGAGAGGGTTTACAAGGGGCTTATTCATCTACCGATTTATTTAGGGAGGACGACCGCATCACCTTAGTTAAATTAGGGTCTCTTTAATTAAGCACAATCTATTAACCTTTTTAGTGGATTAGTGAAGTCGATTGATATGATAAAGTATTAGGGTTTAATTCTTGAGCTTTTAATCTTACAATCTTATACTTAGGTTATTTCTTGCACATCACGGTTATTTTGATTATGTACCGGCTCTGTTAGTATACGTAGAGATTCCTATCCTGAGCATCACCATCTCATATTTGAACACACCCTTTAGTTAAGTAGTTTCATTCATTCTTTAGTTTACTTAGTTTATTATAGCTTAGATTAAATTTCTTTAAAAATCCAAAAACGCATTCATATTAATTACGACGCGTAGATCTTAAGGGATCTATTTGCATACAACTCATCCCGAGGTACGATATACTTGGTCGCTATACCTGCTTATACTGCAGTGAACCCGTACGCTTGCGGGGAAACTACTAGTAAAAAGTTAGTATTTTCGGTTCAAAGTCACTAGTCTCACATACCTTAGGTCATTTAAATTATGCACATATTAATTAGATAAAATATAGAGTGAAAATGATTCATACATAAATTATTGAAGAGTATTATTTATTTTTACTAAAGAGAATTAACTGTTTTCATTGAAGGGTATTATAAGTTGTTTATTGAAAATAAACTAAAACTATTTAGTATAGACAACTAATTCTTTTCAATGAAAACAACCAATACTCTTTATTAAAAATAAGTAATACCTTTCAATGATTCATGTATGAACTAATTTCATTCTATACACACACCTTCAATTTTTCATCCGACATAATAAGAGCAAAAGTAACATTAACATGCATTCCTAATGAGTGCAAAATGGATGCAATCACTGGTGAAATGTAGATATTAATAATTGATTTAAACGAATTGATTTGTATTCATCTAGCTAAAATTTGAATTTTCACTGATTTGCAAGAAAAGACACCGAAAGTGGTTTCAGTGACAAACCTCCATGCTCAAATCAGCTCCAAATCATCCTTTTAAGCAATATGTATTTGTGTTATGTTTTTTCATAAGTTTTTTTAGTTAAAATAAATGGGCCAAATGTTTAGGAGTAATTTTCCTATCAGCACGGTGTTCTCACCCAACAGTTGAAGTTATTTACACTAAAACGTGTAGATTGATTATACTGAAAAAATATGGTTAGATTACACATAAAATTTCAAGCTCAACTGTTGAATGAGTGCATCGTACACCTGATGCATAAGTGAATGTGCGAAGTGTTTATACATACCTTTCCAGGAAGGACATCACACATAATTCCTTCCTCACCATCGAACCCACATTCTAACCGCAACTTGTAGTGATAAAAAAATTGGAACAACTAGTTGTGACCACCCCAATTTGTTACTCACCTCATCAATATATATATATATATATATATATATATATATAAATACTTCTTTTTATGTTAAGTCAATGCGTAAGTGTTGATCTGTCAAAAAAAAAAAAAAAATGCGTAAGCGTTGATAATTTTTTTTTTTCTAGTAAAAATTTCATTAACCCATCAAAGGATGCAGTGTACACAGGCATGATAGATACCTATTGCATAATTTTGATGAACTCACAACATACAACTATTACAATCCGATAGCTAGTCTAGGATTTTTAAGCCACTCTTGAAAATTTAGATCATGAAATTTTTTCTCCTTACAAACAAACCAACTCCATGTTCTGATCTTCATTTCTTCTACCACCTTCTTCCCCGAAAATTCCTGGTTATTAAATTTTTTATTATTCCTCCCTTTCCAAAACAACCAAATAACGCACTCCCAGATGCAAATGACCACCTTATTCCCTTTATTTTAATTAAGAAGGCTACTAAAATATAGTAGACTTGACAATGGATTCGATGGAAAAGCTAACGCTATTCCCAACCAACTCGCCACCTCCATCCAAACCTCGTATGGTTTTTTACACTAAAAAAATAAATGTTTCACCGATTTCGCTTGATCCTCACATAAGACGCAAGAGATGCTTTCATTTTGGTTTAACACCCTTTTCTTCCTTAATTCTTTCCTTGTTGGTAATCTTCTCCATAACGTTTTCCATGTGTGGATAGAAACTTTACGTGGTATAAGACTATTCCACGTTCTCTTGAATCCTTCCTCCTTGTCCGCATCTCGAATAACTTCCACTTCTTTCTCCCGCAGCCACTCGTACACCTCACTTGTCTTGAAGTCTTTTTTTTAGATTCTTTCCACCTCCATCTATCGGGCTCTCCCTCCTTGATCAAGTTCCTGTTCAACAAAGCTTCCAAATTATTCAAGGTTAGAGATTCTCTATAAAAAAATGTTCTGTCTCCACTCCCACCTCCATCTCCACTCTCTCTCAACCTCACTCACTCCTCCACCCACTTCTCCTCCCAAAAAAGCATATCCCTCCCGTCCCCTACCACCTTATAACTCCCTCAAAGAACCACCCATTCGGTCCCCCTCCCCCTGCCTTCAACACCTCTCTCCACCATCCCCTGGCACTCCTCCCTCTAAAGCCCGAATACCCTAGCAGCCCCCCATTCCATTCCACCCTGTTAACTTGATACGAAAGAGTTCATAAGGAAAAATTATAATGTATATTCCATGACTCCCAAGAGTGCATATTTTATATACAAGAGTTATGCTAATTAAGGTAAATGTAACCCTAAACCTAAAGGCCCATTGAAGGCCCTATAATATTTACATGGATATTCTAACACTCCCCCTCAAGTTGGAGCATAGATATTGATCATGTCTAGCTTGTTACAAAGATAGTCAACCCTAACTCCATTAAGGGCCTTCGTAAAGATATCTCCTAATTGATCTTCACTTCTTATATAATTAGTCGAGATCAAGCCTTGTTGGATCTTCTCACGGATAAAGTGACAATCAATCTCAATGTGTTTAGTTCGCTCGTGAAAAACTGGATTAGAGGCAATGTGAAGAGCAGCTTGATTATCACACCATAATTTGGCAGGTATTGAGACCTTCAAACCAACTTCATTTAGAAACCACGAACCCAAACGATCTCGCATGCAACTTTAGTCATAGCTCTATATTCAGACTCTGCACTAGATCGTGAGACTACTTTCTGCTTCTTGCTTTTCCAAGAAATCAAGTTTCCCGCAAAGAAAACACAATAGCCTGAAGTAGATCTTCGATCTTCTTTCGAGCCTGCCTAATCTGCATCAGAAAAGCATTCAATTCGATCATGACCATGATCACTATACACAATTCCAAGTCCAGGAGTTCTCTTCAAATAACATAAGATCTGCTCAACAACCTTCCAATGATCTACAGTTGGTGATGGCATATACTGACTCACAACACTTACTGAATAAGCAATATCAGGACGCGTCATTCTGAGATAGTTCAATCTTCCCACCAATCTTCTGTATCTTCCAGGATCATCAAATAAAGCACCTTCTTTCGTGAGTTGTAAATTAGGAACCTTTGGAGAGCTACATAGTTTAGCTCCCAATTTTCCTAATTCAGAAAGTAGATCAAGCATATATTTTCTTTGAGACAAGAAAATCCCCTTCTTACATCTACTCACTTCAATACCAAGAAAATATTTAAGAGTCCCCAAGTCTTTGGTAGTGAACTGAGTAGGAAGGAAAGCTTTCAAAGATGCAATCCCTTTAGAGTAACTTCCAGTGATCACAATATCATCCACATAGACATCCATCAACACAATACCACTCTCAGAATTCATATAGAAAACAGAATCATCAGATTTACTTTGCTTCATACAAAACTTCTCAACTGCATGAGAAAAAGTACCAAACCATGCACGAGGACTCTATTTCAAACCATACAACGATTTCCAAAGATAACATACCTTATAACTCTCCCCCTGAGCAACAAATCCAGGCGGTTGCTCCATATAAATAGTGTCAATAAGATCACCATAAAGGAAGGCATTCTTGATATCCAACTGGTGTAAAGGCCAGTGGTGAGTAGCTACCAACGAAATCAAAAGCCTAATCGAGGTGAGTTTGGCAACAAGAGAAAAAGTATCAGAAAAGTCAACACCATAAATTTGAGCATATCCTTTAGCAACAAGACGAGCTTTTAAGTGAGCAATAGATCCATCAGGATTGACTTTGATAGTAAACACCCATTTATAGCTAATAGGTCATTTACCTGCAGGAAAATCTACCAACTCCCAAGTACCAGTAGAATCTAATGTATGCATTTCCTCAATCATGGCATTACGCCAACTAGAATGGGCCAAAGCTTCATGAACATTTTTAGGAACAGTCTCAAGGATGAAATCAAAGCTTGAGAAGAATGTGACAGGTAATTATAGGAAACGAAAGAGGAAATGGGATAAGTGTAAGAACGTTTACCTTTTCGAAGGGCAATAGGTAGATCGTCACTTGAAGGAGGGTCTGCCGACGAAGACACTGGTGCCTCAGGACATGAAACTAGTGGTTTGGGAACCAAATCAGCAGTAGTAGGGGCAGACAGTTGCGATCGACGTGAGTATGTGTGGAGAATAGGGGGTCTAGTGGACTTAGGTGGAGAAACAATTGGTGGAAGGACTGTATAAACCAGAAAGTCTGTATCCTCCCCATCCGTGGGAGGAGGAGATGAATGTGAGAAAGGTGTATGTTCAGAAAAGACGACATCAACAAAGACAAAATATTTGTTGAGACTAGGAAGAAACACCAATACCTCTTTTGTACCCGAGAGTAGCCCAAGAAAATGTGTTGGGACAATGTCAGTTTTGAGTTGATCCCAAAGCCCCTGAAAAGATGATTTGCCTTAGTGGTCAGGCTAGTCTTGGTTAGGTTTGTAAGTTAGTTTATTTTACAATTTACAGGAACTCAATGAGAGGAGTACTCATTGATAACAGTCAAGACTGAAGTCTGAAGACTCAAGAGCATCATCCTGAGCTTATGGCAGTTCATCTAAGCTGGCTGAGTAAGCGTTATGATGAAGAGCATGATCCTGAGATCATTGCTAACTCAGTCCTATAGGGAACATGATCACACTGAGTACTGGGAAAAGACTTGGAGTAGGATCCAAGCAAGCTAAAAGGAATTTCAGCACTGGAAAACGTACGTAGATGAGGACAAACCTGAACTCAGTAAAGACAAGACTGAACTGAAGAATGAGTTCTGACATTCTCACCTACCTGATGACGTGGACCAATCAGAGAGCGCCAAGTCATGTACGAACACTGACTTGAACCTGACATCCTTGCATACTTTAAACGGGCAAATATTAAATGCAATTTCCATATCCATGCAAGGACGGCTGCTGCATGAGAGATATATCTGTTGAACAAATCCTACGAGAAGACAACCTAGAAGGCTATCTCTTCCAACAGATAGTATTCAAAGTTGCCTATAAATACAGAAGACCTTGGACCCAAACAAGATTACGAGAAATTTCGAAGCCAAGAAATTACTCAAACTCTCAGCGTACAAATCATTCAGCATTAAAAGAAGCACTCGAAACCTCTTAAATTTTCCAAGTGTTTCTTAGTTAGAGAGTTATTCTGTATTCCACTGAGCGAACCAAGTTAAATCTTAAGCTTAGAGTGATTATCCATCCTTAGCATAGCCTTGTCTTGTAAGGATAATCACAACCTTAGTTGGAAACCAAACTGAAATCAAAACCCTCTAGTCAGGTTTGTTGGTGGAAGTTAAGTGATTGAGTTAGAAGGAGTTTTGTATAGGTCAGTGAGTGAAGCTGATCTTGGTGCACCTTGGGACGTTAAAAACAAGCAATCCTTAGTGGATTCTCCTGTTAAATCAGGACCGTGGACGTAGGAGCTTGAGTCTCTGAACTACGTTAAACTCCTTGTGCTTTTACTGCTTTGATTATTGTTCTTAATTTTTCATTTGATTAAGTCATTCATTGCATTGTTTATCAGGCCTGAATCAATCAGTATGATCATTAAACTGAGCACTGCCCTTCTAACCACGACTTCTTAAGAAAGAAAACAAGTTTTTCAGTAAGCAAACCAAAACAAGACTATAAACTTTTAGGGCCCACACATTCTGCACTCAACATAAGTAGATAGTTATCCAACTGACTTGCACTCAGTGTTGTTAGTAGGTGGATTATCTACTCAGTGTTCTACATCACTTTGAGTTAAGGGGACTCGGTCAGTTTGAAAGTCAGAAAAATTTGTATACATGTATCCCCCCTCATACACGTATCACTCAGTCTTGTACCGGGACCAACAAGTGGTATCAGAGCAGTGGTTCAAAAGACCACTGACTTTGAATACTAATAGTTTTAGAGGAGAAACTGTTGGTGGTCACTGAACAGATCTGAGTTTGCTTTTAAGAAAACTTGCATCATCATGACTTCGAGTAGACTTGAAGCTTCATTGCCTGAATTCTCTGTGTCTAACTTTATCTATTGGAAGTTTAGACTTGAGGCACATCTAGATGCCATCTATGACCAAATGCCGCGAGTTATCAGGGACGGACCAATCAAGATCACCTTTCCAAATGTCAGAGGACTGGGATTATATGATCTTGACATTGGCGTATAGGTTCCTAAGGAGAGGAAGGATATGACCAATGATGAGATCAAGATGGTGGGACTGGACAACGTGGCCAGGAACATCATTCTTCATATGGTACCGTTCGAGGAGTCAGCGAGGCTAATGAACTTAAAGATGGCTAAGGAGGTCTAGGATGAGCTGACCAGCATGTGCGAGGGCTCAGAAAAGATAAAGGAGAACAAGAGAAACATTGTCATTCAGAAGTTTGAAGCATTCGAGATGCTGTCTGACGAAAGTATTGATCAGATGGAGTCAAGATTCATCAAGATGATGAATGAGTTGGTGATGTTGGGAAAAGAGGTTCCCAAAAGAGAAGTTGCTTCTAAAATCCTAAATGCTCTTCCTGAGAGATGGGATAATAGTGTCATTATGTTGAAAAACACTCAGGATATGAGTAATATAACTTCAGATTTACTTTTTTCAGAGCTCAAAGCTTTGGAATATGATCTGAACAAGAGAAAGAAGAAAGTACAGCCTGAAGAGGAAGAGAGAGCACCTGAGAAAAGTGTGGTGTTCAAAGCCAAGTCAGAACCTGTCGAGTCTTCATCAAAGTCACTGATGGAGATGAACAAAGAAGAGCTCGCTGAGGAGTACAGCCTGATGGCCAAACGCTTTGAAAAGCTTAATTCCAGGTTTGGTCGTTATAAAAAATAATATTGGGATACTCATGACAGGAAACCTGAAGGAAGCTACCAAAGTTCTCGGAGATATGAGAAAAGAAGGAACACTGAACCAAGACGTGATCGTGGTAATGAAAGGAGACAATCAGACCCAAAGCCCGATCGCAGAGATGAACAGAGACGTACTCGTGATGATAGGTGTTGATAGGCGAACATCAATTATTGTTGAGCGAGCAAGGATTAATGATTTAGTAAAGAAAATCAGGTTGGAGTGCGTAAATCAATCCAGGAGGTGTATAAAATGACGAACAACTCCAGTGACGAACAACATACTGGTGAACAGATTCTGTGACCCGGGACCAGATATGAACATTTCATCAGATCACTGGTGACGAGCAACATTATCAAAAGGTGGTGTATCCACCAACCTAAGTGTTGTATGTTGACGAACAAAGGACCAAGATTCCTAAGCCTATCTCAACAAGATACAAGGGCGAACAACTTCTGAGCCATAACCTCAAAAGGCGAACAACTTTTATTTAAAAATCAATTTGGATCAATCAAGCTAACCACAACGAACAACAATGAGTCCGAGATAAGACCAAAGAAGACTTTGTAACTAAGATTCAGCTTAGATAAGGTCAAACAAGGTCAAAGGACACTTGTCTAGCATGTAAGCTAGGAAGTCCAAGAGTCTTGGACACCTCCTACTTGCTAGTCTCTATAAATAGTTGTTCTCCAGCTAAGAAATAAAAAAGTTAAAATTCACAAATACTCCCAAAACACACACAAACACACCTAAATGTGCACACATATGAAATAAATAAAGATTCGACTCTCGTATTTACGATTTTATGACCCGAACCTTCGATTTATCATTTACGGTGATAATCAACCATACGTTCTTGTTTGGTGATCCTAAATCGAACTAAAACAGTCACTAATCCTCCCGGTTAAATTTGATCACCAACAATTTGGCGCTAGAAGGAGGGGTCCGAACCTCCGATTAAGTGTGATTAGTCAAGAACTTCAAGTTTGAAAACTTGAAGATTTGAAGAAATCCTCAAGAAATCCTTGAAGATTCAAGTAAAAGTGTTCTTGGTGTTCTTCAATATAAAATTTGAAGATTCAAAGATTGAGAGGATAATTCAACTTAGGATGCCTCAATCCAAGGAAACACAAGGTTCACGGTTATCAAGGAGAGCATCACCCACTCGAGCTTCATCAGCTGGCCATTAAGATCGTGAACCTAGACATGCAAACATATCACGACAAATGGTCATAACTCATAACATCCCACCAAAAATGGAGGCCCTAGCGAACAACCCTAATGAACTGGCTAAAACTATTGCTGCTCTCCAAGCTATTCAAAGACAGCAGAAACAAAATAGACCTATACAAGCAAGGTCTAGAGCTAAACCCATGTAGGTTGTTAGAGCCAGGTCTGTTAGGGGCGAGCAACATGAGGTGAACAGTGCCCAAGTCAGGCGGGATAAGGGCAAAGCCAAGGTGGCCGACCCAAGAGAGGATCAGACCGAGTCTGCTCGAGGGCGAACAACAATGTCAAGTCATGGAACAACTCGTTCTAGTGCCTAGGATAGACTTGGTCAACCCCAACATTAGGAAGAAGCTGCTCGCCAAGAAGCAGGAGATGGGCGAGCAACATTTGAGCAGCCTCGCCCATCAGTTCATGAGAGACTGTCCCAGTCTGCTTTCAGGCGCCTAGTGCCAAATGCGGCGAGCAACCCTAGGAAACAGCTCCAGGATATGCCCGCTCCGAGTGAGGTACTGTGACGAGCAGAAAGGCATGTGCCTTTGCTCGCTGAACAACCTCTAAGCTAGGGGGCATCTTTGGATGAGTTGTCAAGCCTGAGAAAGGCTGTGGAGAGCATGCAGGGGCAACTGGATCAACAAAAAGGGATGGAGACGACCAGCATGCCATCCTCACCATTATCATCCATCATATTGAAGGCCCCAATTCAGAAAAAAATTCAGTTTTTGGCCAACATACAATACGAAGGCATTGCTGATCCCTGAGTCCATTTAACGAATTATTCGGACTACATGATTTCAGTGGGAGCCAGTGATGCCACCCAGTGCCAGAATTTCCCCTTGACTTTGGGAGACAGAGTACACAAGTGGTTTTCTGCAATGCGACCAACATCAATCCACTCGTTTGCTCAATTAAGTCGAGAGTTCCTCTCCCACTTCTCAAAGGTTGGATCATATTTATCCCAAAAATACCGGTTGTTTGACTTAAAGAAAAATGATGACGAGTTAGACCGGGCATTTATGGAGAGATTCGATAAAGTGCTGTTAGAAGGGGAGCCAGTTAGCGAGGATACAAAGATCGTAGCTGTCATGGCCGGGTTAAAGAAAGGGTCGGAATTATGGAAGGAGGTACGTCTAAAGTGCCCAAAAAGCTATGCCGAATTCAGAAACCAAGCTGGCATATTTGTTTCCATGCACAAGGCCCTGCAAGCAAACTTGAGAGAAAATAAAGCTGATCCCGAGGAGAACAACAAGAAACCCGGTGGGACAGGCTATAGGGTCCCGGAAAAACATAAAGGTATTTACCAAAGGGACGGAGCTGAAAGAAAAGCTGAATCAAGTGCTAACAGTATCAATCGATACTGTGTATGAAAATGTAAAGGAGAAAGAGTTGCTCTCCCCACCTCGTAGGATTCGCCAAGAGACTGGCAAACTCAACCCTAATAAGTATTGTGCCTACCATCAAAGCATGGGGCACTTTACTAGCGAGTGTAGAGATTTGCTCAAGCAACTTTGGCGGTTCTACGAGGAGGGAAAGCTCTCCGACTTCATCAAAAGGCAACTTGGAAAGAGATCCAGGGAGAGCAACTCCGAGGATGAGGAGGATGGTCAACCTCAAAGGAATAATAAGCCCGGACGACCAGTTCCCGCCGTTGCTGCTCGTCCATTAGAGGATCTATACATGATGGAACCCTCAGGACCTGCGGGAGGATGTTCTGATGGACGACCGCCAATTTTCAACCGGAAAAGAAAAGTTGAATTACGAGCGATCGACCAAGTACAAGAAATGGGGGTTAAACCATCCATCATGCAGACAACAAAACTAACCTTTACTGAAAAATATTTGGAGGGAATATTGACCCCCCACAATGATTCGCTGTGCTAAGATCATGGGGACCAGAGTACATAGATTGTTGGTGGACACCGGAGCCTACACCAACATCTTTTTCAAAAAGACGCTCGACCAACTTGGAGATTATTCAGGCTACATATGAGATTCAAATCATAAAATCTTAGGCTTCAGAAATGCTGTAACAGTCCCGTTAGGGGAGATTAGGTTGTCCGTGCAGCTTGTAACGGTCGAGGAACCCGAGAAAAATATAACGAGAATGGTAGATTTCTTGGTCGTAGATTAGGATTCGACCTATAACGGGTTTCTTGGTCGACCTTTTTTAAATGAATTTAAAGCTGCATGTTCAACTTACCACTATTGCATAAAGTTCTCAACAGCAAGTGGAGCAGGCTCAATAAAGGGAGACCAAAGAAAAGCTCGTGAATGTCTCCTACAATTATAAGTAAAACAGGCGCAAGTATCCATGATGGAAGCCACCACTAGCTACCCAGTTGATGAACCATCAGTGCTGGAGAACATGATGGACATGGAAGAGAACCATATGGATACTGACGAGCAACCTCCTAACGAGCAAGTGTTGGACGAACAACTCATCACCACCCATGGGGAACTTCCACCTGATGGACAACATAGGGGTGGTGACGAGCAATATACACCAGATGACTTGGAGGGCCAGATGTTGACTAACAGAATGGGTCAGGACTAGCAGATGATCTAGAGCCCCGCCTGGGAGCAGAGCCCATGAACATCGAAAATGATTTCAATCCTTAGGAACCAATACTTGATCCTCGTTGGAAAGGACAAAAATGATGAGCAACTCCAGTCGAAGAACTGGAGACATTCAAAGTTAATCCTGGGAACGAAGATCTTAAATTATATATAGAATCTGAGCTCCCTGAGCCTTACAAATCCCAAATGAAAGAGTTCCTCAGCAAGAATCTAGATGTTTTTGCTTGGTCTCATGCAGACATGGTGGGAATAGATCCAAAGCATGCTTGCCATAAGCTTAATATCAATCAAGCAAAAAGGCCAGTCCATCAAAAACGAAGAAAATATGGCCCAGAAAAATACCAAGCTTTAAATGAAGAGGTGAAGAAGTTGTTAGACAACGATCTAATCCGACAAGCACTCTGTCCATAATGGGTAGCAAACCCAGTCCTTGTGCGGAAACCAAACGGGACTATGTATAGATTTTACGGATCTGAATGCAGCATGCCCGAAGGACAACTTTTCTCTCCCCCATATTAATCGATTGGTGGACAGCACTGCTGGTCACGAGATGTTAACGTCCATGGATGCCTTTGTCGGGTACCATTAAATCCCAATGCATCCAGACAATCAAGAAAACATATCATTTTATACGAACAAAAACTTGTTGTGTTGGAGAAGAATGTCATTCGGCCTCATCAATGCCGGGGCAATATATCAGAGGTTGGTGAACAAGATGTTTGATGAACAAATTGGAGATACTGTAGAAGTCTACGTAGACGATATCGTGGTCAAGAGCCCCCGAAAAGAAGATCATCTCCAACATTTAACTCAGGTGTTTGAAATTCTTCGACATTACAACATGAAGTTAAATCCAAAGAAGAGCAGCTTTGGAGTTCATTCGGGGAAGTTCCTGGGCCATCTTGTTAGTCAACGAGGGATTGAGGCCAATCCAACAAAGGTCAAAGCAATAGTGGATATGCAACCACCACGTTCGGTAAAAGAAGTGCAAAGGCTCACAGGATGCCTAGCAGCATTGAACCGGTTCATATCCCGATCAGGAGATAAGTGCCGTCCATTCTTTGAGGCCATCAAAAAAGGAAAATTCACGTGGACTAACAACTGCCAAAAGGCGTTTGACCAACTTAAAGACTACCTGGGAGATGTTAAGATTCTATCAAAACCCGTCCCAGGTGAAAAACTCTATTTGTATTTGGCAGCGTCAGAAGTGGCAATCAGCTCTGTTCTGGTACGGGAGGATGACAAGTTTCATCAATCAATCTACTACGTCAGCCAAGCTTTACACAAAATGGAGATCAAATATCCCCCAACTGAAAAGCTGGTGTATGCACTTGTTATGAGTGTGAGGAAGTTACGACCATACTTCTTCGACCATCAAGTTGAGGTGCTAACAACTTTCCCACTCAGACAAATTCTCCATCGCCCAGACACAGCTGGTCGTCTACTGAAATGGTCCCTAGAGACTAGCCAATTCGGGGTGACCTATGCTCCTCGAACTACGATCAAAGGGCAAGCATTAGCCAACTTTATTGTCGAACTAACTTTCCCACCAGATCCGACGAGAGGACTTGATCATCCCTGGCATCTCTATGTCGATGGATCTTCAACTAATATAGCCTCAGGGGCAAGAGTGGTCTTGATAAGCCCTGACAGACAAGTTTTCACCTCGGCAATCAGATTTGGTTTCATGGCTACCAACAACGAAGCTCTCATTGCTGGTCTCCACTTATCCCTTGCAGTAGGTGTCAGACGTCTGTAAATATTCGGGGACTCACAACTGATTGTGAATCAAGTCCGAGATGAATACGAAGTAAAAGATGATCACATGATCGGGTATCAGCGGATTGTTGCTCACCTAATGTCCCTACTGGATCAAGTTTTCATTGAATAAATTCCAAGGACAAGCAACACTCAGGCAGATCCATTGGCCCGACTAGCAACAAGCGAATGGCCTGCAGAGTTGGCAGATATTATAATCACAAAGATGAATGACCCATCAACAATAAGTTATAATGTCAACCAACTAGACGAACAAGCAAGTGAAGAAGAAGATTGGAGAACAAACATAGTCAAATATTTGAAAAGTGGAGAAAAACCAAACTCCTCTTTTGAAGCTGCCAAGCTAACAAAGCAAGCCGCCAGATATACTCTGGTAGGCGAGCAGCTTTACAAAAGGGGAATATCAATCACACTTCTCAAATGTTTGCCTAGGGGGCAAGGACGAGCAATACTCGAAGAAATACATGCCGGAGTATGCGAAAATCACACTGGGGGGCAAGCCTTGGCGTACAAAACTATTTGACAAGGTTATTATTGGCCAACTTTTTCGTCAGGATACAATCAAGAAAGCAAAAACTTGTCACCAATGCCAGATTTTTGGCCTAAATATTCATACCCCGGCTCAGGAGCTCGTATAAGTTTACAGCCCATGGCCATTTGCAAGATGGGGGGTGGACATTATTGGTCATTTCCCAGCAGAAGTTGGAAATGTTCGATTTGCTGTCGTGGCAGTCGACTATTATACGAAATGGGAAGAAGCAGAGGCCATGGTAAAGATTACGCAACAAAAAATGATCAACTTCATATGGAAGAACATTGTCTGTCGTTTTGGGGTCCCACAAACCATTGTGACAGACAATGGTCCGCAATTTGATGGGAAGAAGTTGAGAGACTTCTGTACGAAGTGGGGGATCAAGAAACACTATTCTACACCTTATCATCCCCAGTCAAATGGACAAGTCGAAGTTGTAAACAAGATTATCAAGCATACGTTGAAAGTACGATTGACAGAGAGCAAAAGTAGTTGGTCTGAAGAACTTCCGAAAGTCTTGTAGGCATATAGAGTTTCTCCCAGGTCAAGCACTGGAGAAACACCTTTTGTAATGGCTTTCAGAATAGAAGCTGTGATACCAATCGAATTAAAGACCAACACAATCAGGACGACCAACTTTGATGAACAAGCGAACAACTCTGCTTTAACTACTGAAATGGATTTGCTCGAAGAAAAAAAGTTAAGTGCTGAGCTAAAAAATGCTACCTATAAGCAGCGAGCAGAACGCTATTATAATTCCCATGTTAAAATCAGGGAATTTAGAGTTGGAGATTTGGTTCTAAGAAAGTTGCTCGCCCAACCTCCAGGTGTATTGGGACCAACTTAGGAGGGCCCGTATCGTATAACGGACAAGTTCCTTAATGGCGTGTACGATATCGAAGATATGGAAGGCAAGCCGGCCCAATACTCCTGGAATATTGTACATCTAAAGAAGTACTATCAATAAGTCGAACAAGTTCAATTCACAATTGTTGGGCGAACAAATATCTTGGGGGACAAGTGAACCAAGTAAGGCAAACCAAAAACTTGCCTAATTTTTTGAAAATTTTGCTAAGTATAGAATGAAAGGTTGTTCGGCACATTGTATAGTCATGCTGGTTCATAATCTTTTTTAATTTTAGACAAGGTTGCTCGACAAGATTGTTATAAACGAGCATGTTTTGGATAGTGTTTAAAGTTGTTCGTTAGAGAATATATGTTAGTGATGAACAGTCTCAAAACACTTGTAATTTTTCACAATGTAAATATGGTTGTTCGTTAAGAAAAAAGTCAAAAGCTCAAGGTACAAGTCCATTTTAGAGGACCAAGGCCACTTAAAGGTTGCTCGTTTTTTAAGATGAATAGAACCTAAGGCTAAACCCATATTCTATTAAAGGCAAAGTTCAAATCGAACAAAGCCCAACATTATATGTTATAATTACAAAAGCATTGAACAGAAATGTAAGGGCAATTAACATATAAGAAGAAGATTGAGCGAACAAAAGAAGGCATTTCATTAAAGTAAAAAGGCTTTAAAGCCTCAAAAATAGTACAAGTGTAAGGTACTACAAAAGTCGAACAACTAGTATAAAAGAAATACTAAGAGCCCAAGTCCTAGACCTATTGCTGCTCGCCAGGGGGAAGATTAGAAGCTTGATCAACAGCAGGGTCGACGATCATGTCCCGTGCCAGGTCTTCAGCTGCCTTCTGCTCTTGTTCTTGGGCAGTTTGCTCGGCGGCAGTAACTTTCTTGCCCTGGCCAGCAGCATCTTGCTCGTCTAGGGCTGGGGGTGGAGGACGGGTGACAACAATACTGGGGTCACGATGATCAATCTTAACCCCATAATCCATCATATCCCCCAATTGGAGCTCAATGTTGTTCGGAGGGGGATAGTTCTCTACGAACTCAGTCAAATTGTTGCCCATCTCCTCCACTAGATCTTTGTATTCATACGCATTAGCCAGAAGAATACAGTCGGCGTAGGCACAAATATAGCCTAAGTTGGAGATGGGAGCAGATCGGACTTGCAGCTTGGTCTCCAGTTGCTTGCCGGTGTAGTATTGGCATCAACCTCCTTGAGGTGAGCAACTTCCACCTCGAGCTCAGTGATTTTCTGCTCGGCAGTAGATAGCCTCTTCCCCCCTTCTTCGAGCAAGGCTTCTTTGCATTTTAGCTCGGCGGACAGGCCTTGAATGTCTTCGAGATGTTTCTTCTCGGAGTCGAGAGAGAGAGCTAATTGTTCAAGCGAGCAAGTTTCGCTTCATAATTGTTGACCATGCTGTCCTTCTCCTCGGTAAGCTGCCGAGCAGTGCTGGCATATCGATGAACAGTCTCCTCTTGCTCGGCCAGCTGGGTCATTGCTTTCTGGGCTGTAACAAGGCCATTGGCATGATGCATCATGGAAAGATGGAAGTTGTCGGCCAATCCTTGCATGGAGATAGTCTTCTCCATGGGTCTAGTCCATGCCCGGGCGATCAGCTCAGTGGCTCTACAAACATGGTCGCCCGGAATCTCCCTTATGTTCACAGGGGTTTTGGAGCAGGCATACTGGTGGACAGCATGTGCTCGCCCAGGATGATCTTCAGCCCGGTATCTGTGAACAAGAAAATACATCACACTTAGAAAAATTCGGGAAAGGATAAATGAAACTTGTTCGATATTTAAGAGAATATACTTACTCCGCAAATTTTCGTTCATCCCAGCCGAGGAAGGTGATATCCTCTGGACCACGAGATGGGGCAACGTCTTTTCCAGCCTTGCCCGTTTTCTCTACAGGCTCAACTGAGGAGCGGCGAGCAATTTCTTCCTCAGAGCGAGCAAGGTTTTTACTCACTTTTTCCTTCCCCTTGTTACCAGCGGGGACATCGTGCACCACCGGGGTCCCGTCGGCCCCTTTTAAGCGCTTTCCCCCATGAGGTGGGGAAACAGAAGGTGGTGCTGGTCGAGCATGACCAAAAGGGGCAGCCTGCCGAGGAACTTTTGCTCCCTCCAGCTTGTTTGTCATGGCGAGCACCTTGGAGGGTGGGTCCCCCTTAATCTTCCTTCCCTTTGGTGGAGGCTTCTCATGCACCCTTTGTTCGAGGAGGCCAAAACAGGGAGGGACTGCTACTATGACTTGCTCAGCTATAAAAAAAGAGAAGAAGAATTAGATTATGAAATGTGCGAGCAAATTTTATGTAAAATTCTCCCGGACGAACAGACAAGTTTATGAAAGTTAGTAGAAATTCATACCTAGGGGCACCTCAGCACTGGCTTCGAGATGATGAGGGTATGTGAGTAGGTGAGCAGCTCTTTCGCACTTCTCCTCGCTCAAGTACTGAATGGTCCTATCTGCTCTATTTCGCAAGCCGACCAAACAGGAGGTAAAAAGAAACTCTGAGCCAATCTCTTTTTCCTTTGTGTTCCACTTGAGCAATCGAGGGCCTGCGAGCAAACAAGAAAAGTTAAATTAGAACAACACAGTTAAAAAATGAACAAAGATAAACTTATGCCTAATTTTTCCATAAGATGCGGGAGAGTTTATCCGCCCAATGCCACCGTGTGGACCAGAAGATGCTCGCCAGTCACCCCCAATGAAGAAGAAGTGTTGCTTCCAGTCCCTGATCTTGTTCGGCACCTCTTCCACCATCTTAAGTCCAGTCCGGGCCTTGAGATAGTAATATCCTTCTTCGCCTACGGGGCACTTGGTAATTGTCATGAGATAGTTGATTTCCTCTGAAGTAATGCGATCAGCGTATCCCTCTAGGGCGAACAAGCACATTGTGCCGAGCAAGTTCAACCACCCAATCGGCGTGATCTGGGTAATGGCAAGGTTGGTCGCCTCTAGAAAACGACCAACAATCGGGGGCAATGACAGCCTTAGCCCGACAATCAACGTATCAATGTTGATCGCCGTACATCCTGGAGGTGGGCGATCAGCTCTCTCCTTCCTCTTAGGAGCCCACATGTGGATATCGAAGGGAATTTTATAGGTTTCTCGGATCAAGTCAAGATCCTCCTTGAGAACCACACCCTTAATCCTGCTCGTCTGGAACTCAGTCTTCACCAACTTCATAATTTGTCGCTTAAGGCAAGAAAAGCTGTTCGCGTGTTCATCTGCGTATGCTCGCCATTCAAAGGGCCGAGCAACTCCAGTGGGGATCTCATTCTTCAACATTTTAGGAGGTGGAAAGTTTATCCCCTCCAGAAACTCACGAGTAAGCTCGTCGAATTCGGGATCTTCCTCTGATTAAGAACTAGACGAAGAGCCCTCGTCGGAATTTCTGCTCGCAACCACAACCACCCCCCCCCCCAGATGGGCGAGCACCAGTATCCTCCACAGATCGAATAACAGAGTCAATGTTGGGGGTCGACGCCGATAAAATCTCGATTGAAGGCTGGTTTTCGTAAGTAACAATTGAAAAGAGGGGATCAAGGGTTTCTTCGGAACTATTATTGCTCGACTGAGAAGACATAAGTTTCAAAAGTAAGAAAAATGAGGGAAAAAGGATAGGTTACAGGCAGCGGCAGACTTATTTGCAGACGGCGGCGATTTTTAGGGACGATGGTGGTGCGAGCTCCCACATGGCGGTAATTGAGGAATTCGAAAAGGAAAAAGAAAATAAAAGATGAAATTGAACGATTAAGATGAAAAAACTACCTTAGAACTGAACCAAAAGCAAGAATCTAAAGAGATTTCGTCGGGAAGAGCTTGAATTCGCCGGAAATTGAAGAAAGTTGCCGGAGCACTGTAGCAGAGATTGAAGAAGTGGAAAATTTTTTGGTTCCCACTCCTATTTTATACTCATGAGAAAAATGGGGTAAAACCCGCAAGTACCTCGAAGATCGTGGGCTAAAGTGACAGAAAACGGGGGTAAATTCGAGCAAAATTAAAAAATAGAAGGCCTATGTGCAAATATAGGGGCGCGTGACCTTGGGATTGCTCGCACATGGGTGGCGCATAATCATGCCACCCACGTCATCCTCGTGCATCCCCCAGATCTTGGGAAGACGAAACAGCGGGCCTGGAGCTGCTCGCCAGATTTAAATGATCTTCGTCCAAATCCCTACCAGTTTAGTATCCTAACTACAGTTGCTCGCCACAAAGTTGCTCGTCTGAGGCAACATCTAGTCAGGATAGGGGGCAATTATTGATAGGCGAACATCAATTATTGTTAAGCGAGCAAGGATTAATGATTTAGTAAAGAAAATCAGGTTGGAGTGCGTAAACCAATCCAGGAGATGTATAAAATGACGAACAACTCCAGTGACGAACAACATACTGGCGAACAGGTTCTGTGACCCGGGACCAGATATGAACGTTTCATCAGATCACTGGTGACGAGCAATATTATCAAAAGATGGTGAATCCACCAGCCTAAGAGGTGTATGTTGACGAATAAAGGATCAAGATTCCTAAGCCTATCTCAACAAGATACAAGAGCGAACAACTTCTGAGCCATAACCTCAAAGGGCGAACAACTTTTATTTAAAGATCAATTTGGACCAATCAAGCCAACCACGACGAACAATAATGAGTCCGAGATAAGACCAAAGAAGACTTTGTAACTAAGATCCAGCTTAGATAAGGTCAAACAAGGTCAAAGGACACTTGTCTAGCATGCAAGCTATGAAGTCCAAGAGTCTTGGACACCTCCTACTTGTTAGTCTCTATAAATAGTTGTTCTCCAGCTAAGAAATAAAAAAGTTAAAATTCACAAATACTCCCAAAACACACACAAACACACCTAAACGTGCACACATACAAAATAAATATAGATTCAACTCTCGTATTTACGATTTTATGACCCAAACCTTCGATTTATCATTTACGGTGATAATTAACCACACGTTCTTGTTTGGTGATCCAAAACCGAACTAAAACAGTCACTAATCCTCCCGATTAAATTTGATCACCAATAATAGGCACTCAGGAAAGATTGAAAGCTCATTGAGACAAAGAGAACCTGACTCAAGAAGGAACCCTGAGCCAAGAAAGGAGAGAGAAGACCAGCAAGCAGCATGTTACAACTGTAACAAAAGTGGGCACTATCAGTATGATTTCCCAGAGCTGAGTGCACGGGAAAGAGATGACAGGAGGACCAAGAGAGACCAGAGGTATGCTAACCGGAGAGCTATGCTCGCTGAGGATGCTACAGACTCGGATGGTCCTGAGGAGAGGTCGTCTGAACTCTTTTCCGATGAGGAGTACGATGACTTGTGCCTTATGGCTAGAGAAGAGCCTGAGGTAACTTCAAATTCTGTGTGTGGTTCACATAGTGGTAGAAATCCTGAGCTAAGCTCAAAGTCAGCTAGAGAAATGAACCTTCAGATCTGCTTGGATCAATTGATGGTTGATTTCTCCAGGTTGCAGGAAACTAATGTCTTCTTGGTAGAGGACAACCAGAAACTGAGTACTGAAGCTCAAAACCTGAATGATCAACTCACTCAGTCAGATCTGAAAGAGTCAGCTCAGATTGTGAGACTAATTCAGGAAATTGACATGATCAATGCTGAGCGTCTTCTAAGAGAGAAGATTATGAAAGAACTGGCTGATGAAGAGTTGGCCAGGAAGGAAGAACTGAAAGTACCCAGGAGTAAGTTTGATGACCTCTTTGCCAGACATGAAATCCTGAAAAAGAGTGAGGACTCTCTTAAGCAGAGGGTTGCAGCAATGAATAAATCCTCAGTGGCTAGAGATGAAATAAATAGCAGCCAGATGCTTGGGAATGAGAAAAAGAGGCTTGAATATGTTCCTAAGAAATCCTCACAAGGTCAACTCATATTGCTTCAGGGAGCAACACTGAGAGAGTGTTTGTCCAGGCAGGCAAGGGTACAAAGAAAGTTTTATTCGAAGCCCGTAAAACTGATAAGGGTAAGAAAACTGCTGAGACAGTCAGGGTAGCACCTAAGGTTGTTAAGTCAAAATCCAAGGGAAAGACTAAACAACCAAAGGAGGCCCCTGGGAGCTCAGGCCGGAAGAAACTTCAGCATAAGCCAAGGAAGACCCAGGCCAAGAGCACTCAGACTGCTCAACAGGGGTACTATCATGCATGACAATACCCTCAGGGAAGGCCAGGCATGATAGCACCTCCATGGTTTTGGCATCCTAAAGCCTATAACTGCTTTTAGTTCCCTCACTTGCCTATGGGGAACCAAAAGCAAGGCCCTCATCAGGGACAAACCTCAAGACCAGCTGCAACAAGACCTAGGAAGAACAGAAAGCCAGCCCAAAAACCACCCACTCAGGCTCCTTTGAAGCCTAAGCCTGACACTCATACACCATCTTCTTCTCAGGCTAAGAAGAAGAAAGTAGTGTATGTGGATGTTTTTGGGAGATAGATTTACCACTCTGAGGCAATCAGGGTTGTAAAGCAAGTCTGGATCCCAAAAGGTATAGCTGACACAATAAGACCCAACACCCAATGGGTACCTAAAGCCTGATCTGTTTGCATGCGGCTGTGGATCACAACAAGAGGAGAGAAGACTCAATCAAAGTTGTTTGGTACCTAGACAGTGGTTGCTCAAGGCACATGACTGGAATGAAGAGTCTTCTCCAAGAATTTTAAGCTAAGGATGTTCCACAGGTAACCTTTGGTGATAACTCAAAAGGTTTTACTAAAGGGTTTTGTGTCTTGAAAATAGGTACTGTTGGTGATCAATTTTTATCGGGTGGATTAGTGACTATTTAAGTTCAGTTTAAAGATCATCAATCAATTACGTGTGATTGGTTACCACCGTAAATGGTAAATCGAGGGTTCGGGTTATGAACTTGTAAATGTGAAAGTCGAAATCGTAATAATTTTGTATATGTGTTAGTGTGTGTTTTGGGAGTGTTTATGAATTTGAACTTTTGAACTTCTATTTCATAAGCTGGAGAACAACTATTTATAGTGACTAGCAAGCATGAGGTGTCTATGACTCTTGGTCTCCCTAGCCTGCATGCTTGACATGTGTCCTTTGACCTTATCTAAGCTGAATCTTAGTTACAAAGTCTTCTTTGGTCTTATCTCGGATTTCGTTGTTGTTCATCCAGGTCGGCTTAAATCGATCCAGGATAGTTCTTTCATAGAAGTTGTTCGCCGTTTGGGTGTATGGCTCAGAAGTTGTTCGCCTTTGTGTCTTACACAGATTGGCTTTGGGATCTTGGTCCTTTGTTCGTCAGCATACACCTCTTAGGCTGATAACTGTAACATTTTTACCAATGTTGTTCGTCATTATTGACTTGGTGGTGGGTCCATATTTGGTCTTTGGTCTTTAAACCTGTTCGCCAATATCTTGCTCGTCGGTATAGTTGTTCGTCACTTTATACACTCCTTGGGTTAGTTTATGCACCCCGACTTGATTTTCTTTATTGATTTGATTTGGAGTTGACTTCTCGTAATCCTTGGCTTTAATCCTTGTTCACCCATCATTGATTTATGTTAGCCTGTCAACAATTGCCCCCTATCCTGGCTATATGTTGCCCCAGACGAGCAACTTTGTAGCGAGCAACTATAGTTAGGATATTATACTGGTGTGGATATGGACGAACATCCTTGACCTGGGCGAGCAATTTCGGATTTGCCTCTTCACCTTCCCGCGATCTGGGGGATGTACGAGGATGACGTGGGCGGTATGATTGTGCGCCGCCCACGCGCGAGCATTCCCGAGGTCACGCGCCCCTATAATTGTATATAGGTCCCTTGATTTTCAACCTTGCTCGAAAGTAACCCTATTTTCCTTCAATTTGGCCCACACTTTGTTGTAAATTGCACCTCGTACCCCGTTTTTTGCTTGGGGTATAAATAGAAGGGGAAACAAAAATTTTCCCACTTTTTCATTTCTTGCTACAGTGCTCCGGCGATTTCATCCTTCTTCGGCGATCTCGAGCTCTTCCGGCGTCCGTTTCTCTGGCAATTGGCTTCTAATTTCAAGACAAGGTAGTTACTTTCTTTCTTCACCTCATTTCTTTTGTTTTTCTTCAAAAACCTCAATCGCCGCCGTGTGGGGCTTTGCTCCGCCGTCTTCTCCGACGAAACGCCGCCGTCTGGTTCTTCTTCTCCCTTCCATATCTTCGCACTCGAGCAACAAATCCGAGGAAACTCTCGAACCCCTCTTTCCTATTGTGGCACACGAGAATCAACCTCCCTTTGAGATCTCCTCGGCGTCAAATCCTCACGTTGATTCAGTTGTTCGTTCAGTTGAGGATACTGGTGCTCGTCCATCGGGGAGGGAAGTGGTGGTCGCTACGAGCAGAGATTCCGACGAAGACTCTTCGTCCAGCGCTGAATCGGAGGATCCCCAATTCGACGAGTTGACTCGCGAATTTTTGGAAGGGATATGGTTCCCATCTCCAAGGATGATGGAAAATGAGATCCCCATTGGAGTTGCTCGGCCATTCGAATGGCGAGCATATACTGAGGAGTATGCGAACCACTTTGCTCGCCCAGAAAGAAAAAAAATGGACCTGGTAAAAACTGATTTTCAGGCGAGCAGAATCAAAAGTATCGTCCTCGAAGAGGATCTTGATCTGATCCGAGAGACCTACAAAATCCCTTTTGACATTCATATGTGGGCCCCTAAGAGGAAAGAGAAAGCTGATCGCCCACCTCCAGGATGCACCGCGATCAATATTGACACACTGATCGCTGGTCTAAAGCTGCCACTACCTCCAGTTGTTGGTCGCTTCCTCGAGGCGACCAATCTTGCCATTACACAGATCACACCAATAGGGTGGATGAATTTGCTCGGCGCCATGGCTTTGTTCGCTTTAGAGGGATATGTTGATCGCCTTACTGCGGAGGAAATCAACTATCTCATGACAATCACCAAATGTCCCGTTGGTGAAGAAGGCTACTATTACCTCAAGGCCAGGACTGGACTCAAGATGGTAGAAGGGGTACCGAACAAGATTAGGGACTGGAAAGAGCACTTCTTCATTGGTGGTGACTGGCGAGCATCTTCCGGTCCACACGGTGGCATTGGGCGAATAAATTCTCCCGCAGCCTATGGAATAATTAAGCGTAAGTTTATCTTTGCTCGCCTTCGAATTGTGTTGTTCTAATTTACCTTTTATTGTTTGCTCGCAGGTCCCCAACTACTAAAGTGGAATTCGGAAGAGGAGATTGGTGCGGAGTTCCTGTTCATATCTTGTTTGGTCGGCTTGCGCAATAGAGCGGACAGAACCATCCAATACCTAAACGACGAGAAGCGTCAAAGAGCTGCTCGTTTGCTTACTTATCCCCACCACTTGGAAGCACAGGCTGAGGTGCCCCCAGGTATGAAAAATTTCTAACTCCCTGAACCAACTTTGCTCGTCATTTGATTTCCACAACTTGCTCGTCTAACTCTTTTAACCTAACTTTTTTTTTTAGCCGAGCAAGTTACTATTGCCGTTCCCCCCTGCTTCGCCCTCCTTGAGCAAAGAGTCTTTGAGATGGCACCTCCGAAAGGCCGAAAAAGGAAGGGTGACCTGCCTACTAAAGTACTGGGAATGATGAACAAGGCTGAGGGAGCCAAAGTTCCTCGGTCTGCAGCACCTTCTGGCCATGCTCGGCCAGCTCCTCCGATTTCTCCTCCTCAAGGGGGGAAATGCTTAAAGAAAGCGGATGGGACTCCGCTGGCCCAAGATATCCCCGGTGGTGGCAAGGGGAAGGAGAAGGTGGGCCACAGTCATGCTCGCCCTGAGGGGGATGTTGTTCGGCACTCCCCCCTCGAGCCCACAAAGAAACCCGGCAAAGCGGGCAGGGACTCCACCCCTGTCCGTGGCCCTGAAGACCTCACCCATCTGGGCTGGGACGATCGAAAATTCAAAGAGTAAGTCTACCCCTGCCTTTGCCGAGCAAGATTCACACATTTTTTTTTCTTCTAAGTATCCTTTACTTTCTTGTTCGCAGATATCGTGCCGACGATCATCCTGGTCGAGCAAGTGTTGTTCATCAATATGCTTGCTCGAAGACTCCCGTCAATATAAGGGATATTCCTGGCGAGCACATTCGTAGGGCGACAGAGTTGGTCGCCCGAGCTTGGACACGTCCACTAGACAAGGCCATTTTTCAACAGGGGCTGGCTGACAATGCTCATCTTTCCATGATGCTTTATGCCAATGGCCTTGTCACCGCTCAAAGGGTAATAGCCCAGATTGCCGAGCAAGAGGAAGCTTCTCGTCGCTACGCGAGCACTGCTCGGCAACTTACAGAGGAGAAAGATGGTCTGGTCGGCCAGTATGAGGCCAAACTTGCCCGTCTCAACAATCAGATCAATGTTTACATTGACTCTGAAAAGAAATACCTTGACCAAATTCAAGGTTTGTCTAGCGAATTGAGAGGCAAAGATGCCATGCTCGGCGACGGGGAGAAGAAGTTGTCTGCGGCCGAACAAGAGATCGCTGATCTCAAAGCGGAAGTTGCTCGTCTTCGGGAGGCGGAAACTAACCTCTTCACGCGCGAGCAACTTGAAGAGGAAGTTCAGGCTCGGACTGGCCCCATTTCCAACCTTGGATATATTTGCGCCTATGCGGACAGCATCCGCACGGCCGATGCTTATGACTTCAAGGATCTGGTGGAGGAAATGGGTAAAGATTTGTCCGAGTTTATTGAACATTATCCGCCGCCGAACAACATTGAAATCCAGCTGGCGGACTTGGTTGAATTAGGGGTTAAACTCGACAAACTTGACCCCAGCATTGCTGTCACTCATCCTCCACCTCCAGTTGACGAGGGCGAGCAAGAAGAAGAGGCGGCTGTCGCTGACGAGCAAAATGGTAAAGAGGCTGAGGACAAGGCAGCTGAAGACCTGGCCCGAGATATGATCGTTGATCTTCCTGCCGAACAAACTCAAGATCCTCCTCCAGCCGAGCAGCAATAGTTCTTAGGACTTAGTTTTTTTCTTTTCTTCTTCTCTGTAATAGTTGTTCGTTCCTTTTGTAGTAAATGACTTCTTGAATCATTGTACTATTTTTTAGGCTTAATGCCTTTTGATTAATAGAATGTCTTTCTCATGTTCGCTCATTTTTTTGTATATGTTAATTGCCTTTACATTTTTGTCAATGCCTTTGCAATTATAACATATAGTGTTGGGCTTTTGTTCGAATTGAACTTTGCCTTTAGTGGAATCAGGGTTCAGCCTTAGGTACTGTTCATTTTAAAAAATGAACAACCTTTAAGTGGCTTTGGTCCTTAGGTTTTGTCCATTTTTAAAAAACGAACAACCTTTAATCGGACTTGTACCTCGAGCTTTGGACTTTTCCTTCTTGACGAACAACTACTATACTTACATTATGAAAATTTTACAAATATTGTAAGACTGCTCGTCACTAACAAATATAATCTGACGAACAACTTTGAACATTAACAAACACGCTCACTTATAATATTTTTGCCGAGCAACTCTTTCTACAAATAAAAGATGAAACAACACTAAACTATACAATGTGCCGAACAACTTTAAATTCTATACTTAGCAAAATTTCAAAAAATTAGGCACGTTTTTGGTTTGCCTTACTTGATTCACTGGCCCCCCAAGACATTTGTTCGCCCAATTAAGAACTTGTTCGTCTCATTGATAGTACTTCTTCAGATGTACAACATTCCAGGAGTATTGGGCCGGCTTGCCTTCCATATCTTTGATATCGTATACACCATTAACGAATTTTTCTGTTATACGATACGGGCCCTCCCAAGTTGGTCCCAATACACCTGGAGGTTGGGCGAGCAACTTTCTTAGAACCATATCTCCAACTCTGAATTCCCTGATTTTAACATGGGAATTATAATAGCGTTCTGCTCGCTGCTTATAAGTAGCATTTTTTAGCTCGACATTCAGTCTTTTTTCCTCGAGCAAATCCATTTCAGTAGCTAGAGCAGAGTTGTTCGCCTGCTCATCAAAGTTGGTCGTCCGGTACGTGTTGGTCTTTAACTTAATTGGTATTACAGCTTCTGTTCCGAAAGCCATTGCAAAAGGTGTTTCTCCGGTGCTTGACCTGGGAGAAACTCTGTATGCCCATAGGACTTCCGGAAGTTCTGTAGACCAACTACTTTTGCTTTCTGCTAGCCGTACATTTAACGTATGCTTGATAATTTTGTTTACGGCTTCGACTTGTCCATTCGACTGGGGATGATAGGGCGTAGAATAATGTTTCTTGACCCCCCACTTCGTACAGAAATCTCTCAACTCTTTTCCATCAAATTGCGGACCGTTGTCTGTCACGATGGTTTGTGGAACTCCAAAACGACAGACAATGTTCTTCCAAATGAAGTTGATCATTTTCTGTTGCGTGATTTTCAACATGGCCTCTGCTTCTGCCCATTTTGTATAATAGTCGACCGCCACAACGGCAAATCGAACTCCTCCAACTCCCGCTGGGAAGGGACCAATAATGTCCATTCCCCATCTTGCAAATGGCCACGGGCTATAAACTGATACGAGCTGTTGGGCCGGGGTATGAATGTTCGGGGTAAAAATCTGACATTGATGGCAAGTCTTTGCTTTCTTGATTGCGTCTTGACGTAAAGTTGGCCAATAATAGCCTTGTCTGATAGTTTTGTATGCCAAAGCTTGCCCCCCAGTGTGATTTCCATATACTCCGGCATGTATTTCCCTAGGTAAACATTTGAGAAGTGGAAGTGATATTCCTCTTTTGTAAAGTTGCTCGCCTACCAGAGTATATCTGGCAGCTTGCTTAATTAGCTTGGCAGCTTCAAAAGAGTTGTTTGGTTTTTCTCCACTTTTCAAGTATTTGACTATACTTGTTCTCCAGTCTTCTTCTTCACTTGCTTGTTCATCGAGTTGATTGACATTATAACTTCTTGTTGATGGATCATTCATCTTTGTAATTATAATGTCTGCCAACTCTGCAGGTCCTTCGCTTGTTGCTAGTCGGGCCAACGCATCTGCTTAAGTGTTGCTCGTCCTTGGGATTTGTTCAATGAATACTTGTTCTAACAAGGACATCAGGTAAGCAACAATTCACTGATATTCGATCATGTGATCGTCTTTTGCCTCGTATTCACCTCGAACTTGGTTCACAATCAATTGCGAGTCGCCAAATAGCAGCCGTCTAACACCTACTGCAAGAGATAGGTGGAGACCAGCAATAAGAGCTTCATACTCAGCTTCGTTGTTGGTTTCCATGAAACCAAACCTGATTGCCGAGGTGAATACTTGTCTGTCGGGACTGATTAGAACCACTCCTGCCCCCGAGGCTGTGTTGGTCGAAGATCCGTCAACGTAAAGATGCCAGGGGTGATCAAGTCCTCTCGTCGGATCTGGTGGGAAGGTTAGTTCGACTATAAAGTCGGCTAATGTTTGCCATTTGATCGCAGTTCGAGGAGCATAGGTTACCCCAAATTGGCTAATCTCCAGTGACCACTTTAAAAGGCGACCAGCTGTGTCGGGGCGATGGAGAATTTGTCTGAGTGGGAAAGTTGTTAATACTTCAACTTGATGATAAAAAAAGTATGGTCGTAACTTTCTCACACTCATGACAAGTGCGTACGCCAGTTTCTCGGTTGGAGAGTATTTGATCTCCGTATCGTGTAAAGCTTGACTGACGTAATAGATAGGTTGATGAAATTTGCCATCTTCTCGTACCAGAACGGAGCTGATAGCCACTTCTGATGCTGCTAAGTATAAATATAGCTTCTCTCCTGGGATAGGTTTTGATAGGATTTTTACATCTCCCAGGTAATCTTTGAGTTGGTCGAACGCCTTTTGACAGTTGTTAGTCCATGTGAACTGTCCTTTCTTGATGGCTTCAAAGAATGGACGGCATTTGTCCCCCGATCTGGATATGAACCGATTCAATGCTGCTAGGCATCCCGTAAGCCTTTGCACTTCTTTTATTGAACGCGGAGGTTGCATATCCACAATCGCTTTAACTTTTGCTGGATTGGCTTCAATCCCTCGTTGACTAACAAGATGGCCCAGGAATTTTCCTGAATGAACTCTGAAACTGCTCTTCTTTGGATTCAGCTTCATGTTGTAGTGTCGAAGGATTTCGAACACCTGGGTCAAATGTTGAAGATGGTCTTCCCTTCGGGGGCTTTTGACTACGATATCGTCCACATAGACTTCTACCGTATCACCGATTTGTTCGTCGAACATCTTGTTCACCAACCTCTGGTATGTTGCTCCGGCGTTGATGAGGCCGAAGGGCATTCTTTTCCAACACAACAAGTTTTTGTTTGTATAAAATGCTGTGTTCTCTTGATCGTCTGGATGCATTGGAATTTGATGGTACCCGGCAAAGGCATCCATGAATGTTAGCATTTCATGACCTGCAGTGCTGTCCACCAACTGGTCAATGTGAGGGAGTGGAGAATTGTCCTTCGGGCATGCAGCATTCAGATCTGTAAAGTCTATGCATAGCCTCCAGGTCCCGTTTGGTTTTCTCACAAGGACTGGGTTTGCTACCCATTGTGGACAAAGCGCTTGTCGAATTAGGTCATTGTCTAACAACTTCTTTACTTCTTCGTTCAAAGCTTGGTACTTGTCTGGGCCATACTTTCTTCGTTTTTGATGGATAGGCCTTTTTGCTTGACTGATATTGAGCTTGTGACAAGCATGTTTTGGATCTATCCCCACCATGTCTGCATGAGACCAAGCAAAAACATCTAGATTTTTACTGAGGAACTCTTTCATTCGGGATCTGTAAGGCTCAGGGAGCTCAGATCCTATGTATAATTCAAGATCCGGGTTTTCAGGATTAACTTTGAACGCCTCCAGCTCTTCAACTGGAGTTGCTCGTCGTTTTTGTCCTTTCCACCGAGGATCAAGTATTGGTCCCTCAGAGTTGAAATCATTTTCGATGTTCATCGGCTCTGCCCCCAAGCGGGGATCTAGATCATCTGTTGGCCCTGATTCGTTGTTGTTAGTCAACACCTGGCCCTCCAGGCCATTATATGAATGTTGCTCGTCACCATCCCTTAGTTGTTCGTCAGGATGATGTTCCTCATGGATGGTGAGGAGTTGTTCGTCCAACACCTGCTCGTCATGATGTTGTTTGTCAGTATCCATGTGGTCTTCCTCTATGTCCATCATGTTCTCCAGTATTGATGGTTCATTAGTAGGACAGCTAGTTGTGGCTTCCATCATGGATACTGATACATGTTTGGCCTGCAACTGTAAGAGACATTCCCTGGCCTTTCTTTGATCTCCTTTGATAGTACCTGCTCCACTTGCTGTTGAAAATTTCAAACAATAATGGTAAGTGGAACATGCAGCTTTGAATTCATTTAAAAAGGGTCGACCAAGAAACCCGTTATAAGTTGAATCCTGGTCTACAACCAAGAAGTCAACCATTCTCGTAATATTTTTCTCGGGTTCGTTGGCCGTTACAAGCTGTACTGCTAAAGTAACTATTCCCAATGGGTCCATTACAGCATTTCCAAAGCCTATTATCCTGTGAGTCGTATCCCGAATATAGCCCGAATAATCTCCAAGATGATCGAGCGTCTTTTTGAATAGGATGTTGGTGTAGGCTCCGGTGTCCACCAACAATCTGTGGACTCGTGTTCCCATAATTTTTACGCATATTACGAGCGAATCGTTGTGTGGAGTTAGGATTTCTTCCAAGTCATTTTCGGTAAAGGTCGGTTCCGCTGTCTGCATGATAGATGGTTTGACCCCCATTTCTTGGACTTGATCGATCGCTCGTAATTCAGCCTTTCTTTTTCGATTGGAGATTGGCGGTCGTCCATCAGAACATCCTCCTACGGGACCTGCAGGTTCCATCATATACAAATCTTCCAATGGACGAGTAGGAATGGCGGGAACTGGTCGTGCCAGTTTATTGTTCTTCTGGGGTTGATCATCTTCGTCCTCAGAGTTGTTCTCCCGGACTCTCTTCCCGGGTTGTCTTTTGACAAAGACGGAGAGCTTTCCGTCCTTATAGAAACGCCAGAGCTGTCTGAGCAAATCTCTACATTCACTTGTAAAGTGCCCCACGCTTTGATGGTAGGCACAATACTTGTTTGAGTTGAGTTTGCCAGTATCTTGGTGAATTTTCCGGGGAGGGGAGAGCAACTCCTTATCCTTTACATTTTCATAAACAGTATCGACTGACACTGTTAGCACCTGATTCAACTTTTCTTTGAGTTCTGTCCCTTCTGTGAACGCCTTCATGTTTTTAGGGACTCGATAGCTTGTTGCACCAGGTTTTTTGTTGTTCTCCTTGGGATCAGTTTTGTTCTCCCCCAAGTTTGATTGTAAAGCCTCATGCATGGAAACGAATATGCCGGCCTGATTCCTGAATTCGGCATAACTTCTTGGGTACTTCAGACGTACCTCTTTCCATAGCTTGGATCCTTTTTTCAAACCGGCCATAACGACAACGATTTTCGTGTCCTCACTGATGGGTTCGCCTTCTAACAACACCTTGTCGAACCTTTCCATGAATGCCCGATCTGACTCGTCGTCATTTTGTTTTAGGTCCGACAATCGATGTTTCTGGGACAAGTATGATCCCGCCGTGGAGAAATGGGAAAGGAATTCTCGACTCAGTTGAGTGAAAGAGTGGATAGATGCTGGTGGCATCGCTGAAAACCACTTGTGCACCCGATCCCCCAAAGTTAAGGGGAAATTTCGGCATTGGGTGGCGTCGCTGGCTCCCACTGAGACCATATAATCTGAGTACTTTTTAAGATGAACTCTGGGATCAGCAACACCATCATACTGTATGCTTGCCGGGAACTGGACCTTCTTCTGAATCGGGGCTTTCAAAATGACAGGTGATAAAGGTGAGGATTGCAAACTGGTCGTCCCCACACCTCTTTGCTGGTCCAACTGTCCCTGCATGTTCTCCACTGCCCTTCTTAAACTTGATAGCTCATCCAAAGATGCCCCCTGACTTGGAGGCTGTTCGGCGAGCAAAGGTACCAACCTTTCTGCTCGTCGCAGTCCCTCACTTGGAGTGGGCAACTCCTGGAGCTGTTTTCTAGGGTTGCTCGCCGCATTTGGCCCTAGACGCCTGAAGGCAGATTGAGAGAGTCTCATGAACTGACGGGCGTTGTTGCTCAAATGTTGCTCGCCCGTGTTCAGCTTCCCGGCGAGCAACTTTCTCCTGTTGCTGGGGTTGGCCAAGTCTGTCCTGGGCACTGGAACAGGTTGTTCCGTGACTCGACATAGTTGTTCGCCCGCGAGCAGATTCAGCCTGGCCCTCTCTTAGTTCAACCATCTTTACTTTGCCCTTATCCCACCTGACCTGGGCACTGTTCACCTCGTGTTGTTCGCCCCTGGTTGACCTAGCCCTAACAACTTCCACAGGTCTGTCCATAGGCCTCACTAGTGAAGGCCTATTCTGATCTTGCTGTCTCTGTAGAGCCTGGAGAGCAGCAATGGTTTTGGCTAATTCGTTAGGGTTGTTTGCCAGGGCCTCCATTTCAGGTGGGAGATTATGAGTTACGGCAGTATGTTGTGTTGGGACATTGTCAGTTTTGATTAAGATCCCAAAGCCCCTGAAAAGATGATTGCCTTAATCTGTCTTTGTCAGGCTAGTCTTGGTTAGGATTAGTACTTAGTCATTTTACACTTCACAGGTACTCAGTGAGAGGAGAACTCACTGGAGACAATCAAGACTCAGAGCCTGAAGACGAAGAGCACCATCCTGAACTTATGGCAGTCTTCTAAGCTGGCTGAGTAAGTGTCAGTGATGAAGAGTATGACCCTGAGGTCATTACTAACTCAGTCCTGAAGGGAACAGGTTGTCACTGAGTTAATGGGAAGACTTGGAGTAGAGCCAAGCAATGCAAAAGGAATTTCAGCGTCAGGACAAGACCGGTGAGCTCAAGACAAAATGAACTTAATAAGACAAGCCTGAAGCTCAGGAATAAGTTCTGACATTCTCACCAACCTGATGACGTGGACCAATCCGAGGAGGACACGCACGTACGGAACCTGACATAAAGACTGAATTCAGACTGCATATTCAACGGGCAAGCATTTAATGTGCATTTAATGCAAATACCGAATCCATGCAAGGGCGGCTGCTGCATGGAGATATGTCCGTTTGAAGCCCCTCTACATAGATGGCTAGAAGGCTATCTCTCCAACGGATAGTTTTTCAAACCACCTATAAATACAGAAGGCCTTGAACCCATTCAAGGTTACGGGAAATTTCCAAGCCAGAAATTACTCAAACTCTCAAGCAATCAAAGCATTCAGCCTTTAAGAGAAACACTCGAAACCTTCCAAATTTCCCAAGTGTTTCTCAGCAACTGAGAGTTATTCTGTATTCCAAGAGCTAATTAGAATTATCTTAAGCTTAGAGAGATTATCCAATCCTTAGCATAGCTTCGCCTTGTAAGGATAATCTCAACTTAGTTGGAATCCAAACTGAAACCAAAAACCTAAGTTAGGCTTGTTGGGAGTAAGTCAGTTAGTGTGATAGTAAGAGGAGTTTGTATAGATCAGTGAGGTAACTGATCTTGGTGCACCTTGGCACGTTAAAAACAAGAATCCCTTGAGTGGATTTCCTGTTAAGTCAGGCCGTGGACGTAGGAGCTTGAGACTCTGAACCACGTTAAACTCCTTGTGTTCTTACTGCTTTGACATTGTGCATGCTTGCCATATTATTTGTTCATTCATTGCATTTAAGTTTATCAGGTCTGAATCAATCAACCTGATCCTCAAAAGAACACTGCCCTACTTTACACTTCTCAGATTTGAGTAAAGCAAGTTTTCAGAAAGCAAACTAAACAAGACTTTAAACTATCAGGGCTCAAACATTTCCGCACTGAACTTGAACTGATAGTTAGCCAACTGACCCGCACCAAGTGTAGTCAGTGGGTGTATTATCAGCTCCTAGTTCTTTACCACTCTGAGTGAAGGGGACTCAGTCAGTTTTAAGTTTGAAAAATTGGTATACGTGTATTCCCCCCCCCCCATACACGTATTCCTCAGTCTTGCACCGGGACCAACAAGTGGTATCAGAGCAGTGGTTCGAAAGACCACTGACTTTGAATACTAATAGTTTCAGAGGAGAAACTGTTGGTGGTCACTGAACAGATCTGAGTTTGCCTTTCATAAAACTTGCATCATCATCATGACTTCGAGGAGACTTGAAGCTTCGTTACCTGAATTTTCTGTATCTAACTTTGTCTATTGGAAGTTCAGATTAGAGGCACATCTAGATGTCATCCATGACCAGATGCCGCGTGTACTCAGGGAAGGACCGATCAAGATCACTATTCCTAACGTCAGAGGACTAGGATATGATGATCTTGCGATTGGCGTGCAGGTTCCTAAGGAGAGGAAAGACATGACCAACGATGAAATCAAGATGGTGGGGCTTGACAACGTCGCCAGAAACATCATCCTGCATACGGTGCCTTTCGAGGAGTCAGCCAGGCTGATGAACCTAAAGACGGCAAAGGAGGTTTGGGATGAGCTGACCAGGATGTGCGAAGGGTCAGAAAAGATAAAGGAGAACAAGAGGAATATTGCCATTCAGAAATTCGAAGCGTTCGAGATGCTGCCTGATGAGAGCATAGATCAGATGGAGTCTAGATTCATCAAGTTGATGAATGAGTTGGTGATGTTGGACAAGGATGTCCCAAGGAGAGATGTTGCTTCAAAGATCCTGAATGCCCTTCCTGAGAGATGGGACAACAGTGTAATTATGCTTAAGAACACTCAGGATATGAGTAACATAACTTCTGCTTTACTTTTTTCAGAGCTAAAAGCGCTTGAATTTGATCTTAACAAAAGAAACAAGAAAGTTCAGTCAGAAGAGGAAGGGAAGGAGAAAACTCCTGAGAAAAGTGTGGCGTTCAAGGCCAGGTCTGAACCTGTTGAGCCCTCATCAAATTCTTCATCAAAGTCACTGATGTAGATGAGCAGGGAAGAACTCGCTGAGGAGTACAGCCTGATGGCCAGACGATTTGACAAGCTCAATTCCAGGTTTGGTCATTATAAAAAGTTTTATCAGGACTCACGTGACAGGAAACCTGAAGGAACCCACCAAAGCTCGAGGAGATATGAGGAGCGAAGAAACACTGACCAGAGGAGAGAACGTGGTGATGAAAGGAGATATTCTGAAACAAAACCTGAAAGAAGAGACGAACAGAGACGTACTCGCGATGATAGATATCCAACCAAGGCTGAAAGCTCACTGAGAACCAGGGAACCTGACTCAAGGAGGAACCCTGAACCAAGAAAAGAAAGAGTAAGTGAGCAGGTAGCTTGTTACAACTGTAACAAGATTGGTCACTATCAGTACGATTGCCCGGAGCTGAGTGCTAGGGAGAGAGAGGAAAGGAGAGCCACGAGGGATCTAAGATCTGCTGATCGGAGGGCTATGGTGGCTGAGGATGCAACAGACTCTGATGGTCCCACTGAAAGGTCACCTGAACTCTTCTCGGATGATGAGTACGATGATGTCTGCCTAATGGCTAGGGATGAGCCTGAGGTAACATCAAATTCTGTTTGTGCTTCTTACACTGGTCAAAATCCTGAGCTCAGCTCAGAGTCAGTTAGAGAAATGAACCTTCAGATCTATCTTGATCAATTGATGGTTGATTTCTCCAGACTGCAGGAAACTAATGTCTTCTTGGTAGAGGAGAACAAGAAATTGAGTACTGAAGTTCAAAACCTAAATGAACAACTCACTCAGTCTGATCTCAAAGAATCAGCTCAGATTGTGAGACTAACTCAGGAAATTGATATGATCAATTCTGAGCGCCTCCCAAGAGAGAAAATTCTGAAGGAACTGGCTGAGGAAGAGCTGGTCAGGAAGGAAGAACTGAAAGCACTTAAGAGTAAGTTTGATGACCTCTTTACCAGACATGAAATCCTGAAAAAGAGTGAGGACTCTCTCAAGAAAAAGGTTGCAGCAATGAATAAATCCTCAGTGGCTAGAGAGGAAATAAATAGCAACCAGATACTTGGGAACAAGAAAAAGGGACTTGGATATGTTCCTGAGAAATCCTCACAAGGTCAGTCTCATGTTGCTTCAGGGAGCAACACTGAGAGGGTATTTGTTCAGACAGGCCAGAGTGTACCTAAGGTTGTGCTCCAGGCCCGTCAAACTGATAAGGGCAAGGAAACCGTTGACACAGTCAGGGTTGCTCCTAAGGTAGCTAAGCCAAAACCCAAGGGAAAGGCAAAGCAACCTACGGAAGCCCCTGAGAGCTCAGGCCAGGGAAAACCTCAGCGAAAGCAGAGGAAGACTCAGGCCAAGAGCCCTCAGACTGGTCAGCGAGGGTACCATCATGCTTGGCAATACCAACAGGGAAGGCCAAACATGATGACACCCCCGTGGTTTTGGCATCCTGAGGCCTTTAACTGTTTTCCATTCCTTCACTTGCCTAGGGGGAATAGAAATCAGGGTCCTTATCAAGAACAAGGCCCAAGACCTGCTGCACCCAGACCTAGGAAGAATAGGAAGCCAGCCCAAAAGGCATCCACTCAGGCTCCTGCGAAGCCTAAGTCTAGCACCCATACACCATCTTCCTCTCAGGCTAAGAAGAAGAAAGTTGTGTATGTCGATGTTTCAGGGAGACAGATTCATCACTCTGAGGCAATCAGGGTTGTGAAGCAAGTCTGGATCCCGAAAGGTACAGCTGACACAATAGGACCCAACACCCAATGGGTACCTAAAGCCTGATTTGCTTACAGGCGGCTGTGGATCACAACAAGAGGAGAGAAGACTCAATCAAAGCTGTTTGGTACCTAGACAGTGGTTGCTCAAGGCACATGACTGGAATGAAGAGTCTTCTCCAAGAATATCAAGCTAAAGATGGTCCACAGGTAACCTTTGGTGATAACTCAAAAGGTGTTACTAAGGGTTTTGGTGTTCTAATTATAGGTACAGTCAGAGTGGAAAATGTGTCCTTTGTGGAAGGACTGAAGCATAACCTGCTGTCAGTAAGTCAATTCTGTGACAAAGGGTTCAGTGTTGAGTTCTCATCGAATAAATGTTCAGTTAAGGACAAATCAACACAAGTGCTTCTATCAGGTATAAGGAAAGGTAATGTTTATCTCGCTGATTGGAGCAGCACTATTCCTAATACTTGTCTTGTTGCTAAAAGCTCTCTAGAGCTCAGTTGGTTATGGCATAAAAAATTAAGCCACCTGAACTTCAAGATTCTTAACAAAATTTCTAGACAGTCACATGTTGATGGTCTACCTAATGAAGTTTTTAGCAAAGATCACGTGTGCAAAGCTTGTCAGGAAGGGAAGCAGGTCAGAGCGTCATTCAAAGAAAAGGCTTCCTACTCCACTGACAGGATACTTCAGCTCTTGCACATGGATCTATTTGGTCCCATAACACCTGTGAGTATGAATGGTAGAAAATATACTCTTGTGGTTATTGATGATTATTCTAGATATACTTGGGTTATTTTCCTGTTGAATAAGAAGGAAACACAGGTGAAGCTTCCAGAGTTGCTCAGAAGACTCAGCAATGAGAAAAATCAGTCCATTACTAAGATCAGATCTGACAAGGGCACTGAATTTATAAATTCATATATTTCTGACTTTTGTAATGAACTTGGTATAGCTCATGAGACTTCTGCAGCTAGAACCCCACAACAGAATGGTGTCGCTGAAAGGAGGAATCGGACACTGAAGGAAGCTGCAAGGACCATGCTGGCTGAGTCATGATTGCCCAAGAAGTTTTGGGCTGAGGCAATCAACACTGCATGCTACACTCAGAACAGATCCATGCTGAACAAGCAACATGCTCAGACCCCATATGAGACATGGAACAAAAGAAAACCTCGTATTTCTCACTTTCATGTGTTTGGTTGTAAGTGCTTCATCCTCAACAATGGGAAGACCCAGTTGAAAGCCTTTGATAGCAAATCTAATGAAGGAATATTCTTGGGATATTCTGAAATTAGCAAAGCCTTCAGGGTTTACAATTGTAGGACCCTTGTTGTGGAAGAATCACCTCATGTTGTCTTTGATGAATCTGCTAATGAGTCTAGGGCAAAGGTGCTGAATCCTGACACTGAGGAGGTCATGAGGAGAGTGACAAGGCTGAGCTTGAAGAATCAACCTGATCCCAAGATCAAGACTGTGCCAATCCCCAGATGGGATGATGATGACGATCAGGATGATGAACCAAGTGCCACTCCTAAACCCAGCACATCAGGGATTGTTGAGCCTCAGATAGAGGAACAGGCTCAACCTGAGGTAAGTACCGTCTATGAAGATGCTGTAGCAGCTGAGACGGCTCCTGAGTCACCTCATCAAGGGGGAATCAATGTCCCTGACATTGAGCTCGTTAATCCCTTTGGTATAGACTCAGGATCATACCCTTCTGTTCAATTTCCTGAATTTTATGAGCCTGTAGACACTAACATTGCAGGTACTTCAGGAACAACTCCTGGCAAAAGAACATGGTTAGAAGATCATCCCATTGATCAAATTATTGGTGATCCAACTGAGGGAGTCAGGACCAGACGGTTTCATGGTGAGAGTGCATTGTTCTGTTGCTTTCTCTCTGAGCAAGAGCCTCAGAACATTGAAGAAGCTCTCACTGACTCGAACTGGATCATTGCCATGCAAGAGGAGTTGAATCAGTTCACAAGAAATCAGGTTTGGGAACTGGTAGATAGACCTAGGCATCAAGGTGTGATTGGTACCAAGTGGGTCTTTAAGAACAAGAAGGATGAGAATGGTGTTGTGGTAAGGAACAAGGCTAGACTGGTTGCAAAAGGGTATTGTCAGTCTGAAGGAATAGACTATGATGAAACTTTTGCTCCAGTGGCTAGATTGGAAGCTATCAGGTTGTTCCTTGCCTATGCGACATATAAGAAGTTCAAGGTGTATCAAATGGATGTCAAGAGTGCATTCTTGAATGGTGTACTCAATGAAGAAGTATATGTTGAACAACCTCCCGGGTTTGAGGTTGGAGATAGAGTATACCATTTGAAGAAAGCACTCTATGGACTTAAGCAAGCACCAAGAGCTTGGTATGATACCCTCTCTCAATTCCTGACTGATCATGGGTTCAAGAAGGGAACAGTGGATAGGACATTGTTCAGGATCACTGAAGGTGATGACATTCTCTTGGTCCAAATTTATGTGGATGACATAATATTTGGATCACCAAATCATCAGTTATGTGAGAAATTCTCTAAACTGATGACTGGTAAATTTGAGATGTCAATGATGGGAGAGATGAACTTCTTCTTAGGATTGCAGGTCAAGCAGACGGATCAAGGTATATTTATTAATCAGGCCAAGTATACAAGAGACTTGATCCATAAGTTTGGTGTTCAGAACAGCAATCCAGCCAGGATCCCAATGAACACAAATTGGAAGATGGATCCTGACACTGAAGGGACTTCAGTGAATCAGACTGAGTATCGTGGGCTGATAGGTTCTTTACTGTACCTGACTGCAAGTAGGCCTGACATTACGTTTGCAGTTGGTGTGTGTGCTAGGTATCAGTCTGATCCCAAGAGAAGTCATTTGGAGGCTGCTAAGAGGATACTTAAGTATTTGAAAAGGACAGTTAATATGGGACTATGGTATCCTTCAGATGACAACCTTGAACTGACAGGGTACTCAGATGCAGATTATGGAGGTTGTAGGATTGATAGGAAATCAACCTCAGGGACATGTCAGTTTTTGGGAAGTAAGTTGATCTCGTGGTTTAGTAAGAAGCAGAATTCAGTGGCAACATCCACAACTGAGGCTGAGTATATGGCTGCAGGGAGTTGTTGTGCTCAGATCCTATGGTTGAGGCAACAGTTGAGGGACTACCAAGTATTTGCTAATCAAGTTCCAATCTATTGTGATAACAATAGTGCAATAGCAATCACTCAGAACCCAGTGCTTCACACAAGGTGCAAGCATGTGGATATTAGACACCACTTCATTCGAGATCATGTGGAAAAGAAAGATATTAGGATGGAAAAGATTCACACTGATAGGCAAAGAGCTGACATCTTGACTAAGCCCTTGGCTGAAGCAAGGTTTATGGAACTGTCAGTAGAATTGGGACTCTTAGATCCGGGAGAGCAGTCAGTGTAGGGTTCTAGGGGGAACTCAGGCCAGACTCGACTCAGCGAGGTATTAGGGTGCTACAATGTCTCCCTGACAGGTATGGGTTCTAACCTGACTCTTGTGAATCTCAAGCGTCTCCCTGAGTCATTCGTCCTGAAAATCTTTATTAAATGCATTCCGTTATCATTAAAAGCGCGCCTTTTTATATTTAAACCCACGCGCACGGAACATTTAATGCTGCAGTTACTTTTTCATATACGTGTCCGTTTTATACGGAATATGACTGACTTGGGGTTTTAATTAAAATTGAGATTAATCCTGGCCTCTCATTTCAAAACCTTTCGAATTCAGGGATCAATCTCAACCCCACGTTTGAGTAACTGACTTAGTCTTATCAATCAAGGGTGCCATTTGAGGTCTTTACGCAAACACAACGCACAATTTGCACACTGAGTTTTCTCTTGCTCAAATACAGAATTTCTAAAACCTCTTTCTCAAAACACAATGGCATTCCTTGATTCCGACTGGACAACCGACAAGATCGTCGATGTTGTTGAGAAGAAGCTGGTACACATGGAGCAAGTCATCTCCATGGAAGGTATCTGTCTAACGGTTGAGGAAATCAAACCCGTTTTTAAATGGATTTCCGACGCCGGGTTGGAAACATACTTCACCACCCGCCCCTCTTCCGTGCTTCCAAGAACAGTGGTGGAAGCTTATTTGAACATGTTCTTGCGGAAGGGAGAAGTCTTCACTAAGGTGACTGCGCTAAAGCCGACGGGAGAAAAGAACAGCGACGGAGAGCCTCTCTACGACTCGGAGGTGGTCACCATCGATCTCAGGCAGGCGGTGAGGGAAGTTTTCAAGCTGCCATTCTCCGGCATCAACCCCAGGACTTACAAGGAAAACTCGGAGGGAGAATTCCTTGGGAAATGGACCAAGTCAGGGTCTTCGGAGTTCAGGGCCCGTCAGAACAAGAGCACTCTGAAGCCGGAGTACAGGGCTCTGGTGGACTTGGTGTCCAAGATGGTGATGGGAGCAACTGGCTCTCACGAGCAGTTGAGTCTGCCCAAGCTGAGGCTCATGGGAGCAATCGCTGATGGAGTGGAAGCGAACTGGGAGCAGTTCTTCCTCGATCAACTCCATCAGGCGGGATTGGACAAGATCACGCGTGACAAGGAGAAGAAGCACATATCCGTCTGCGCCATCTTGCCTTTTGGCACAAGATTGTCCATGCTGATTGCTCATGCATGCCATGAGTACACTTTTGACTTTGAGGACAACCTTTCCTCAAAGAAGGTGATGTTTTCCTCACTGAGTGACACCTATTCAGTGCTAGGGCTGACTGATCCCAATGCGAAAGCAAAGGGTCAGGCCAGAAAGCCAGCTGGGACGGCCAAGAGAGTGGCAACCAGCCTCATTGAAAAGGTGGATGAGCTCCTTGAGAGGAGTAAGGAGGCTGAGAAGGCTGTTGCTGAAGAGGTGGAGCAATCTGAGGTGGGCGTGGCTGAGAAGAAGGAGAGGAGGGTGAAAATCGTGCTGTCAGGGAAGAGCACGAAGTCGGGGACTGAGTCAGACCCCAAGAAGGCCGGGACTGAGGCTGAGGGAACTGATGATGACGTCAGTAAGGAGGGCGCTCAGGGAAAGAGGCCCCTGAAGAGACTTAGGAGGGGAGTAAAGAAGTCTCCTGCTAAGAAACTTCCTGAGTTGAGTGAGAGGGAGAAGTCAAGCTCTCCTGGAGCCTCTGACTTAGAGGAGGTAAGAAAGACTGTTGAGACGGCTGAGTCATTGCAGCCTGAGACAGCACCCACACAAACACCCCCACATCCTGAAACCCAAACACCTTCCATCCCTGACCCCACACCTCAAACTCCCCAACTCCCCCACCCTTCAGAGCCAAATTACCCTACTGAGTCAGTGCCATCAACCTCACTTACAATTGAGCCTGACCAGTCAGCCGAACCAAACCTTCCCAACCCCTCAGATTTTCCCTCATACCCCAACCCCAAAGACTGTCCCAAATCTATTTCAGCTGAAGAGGATGTGTTCCTTGAAATAGAGGAGGAGGAGCTGGATGAGCACATGGCGGGAGGTATACTGGAGAATACGCTCAGGGGGAATGCCACGGAGTGGGCAGGAAAGTGCTGGCCTGGGCTGTACAATACACTGAATTGCTGGCATATGTGGTGGAGCTCAAAGTTTGGTTGGACTTCAAACAATCAAACATGCAGGAGCAACATATGCTGGTAGACGCACGCGGCTGGGAGCATTGGGAGACGGAGGAGGCCAAGATCTGCTCATTCTTTGGCCTGACAAGCTGGCTTCAACTCTTGAACTTCGACAACCTGAAGAAGCTTGTGGCTGAAAAGATGGCCAAAAGCAAGGCTGATCTTCTCCCCGTTGAAGAGAAGGAGGATGATGAGGAGGATGATGACGCTCAAGGTGGAGCTGTGGAAAAGGCAGTAGAGGAGACTGCTAGAGAAGTTGATGAGATGGACTCTGAGCCTCAGGCTCAGGGGGAAGGTGACAAGAACACTGGTGCCAAGGGTGGACCAGTGGCTGAGGATGTTGTGAACATCTCAACTGCCAATGAGACATCTGTCGATGAAGGGATTCCCTGCCCTGAGACACGAGAGGATGATGTTGAGGCATTCAAGGAGACTCTCAGTTCCGAAGGACAAGTTCCTAAGGTTCAAGTTAGCTTAGCCGAGCCTGAGGAGGCGGCTATGACTACTTCACAACTGCCTTCAGTGCACCTTGAAGAAGGGACTGATGCTGCAGGGGCTGACAAGGGAAAGCAGCCAATCACTGATGAGGCCGCTGATGATGAAGATGTGGTCATAACCGGGGTCGGCCGTGCTGAATTTACAAGCATAGTGGAGGTCAAACAGGAGAAAACCTCGGAAAATCTAGCTGAGCTTCAGGAGGAAGTAATGAGGCTACGTGCTGAAAAAGATGAAGACTCCAAGGCCCTGGCGAAGCACATCAGGTGGACAAAGTCAGCCTACAACACCCTTGCTAACAGGGAGCTGATCTTGTTAAAGCGCACAATGACTGACACGGCCAAGTCAGTGAAGAATGAGAGGAAGCGCACAAAGAAGATGCTCAGAAACACTCTCAAGAAGCTTGAAGAGAGGGATGCGATCAGAGACGAAAAGATGAATCAGGCAGTGGACAGGCTTGCAGTTCAGACTGGAGCTATTGTCACTCAGGCCTTGAAGGACTCAGTGTCCAAATTGGAGCTGGAGTCAGGGAAGCTGGATCGCACCTCCCAATCGGTGGCTGACGTTTTGGCTAAGGCCACTGAGGAGTCTGCGAAGATACTGACTGAGGTGAGCAGAGTCAGCGGTGAGTCCTTGAAGGTGGAGGAAAGGATCACCAAGGCTGAACAAAGTCTCCAACTCTCTATGGAGGTCTTTGAGAAGAAAGTCAATGCTGCCATCAGTTCCGTATCTTTTGCAGGGACTGGGATTTCAATGGGAGTTGAATTATTGAAGGAGGGAATCAACGATGTCCATTCCCTAGCCTCCTTCGTAATCAACAGCGGATCTGACGCATTCCCATCTGAGGCCAATGATGATGCCAAAAAGGGGAAAAAGAAGAAGAAAAGATCCCGCCCTGAGGCATCTGAGGCAGTTAGTCAAGGAGAGACCGTCCTAGCTGATCCTGAAGCCAATCCTGATGGAATTATTCTAAGGGTAAGGAAGTCAGCTAGGTTAGCGGCCGTGGAGAAGGAAGGAGAACAGTTAGTTGCCAAGCTGAGGGAGGAGGCAACTAAGGCAAAGACTAATGAACCTTCAAAGCAACAACCTGAGCCAGTCCAAAGATCGTCACCCATGAGCTCAATGAAGAATCCCATCACTTACTCAGGTGAGTTAGTTGCGGAGCTATGTGCTGAAGCATGGGGAGATCAACCTGAAAAGACTGAGGCTATGCGCAGAGCTGAAATTGCTCAGAAAGAGAAGATGCGCATCTTGGAGAAGAAGGTTGAGAAGCTGACTGATATCACTGAGCTTCAACAACGCGAACTAGATGATGCAGTGATCAGCTTGCTAAGGAGGAAGAAGGCGAAGCCTGAGCCAAGGAAGTACAGGAAGAAGCCAACAGTAAGGAAGGCAACAATTCTTCAAGTCAGAAGGCCAGAATCAGGAGCAAGGGAAGCCTTTGTTGATGAGTTTGTCTCAGAGACTTTGAAGGAGTTTTGGACTGATGCAAGGGATGAATTTGTCAGGCTATGGTTTGTTGTGAAGAAGTGGGGCGACACTGACGATATTGATGCCCACTTCACTGACTATATGATGGACAATCATCCTGAGCTATTCCAGAAGATCTTGGAGGAGGCTGAGGCAGCTCAAGTCCAAGTGAAGGCTCCTGAGTTCACCATTCGAGCTCCTCCCTTGATTCCTGGAACTCAAAAGCATGACACTAAGGCCATAATGATGGAAGTCTTGAAGATAGCCAGAGCTGAAGGATATGTGAACCAACCTGGAAGACTTGACGAGCTAAAGGCAAGAGTTTATGCAGGATATGGACTCAAGCCTGAAATGAGATTAGTCTAGGTGTTCATAGGCTTCTTTGTAATAGATTAGATTCATTGTAATCATTTCCACATCTATCAATGAAATCTATTACTTCTGCCCACAGACAAAAACTCATTGTCTTTTTGGCTTGTTTAAATTCTGTACTTTATCAAGAATTGCTCTAACACTGTCTTATCTTATAGATAGGTTTGTCTTGTTTCCTCTAAGTGTTTTGAGGATCTTTTCAGTGTTTTGGCATCATCAAAAAGGGGGAAATTGTTGGGACATTGTCAGTTTTGATTAAGATCCCAAAGCCCCTGAAAAGATGATTGCCTTAATCTGTCTTTGTCAGGCTAGTCTTGGTTAGGATTAGTACTTAGTCATTTTACACTTCACAGGTACTCAGTGAGAGGAGAACTCACTGGAGACAATCAAGACTCAGAGCCTGAAGACGAAGAGCACCATCCTGAACTTATGGCAGTCTTCTAAGCTGGCTGAGTAAGTGTCAGTGATGAAGGTGTCAGTGATGAAGAGTATGGTCATTACTAACTCAGTCCTGAAGGGAACAGGTTGTCACTGAGTAAATGGGAAGACTTGGAGTAGAGCCAAGCAATGCAAAAGGAATTTCAGCGTCAGGACAAGACCGGTGAGCTCAAGACAAAATGAACTTAATAAGACAAGCCTGAAGCTCAGGAATAAGTTCTGACATTCTCACCAACCTGATGACGTGGACCAATCCGAGGAGGACACGCACGTACGGAACCTGACATAAAGACTGAATTCAGACTGCATATTCAACGGGCAAGCATTTAATGTGCATTTAATGCAAATACCGAATCCATGCAAGGGCGGCTGCTGCATGGAGATATGTCCGTTTGAAGCCCCTCTACATAGATGGCTAGAAGGCTATCTCTCCAACGGATAGTTTTTCAAACCACCTATAAATACAGAAGGCCTTGAACCCATTCAAGGTTACGGGAAATTTCCAAGCCAGAAATTACTCAAACTCTCAAGCAATCAAAGCATTCAGCCTTTAAGAGAAACACTCGAAACCTTCCAAATTTCCCAAGTGTTTCTCAGCAACTGAGAGTTATTCTGTATTCCAAGAGCTAATTAGAATTATCTTAAGCTTAGAGAGATTATCCAATCCTTAGCATAGCTTCGCCTTGTAAGGATAATCTCAACTTAGTTGGAATCCAAACTGAAACCAAAAACCTAAGTTAGGCTTGTTGGGAGTAAGTCAGTTAGTGTGATAGTAAGAGGAGTTTGTATAGATCAGTGAGGTAACTAATCTTGGTGCACCTTGGCACGTTAAAAACAAGAATCCCTTGAGTGGATTTCCTGTTAAGTCAGGCCGTGGACGTAGGAGCTTGAGACTCTGAACCACGTTAAACTCCTTGTGTTCTTACTGCTTTGACATTGTGCATGCTTGCCATATTATTTGTTCATTCATTGCATTTAAGTTTATCAGGTCTGAATCAATCAACCTGATCCTCAAAAGAACACTGCCCTACTTTACACTTCTCAGATTTGAGTAAAGCAAGTTTTCAGAAAGCAAACTAAACAAGACTTTAAACTATCAGGGCTCAAACATTTCCGCACTGAACTTGAACTGATAGTTAGCCAACTGACCCGCACCAAGTGTAGTCAGTGGGTGTATTATCAGCTCCTAGTTCTTTACCACTCTGAGTGAAGGAGACTCAGTCAGTTTTAAGTTTGAAAAATTGGTATACGTGTATTCCCCCCCCCCCATACACGTATTCCTCAGTCTTACACCGGGACCAACATATTGTGACCTATTCACATGTCTAGGATCACGATCTTGGTGGTCGGCCGACGAGGCTCGGGTGGGAGATGCTCTCCTTGACAAACGTGATGCTTGGGTTTCCTTGGATTGAGGCATTCCGAATTAATTTATCTTAATTCTTATGATGAAGAATACCAAGAACACCAAGAACACCTTTGCTTGTATCTTCAAGTATTTCTTGAGGTTTTCTTTGAATCTTCAAGTTTTCAGCTTGAAGTTCTTGAGTAATCACACTAATCGGAGGTTCGACCCCTTCTTCTAGCGCCAAAATTGTTGGTGATCAATTTTTATCGGGTGGATTAGTGACTGTTTAAGTTCGGTTTAAAGATCATCAATCAATTACGTGTGATTGGTTACCACCGTAAATGGTAAATCGAGGGTTCGGGTTATGAACTTGTACACGTGAAAGTCGAAATCGTAATAATTTCGTATGTGTGTACGTTTAGGTGTGTTAGTGTGTGTTTTGGGAGTGTTTATGAATTTGAACTTTTGAACTTCTATTTCATAAGCTGGAGAACAACTATTTATAGTGACTAGCAAGCATGAGGTGTCTATGACTCTTGGTCTCCCTAGCCTGCATGCTTGACATGTGTCCTTTGACCTTAGTTTGACCTTATCTAAGTTGAATCTTAGTTACAAAGTCTTCTTTGGTCTTATCTCGGATTTCGTTGTTGTTCGTCCAGGTCGGCTTAAATCGATCCAGGATAGTTCTTTCATAGAAGTTGTTCGCCGTTTGGGTGTATGGCTCAGAAGTTGTTCGCCTTTGTATCTTACACAGATTGGCTTTGGGATCTTGGTCCTTTGTTCGTCAGCATACACCTCTTAGGCTGATAACTGTAACACTTTTACCAATGTTGTTCGTCATTATTGACTTGGTGGTGGGTCCATATTTGGTCTTTGGTCTTTAAACCTGTTCGCCAATATCTTGCTCGTCGGTATAGTTGTTCGTCACTTTATACACTCCTTGGGTTAGTTTATGCACCCCGACTTGATTTTCTTTATTGATTTGATTTGGAGTTGACTTCTCGTAATCCTTAGCTTTAATCCTTGTTCGCCCATCATTGATTTATGTTCGCCTGTCAACAGGTACAGTCAGAGTGGAGAATGTGTCCTTTGTGGAAGGACTGAAGCATAACCTATTGTCAGTAATTCAGTTTTGTGACAAAGGTTTCAGTGTTGAGTTCTCATCGAATATATGTTCAGTCAAGGATAAATTAACACATGTGCTTCTATCAGGACCATGCTGGCTGAGTCAGGATTGCCCAAGAAGTTCTGGGCTGAGGCAATCAACACTGTATGCTACACTCAGAACAGGTCCATGCTGAACAAACAACATGCACATACCCCATATGAGGCATGGAACAAGAGGAAGCCATGTATCGCTTATTTCCATATATTTGGTTGCAAGTGCTTCATCCTCAACAATGGGAAGACCCAGTTGAAAGCCTTTGATAGCAAATCTGATGAAGGAATATTCTTGGGATATTATGAAAATAGTAAAGCTTTCAGGGTTTACAACTGTAGGACCCTTGTTGTGGAGGAATCACCACATGTTGTGTTTGATGAATCTGTCACTGAGTCTAGGGTAAGAGCGTTGAATCCTGATTCAGAGGAGGTCACAAGGAGAGTGACAAGGCTGAGCTTGAAAGATCAACCTGATCAAAAGGTCAAAATTATGCCAATTCCAAGATGGGACGATGACGATGACCAGGAGGATGATACAAAAGCTACTCCTAAGCCCAGCGCATCAGGGATAGTTGAACCTCAGACTGAGGAACATGCTCAACCTGAGGTAAGCACCATCTATGAAGATGCGGTCGCAGCTGAGACGGTTCCTGAGTCATCTCATCAAGGGGGAATCAATGTCCCTGACATTGAGCTTATAAATCCCTTTGGTGTAGACTCAGGATCATCCCATTCTGTTCAATATCCTGAATTCTATGAACCTATAGACATTAACATTGCAAGTACTTCAAGAACAACTCCAGGCAAGAGAACATGGCTATAGAGTCATCCCATTGAGCAAGTCATTGGTGATCCAACTGAGGGAGTCAGGACCAGGCGGTTCCATGGTGAGAGCACACTGTTCTGTTGCTTTCTCTCTGAGCAAGAGCCTCAGAACATTGAAGAAGCTCTCACTGACTCAAACTGGATCATAGCCATGCAAGAGGAGTTGAATCAGTTCACAAGGAATTAGGTTTGGGAACTTGTAGATAGACCTAGGCATCAAGGTATGATTGGTACCAAGTGGGTCTTCAAAAACAAGAAGGATGAGAATGGTGTTGTAGTAAGGAACAAGGCAAGTTTGGTTGCAAAGGGGTATTGTCAGTCTAAAGGAATAGACTATGAAGAGACCTTTGCTCCAGTGGCTAGGTTGGAAGCTATCAGGTTGTTCCTTACATATGCAATATATAAGAAGTTTAAGTTGCATCAAATGGACGTCAAGAGTGCCTTCCTGAATGGTGTACTCAATGAAGATGTATATGTTGAACAACCTCCCGGGTTTGAGGTTGGAGATAGAGTATACCATTTGAAGAAAGCACTCTATGGACTTAAGCAAGCTCCCAGAGCTTGGTATGATACCCTCTCCCAATTCCTGACTGACCATGGGTTCAGAAAGGGAACCGTGGATAGGACGTTTTTCAGGATCACTGAAGGTGATGACATTCTCTTGGTCCAGATTTATGTGGATGATATAATATTTGGATCACCAAATCATCAGCTCTGTGAGAAATTCTCTAAGTTGATGACTGGTAAATTTGAGATGTCTATGATGGGAGAGATGAACTTCTTTTTAGGATTGCAGGTCAAGCAGACTGATCAAGGGACTTTCATTAATCAGGCCAAGTATACAAGAGACTTGATTCAGAAGTTTGGAGTTCAGAATTGCAATCCGGCTAAGATCCCAATGAACACAAATTGGAAGATGGATCCTGACACTGAATGAGCTTCAGTGAACCAGACTGAGTACCGAAGGCTGATTGGATTTTTGTTTTACCTGACTGCAAGTAGGCCTGATATTACTTTTGCAGTTGGTGTGTGTGCCAGGTATCAATCTAACACCAAGAGAAGTCATTTGGAGGCTGCTAAGAGGATACTTATGTATTTGAAAATGACAGTCAATATGGGACTATGGTATCGTTCAGATGACAACTTAGAGATGACAGGTTATTCAGATGCAGATTATGGAGGTTGTAGGATTGATAGGAAATCCACCCCAGGGACATGTCAGTTTTTGGGGAGTAAGTTGATCTCGTGGTTTAGCAAAGAGCAGAATTCAGTGGCTACATCCACAACTGAGGCTGAGTATATGGCTACAGGTAGTTATTGTGCTCAGATTTTGTGGTTGAGACAACAATTGAGAGACTACCAAGTGTTTGCAAATTAGGTTCCAATCTATTGTGACAACAATAGTGCTATAGCAATCACTCAGAACCCAGTGCTTCACACAAGGTGCAAGCATGTGGATATTAGGCATCATTTCATTCGAGATCATGTAGAGAAGAAGGACATTAGGATGGAGAAAATTCACACTAACAGGCAAAGAGCTGACATCTTGACTAATCCCTTGGCTGAAGCAAGATTTATGGAACCGTCAGTAGAGTTAGGTCTCTTAGATCCGGGAGAGCAGTCAGTGTAGGATCTAGGGGGAACTCAGGCCAGACTCAACTCAGCGAGGTATCAGGGTGCTACAATATCTCCCTGACAGGTATGAGTTCAATCCTGACCTTTATGAATTTGAAGCGTCTCACTGGGTCCTTCGTCCTGAAAATCTTCATTAAATGCATTATGTTTTCATTAAAATGCGTCTTTTGATATTTAAACCCATGCGTGTCGGGTCATTTAATGCACGCAATTACTTTTTCATATACGTGTCTGTTTTATATAGAATATGACTGACTTGGGTAAATGATTGTACTGAGATTAATCTTAGCCCTCCATTTCAAAATCCTTTCAAATTCAGGATTAATCTCAACCCCACGTCTGAGTAACTGACTTTGTCATATCAATTAGAAAAGTCATTTGAGAAAATTACGTAAACACAATCTCACACTGCACACTGAGTTTTCTCTCGATTCAAACTACTTTGCAAATTTCTCAAACACCACAAATCTCAATGGCTTTTCTTGACACCACCTGGTCTACTGATGACATCTCTGATGTTGTCAAGAACAAGCTGGTGAATATGGAGCATATAATCACCATGGAATGAGCGTGCTCGAATATGAAGAAGATCCAACCTGTCTTCGATTGGATCGCCAAGGCCAAAATGGAGAAATATTTCATGAAGAAACCCGCCTCTGTGCTTCCAAAGGAAGTTGTGGAGGCATACCTGAACCTCTTCACTCACAAGGGTGAACTGTTCACGAGGGTTACTATTTTGGTGCCTACTGGAGAGAAGAATGAGGACGATGAAGAGCTTTACAACGATGAGACGCACAATATTGATCTGCACAAGGCGGTGAAGGAAGTGTTTGGGCTTCCATGCTCCGGTATCAACCCAAAGACGTACAAGGAGAACAAGGAAGAATAACTCATGAAGGAGTGGATGAAATCAGGCTCTCCTGAGTTCAGGGCGAGACAGCACAAGGACACCCTCAAGTCTGAATACCGTGCCATGATCGATGTGGTGTCGAAGATGATCATGGGCACAGTTGGTTCCCATGAGCAGCTGAGTTTGCCAAAGGGAAGGGTGAGAATTGGGTGGTAAGGAGTTTTCCTTCACTGGAGAATATGAGAATCGAGGAAGCTGGAGAAGATGAGGAGTCTGAGGATATCACATCTCTTCTCTTCTTTGATTCTATCAAAGGGAAGGGTGAGAATTGGGTGGTAAGGAGTTTTCCTTCGCTGAACAACTATCCTGAGCTGCGAGAGATGATGGTAGATTTCAAAGTCTGGCTGGAGTACAAGCAGACAAATATGGTGGAGCAGCGGATGTTGGTTGAGCTAAAGGGATGGGATTTTTGGTGCTCAGAGGAGGCTCGCATGACCAGTTACTTCGAAATAACTAGTTACCTGGAGCTACTGGAGATGGAGGCAGTCAGGGAGTTGGTTGCCAGGATGATTGCCAGACGAGCTGAAAAGTCTAAGTTCCTTGATACTCCTGAAAAGGATAAGAAGGGATCTGATGATGATGGTGATGATGGCCCTGAAGATGGTCAGGGTGGAGGAGCTGTTGGAGATTTGGTAGAGGAGACTGCCAAAGAGCTTGATGAGATGAGCTTTGAGCCTCAGGCTCAGGGGAAAGGTGAAAAGGAGACTGGTGCCAAGGGTGGACTAGTCGTTGAGGATGTTGTGAACATCTCAGCCGCCGATCATACAACAGTCTATGACGGGACTCCCTGCCCTGAGACAAAGGAGGATGTTGTGGAGGCGTTAAAGGTGACTCCTAGTTCCGAGGGACTTGTTCCCGAAGTTCGAGTAAGCATAGCTGAGCCTGAGCAGGCAGCTATGACTTCTCCAAAACTGCCTTCAGTGCACCCTGAAGAGGGGACTGATGACGCAGAGGCTGACCAGGGAGACCAGCCACAGCCTGACGGAGCTCAGGATGATGATACTGATGTTATCATCACTGGAACTGGGTGGGCCAACTTCACCAGCTTAGTCCATGTCAAGCAAGAGAAGACAACTGAGAATCTCGCTGAACTGCAGCATGAAGTGGTAATGCTAAAGGCTCAGGCCGATGCCAAGGACAAAAGGATTCAGAAACAACTGAGATGGGTGAAGTCAGCGCTCAAAATGGTGGCCAACTCTGAGGTGAAGAATTTGAAGAAGATGATGTTGTCCACCATCTCATCTGTCAAAGCTGAAAGGAAAACGATGAAGAAGCTGCTGGATACTTCACTGACTATTCTTCGAGATGAACATGATGCGAGAATGGTGAAGGCAGTAGAGCACTTGGCAAATCAGGCTGCAACACTCCTCATTGAGGCACTCAACTCAGCGACGTCCAAGATGGCTTTGGAGTCAGAACAGATCGCTCAGGAGTCAGCCAAGGTGACTCAGGAATCTGAGAAGATTTCAGCGAAGACTGCTCAGGTTCTAGAAGAGTCAGCGAAGATGGAAACCAGGCTAGCACGCACTGAGCAGAGCCTTCACACCAACATGGAGATATTTGAGAAGAAGCTCAAGGATAGCCTTGCCAGTGTATCCTACGCGGGGTCGGGAATTGCAACAGGAGTGGAGATGCTGAAGGAAGGAGTTAAGGAAGTTCAGTCCTTAACTGCCTTTGTTATTGATTAGGCGTGAAATTGTCATGATTCGTCGCTCGAAATGCCCTTGTTTTGATGGATTTATATAAGTATTTAGAGTCATTCGAGTATTATTTTCACAAACTAATAAATTCGTGTCTTTTATGCTTATAGATGGATAGAGGGCAAAAAGAGGAGTTCGTAGGACTTCGAATCGACTCAAACGGATACCCGGATGAGAAGATATGGAAGAAATACGAGAAGTATTAGTTCGAGCGAGCAAAAGTTTCATTGAAGTACTCGAGCAGAAGCCGGTCGAGTAGCCAATACTCGGGCACTCGAGTAGTGCACTCGAGCAGAAGCCGGTCGAGTAGCCAATACTCGGGCACTCGAGTAGTGCACTCGAGCAGAAGCCGGTCGAGTAGCAAGTACGCAGGCACTCGAGTAGACTACTCGAGCAAGGTCCGGTCGAGTAGAGCTACTCGAGCTAAGGGGCTCGAGCAATTTTCACGTTCTGTACAAATTTGACACTCGAGCTTGTCTTGCTCGAGTACTTGTTACTCGAGCTCTACTCGAGCTCGATGGGAATTTTGGCCCATGAGATCTCGTTTCGACCCGTTGCCTATATATACCTCTTCCAAACACGTTTTGAAGGATCCCCGAACTTTAAAAATCACTTTAGACTTAGTTTTTGGAGAGGAAGGAGAGGAGCAAGCTTTATTTACGTTTTGTTGAGGTTTTTCGTACGAATTCTTAGTTTCTTTTCGTTTATTAGTTTCTTTTCGTTAGTTTGATTTCTTTAAACACTTTGAAACTTTGTTTGAGTTAATTAAATTTCAGTTCTCAGATTTATTTTCTTTTAAAAACCCTAATTCATGTTTCTTATTTTCTTCGTTCAATTCATGATGTTTATGTTCGTTGTTTCTTCTATTGCTTTTATGTTTGTTAAAACCATGTCCGGCTAAAACCCTTGTATGCTTAGGGTAGGATGAACTCGTAGAAGTAGGTTGTGGGTACGTAATTAGAGTAACTTGTGACGTTAGGTTTTAATTCTCTTGGTTAATGAATTCTTAAAATTAATCTAGATTTTGCTCTTGAATTTCGTTCGAAAGGTGTTAGAGAAAGGACGACCGTATCACTCTTTAACAACGAGTAGACTTAACGAGAGAGTTTAGGAAGGGTTAATTCATCTACCAGTTTAGCGAAGGAGGACGACCGCATCACCTTAGTTAAATTAGGGTCTCATTAATTAAGCACAATCTATTAACTTCTTAGTAGATTAGTGAAGTCGAGTGTTAGGGTAAAGTATTAGGGTTTAGAATCTTGAGCTTTCACCTTGCATTCTTAGACTTAGGTTAATTCTTGTGTGTCACAGTTATTTTGATTATGTACCTGCTCCGTTAGTATACGTAGGGATTCCTATCCTGAGCATCACCATCTCTCATTAGAACACAACCCTTAGTGAATTTGATTTCTATAGTATTTTAGTTTACTTAGTTTAATTCAGTCTTTTAATTAATCTTTCCTAAAAAATCCCAAAAACAACAAACTCATATTAACTACGACGCGTAGATCTTCAGGGATCTATTCGCATATACATCATCCCTTGGGTTCGACAATACTTGGTCCTTATACTTGCCCATACTACTGTGAACCCGTACTCTTGCGGGGTAACTACTAGTAGAAAACTAGTATTTTCGGTTCAAGTCAGTTATCAACTCAGGAGAAGAAGCTATAAGAGAAGCACTCCCACCTCCGCCTGCCAAGGATGATGCCAAAAAGGGGGAAAGAGGGAAGAAAAGATCTCTCCCTGAGACATCGGAGGCTAAGAAGAATGAAGTGGTGTTGAGTACACCAAGAAAGTCAGCCAGGATTGAGGCTACGACAAAGGCTAAGGACCCTTCACTTACTGTTCCTTCCTTGCCACCTATCCAAGAAAGTTCAGAGCGCTCACCAATTAACACCAGAAATATTCCAATCACTTACGACGCTGACAAGGTCGCGGAGTTGCGTGAGGAAGCTTGTGGAGCTGCCCCTGAGAAGAGTGAGGCTCAGCACAGAGTTGAGATTTCTCAGAAGGAGAAGGTGTGCATCTTGGAGAAGATGGTGGAAAAGCTGACTGATATCACTGATTTGCAACAGAAGGAGCTCGATGATGCAGTGATCAGTCTGCTAAGGAGGAAGAAGTCGGAGCTTGAGCCAAGGAGGTACAGGAAGAAGCCAACGGCAAGGAAGACAAGCCTATTATCACTGCAGAAGCCTGAGGAGCCTACTCAGAGGGTTGCACTTATTGAAGACTTCATTTCAGATAAACTGAAGGAGTTTTGGCTGGATGCGCAGGACGAGTTCATCAGGCTGTGGTATATTGTGAAGAAATGAGGCGACACTGAAGATATTGATGCCCATTTCATAGACTTCATGTCCGACAACCACCCTGAACTCTTGAAAGGTATCTTGGAGGAGGCCGACATTGCCAGAGTTCAAGTCAAGGCCCCTGAGTTCCTTACTCGTCCACCACCACTCCAGGCAAACGGAAAAGGCTATGACTCAAAGGCAATCATGGCTGAGGTTTTCAAGATTACTAAGGCTGAGGGGAATCTGAACCAGCTAGATAGATTAGATGAGCTGAAGGACAGAGTCTACAATGGCTATGGACTTCGACCTGAGATGAGAAAGATCTAGTTGTACACTGAATTGTTGTAATAGATTAAGATCATTGTACTCACTGAAAAACATTATCAATGAAATATATTACTTTGCCCATAGACAAAAATTCATTGTCTTTTTGGCTGTTATTTATTTTATGTACTTTATCAAGAACTGCTCTAACACTGATCTTGTTTTATAGAATAGGACCTTTATTTTCTCTAACTGTTATGAGGATCTTTTCAGTGTTTTGACATCATCAAAAAGAGAGAAAATGTTGGGACAATGTCAGGTTTGAGTTGATCCCAAAGCCCCTGAAAAGATGATTTGCCTTAGTGGTCAGGCTAGTCTTGGTTAAGTTTGTAAGTTAGTTTATTTTACAATTTATAGGAACTCAATGAGAGGAGTACTCATTGATAACAATCAAGACTGAAGTCTGAAGACTCAAGAGCATCATCCTGAGCTTATGGCAGTTCATTTAAGCTGGCTGAGTAAGCGTCAGGATGAAGAGCATGATCCTGAGATCATTGCTAACTCAGTCCTGTAGGGAACAAGATCACACTGAGTATTGGGAAAAGACTTGGAGTAGGATCCAAGCAAGCCAAAAGGAATGTCAGCGCTGGAAAACGTACGTAGATGAGGACAAACCTGAACTCATTAAAGACAAGACTGAATTGAAGAATGAGTTATGACATTCTCACCTACCTGTAGAGCTGTCAAAACGGGCTAGCGGGGCGGGGCGAGCTAAAGCCCGCAAAAGCCCGCCTTTTGGCGGGGCGATGCGGGGCGGGCCAATAATTTGGCGGGCTACAAAATTCCAACGCAACCCACTTATTGGCGGGCCGCGAGTTTTGGCGGTCCGGCCCACTTTTAATTTTTATTATATATTATATTTTTTATTAAAAAAAAATTAAAATATATAATTTAAAGCTATAATATATATATATATAATTCATCAAAATCAAATATAATCAAACAATTTATCTTGATAATTATCATTATAAAATTTATTATCTTTAATTAGAATAATAATTTTCTGCAAATTGAAGTTCACAATATATTACAATAGTAATTCATAAAAATAGACTCCTATAATTCAAATTCATCATCTATGAACATAAATTTTACAAAATAACCCTAAAAATGATACTATAATAGTTGACAATGTACAAAAAAATGTAATTTTTCTTAAAACTTTTTTTAAGGTGGGCCGGCTTGCCCCAACCCGCCCCAACCCACAAAGGCCCGCGACCCAAACGGGCCAACCCATTTAGGTCCGCTTCCAAACGGGCTAAAAAATCTCTAACCCAACCCTCATTTTAAGTACTAGTGTATCACTCGTACGATATACGGTCGGATAGTGGATTTTAAATTTTTCACTTTTGCAATAGTTACTCCATTCATCCCGCGATTACTTTAACACTTATTTTATTTGGACGTCCCACAATTATTTTTACAAAAAAAAAAGATAATTATCTCTCACAAAAATCAATAAAGCATAAAGTTATTATTATTTTATTCAATTCCACATTTACATACTACCTTATTTTTTTTAAAAAAATGTGTCACTTCCAAGTATGAAAGAAAATGTTACTCTTGTTAATATTGAAAAATTATTCTTATTAAATTCATTTTTCAATAATAGTAAGTGTAACTATTTATTAATAATAGGGGTAACTTTTTAAAAATGCACTTGAGTTGCATAGTGCACCTAGTGCATAAAAAAATTACAACCTAGCCCACTAAAATCAAGCGTGTATAAAAAAAAAAATCACACACAGGCCAATTATAGTACAACAAATTGTTCTATTGTACAATGGAATTGCTTTATAGCACAATAAAATTGTTCTATAGTACAACAAACTTTTGGACCCTTTATTTTCCTTGCCCAATAAAGTATGGAAAGTTGTTAATAATATTTCTTCTAATAATATTTGAATAAATTGTAGATGTGGTCCTATAAGAATATTTTCAAAATGTTTATGGTGCCTATAATTTAAAGAGTGATTTTTATGTGCATTCAAATGTATAACATGCATTTGGATTTGAGCCAATTTACTTAATGAATTTGGAAAAGTCAAAATTGATTTGAAATTGAACTCAAAATTCAAGTACATGTGCATATAAGAATTTGTGATTCTAAAGTTGTCATATTCTTTGCAAATTTGGTTTCATTCATAAAGTTTTGGACAATATTTTTTTGTTTAAAAATAAATTATATATTCTAAATAGGTATGAAATTATAAAATTAAAAAATTTTAAACTACAAAAAATTGTTTAATCAAATAATATTTTATATAAAATTTGATTTTTAAACAAAAAAAGTTACATAAATTTAAATTTAGAGATATAAAAAAGTCTAAAGGATAAAATAAATTTAAATTATATAAAAAAATAAACAATTAATAATTTAAAAGTGAAATCTAATAACTATATTTATAATTCATGAATATAAATAAAAAAATATAAAAAAATTCTATAAATTATAAAAAACTCCCTGACTTATTTTTCTCGTTTTTCAACAGAAGTATGTAGGTTTAAAGAGATAGTATCTAATCTAATAGTGTTAAAAAGAAAAAAAATTAAGCATAAAAATAAAACTTAAAAAATGTTTAATAATAAAAAGAAAAAAATCAATGTTCCTTCCACTTCCACCCATATCCTCCGATCTCTGCAAAGCCGTGCCCGCCACATGCATCGATCCAAATCCGACCATAATCTGATCTGGTCTCAAAATCTGATGATGTCATCCTTTAGCTTCGTGTCAATGCCATGAATCAAAACCCCTTATTATTATCTATGATCTTCAAATTAGATGGAATGGATAGTGGGAGTGTGAAAGGTCATTGGTTTTATTGAATAATTAATTTTTTTTTTGGTTATTAAAAGTTGGGAGATTGAAGGTTGAAAGGTTAAGTTTTTGTATTTAATTTTGTAATAAATCAATAGGTTCTTTTAAATGACGGGTTACAGAATTAGTAATTAAATTTTAGGCTGCTAACAAAATTTATTAAAAATAGTAGAAGAATTTGTTATTATATAAGTATAAATGCGGGGCGGGCCGGCCCAACGGGCCCAACCCACTTTGACAGCTCTACCTACCTAATGACGTGGACCAATCAGAGAGTGCCAAGTCATGTACGGACACTGACTTGAACCTGACATCCCTACATACTTTCAACGGGCAAGAATTAAATGCAATTTCCATATCCATGCAAGGACGGCTGCTGCATGAGAGATATATCCGTTGAATAAATCCTACGAGAAGACAACCTAGAAGACTATCTCTTCCAACGGATAGTTTTCAAAGTTGCCTATAAATACAGAAGACCTTGGACCCAAACAAGATTACGGGAAATTTTGAAGCCAAGAAATTACTCAAACTCTCAGCGTATAAAGCATTCAGCATTAAAAGAAGCACTCGAAACCTCTTAAATTTCCCAAGTGTTTCTTAGTTAGAGAGTTATTCTGTATTCCACTGAGCGAACCGAGTTATATCTTAAGCTTAGAGTGATTATCCATCCTTAGCATAGCATAGCCTTGTCTTGTAAGGATAATCACAACCTTAGTTGGAAACCAAACTGAAACCAAAACCCTCTAGTCAGGTTTGTTGGTGGAAGTTAAGTGCAGTTGGAAGGAGTTTTGTATAGGTCAGTGAGTGAATCTGATCTTGGTGCACCTTGGCACGTTAAAAACAAGCCAATCCTTAGGGGATTCTCCTGTTAAATTAGGACTGTGGACGTAAGAGCTTGAGTCTCTGAACCACATTAAACTCCCCGTGCTTTTACTGTTTTGATTATTGTTCTTAATTTTTCATTTGATTAAGTTATTCATTGTATTGTTTATCAGGCCTGAATCAATCAGTCTGATCATTAAACTGAGCACCGCCCTTCTAACCACGGCTTCTTAAGAAAGAAAATAAGTTTTTCAGTAAGCAAACTAAATTAAGACTATAAACTTTCAGGGCTCACACATTCCGCACCGAACATAAGTATATAGTTATCCAACTGACTTGCACTCAGTGCTGTTAGTAGGTGGATTATCTACTCAGTGTTCTACATCACTTTGTGTTAAGGGGACTCAGTCAGTTTGAAAGTCAGAAAAATTTGTATACGTGTATCCCCCCCATACACGTATCACTCAGTTTTGTACCGGGGCCAACAAAATGCACTTCAAAGACTTAGGATCGAGTTTTGTAATGTGAGGTCGAACATCCCTAACATAGCAGGTGCAACCAAAGATCTTAGGTGCAACTGAAAATCGAGACTGAGATGGGAATAAGACATCAAAGGGTGACTCACCACCTAGAACGGAAGAAGGCGTGCGATTGATGAGAAAGCATGCAGTGGAGACAGCATCAACCCAAATTTTTTTAGAAACATGCATAGCAAACAACAATGCTCGAGCAATTTCAAGGAGATGTATATTCTTTCTTTCAGCCACACCATTTTGAGATAGTTTGTCAACACAAGATGTTTGATGAAGAATGCCATTTTGCAACATAAATTTGTGAAATGTTTCAGAGAGATATTCCTTAGCATTATCACTCCTCAAAATCTTTACAGACAAACCCAATTGGGTCTTAACCTCAACACATAAGGCAGAAAAGTGGGTAAATAATTCAGAACAATTTTTCATCAAATATAACCAAGTCATACGAGAATAATCATCAACAAAGGTAACAAAGTAACGAAATCCTGATTTTGATGTAACAGGACATGGACCCCACACATCATAATGTACTAACTCAAAAAGGGCACTTGCTCATTTATTGACTCGAGGACTTAAACTGACACGCTGATGTTTAGCAAAATGACAAGATTCAAAATCTAAAGATGATAACTTAGAAAATTGTGGACACAATTTCTTCAACAAAGGGAGTGAAGGATGACCCAACTGACAATGTGCATCCATGGGGTTGATGGTTCCCGTACATGCTACTGATTGGTGTGTATCGAGGATGTAGAGGCCACCCGATTCATGTCCCTTACTAATGATCCTCTTCATTGTAAGATCCTGAAACAAGCAATAATCAGGGAAAAATAAGACACTACAATTAAGGTTGCGGGTAAGCTTACTCACAGAAACTAAGTTAAATGAGAGGTGGGGAAGGTTAAGAACGGATGATAAGGGTAGAGAAGGTGTTAGGTTAATAGTTCCCGATCCCATGATATGAGATTGTGAACCATCAGCTAGAGTAACAGAAAAATGAGTAGTATGTGAGTCAAATGTAGAGAAAAGTTTCAAGTTACCAGTCATATGATCTGTGGCGCCAGAATCAATGACCCACTTGGAAGATGAGGAAACAAGACATGCATTAGGTTTACCTGACTCAGCAATGGTGGTAACTGAATTGGCTTGCGACTGCATCAACTTTGCATACTCACTGGCAGAGATAGTGACAGATTCACTAAAGTGGCCAGAATTTTAGCCACTAGACATGAGCGGTCTAAAGAGGCTTCATATTATGCAACTTTGGACAATCTAGCTTCATATGTCCAATGCCATGACAGTAACGACACTCCATATCTGATGACCATTGCCCCTTACCTCCACTAGTCTTGTACTATTACCTCCCGAAGTCAGATGTAGGAGTTTGACTCACAAGAACACTATTAGGTTGGGGAGATGTAGTAGAGCTTGTGTATTCGGTGCGAAGGATTCTGCTAGAAGCTTCTTCCAATGAAGAAATCCGAGTATCAGAGAGAATTTGTGACTTCGCAGTCTCAAATTCAGATGGGAGCCCTGCTAAGAAACTCATAACAGCCATTTGATCTCGCTGGGAATGTTGGACACTGACATCAGGGCTAAACGGAAGCAAAACATTAAGTTCTTCATAAGTTTTCTTAAAGTCCATGTAGTACTCTGTTAACGGTCTATCTCCTTTCTTTGGCCTGTAAAATGCTTGACACACATCATATATTCGGGAAATGTTCCCTTTTCCCGAATACAAAAAATCAAGATAGGAGAGAAGAGTCTTAACAGTCCTACAATGGGTAACCATCCCAATTACCCCACTACTGATACAATTACATATCTGTAGAAATAAACGAGCATCTTCTCGTAACCAAGTCAAATTATTGGCTTTATCAGTGGGTGGATCATCGGTCATATATATGAATATCCTTAGATACACTCAACAGATAAAGCTCAATAGTTTGACGCCAATCTAAATAATTTGTGGGACTAAGCTTATGCTCTGTAATTGTAACCATTGCGGGCATAACATTAGCAGTAGGTTTCTTATCATCAGCCATAATGAACCTCAAATCAAACAAAACAGAATTTCCAAATAAACGGGAGAAAGAATCTGTACCCAAACACGAAATCACACACCGATGAGATGTTGACCAAAATGGGTACACGAATAGGTCGGGGACGTCGAGACGAGTCAACCGGTGGCCGCTGACAAAAATTCTTGCCAGGGACGCACCCTCACGCACCAGAGAGAGCGGCAATCGGTGAAAGGTTCCGGTGGAGCGTGTGACGCACACGCGCGATGGACGGAGGTGGCGTTTCAGGCGAAGGGTCGCCGGAGGATGGCGTTCCTCCCTATGTAGGCGATGTAGTTCGGAGAGGGCTGGAAAACGGACGGCTGCTACTGTGCGCTACAGTGTACAAACCATAATTTTTTTTAGACCTAATTTTAGAAATTGGACCTTGCTCTAGATACCATGTTAACTTGATACGAAAGAGTTCATAAGGGAAAATTATAATGTATATTCCATTGACTCCCAAGAGTGCATATTTTATATACAAGAGCTATGCTAATTAAGGTAAATGTAACCCTAAACCTAAAGGTCCATTGAAGGCCTTATAATATTTACATGGATATTCTAACACACCCTATATTTTGCCTCGATCACCCTCGTCCATAATCTCCCCCTCTCGTGCAAGGTTAATCTCCCCCCAAAAGAAATCTTGCGACTACCCCACTTCCTTAGCTTGTTTCTGATTTTTTTTAACTACATCACTCCATAAGGCTGCAAAATTTGAAGAAAATCCCACCTTGACTCCCAAATACGAAAAAGGTAGAGTACCTGGTAAGCATTCCAGCTCTCTTGCTAACGACCCCAACTCTCATTCGCTGATATTTGTACCGTATACCGCGCATTTATTCCAATTTACCTTCATTCCAGAGACAAGTTCAAATAAATTCAGAAAACATTTTAAAAAGGCTGCATTCTCCAGCTTTGCTTCGCCCAAAAACACCGCGTTGTCTGTGAATTGCAGATGGGATACGGTTATGTTGCTGTTACCGATTTTCACTGGAAAAAACACACCTATCTCCGTTGCTTTCTCCATCAGTAGAGACAATATCTCTCTTGCCAAAATAAACAAGAATGGAGACAGAGGATCCCCTTGGCGAAGACCTCTTTCCATTCTAAATTCTCCCGACGTACTTTCATTAATCAACACTGACGCACATACCGACGTCACGCATTCCATGCACTATTTGATCCATTTCTCATGGAAGTTGAAGCCTCGTAGCATACTCTTGAGAAAATCCCAATCAACAGTGTCATAAGCTTTTGCAAAGTTTATTTTGTAAAACATGCTCTTCCTTTTGCCATGCCTAGCATTCTCTATAGCTTCATTCAGAACAACCACACTGTCAAGAATTTGACGACCCCCATTAAATGCATTCCGTTGTTGTGCAATAATAGGATCCAGAACCCTTCCCAATCTCCTCGCTAACACCTTCGATATGATTTTGTACACTCCACCAATTAACGAAATGGGGCAAAAATCCGCAAGATCCTTGGCAACTTCCTTCTTAGGTATGAGGGTGATAAAGGATGGATTTACGCCTTTCACAAATTTCCCGTTCGTATGGAACTCCTTCATCATGGCCATGAAATCATCCTTTATGATAAACCACATAGCTTTTAGCAGCCGGAAATTAAAGCCATCGAGGCCCGGTCTCTTCGAGCTCTCACAAGATTCCACTACTTCCCAAACTTCTTTCTCCAAAAAAATCTGCCATTAAACTCTCATTCACCTCTTGCGAGATTTTCCTTTTGAATAAGTCTGCACTGAGCTGAGGTCTTCTGAATCTCCTACTGCTGTAATGGGATTTAAAGAACTTGTGAACCCCCCTTTTCACCTCTTGAACATTATCTACCCAAATCCCATCAACAAAAAGACCATGTAACTCATTGTGCTTTCTTCTCGAATTAATGCAACCATGAAAGAATTTCGAATTCAAGTCCCCCTGATGTAGCCATTTCGTTCTTGCCTTCTGCATCAATAAACCGTCTTTCAATTTTATCACTTTTACCATCAAAGCCATCACTTCATTTCTCCTTATAACTTCACCTTCTTCCAATCCAAATACTTCATCTGTCAAATCCAGCGTTCTTAGTTCTTCCTTTAGGGCCTCAACTCTATCCTCTAATCTCCCGAATATGTTTAAATTCCACGTCTTCAAATCCTCTCTCAGTCGCTTGAATTTCTCCTTTAACACGAAGCCTTTCCAGCCTTGAATATCATAACTCTTCCACTTTTCTTCTACGAACGGTAGGAATTCACTGTGAGACAGCCACACATTCAATCCCCGGAACGGTTTTGGGCCCCAATTTTTACTCTCGATCTCCAACATAATAGGGCAATGGTCCGACACCGATCTTTTGAGCCCTTTCAAATGTGCCGAAGACCAATCCATCGCCCAATTCCCATTGATAAGAATCTGATCCAGTCTACTCTTGCACGACCCGTCTGGTCTATACCAAGTATACGACCTTTCGTGTAACAACAAATCAATCATTCCCGTGCTTCAAATAAAGTTATCAAAAAGTTTGATGTCTCTCTTGCTAGACCCTGCTCTCCTCTCCTTTCCGTCTCAGCTCTAACCGAATTAAAATCCCCGAGTACACAGATCTTAGAATTTGAATTCTGATTTACAACACTTAAAATCCTATCCCAAAGATCCTCCCTTTCAGTCACTGAGATAGGAGCATAAACATTCACAATCACACAATGCGAGCTATCAGCTTCCGACCTACCATTGACGACTAAAGCCCCCTTCGTACTCCACTGGCTCAAACAGATGCCTTAAACGCCCACTCTATGTTCCCTGCTCCCCATATTGCCCTGCTCTCTCTATCCCCAACCTCTTCTAATTTCGATTCTTGAATGCAACAAAAATCTATCCTCTGAGACTTTATTAACTCCCTCACCTCTCTTCTCTTCACTCTGCTCCCCAGTCCTCTAATATTGTAAGATAACAATTTCATCTTAGACTTTCTACAGACTCCAATCCTAATCCCTCAATCGAACCCTTACCCGCCTTATTCACATTACTCAACTCTCAAATTAAAGCCTCTTCGTTGTTCGTAGAAATAAGCCCTAAATTCTTACCAATTTCCCACATTTCTTCTGCCTCGGGATCGGTGAATAGAGCCCTGGATTTCTTCTTCCCCTTCGCAGCTTTATTCTTTCGTTCCAGCTCCTTTTCCCAATCTTTCAATTCTTCCTCCGAACTCATTTCTTCCACGAATCTTCCCCACTGTTTTGCTTCAATTTGTTTTGGAGCCTGGTTCGAAGTCGCCTCCTGATACCTGCTATTTTTCCCTGACCATTTTTCTATAGACCAGCTTGGACGATTTGCCCTCTTCTAAGGTTTTCTTGGAATGGGCCTCTTTGTTTTCCACAGTCATGCTTCTAAAAGTCTTTGCACTCCTACTCGACGCTGGCCCATTAGTATCAGGGCGATCCACAAAAGCTTCAGTACTAACATCTGGGTCTTCACTCCTTTGATGATCTAGGCCGAAATCTTTGGTGTAGCCTATTCTGTTTGAACTACCAATTAAAGCTGACCCATTAAGTGAGGACAGGCCCGCTCCCTTCATACAGATTTGACCTGGTACCTGCGTTGATTCCTCGTCTAACACAACAGTTAATGATTGGGACCCACCATTCATTAAATCTCCTTCATGCGCCGCCTGCACGTTCTCCTGAACACCATCTACCTCGATCTCTGCGTGACCTTTCAACTTCCCATCTCTTTGGAAATAGTCTTCTTCTCTGTGGCCACACTCGCCCCGACAATGCTCGCCGCTGCTCCTTCTTTTCCCCCATCTCCAGAATCATTCGCAGCGCTATTCTCCAGTCGCCACCCTTCTATATCCACATTCACTCTTACCCCGTTCTTTTCTTTCACAAGAGTTGACTGGGGTTCTGCAGATTTCTCTGATTCACAATCGTTGTAACCGTACACCGTTGCATTAACTGGGCCCTCAGAAGCAACTACAGACCCCTCTTCCGATCAGCCAGAGTCCTCATTGTTGTCGCCCTCCTCTCTAGGGCAATTCCATATGATTCTACCAGACACTTGTGACCAATCAGTTTCCTCTTGTATTTTGATATTGAACTTCATACCATCAATTTCCACTGCCCATGAAGAATTAACATTATTCGATAGTGGTACAAATATCATAACTCTCGCCACATCCATCCTCCTCTTCTTCTCAGAAATCTCATCCAACTTAATGAATGACCCCACTTTTGCATTGAAAAGTTTGAAGAATCTATAAGACCAAGCATGAGCAGGCACTCCCATCCATCTTGTCCACACTTTCTGACGATGACTCACATCACTATCCTTCCAGGGTCTAAACCACTGGAACCAGTGCGATATCCACTCGTCAAAATCCTTATCCTTCCTCATTCTACTTTGCACTAGCAATACATTATCCCCAACATAAATAAAACTAAGATGATTCCCACACTCGCTTGTAATCCCTTCTCTGAAATCCTCCCATTGATAATCCTCTTTCAACAGACCCACACAACAATCATTAAGCCAGCTTTTCTCTTCCTCTAGGGTTTTGAACTTTACAACTTCTTCACTAGTTGGTACATCAAGTTTCGTAGTGTCCTTATCCATTGATCCTCCGTTTACCCTGCTAAGTATAGGCTTTTCCACTACCTGCTTTCCTTTCACCACATCCCCGAATGATCGGTTCTTTGAGAAGAAATCTCCGTCTGACCTAATGGGAATGGCCCGCGGCTTCCTTGTCTCTGATTGATTCCTCTTATATCTAGGTATGAATACTCTTAACTTATAACTCCCCACCCAAAGTGAGTTTAAAACTCCAGCTAACTTCTCCTTCTCCATCAGTGAACACTTAGGGTACCTTACAAAGCCAAACGGTTTTCCAAAATACATCCACCACCTTCCCAGCTCTACTGAACGTCCTTCCCAGCTCCTCCAAGCCGCAATTTTCCAGAAAGTTCATAAAGAAGAAGGTAGTCATGTCTCTTTCAGCCAGTTCGATAACCTTACTCTTTGCGTAGTAACTGATTGCTCCAACCTTTCCATTAATTGTCCTACTCTCATGGTAAATTTTATGCCTCACCGGGTTTCTCTCGGCAAAGGTTTTCCTACCACCTACCCTAATCACCCCTCACTCCCCCTCCCTCTCTCTCACAATTTCTCTCACTAGCCATTTTAGCAGTACTCTTTTTGCGTAAGTGTTGATAATGTCATTGTGTAAGGTAATCTACATTGTCTTGAATAAATCGACTACACCAGTGAACTAATAATTCGAACCGTCCAATCCAATCCATCTAGCCTATTGATATCATTGGGTTGGGTTAAGTCAACCTAGATGTTCATCGGACCTGCATAAAGAAGTCCAACCCTTCATTACTTAGACTAGTGAACAAATGTCTTTAAAAAAAAATTAGTGGGTCCTCAATTTTTTAAAAATAATATGAACTAATTATGGTTTTAGAGCAAAAATTAAACATAGAAACACTCATTGAGTGCCCCCACATAAAAAAAATGATCAATTAAATTTATATACTATAAAAATTTATTAGAGGCTTTTAAAGTCCTAAATAATAGAAAAAAATTGAACAAGTATTTTTCTCACACATAAAAATTGTGTTGAATGAAAATGCATATAATTCAAGGAAAATTTCAAATGCTTTATATTAATAATTTATATTTTTAAATATAACTTCCAAATTAACAATTTTAATTGAAAAATCCTTCTAATTGGACAAAAAATTATAAAAAATTTTAGGCAATATATAGAGTGAAACTTATATATAAAACTTGATTCATTTGCTCGTATAGAATTTCGCGAATCACTAAATTGATTTAGTTTGCTGGATATAGTGTTGTGGGGGCCGAGTTCAATACCCATTCTGGTTGTTTTCTTAAATCTATTTAGTCATTTTTTTCTTTTACTTCTATATTTTTTTCATTTTTTTTTCTTTTGCCATTTTTTAATTATGTATAGAATAAAATTGGTTTATACATGAATCACTTTGCAATACTTTTTAATATAATAACTAATACCTTTAGTGTAAGTGTGTAACCAACTAATACTCTTTATATCCTTCAACTAATACCCTTTGGTGAAAACAACTAATACCCTTTAGTGAAAATAACTAATACCCTTAAAATAGTTCATATTTTATTTTTGGACCCAATTTTTTTTTTTAATTTGCTTAAGAGTATGTATAGAGAGAAATTGGTTCATACATGAATCATCGAAGGGTATTAGTTGTTATCACTAAAGAGTACTAGGTGTTTTCACTGAAGGATATTAGTTACTTTCACTGAGGAGTTTTAGTTTATTTTCACTGAACAACTAAGACTCTTTAGTTAGTAACACTCTTCAATGGAAACAACTAATATTGTTTAGAGAAATCAACTAATACCCTTTGATGATTCATGTATGAACCATTTTCACTCTATACTTTGTCTTACTTAAATATGATAAATCTAAATATCCTATGATTAATATACTATTTTATAGCATATAAGTCATACCCTTCAATAATAATAACTAGGGTACATTTTAGTAACATAAGACATATTCTTCTGTTATCACAACTAATATACTCTTTTGTAATATAAGTCATACTCTTTAGTTATGATGACTAATACTCTTTTATAATGCAGGTCATACCCTTCAGTTATCACAACTAATACCCTTTTGTAATGTAAGTCGTACTCTTCAGTTATCACGACTAATACCTTTTTAGTAATATAAGTCATACCCTTCACATATCACGACTAATAGCGTTGTATAACGTAGGTTATAGCCTCTAGTTATCATGATTAATACACTTATATAACGTAGGTCATACATTTCCTTATTATTACTAATATTCTTCTGAAACGTAAGTGATACATTTCAATTATCATGAATGAATAATACCCTTAAGTAATATATGTCACATGCTTCAATGATAACAACTAATACCCTAAAATAAAAGACATAAATTGAAGAAGAATTAATTAACAAAGGAATTAAAAAAATAAAAAATATTGCACCAAACAAAGGAGGAAAAGGAAGCGGAAACAAAAAGAAAGAAAAATTAATATATGGACTCAACACATAGGACGTGGATTGAAAGTAATTAGTCACAATACCATTTAGCTGAATGCGATAATTATTAAGTAGACCCGCCTCAACCAATTAAACACATTTCACACCGCAGTGTGTGTAATCCATTTATTTTATGGATTCAATTTTATATATAAACTAATTTTACTCTATACATACTCAAAGTTTTAACCCCATGAAATGAAAAAAAATAATATATTAAGAATTTAAATATCGGTCCTATCCACTAATTCACGGTTCAAATTGGCCAAAACCCATGATACCCACCAACAACATGGGAACCCTGGTTTTTTCGCATGTATTTTATAGTTCAGTCTATGTTCCTTCGGATTGATTGAGATGGCCCATAGAGCTAGGATCGAATTGAGACTGTAAGCACTGACCAAATCAATTCTGGTCACATCCACGTTGCCTAATATTCTCGTACATATATGTCACTTGATTCACCTCTCTATAATATCTTCATCCACATTCACAAATATATAATGTATTTTATCCACATCCATTCCTAAAGAAAACTATTTAGACGTGTGACAAATTTGTCTTTTCCCAATGATTTTTAGGCTGGACAGTTTTTCTGTTTCACAAGCATGGAATGCTGGAAAGCAAAATGGAGTAATCCAAGAATAAGTTAAACCACTAGAAACCAACAACACTTTTGCCTGATTACCTAAATACGGAGTGTGTCCATATTTTGGGGAATTGAAACCAAGATCAAAAGATTTTAAATTCGGAGAAATAAAAGTTGAAAAGTTCTCGTGAACACAAAGAATATGCATATATACAATAGTTAAAGCTAAAGCTGAAATTTCATCGTGTAACGTGTCCCTGGTTTGCAGGGCGTGTACTTAAATTATTCAGGAAAAAAAAAAAAGACTCATTTCCAAACGGATCAGGTTGTTTAATTTCAGTTAAATTGAATACTACACATTAACAAGCTATTCACGATGTTAGAATCATAGTTAATTATCAATATTTTTTGTTAATGTTTTGAATAAATTTTTTAGTTGTTCCATTTCAAAAGGACGACAATATATTGCATGCCATGAATAATGATGGAAGTTAATGATGTAACTGCAAGAAAATAAAATATTGTTTACGGAATTTTTCAACAAATTTTTTTTTTTAGTAAAATTGTCTACGATTTACCTACAATTTTTTTTAATTATGTAGACACATCTATTCTTCAACCTACAAGCAATTTACCTACTGAATAAATTTGCCCACATAATGAAATTTCTAGGTATTAATTCCCTACAAGTAATTTGCCTACAAAAATTTACCCACAAACAATTTGCCTACGAAAATTCCGTAGGTAAAATTATTTGTAGGCAAAGAATGAAATTGCTTATATAATTATAAAATTTCGTAGACAATTTCCACAACAATTTTTTTTTTGTTGAAAATTTCGTAGCCATATTAACTATTTCCGTAGACAATTTTATGTTTTATTATAGTGTGTGACTGATACACCCCCTCCATCCGTGAAAATGGTCCACGTTACTAAATTCGGTCGTCCGTGAAAAATAGTTCTGTTTCCTAAAATGAAAGTAGATCTACCTTTATTTATACCCTTTAATACACATTTTATCATTGAACCACACAACAATTTTAAAATATTTTATTATTTACTTGATTTACTACAGCATCTCTTCACATTTACCTTCTTAATAACTGTGTCAAAGGTTTCTGAAAAAAAAATAAAAAATTTAACTACGTCAAAGGTAACAACATTAATTTTCATGGACTGGGAGAGTATATTATCTTACCTTTTTATTTTTGAACAATATATATTAATGTTAATTGTGAAAATGTAAAAAAAATACTATTTTTATTGTGAGTTTATAGTCTCTAATAAAAACATAATCATAGCATATTTGAAGTAGGAACTACAGAGTCCAAAATGTATACAGCAAACGTACTTTATGAGTTGAATAAATAATAAACATTCTTTAAGTAAGATATTTTACAACGTTTACAACTTATATACAATGTCATATTTTGTTTAGATGTACACGTATAAGATTTGCAACGATCCAAAATGGAACTTTGGAGTACTCCAATTCAAGAACATCTCAATTGATGAATGACAACAAATTTGGAATGGTATATCAAAACGAGATTCACAATCACACCTAGCTAGGCTCATAGCCATGGATTGAATAATAAAATAAATAGTTGGTTTAAGTATAAATAAGTTTAATTTACCATTCACCTATTGCAATAAATTTTATAAATTAAATAATTAATACTACCTCCGTCCCACCTTCGTTTTTACAGTTGATTTTTTGAGACTTAGTATGAAAGTTATTTTGTACTCTCTCCGTTCCCTCTTAACTTTCATAGGGGTGGTGACACAAATTTTAAGAAAAACTGATTTATTGATTTTTTCAACCAATGAATGAAGAATATTTTGAATTAAAGTAGGTATTGTGAGAGTGTTTTATTTCCATATTTGAGGTGTGAAAGTTATTGTGGGACGTCCCAAAAAGGAAAGTATGGAAGTTATTAGGGGCGGAGGGAGTAGTATTTAAATGGATAAAATAATTTTGTTATAATAAAATATTGTTCAATTTAACTGAATAAAATAAAACAAAGGTTTTTTTGTGCATAATTATTAGTGAAATGAGATGTAATTTAGAGGTCTTTGTAAGGGATGAATAATGCACTTTGAAAACTGATTTGGGACGAAGGGAGTACAATTTAATGAAATAAATAATATCTTTTAATGAAGCAACTAAATATTATTGTTAAAATATACTCCCATACGTCTACCAAAAGTAGCTCGTTTGATTGAACACATGTTTTAAGTAAAAACAAATAAAATATGAATAAAATAATGTTTATATTTGAGAAATAAATAATGAACACACTTTTAGTGGCCAAACTAATAATGAAAATGAGCACAAAAGTACACACAAAATGCAATTTAGTTGTATATATAATACTACTGATTTACACAAAATTTTGCTAAAAGTTATAATATGACTTGTAATTAATAATAGGAGTAATAAAATAAATTCTCCATCTTTGGCCTCATGTGAAACATAATATCAAAACCAAAATTACATAAGTAAATGAGAAAACGAAATGAATTAATTAGTGCATGTGTATATATATAAATATATATATATTCTTGCACAACACCAAGTAGTATTTGTCTTTCTTAAATTGCTTAAACCCATACCCAACAGGGCCCTCAAGATATATGTTCCTCTATATATATGCACAATACTTCCATATAAAAGGAAAAGCCCTTTTCCTGAAAGACCATGTTTATTATTTTTGAGAAATTAGTTTTGTTGTTTGTGTTAACGTTGTTAGTTTCAGGTGGAGACATCAACGAAACAATGGTCCTTTGCAGCAGGAAAATTGAACAAGGAAAAGTCGGTAATCACCAGGTAGAAGCGGGAAGAGTGAAGAACGCTTTTGATGAATTCTTCTCAAGTAAACGACGAGTGCCCAATGAATCTGATCCTCTTCATAATCGGTGAAAATTAATTGTTAATTTCCAATAATTTTTTCTTCTTCTCAGAAACACACACGTACAGTGTGTGTGAGAGAGAGAATGAGTAATTTGGATTTAATTAGCTTCTCTTTATGTAATTTTTATATTGTATATATATATGGTAATATTAATATATATCGATCCTGGTGAATTATTTTAAGAAAAAAATGTGATTGTTCAGACAGGTGTGTTGATTATTATGAGCAACAATCTTGTTTCTGTTTTAAGTTTTTATAACTTCTATTAAGCTAATTAATCAATAATCCTTGATAAGTTTAATTTGATTAAAATTAATGTTTCCATCATTTTATATAAGTATATAAGTCTACATTTGATTAAAGTTAATGTATAAAATCGATGCAAAACTTGTTTTTGAAGATGTCCTGTTGATGATATGGAATTTGGAGCAAGAATAATTTCAAATTATATCCTGAATTTTTCTAGTAACTAATTATTGGATCAAACAATCAAAGATTTTATTGATGGATGTCCCTTATTCTTGTTTTTCTGTTTAATGAAGTATTTAAGAGCGATTGGTTTAAAAGAAATTAAAAAGAAAAAAAAAGTTCAAATGTCATTAATACAAATTAGCTAGACAAGATAAATGCGGACAAATTAAGAAGAAGAATAATGCTTGGCTCCACGTTTGTTGTCTTTTTGTGTCGTCTTCTATTCTTCCTTTGGTCCATACCCACTTTTTTCGTTTGCAGGACTTTTGGTTGCATGTATCATGATCCTTGCCCAAGTTTTTGAAATTTTTGTTAAAGGCTAACAAAGTGTGAAGAGCTGCATGTGCAGATGCGTTTGTAACTTGGATAAAGTATTATCGCACACTATCATTGTTATTATTATTTTTAAAATTAATACAATTACTTGAAACATTGTTAATTAATTAGTGATATTTGATACAGATGTACACAATACCTGTTCGGATTTGTGTTTTATTTATATGAACGTCTTAATCCGCTGGTTCCCATGCTTTGGCTGATTTTTATATTTGAGTATGTATAGAATGATATTGGTTCATACATATTTTTTTTTTGCAATTCTTTTAAGTGTAGCCAATTAATACTCTTCGTATCCTTAAACTAATACTCTTCAATATAATCAACTATTACTCTTTAATAAAAATAACTAATATCCTTTAAATGGTTTATGTATGAATCATTTTCATTCTTTACTTTGCCTCTATATTTTTAAAGGTAATCAAAATTGAGGTTAAGTCTTTGTTTTTCTATAAATTAATAATAATAGTAAATTTTATATTTTAAAAGCGTTATGACTTATGAGTTACTGGTATTTTACAAATTTTGATTAATTATATATATAATTTATTTAAATAAATATAACATATATATTCAGATGAATTGGTAAATAATATTTTTTTCATAATTACAAATGCAGTCAACCATATAATGAAGTGACAGCGATACACTAATTAAAATCAAAGGAATGAATGACTCTAGACCACCTGCTAAATTGCTAATGATTGGGTTTGCTACTCATATGAATTAAATTAAATTTAGTTATTGAGTAAGGTGGCAGCAAACAGAAGCATTTTTTAGCAGTACTAAGCTGCTCCTCATTCAACTTTTGGTGCCCAAACTGTGCATCGAGAAGCAGAAAACTGTTTTTTTAATTTTTTATTTGGTTTATAGAGATATCCTCGATTCCATTGGCCTATGCTTCCTCACTCCCACACATTAATCATGCCTCTCTAACTCATTCCTCCATTCCACTTTTTAAATTCTACTTCGTGTTTCATTACTGAATCTTTAATACTTGAACCCAACCATTGAATATTTTTTTAAAAATTATCGTGTTAACCATTCAAATTATGGAACATAAAAAAATGGAACAAATGATTTCATTTGCTCATTCTGTCACTAATATTCTCATATCCGTAACTGATGTAAATGATATTGGAGAATCGGGTTTGTCCCAAGTTGAAAATGAGAGAATTTAATTAAATTATATTATATGTATGAATTTCTGTGTTTATGTGTGATGCGTCAAAACTAATTCACCACCAAATCCGCGGCTATCAGGTTTCAAATAACTTCTGTTATCCGATTGAGGATTCCAACCTAAATTGAAATGATAGTGAAATTTTAAGAACATTCATATGCCGATTTGTATGGCCCAAGATTAGGTATATGTGGGATAAGTTCAAAATTTTCAATCAATAAAATGAATTTTAATGTTCCATCGGATCGTGTCTTGGATGAGCAGCATAAGTTAAGCTACTTACAGAACATGATCGCTGAAACTCTACTATCCATCCGTTTCTGATGATTGCATATGATGTATCAAAGGGAAATTTGTAGAGATCCAAGAATGTGGGACGAGCCTACAAAGTTTATGCTCCCTTTTTCATGCAGAAGCGTGTAAAAATAACCATGATATGAATGAAGAATTCGAAATAGATATCTTTATACTACATATGCTACTGCTAGGTGCTACTTTATTTTCCCAATCACAAAAAAACTGCATATATGATTCAGGTGTTTGAGTTGGCTGGCTTCACAACTGTACCTAAGGTTAAGGCCTAATTATGCAAAACCAAGGGAGACAAACAAAGATGAAGTTTTTTCTTATGTAATTTCACCATCATTTCAATTTTATGGAATTGGAATGGACTATATTTCTACTTATCCTGTTTATCGCATTCTTCTTAATTTCATTCTATCACTATTATATACATAATAGTCGCATCCAAGTGAGAATTTCAGTATATATGATTATGATGAGTATTTCATTGGTTAATTTAACAAGTTTTGAAATGGGATTACATATACAAATGAGTGCTACTTTGGTTCGTCGGATTAGAATGATTGAATAATTAATCCTCTGAGTCCAACATTTGGTTCAATTGGCACAAGTTTTTTTTTTTTATCTTGTGGGAGATGTGCGATAATTATTACTTAGATACAAAAAATCCAAAATACCTTTTCAAGTTTGAAAAAACAACTTATTATAAAATAACAAAATATAGTCCAGCAATCCAAAAATACATTACAAGAAAATGATGTTATACAACACTGGAAAGACAACGGTTCTCGGTAAAAATCGCTGTAGAAAGTACAGAGCGCGTTGTATAAGCAATAACCGTTGTCTCTCCTAATACGATTTTGGTGATATACAACAGTTATAATTAACCGTTGTAGTTTTACATTATTTTACGTTGTAGTTCCTTGTTTACCCATTGAAGGACAATGCCCCGAAACCGTTGTAGATAAGTATTATTCGGGATTTAGAAAACCTTGAAATACATCGGTTGTTGACCATTGTTATAACATATAGTTTGACTACTTATTTAAATCTAGCACTTTTACTCTTTATATTAGCACTTTTAAGTATTTCTAATTAGCACTTTTCAAATAAAATTGAAGTAGCACTTCCATGAAACACTTCGAATTTTTTTTCAATTCCCTCCACCCACTATTCACATCTGCGCGTGTATTCATCAAAAACCCCTCCCAAAAAAGACTTCCTCCGCCAGAAAGCCCTTCCAAAGATTTCCTCCGCCGGTGTGCCGAAACCAGCTCTGGTCGCCATTATCCTCCAGCTATGTGCCGAAATCCCTTCAGACGACTCCTCCAGCTCCTCCTTCGCTTCGCTGTCAACTGGCGGTGGCGGCCGCCCTGCCCCACCGACTCAACCCAGTTCGTCCCAAATAAGAATTAAGGTCGGTTTATTCAATGTATTTTCCCATAATAGATTTCTACTGTATCGAGAATTAGGGTAATCTTCTACCCTAATTCTACTGTATCGAGAATTAGGGTTATTGAAACTGAAAGACCCTAGAATCTTCTTAGCTTTTTATCGATTTCATGAATTTTAAGTTAACTTTAGTGTTTGGTGGTGAGAAATTGATGATTAGATGCAGTTTCCTGAAATTCCATAGGCAAATAAAGTTGAAATTCCACTAAATTGATCATCTCTTTGAAATTCATTCGATCTCCTTTGGCTATGGTGGAATTATGTTGTCTTAAATCTATCTTTGTTAATCTCCAACATTGCTACTGATAATTTATAACAATATTGCAACTGATAATTTTTCATTCAACATTTTATTAGCTTAGAGACGTGTATTCTGACCTGTTTATAAGGTAAAGCCATAGCAAACTTTGTTACAAGTTTAAATGATAACATAAATGATGTTGTGATAGGTTCAATAAAGTAAGAACATGTTACAGTGAATCTATGCTTATACTAATATAGAAATGATTTGTGGTCTTGATGATCCAACTTTTTTTGCCAAGAATTTAGGATAAAGAATTAAGTAAACTCTGATGGAGGTATTTGCCCCAAAAGAAAAGAATTAATAATTTTATCTTTTGGCAACATCCTCAGATTTTGCCTAGGAATGTGTTTTGAAAGAATAAAAAACGAGATTTTATTTAAAGGTTTTTCTCATTCTCTGATTCTCTCTTAAGAATAGTTCTTTGAGTATCCTTCATTTGGGGAGTGTTTTGTGAGTATAAGATTTACATATCAGGAGTCTTAGTGAACTACTCCCGTGGTCTCTTGCCCTAATACAGAAAGCAGGATTTTGGCATTTGGTCAATTTTTATAATATTAATGTGTTGGTAATGGTTAACAATTGCTCAAACTGTACTTTCAAGTTTGAATTGCTGAAGAATTCTCATTTCTAATTTCTATTTCATTATGTCTAGTACAGATTGTTCTTGTTACCTCCCTTCAACTTACCATAAATGTTTTGGGGGAGGAATATATTAATGTCTCTTTAACTGAAGAAGCAGAAGGATTCTTAACTGTGCGATTCACTTTCTTGAATTAGAGAATTCTAGTTGAGCTTCATATGGGATTGAAAGTGGTTTGAATTTAGGAGTTAGCTTAATGACTGATGCATTTAGTTGTTGAAAATGTTCCTGGTGATAAAGGATTTCTTTTACATGTTTTTATCACTTACTTGTGGGCAGATCATACACCATGGCCCTTTAATTAGTTACCGAAGAGTTATAACTTTCTTGTGAAATGTGGAACACTCTGGAGAATGACATATTATGCTACTGCTCCCCGTGTCATTCATCGAACAAATTTTGCCGCCACCTCGACATTCATAGCTCGGTTAGACACTTCTCAAACTTATCTAATTTACTATGATGTTGTATTTGAAAGTGTTCATTCTATCAAGATGGTTGGTGTGAACCTTCTTTGGCATGTTAAAAAAGTATTAGTTGCTCTGCTCCTACACAAACTTACAGTAACTATGTCATTTGTCATATGTTAGTTGCTCCTTCTTATCTAATTTACTATGAATGAAATCTTTGTTTATATATTAGTTGCATATGTCATTTGGTAATTAATGACCAATATCCTGGTTGTATATATAATTACAGGCTACAAGTAATCATTGAGCCACAACAGCCTCATTGTCTTTCCTCTCAATATCTTTACAACTAAAGGAGCAAGGTCAGATTTTTTTTATTACAGTTATATATGCTGTCATAATATTGGACACTCTATATTTTGCATCTATGTGCCTATCAGTATGCCTTTTCAACCACCCTGGAAGAAATAAATTGATATGCAAGTCTATTTACCATCGACACCTAACCAAACATTTTGATCAGTAGTACAGCAGTAAAATATAGTCACTGTAATATCAGTCACCAAACTATCTCTCTTGTAATCATCGATTTTCCAATGGGATTTAATTTACAAGCATTTTACGTGGTTTCAAAAGCCTGAACCTTTAGTCATGAGAACCGATTTACTTATTTGTGTCTTTGACTTTGTTCTCCCAGTTTTCTCTTTGAGCTATAGGTTGATCATGATGTCAGAAGAATCCACTACTGTTCACCCACTATGGAGACTTTCAATCAAACAGCAGGGCTGAATACTTGAGCAGCTTATAGACTTTTATTGGTAAGAATAACCTAAAATGAACAGAAACATTCTAATGAATCCTTAGATGATATGATACATGCTGCATACGAAAATACTAAGGATGTAGATGAATTGATTGAAATATTTGCTGATGCTGAGAAACCTCTTTATCCCGGGTGTACGCAATTCACAAAGTTATCTGCTATATTAAAGTCATATAACTTAAAGTTATCGCGGCTTCTACGTTCTTTGCTTTCTGAATTTTCTTTACGAATTTAATGAACAAGTGGCAATATCTTCACTGCAGTCATTGGTAATGCTGATATTATTTTCCAGTATTGCATGTGTTATAAGTGTTTTATATATATTTGATATAAATGCATAATTCATTTGTGTTTTATAGTTTCCAAAAACTGCAACTTACTCTATGAAGGAAATTGATGAAATGCGGGTTGAATGGGCTGAATTCATTCAAAGAAACATGTCTGAATAGATCGAGGTTTGTTTAGCTATTTCTTAGTTTTTTTCTTGCAATTAATTCTTGTAGTTGCAATGATTTAATATTAGAAATGATTGAAACGAAATATAGGCATAACTACACCTTTATTTTTTTTTTTGAAATAATTTATTTAATATGAAGATTAATTTGATTTGTGTGTTTGCTAAAATATTATTCCTTTTCAATGTAGTGACGAGATCTACGTACGAAAAGGGTGCATGAATGTTGTTGGGGAACAGAAGAAAAATGCACAAGTTGGTTGAATTTTTTGTAAATGAATGTTAATGCATTCATTTAATTAGTAGTTTAAACTTTTGTAAACTCATATTTATGGTATTTTGTTAATGGTGTGAAACACTTTTATGAACTTCTATTATATATACAATGATTGTGTAGTATTTGGAATGAATGTTGATGGTATTATGGTTATTTTGCTTAATTGTCTTGAAAATTTATTGCAGAATTTATTATATATTTACGTAATTGAAATATAAAAAAATACAATATAACTCATATTTAGGAAAGACAAAGGTGCAAAACTGATGTAGTAAATATAAAAAGACAATTGTTTATATTTGTTGTCTATCCAATAAATTTATGAAATAATCTGTGTGTAAGACAACGCTCTAAATACGATGTAGTTAATATGAACAGACAACGGTTAATAACCATTGTCTTTCCTTGAAATTTAAGAAAAATATATGGTACAACAACTTTTTTTTTACAGAAAGACAACGGCTATAAGACGGCGTATGTATTACAGAACAACAACGGTTGAACACTGTTGTCTATCCCAATATTATGAAATTATTATGCTACAACAACATTCCAGAATAGTGATACACAACTGTTCTCAACCGTTGTAGTAATTGACGAAATACAACGGTTCAGAGACCGTCGTCTATTTATACCCATGTACTACAACGTGATCTTCTACATAGGCCAATTTTTTAGAGAGACAATGGTTTTGAACCGTTGTAAAACCTCTCTTTTCTTGTAGTGATACTTCATAAAAATAACATCATAACAATATAAATCTAACTAATTATGTGCTCAACATGTGAAGCAAGCTGCATGAATTTTTTAATTGATGCATCCTACTAAAACCATTCAATTGAGATGGAAAACATAATCTTGATCATGGCCGGTAAAATTAGTTTTACGCAGACCTGTAAATTTATTAATTCTATTACAAACCTTAAAATTAAAGAATACAACCCATTTTCTTTAATAGACCCGAATGCTGGGACGGCAGTTTGACTGCTTCACAATTTTGTTGCTTTGCTATCTGACAAAATTTTCAGGAAATATTGCCGCCTAAGATCCAAGCCTACTAGTCAAATGATATGAACTCTAAAATAGCATTTAAATAGATGGAATAAATTAGAGTTCATATACCTAATTCACAATATATAAGTATCCAGTGGCAAGCTACGGAGACCACGATATTGGATTTGTAGGAAAAGAGGAAAGAACAAATTCATCGTCTCCATGGAAACAAACACAGGAGAGCTTCATCTTTTTGAGTCGAACAAGTATAATATGAAGGTACAACTAGTTGGCTCTAAATTTGAACAAAAATAGACCTGTTTTTCATTTCGATTTGTACTAAATTATTTGCTTGTTTATTCCATATAGTCATTAAAAGTTATTTTTGAATTTAATGGACATCTAAATTGTTATATCCGACCCAATTTATTTGCCTTTTTTTTAAAGAAATATTTTAACTCTGAATAATTTTATTTTGTATTAATTTATGAGAATTAAATGTAATATTCCGATTAGACCCATATATATATATATATATATATAAATTTTTAGTAATATGCTTTAAATGACCGTGTGGGTAAATAAAAGGGTAAAATTGTCACATTACACATATGTTTACTGTTATTTAAAGTTTTTCTGATTCATGTGAAACATTTTTAAACGACATATAAAATGGGTTCGAGGGAGAGGTAAAATAGAAAGAAATGAGAAGAATTAAGAATTTCAATCATATTATATATAGACAAAAATTTGTGTGAGAACATACACAAATTAGCACTCATCCATGTTAAAGTGTTAATACATCACGTCCAATTCTCATTATTTCACGACATTAGATAGTTTCACACAAGATCTATTCTTAAATATATTTTCTTAATTTATGTGAAAAATGAAATATTTCTAGCTATGTTAACCTTTTTTTTGTTCCTATCATGATTTAAAATTGAATTTTGGTAGGACGAAGTCGCAAATTCAACGTTGGTTTCCAATGGATGTGTGGATTACAAAGGGAGGATTGCAGATAAACAGACAACTGGAGGATGGAAAGCCTCCCCCTTCATCATAGGTTCTCGTCTTTATTAATTGTTTTTAAGATTAAGTTTAATAATGTCATCAAACATTAATTATTTATTTATTGTTTCTTAAATTTTACAATAGTTAACGAGGTAGCAGAGAGGTTGGCATTCTTTGCAATTGGTGTAAGCATGGTGGCATATCTTGTGCAACAGATGCATCAGCCTTTTCCAAAAGCAGCTACTCATGTTACTGATTGGATTGGAGCCGCATACGTTCTTACTTTGCTAGGAGCTTTTCTAGCCGATGCGTATTTGGGCCGTTTTCGTACCATCATCGTCTTTTCTTGTATCTACGCTGTGGTAAGATAACGAACGTAAATCAGTTTTACCATACAATTTGTTTGCATTGGGGGTGTACTTAGAAATAATATTAGTTGTTTTACTATAAAATAATAGGTACGAGTGAAACTATTTTACATAACCAACTTTGTATATATGGTTTTAGGATTTTTGTCGATTGTCTACCGTCCCCTCAAATTTAAAAATCTGGATATGCATGCATGTATCAGGGGATGGTGTTGCTAACACTTTCGGCAACCATGGATGGGTTAAGGCCTCCCCAGTGCACCAAGAGACCGTGCATTCCGGCATCCTCAGGTCAAACAACTTTCTTGTACTGCGCTTTGGCGCTTATAGCGGTGGGAACGGGCGGGATCAAGCCGTGCGTTTCCACATTTGGTGCAGATCAGTTCGATGATTCTGACGAGAAAGAAGCTCAGAAAAAATATGCATTTTTCAATTGGTTTTTCTTTGCTATAAACATGGGAGCCCTGTTAGGCATTACCGTGATGATGTACGTGCAAACTGAATTCGGGTACACCTGGGGATTTGGAGTACCCACAATTCTGATGATCGTCTCAGTTTTTATCTTATCTGCTGGTTTTTTTAAGTATCGGTATCAAAAGCCTACTGGAAGTGCTTTTACAAGATTTGTTCAAGTAATTGTGGCTTCTTCGAGGAATCACTTGAGAGGCGTCAAGGTTGGAAAAACTGATCTTTATGAAGTTAAAACTCCAGAGTCTGACATTCTCAGAGCACGAAAACTAAGCCACACGAAGCAATATAGGTATGTATGTATGTATTTGGGCTAGTTAAAAAAAACCTTGAAATTGATCATGTGAATTTTGTAATTTTGAAAAAAATAAACCTATGCGATATGATTATGTATCTCAGAATTGCAAGATATTTATAGAAAAAAGTTAGATCATCTTTAGACGTGCTTTTAATTTATTTTTTAATTGATGTGACAACCAAAAGTCATTTATCTCTGTCACATTACATGTTACATTAAACACCACATTTATGTATATGCGTATCCATTTTAGATTAATCACATAGAGTTAAGAAACTGGCAAAGATAGTGTATCGAATTGCAAAAATTAAAAGAATGTGAAAAGTCAAATAATTAACTCATTATGGTTACATATATATATGCATAAATGAAACTGTGTATTATGATCAGATTCTTGGACAAAGCTGCTGTGATAACCGATCAAGATTGCAACACAAAGAATCGATGGAAAGTGTGTACTGTAACACAAGTTGAAGAATTCAAATGTTTCATCAGAGTCCTTCCAATCTGGGGCTCAACCATAGCTCTAGCAATCTCCTTCTCTCAGCTCTCAACCTTTTTCATCGGACAAGCCATCATCATGGACCGAAAAGTGGGGCCCCGATTCGAAATCCCCCCGGGGTCCACCCCTGTTTTCAGCTGCGTAAACGCGTTGATACTCGTCCCCATCTACGACCGCCTCATCGTCCCCTTCCTCAGACCCCGAACGGGCAATCCACGTGGCATCAGCTCGTTGCAACGGATGGGAATTGGGTTGTTCGTGTCTATTTTCGCCATGTTATCGGCCGCATTGATCGAGAAGAAGCGGAGGGAGGGGTACCCCGGTAATTTTAGTGTGTTTTGGTTGTTTCCTCAGTGCTTTTTGATCGGGACGGCGGAGGTGTTTACGTACGTGGGGCAGTTGGAGTTTTTCTACGATGAGGCCACGGACGGGACGAGGAGTATTAGTAGCGCCTTGTTTTTGAGTGAGATCGGGATCGGGAGCTGGATCAGCACCGCCATTGTGAAAGTTGTTGAGAAAGAGTGGTTGAGGGATGATTTGAACGAGAGCCGGCTCGATTATTTTTACTGGTTGCTGACGGGGATTAATGCGGTGAATTTCGCGGTGTTTTTGTGGGTGGCGCGGCGGTATAAGGGCCGGAATGGCGGCGGAGGGAGCGTGGGAGATGCGGTGGAAAACGGTAAAGATGATGAAAGTAAGGTGGAGTTTCCTATTGTGGTTGTTTAAAATTAAATGAACTAAAAATTAACAACAATGTTTATTCTTTGTTTATTTTGGTTTGTGTTTAATTTCTTGTATTGTTTTTCGTTGAAAGTTTAACTTATCATGGCGAAACATTGTTGTAAAGTGTAAACTCTGTATTTGAATTCATTATATCTCTTAAATTCAAAAATTCATTTAAAGAAGAGTATGTCCCTAAAATATATCTTGGCGTTTATGATATTTTACAATTTTAGCCTATCTTTTTGAAAATTAACTATTACATCCTAAATATAAAAAAAAAATTACCAACCTCTCATCTTTTAGATCTTTTGTTAAAAATGGTTGACATGTATAGAAGGAAAGCCAACATGGCTAACAACATTGTTATATAAGAAAAAAAAAAGCATTGACCATAAAATTGTTCAAAAATTTATAGTGTAATTATTTTTTGTCCAATTTGTATAAAAAAAAAAATGTTTTTTTTTTGCCTAAAAAGTTGGCAACAGGTTGACACCTTTTTGCCAAATTTTATTTGGGCAAAACACATCTTTTTTTTAAAAGTTGGATAAAAAAACAATTGTCCTATAAATTTTTGGATAAATATGCCTTTTTTCCTAAAAAAGAAAAATGGAAATGATTCTATTTATAAAAAAAATTATAAGACAATTGTTTTTAGCCCCATTTAAAAAATGAATAAAAAAATTGTCCAACAAAGTTGACAAAACAGTTGACAAAAGATTTACACCGTGCCAACTATTTTACCAACTTTTTTAAACATTTTTTTTAAAGTAGAGGAAAAAAAAATCCTATAAATTTAAGGGCAATTTAATGAGTTTATACTTGGAAAAAAAAAAACTTTTTGCCTCAAAATACTGATCAACCAATGTATTATTTCCACTATTGCAAGTTTGCAACATGTGACTCGTATGATTATATAACATATCCACAAGTCACTAACTATACAATAACCTATACAGCTAATCGCCGGAAAAAACAATCTCAAACAAGTCAAAAGAAAAGGCAAAAAAATATAATGGAAATTAACAGAAGAAAATCCTACACTAGGGAAATAAACACAATAAGCAAGGTGACCTCACATTTAGGGAAATTGACGTTGTTAATCCTAAGAATTTTTTATTATACTGAGGTGGTTACTTTTGGTAATTCTCAATTGAGAAGGAGAGTAATACTTCCCAACTATGTGTGAATCAAGACAGTTCTAGTTTCCTACCAAAAAACACGTTCTATTTTTTATTTTTTTAATGGCCAATCCTATAATGATTTAGGAATTTTAGATTCAATCTCAATTTAATTACAACTTTCAATATTCTTATAAAAATTCACCGTATCATTAGTTGTTTCAATTCAATACACGATTTTAATTTCACCACCAAGTGCTTGGATCAAAGAGAAATCGTATCAGTGAAGACAAAAGAAATATTTGATGTGTGGTTGAAAAAATCATGTCATAATTAAAAAATATGTATCAAATTGAAACAACTAAAGAATAATGAATTTTTATAAAAATGTTGAACTCGTGATTAAATTGAGATTGAAGTAAATGTGATAAATTAATATAAAATTAACCATTTTGGAAATCTACTTATGTATATATTTGTTTTTTTATCAATATGTTGATAGGCAAACAGCCGAGCAACAAGATTAGAAATAAAAATATTAAAATAATGAAATTAAGAGATCAAGAATGAAAATAATAAATGAAGAGGACGACCAGCAGGGACTTCACACCTTAGGAGGCGAGCAGCTGGGTTTGAAGAACCAAGATCAAGTAGGCGAGTAGCTGGTCATAGAAGGTAGGAGGCGAGCAGCTGGTCATGAAGGGCACAAGGAGGTGGCGAACAGCCAGACCAAGAAAACACAAAGACCCAACCAGAGGCGAGCAGGCGAGCAAGAGGGCACCTCGGAAGATCATCAGAAATCCCAATAATTAGGCATTACATTAGGAACAAACAAGTGTTTTAACACTTGTCATTGTGTAAAGATATAATAGCTTAGGAATTAACAAGTGTCTTAATACTTGTCATCATGTGAATAAGGATGATTAAGAAGATGACACCTCCTACTTGCTTGTACCTCTATAAATACCCCTTCATGGGATAATATGAATAAGTTCACTTAATTCAAAAAATAGGCAAAACTCTTGCAAATTTCTCTCTCAATCCCTACTTATAAAAATCCAGCTTTAATCTTTGATTATATTCTTGTTTGATGATCTTATAAGAGCAAAACAACCACTAATTATCGATTTGGATCAAGGTCATCAACAATTGGCGCTAGAAGAAGGGTCGAACCTCCGTTGGTTGAAGAATTGAAGAAATTTCTGGGAAATTCACCGGAAACTGCAAAAATCCGACAATAAGTCGCCATAAACTGGAGTTGGGAAGAAGGTTTGAGTGTTTTAGGTGGTGTTACACAAGACCTACAAGCTTGAATACATGCATGTGTGGATAAAGGTTAGTAAACAACCAAATCCTTACATGCAAGACTAGTTGTTTATAGGTCAAGACACCAACAAACACAAGATCTTCATCAAAAAGACATCAAAAGTTAGAAAATGGTGCGATCACAAGATCATCAAGAATCAAGCAACCACCCGGCGAGCAAATCATGAACTAGGGTATCGTCAACGGGTGACCATGCAAGAACGGTGCGAGCCACGTCCCGGCGAAACATTCAAGTCACTATCGATACTCTTCCCCCAGAGGTAGAAGCATTGGCTCAGAATCCGGCAGAATTAGCAAAAACAATCGCCGTTTTGCAATTATTGCAACGACGACAGGAAGCCGCCGGACCATCGAGAGCCCGGGAGGCGAGCAACCGGGCAGCAGGACACAAATCCTCTAAGTCCCCGGAGGCGAGCAACCGGGCAACAGAGCAAAGAGCTAGGCAAAGAGAAGACATAAGGGTAGAAGAGGTAGATAGTGGCCAGGCAAGGAGAACCAAAGGCAAAGCGCCAATAAGTGAGCGACTTGGGAGCCGGGGTGAGTCCACACCAGGAGGGGACAGGGAGTCGAGCAGCAGAGACACAAGGAACCAAAATGAATTCAGGAGGGAAGACTCACAGAGGAGTAAGGAGCGAGCATACCCTGCAGCTCACCCCTCAGTACATGATAGACTAAGAAGGTCAGCCTTCGGCCGGTTAGGTCCCAACGGGGCAAGTAATGTGGCCCGGCAGGTCACACAGGAGAAACCTCCCGTTAGCAAGGGACTGCACCATTGGGAAGGCCTCGAGCCGAACCACGATGAACAACCTTCTAATGGAGGAGCGCCTCCAAATGAGTGGCTTGACCTCAAAAGAAGGATTGAGGAAATGAAGAAGCAGTTAGATGCTCAGAACGGCGGAGGGGCCACCGTAATCCCATCATCGCCATTGTCCCCGGCAATATTAAACACGCCGGTTCAAAAGAAAGTACAGTTCCCAGCAGTTAGCTTATATGAAGGGACGTCAGACCCGAAGGTGCATTTGTCTAAGTACACCGACTACATGATATCTGTGAAAGCGTCTGACGCAACGTAATGCTGCAACTTTCCGTTAACTTTGGGCGACGGTCCTCACAGATGGTTCTCCGCACTTGCTCCTGGCTCTATAAGCTCATTCATGCAACTTAGTAAGGAGTTCCTATCACATTTCTCCACAGTCGGATCTTACCTCACACAAAGACATAGACTTGCAGATCTGAATCAGGGAGACGAGGAGTCTGACAGATTCGACAAAGTCCTACTGGAAGGAGAACCGGTGAGTGAAGACACTAAGATAGTGGCAGTTATGGCAGGGCTCAAGAAGGGAACAAATCTGTGGAAAGAGATGCACCTAGCTTTCCCCAAAACATACTCTGAATTCAGACACAAGGCTGGTGTATATATTTCGATGCAAGAAACCCTGCAGAGAGAGTTAGGAGACAAGACTGATACCAAGAAGTCGGGAAAAAATTAGGAGGGGAATACAAAGCCCCTAAGAATATGAAAGCTTTCAATGAAGGTTCTGAGCTGAAAGAGAAATTGAACCATGTCTTGTCCACATCAATAGAAGTTGTATACAACAATGTAAAGGATAAAGACATGTTGTCAGAGTCCCGAAAAATACGACAAGAGGATGAACCCCAACAAGTACTGCGCATATCATCAAACCATAGGTCACTTCACAAGTGAGTGCCGAGATCTCTTGAAGCAGTTATGGAGGTTCTACGAAGAGGGAAAGCTGTCAGAGTTCGTGAAGCGACAACCCGGAAAGAAACCAAGAGTGGCAATATCCTCCAGCTCGGAAGATGAAGAGAGCGACGAGCAGCTGAGCAGGAGGGATCAAAAGAGGAAGAAGACAATGACAGCGCCAGTCGAACCCGTCCGAGAAATCCTAATGCTTGAGCAATCCGAACCGGTAGGGGGCTGTTCTGACGGAAGGCCACCAGTATCCAAAAGAAAGAGAAAGGCAGACTTGAGGGCAGTAGCTCAGGTCAGAGAAGTCGGGGTGAACCAAGCAACCAAGAAGATGGGGGATCTGGTGTTCTCCGAGAAGGATCTAGACGGGATACTCACCCCACATAATGACTCGCTAATCATCTGTGCTAATATCATGGGAGCCAGAGTTCACCGTTTGCTAGTGGACACGGGGTCCTACACGAATATCATATTCAAAAGCACATTAGACCAGTTAGGTGATTGTGAAGAGTATGTGAAAGAATGTGATCATAAGATAGTAGGGTTCGGAGATGCTGTAACCGTTCCTTTAGGTTTAGTAACGTTGCCGGTCGAACTTGTATAGACCGAGAACCCCAAAAGGAGACTGACTAGAATGATAGAATTTTTAGTTGTAAATCAGCAGTTTGCCTACAACGGGTTTCTCGATCGGCCTTTTATAAATGAATTCAAAGCGGTTGTTTCAACGTACTACTACTGTCTTAAATTCCCAACTTTGAAAGGTCCAGTTACAGTTAAAGGTGATCAGAAGAAAGATCGAGAGTGCCTCCTGCAACTCCAACCTAAGGATAACAGTGTGTCTGTTATGGACGAGCAGCCGAGCAGCAGGGCTGAGGATGAACCTTCCGTGTTGGAAGAAATCATGGAGTCCATCGACACGGAAATGATGGATGTGGACGACCAACAGGGCGAGGACGAGCAGGAGGGCCTGGGCGAGCAACAGGGAAAAGAAGTTATACCTGAACCAAAGGGAGTAAACGATATTGAGCCAAGATTGGAAGCGGAACCTATGATCGAAGATGAACTCAACTTGGAAGGTCCAATAATTGATCCTCGGTGGAAGAGCCAAAAGAGAAAAGCAACCCCGGTTGAGGAGTTGGAAACAATAAAAGTCAACCCGAATAGAGAAGACTTGGAGTTGTTCATTGGATCGGAGCTCCCGGAGCCATACAGATCCAGAATGAGCGAGTTCCTTAAGTCCAATCTCGACGTATTCGCATGGTCGCATGCAGATATGGTAGGCATTAGCCCTGAGCATGCTTGCCATAAGCTAAATATTGACCCAACTAGGAAACCGGTGAAGCAGAAGAGAAGGAAATTCGGACCTGACAAATATGAGGCGCTTGATGTCGAAGTGAAGAAGTTACTTGATAATGATCTGATCAAAGAAGCTTTGTGTCCTCGATGGGTGGCAAATCCAGTGTTGGTAAAAAAGCCAAATGGCACGTGGAGGTTGTGCATTGATTTCACAGACTTGAATGCTGCATGTCCCAAAGACAACTTTCCGCTACCACATATTGATCAATTGGTGGATAACACAGTAGGACACGAACTTCTTACCTTTATGGACGCATTTGTCGGATACCACCAGATACCGATGCACCCAGACGACCAGGAAAGCACGGCGTTTTACACCAACAAGAACCTGCTGTGTTGGAAAATGATGTCGTTCGGGTTAATCAACGCAGGAGCCACGTACCAAAGGCTTGTCAATAAAATGTTCAATGATCACATCGGCAGGACAATGGAGGTGTACGTGGATGATATAGTCATGAAAAGCCTAAGAAAAGAGGATCACTTGGAGCATTTGACACAGGCATTTGAGATTCTTCGGGCATATAACATGAAGCTAAACCCGAAGAAAAGCAGCTTCGGAGTACACTCAGGAAAGTTCCTTGGGCACCTGGTTAGTCAACGGGGCATTGAAGCAAATCCGTCAAAAGTCAAAGCAATCATGGACATGCAACCACCAAGGTCGGTCAGGGAAGTCCAGCGGCTAACCGGATGTTTGGCAGCTCTGAACAGATTCATTTCCAGGTCAGGAGACAAATGTCGACCTTTCTTTGACGCCATCAAGAAAGGACAGTTCCAGTGGACAAGTAATTGCCAACAAGCGTTTGAGCAGCTGAAGGAGTATCTGAGTGACACTAAGATTCTGTCAAAACCTGTCTCCGGAGAAAAACTGTACCTGTATCTCGCCGCGTCAGAGGTAGCCATCAGCTCGGTCTTGGTTCGAGCAGAAGGAAAATTTCACTTGCCAATCTACTATGTAAGTCAGGCCTTGCATGAGGCAGAGATTAAATATTCACCTATGGAAAAGTTGGCTTACGCACTGGTGATGAGTGTAACAAAACTAAGGTCATACTTCTTTGATCACCAAGTGGAGGTCTTAACAACTTTCCCACTAAGACAGATCCTGCAAAGACCCGACACTACTGGTCGCCTTCTCAAGTGGTCCCTCGAAATAAGCCAATTCGGAATATCCTATGCACCTTGAACATCGATCAAGAGACAAGCGTTAGCCGACTTTATAGTCGAATTAACCTTCCCTCAAGATCCGACGAGAGGTCATAATCATCCATGGCACATGTACGTAGATGGGTCATCAAATAACACAACAGCAAGAGCTGGGATAGTGCTAATCAGTCCGGACAGACAATTGTTCACCTCAGCGGTCAGGTTCGAGTTTATGGCAACAAACAACGAAGCTGAGTACGAGGCACTGATAGCTGGTCTGTGTCTGGCATTGGCCATGGGGGTCCGAAGAGTTCAGATCTACGGAGATTCCCAGTTGATAGTTAACCAAGTCTGTAGGGAGTATGAAGCCAAAGATGAAAACATGGCACTGTACCAAAAGATTGTTGCTCACTTGGCCTCACTATTCAAACAAATTTACATCGAACAAGTGCCAAGAGACAACAATGCACAAGCAGACGCACTTGCTCGATTAGCTACTAGTACGGGACCAGCAGAGCTTACGGAGGTCACAATAACAAGGATTTCTAATCCATCCACTAGTGACTACAAGATCAACCAAGTTGAAGAAGAGTTAACAGAAGAGGATTGGAGGACACTAATATACAAATATCTCAAGGACAACGAGGCACCCGAAGACCCACAAGAAGCGGCCAAGTTAGTCAAACGAGCAGTAAGATTCACGATCATGGAGGGTCAACTCTACAAGAGAGGATTTTCACTACCCCTACTAAAGTGTTTGGCAAGGGGACAAGGCCAAGAGGTACTAAAAGAAATCCACGAAGGAGTGTGTGGAAATCACGCAGGAGGGCGAGCACTGGCATACAAAACAGTAAGACAAGGTTACTACTGGCCAGCTCTGTTACAAGACTCGATCAAAATTGCAAAAACTTGCCACATGTGCCAACTGTTCGCTTCCAACATACATAAGCCACCAACAGAACTGATTTCGGTAAATAGTCCATGGCCATTTGCAAAGTGGGGGATAGACATCATAGGACCTTTCCCAACAGGAAAGGGGAATGTCAGATTTGCAGTAGTGGTCGTGGACTATTACACGAAATGGGCTGAAGCTGAAGCACTAGTAACAATAACACAAGAAAAAATGATCAATTTTATCTGGAAGAGTATAGTGTGCCGATTCGGGGTTCCACAAGCAATATTGACAGCCAATGGAAGACAGTTCGAAGGAAAAAAGATAAGAGATTTCTGCAAAAAATGGGGAATCAAGAAGCATTTTTCGACACCCTATCATCCTCAGTCTAATGGCCAAGTTGAAGCAGTTAACAAGATAATCAAGCATATCTTAAAAATTCGGCTGGTGGACAAAAAAGGCAAATGGTCAGAAGAACTACCCGAAGTACTTTGGGCATATAGGATATCACATAGAACGAGCACGGGAGAAACACCGTTTGCTATGGCATTTGGTACAGAAGCAGTCATACCTATAGAGCTCAAAGTACCAACTGAAAGGATAGCCGAATTCAATGAACAAGAAAACAACAAGGCACTAGCTGCAGAAATGGATCTGATCGACGAAAAAAGAATCTCGGCAGAAATAAAAAACGAGATATACAAAAGAAGGATCGCAAAGTACTACAACTCGCAAGTAAAAATTAGGGAATTTGAAGTCGGGGATCTGGTACTTCGAAAGATTCTAGCAACACCTCCACATGTATTTGGACCGACTTGGGAGGGCCCGTTCAGGATAACCCACAAGTGGTACAACGGCACATACGATCTTGAAGATATGAAAGGCAACTCGGCCCAATACACCTGGAACACAGCTTTATTGAAGAAATATTATCAGTAGCTAGGAGGCCAGTGTAAAAGTTTTCTATATAGATTATCATGTGTATTATATCATTTGTATTGTTGTATTGTAGTAAGATTGATAAAATTTTCAAACTTTTTTGACAAAATCTTGTAAAAGTAGAGACGATTATTCGTTGTATTATGTAACTAAAGAAACAAAAAAGGCATTAAAACCCAGTTGTTCGCCTAGCAGAAAAGCTGCTCGCCGGAAGACAAACAAGTGCTACAGGCACAAGTCCAGAAGAAGGCGAGCAGCAGGGTTCCTAAAGCCTAGAAGCCCAGTTGATCGCCCCATAACACGAAGTTGCTCGCCCAAGAGACTAAATGCATAAGCACATGTATAGAGGAGGCGAGCAACAGGGCATCAAAAACGAAAAGGTCAAGTCCTTAAGGACCAAAGTGACCCATGTATAACTAATGAACAAAAATTCGCAAGAAAAGTGTTGGAACTTTCATTAATGAAGGGAGACACTTAAGCAAAAAAAAAGGCGAGTAAAAGACGAACGAATAAAAAAGTACGATTCCATTCATTCAAAATACAAAGATACAAAGAAAGAAGAGCGTACAAAGATCGTCCTACTACATCAACTAAAACAGAAAAACAATGGGTCTTCTAAATCTCGGAGGCCGGAGGAGCTGGTGGTGCCGGGAAATCTTCAGTAGGAGGGGGAGGTGCATCTTGGTCAGTGGCCGCTGGGACCTGCTGCTCACCTACAGTAGCAGAAGTACTTGTTTCACCAAGGAGATTCGGAAGAATAGGGCTTAAGGCATCGAAAACGGTGGCATCCTTGCTCACCTCAACCTTCTCTCTGGGAGCTACAACTTGAACATCATCCTTAAAGATGCCCAAGTCTAACCCCATCTCCTCTAGGTCGGCAACGGGGATCTCGAAGCCAGCAGCAGGCGGGTTTTCGTGAACGTAATCCGCGAAGTCCTTGACGGTACTAGTCATTACATCAAGACCGTTGTCCAAGGCATACTTCACGGATCGGACACAATCTGTGTACGCACAGATGTAACCAAAATTAGTGTTATCAGTCACATCCTGCACATACGTGTTGTAAGAAATGGCCCGTTTCTTCTCTTTCTCCAGCTGGTCAACATGAACCTTTAGAGACCCGACTCTCTCCACCAAACCCACCCGCTCCATCTCTAGGACCTGCAGACGGTCAGTAGCAACGCCCATGTCCAACTTAAGCTTCTCCGAAGCATTGGATGCCACCATCTCCCAGTCCTTGGCAGCTTTCACTTCCCGCTCCCAAGTATGCTTGACCCTTTCAAAGTCAGCCTTCAGCTTAGCCAGTTCCTCGTCTTTTCTCTTCAACTGAGTATCCCGGTCCGCCTCAAGCTGCTCTATTTTCCGACCCAAGCTTCGGTTGGTCCTCTCAAGCTCAATGGCTTGGTCAACGACCCTCTGGGCGGTAATGGCTTGGTGACTAGCGTTGTAACCCAGGAGGCGAGCGTTGTCGCTGAGAGACTAACTCTGCAAGATTTCTTCACCGGTTTTCGTCCAGGAGCGGGGGACAAGCTCCGTAGCTCGCCGAACATGAGAATCCTTGAGGTCGGGGTAGGCAGGGGCCGACTTCACACAACTAAGTTGGTGAAGCACTCTAGAGCGACCGGGATAATCATCTCTCCGGTACCTGCAAAAGATGAAGAAACGTTAACAAAAGGTAGCATATCCGGGGAGGCGAGCAGCCGGGCAGAGGGGAAGTTACTTACTCCCTCATCTTCACTGGGTCATAGCCCAGGTAGGAGCTATCAGGTGAAGAGCCCCTTCGGCCGGCGACCATCGCATCAATGATCTGTTACTCGGTCACCTCCTCTACGGGCGAGGAGCGAGCAGCAGACTTGCCCACTTGAGAAGAGCCTTGCCCCTTGGTCTGTTTAGAACGGTCATCTTCCTTTCTGGGGGCAGTTTCCTTGGTTAACCTCTTCTTCCCCCGGGTGTCTCTGGAGGCGAGGAACGAGGAGGTGGGTGAAGAACTGGAGCCGGTGCTGGAGGAGCATCCTCCTCATCATGTTGTCCTGCCCTTAGTCTAATCAGGGAGGTACAAGGGGCGAGTTTCTTCTTCTTCGAAGGTTGGTTGACCGCCATCTGTTTAACCCTACGAGCAAGGAGGTGATAACTTCTTGGTATTTGAGGAACGACTACCGTTACCCTTTGAGCTGAAAACAAAAGTATAAAAATTAAGGTAAGATAAAAGTATAGAGGCAACGACCAACAGGGAAACGACGACCAACAGGTAAGGAGCGAGCAATAGGTAAAAATTCAGAAATAACCAAAATGTATAAAGGAAAGTTTACCTTCGGGGACCTCCGCCTGTGCTTCCAAGTGGTGAGCGCTGGTGGTAAGTTGAGCGAGTCTCCGGCAGTGCGCCTGTGAAAGATGGTCTATACTCCGATCCTCGACGTTCCGCAAAGAGATCAAAGCAATGACGTAGAGGAATTCTTCACTCAGCTCAGGATGTCCCCACTTTAAGATACGCGGACCTGCAAAACAATGAAGAAAAAATTAAAATTAGTTCACCTAAGGTATGATGAACTAAAGAACAAAACCTACGCCGAATTTCGCCAAAATACGTAGGGGAGTTTATACGCCCTAGTCCTCCTGAGAGATCGGAGGACGTCCGCCAATCGCCGCCGATGAAGAAAAATTGTTTGTGCCAACTTTTAACTTTGTTGGGCACTCCTTCAATCAGCTTTACGCCGTTGCGGGCTTTAAGATAATACCACCCGAGACCCTCTTCATGGACGACCGAGGAGATCATCATTGCATAATGAATCTCCACCGTGCTAATCTTATTTTTGTAGCCTTCCAGTCCAAAGAGTGTGATGAAGGCTAACAAGGTACTCCATCCATTTGGGGTGATCTGGGTGATTGCCAGATTTATATCTTCCAAGAACCGCCCAATCACTGGATGTAAAGGAAGGGGGAATCCCGTGTTGAGGATGTCTAAATTGATGGCAGTGCAGCCCAGAGGTGGATTATCAGCTCTCTCTCCTGGTTGGGGGGCGTACAAATGGATATCATACGGAATATGGTAGCGAGACCGTATCCGGACTAGATCTTCTTCTGTAACAACACTTGCTACCCTTCTTGCCATATACAGAGAATCCCGGGCTTCCATAATAGGCCTTGGCAGAGTAGGAAACATATTGTGATATCTGTTGGCATAATCGATCCACTCTTGCCTCCGGATCACAGCTTTAGGAATGAGAGATTCGGGAGTTGGCCTCGTGACAGGGAAGTTTATCCCCGAAGAAATTCCCACGTAACTCCCAATTGCTCGCTCCCTGAGTGGGCCACCTGTTCGCTCCTGACCTGGTGCCCACTGCTCGCTCCCGTATCTCCAGGGAGACTCATCTCTTCTATCTCAGCAGCAACGTCAGCAGAATCTTCACCCAAGTCCGAGGAGGTACCTTCACGAGACGAGGAGCGAGCAACAGGACCTTGGACGTCCTGCTCGCCCGAGCTGTCCACAGCATATAATTCGTTAATGGAGCGAACAACAGAGCTCGCCTCAGAGCCTGTATCCTCATCAACGAGCCGGGTCCTAGGTTTTTGCCCAGCTGCTCGCCGGAGCTAGCGGCGAGGAGCAGGGACCAACGGTTCAGCTTCCAATGGTCTTTTCCCCGGGTTTCGTCCAACGAATTCGACGGATAGGGTATTACTTGAGGTTGGAGACGTCATTTTAGGAATTTTCTTTTAAAGAATTAGACGAATGGAAAAATAAAGGGGGTGATATAAATAAGGACGTATTTCAAACAAAAATAAGGATGAAAGCAGTAACACGGCGGTGACATGGCGGCACAACGGCGGCGAAGGCGGCGGCGATGCGTGAAATTGGCGGAAATCGCCAAGAAAAAGAAAAATTGGAGAAAAAATGCAAGGAATCGAAGAAAGAAAACAAAAGAAACTAGAAATTCACCTTTTTAATCGAAGAAATCGATGAAGAAGGAGAGAAAATCGAAAAGAAAAGCTTAAGGATTTTTTGGCTATGGAGTTCTCTGTGAGAATTCGTGAAAAAGAAAGAAAGAAGAAGAAGATAGCTATTTATAGATATGGATTCGGGGGCGAAATTAAGAGAAGTGAAAAATTGAGGCCCCTATACGCAATTTTAGGGGCGCACGCGTGGGCGGCCACGTCATGTCGCTTCGTATTCCGTGCGTCGAGAAACGAAACGACGCTAGATCAAGCGTCGTTCCCTATTGCTCGCCCCCAGAAGTTCCCGCCCAAAAAATCAAAAACCTGTTGCTCGCTCCCTACAGAAATGAAGCACAATTTCCCTGTTGCTCGCCTCCTGTTAAATAATATAGCCTATCCTATAGTTTGACAAAGAAGGATAAAATCTATCCTTATATGCCAAACTAGGGGGCATTGTTGATAGCCAAACAGCCGAGCAACAAGATTAAAAATAAAAATATTAAAATAATGAGATTAAGAGATCAAGAATGAAAATAATAAATGAAGAGGACGACCAGCAGGGACTTCACACCATAGGAGGCGAGCAGCTGGGTTTGAAGAACCAAGATCAAGTAGGCGAGCAGTTGGTCATAGAGGCTAGGAGGCGAGCAGCTGGTCATGAAGGGCACAAGGAGGTGGCGAACAGCCAGACCAAGAAAACACAAAGACCCAACCAGAGGCGAGCAGGCGAGCAAGAGGGCACCTCGGAAGATCATCAGAAATCCCAATAATTATGCATTACATTAAGAACAAACAAGTGTTTTAACACTTGTCATTGTGTAAAGATGTAATAGCTTAGGAATTAACAAGTGTCTTAACACTTGTCATCATGTGAATAAGGATGATTAAGGAGATGACACCTCCTACTTGCTTGTACCTCTATAAATACCCCTTCATGGGATAATATGAATAAGTTCACTTAATTCAAAAAATAGGCAAAACTCTTGCAAATTTCTCTCTCAATCCCTACTTATAAAAATCCAGCTTTAATCTTTGATTATATTCTTGTTTGATGATCTTATAAGAGCAAAACAACCAATAGTTATCGATTTGGATCAAGGTCATCAACACAATATAAAGAACTATATTCATTAATGATTCAAGATATAAGACATACTCGCAACATAAAAAAACAGCAACAAGTTAAATACAACAACAATGTTACAAGTCAATTGAGGCCCTGAGATTAGCTACACACTCATTAAACGATAGAGAACTACAAGCATTTTTCTTCACAACAAACCAACTCCAAAACCTCAACCTAAACTCCTCCAAAATTTTATCCACCGAAAATGTTTAATTTTTTAAAGACAGTTGCGTTTCTCTATTTCCATAAGAACCACACAAGTTCAAGCAAAATACAAACAACCAATCTTCTTCCCTTCATCCCTCTTTATATATACCAAAAACAAGCAGATTGGGAAATCCATTTATATAATGACTTGAGAATTGAGATCCTATTCTAAATCTACATGCATATTTAATTTTTGGCTTAATCCTTATTTAAAAAGAAATTTGGGTTCTTAGTGCAAATGGTTTCGAATTTTTCTGAGAGGGTTAAAGGCGTCATTCCACGAATAACACCAAAAGTTTCGCAAGCATTCATCTCCATTCTTGACCTTATCGATAACAACTAATTCATCAAAATTCCTTCTGCTCATTAATTTTCCCTCAATTAACCAAACCTCAGCTCCCAAATCCTCATCCACACTTCACCGATGAAACGCCCCCTCGCCGACGACTCCACCGTCGCCGGAATCGCCGATCCCGCCACCGCCGGCGCCAAAGGTGCGAACAAGAAGATCAAGCAAGGAGACATCGAAGAAGAAATGTCGAAAGCAGCGGAATCCGTTCTAATGGACGAGAATCTGCTGTACGAGGTGCTCCGACGCGTCGACGACGGGCCCACGCTAGCCAAGGCGGCGTGCGTTAGCCGGCAGTGGAAGCATACGGCGCATGACGAGCGGATCTGGGAGCTGATCTGCACGAGGCATTCCCACAGCAGCCCGATGCAACTACGCGCCGTCGTTTCGAGGCTCGGTGGATTCCGGCGACTCTTCTCGAGCCATCTCTGGCCGCTTCTCAGGCCGTCGTCTTCAACGCCGCCGACTGTATCCTCCTGGCCTTGCCTGCCTCCGGCGCCGGCGCCAGGTAAAACGATGAGTAAGGCTCGATGGGGAAAGGATGAGGTGAATCTTTCACTTTCCTTGCTCTCGATTAAGTACTTTGAGAAAATGAGTTTCAATAAGCGAAGCAAATGATGAATTAATTAACGGATTTTGTTAATTTTATTCATCTATGTGTTTCTCTCAAGTTAATTTCTCCCCCCTTTTTTTTTTCTTTTGATGAACTCCCAATTGTAACTTAACTGTTTGTAAAATGTGGGGCTTGTTGTATGTATAATTATCCTGCTTATGAATGAATTAATCGTCTTTTTATCTAATTCTTGGATCTATAATTCAGAAATCTTCCGTGATAGAACCCTCTTTTTCACTGTCTTTGATTTAGTAATGGATCACAGCTTGCACCTAGTGCTACAGCAGTTGTACTTTTTCTTTTTGTTCTAGAAAACTGGGCAAATTTTTTTATTTAGGCCAATTAGAAAATATGATTGCAAAAATAGGGTTGCTGTAGAAAAGTTTACGCATATAGGGTTGATCGCGCCTGGGAGTGGCGATCAAAAGAGAGGATCGCGCTCACCAGGCGCGATCTACACATAGCCAGCATTTCAACCTCTTGATCGCGCCTGGCAGAGGCGATCAAAAGAGAGAATCGCGCTCCCCAGGCGCGATCAACACCAAGGGGTGCCACGTAGTAGATCGCCCTTACGGGAGGCGAGTCTCGACAACTACTGACACACGCACATGGCTCCCACGCGGTTGCTGCTTCTCACGCCACTCCACGCCCACGCCAGACCCCTATTTTGGCCGTATATGTTTGTCTAAAATGCATATAACACTTGCTTTCTTCTTCTTCTTCTCATTCTCTCCACACGAAAATTACACTTGCTTCCTCCCCTTTTCTGCACAAAAATAATTTTTCTTCCTCCCATTTTCTGCACAAAAATAAAAGTTAGTTGGTATTTTGCTATCTACCTGAGGAGTACAGACACTACTATTAAAAGGTAAATTCTTCAAAAAAATAATTAATAATATTTTTCGAATTTTTTTGCATGCATATATTATCTAGATGAAAATTTCTCAGTATATATATGTAAATTGCAATTATTGTACACATAGTATTTATTCTTGGTTCTAAAGAAACAAACAATGTTATTAAATATTTTAATGAATTTAGTTTGTCCATATATCGACATGTAATTGTGTTTGCTGTGAATTTAGTTTAGGTGTCTTTTTTTGTAATTTAATTATTTTAATATATAACTTATTTTGAGGTGTTTAATATCATTTCACTTGGAGAAACATCAATCAAATTAAGGAATATCATATTTAGGAGGATGCATGTTCCTTGACATAATTATATGATTCACCCATTTTTTTCAAAATAAAAATACGTTTATTTTGTACATCATTTTATAAATTTTATTGAATTATAAATTTATATGGAATATATCCTAAAATTATTAATAAAAATATATTGTTTGATAGGAACTAACTTATAAAAAGTTAAATTTTAATTTTAAAAAAAATATATCATGCATAAATAAATATATTATATTACAATAAACTATTTTTAATTAAAGGGTATTAATTATTTACACTATAATATAGTAATTTTGAATAATATTAATTGTTTCATTAAAAAAATTAGTCGAAGAATATTAATTGTGGAGTGTAAAGGATATTAGTTATTTTATTATAAGATATTAATTGTAAACCAATTTAACCGTGAAACTAGTTTACACAAAACGGACTTAAAAATTTGTTATATACGTCAATATATTATATAATTATTTGATGCATTTTAAGTATCAAATTTAATATAGATTTGTATATTAATTTTAAGTGTGTTGTGTTTTTGAAGATATGACAATCTCTCGCGATATTGGAATCCTTGTGCGCTCTTGTGGAGCTGTTATTGGAACAAGAAGAGTTGATCGTATGCTTGATTTCTATGGTCTATTACGTGTGTTGTCTGAGATTACGGGATTAGATTTGCGAGTGTATTCTTTGAATGTGTCTTGCATAATAAATAATGAGAATGCCTCCTCTAGTTGTCCTATTAGGAACAACAACGACCTTCTCTATTTCTTCCATCCACAAGCGGGGCTCAATTCAGTTGAGCTATTAGTGGAGATTGAAATGAAGGTGCAGTACCCAGCATCCCATGGTCAGTGGGAGAACCAATACTATCCTTCTTAAGGGTCAGGTCGTGGGGGAGCCAATATGGATAGAACTTCAAACATTGCATACGAGGCCCTACAAGTGAGCCATAATGAGTGGGCTGCTTGGGAAGATGAACCCTACCAACGTTTAGGGTCTAGTCATGCCGGTGGTTCAGATCCTAATGTTGGACCTTCTGGTATCACTAAGATAATGGCCCCTATCGGCACCTCCATAGCTGATATAGAAGGTGATCTATATCCAGACTTTACTTGTAATTCTGAACCAAGCGATAATGGTTCTGAGGACGAGGGGCCGTCTGATGAGGATGATACCACTAACAATCCTTGGATGCCAAGTATTGCTGTACAAAATTCTCTAATGCCAAGAGTGAGACCTCATCCAAATTTGGTTGGAGTGCCATTTTTTGATAGGTCATGTGATGATGTACCTGTTGATTCAGTAGGCGTTAAGTGGTGATCTGGGCTACGATGCGGATGATGGAGTTTTGAGGTTAGGAATGATCTTCAAAGACAAAGAGACTGCAATCAATGTCGTGAAGAATTACTCGGTCCAACATGCAAGACGTGAGTACAGAGTCGAAGAGAGCAACTCGAAGTCAATGAAGTTGGTGTGCAAGCAGAACTATGCAAGTGAAAATGACAATTGCTCGACATTGCAACACTGTGAGTGGCATTTGCGCGCCTCATACCGTAAAAGAACTGGTCATTGGGAAATCACCAGGTTGGGACCGCCACATACCTGTCTGATGGATATTGACTCACGCAGTCATTCAAATCTATGTAAAAACTTGCTTGCAGCTGACTTGGAGAGTCTCATACAAGTTGAACCAGCATACGACGTTAAATGTGTCGTGGAGCATACAGATAAGAAATATAATTACACTATTTCATATCAAAAGGCATGGCAAGCGTTGAAACGTGCTAGAGAGAATGTGTTCGGAACTTGGGAGAGTTCATATCAGTATTTGCCCAAGTATATGAGGGCCTTGCAGAAATACAATCCCGGGACCATTGTGGAGTGGAAGCACAAGGCAACGATTGAGTGGAATGTGCACACGTTGGGCTATGTCTTCTGGGCATTCAAGCCATGCATTGAAGCATTCATGCATTGTCGCAAAATACTTTGTGTAGATGGTACTCACCTTTACACTAAGTATAAACACAAATTGTTGATTGCTAACACCCTTGATGCCAATCAGAAGATCATTTCAGTAGCATATGCCATTGTTGACGATGAAAGTTATAAGTCTTGGAAATGGTTTCTTAATATGTTAGCCACACATGTTGTCGGTGATATGGAGGGGGTATGCCTTATTTCCGATAGACATAAGGGTATACTGAAGGCAGTGGACGAAGTCCCGGCATTTTCACCACCAAGAGGAGTGCACCGTTATTGTTTAAGACATGTTGCTTCAAATTTCAATACTCAGTTCAAAAGTCAAAAGCTGAAGGACTTGTGTTATGTTGCGGGAAGAGCATTGTCTGTAAGACATTTTGAGATAAGGATGAACGAAATACGAGTTTTAAGTGAAGATGGTCATGAGTATCTACGAAACATCGATCCTACCAAGTGGACATTTTGCCATGATGGAGGTCACCGTTTCGGTGTTATGACAACTAATATCTCAGAATGCATCAACGGTGTTCTTAAGGGTGCACGACGCCTCCCAATCACAGCCATCGTCAGTGCAACTTTCACACGATCCAAAAATGCATTTATGGAACGTGCTAAAGAAGCAGGGATTTTAGTGTTGAGAAATCGGATGTGGCCTAAATATGTTCATGACAGGTTTAACTCAGGGCAGCGAGAGGGGATGAAACATCAAGTAGACCTTTTTAATCAGGAGGTGGGATCAGCCAGAGTTTCTACTCGTATCAAGGGCTCAGTACAGTGTCGCACATACAGAGTTGCATTATCGAGACGCGAGTGCGATTGCGGGCTATGGAAGTTGGATGGTATCCCATGCTCACATGCATTGGAGGTGTGTAGACAATTCAGGATTGATCCAAGTGTGTATGTGCCCGACTGTTACAGTACAAGTGTGTATACTTCGACTTACACATCTAGGTTTTTTGAGCCATTGCCGGATCCTGAGGAGTGGGATGAACCCAATTTCCAACTGAGGCATAATCCAGATCGCAGGATAAGGCGTCGTGGTCGAGATGTGACGTCCAGGATTCACAATGAGATGGATTGGGCCCAAACCCGCGCTAGACAACAGTACCAAGCCCAAGATAGAGCTGGACCTTCGCATTGATGTTCTGAACCCCTTTGCTGAATCAACTTGTTGTCTCTAATGATATCTATAGGATTTTATTTTGGACATGCACTGCAAGCTTTGAATGTGAAAAATGAGATGTACATTCGTTGTTTAAAAGTTATTTGTATCCCATTTTCTTTGTGTTACTTAAATTATTTGTGTAATTGGGACGGAGGTAGTACTACTTAAATTATTTTTGTAATTATATTAATGAATAAATTTAATTTTATATAGGAACAAATTTTACTGGACATAATTTTTAAGGAACTAAAATTAATTTTAAAAAATGTCACAAGTAGCGGTATTTAAAATTGCATACATAAAAAAATTATCAATTAAAAATAAATATATATACAAAATATCATACAATTAGTGACGACGTAAATGACCACTCGTGCCGCATCGTGTCGGACGTCTATCACGATGACCACGACGAGGTTGTTGTTCATCTTGGCTTGGTCCAAGGTTTTCACTTGTGCCCGCAAATGGTATAGGCGTTGAAGTGTAATTTGGTTGTTCTTGTGAGAATTGAGGTTGATAATAGGTATTCAAATCAATACCCGTGTTTAACATCTCAGTAAATGAACCACCCCATGATGTAAGAAAATCTGTCACACATTGTTTGAATTTAGATCAATAATATATTTTACAATATATACATTTACTTATATAAGTTGATATTAAATACCTTGTTCGTTATAAGGTGTGTGAAAACTCGGCTGAGGCACCTCCTGTTGAAACGTCGATGCAGAAGCAGACTGAGGTACCCCCTCATAGCTACCCCAACCAACTATCAAGTTAACAATAATATATTACAAATAAATAAACATTATCTCTTAAAAAATATTATTTATTTGTGTAATTTCAGGATTTAATAACTTGCATACCATCTCCAGCAGGTTGTGTGTAAGCTCCATGTCCAAATGAGGGTAACCCATAATGTGTGTGAGGCGTAGGCTGAGACGCCCCCTCATTTGATTGTCAGGCTGCTATCAAATTAACAGTGATATGCATATATAATAAATAAAATAATAATTATTAATTTCTTAATATTGAATTACATACCATATGCAGTTGGTTGTGTGTTACCAAAAAATTCAGACGTGGAAGCATCTGTCACATGTTATAAAAAAAATTATAATAACTAAATAAATGTAAATCCACTTAAGGTCATATTTACAAGTGTAATTTTGTAAATTGCATACCATTTCCAGCACCATACTGCGTGCGTGGAGCAGACTGAGGTACCCCATGTTGAATACCTTGTCGGGGAAAAGGGGACTCTGATGGCATTGCTGAGGAATGTCTTCTCCGACTCCTAGACGTTGAAGGACCCGCATCTTCACGTCCTACGGATCTCCTTCTTCTTTGTCTTGTAGATCTTTCCTCAACTTCTACGTTTTCATCTGAGGCCACATCTTGTAGATAAGCAGGGTTTTCTATGAAAGGCTCCACTTCAGTGATGTAATTCTCAGTGAGCTCCAAATGACTATCTACTTATGCTCTATCATCAGGATTGCACTGTCTTTTACTAATTTTGAGCTTCCGAAACCAGCCTACCCGTAACCAAAAAAAAATGAGTGTTATTCATGTTTCAATTTTCAAACATTATAAAATAAAGTTTGTGATATATATATTACCAAAAGATCTCGAGTAGATATTTTTGCTGGTTGGAAACCTCGGGCCACTACAGTATACTCCACTGGTGAAATCAATCGTCGTGTAATTCCATAGTACCACTGCATATAGTCATTCGTGACCGGATTACCATTGTTGATAGACGTGCAAGACATGAATGGTCGTCTGTTTCTCCAATAAGTAATCCATTTTTTATGTTTAATGGTCCAATCGCAGCCGGATCTTCACTGGCGGGTATGATTATGCAAGTCCCGGTCTCTATTTTCAACATCACTCGGAATGTTTTGGACCATTCCAAATTGTCTTAACACCCTATTTGGATAATGAAGCTCCACTATCCAAATATTGATCAGCGGACATTGTGACCTCCAATTTTGGGTCAAACAACGAGGTCCAAGACTCGAGATATCCTCAGCTTGCTCATCATAGGGTTCCCAGATTAACTGTAATGATATAGAAAAAAAAATTAATTTTCCTCAAACACACTTATATATTTGTGTGGATCATTATAATAATAACTTACTTGGCCATCAGACAAACGATCAAATATATCGCGATATACACGAATCGAGTTGCCCGCGCTTTCAGTGTGACTGTGATAATGTATCCACCTATAATTGAAGTAGGTATCACAATAAGTATGCATAGCCAAACGAATGTTATGCGATTTATAGATAAATTTGTTTAGAGAAAAATACCTAGCCCCATACGGTGGAAGCCCCAAATTGCGACCATCTACACTCAAGATGTGTCCTTCTTGGAGCATAGGATATACGTTCCTTGGTTGTATTGGTATTATCCTTGACCATGCCCATATCTGTTGTATTCATGGGTAAATTAGTTTCAACATACAACTAATCAATGATTTGTTTAAAAGTAATTAAAACTAATCAAGAATTACCTGTAACAAGCATAATGGTCCACCGATAATCTTGCCATTAGCGTGGCAAGCCATACAGAGTTCCCGATATAAAGTCGCTAATACAGCACTTCCCCAGCTGTATTCCCCTGATGTATTCACGTTCTCTAGAAAGTTCAAATACACTAACGGGATAGCATTCCGAGTGTGGTCGGGGATCATTACTGTCCCCAGAAGTAAAAGTGCACACCCCCGTGCATATTGATCAACTACCTCCTGTGGTGATTCGTCGTAAATAGCAATATCATTTCTCAACATATTTTTCAGAGAAGAAAACAGGATCGCACTCCTGCCCCTGATATCAACTTCTTGTACGTTGATGCCCAAAAGCGCATTACACTTAGCTTGCCATTCACTGAAACTATGTTTTTCATCTTTGCATATAATTGGCTCTCCTTCTATGGGTAATCCCCACAAAATGACAACGTCTTGTAGTGTGATGGTGGCCTCGCCGACGGGAAAATGGAATGTGTGCGTCTCTCGACGCCATCTCTCCACTAATGCAGTGATGAGATGTCGATCAAGTCTGAACGACCCACAACGAAGTGGACCGTAAAAACCCATCGTCTTCAATCTCTCCACTACACGGGGGTGAAGTACAATCTTTCGAGGATCGGGGTCATCTTGCCTAAATGTCCAAAACACCCCATCGCCTCCTTGGTATGTACTGAGCACAGTTTCACTTGATTCCCGATTAATACGGTCTAGTCTCGAGCGATGTTCATTTTGCATCGTGAGTACAGATCGGCTCGCCGGTCCATATAATAGTGTCTCTTTTGCAGCATCCATCCTGTAAAGAAATATATTTAACTTTTTAATGGTAATCAACTAATCAACATAATGGTAATCAACTAATCAACATAATCAACTAAAATATATCTAACTAATCAACTAAAATATATCTAACTTTTTAATGGTAATCAACTAATCAACATAATAAATATATTTAATTTTCATGTTTAAAATATCACAAATTAAAGATTTCCTAAATATATATGACCATCACATATTAACGCAATGTTTATTTCTTTTAATGAAGAAAAGTGCATCCGTCTTTAATCCTAAACCCAAGGGAATGCCATTTATGAATTGGAGATATACCTATGAAAAGAAGTAATGAATGAATAAATGAGGGGTTCTTGCAACAAAATTAATTTGTGTTACTTTTTATTTTGCCAATGCATTTTCCCTCGTGGTTGTTTAAATATATGAACACAGAATTATGATTCTCTGTTGGATATTTTTTAAATATGCATTTTCATGTGGGACGGTTTAATTTATGAGACGGGTGTGATGAAAATAAGATGGTTATTTAATTAGATATTTTCTTAAACTAGTGCTATACATTAATGTTTCTTAAAGAAATATCTACTATTACTAAGCAACTAGAACTTCTCCCGTGCGATGCACGGTTAATATATATATATATATATATATATATTTTTTTTTTTTTTTAAATTTACATACTAAAACTTTATGTTAAAAATTTATATACATACATTGTAATTTTTTTTGATTTTTTTAAATTTATGCAAAAAAAATTCATAATTTATAATATTATATAATAATAAATTTATTTAATATTTTAATATTGTTTCGTAATAAGTTTATCATGAATTATTTTTATATAATATTTTGCCAATTATTAAAACAACTATATATATGTGGTGTATTTTGCAATTTCAAATGAATTATTGTTTATATGTTAAAAGAATAATTATGCAATCATAAAATAAGGGTTACAAACCAACAAAAATTCATTTGAAAATTCTTTATGTTGATGCGTGTATATATAATACATATATATTAGTATTAAGTATGGAAAATTCCCTATTCATTAATTACCAACAATATTATTCTTCAACCAACTGTCAAAACATATATAAATAGCATGATCCTTTAAAATATTATAAATCAAATTTTAATTCTCACACTAAATGGACAAATATTTAAATTGGCATAATATAAATTTTCATTAATAAAAATTGTAGACATATTAAAATATATAGAATATGTGTATTAAATAAGTATTGCGCACATATATACGTATTTAAAAATATTATATAATTAATTTATATATTTCTTATATTTATAATTATTAAAAAAGGATTTATAAAAATTAAACTACTAACGTTTATTTTTATTATCTTAAATTATTTTATCATTGTAAACATATTTTATTGACCCACTCACTAAATTGCAAATATTATAGTTATCCCAAACAAAAGGTTTAATTAAAAAAATCACCCCTCTTCTTATAAACATGAAAATATATACAATATTATATAATATGTGTTTATATAATTACATATATACATGTGTCAATACCCATAAGCAATCAAATATAACAACTTTGACTCCAAATTCATTAAAATATTTAATAACATTGTTTGTTTCTTTAGAACCAAGAATAAATACTATGTGTACAATAACTTCAATTTACATATATATACTAAGAATTTTTCATCTAGTAGCATATTTCCTTTGCACCGTTATTTAAAAAAAAAAAAGATAATATATGCATGCAAAATAATTCAAAAAATATTATTAATTATTTTTTTAAGAATTTACCTTATGATAGTAGTGTCTGTACTCCTCAGGTAGATAGAAAAATACCAACTAGCTTTTATTTTTGTGTATATGTGAGACTGCAAATTGAGAAAAAAAAATTTAGAATAAAATAAAAAACTGCAAAAAAAATTTAAAATATCAAAATACTTACATTTTTGTGGGGATTGGTTTGTATTTTGGAAGCAGCCCTTGTGTTTTCGGATGAAAGGAGGAATACTAAAATTATGAAATGAGGAATACTAAAATTTTCGGATGAAAAAAAAGAGGAAGAAAAACAGAAGTGAGAAGTAGAGGAGGAGCATATAGTAGAGGAAGAAGAACAGAAGTGAGAAGTAGAGAAGGAAGAATACTGATGGCAAGAGTTATATGCACATTTCAAAGAAGAAAACGCCAAAATTGCAAGGCTGGCGTGGGGCTGGCGTTGAGCTGGCGTGGGCAGTGGGCTGCAGAGGGGCGTGGACTGGGAATCTTGCCATGTGAAGGTGTCAGTAGTTGTCGAGACTCGCCTCCCGTAAGGGCGATCTACTACGTGGCACCCCTTGGTGTTGATCGCGCCTGGGGAGCGCAATTCTCTCTTTTGATCGCCTCTGCCAGGCGCGATCAAGGGGTTGAAATGCTGGCTATGTGTAGATCGCGCCTGGTGAACGCGATCCTATATTTTAATCGCTACTCCCAGGCGCGATCAACCCTATATGCGTAAACTTTTCTGCAGCAACCCTATTTTTGCAATCATATTTTCTAATTGGCCTAAATAAAAAAATTTGCCAGAAAACTGATTCCTGGCTTTTTTTTTTTTTTTTTTTTTTGCTGAAATAATTTAAACAGCATATGATTGTTATCTATGGGTTCGCCTCAAGTTGAAGTTTAATTGCCACTGCTTTAAATATATATTTCGAAAAAAATTATTTCCTAAAACAATGAATTTTACCGCGGATTATAATAACGATGTCTATTCCCTTGTAATTAGCACAAATTATTACCCCATATGTAGGGGTGTGCAAAGGTCGGTTTGGTGGTCACCAAACCGAACCGTATTAATCAAACCGAATACTAAACCAAATTTTTTTTACAAAAAAAAAAAAAACCGAACCATATTTTAAAAAACTGTTTGGTCCCAAACCGAAATATTTCGGTTCGGTTCGGTCCCAAACCGTACAAACCGTATTTTTTTTACACTTTTCTTTTTTAAAATCAGTTTAATTTTTTTTTAGCATCAACACACATATTTCATTCAATTATTTGCAACATGTCAACATCTAAATACTAATATAAGCAAAGATGCAACTATTACATAATCCAATAAAAACATAAGCATAATAGTTTTCAAAAGCTAAGCAACAATTTGAAAAAAATATACAACACAAAACACCATTCCTCAAATATTTTATGCAAAACACAAATCAACTCAAATCTTTTATATGTGAATCTAAATTATCTAATATTAATATTGTTATATTATATTAGAATATAAGCTATTAAATATTAATTTAGTGAATATTAATATAAATATAATATATTATTATTATTACTAAAAATATTTCGGTTCGGTTTGGTTTATATGGTTTTTAATTCGTAAAAACCGTAAACCGAACCGAAATAAAAAAAATTAAATTTCAAAACCGAAAACCGAACCATAAACCGAAAACCAAACCAAAATTTATATTTCGGTTTGGTTTGATCGGTTTTTTCGGTTCACACCGTATTCTGCACACCCCTACCCATATGTTTTAAAATGTTAATACGTTACTTTGTCCCAATTCATACTCGTCTTGCACATTAAGAGTTATATTGTTGGCCGACCTGAAGAGGGATGGGGTTTTTGAACTTGGGCCAAATACTCGTGGGCCGAAAGGAAAACGGACTTGACAAATAACCAGACAGGTTCATCTAAAATTAATGGTCAAGGTTATATACAGTCCTATTTTTGGTTAATACAACCCCACCAAAAAGTGTTTGGAAAAAAAGACATTCCAAAACTGTCCAAATTTTTGGAAAAAAAAAAACACTAAACATATGAATTTTAATTTTTGGAAAAAAAATTCCGAATAATTTTTTGGGTGGGGTGTATTCACAAAATACCTGGGCCAAAATTAATTAATGATCTTAATAGAAATGCACATGTGCCAAATATATGTATAATGTATTAGTTTTTACCTGTGATAGTATAAACAGTGTACGTGGAGTTCATGATTTTTTTATTTTTTTATTTTTATCATTTTCGTTCCAAATTGTCTGTTGTCCACACACTATACTTTTAGACTGCCACATGGCTTTTCTCTGCTATGCACATGAGCTAATACCAATTATTTTTTAACTTCTCACAAAAAATTGCATAATAATAATAAAGATATTTGTCCCTTCTTGTAAATCTTATAATCCTCAATAAAGATGTGAGATATTGACCCTTCTGTTTCTTCCCGGTCCATCCGTTTTCTACTGAAGTCTTTGAATAAAAATAATGGCGATTCGGTCCCCTATGGTCTCTAAGCCTACCAAGAATTACAGCAAAATAAATACTAGTGATACGTAATCAATTACGTTGCTCATGAAAATCATGTGAAAAGAAAAGCAAGATCAAGAAATTCACTGTAAAAAAATTCCGACTTTGACTCCCACATTTTCGTTCAATAATATTATAATTTGACTGCTTAACATTCAAAGTTGGACTCGACTCTAATATCCCAATGTCCCCAACATTCACGCCAAATGTGAGTACGATTCTAATAAGTAACCGCCCTTGGTTTGGTGAGAGTCACCAAAATCATCCTCATTGAAGTTTGACCAAGGACCTCCATCTCCTCATTTTTACGAGGAATAGGGTAAGCCACCGCCAAGAAAATAAAATAAAAATTCTACGAAATTTTCCAAATTTTTTTTTTTTTTTTTGGTATAATTGCCTACGATTTGCCTATAATTTTTTGCTTACAAAAATTTGCCTACAAAAATTTACCTACACACAATTTGCCTATGAAAGTTATTTAGGCAAATACTTTGTAAATAAAAAATAAAATTGCTTATATAATAAAAAAAAATTATAGACAATTTCGTAGACAATCTCCACTAATATGAACTAAACTAGATTTGTCAAAGCCCCTCGTTGAGCCCTTGTCATTTTAACTTCACTAACACATTCTACACGTAGGACGTCAATATATTCATTAGGAGTGTTTGAATTAATTGCATAGGTGGGCCAAAACACCTAAGATCACGAGTTCAATTTTTTTTTTTTTTTTATAAAATTTACGTGATTTTTACATAATACACAATTTATTCAACATGCATCCATATATACGAAAATTTATACCTTATTTAAAAAAGAAAAAAGCATTATGAAATTAAAATGATATTATGCACCAAGTATAAAGCTGAACGAGAAGAAATACGGTGTTATCATGAGCAACGGAACCAAAATTGAAATTTTTCTTGTTACATTTTCCACAACATAGAATTCTACGGCATGCATGGCGGCACCTGACCTGAATCACGATAAGACCCCTTTTAAGGAGTGAAAACACACCCTCAAAGTAGAGGGATTTGTTTTTTACCCAACTTTTTTAAAAATATGTTTTTTTGCTCGGAAAAGGTTGACAAATGATTGACACCATGCCAAGTGCCAACTGTTTGCCAATCTTATTTGGAACAATTTTTTTTTTTTTAAATTTGGCAAAAAACAATTGCTCTATAAACTTAAGGACAATTTTGCTTTTCTCTTTTTTAAAAATTGAAAATTATGTAGTCAATATTTTCATTTCACACCACCTTTTAGTGCATGCATACACTCTATAAATATGTAGGATTTCTCATCCTTCTTCCTCACACAAAGCTAAATCTTTTGATATAATATAATCAACATACAAAAATTCATTCAAGATCTCTCAACAATCAATGGCCAAAGGTCTAAAACATATTGCCTCATCCTCGCTGCTGCTTCTTCTCCTTCTTCCTCTTCTGAGTTCGTTCTTCGTTCAAAACGAAGCGCGTTTGCTGAAACCGAGTCAGCACGAAAGCTCAATTGAAGCGGAGATCATGAAAGTTTTGGAGGATTTGTACGTGGAGGCGGTGAAAACCGGGGGGCCCAGTCACGGCGGCGATGGACATGCTTTAACTCTAGGGGGAATCAAGAGGTCGGGTCCAAGCCCTGGAGACGGACACTAGCTTCTTCAATGCTAGCTTTTTCTCATATATGTATATACATTCTTTCATGCATCATTTAATTTGTTATTCATTGATCGAAATTATTGTGAAGTAAATTAGAGTTACTGTTTAGTGTTTTGTAAAGAAAAAAAAAAACTCATTTATATTTATCAATTGTTAAAGTCAATTGGTTTGCCTTGTACGTGAATATACTTTAAAACATTGTAACTAGTTATTTCTTTACGAGATAATAGTTTGGCATACAATTTAATTCCTTGTTAACAATCCCGTTCCCAAATGTGAACGAGCTCCATGTGTATGAATTGTACTCCCTCCGTTCCATAATTGTTTTCTATATTATTGTTTGCACAGATTTTAAGAAAAAAATTGTTTATTAATATTTAAAATGATAAAATAGATACTTTTGGTTATTAGTATATATGAAAAATATAATATTAAAACTTTTTTTTTTTGTTGTTGCAAAAAAATAGATTTAGCAAATAAGCATGGAACGTATTATATTGGCAATGTAGCAAACAAGTATGAGACGGAGAGAATCAATGTTTAATGAAGAAATTGTCTAATATGAGTTAAATCATCAAAGACAAAAAAAAAAAAAAAAAAAAAAAAATTGTACTTTTGGTCTCAAGAGAATGGACCAATTGCAAAATGATCATTTTTTAAGTATTTTTAGTCTCATATGATTTTTCTGACAAACTTTTAACAAAATTCATGCGTGAATTGCACTCTCCGTCAACTAAAGGCCCATTAAAAAAAAACTCAATTTCTAAAATTCATTATTACAATACAAATTTAAATTAATAATTTTCAAATTTGTACATATATTTTAATTATTGGTTTAAATTATTTTTATTTTAAAATTATATACTCCCTCTATCCCAATATAAACTTCTCAATTTTTTATTATTTTGTTTAAAAGAATGTATTGTTTATATATATGATGGACACATGTTAACTTTTGCGTTAAAATAATGAATAGTGTTGAAAAGTGAAAAAAAAAAGTGACATTTTTTGTAATATTGTGTGAGCTTGAATGTTAAAGATGTTGTTGGGAAAATGTAGGGGTGCCCGGAATCTATTCGGGATGAACTTTAAATACGAATTTAAATACAATTATTACTAGCATGAATTAATCCTAATTAATTCAAATAATAATTCCAACAACTAATTATCATCATGCATGCTAAATTAATTTCACATATTAACTATGGCGGAATAAACAAGTAAATATGTGATTAACGTACCTCTTGTAGAACTTGGCCTTTGAATAAAACGGGACTCTCGTACACGCTTTATCAACCCAAAAACCTTCTCAAGTATTTCTCTTTCGCCTTACTTGATCGCCGGTGGGAGACGCTTTCAAGCAATTTAATAAACTAAGGAAAAAGAAAAATATATATGCTTCTTGATTTTTCCAACACATGGAATTATGTATGTTGAGATGAAATAATCATCTCCTATTTATAAAGGGGGTGACCGAAATTCGTAGAGATTTTATGGGCAGGGAGAAAATCTTTTCTTAATCTCTAAGAAATCTTGAATATATCTCATATATTCTTTTCTCCATAATAAAATATTCCACAAAAATCTCACTCTCCTATTTAGGACTATAATTTTCGAAAATATTAATAAGAGATCCCAAGATTTGGATCTTCTTGAATATATGAGATATTCTTGTATTCCAAGAATACATATCTTCCATAATATCTTTCCAAGAAAATCAACAAAATCTTTTCTCTTCTAATAATGCTTTTTTCGAAAAATATAAAGAAAAATCAGCATAATATTATCTTTTTATTTTAATCACCTTATCATTATTGGGCTACTTAATGGGCTACTTGAGGGGCCTTAAGGAGAATTAAGATTGGACCTCCTAATGGACTTCTGAATTTCAATATTGAGCCCCAATATAATTCAGCCCATTAATATTAATTATTACCACTAATAAATTAATATTGCACTATCCATCTTAATCCATATTACGATAATATGGGCTCCCGGTTATTATTTCCCGCGTTTAAGATTATCAAGTCCATTAATTAATTAAGCTTCTGAATAGCTCTAAATTAATTAACATCTTTCACCTTGGAGTAAAGACAGCTCAACATTATTATTCGTACCGAAGAAACTAATTCTTCACTTGCAAGATTTGGTACAATAAAACTTCTGAGCCCACCAAGGGGACTAATCACACGAGCCGTACTCGCACGCGTTTCTCCGTATTAAATCTTAGCAACCGTCGTATGATTAATATTACTGCCCAAGACACAAAGTTCGAAGTCACAATGATTCTCACCCAACATGAATCAAAGCAGTAACTACTAAGCACACACGGTCCTATTTAAGTGACGGAGATTAAGAAATCAACAACCACTGAGATCTAATTCTTCACCTTTCAGAACAGAAGAATTTATCCTCGTTGTAGGACCTCTTCAACACATACTAAATGTGCTAGTGCAATCTCTTGGTCAAGACAGACCAATCTGAGCCTTACACATCGACCTTTCACGGCGGATTGTTCAATTCCACCTGGGTCGTGAAAATGTACGTTTAGTTACAAGTAAACTGTTAATGTCGTCTTCTGTGATCGGGTATCACCACATTAACTACTTTGTAACACGTACTATATATTGAACGGTTTGCAATAGAAATTCAACATTCAATCATAACTAAAGAAAATGCGATAAAAGAATTATTCTCATAACCAAGTGTTTGATACACGAGTTATACAAAGTAAAAGCATACTTTCACGTATAACTCCAACAATCTCCCACTTATACTTAAAGTCTGCTTTTAGTATACATCACGCATGTCTTAGTGTAGTAGCTCTACGTGACATCTCATGTCAACCTACACTAACCTAATAATTCCTCCCACTTATACTTAAAGCAGATTGGCAATAGTCTTGACTCCCATTCCATCCACATGTCTCTCGAATGTATTCAGAGGCAGACCCTTTGTGAATGGATTTACTAGGTTGTCCCCGACGCATATCTTTGCCACCTCTTTATCTCCTCTCTCAACGATTTCTCGTATAAGATTGTGTTTTCTTTCAATGTGTTTGCTGGCCTTGTGGGCTCTCGGTTCCCTTGAATTTGCAACTGCTCCGGCATTGTCACAAAAGACAGTTATCTTGTCGGGCAAATTCGGAACAACGTCCAAGTCCACTAAGAAGTACTTGAGCCAAACCGCTTCTTTCGCTACTTCACAAGCAACTACTTATTCGGCTTCCATGGTCGAATCTGCGATGCATTTCTGCAAATCGCTTCTCCATGTCATGGCTCCTTCTCCCATGCAAAACACACTACCCGAGGTAGGTATTTTGGAGTCTATGTCTGATTGGAAATTTGAGTCCGTGTATCCCATGGGAATTAGATTGTCTGATTGTTAAATCAGCATTCCATACCAAGTTCTTTTCAGAAACTAAAGAACGCATTTAATTGCAATCTAATGTGCTTTCCCGGGGTTACTTTGATATCTTGCCATCATGCCCACGGCAAAGCAGATATCCGGTCTCGTACACAACGTTGCATACATAAGACTTCCTACGTCCGAAACGTACGGAACGTCTTTCATGTCATCTATCTCCATTTGCGTCTTAGGGCATATTTCTTTGGATAGATGGATTCCGTGCCTACAAGGTACAAAACCTTTCTTGGAATCTTGCACGCTGATATGCTTCAAAACAGTGGCTTTGTATGAAACTTGCGATAAGCCCAACATCTTCCTCTTGCGATCTCGAGTGAACTTGATCCCAAGGATGTGACCGGCTTTCCCTAAGTCCTTCATATCAAACTATTTTGACAGCCATACCCTTACGTCTGACAATACCTTTACATTGTTTCCAATGAGCAGAATATTGTCTACGTATAATACTAAGAATACCACCGCAGTTCCGTCACATCTTTTGTACACACAACTTTCGAACTTGTTTTGATCACAAACCCATAAGACTTAATTAATTGATCAAACACTAGTTCCAAGTACGCGATGCTTGCTTAAGTCCATAAATGGATCTCTTAAGCTTGCATACGAGGTGCTCTTGGCCTTTTTCAACGAAACCTTTGGGTTGTTGCATATAGATCCCATCAAGACTTCCGTTAAGGAAAGCTGTCTTGACATCCATTTGCCAGATCTCGTAATCTAAGTGCGCAGCGATCGACAAGAGAATACGGATGGACTTAAGCATAGCTACAGACCACAGGCCACAAGCCTTGCTTTGAAGGTCTCTACCCTTCCGTCCGGTCCTCTTTTCCTCTTGTACACCCACTTGCATCCAATGGACTCTACCCCATTAGGTGGATCAACCATCTCCCACACTTGATTATAATCCATCGAACCCACCTCGGTTTCCATTGCGGTTTGCCACACTTTCGCGTCTTTGTCTTGGATTGCCTCGTCGTACGTTCATGGGTCTGATTCATCGCTGGGAATCAAATCCGAAGATTCTCCAATTCCCATGAATCTCTCGGGTTGCCTTGCAATCCTCCCACTACGACGGGGTTCCGGTTGTGAAGGTATGACATGTGGTATATCATCTTGTATACTTGGTATAGGAGTTTGCCCTCTTAACTCGTCTAAGGTAATCTCACTTCTGGGCTTTCTTTTGTTCATATAGTCTTCCTCCAAGAATTTAAAGTGCGAACTAATCACGGTCTTTTAATCCTTGAGACTATAGAACATACACCCTTTCGTTCCCATGGGATATCCTATAAACAACCTTAATTCCGAACATGGATCCAATTTACCGGCTTCCTTGTCTAGCACGTATGCCGGACAACCCCAAATCTGCAAGTGTCTTAGACTGGGCTTGCGCCCGGTCCACAATTCCATTAGGGTTTTAGGAACCGATTTGGATGGCACCAAGTTTAGAATGTAAGTCGTTGTTTCCAAGGCATTACCCCAAAACGACTTGGGTAAATCCGAATAACTCATCATGGGTCTGACTATTTCTAAAAGAGTCTGGCTCCTTCGTTCCGCCACACCGTTCTATTGAAGGGTTCCCGATGTGGTCAACAGGGATACAATCCCTTCTTCCGATAGGTAGTTCAAGAATTCATTGCTAAGGTATTCGCCTCCACAAACAAATCGTAGAGACTTGATACTTCTTTCCCTATGCATCATAAAGTAGATGTATCCGTATCTTGAGTAATCATCAAATTACTCATACCTCTTCTTGCTATGATCATCATTGAACCACACATATCGGTATGAACGAGTTCTAACACTTCCGTAGTTCTATTCCCCTTGGCTCCAAATGCCCTCTTGGTCATTTTACCCTCTAAACAGGATTCACAAGTTGGAAACGGTTCGACTTGGAATGATTCCAAGGATCCGTTTTTCACCAATCTCTCTATCCACTTTAGATTAATATGACCTAGTTTAAGATGTCATAGAAGTGTTTCGTTCATCTCCGAAGAACGCTTTCTTTTATTACTCGAAATAATCGATGTGTTATTAGATTCAATTTTGTGAGTGGTGTGCCCAAATAATGGTATAAAGATCATCCATTAAAGTTCCGAAATAGATAAACTCATCGTTTCAAGCAATAATAACATCCTTATTAAAAGAAACTGAGTATCTATTCAAACAGTTTAGAAACTGAAGGTTGAGTTCTTTCTAAACTTGGAACATGAGGAACGTCTCTCAAGACCATAACTCTATCTTCACAAGATAGGCGCACTTCTCCCACTGCTTCAGCTGCCACTCTCGTAGCATTGCCCGATGTGATGGGGATCTCACTTCCGTTAAGTCGTCGGGTTAGCTTAAACCCATGAAACAAATGTGACCAGTAGCTCTCGTATCCACTATCCACGAATAGACAGCATACGCCACTTCACAAGTTTCGACGACTAAGGTGTGTGAATTACCTAACTTTCCTAGCCTCTTAGGCTTGGAACAGGCAGACCTCCATTGTCCTCTCTCACCGCAACTAAAACACTTCCCCTTCGATGCTTGCCTTTGCATTTGCCTTTCGCAACAATTGGATTTGCTTGGATCCGGCCTTTGGTTCTCTTCCTCTTTTTCCCTCCCTTGGGACCAAAAGAGGTAGACGAACCATTAGCCACCATAGCACTAGACTGGTGCTCCATTATCACCTCCACCGAAACTAAAGCTTGCAAGAGCTCGGGCAAACGACTTGTCCGTTCATTCATCTGACAGTTCAGATGAAACTACTCAAAACTTCTCGGTAGGGAATGGTATATGGAATCAATCAAAATCCGCACCAAGTACTTCCAACTTGTTAAGGTATGCCATTATCTCGAGAACGTGCTCCCTTGCGGGCGTTCCTTCCACCATTTCCAACTTGACCGAGTCATGTTTGGTGAACTGATTAGTCATGGGATTCTGATGTGAAAACATCTCTTCAAGGTGTTCCATGATTTCAACAGCGGATACAATGTCTTCATGAACGCGCCTCAAATCCTCAGACAGAAATGTCAAGATGATGCACTTCATTCATTGTCACGCTTCCGATCACAAACTGCCTCTTCCCATTGCTTGACTTATCATTAGGCTTGCCGGGTATATTAACATAAATAACCCAATTGTGTTTTCGTGCAGTAAGGACAAATTTTAAAAAAAACATTTCCAATCGATATAATTGTCTCCAAAAAGTTTATTAACTTTAAGTATATTAAACAATGGATTAAAAGGTTGCGACATGATGAAATGAGAATAAAACATACATTCATATCAATATCTAGAAAAATATGAAATTATCACATAATTCGATCACATCAATTATATTGAAACCTTAAAACAATATAATCATGCATCAGCCAACATCTCGAAACAATTTAAATGCGCCACGAGGGGTGGTCTATACATTTAAATACATTCAAGCGGATCACAAACTTAAAAGTTACAAATCCTTAATTCAAAATTAATAGTTGGCTCCCACTTTGACCACATAGAAATTGACAGGGACTCCGAGGGGAGTAAGTTAATATCAATTTCCTATGCCTAAGTAATAACCATAATTAAATACAGGATTATTATTTCGCTTTGAGCAAGCCACTCGTGGTGAGGGTCAATACCGCCACTAGTAATAATCCACAATCATCCTTTCGGAATTTATTCATGTGAAATCCGTTCTTTTGGCCGATCCGAGGGGGAAATGTATTCCAAAAGAACTTCACAAATAAATAAATTATGGAGGCCAAAATAATCCAATTTTAATATCCGGAATAAAATTGCGATTATAAAAACATACTTAGTAATTTTCGAAAGTAAGGTTTTTCTTGGACAATTAAATTCATGCAAACACATATTAACAAATAATAATAAGTGCACGAAATAAAACATCCATCAAAACAAAATTAAACACATTGGAGCACTCGAATCCAATTGTCACGGTTTAATTTCTTCACGTCTTGATGCGAAAAAATCGTCCTTGTTGCTTTCCGACGTTCGTCTCGACGTGCTCCCACTCGAACAGCAACACTTCTTCAAAAACAGCATCGTTTGGGGTTCGGGACGACGTTTAAAATCACACGGAAAAAAAACACGAACCGAAAAAATTCCACGGCCTGAGATACAGCGCGCGTCGGCCCACGAAGTGGGCCCGCGCGCTTCCCTGCCCGAGAAGCGCTGGAAAAGCGCCCGAGGCGCGCCGAAGCGCAGCCCCGAGGCGCACCCGAGGCGCGCCCGAGGCGCTGCACGGAGGCGCGCCGAGGCGCACCCGAGGCGCCCCGAGGCGCTGCAGGGAGCTGCCGAGGCGCGCGCGCGCCGTGCGCGCGGCGCCGTGCGCCCGTTGCGCACGGTGTGCGCCGTGCACCCCCGTGCGCCGTTTTTTCGCCGTTCGTCCTCGTTTTCTTCACCCCTTGCATGATTTTACCTCCATACACGCGCCACGCATGTATGCGTCGTCCGGGTACGCCGTTTTCAATTCTTCGTTCTTCGTCACGATCCGGTTACAATTTATTTTTACAAAAAAAATAAATACTAGATCTAGACTAGTCTATTACAATGATCGAATCAAAATAAAAACAACTAATCTACTCGTGGATTTTCTCACGAGAAAAACGAATCGAATTAAAAACCAAATTAATTCACACGCATGAAATTAACAACATTAAAAACCATGACAATTGGATACCTGCAAAAAAGATCTAACAATTCTACTATCCAATTTCAAATTTAATGTTCAACAATTTAAATTCCAATTTAAAATTCAGAGCCCGAAACCGTGGCTCTGATACCAGTTGTTGGGAAAATGTAGGGGTGCCCGGAATCTATTCGGGATGAACTTTAAATACGAATTTAAATACAATTATTACTAGCATGAATTAATCCTAATTAATTCAAATAATAATTCCAACAACTAATTATCATCATGCATGCTAAATTAATTTCACATATTAACTATGGCGGAATAAACAAGTAAATATGTGATTAACGTACCTCTTGTAGAACTTGACCTTTGAATAAAACGGGACTCTCGTACACGCTTTATCAACCCAAAAACCTTCTCAAGTATTTCTCTTTCGCCTTACTTGATCGCCGGTGGGAGACGCTTTCAAGCAATTTAATAAACTAAGGAAAAAGAAAAATATATATGCTTCTTGATTTTTCCAACACATGGAATTATGTATGTTGAGATGAAATAATCATCTCCTATTTATAAAGGGGGTGACCGAAATTCGTAGAGATTTTATGGGCAGGGAGAAAATCTTTTCTTAATCTCTAAGAAATCTTGAATATATCTCATATATTCTTTTCTCCATAATAAAATATTCCACAAAAATCTCACTCTCCTATTTAGGACTATAATTTTTGAAAATATTAATAAGAGATCCCAAGATTTGGATCTTCTTGAATATATGAGATATTCTTGTATTCCAAGAATACATATCTTCCATAATATCTTTCCAAGAAAATCAACAAAATCTTTTCTCTTCTAATAATGCTTTTTTCGAAAAATATAAAGAAAAATCAGCATAATATTATCTTTTTATTTTAATCACCTTATCATTATTGGGCTACTTAATGGGCTACTTGAGGGGCCTTAAGGAGAATTAAGATTGGACCTCCTAATGGACTTCTGAATTTCAATATTGAGCCCCAATATAATTCAGCCCATTAATATTAATTATTACCACTAATAAATTAATATTGCACTATCCATCTTAATCCATATTACGATAATATGGGCTCCCGGTTATTATTTCCCGCGTTTAAGATTATCAAGTCCATTAATTAATTAAGCTTCTGAATAGCTCTAAATTAATTAACATCTTTCACCTTGGAGTAAAGACAGCTCAACATTATTATTCGTACCGAAGAAACTAATTCTTCACTTGCAAGATTTGGTACAATAAAACTTCTGAGCCCACCAAGGGGACTAATCACACGAGCCGTACTCGCACGCGTTTCTCCGTATTAAATCTTAGCAACCGTCGTATGATTAATATTACTGCCCAAGACACAAAGTTCGAAGTCACAATGATTCTCACCCAACATGAATCAAAGCAGTAACTACTAAGCACACACGGTCCTATTTAAGTGACGGAGATTAAGAAATCAACAACCACTGAGATCTAATTCTTCACCTTTCAGAACAGAAGAATTTATCCTCGTTGTAGGACCTCTTCAACACATACTAAATGTGCTAGTGCAATCTCTTGGTCAAGACAGACCAATCTGAGCCTTACACATCGACCTTTCACGGCGGATTGTTCAATTCCACCTGGGTCGTGAAAATGTACGTTTAGTTACAAGTAAACTGTTAATGTCGTCTTCTGTGATCGGGTATCACCACATTAACTACTTTGTAACACGTACTATATATTGAACGGTTTGCAATAGAAATTCAACATTCAATCATAACTAAAGAAAATGCGATAAAAGAATTATTCTCATAACCAAGTGTTTGATACACGAGTTATACAAAGTAAAAGCATACTTTCACGTATAACTCCAACAGATTATATGTAATAGAGTGTTGTTTTAATTATATTTGGAATGAAAAATTTATTGTGGGACGGTAAAAAATGAAAAGTGGGAAACTTACTCCAAGATGGAGAGAGTACAATTTTCCCTAGATTTTAAAGTAATTGTTTTTTTGTTCAAAAATACTTTTTGTATTTTCAATTATATTTAAAAGTCAATTTTGGTTAACCAACGGTTTTCATCCAAAAAATTAATTGATGAGACCAAAACTAAAAAAAAAAAAAAGATATGTGTTTTGGGTCAATTCTCTTGGGACCAAAAACACAATTAACCCCAAAAAAAACTTCAAGGGTTGGCCTAGTTGTGAGGGCTTGATATTTAGGAGTGTGAGTTAAAATTCCAAGTTATACCATCCAAGTTAGACCATGTGGTCCACAGTCCTTCGTTGATATCAATTTCATATTTAAATTTTGTGTGACATCGTCTCATGAAATACTACATCGAATATCAATTTCATGGAGTATGTTTTCAGAAGGAAAACAAATTCAATTAAATAATTTTAAGTTAAAAGGCATGGTTTTCTTTTTTTCGTTTATTACATTTATCTATATCAAAATATTTTTGTATTTATATATATTTTATGGCTCCCGTCCCATCCTCCATTTTTTTTTTTTTACTCATAATTTATCTGAGTTAGTTTGATATAGATCTAATGGGCCTTGAGCGTATGTTTTGGCCCAGGTTATTTGCACCAAGTTTCCTTGGTAAATAAAGTAGGGAGAAATTCTTTTCTAGCCATGATGTATTGTCACTATATCAAATATGCCCTAGCCATTTGAAAAAAATATTTTTTAGCCAAAAGTAGTCATTTTGGCATGTTCCAAATTCTTTTTTAGCCGTTTTGATATTATTTGAGACTAAAATACCCTCAGCAGCCCCTCCTGACCGAGCTGCCCTCGGCTAAAAAAGAAAGAATTCATCTGTAAGTTTTTCTATCTCTATCTCTCCTTCAGCAAATTCAATTTCAGTCGAGTCTTTGGCCCTAGTTTCCAATCTCTACATCTATTCTCGTTCTAATTGATTTTCCTTCCATTCGAATATATGATTTATTTGGGATGGGAAGAAAAGGCTATGAAAGAATGTTGGAAGGAATAGTAATTCCGGCGAACCCATGACAATCATTTTCTTGCAAAAAAATTCTGGCGCGAGTTCAAAAGCTACGAAGCAGCGCAACATTTAGGGTAATAATACAACTAATTTGGGATTTTCAGGTTTGAGATTGTCAATTTAGGACTGCAATTAGGATTTTTCATTTGAAAATTGTGTTGTAGACAATGTGTTTGATAAAATACTCATGTGACATAAATATCAATTCGATAATTAGAATCAATTTGTCTTCATAAATTTAGAAATATCACAGCTTCAGTTTTGACAGTGTGTGTTATATTCTTGATACTGGGCATCCTTTGGTGGAAAATGTATCTTTGGAGACAGAAAACGCGCTGGGAAAGGTACCGTATTGAGTTTTTTTTTATCACAGCTTCAGTTTTGACAGTGTGTGTTATATTCTTGATACTGGGCATCCTTTGGTGGAAATGTTTCTTTGGAGACAGAAAACACGTTGGGAAAGGTAACTTATTGAGTTTTTGAAACGGATAAGTACAAGCTCGATTCATAATTTATCATCCATTGTTAGTTATTTGCATATCAACTCTCCCCACCCCCCAACCCCCCAAAAAAATCTCTTAGATCTCAGAGAAATTCGCAATTTATTTCTTTAGACATGCATTGATGCAGGAATTTTAGTGAAAACTCGATAATAATGGCATTTAAAGCCTCTGCATCAGTCTTGTGATGCATACTTGGATGATAAGTTATGTATTAGAAAGTATCTCAGAATATTTGCTATGCATACTGGAACATTTTGGTTCAACTTTTCATTCCATTTTATATGATATCATGTGGGTTGGGCTCGTGGACATTTTTCCTGGATTAAGTTAACTAATAGGCATCTAGTAATGCTGATATATTGGATGGGAAAAATAAAAGCAACTTGTTTGCGGGCTCTATTGAGACATCAAAAGGCTTGTGTTCTTCTGTCTTTGAGTATATCTGCAACATTTTCTTGCCCAAAGGCAGGTTTAATATGCCTGCAAGAGCAGCTGCAAAAGAGCCAATGACAATTTTTACAGCCTCTCTCGTCTTTAAGGCAAACCAAATTCTGTAGAATATAGGTGTTTCCAATATATTCTTCAGCTTCTTTCTTGAGATGAGTGTTGGGGATTTCTTTGTGCTTCCCTAGGTTCACGAGTTTGGTCCATTAGTTGTGATAATATTATGTCTATATACTTACTACTGCTTTTATTGGCTTTTCTTCTCTACAAAGTGAACAATTAAACTTGATTCCCAGTTTATCAGTACTATGCCGTTATAATTAACATTGATGTGCTATGAAATTTTTATCACTTTCTTGACTAATATTCTGCATTTCAAACAGACTATGGTAAAATTTGTTGCTACCAATCAGCTAATGATGTGTTTCTGTGTCTGCAACTATTCCCTTCTCTACAACAACAATTATATTTGCACTAATCATGGTGGATAATCTGCACACGATTAAGATGATTGTCCTCACTTGCATTGCGGTCTCCACGGATGTTTGAAGTAGCTTTCTTGATTCTATATCGAGGGCACTGGTGTCTTCATCTAGTAAAATAATTAGAGGGTTCTTTAGGATGGCTCGTGCTATTGCTACTCTGTTTCTGTCCTCTTGATAGTTGAACACCCTTTTTTCCTACCTATTACAAAAAGGAAGTTCCATCAGCATACATGAAGTTTATGGATTTGAAATGATCTATTATTCTATGAGTATAATGAGAAAAAACAATATTGTGGGATTTTTTTATAAGAATTTAAATTCTGACTTACTAACCTTGGTCTGGTATTTGATCTGGAAGTTCTCTCAGCACATTTTAAGTTCATTTATTTTTAAAATATACACCTTTTATATTCATGTTTCTCTCTGTTGCGAGAAAGAATCTAATGAATACCATTAGCAGCATAATATTACTCTCACGTGTGTTTAAGAGATGGTCGTGACTCGTAGGAGGTTGTGACCAACAATTCTTGGGGTTCATGGAAGTCATCAATTTCAATACCAATTTAATTCAATTGTAGTATAATTTAGGCATAGTTGAATTAAGATTTAAATATAAATGGTTGAGTTTACACAATTTAGGATGATTTGCGATGTTCTTTTTAAAACTTTTTATTGATTATAATGGAGTTTTTGTGTTCACAATCCACAACTTTTACTCCTCACATTGAGAGAATTTGCAGGTAAAAATTGTACTATGTGTTATTTATCTTTTTATCACATTGATATGAATTATTATTTACGTTTGGTAATTATCCTTTCCATCTCATTCTTGTTTGCTATTTATTTATACCTGATCTTTTTATTCCTTCTTTCCACTACCCACCAAATTACTCATTGTGTTACATGTTTTTTTAGAGAGGGAGAGAAGTGTGTGAGTTATCAAGGGTGAGTGTGGGGGGAAGAAACATTTGGTGTTGTTTCATTCTACATGTACTCCATCTCAAATGCATCCATTCCACATGATATTTTAATACTCTAAATCGTTCAATATTCCACCTCGTTCGAATGTGTAGAAATTAGGTATTAATAAATAGAGGTTGTTTTGCTAAGTTTAACTTGCTAAAATATTAAATTCCATCTCGTTCCACCTCATTCCACATATACTACAACTCAAACGCGTCCATTCCACACGTGATTTAGTTTAGTGGTCATTCAATGTTCCACTAGTTCAAATGTGGAACATAACAAGGAGATTATAGTTAGAAGTTGTTTTGCTAGGTCTCACTTGTTTAATTCTACCTCATTCCACCTTGTTCTACGTGTACACCACCTCTAATGTGTCTATTCCACATATGTTTAGTACTCAAAATGTGTCACATCTCGATTTTTGTAAGACTTTTAAAAACTATTCTAATTTGACAATTTATTTTATTTTATAAAATTTAGCAATATAAATATATAAATAATGATGTACTCAAAAGCCAAGAACTAAATCGTAGTTAAAGATTAAAATCCCAACCGTGAAATCACTAGGTATGCAATTGGAAAATTAGTGGTGGAATTAAGGTGGAACGTAGTGGAAGGTATTACTTCTGCGAAAGTGTGTACTTTATTTCACATTAAAAGTTAGTGTTGAAATAGATATATAATTCAAATTAAGAAACAACTAAGATTTCATACGAAAATATTAAGAACCATGCATCCTTAAAACATTTGAGACTCCAAAAATTCACCATGTTATCTTTTTTAGCAGTGAATTTTTGGGGTTCCCGACCTGCAATTATTACATGACATGAGCTTTCACAATGTTCTGTGAAAACAAATTAAATTAATCTTAAGAAGAAATTCGACAAAAAAATGAAAAGGATATCATTAGCCATATTGGGATAAAACAAGGTAGGCATTTTCTTATGGTTAAAAGAACTTAAATTGTTTCACACTCACATTAGAAAGCTACCTTAGAGGGTTTTCATCACTTTTTGAATAATTTATAAGTTGTTTTAAAGAGCTTATAAGCTTAGCCAAACCCCCTTTGACCCATATTTCCACACGTTAGAGTTGTAGTATATGTGGAATGAGGTGGAACGAGATGGAATTTAATATTTTATGTCACACGTGATTTAGTTTAGTGGTCATGAATTTATTTAATTGTAATTTTAAACAATGTAATTTAATTGAATAAATTCTTGTACTAAAAACAATAAAAATATGGGATGTTTGGTTGGTTGAATTATTACTAGAAAAATTAAGCAAAATATGAGAATCAAATGAGAGTAAATTCTAGTTCTTGGATTATTTCCCCCGATATAGTTTCATTAATTTCTACATCATTCCACTTTATTCCACATGTACTCCATTTCTAAACTGTACACTCCACATTTGCTGTTTGATGTTCCCCTAATTGGTAGTGTAATGATATTAAGTGATAATGACACTTGTAGTGTATTCTTAAGAACCCTTGTCCACCTATCTTCAAGTGTAAACGCACGTTCCACCCTATTCCACATGTACTCCACATTTAAAATCCCCGCTCCACTACTATATTCAAATAATCGGGATAATAGATTTCGTGTGTCGAAGCAAGAGTTTTTTTTTTAAAAGGAAATATGCACTCTATTATACTTTTAAATTATCTTAGAGTGGAGAAATGCGTCTCAATTATTAAAAGGACTTATAATTCAAAATGCTTCTCAATTATTTGGCGAGAGATAGCAAGAGATTTAAAAAAACAGGCGAGGAAATGGCAAGGGAAGAAGATGGCTTTAAAAAGCGAGGGCTTTAGCCCTCTCCCAACCCTCTCCAATTTCATTAGCTAGCCAGCTGGGTTAGAGACGTTGTGAAACATGGTCATTTCACTATGTTCCACATCTATTCCACCACTAATATTTAAATTTCATTTTGATGTATTAAATTTTCGTAATCTTAATTGTTTATTAATATGAATAATGCATCTATTTTAACACTGAATCTATTTTGGTGTGAAATAAAATACATACATTCACTCACGTTTCATCTTGATTTCACCACTAATTTTTCAATTCCATATATGGTGTACCTAAACAGGGGTATTAGCTTTCATATGTAGTTTTAGTTTTAGTTTTTTTTTTTTTTTTTTTTTACTTTGAATCATGTATCTATATTAACACATAATTTATTTTGGTGTGAAATAAAATATATGGTTCCTCTGAAATAATATTTTCACTACGTTCCCCTTAATTCCACTACTAATTTTTGAATTATATTCCCTGAGTAGATAAATAGGAGTTTTGTTTTACGTATGTAGTCATAGTTGTTTCTTACTTTGTTCTATTAAGATTTGAACAGAAGTACGTTGTTCTTCTGAAATTATACTTTTCCCTACATTCCACCTTGATTCCACCACTAATATTTAAATTCTAGTTCGGTGTAATAAATTTTCGTGTGTAATCTTAGTTGTTTCTTTTGAGTCATATATCCATTTCAACACCGAATAAATTTTGGTGCGAAATATAGTGTGTAGTTTCACTGAAATAATATTCTCCATTATATTACAACAATTGGTTCAACAACACATGCCATCATCTGTAAACATAGTAATACAACATTCTCTATAACCATCTAAAACCACACTTGTTTTTATATCTCAGAACAAATATATCAAAAGTTGATAAATTAAACATGTCAGAAAACTGACCTAAGTCAATTCTTTTCACAGTGTACCCAACAAAAGTAATATTCCTTTCACAAAATTAAATAACCTCCACCCCAGCAAAACCTGGAAAACATATCAAATGATGTAGAACAAAAGATGACATTCTCCCACCTCCAGCTCATGTGTTTCTTTCTTTGTGATAACCAAAACTTCTAAATAAAACTTTTTTCTATTGCTCAAGCCATTTTATCTTGAATCAGACGATGAATATGTATTAAGTATTCGACATATGTGAACCCAATTGTCGTCTTGTCTTCTACCAGGTAAACTAGGAACAGATTCCCATGCAAAGAAAGAACAATCTTCTACTATGTATTCGACATATTTGACATCCCAAATCTCAATTATATAAAAACAAAAGCAAAGCCAATTTCAAATGGAAAAAAAATAAAGAATAATTAGTTAGAACTCAATGCTAGTTCCTTAAAATATAAAAAATTTAAACCGTAAAATATTTTCTTTATTGCAAAGTGAGCACAAGGGGGTACTCCACCCTTACAATAGTTTATTAACAATAACACAAGGAAATTAACAAAGTGCTGCTTGCACTGCTTCTAGGCCCCATGTTTCAATCCAAATGGCAACAGAGGCAACATGTATCCTATCATACACTTAATTTATGCCAATAATTTGATTTTCATATAACATAAGTAACAATATTTTCAACCGACAGTTTAGAGAACAACATTGGATAATCTTTATAAAACAAGTTATTTTTTTGGACTAAAATTGGACTGTAAACAAATTATGAAACTCATAATGTAATGCACTTAACAACGAATAAACCAAGAAAACCTTGTAGACTAAAGAGTTAACAACTATATTCTTTCCAGCCTAACAAGATTTCATCAAATCAGTCATTTAAAATCTAAATATCATTGCTGAGATCAATTGGATACATAATGCATGAAAGAGCTCATATGTATGTTTTCAAAGCACATCTTTTTTACTTAAATTGCAGTGAACCATAATATTCCCCATCTAAATTGCATATCCCAAGCATTAATATATTTAATCTTGATTGCAATTATCTCTTTTTTAACATCGCTAACTAAATATCAGTGACAATAATTTAGCTTTTCAAAGTAAGGAAACAATTTTATTTTACTTTAATCAAGCATTGATATTTACTAATATGCAATTACCAATTAAATTCTTCAGCCATAGAAGAAGCCCAAGAATTTTCCCATAAAAATTCAGATACAATTTCAAAGTAGGTTCAGTATGGAATTACAGAAAGATGGGGAAAATACAGGATCATGATAGAAAAAAGAGAGAGAAGCATTATCCAAAACCATAGGGCTTATGTAGCAATGAAAATTGGAGTTGAAGAAAACTGTAGAAAAACACAAACCTTGTGTATAATTCTAAAAAACTTACAAGAAACGGGGGTACAACACCAAGAAGCCAAATATTATTTAGCCTGTATACAAGGGTTTCAAAATTTATGAAGAAAAAATTAATTTCAACTATTGAATCAATATTTTCGTCTCATAGGCATTTTATCAAACACTTAGTCTACAGAATTTTGTTCTCATATATTAATAATCATAGTTCTTGAAATTAATGGCGGAGCTTGAAAATTAATGGCGAGCTGTGGAAAACAGAGATAAGGGGAGAAGGGTGGACGAATCTACCTTTATAAATGGCGGAGCTTGAAAATTTGGGAATCGCTGAAACCACGCTTGTAACCGCAAACCAAACCAAAGTTTTTGTATGTGAAAATTTTCTCTTCAACATTGATTTCAACATATGGGAGAAAGAAGGGATTAGAGGAATAGGTTTGAGACGAATTGTATTGTGGGAACAATCATTGAGATTGCCGGAAAATTATGTGAGACAAACTGATTACAATTATCAAATTGATATTTAAGTCACACAGGCATTTTATCAAACATTCTGGATTGTTTTAAACAATGTAATGCCAATTCAAGCAAATTGATTACATTGATTATCAAATTGATTACATTGTTGAAAATTCCAATTCAAAACTTACGTACCAAACAAAACTAATAACAAGCAAATTGAATCACAATAGCAACCCATGTTTCCCAAATAACAGGACATCTCACACACCAACCTCTGTTCCAAAAAAAACAAAAAATACTAACTACCATTCAATTCCCTGAATCTCTCCTCAAATACTAAAGCGTAGAATTGAGTAGTATATCATACCTTAAATTTATCCTGCACAATTAAATTTCAGAGCGGAAGGCAACAACTAAATTTTGTTCGTAGCTTCTTTGATATTCTATGTCGTCGACCGCTAGGGGCTTGGGGCCGAAAAACGACTCTGGAATACCGTCCCTTCCGAAAGAGCGGGATTTCGGGATCGAAGAGAATGCCATGGTTGAAGCTTTACGCTTCATAGACGGCTGCCCTGGGTTTTTTAAGATTTGTAGGTAGACTAGCATTAACCAAAATTAAATCCCTAATAATAATATAGGAAAATTCAAAATTCGAAGAAGAAAAGCCATAATCCGATCATGATTGGACTCAAAGTCGAGCTAAAGGACATCTAAAACTGAAACTAGAGATGGAGAGAGAGTGTAGCAAGCCTGGAGTTGTTGCCGGTGAGGCGTCGCAATGAAGACAGCGTCTTCGGCGTTGGCCGCGGTAGGGCAAGAGTAGATTTGGGAAATTTTCTATGCATCCAAAAGAAAAAAAAATCCCAAATAGAAACCAAAGAGAGTGAATGAAATCAGGAAGAAGAGAGAAATCGGGCACAACGGGCAGCATAAGTTTGAAAAATAAAAATTTAAGTCTGAAGGGTATTATAGTATTTTTAAGTTCAAAAAACCCTAAAATGGCTATAAAAGAGTTTTCCTAAATGGCTAGGGCATATTTGATACATCGCATATACACCCAGGATATTTTTTATAATTTCCTCAATAAGCGAACTATCCAATGAATACACTACTGGTTGTTTGGGAAAAAGAAAATCGAAATTGGTTAATTTTTCAAATACTTTTTTCAAAAAATAATGGAATGTACAATATTTGGTAAAAAACATCGAATTTTATGTTTATTTTCAAAATTTATTTTAAAGAATGTTTTAGTTTTTAAAAAAATAAGTAGTGTATTGATTCGGATAGTGTCTTTACCAAGGAGGTTAGTGCAAATAATAGTGGCAGTATTATTGGTGATCAAATTTAGTTAATTGGATTAGTGACTGTTTTTAATTTGGTTTAGGATCACCAATCAATTTCGTGTGATTGATTACCACCGTAAATGGTAAATCGGAGATTTGAGATATGAAATTGAGAATACGAAAGTCGGAATTGTGTTAATCTCGTATGTGTGTCCGTTTTGGTGTGTTAGTGTGTGTATTTTTGGGAATATTTGTCAAATTGAACTTCTATTTCTTAAGCTGGAGAACAACTATTTATAGAGACTAGCAAGTATGAGGTGTTTATAACTCTTGGTCTCCCTAGCCTGCATGCTTGACAAGTGTCCTTTGACCTTAGTTTGACCTCATCTAAGCTGAATCTTAGTTACAAAGTCTTCATTGGTCTTATCTCGGACTTCATTGTTGTTCGTCCAGGTCGGCTTAGGATATCCAGGATGGTTTTTTCCATAAAAGTTGTTCGCCTTTGCGTTCTACACAGATTGGCTTTGGGATCTTGGTCCTTTGTTCGTCGACATACACCTCTTAAGCTGATTGATGCACCTCCTTTTAACAATGTTGCTCGTCATCAATGACTTGGCAGAATGTTCATATCTGGTCTCGGGTCTTAAAACCTGTTCGCCAGTATGTTGTTCGTCGGTATAGTTGTTCGTCAGTTCATACACTCTCTGGATTGATTTATGCACCCCAACTTGATTTCCTTTGCTAATCATCTTTGATTTGGGGTTGATTCTTCATAATCCTTTTTTAGGCTTTAATCCTTGTTCGCCCAACAATGATTGATGTTCGCCTATCAACAATTGCCCCCTATCCTGACTATATGTTGCCCCAGACGAGCAACTTTGTTGCGAGCAAATGTAGTTGGGATATTATACTGGTGAGGATTTGGACGATCATCATTGATTTTGGCGAGCAACGTTGAGTTCGCCGTTTCACCTTCCCATGATCTGGGGGATGTACGAGGATGACATGGGCGGTATGATTGCGCGCCGCCCACGCGCGAGTAGCCCCGAGGCCACGCGCCCTTACATTTGCATATAGGCCCTCCAATTCTTGAACTTGCTCGAAATTTACCCCGTTTTCTTTCAAATTGACCCATATTTTACTGGAAATTATACCTTGGACTCCATTTTTTGCTTGGGGTATAAATAGAAGGGGAAAACAAATATTTTCCTACTTTTTCACTCCTTGCTACAGTGCTCCGGCGATTTTCTCCATTTCCGGCGATCTTCAAGTTTTCCGGCGTCCATTTCTCCAGTATTTCGCCTCCAACTTTGAAGTAAGGTAGTTATTTTCTTATTCTTCTCTCTTTTTCCACTTTTTTCTTTCGTCATTTTCTTCATTTTCTCCTTCGCCGCCGTGGGGGGAAGTTGCGCCGCCGTCGTTTGCCCAGAACTACCATCGAAGACCCAAGAAATCCATCTTCACTTTTCAAAAACTTCTCCATTGAACTGATGTCCTCCCATTCGAGCAACCACAACTCAGAGGAGGCTTTGGATCCCCTTTTTCCGATCGTGCCCTTTGTCAGACATCCACCATTTGAGGTTTCTTTAGATACGCACCCTGACGTGGATTCGGTGGTTCGATCGGTGGAGGATTCTGGTGCTCGCCAATCCGGCGAGGAAGCTAGGGAGGCCACAAGCAACTCCTCTGACGAGCAATCTTCATCTGGCTCTGAATCTGAGGAAGATCCAGAGTTTGACGAGTTTACCCCTGAATTTCTGGAAGGGATAGGGTTTCCAGGCCCTAAGATGCTCGAAAATGAGATTCCCCTTGGTGTTGCTCGCCCATTTGATTGGCGAGCATATTCTAACGAGCACGTGGACAACTTTCCTCGCCCCCCGCATCAAGTTTTAGATCTGGTGAGAACTGAGTATCAGGCGAGCAGAATTAGAAGTGTTGTTCGCAAGGACGAGCTCAACCTCATACGGGAAGCATATCAAATTCCCCACGACATCCACATGTGGGCTCCCAAGAGGAAGGAAAGAGCTGATCGTCCTCCTCCAGGGTGTACGACGATCAACATAGACACACTGATCGCGGGGTTAAGGTTGCCACTGCCTCCCGTTGTTAGTCGCTTTCTGGAAGCGACCAACTTAGCCATCACCCAAATAACCCCAATTGGGTGGATGAATTTGTTCGGCGTCATGGGCTTGTTCGCCCTGGAGGGGTATGTTGACCGCTTAACTGCCGAGGAGGTCAACTACTTGATGACCATCACCAAATGTCCGAGGGGCGAGGAAGGATACTATTACTTGAAGGCCCGGGCCGGACTGAAACTGGTGGAGGGAGTGCCGAACAAAATTAGGGATTGGAAGGAGCACTTCTTCTTCATTGGGGGCGATTGGCGAGCATCCTCTGGTCCTCACGGCGGTGCAGGGCATATTTTTTAACCCACCACCTATGGGCAAATCAAACGTAAGGTCATCTTTGTTCGCCCTTGCATAAAGTTCTAATTTAACTTTTTTTGTTTGCTCGTAGGTCCCCGGTTATTCAAGTGGAATTCGGAAGAGGAAGAGATCGGATCTGAGTTCCTCTTTACTTCATGCTTGGTCGCCCTCCGAGATAAGGCTTAGAGGACCATTGAGTACGTGAACAGACTAAAGTGCAAGAAAGTTGCTCGCCTGTTCACGTACCCCCACCATCTGGAAGCCCAAATTGAGGTGCCCCCAGGTACAAGAAGTTTCTCTCTTTCAATATACACGTTGCCCGCCATTTGTTTCCAAAACTTGCTCGTCTAATTTCTTTTTTTTTAGCCGAGCAAGTCACCGTCGCTGTCCCTCCCTGCTTCGGACTTTTAGAGCAAAGAGTCCACGAAATGCCACCTCCAAAGGGAAGGAGAAAGAAGGGTGACCCGCCATCCAAGGTGTTGGCAATGACGAACAAGGCGGAGGGGGCGAAAGTTGCTTGCCAAGCCGCGCCTTCGTCCAACCTACCACCTTCTCCCCCTCCTGCACCATCACCCCGCGGTGCCAAGCACTTAAAGAAAGAGGATGGGACCTTTGTGTCCCAGACTGCTCCTGCCGGGACCAAGGGCAAGGAGAAAGTGGGGCAGAGCCATGCTCGCCATCACACGGAGGGGGAAAATGTTCGTCCATCCTCCATCGAGCCTGTGGAGAGAACAGGCAAGGCGGGCAGGGATTCCACTCATGTTCGCAGTCCTAAGGACATCACCCATTTGGGTTGGGATGATCGAAAATTCCAGGAGTAAGTTTACCCTCACTTCTGTCGAGCAAGATTAAAAAATTTGTTGTTTTTCTAAGTATCATTTGTCTTCTTATTCGCAGATACCGTGCTGACGATCACCCTGGCCGAGCAAGTGTTGTTCATCAGTACGCTTGCTCGAAGACTCCCGTCAACATAAGGGAGATTCCCGGCGATCAGGTTCGCAGGGCAACGGAGCTGATCGCCCGAGCTTAGACACGTCCCTTGGACAAAGCTGTCTTCCAACAAGGGCTGGCGAACAATGTTCATCTCTCCATGATGCTTCATGCCAACGGCCTCGTCACGGCTCAAAGGGCAATGACCCAGATTGCCGAGCAAGAAGAAGCTGCTCGCCGCTGCGCCAGCACTGCTCGGCAGCTCACGGAAGAGAAAGATGGCTTGATCAGCCCGTACGAGGCCAAACTTGCTCGTCTCAATAACCAGATCAATGTTTACATTGACACTGAGAAGAAACACCTTGAAGAAATTCAGGGTTTATCTGGTGAATTGGGAAGCAAAGATGCCTTGCTCGGGGAGGAGAAGAAGAAGATGCTCGCGTCCGAGCAAAGAAATGCTGAGCTCGAAGCGGAGATTGCTCGTCTGCGGGAGATAGAGGCCAACTCATTTTCTCGCGATCAACTTGAGGCTGAGCTCCAGGCCCGGTCTGACCCATCTCGAACTTAGGATATATCTGTGCCTACGCCGATTGCATTCGCATGGCTGATGCGTATGATTTTAAAGACATGGTGGAGGAGATGGGCAAAGACTTGTCCGAATTCCTGGAGAACTACCCCCCGCCGAGCAACATCGAACTCCAACTGGGTGACATCGCCGAACTAGGGGTCAAGATTGACTGCCTTGACCCCAGTATCACTATTACCCATCCTCCACCCCAAGTTAATGAGGACGTACAAGAGGAAGAGCCGGCAGCTGTGGACGAGCAAGCTGAAAGGGAGCAAAAAGCAGCTGAAGACATGGCTAGGGAAATGATTGTTGATCCTCCTGCCGGCCAAACTCAAGATCTCCCTCCCGCCGAGCAGCAATAGTTTTTAGGACAGAATAGTCTTTATTTTGTAATAGTTGCTCGGTAGGCTCTTCTTTGTAGTTCATTTTTGTAGTACTTTACACCTGTACTATTTTTGGGGCTCAATGCCTTTTGTTTTAATGGAACGTCTTTCTTATGTCCGCTCATTTTCTTATATATGTTAATTGCCTTTACATTTTTATCAATGCTTTTGCAATTATAACATATAATATTGGGCCTTTGTTCGAATTGAACTTTGCCTTTAATGGAATTAGTGTTTAGCCTTAGGTTCTGTTCATTTTAAAAAACGAACAACATTTAATTGGCTTTGGTCCTCAAAATGGACTTGTACCTCGAGCTTTTGGACTTTCCTCTTTGACGAACAACTACTATATTTACACTGAAAAATTTACAAGTGTTGTAAGACTGCTCGTCACTAATAAATACAATCTGACGAACAACTTTGAACACTAGCTGAAAACATGCTCGCTTATAATATTTTTGCCGAGCAACTTTGTCTAAAATTAAAAAAGATGAAACAGCACTAGACTATACAATGTGCCGAACAACTTTACACTCTATACTTAGCAAAATTTTCAAAAAATTAGGCAAGTTTTTTTGTTTGCCTCACTTGGTTCACTGGCCCCCCAAGACATTTGTTCGCCCAATTAAGAACTTGTTCGTCTCATTGATAGTACTTCTTCAGATGTACAACATTCCAGGAGTATTGGGCCGGCTTGCCTTCCATATCCTCGATATCATATACACCATTAACGAATTTTTCCGTTATACGATACGGGCCCTCCCAAGTTGGTCCCAATACACCTGGAGGTTTGGCGAGCAACTTTCTTAGAACCATATCTCCAACTCTGAATTCCCTGATTTTAACATGGGAATTATAATAGTGTTCTGCTCGCTGCTTATAGGTAGCATTTTTTAGCTCGGCATTCAGTCTTTTTCCTTCGAGCAAATCCATCTCAGTAGCTAGAGCAGAGTTGTTCGCCTGCTCATCAAAGTGGGTCGTTCTGAATGTGTTGGTCTTTAACTCGATTGGTATTATAGCTTCTGTTCCAAAAGCCATTGCAAAAGGTGTTTCTCCGGTGCTTGACCTGGGAGAAACTCTGTATGCACATAGGACTTTCGGGAGTTCTTCAGACCAACTGCTTTTGCTCTCCGCTAACCGTACTTTTAATCTATGCTTGATTATCTTGTTCACGGCCTCGACTTGTCCATTTGATTGGGGATGATAGGGCGTAGAGTAATATTTTTTTATTCCCCACTTTATACAGAAATCACTCAACTCTTTTCCATCAAACTGTGGACCATTGCCTGTCACGATGGTTTGTGGAACTCCAAAACGATAGACAATGTTCTTCCAAATGAAGTTGATCATTTTCTGCTGCGTGATTTTTACCATGGCCTCTGCTTCTGCCCATTTTGTATAATAGTCGACTGCCACTACGGCAAATCGAACACCTCCAACTCCTGCTGGGAAGGGACCAATAATATCCATCCCCCATCTTGCAAATGGCCACGGGCTATAAACTGACACGAGCTGTTGGGCCGGGGTATGAATGTTTGGGGCAAAAATCTGACATTGATGGCAAGTCTTTGCTTTCTTAATTGCGTCTTGACGTAGAGTTGGCCAATAGTAGCCTTGTCTGGTAGTTTTGTATACCAAAGCTTGCCTCCCAGTGTGATTTCCGCATATTCCAGCATGTATTTCTTCGAGTATTGCTCGTCCTTGCCCCCTAGGCAAACATTTGAGAAGTGGGATTGATATTCCCCTTTTGTAAAGTTGCTCGCCCACCAGAGTATATCTGGCGGCTTGCTTTGTTAGCTTGGCAGCTTCAAAAGGGTTGTTTGGTTTTTTCCCACTTTTCAAATATTTGACTATATTTGTTCTCCAGTCTTCTTCTTCACTTGCTTGTTCGTCAAGTTGGTTGACATTATAACTTCTCGTTGATGGATCATTCATCTTTGTAATTATAATGTCTGCCAACTCTGCTGGTCCCTCGCTTGTTGCTAGTCGGGTCAACGCATCTGCTTGCGTGTTGCTTGTCCTTGGAATTTGTTCAATGAAAACTTATTCTAACAAAGACATCAGGTAAGAAACAATTCATTGATACTCGATCATATGATCGTCTTTCGCCTCGTATTCACCTCGGACTTGGTTCACAATCAATTGTGAGTTGCCGAATATTTGTAACCGTCTGACACCTACTGCAAGAGATAGGTGGAGACCAGCAATAAGAGCTTCATATTCAGCTTCGTTGTTGGTTGCCATGAAACCAAATTTGATCGCCGAGGTGAATACTTGTCTGTCTGGACTGATTAGAACCACTCCTGCCCCCGAGGCTACGTTGGTTGAAGATCCGTCAACATAAAGATGTCAGGGGTGATCAAGTCCTCTCATCGGATCTGGTGGGAAGGTTAACTCGACTATAAAGTCGGCTAACGCTTGCCCTTTGATCGTTGTTCGAGGAGCATAGGTTACCCCGAATTGGCTAATCTCTAGTGACCATTTTAAAAGGCGACCAACAGTGTCGGGGCGATGGAGAATTTTTCTGAGTGGGAAAGTTGTTAGCACTTCAACTTGATGATAAAAAAAGTATGGTCGTAACTTCCTCACACTCATAACAAGTGCGTACGCCAGTTTCTTGGTTGGAGAGTATTTGATCTCCGCGTCGTGTAAAGCTTGACTGACGTAGTAAATATGTTGATGAAATTTGCCGTCTTCTCGCACCAGAACAGAGCCGATGGCCACTTCTAACGCTGCCAAGTATAAATATAGCTTTTCTCCTGGGACGAGCTTTGATAGGATTTTAAAATCTCCCAGGTAGTCTTTGAGTTAGTCGAATGCCTTTTGACAGTTGTTAGTCCATGTGAACTGTCCTTTCTTGATGGCTTCAAAGAATTGACGCATTTGTCCCCCGATCTGGATATGAACCGATTCAATGCTGCTAGGCATCCCGTGAGCCTTTGCACTTCTTTTATTGAACGTGGTGGTTGCATATCCACGATTGCTTTGACTTTTATTGGATTGGCTTCAATCCCTCGTTGACTAACAAGATGACCCAAGAACTTTCCGGAATGGACTCCAAAACTGCTCTTCTTCGGGTTCAGTTTCATATTGTAATGTCGAAGAATATCAAATAACTAGGTCAAATGTTGAAGATGATCTTCTTTTCGGGGGCTTTTGACTACGATATCGTCTACATAGACCTCTACCGTATCTCCGATCTGTTCGTCGAACATTTTGTTCACTAACCTTTGGTACATTGCTCCGGTGTTGATGAGGCCGAAGGGCATTCTCTTCCAACACAGCAAGTTTTTATTTGTATAAAATGTTGTGTTCTCTTGATCGTCTGGATGCATTGGAATTTGATGGTACCCGGCAAAGGCATCCATGAATGTTAGCATTTCATGACCTGCAGTGTTGTCCACCAACTGGTCAATGTGAGGAAGAGGACAGTTGTCCTTCGGGCATGCTGCATTTAGATCTGTAAAGTCTATGCATAGCCTCTAGGTCCCGTTTGGTTTCCTCACAAGGACTGGGTTTGCTACCCATTGTGGATAAAGTGCTTGTCAGATCAAGTCGTTGTCTAACAACTTCTTTACTTCTTCATTCAAGGCCTGATACTTGTCTGGGCCATACTTTCTTCATTTTTGATGGACAGGTCTTTTTGCTTGGTTGATGTTAAGTTTATGGCAAGCATGTTTTGGATCTATTCCCACCATGTCTGCATGAGACCAAGCAAAAACATCTAGATTTTTGCTGAGGAACTCTTTCATTCGGGATCTATAAGCCTCAGGGAGCTCAGATCCTATGTATAATTCAAGATCCTGGTTTTCGGGATTAACTTTGAACGCCTCCAGTTCTTCAACTGGAGTTGCTCGTCGTGTTTGTCCTTTCCAACGAGGATCAAGTATTGGTCCCTCAGGGTTGAAATCATTTTCGATGTTCATGGGCTCTGTGATTAGGCGTGAAATTGTCATGATTCGTCACTCGAAATGCCCTAGTTTTGAGTGTTTTTATGAGTGTTTGGAGTCAATTGAGTATCATTTTCATAAACTAATGAATTTGTCTCTTTGGTTTTCATAGATGGAAAGAGGGTGAAAATAGGAGTTCGTAGGACTTTGAATCGGCCAAAACGGACTCCCGGTTGAGGAGATATGCAGATTTTATGAACAAGTGTACTGCTGCTGAAAAGTGCTCGAGCACCACTGCACGAGCGCCTCCGAGAGCAAAATTTCAAAATTCGTTTATTCGGCCCATTGACTCCCGTTTCAGACCGATCCTTATATATATTCTTCCGAACACGTTTTTGGAGAGGAATCCACGAAAAATCACTTTTAGACTTAGTTTTTAGAGAGAGAAAGAGGAGGAGGAACAAGCAAGTTTACTTTACGTTTGGTTGAGGTTTTTCATACGAATTCTTCGTTTATTTTCGTTTCTTAGTTTCTTTTCGTTTGCTTGGTAACTTTTAACGCTTTAAACTTCATTTTTATCAATTAAATTTCAGTTCTTAATATTTTTAATTCTTTAAAACCCTAGTTCATGTTTCATATTTTCTTTGTTGAATTAATCATGTTTATGTTCGTTGTTTCTTCTACTGCTTTTGTTTACGTTAAAACCATGTCTAGCTAAAACCCTTGCATGCTTGGGGTAGGATGAACTCGTAGAAGTAGGTTTTGGGTATGTAATTAGGGTAACTTGTGACGTTAGGTTTTAATTCTCTTGGTTAATGAATTCTTAAAATTAATCTAGACTTTACTTTTGAATTTCGTTTGAAAGGTGTTAGAGAGAGGATGACCGTATCACTCTTTAACAACAAGTAGACTTAACTAGAGGGTTTAGGAAAGGTTAATTCATCTACCAGTTTAGCGAAGGAGGACGACCGCATCACCTTAGTTAAATTAGGGTCTCATTAATTAAGCACAATCTATTAACTTGTTAGTGGATTAGTGAAGTCGAGTGTTAGGATAAAGTATTAGGGTTTAGAATCTTGAGCTTTCACCTTGCATTCTTTTACTTAGGTTATTTCTTGCGCGTCACAGTTATCTTGATTATGTACCTGCTCCGTTAGTATACGTGGGGATTCCTATCCTAAGCATCACCATCTCTTACTTGAAAACAACCCGTAGTTAATTCGTTTATTTAAATCTTTAGTAATTAGTTTAGTTTAGTTTTAATTAATTTTTCCCAAAAAACCAAAAAAACATTACACTCATATTAGCTACGATGCGTAGATCTTCAGGGATCTGTTCGCATACACTCCATCTCGTGGGTTCGATAATACTTGGCTATTATACTTACTCTTACTACAGTGAACTCGTCCGCTTGCCGGTGAGCGATTAGTAGAAGTTAGTGTAATTCGCTTCAAGTCACTCTGCTCCCAGGCGGGGATCTAGATCATCTGTTGGTTCTGACTTATTGTTGTTAGTCAACACCTGGCCCTCTAAGTCGCCTGGCGAGTGTTGCTCGTCACCACCCTTTTGTTGTTTGTCAGAATGATGTTCCTCATGGGTGGCAAGGAGTTGCTCGTCCAACACCTGCTCGTCAGGATGTTGCTCGTCAGTATCCATGTGGTCCTCCTCTATGTCCATTATGTTTCCCAGTATTGATGGTTCATCAGCAGGATAGCTAGTTATGGTCTCCATCATGGATACTAGCGCATGTTTGGCCTGTAACTGCAGGAGACATTCCCTGGCCTTTCTTTGATCTCCTTTGATTGTGCCTGCTCCACTTGCTGTTGGGAATTTCAAACAATAGTGATAAGTGGAACATGCAGCTTTAAATTCATTTAAAAAGGGGCGACCAAGAAACCCGTTATAAGTTGAATCCTGGTCTACAACCAAGAAGTCAACCATTCTTGTAATATTTTTCTCGGGTTCGTTGGCCGTTACAAGTTATACTACTAAAGTAACTATTCCCAATGGGACTGTTACAACATTCCCAAAGCCTACTATTCTATGAGTCGAATCCCGGATATAGCTCGAATAATCTCCAAGATGATCGAGCGTCTTCTTGAACAGGATGTTAATGTAGGCTCCAGTGTCTACCAACAATCTGTGGACTCGTGTTCCCATAATCTTTGCGCAGATTACGAGCAAATCGTTATGCGGAGTCAATATTCCTTCCAAGTCATTTTCTGTGAAGGTCAATTCTACTGTCTGCATGATAGACGGTTTAACCCCCATTTCTTGAACTTGATCGATTGCTCGTAACTCAGCCTTTCTCTTTCGGTTGGAGATTGGTGGTCGTCCATCAGAACATCCTCCTGCGGGACCTGCAGGTTCCATCATGTATAAATCCTCCAACGGACGAGCAGGAATGGTAGGAACTGGTCGTCCTGGTTTATTATTTTTCTGAGGTTGATCATCCTCATCCTCAGAGTTGTTCTCCCGGACTCTCTTTCCGGGTTGTCTTTTAACAAAGTCATAAAGTTTCACCTCCTCGTAGAACCGCCACAGCTGCTTGAGCAAATCTCTACATGCACTCGTAAAGTGCCCCACGCTTTGATGGTAGGCACAATACTTGTTAGGGTTGAGTTTGTCGGTGTCTTGATGGATTTTCCGTGGAGGGGAGAGCAACTCCTTTTCTTTCACATTTTCATAAACAGTATCGACTGACACTGTTAGCACTTGATTCAATTTTTCCTTGAGCTCCGTCCCTTCAGTGAATGCCTTCATATTTTTAGGGACTCGATAGCTTGTTACGCCAGGTTTTTTGTTATTCTCCTTGGGATCAGCTTTGTTCTCCCCTAAGTTTGATTGCAAGGCCTCGTGCATGGACACGAATATGCCGGCTTGATTTCTGAATTCGGCATAACTTCTTGGGCACTTCAGACGTACCTCCTTCCATAGCTTTGAATCTTTCTTCAACCCGGCCATAACGGCAACAATTTTCGTGTCCTCACTGACGGGTTCACCCTCTAACAACACCTTGTCGAACCTTTCCATGAATGCCCGATCCGACTCATCGTCATTTTGTTTTAGGTCCGACAATCGGTGTTTCTGGGACAAGTACGACCCCGCCGTTGAGAAATGTGAAAGGAACTCTCGACTCAGTTAAGTGAACGAGTGAATAGATGCTGGTAGTATCGCCGAAAACCACTTGTGCACCCGATCCCCCAAAGTTAAGGGGAAGTTTCGGCATTGAGTGGCGTCACTGGCTCCCACCGAGACCATATAATCTGAATACTTCGTCAGATGAACTCTGGGATCAGCAACTCCGTCATATTGTATGCTTGTCGGGAACTGGACCTTCTTCTGAATCGGGGCTTTCAGAATGACAGGTGATAGTGGTGAGGATGGCAAGCTGGTCGTCCCCACTCCTCTTTGTTGGTCCAACTGTCCTTGCATGCTCTCCACTGCCCTTCTTAAACTTGATAGCTCATCCAAAGATGCCCCCTGGCTTGGAGGCTGTTCGGCGAGCAAAGATACCAACCTTTCTGCTCGTCGCAGTCCCTCACTCGGAGTAGGCAAATCCTGGAGTTGTTTTCTAGGGTTGCTCGCCGCATTTGGCCCTAGACGCCTGAAGGCAGACTGGGAGAGTCTATCATGAACTGATGGGCGTGGTTGTTCAAATGTTGTTCGCCCATACTCAACTTCCTGGTGAGCCATGGCTCGATATTGTTGTTCGCCCACGAGCAGATTCAACCTGGCCCTCTCTCGGTTCGACCATCTTTGCTTTGCCTTTGTCCCGCCTAATCTGGGCACTGTTCACTTCATGTTGTTCGCCCCTGGTTGACCTAGCCCTAACAACTTCTACGGGTCTGTCCCTAGGCCTCACTTGTGAAGGCCTATTCTGGTCTTGTTGTCTCTGTAGAGCCTGGAGAGCAGCAATGGTTTTGGCCAATTCGTTAGGGTTGTTCGCCAGGGCCTCCATTTCAGGTGGAAGATTATGAGTTATGGCAGTATGCTTCGATCTATTCGCATGTCTAGGATTATAATCCTAGTGGTCAGCCGACGAAGCTCGGGTGGGAGATGCTCTCCTTGACAAGCGTGATGCTTGGGTTTCCTTTGATTGAGGCATTCCGAATTAATTTGTCTTTGTTCTTGTGATGAAGAACACCAAGAACACCAAGAACACTTCTGTTTGAACCTTCAAATGTTTCTTGAAACTTTCTTCAAATCTTCAAGTCTTTAACTTGAAGTTCTTGATTAATCACACTGAATCGGAGGTTCGAACCCTCCTTCTAGCGCCAATTTGTTGGTGATCAAATTTAGTTAATTGGATTAGTGACTGTTTTTAATTTGGTTTAGGATCACCAATCAATTTCGTGTGATTGATTACCACCGTAAATGGTAAATCGAAGATTTGAGATATGAAATTGAGAATACGAAAGTCGGAATTGTGTTAATCTCGTATGTGTGCCCGTTTTGGTGTGTTAGTGTGTGTATTTTTGGGAATATTTGTCAAATTGAACTTCTATTTCTTAAGCTGGAGAACAAATATTTATAGAGACTAGCAAGTATGAGGTGTCTATAACTCTTGGTCTCCCTAGCCTGCATGCTTGACAAGTGTCCTTTGACCTTAGTATGACCTCATCTAAGCTGAATCTTAGTTACAAAGTCTTCCCTGGTCTTATCTCGGACTTCATTGTTGTTCGTCCAGGTCGGCTTAGGATATCCAGGATGGTTTTTTCATAAAAGTTGTTCGCCTTTGCGTTTTACACAGATTGGCTTTGGGATCTTGGTCCTTTGTTCGTCGACATACATTTCTTAAGCTGATTGATGCACCTCCTTTTAACAATGTTGCTCGTCATCAATGACTTGGCAGAATGTTCATATCTGGTCTCGGGTCTTAAAACCTGTTCGCCAGTATGTTGTTCGTCGGTATAGTTGTTCGTCAGTTCATACACTCTCTGGATTGATTTATGCACCCCAACTTGATTTCCTTTGCTAATCATCTTTGATTTGGGGTTGATTCTTCATAATCCTTTTTAGGCTTTAATCCTTGTTCGCCCAACAATGATTGATGTTCGCCTATCAACAAGTATGTTTTATCCTAATTAGAACCAAAGATTTATATATGGGCCTATACTTCTTACTTATAAATAAAGGAACAGGTTATTTGCACTAGCCTCTGTGTTAAAAACACGAACAGGATGAATCCACTATTTTTTGTTCGGAATTTTTTTTCGAATTTTTTTCATTCTTTGGAACATTTGTTCCGAACATAATAAAATGCACAATATTTCGAATATTTTTTTTTGAATTTTATGTTTATTTTTGGAATTTTTTTTCGAAAATATTGCAAATTTTCAAAAAAATAAGTAGTGTATTTATCCAGGTAGTGTATTTAACACAGAGGCTAGTGCAAATAACCGTAGTCATAAATAAATGATGAATAATTATTTCCGGCCCGAATATTGATTTGTCTGCTCTGTACAGATCTATATTAGAAGGTCCAGGTCAAATACAGTCTCATATTTCATGAATACATCCCACAAAAAAAAATGTTTGAAAATATTTTCCGAAACATGTAATAATTTTTGGAATTTTTTTCCGAAAATTAACATGTTTAGTGTTTTTTTTTTTTTGCATTTTCGGATTTTTTTTTCGAAAATTCTCAAATTTTATCGAATTTATTTTCGAACACTTTTTGGTGGGGTTGTATTTATAAAAGATAGGATTGTATATAACCTTGGCCATATTAGAATTTTCTTTAGTAACACTTTCTTTTCCAAAAAAAAAAACTAAAAGTTATTTTTTGAAGGAGGAATTTGAGCTATGAATTTTACATTCACAATCTAAATTCACTCCACTTATTTGGGTAAGATAATAAATTGATGAATTTTAAAATCTTTGTTTTGATCAAAGTTTAAATTGGAGAAAATTCCTAGCAAAACTATGTAATTTGAAATTTATGAATTCTCAAATTCATTTATTTTTAAATATGTTGCATTTCCAATGACTTCATCCAAACACAACTTAAAGAAATTCATGGTTTAAAGCTAAGAAATTGTTTTGATAGGTTATTGATTCCTATATCAAAGTAAAACAAAAAACAAAAATGTAGTGTTTTACTGTCCCTTTTTTGCCACTGAACCATTGATTAGACTAATTTGTTTTAACTGAAATCTGGACTACATGAGCTTCCTATCAAGTCTTTGTTAAATTGCTAAAGCCGTTTTTGTGATTGGTAATAGAGACGATGTAAACTTTTAACATATCTAGGATCACTACAAGAAATTCGCATTTTAGCAACGGATTTTAGCAACGGATAATTATCCGTTGGTAATATAGACCAATACTAACGGATTTGCAACAGATTCTTTTGCAGCACAATACCAACACTTTACTAACGGATTATCAACAAATTTTTCTAACAAAAACTATTCCGTTGATAAGTAGTTGTTGTGTAGTTTATTAAATATTATTATCTATTGTAACAATAAATTACCAACAGAATTGTGACTAAAATTTGTAACAACAAAAAATTTCCGTTGCTAAATACCAACAACAAGTTTCCGTTGGTAATATTTCATTTTAATTGAAAAAATAGATATGTTAGCTCTCATATTCCGAATACATCTTCTCCATACAAAAAAAGCCCCAGCTCATGAAAACCTTAGTCTCTACTTTATACCGCATAGCTCCGGCGTCGGCGTCCTTCCTGCAACATAGCTCCTTCGTTAACGTCGGCGTCCTCCTTACAGCATAGTCATCGCGACTTCGAATAGTATCATCTTCTCTAACGGTAATTCGAGAATAACCCTACCTCGTGTTGATTTAGCCAGAATTGTTTCTCAGAAAAAGCCCTAGCTCTCGCCTTCTCTAGTGCTAGTATTATGTCTTAGCAGATACAAGACTGGTATTAAGTGTGAAGAACGAGTGACATTGTTGCATCAACCAAGTTAAAGAGTGGTTGTTTTCTTTTAAAGCGTTCACTGTTTATCGAATTGATTTGCTTATCTGGCTTGAATTGATGTACCTCTTAGGATCTTTTACCTTTTCCATTTTTAGTGTGCTTGTTATGTGTTCGATCAATTTCCTGTGAGAATTATGATGAAATTTTGGCAATTCTGTAAAAGAGGGAACCGTCGGCACCGCCTTTCCTCCCACTCTATTGAGTTTTGCTATTGATGCTTATGCTTAGTTTACACCTAATTGTGGATGGACCTATAAAAATCATAAGAGATAATTATGATTTTTTTTTAGCTTTTTGGGGCTTAATGATGAACTATGCGATTTCCTGCTGTCAAGCCTATTGAACTTGTGAAGTTTTAAGATTTTAGCATACGGGTTCGATGATGAAAAATATGTGTAATTAAATTACTTTTTATAGGATGAAATCATGAATGCCAAGTTTAAGAAGCTTCATGTTAGAGGTGTTGCCATGTCTTCATCACAATTTGAAGAAATGAAACGCCAGAAGCTCGAAAAGTCCCGTATTGGAGTGCTTGGGGCTAGTGGTTACACTGGCTCTGAGGTATCATTTCATTTGCACACACATTTGTTTATTATAAAGCTCGGTTTTTTGGTGTTCTTCTTTGTTGAAAAATAACTTACATATTTTTCGACTTGGCTTCGTTTACATGAAATTTAGCTCTTTTTTTTCTTGGTGCAGATAATTAGGCTGCTTGCAAATCATCCCAATTATCAAATAACTCTGATGACAGCAGATAGGAAAGCTGGCCAGTCAATTGGATCAATGTTTTCTCATTTAGTCAAGCAAGTATGCAATGAGCAGTGATTGCGAATGACAATCACGCTCACACATGTTATGTTCTCTTCATTACCTACCACTTCAAACCTTTGTTACTGTGTGTTCAAATATTTTAGGTTTACATAAATAGTTAGGAGTATCCAAATTTAATCTTATTTTATGTATTATCGTCAAGTTATTCCTTAACTTTTCATTACATGTGATTCTTCAGGATTTACGTGATCTGCTTGCTGTCAAGGATGCAGATTTTTCGAAGGTGGATGTGGTGTTCTGCTGCTTGCCTCATGGAACAACTCAGGTTCTTTAGTCAGTGTCTACACAAACTGCCACATTATTCTCAATCTGCAGATTAAGTTGGTATTAAGTTAACTTATGTAATAGTTTTCGTTTTCTTTTATTGCATTTTCAGATTTGTCATGAAAGTTATGATTACTACTATATGGACCTTGTAGTATATTATTCTTCTTGTTGTCAGGAAATTATCAAAGCTCTCACCAGTAGTTTGAAGATAGTTGATCTATCTGCGGTATTTCCTAAATCTATAGAAGGTCTATTCTCATTGTAATTTCATTTCACTATCCACCTTAATTGATGCTTATGCTTAGTTTACACCACCGTTCAATACAGCCGTGTGTTTTCTCGCATAGCTTCGCTTCAATCATGCCGAAAGGTTCTCTATCTCTTACTTTCACTCTCTTGTACGAGTTGCTTCATTGTTCAACTCTTTTCATTTTCAATGACAGAGCTTCCGGGATTTTTACTTTGACGTTGAAAAGAATAGGTATTTTCCTTACAAAGGACCGATTCTGGGTTCTTCCTCAAAACCTCCTTCAGTGCTAAAGCCTTCAGACTCTAAAGCAAAACAGGTATCCCTGCACTGCCACTATTCTTATGTTTGTCTTTTAATTGCGGTAGAGAGTCTGCTAGGGCTTTGTGAAGTCTCCATTCCATGCCTTGTCAATTTTACAGTGAAGCACACATTCCTGGATTGTCGTAATCATTCTAACGTTCAATGAACTGATTTAGGGTTATGTCAAATTCTCAGGCTGACATCTTATGTCAAAGCATAAGAAAGAGGTAAAGACTTCTCCAGGCACGCGAGTTATGGGGTAATGTAATATCTTCTCGGAAATGGAAGTTAAGCTTTCGAATTGAATATCTGAAGAGTCACGCATCACAACCAACAGTAAGAGTTACTTTCTTCTTTGGATTTTATTACATCAAGCTTAGGATGTATTAGGGGGTTAGTTAGTACCCTCTCATAGTAATCATATACAGTGTTACAGATAGATACTTTGAGTTGTATATTTAAGCTCTGCTAAAAGCCCTAATCGAACTGTTCAATTGAACTTATTTACCAGATTAACTACTACTAACGGAAATTGTATTGTTTGGTTTTCTGAGTTTACCCCAATAAAAACTTGATTTTACTGATGCTGGAGTTTGATATGATGTTTTGACTCTCCTGAGTTTCTATTTCTGGTTCTATTTTGAATAAATCATGTATTATGTGTTTCTTGGAGTAATTTTCCACTTGCTTGACATGCAGTTCTGCACTTCTTTTGTAGATGGCCCATTTTAAAGGAGATCCTCAAACTAATTCAACATACTTAATTAAGGTAACTTGAAACGTTTCCTAGCTAGTGTCTGTTTTTAGTTTGCTTGATTAATCAGGGTGCTTCATTTCTTAGATAACCTACAAGATTCAAGAAGTGCACCTGCACTCTTAAACTTTGGAACCCTATAATAGCAAGTTCCTCTTTCAGGCAGAGCTGTTAGCTGCCAAGAATCTTATTGGGGCAAATTTAAATGGCACATTAGATCCTTATGCAATTATCACTTGTGAGACAGAAAAGCGTTTCAGGTGATTGCATCTCATTTGGCACCTCTATAAATTAGATAATACCAACTATTTTTAATGTACTTGTGGACAATATTATTGCCATATGCTTTGACACATTCTTTAACTAATTACAATAAATGGTCTGCGATATTTCACTCTCAAAAGTTTCTCAATTGGCTGCCTGTTTTCGTGCTTGTGGCCATGCTTGTATCAACACCTTCTCCAGGTCAATGTGACCCATAACTTCATAGTTTGGGTACTTCTAATTTTTTAGAAGTGTAATCTCATAGAGAGGTCAGGGACTGTATTGATTCTTAGACTTCCTAGTACTAACTTAATTTTAGGATGCTTATAGATTCTGGTGGGTGTTAATCTCAACTAGAGGTCAAGGAGATTCAAAAGATCTGATCATCTTAAAGAATATTATAAATATTATTTCTATTAAGGTGATGTTTTGAGCAGTGTTAACCCAACACCCACCCTCCCCCCCCCCCCCCATGCAAAGTCTTTCTAAATATTATTTTCTACCGGAGAAGGTTGAGGTGAAGATTTTTGTTGATCCCATTTGATCTAATTTCAACATAGATCCATTGGAGAGTTCTAGTAAAGTTTATGAGTACTACATGAACATTGATGGAGGGGTTAAAAAGCGTCACCTCTACGGGCTTGGTAATTTGGGCTCGTCGCAGACTTCCATAGGGATGACATATGTGAGTGCATTCGAGTTGAGGGTCGAGCCGAGGTCCAACAAGTGTTGTGGCACGACAAACACAAATGGAGGAGACTATACGCATTCTAATGGCCTGTTTCAACGCCTCAGATTCCAACTTACCAAGAGCCTCTTGATTCCAATTATGTTAGTATTAGGGTGCGTTTAACTTTGAATTATATTCGAAATTATGACTTTGAATTATATTCGAAACTATGACTTTGAATTTGAAGTTTATGTTATTATGAATTTTTAGATTATATTGATTCTTAATAAATTTTACTTTATTATGTTAATTGATCACAAGATAGGAAACTTATAATAGAGACAAAAATATTAAAAAATAAAAAAATAAAAATTACCAACAGATTACCAACGGAAATAGTAGTTATTATACCTTTGTCCAACTTTAGTAATAAACTAGCAACGAAATAGTAACAAATTTTACCAACGGATTACCAACATATTGGTTATCAACGGATTACCAACAGAATTTAGCAACGGATTACCAACAGATTTTTGACGGATTACAACACTAATTTAACAACGGATTTTGTTTACCAACCGTTTTACCAACGGATTATCAACAAATTGATCATATAAACTAATGTTTTATTTTCCGTTGGTAATCCGTTGATAATCTATTGGTATTTTTTACTAACGAAATACTACTCCGTTGGCATATTTAGCAACGAGCAGAATAACAATGTAAAATATTCGTTGTAAATCCGTTGCTAATCCGTTACTAAATGCAAATTCGTTGATTAGCAGCGGAATTTTTCCGTTGCTAAAACGCGAAAATCTTGTAGTGGATATAATAATGAAATTTGACAAATAGTGATGCATATAATACGTTATTTGATGCATATAATAATGCAAGGTTTTAAATTTAAAACTCATAAGGTGCAATCAATTCCCGAGATGGATAATGACCACAAAGAGAAAAAGTATGGTTTAAAATGAGATATCCCCGCCAGTGGAGGTAGGTTATAAGTCCTCCGAATTAATTAGTCTGTTTTTGGATCGGATACTTAGTTTAAAAAAATGTATTGTATTTGTGTTTATCTATATATATACTACATATACATAGGCAAAGTATACTGTGAGGACCCGTCTAGTTTTAATTATTTCGATTCTCCATTATATATCTATTACTGTTTCCTTTTCTCAAAACTAAATCAGTATTTACCCAACCAAATTGATGTTCTGTATTCAGTTTTATGGGACCAAAATGTTGTGATCGCACGTTTATATATTTTACCAAATTTAAACACCCTAAGAGTGGCATTGGATGGGGTTGTAGTCGTAGATATAGGTTTGGCCTATACATGACTAATTTTAGAGCCAACCATTTAATTTGAGGAAGAGATTAAACTATGAGAAAATATTGGTCAAAAACCAATTAAAAGAACATGTATTTGGGACAAAATTTTGCGATGGACATATAATGTTAGAACCCATCGCATTTTACGAGTGTTTTGTAATGGGTTGATCGTATTTGAAATCAGCGTCGACATTTGCGATAAGTTACGATGCTAACTAGGTTCAAAACAAAAGCCTGACATAATGCATATAATGATGAACTGGTTTGCAATTAAGACCTTGTAGCGAGAACTGTAGCCTTCACTAATACACTCTCATAAATTAACTAATACTGCTTATCGAAACTATTAACATATAATACTCTCTATGTTTGCCACACATAGTCTCAAGCTATAATTTGACACGTTGCAAAGATCGAACGTAATTTCCAAAATGTCTCATTTGTCGAGCAGATTAATGATTGACTAGCACATCTTGTCTCAAATTCAATAATAAGATTACTGACAAAGCCACATAGGGGCACTAGGCCCCTTGGAATTTTAAATTTTTTTAGTGTATATTAATGTTATTCCTTTTTCATCATAAATACGACGTAGTCACAATAGATTGCTGAAAGGAAGTAGGGTAAAGTATTGTGTAAATAATATTCACTGTATACCATTTATACTATTATTTGTAAGTAAAATATAGAGTGAAACTTGTTCATACATAAACCACTTCGAAGGATATGAATTGTTTCATTAAATTATATGAATTATATTTACTAAAGATACTCTCTCTGTCCCAGTTTTGTTTTCTCAATCCACTATTCATCTCCCCTTCAACACTTCTATTACATTTCGTTCCATTAAAACTTACATAGAATTATATCTTCATTTTGTTTCATCCACTTAAATTGAACAATACAACATCATAAAAAAAAACTACTTTATATATTTATGCCATGTTTGGTAGCCATGAAAGGGTTCAAAAATAAACCATTTAGGACCATTCATAGTGTTTGGTAGATGTGATACATTTTACGGGGTGCCCGTTCCTTATCTTGGTCAGCCCCAAATTTCCTCCAATTCGTGCAATTTGAATTGCATTCCCAGAAATCATATCTTACCTTATATATGCGATTTCTTTGTTGAGTACAACAGTAACCCACAAAAGAAAAAATCTGCCAAAATTTCCCCATCTTCCCCATTCATCACATTCCACCGTAAATCCAATTTTCTTGTCTCTATAATTAGCTGACTTGAACCGAAAATACTAATTTTCTAGTAGTAGTTTCCCCGCAAGCGTACGGGTTCACTGTAGTATAAGTAAGTATAGCGACCAAGTATATCGAACCCAAGGGAAGGAATGTATGCGAACTAATATGAGTGTATGTTTTTGGGTTTTTTAGAAGAAAATAAAATATAATCTAAACTAAATTACTCTATTAATGCAAAAAGGAAAATTATACTAAGAATGTAAAAGTGTGTTTTCAAGTATGAGATGATGATGCTCAGGATAGGAATTCCTACGTATACTAACGGAGCAGGTACATAATCAAGATAACCGTGACGCGCAAGAAATAACCTAAGTTAAAGATTGTAAGATGAAAGCTCAAGAATCAAAACCCTAATACTTTATCCTAGCAATCGACTTCACTAATCCACTAACAAGTTAATAGATAGTGCTTAATTAACGAGACCCTAATTTAAACTAGGGTGATGCGGTCGTCCTCCTTAGATAAACCGGTAGATTAATTAACCCTTTCTAAACCCTCTCATTAAGTCTACTAATTGTTAAAGAGTGATAAGGTCGTCCTCTCTCGAACACTTTTCGAACTAAAGTCAAAGGTAAAGTTAAGATTGATTTTAAGAATTCATTAATTAAGAGAATTAAAACTAAACGTCACGAATTACCCTAATTACATACCCACAACCTACTTCTACGAGTTCATCCTACCCCAAGCATGCAAGGGTTTTAGCTAGACATGGTTTTTACGAAAATAAAAACAATCGAAGCAGTAACTAACATGAACATAATAATTTTAACGAATAACTTATCAAATTTCAACTAGGGTTTCGAGAAATAAATGCTAAGAACTGAAATTAAATTAATAAAACAAAGTCTTAATGTATTCAAGAACAAAGGTCTAAAAGAAAAGAACCGAACTATGAATTCGTAAGAAAAACCTCGAAAATGTAAAATTAAAGCTTCCTCGTCTCTTGCTCTCTTCCTTTCTCCAAAAACTAACTCTAAAAGCGATATCGTGTCAAGTAGTATGTTTTGGTGTGTAAAAACGTGTTCGGGACGAGTATATATAAGCATCGGGCCGAATCGGGAACTCATGGGCCGAAAAAACGCATCTGGAGGCAAAAATAGGATAGTGCTCGAGCAGCACCAGCTCGAACGGGGGCGTTCGAGCATGACAGGTTGAATGGTGCAAGGGGTCGAGCACTAGCGCTCGAGCTGGTCGAGTGCCAAAATTTTTCTGTAAGTTTTTGGGCGTTCGAGCAACATGCTCGAGCGGTGGCGCTCGAGTTGCTCGAGTGGTTTTCGGCTGTTGTACACTTGTTCGTAAAATCTTCATATCTTCTCAACCGGGAGTCCGTTTTGGTCGATTCAAAGTCCTACGAACTCCTATTTTCGCCCTCTATCCATCTATGAAATCCAAAAGGACAAATTAATGATTTTATAAAATGATACTCATTTTACTCCATACACTCATCGAAAACACTCAAAACATGGGCAAATCGGGTACCAAAACCTAACAATTTCACGCTTAATCAATCCCCCCAAACTTACCATGTTGCTTGTCCTCAAGCAACGAAATAATAAGTCAATTGAAATTGTTATGAATGAATCAAGAACTAAATCATGCAAGTAATAGAGCTCAAGTTTCAAAGATCGTTCACACGTACACAAACTCATCCCCTTCATCATACTCATGCAATAACAACAATGAAACACCAAGATCAAACATGGATGTGCACTCAACGATGTGTTTCACTCCCTCACAAGTGTATATCAATGATAAGGGACTCACTCAATCAATCAATCACACATATCAGCAGCCATAGACTTGTAAGCACTCTCAACTTCGACCATACTCTAGAAATAAATGCCGAATCAAAAAAGACTTATCTCAAGGTTGTAATGTAGGCTCTTTGGACAGGTGGAATAACAATATGGATAAATGACTTAAGTGAATGGAGAATAGAAACTCAAACTTTAGTACTTCGAGATTAGGAACAAAATACTTCAAACATTTTCAATCAACACACTTTAAATTCCAATACTCTCAACACTTCAAATTTTTTTTTTTCTAATTCATTTCACTTTTTTCAATCACTTCACTTTTTTTCTTTTTCACACAACTCACATGAGCTCATTTTTTCTTTCCCACAACTCATATTCTTCATCACACCTTCTTCTCATAATCACTCAAGCAATCACAATTCTCATTTTTCAACTCAAATTAATCCCTTCACATTCACACTTTTCCCATTCTCCACTCAAATTGGGACAAAAAGGCTTAGGAACTTGGAATAGTGTTTAAATGTGCTAGCAAATGAAATAGGCTTAAGGCTCAAACTGGCTAACAAGGGATAAATTTCAATGGTAAAGGAATTTTTGGCTAAGTGACTCAATCAAAACAAAAATGGCCTAAGATCACATTCGCCATATCAAACTAGACACAATCAAGAAGCAAGAGCACACACAAGTTCTAGCATTCTCTAAGGTGACGACTCACTCACAAACGAAGAGATCAATTCTTTTATCTTAATCTCAAAAGGCTCAAAACTCACGGCTTTCACATCCATGCTAGTCCTAGTGAATTCTCACTCCCATCAAACAAGTACTCAAAAGGAAAGTTTGCAAGCATACGAGTTCCCTCTCAAATCAACTCTAACTCCTACACTCACACAATTCAAAATCTAACTCAACTCCACAAATCACTAACTCATACTCACACTCAAAGATAGCAATCAACAAGCATAAGATGATTGATAGGCATGAAATATGTAGTACCACATCACATCAATATCAGCTCAAGGAGCATCTCAAGGAACAATATATAACCAAACTCAACTCAAGAGAGGGTGTGCACCTGTGTAATGTCACCATAAAACAACTAAAAAAAACTCCACCCCCCCAAACTTCGACCTTGTGAATAGGTCTAAGTTTGGGGTTGTGGGTTACCTCATCCAAATAGTTCAAGTTTCTCCTAACAACTTGGCACACTCCCTTGTCTCGAGTTGGTCCCTTCAATCTCCACTTCTTTGACACTCCTTCACCCTCAAGGCAAGCCTACAAAATAAAACTCTCAAGTACGAGGTTAAAACTTACGATTCAACAACACCCTAATAACATAAAACTCTCAAAAGCAAATAAAAAATGGGTTGCCTCCCATTCAGCGCTATTTTTAAGGTCCTTATGCCGGACCGAGCTCAAAGGAGCTCATGGGACATGATACTCAAATTTACCTCCCTTACTCTCATACGAGAAGATGTCTAAGTTCTTTGTTCTCTTCCCATCCTCCTTCTTCACCTCGGCAGTGGGTGTCTCAACTGCTTCTCACCTTTGTCTGGAGGAGTCTTACTAAACAATTTCTTGAATTTTGACTTTTCCTTCTTAACTCCTCCTTTACCCTCTAGCTGGACCGCGTCCACATTTTTCACTTCTTCATCCTTCAACTTCTTCCCTTTATCCCTATCAAAATAATAAAGATCATAATGCTAATGGGTTAAATCATCAAGTGAAAGATCATCAAAATCATGAATAAAAGAAAGATTAGGGATAGGAGGTGTGTCTTCAACACGAGGATCAATTGCATCCATGCAATAATAGCTTTTATCCTCCTTCGGGTACTTCATGGCCTCATATAGGGAAATATTTATCTCTTGATCGTTAAATTTCAACGTGATATTCCCATTTGCCACGTCTAGCACCATCCCAGCCGTTGCTAAGAACGGTCTTCCCAAGATCAAAGGCACGTGCTCATCTTCCTCCATGTCAAGCACTACAAATTGGCTGGAAAAATGTGATCCCCAACTTTCACGAGGACGTCTTCAACTACACCTTGAGGTCGAGTAATAGACCGATCGGCAAGTTGAAGCGTCATCATTGTTGGCTGAAGTTCTCCACCTTCCAACTTCTTGAATAGCGACAATGGCATCAGATTAATGCTCGCTCCAAGGTCGCACAACACTCCCTTCTTGACTCCATTCCTGATATCACATAAGATCATGAAACTCCCGGATCCTTCAACTTCGGTGGAAGCGCTTTGTGCACTAATGCACTCACCTCATGGTTCAGCTGCACCAACTTGGGCTCATCAACTCTCCTTCTCTTTGCAATTAAATCCTTCAGGAATTTGGCATAATTCGGCATCTGTTCCAACGCATCATAAAAAGGAATGTTAATATGCAATTTCTTAAAAACATCAAGGAATTTAGCGAATTTCACATCAAGCTTTTTCTTCATGAAACGCTGTGGATACGGAACGGGTATCACCGATTTGGGTACCCCACATTCATCACGCTCGGTCTCTTTCACTTTATTCCTTGCTTCCTTTGCCTTCTTCCACTTTGGAACTCTCTCAATCTTCTCAATGCCTTCCTCTTCAGGCTCTTTGCTCTCAATCTCAATTTCTTCCTCAACTGTCTCACCTCCATCTTTCTTATGTTCTTGTCCCTCCATCTCAATCTCTCCTTGGGGAGTCTCAGAATTAGTAGGCATCTGAGGACCATCATAGTTGGTCCCACTTCTAAGCTGGATCGCCTTGTAATGCTCTTTCGGGTTTCCCTCCGGTATAGAAGGATATTTACCCGGCTCTCTACCCAATGATTTCGCGATCTGGCTAATCTGGTACTCCATAGAAGTGAACCGCCTATTATTCTCTTGCTGAATTCGATTCAGCTCTACATCTCTCTTCTGGAGTTCTTGATCACGCTGATCACCTTTCTTATGCAACTCTTTAACATCATACTCCAAAGAGGACAATCTCTTGCTTCCTTCCTCCACCTTCTGAAGGATAGCTCTCAATATTTCCTCAGTCGAGGAACCGCCTTCTCCACCCGGAGGTTTTGAACTTGGATCAACACCTGGAGGAACTGTAATTCCGCCCTTCGGATTGGCATATGAAAATTTTTCATTCTTCTTCCATTGGTTTTGTTGAGGTTACTGGCCTCCTTGATACCCTTGTGTGTTCCTCCATTGATTTTGAGGCAGCTGTGGACCTGGAGGTACAAATGGCTGGCCATAAGAAGGACTTCCAAATTGATTTCCACCTTGTGGATAGTTAGGCCTTCCCATATAGTTGGCCTCTTCTTGCTGACTTGTGGGTGGGTCCACTTTCTCGCTCACTGCTACATTCCCTCAAACCAGATTTTGCCCCATCTCGAGGTTACTTATCTTTTCCATCATTGCCATCAACAGCTTCCTCGTTCCCTCATTATCTTCCAACTTACAAGCTCTCTGAAATTCTGGGTCCTTGTTCCATGCCCCGGTATTCGTGACAATATTGTCAACGATTTCTCTACACCTCGCTATACCTTAGTTCAGAAATGCTCCACTAGCACATGCATCAAGATGGGCTTGACCAGTCTTGCTGGCTCCACTGTAGAAGAACACCATGATATCTCCCTCATTGTACCCGTGTTGCGGGCACTCAATTAACATATTAGAGTATCTCTCACATGCCTGACGTAAGTCCTCACCTGGCTTCTGGCAGAAAGAAGAAATATCTATCCTTGCTTTAATGGTTCTAGATGGAGAGTAGAATTGCTCGAGGAACAGACGCTCGAGCTCGACCCATGTGGTTACACCTCCCCTTGGGAGCGTGTTATCATATCACTCCTTTGCTATTCCCGTCAAAGAGAATGGGAACAGCCTGAGCCTCTTGGCATCTTCAGACATGCCGTTATAATTGAACGTGGATGCGATAATCAGAAAACTCCTCAGATGAGTATGAGGATTTTCCTTCCCAATCTCCCCCTTGAATTGATTCTCGGTAAGCAGCTTTAGAATTCCAGGGGAAATTGACAAGTTGTTTGCCTCTACAGGGGGTAATACCACTCCATCATAGTACCATTGAAGCTGCACCGCAAACCTTCCTCGGATAGCCATGTTCTGATCGGCGTTCTGAGGAACATGCTGAGGATTAGCAGGTGGTACGGGTACTTATTGGGCTGGTGGTGGTTGATAGACTGGTGGTTGGTCGTAAACAGAAGGTGGAGGGTACGGGTATGGTGGATATGGTGGGTATGGGTAAGGGTAAGATAAGTTATTTTGTGGGAAGTTGTTCTGTGGAAATGCAGGGTTGTTCTGAGGGTGTTGGACAAGGTTATGAGTTGGATTGTTTATGTTATATGTACCCGGATTTTAGCTCTGGCTGTCCCCTAACAGAACTTGGTTCTGACTGGTATTCCCTCCAGTGCCGTCAACCCGATCCACTGTCTGATTAAACTCATTTGCAGCATCATCCAACTCATTACTAATATTCATGTTATTGTTCTCTCCTCCGGCAGCATTCATCCTTCTTAAAAAGGCTTTGTTTCTTCTTGATATTGTCTCAGGATCAAGTTGTAGTCTCTCTTCGCTCGATTCACCTTGCGAGCGTGTTTTCATAAACCTGAAACACTAACAAAAGAATAAAAATGCAACTGCCGAATACGTACGAATAAAACAGGAAAATAAAGCACTCACTACTAACTACTAAGCTATCTACAAGTCCTATTCAAAAGACATACGACGCCATCCCTGGCAACGGTGCCATTGACTTGAACCGAAAATACTAACTTTCTACTAGTAGTTTCCTCGCAAGAGTACGGGTTCACTGTAGTATAAGTAAGTATAGCGACCAAGTATATCGAACCCAAGGGAATGAATGTATGCGAACAGATCCCTGAAGATCTAGGCGTCGTAATTAATATGAGTGTATGTTTTTGGGTTTTTTAGAAGAAAATAAAATATAATCTAAACTAAATTACTCTATTAATCCAAAAGGAAAATTAAACTAAGAATGTAGAAGTGTATTTTCAAGTATGAGATGATGATGCTCAGGATAGGAATTCCTACGTATACTAACGGAGCAGGTACATAATCAAGATAACCGTGACGCGCAAGAAATAACCTAAGTTAAAGATTGTAAGATGAAAGCTCAAGAATCAAAACCCTAATACTTTATCCTAGCAATCGACTTCACTAATCCACTAACAAGTTAATGGATAGTGCTTAATTAATGAGACACTAATTTAAACTAAGGTGATGTGGTCATCCTCCTTAGATAAACCGGTAGATTAATTAACCCTTTCTAAACCCTCTCATTAAGTCTACTAATTGTTAAAGAGTGATAAGGTCGTCCTCTCTCGAACACTTTTTGAACTAAAGTCAAAGGTAAAGTTAAGACTGATTTTAAGAATTCATTAATTAAGAGAATTAAAACTAAACGTCACTAATTACCCTAATTACATACCCACAACCTACTTCTACGAGTTCATCCTACCCCAAGCATGCAAGGGTTTTAGCTAGACATGGTTTTTACGAAAACAAAAACAATCGAAGCAGTAACTAACATGAACATAATGATTTTAATGAATAACTTATCAAACTTCAACTAGGGTTTTGAGAAATAAATGCTAAGAACTGAAATTAAATTAATAAAATAAAGTCTTAATGTATTCAAGAACAAAGGTCTAAAAGAAAAGAACGAAAGATCAAAACCAAACTATGAATTCGTAAGAAAAACCTCAAAAATGTAAAACTAAAGCTTCCTCATCTTTTCCTCTCTCCAAAAACTAACTCTAAAAGCGATATAGTATCAAGTGGTATGTTGTGGTGTGTAAAAACGTGTTAAGGACGAGTATATATAAGCATCGGGCTGAATCGGGAACTCATGGGCCGAAAAAAAGCATCCGGAGGCAAAAATAGGATAGTGCTCGAGCAGCACCAGCTCGAGCGGGGGCGTTCGAGCATGACAGGTTGAATGGTGCAAGGGGTCGAGCACTAGCGCTCGAGATGGTCGAGTGCCGAAATTTTTCTGTAAGTTTTTGGGCGTTCGAGCAACATGCTCGAGCGGTGGCGCTCGAGTGGTTTTCGGCTGCTGTACACTTGTTCGTAAAATCTTCATATCTTCTCAACCGGGAGTCTGTTTTAGCCGATTCAAAGTCCTACAAACTCCTATTTTCACCCTCTATCCATCTATGAAATCAAAAGAGACAAATTAATGATTTTATAAAAATGATACTCATTGGACTCCAAACACCCATCGAAAACACTCAAAACATGGGCAAATCGGGCACCAAAACATAATAATTTCACGCCTAATCACCAGCCACCAGCACAACCGCTATAAATGGAGGAGGTGCCAGTGGTAATAAAGAGAATGATGATGATGAGTGAGCACCGGCGACAGTAATAAAGATTACAGTGGTGGGTTGTGGTGAAGAGTAATAGATCTGAAACTTCTGTATAATTAATTTGGCAGATGCACAACCACTGATGATGGCGGCGGTGGTGAAGCTCGCGGTGATGCTGATGATGATGAACAACAGCAAATCGACGATATCAGCGGCCGTAATGAATTTCTGTGATGAACGATGGCAATGGATTTGGGCGAATTTCTGGAACAAATCGATGACTATTAATTTCTGTGACAAATTTATGGCTATTAATTTCTGAGATCTATGTGCAATGAATTGTAAATTGATTCATTCTTTCTTTTATGGAATTTGGGATTTGGGATTGAAGTTGGGATTGGGGATTGAATTTCTTTTATGGGATTTGGGATTGGAATTGCATCCTTCGGTTAATGTTTCTTTGTGGATTTGGGACTGAATTGCATCCTTCTCTTTCTAGGTTCTCAAATTGATTTGCAGTTTGAGCAAATTTCTTAATTTGGGTTTACAATTCAATTCCTGAAATTTGCATCGAATGGAAGAGAAGAGGAGGTTGAAGACGAACCTTTCTTATTGAGAAAAGGTAAAGGATAAAATGGGCTTTCCACAATATTGAACTGTTTTCTTAAGAATAATCTTTCTTCTACCAAACAAACAAAATATTATCACATGATTTCTATTACACACTACCAAACATCAATAAATATTTTCACCCTTAAAATATATCTCATTGTCTATCTTGACCTCTTTTCCCATCTTGGCTACCAAACATGGCCTTAAAATACTCAAATCAAGTTTCACATTAAAGATCAAGAAAAGTCAAATGAGAAAACGGCTGGATTTTGTAGGGATAAACACCATGTTCGATGCAGCGGAAGAATATGATTCACCAATAACGAATCAAATCACAATTGTATAACATAAATTATAAAGGATAAATAACGATATAAATTCTTACGATGCTTCGTAAACAGAATCCTCAACTACGGTTGTTGTGCCATAACTATGACAATCATTACGATTGTCATTAAGGAGACCCCCGAGGTAAGCGGCCGACATCCAAAGCATCAAATGAGGTCGGCCGGAGCCATAATTTCATGAAATAGCCGACTTATGTCTTGCCTCGAGAATTCGTTAGGGCCTAAGAGACCAAAACCAACCACGACCTGAGTCATGGAGATTGGCCGGGTCCCGAGATACAATAAACCGACCTCTTATCAAAAAAAGAGGTCGGGTCTCCATTTTTTAGCTCGAATGCCAACCGCCGGGTTACCAATCTCTCAACATGAATAATCTAGTAGTCGAACTAACCACATTTTAACAAAACCCTACCTCGCGGCCAATGAAGATCCGATGACCACATGATAAGATCAGACAAAATCCATTCAAATAAGGTAAAAAAATCACCCTCGTACACAAGGACATACATGATATTCTCCATCAAAGAGGAAAATATTCAGAAAATCACCACACAGAGCCACCTAGCATAAGAAGATTGACTCAACGTCTGAGACAAAGGACAAACGGGCACCTTCATTGTATCAGAGAATATTTGGCATTTAATGCAATGGTCCCCTTTAGCTCAGATATGACCATTGTACCATTCAATATAAACTTTATAAATAGAACAACCCATGTACAAAAAACACAAGTATCATCAATCTAAAAACACACATATTAAGTCTAGGGAAAAATCCCTGGCAAATTCTCTCCAATTTATTGCTTTCTTGCATTAACTCGTCATTTGCCAACAATGATGAGCTTTCATTCTTCATTTATGCATATAATGATCCAGTAATGCTCTTACCTTTGATGTTTTAATCTAAACCCTACCACATTTATTCTTGCTTTCTAGCTCTAATTTTATGCTAACAACAACGGTATCCACGCAATTCTCGTTCACAGATCCGCGCAGATTTATCAGCGTTGAATCCTGAGATGAATTTGCTAGAAAAATTCTAACTAAAGATTTTATGGAGAAAATATGAAGTCATCTATAATAAATCCCTAAGGTCTCATATATATAGGAAAATTCCAGCTTAAATCTTAAGCTATCAAATTTAGGAAATAAAATCTCTAATCTTGCAAATCAAATCGCATAGATTTGATTTTCCTATATATAAAATTCTACAATATTTCATATACTATTCTAGGATTCCTATTTAATTAAATCTAATTAAATTAAATAGTAATAATAATTAATTCTAAATTGGTATATTATTAATTATCCGTAAATTAAATATTAAATCCAATTTAATACTTAATCAACCAACTTTAATATGTAAAGGTAAATTGATCATTTGAAGTAAGATCATCAACAATTGGTGCTAGGGGAAGGGTTCGAACTTCCGTGTGTTGAAGAAATTCAAGTGAAGTTGGAATACCTTAGCCGGAATCTGGGAATATTGGCCAGAAATTTGGAAGTGTTGCCGAAAACTGGAATATTATAACTTTTGTGACAGTTGTAGATTTTCCTAAGAGTATTTAAATGCATGCAAGTGTAAGCTAGGGTTTGTAAATAACTACATTTACACATGCAAGGCTAGTTGCTCTTAGGAAAAGTTATAAGAGAACATGTTGGTCTCACTAGGTACTTTTAGGGAGCTTTAGAAGTCTAGAAGGGGGGAGGGGTTGAATAGACTTCTATACTCAAATTCTAATTTTGACTAAGTACCGAAATACTAGAAAACTTGATATCTTCTGATCAGAGTAGTCTGCCTTTTTATAAACTAGTTTATGCGGAAGCAATGTTTATAAGACTTGATACGGAAACCTTGTATGAAGACAATTCATTGTATTCATTTTAATTTCTCGTGGGTGTATAAAAAATATATTCAGAGTTTATAAGAATTCGTTAATTTGCCTATTTTCTTTTTTTTTAAATATAGTAAATAAGTTTATATACACAATCAACTTAATTAATTTGATCATATCCTGATTTCTTGGGATTGTCCAAATTTTCTTATCCATAAGTACCATTAAGATATACTTTTTTTTCCATTCATATAGATTAAAAATACAAATTTAATATGATTTGAATTCTAAAATATGTTCATTTCTTCCTATTATACCCTTACAAAAGATAAAAAATGTTCAACTATGTTTATTTAACATTCTTTTTGGTCCGTTGAAAATTAATAGTTTTTTTTTATCAAAGAAAAAGCCTATATTTTGGTACATACATGTTGATAGGCGAGCAAAAATACCAAAAGGGCGAACATGATTAAGTGAAGTTATCCCATCTAAAGTCAGGATTAAGCCAAGCCAAGCTGGAATTGCTAGGCGAGCTATACTAGCCTGACGAGCTACTCTAACCATGCGAGCTACTTTAAGGCCAATGCCATGTGAACCCAAATGGAGCCCAGGCGAACAATTCCAGCCAATAGGCGAACAGCTCCAACTAAAGCACCAAGATATTAAGTCAATACAAAAGATGACCAACTAAATCAAACTAATAACTCTTCAAGGACAAGGCCCGAAGAGGTGGACAGCTCACTAAACGAGCAAATTCAGTCTAGAAGATAAAATTTAGTTTAGATAAGGTCAAAATAGTCAACTCTCCATGTGTCAAACATGCACACATGGAAGAGCAAAGGTTTGTACACCTCCTACTTGTAAAACTTGTGTAAATACCTTGAATTTTCAAATAATAGAATAAGCACAAATTTACTTATACATCTAAACTTCGACTACGTTAAACAAAGCACCTCAATTATCAAACAAAACGAATTAAATATGTATCAATACACGTGTTTATTCTTTTTCACTTCCAATTTTTGCATTCACTAATTACGTTAGTGATCAATCACACGTAATTGTTTGGTGATCTAATTAGCAACTAAAAATAGCCACTAATCTCTGTGATTAGAAAAGATCATCAACAAATTGGCGCTAGAAGGAGGGTCCGAACCTCCGATTAGGTGTAACTAAGCAAGAACTTCAAGTTTAAAACTTGAAGATTTGAAGAATTTCTTGAAGTTCATTTGAGAAATCAAGCAAGAGTGTTCTTGGTATTTTATACTTGAAGACTTGAACATTTGAAGATTATTCCCAAACACCTTAACTAAAGATGCCTCAATCTCACAAGACGCAATATTCCCAACATTTGACGAGAGATTCACATACAAGGATGTCCCAAGCTGGTCGGCGAGCTGAAGTAGCTCGGCATGAACAAGAGAACCAACCAACAACCAATCAACCGATGTCGTCTGAGCTAGAAGCATTTGCTCGCAATCCTGATGATTTAGCTTACACATTTCCAGTGCTTCAGGCATTACAAAAGCAACGGGGACAACCTGGTCCATCTCATGTTCGAGCAAGGCATAGCCCAACAAGATCTCGTGAGCATGAGAAGGCGAGGGATGAACATCAGAATGAGGCAGATAGTGCCCAGCTTCGAAAGACAAAAGGCAAAGAGAAACAGCTCAACGAGCCAATTAGCCATGGAGAGTCAACCCCTGGTCAAGCAGCGGGAGTTAGACAAGGAACCACATGCCAGAGCGCGCTTAACAGATTAGGTCGCCCTGGCCGGGGAATAACTGAAATTCACCCCAGAGCTGAAGTAGCTCGCTCAGCCCATGCACCAGCTCGCCAGTCAGTCCATGAAAGATTGACTAGGTCAGCTTTTGGTCGCCTGGGTCCAGATGGGGTACCCAACCCCAGAAGGCCAGTCCATGAGGTTGCCCTTCCAAGTGAGGGACTGTAACGAACTGATGGTCGTGCACCAGTGTTTGTCGAACAACCTCCAAGTCAAGGGGGATCATTGGAAGAATTGGTGTCTATGAGAAAGGCAATTGAAAGCATGCATGGTCAGTTAGACCTGCAGAAAGGCTATGGAAATACCACTCTTCCGTCCTCTCCATTATCTTCAGTGATTTTAAAGGCTCCAATTCAGAAGAAGATCCAGTTTCCTGTAAGTATACAATATGAAGGCACATTAGATCCCTGGGTGCATTTGATGAAGTATTCTGACTACATGATATCAATGGGGGCAAGTGATGCTACCCAATGCCGAAACTTTCCTTTGACCCTGGGGGATCGTGTTCATAAATGGTTTTCGGCCTTGCCACCAGCTTCCATTCATTCATTTGCCCAGTTGGGTAAAGAGTTTCTATCTCACTTCTCCACGGCCGGGTCCTACCTATTCCAGATATATCGGTTATCTGACTTGAAACAAGCTGATGATGAGTCAGACCGATCGTATTTGGAAAGGTTCGACAAAGTTTTATTGGAGGGGGAGTCTGTCAGCAAGGACACCAAAATTGTGGCTGTTCTGGCTGGGTTAAAAAGGGGCACTGATCTCTGGAAAGAAGTACATCTCAAATGCCCTAAGACTTACGTAGAATTCTACGATCGAGCGGGAGTCTTTGTCTCAATGCACGAAGCCTTGCAGAAGGATGTTGGGGATAAAGGCGATCAGAAGGACAACACAAAGAAATTCGGTGGTGGTGGGTATCAAGCTCCCAAGAACATGAAAGCATTCAATGAAGGGGCTGAACTGAAGGATAAGCTAAATCAAGTGCTCACCATATCAATCGATGCAGTGTACAATAACGTCCGGTAAAAGGAACTACTTACCCCTCCGAGGAAGATTCGCCAAGACGCTAGCAAGTTAAACCCAAACAAGTATTGTGCCTACCATCAGAGCGTAGGGCACTTTACGAGTAAATGTCGAGACTTGCTAAAGTAGTTATGGCGGTTTTATGAGGAGGGTAAGTTATCTAAATTTTTGAAAAGGCAACTCGGAAAGAGAGGTAGAGAAGATGATTCCAAGGAGGATGATATTGAACAAGCCCCCCGAAGGAATCGTGTTGGGCGACCAGCTCCAGCACCAGCAGGAGGACCGGTTCCCCAAATTCAAATGATGGAACCAGCTGGACCTGTTGGTGGTTGTTCTGATGGGCGACCTCCAATGTCGAATCGGAAGAAGAATGCTGAGCTACGAGCAGTAGCTCATGTACAAGAAATGAGGGTCAACCCTGTTGGAGTTATACGTGAAAGTATGCTTTTACTTTGTATAACTCGTGTATCAAACACTCGTTTTATGAGAATAATTCTTTTATCACATTTGCTTTAGTTATGATTGAATGTTGAATTTCTATTGCAAACCGTTCAATATATAGTACATGTTACATTGTAGTTAATGTGGTGATACCCGATCACGGAAGACAACATTAGCAGTTTACTTGTAACTAAACGTACATTTTCACGACCTAGGTGGAATTGAACAAAACGCCGTGAAAGGTCGATGTGTAAGGCTCAGATTGGTCTGTCTTGACTAAGAGATTGCACTAGCACATTTAGTATGTGTTGAAGAGGTCCTACAGCGAGGATAAATTCTTCTGTTCTGAAAGGTAAAGAATTAGACCTCAGTGGTTGTTGATTTCTTAATCTCCATCACTTAAATAGGACCGTGTGTGCTTAATGGTTACTGCTTTGATTCATGTAGGGTGAGAATCATTGTGACTTCGAACTTTGTGTCTTGGGCAGTGATATTAATCATACGACGGTTGCTAAGATTTAATACGGAGAAACGCGTGCGAGTACGGCTCGTGTGATTAGTCCCCTTGGTGGGCTCAGAAGTTTTATTGTACCAAATCTTGCAAGTGAAGAATTAGTTTCTTCGGTACGAATAATAATGTTGAGTTGTCTTTACTCCAAGGTGAAATATATTAATTAATTTAGAGCTATTCAGAAGCTTAATTAATTAATGGACTTGATAATCTTAAACGCGGGAAATAATAACTGGGAGCCCATATTATCGTAATATGGATTAAGATGGATAGTGCAATATTAATTTATTAGTGGTAATAATTAATATTAATGGACTGAATTATATTGGGGCTCAATATTGAAATTCAGAAGTCCATTAGGAGGTCCAATCTTAATTCTCCTTAAAGGCCCCTCAAGTAGCCCATTAAGTAGCTCAATAATGATAAGGTGATTAAAATAAAAAGAAAATTATATTGCTGATTTTTCCTTATTTTTTCGAAAATTAGATTATTAGGAGAGATTAGATTTGGTTGATTTTCTTGGAAAGATATTATGGAGGATAAGTATTCTTGGAATACAAGATTATCTCATATATTCAAGAAGATCCAAATCTTGGATTCACTCCTATTATTTTCGAAAATTACAAGTTTATGAGAAGGGTGAGATTTTTGTGGAATATTTTATTTTGGAGAAAAGAATATATGAGATATATTCAAGATTTCTTAGAGTCTAAGAAAAGATTTTTTCCAAAGCCCATATATCCTAATATTTTCGGCCACCCTACTCTATAAATAGGGGATGATTATTTCATCCCCAAGTACGTAATTCCATGTGTTGGAAAAATCGAGAAGCATAGATATTTTTCTTTTTCCTTAGTTTATTAAATTACTTGAAAGCATCTCCCACCGGTGATCAAGTGAGGTGAAAAGGGAAATACTTGAGAAGGCTTTGGGTTGATAGAGCGAGATCGTAATTGTCCCGTATATCCAAAGGCCAATTCTACAAGAGGTACGTTTATCGCATATTTACTTGTTTATTCTGTCATAGTTGATATGTGAATTAATTCAACATGCATGATGAAAGTTAGTTGTTGGAATTATTATTTGAATTAATTAGGATTAATTCATGCTAGTAATAATTGTATTTAAATTCGTATTTAAATTTCATCCCGAATAGATTCCGGGCACCCCTATTTTCCCAACAACTGGTATCAGAGCCACGGTTTCGGGCTCTGATCTTTAAATTGGAATTTAAATTGTTAAACATTAAATTGAAATTGGATAGTAGAATTGCTAGATCTTTTTTGCAGGTATCCAATTGTCATGGTTTTAATGTTGTTAATTTCATGCGTGTGAATTAATTGTTTTTTATTCGATTCGTTCGAATTCGTTTTTCTCGTGAGAAAATCCACGAGTAGCTTAGTTGTTTTTATTTTGATTCGATCATTGTAATAGACTAGTCTAGATCAAGTATTTATTTTTTTTGTAAAATAAATTATAACCGGATCGTGACGAAGAAGGAAGAATTAAAAACGGCGTACCCGGACGACGCATACAAGCGTGGCGCGTGTATGGACGTAAAATCATGCAAGGGGTGAAGAAAACAAGGACGAACGGTGAAAAACGGCGCACGACCCGGGCGCGACAGGAGGCCGGCGCCGCGCGCACGCGCGCGCGCGCCTCGGGCGCGGCCTGCGGCGCCTCGGGGCTCTCCGGGCGGCGCCTCGGCGTGCCTCCGTGCAGCGCCTCGGGTGCACTTCAGGGCTGCGCCTCGGCGCGCTTCCTGCAGTGCTTCGGCGCTTTTTGGGCCGGGAGGCGCGCGGGCCCACTTCGTGGGCCGACGCGCGCCGTATCTCGGGCCGTGGAATTTTTCGGTTCGTGTTTTTTTCCGTGTGATTTTAAGCGTCGTCCCGAACCCCAAACGATGTTGTTTTTGAAGAAGTGTTGTTTTTCGAGTGGGAGCACGTCGAGACGAACGTCGGAAAGCAACAAGGATGATTTTTCGCATCAAGACGTGAAGAAATTAAACAGTGACAATTGGATTTGAGTGCTCCAATGTGTTTAATGTTTTACTTCGTGCACCTATTATTATTTGTTAATATGTGTTTGCATGAATATAATTGTCCAAGAAAAACCTTACTTTCGAAAATTACTAAGTATGTTTTTATAATCGCAATTTTATTCCGGATATTAAAATTGGATTATTTTGACCTCCATAGTTTATTTATTTGTGAAGTTCTTTTGGAATACATTTCCCCCTCGGATCGGCCAAAAGAACGGATTTCACATGAATAAATTCCGAAAGGATGATTGTGGATTATTACTAGTGGCGGTATTGACCCTCACCACGAGTGGCTTGCTCAAAGCGAAATAATAATCCTGTATTTAATTATGGTTATTACTTAGGCATATGAAATTGATATTAACTTACTCCCCTCGGAGTCCCTGTCAATTTCTATGTGGTAAAAGTGGGAGCCAACTATTAATTTTGAATTAAGGATTTGTAACTTTTAAGTTCGTGATCCGCTTGAATGTATTTAAATGTATAGACCACCCCTCGTGGCGCATTTAAATTGTTTCGAGATGTTGGCTGATGCATGATTATATTGTTTTAAGGTTTCAATATAATTGATGTGATCGAATTATGTGATAATTTCGTATTTTTCTAGATATTGATATGAATGTATGTTTTATTCTCAGTTCATCATGTCGCAACCTTTTAATCCACTGTTTAGTATACTTAAAGATAACAAACTTGTTGGTGAGAACTATGTTGATTGGAAACGTAACCTTAATATTGTCCTAACCGCTCAACACCACAAGTGGGTACTTACTACTCCTAAGCCCCAAGAGCCTGCCGAAGATGCCACGAAAGCGGACAAGAAAGAGCATAAGAGTTGGTTTGACTCCGATGAGATGGCTAGGTGTACTATTCTGGCTTCAATGTCAGATGTGTTGCAACACCAACACATGGAGACCGCCTCTGAGATAATGCAAAATCTTGAAGCGATGTTTCAACATCATAACCGTACGGCTAGGCAAATCACCATGCGAAAGATGCTTTCGTTGAAAATGGTGGAAGGTACGCCCGTAAGGGATCACGTAATCGAGATGATGGGTTATCTCAACAAGTTGGAAGTACTTGGTGCGCAATTTGACCTCCCTACTAAGGTTGATTTCGTTCTCCATTCTCTGCCAAAGAGCTTTGAGCAGTTTCAGTTGAACTATCAAATGAATGATCGGGCAAATAGTTTGCCCGAGCTCTTGCAAGCTTTGGTATCGGCGGAGACTCTAATGGATCACCAAACCGTTGCTATGGTGGCAAACGGTCCGTCTTCTTCTTCGGGTCCCAAGGGAGGGAAGAAGAGGAAGAGGACGAAAGGCCAGACCCAAGCAAATCCAACCGTTGCGAAACCCAAGGCAAAGGGAGAAGGAGGTGGAAAGAAAGCTGCTAAGGGTAAGTGCTTTAATTGTGGTGAGAAGGGACATTGGAGGGCGACCTGTTCTAAGCCTAAGAAGACGGGAAAGAAAGGTGAGTCTCATGCTTTAGTCGTTGAAACATATGTTGGGGCGTATGCTGCCCACGTTTGGGTAGTGGATACCGGGGCAACTGATCATACTTATTTCACTCTTCAGGGGTTCCAGCTAACCCGGCGACTTAGCAAGAATGAGATAACAATCACTTTGGGGGATGTTACGAGAGTGGCAGCCGAAGCAGTGGGAGTCGTGCACCTATCTTTTGAAGATAGAGTTTTAATTTTAAGAGATGTTTTATACGTTTCGAACTTTAGGAAGAATTTAATTTCGGTTTCTAAGTTGTTTTTTGATGGATATTCAGTTACTTTTAATAAAGTTGTTACTGTTTCTTTTAAGAATGATGTTATCTGTCATGGAACGTTGGTAAACAATCTCTATACGATTAGGTGTGCACACCACTCAAATAATAAATCTAATAACACGTCGATCATTTCGAGTAATAAAAGAAAGCCCTTTCCGGAGATGAACGAAACACTTCTATGGCATCTTAGACTAGGTCATATTAATCTAAAGCGGATAGAGAGATTGGTGAAAGATGGATCCTTGGAATCGCTCCAAGTCGAGCCGTTTCCAACTTGTGAATCCTGTTTAGAGGGTAAGATGACCAAGAGGGCATTTGGAGCCAAGGGGAATAGAGCCACGGAAGTGTTAGAACTCGTTCATACCGATGTGTGTGGTCCAATGACGATCAAAGCGAGAATGGGTTATGAGTATTTCGTTACCTTCATTGACGATTACTCAAGATATGGGTACATTTACCTTATGCGGCATAAGTCCGAAACTCTTGATAAGTTCAAAGAGTTTAAGGCCGAAGCCGAGAAACATAGGGAAAAGAGTATCAAGTTTCTACGATCAGATCGTGGAGGCGAATACCTCAGCGATGAATTCTTGAACTACCTATCGAACGAAGGGATCGTATCCTAGTTGACCGCACCGGGAACCCCTCAACAGAACGGTGTGGCGGAACGAAGGAACCAGGCTCTTTTAGAGATGGTCAGATCCATGATGAGTTATTCGGATTTACCCAAGTCGTTTTGGGGTAACGCCTTGGAAACGGCAGCTTATATTCTAAACTTTGTGCCATCCAAATCGGTTCCTAAAACCCCAATGGAATTGTGGACCGGGTGCAAGCCCAGTCTAAGACATTTGCGGATTTGGGGTTGTCCGGCATACGTGCTAGACAAGAAAGCCGGTAAGTTGGATCCACGTTCGGAATTAAGGTTGTTTATAGGATACCCTGCGGGAACGAAAGGGTGTATGTTCTATAGTCCCAAGGATCAAAAGACCGTGATTAGTACACACTTCAAATTCTTGGAGGAAGACTATATGAACAATCAGAAACCTAAAAGTGAAATTACCTTAGAAGAATTGAGAGGTCAAACCTCAATACCAAGTATACAAGATGATGTACCACACGTCACATCTTCACAATCGGAACCCCGTCGTAGTGGGAGGGTTCCTAGGCAACCCGAGAGATTCATGGGGATAGGAGAATCTTCGGATTTGGTTCCCGGTGTTGAATCAGACCCATGGACGTACGACGAGGCAATCCAAGACAAAGACGCGGAGTCGTGGCAAATGGCAATGGAAGCCGAGATGGGTTCGATGGATCATAATCAAGTGTGGGAGTTGGTCGAGCCACCTAGTGGGGTAGAACCCATTGGATGCAAGTGGGTGTACAAGAGGAAAAGAGGACCGGACGGAAGGGTTGAAACCTTCAAAGCGAGACTTGTGGCCAAAGGGTATACTCAGAAAGAAGGGATCGATTATGAGGAAACCTTTTCGCCTGTAGCTATACTTAAGTCCATCCGTATTCTCTTGTCGATCGCTGCGCACCTAGATTACGATATCTGGCAAATGGATATCAAGACGGCTTTCCTTAACGGAAGTCTTGACGGGATAGATATCTATATGCAACAGCCCAAAGGTTTCATTGAAAAAGGCCAAGAGAATCTTGTATGCAAGCTCAAGAGATCCATTTATGGACTTAAGCAAGCATCGCGTACTTAGAACCAGTGTTTTGATCAAATGATTAAGTCTTATGGGTTTGATCAAAACGAGTTCGAAAGTTGTGTGTATAAGAAGCGTGACGGAACTGCGGTGGTATTCTTAGTATTATACGTAGACGATATTCTGCTCATTGGAAACAATGTGAAGGTATTGTCAGACATAAAGGTATGGCTGTCAAAACAATTTGATATGAAGGACTTAGGGGAAGCCGGTCACATCCTTGGGATCAAGATCACTCGCGATCGCAAGAAGAAGATGTTGGGCTTATCGCAAGCTTCATACATTGACACTGTTTTGAAGCGTTTCGGCATGCAAGATTCCAAGAAAGGTTTTGTACCTTTTAGGCACGGAATCCATCTATCGAAAGAAATGAGCCCTAAGACGCAAGCGGAGATAGATGACATGAAAGGTGTTCTGTACGCTTCGGCCGTAGGAAGCCTTATGTATGCAATGCTGTGTACGAGACCGGATATCTGCTTTGCCGTGGGCATGGTAGCAAGATATCAAAGTAATCCCGGGAAAGACCATTGGACTGCCGTAAAGTGCATCTTGAGGTATCTGAAAAGAACTCGGGAGCGGATGCTGGTTTACCAGTCAGATAGTCTAGTTCCCGTAGGATACACGGACTCGGATTTCCAATCAGACATAGACTCAAGAAAGTCAACCTCGGGTAGTGTGTTTTGCATGGGAGGAGGAGCCATTTCATGGAGAAGCGTTAAGCAGAAATGCATCGCCGATTCGACCATGGAAGCCGAGTATGTAGCTGTTTGTGAAGCAGCGAAAGAGGCAGTTTGGCTCAAGAACTTCTTAGTGGACTTGGACGTTGTTCCGAATTTGCCCGACAAGATAACTGTCTTTTGTGACAATGCCGGAGCAGTTGCAAATTCAAAGGAACCGAGAGCCCACAAGGCCAGCAAACACATAGAAAGAAAATACCATCTTATATGAGAAATCGTTAAGAGAGGAGATATAGCGGTGGCAAAGATAGCGTCGGGTGACAACCTAGCGGATCCATTCACAAAGGGTCTGCCTCAGAGTACATTCGAGAGACATGTGGATGGAATGGGAGTCAAGACTATTGCCAATCTGCTTTAAGTATAAGTGTGAGGAATTATTAGGTTAGTGTAGGTTGACATGAGATGTCACGTAGAGCTACTACACTAAGACATGCGTGATGTATACTAAAAGCAGACTTTAAGTATAAGTGGGAGATTGTTGGAGTTATACGTAAAAGTATGTTTTTACTTTGTATAACTCGTGTATCAAACACTCGTTTTATGAGAATAATTCTTTTATCATATTTGCTTTAGTTATGATTGAATGTTGAATTTCTATTGCAAACCGTTCAATATATAGTACATGTTACATTGTAGTTAATGTGGTGATACCCGATCACGGAAGACAACATTAACAATTTACTTGTAACTAAACGTACATTTTCACGACCTAGGTGGAATTGAACAAACCGCCGTGAAAGGTCGATGTGTAAGGCTCAGATTGGTCTGTCTTGACTAAGAGATTGCACTAGCACATTTAGTATGTGTTGAAGAGGTCCTACAGCGAGGATAAATTCTTCTGTTCTGAAAGGTGAAGAATTAGACCTCAGTGGTTGTTGATTTCTTAATCTCCGTCACTTAAATAGGACCGTGTGTGCTTAATGGTTACTGCTTTGATTCATGTAGGGTGAGAATCATTGTGACTTCGAACTTTGTGTCTTGGGCAGTGATATTAATCATATGACGGTTGCTAAGATTTAATACGGTTGCTAAGATTTAATACGGAGAAACGCGTGCGAGTACGGCTCGTGTGATTAGTCCCCTTGGTGGGCTCAGAAGTTTTATTGTACCAAATCTTGCAAGTGAAGAATTAGTTTCTTCGGTACGAATAATAATGTTGAGCTGTCTTTACTCCAAGGTGAAATATATTAATTAATTTAGAGCTATTCAGAAGCTTAATTAATTAATGGACTTGATAATCTTAAACGCGGGAAATAATAACCGGGAGCCCATATTATCGTAATATGGATTAAGATGGATAGTGAAATATTAATTTATTAGTGGTAATGATTAATATTAATGGGCTGAATTATATTGGGGCTCAATATTGAAATTCAGAAGTCCATTAGGAGGTCCAATCTTAATTCTCCTTAAAGGCCCCTCAAGTAGCCCAATAATGATAAGGTGATTAAAATAAAAAGAAAATTATATTGCTGATTTTTCCTTATTTTTTTGAAAATTAGATTATTAGGAGAGATTAGATTTTGTTGATTTTCTTGGAAAGATATTATGGAGGATAAGTATTTTTGGAATACAAGATTATCTCATATATTCAAGAAGATCCAAATCTTGGATTCACTCCTATTATTTTCGAAAATTTCAAGTTTATGAGGAGGGTGAGATTTTTGTGGAATATTTTATTTTGGAGAAAAGAATATATGAGATATATTCAAGATTTCTTAGAGTATAAGAAAAGATTTTTTCCAAAGCCCATATATCCTAATATTTTCGGCCACCCTACTCTATAAATAGGGGATGATTATTTCATCCCCAAGTACGTAATTCCATGTGTTGGAAAAATCAAGAAGCATAGATATTTTTCTTTTTCCTTAGTTTATTAAATTACTTGAAAGCATCTCCCACCGGTGATCAAGTGAGGTGAAAAGGGAAATACTTGAGAAGGCTTTGGGTTGATAGAGCGAGATCGTAATTGTCCCGTATATCCAAAGGCCAATTCTACAAGAGGTACGTTTATCGCATATTTACTTGTTTATTCCGCCATAGTTGATATGTGAATTAATTCAACATGCATGATGAAAGTTAGTTGTTGGAATTATTATTTGAATTAATTAGGATTAATTCATGCTAGTAATAATTGTATTTAAATTCGTATTTAAATTTCATCCCGAATAGATTCCGGGCACCCCTATTTTCCCAACAAACCCATCAATTCTTCATACAACAGAGTTGACCTTCATGAAAAAAGTTTTGGACGGAATCGTAACTCCCCATAACGATTCCCTCGTAATCTATGACAAGATAATGGGGACTAAAGTACACCGTTTATTGGTGGATACTGGGGCCTATACTAACATCATCTTCAAAAGACGTTGGACCAGCTAGGGGACTACGCAAGTTATATTGAAGATTCCAATCACCGAATTCTAGGTTTCGGAAATGTTGTAACTGTCCCGTTAGGGATAATTAGGTTGTCTGTGCAACTTGTATCAACCAAAGACCCCGAAAAGAATATAACTAGAATGGTGGATTTCCTGGTCGTAGATCAAGAATCAACCTATAACGGGTTCCTGGGCCGACCATTTCTAAATGAATTTAAACCTGCAATTTCAACCTATTACTATTGTGTCAAGTTCCCAACTGTAAGTGGAGCTAGAACGTTAAAGGGGGACCAAAGAAAAGCTCGAGAGTGCCTCCTTCAACTGTGTTCCAATAAAAATCTGGTATCAATGATGGAAGCCTCCACCAGTCATCCTGATAATGAGCCTTCTGTCCTTAATGACATTTTGGGACCACATGACGATCAAATGGAAACTGACGAACAGATCTTGCCTATGGGCGACCAACAGTTTCTCACGAGTGAGCAACCCTGGCCAACAGCAGAACCATCAATGGTATCAATGACCATTGACGGGCTACCTGTGGACATTAGCCTAGAGGGCCCAACCCTGGTGACCAACGTTGATCCTGGCACAACAGACGATTTTGATCCCCGCCTAGGTGTTGAACCAATGGAAATCGTAGACGAGCTAAACTCGGAAGGACCAATCATTGATCAACGGTGGAAAGGATAAAAATGACGAGCAACTCCAGTCGAGGAACTAGAAGCCCTCAAAGTTAACCCTAATCGTGATAATCTTGAACTACATCGGGTCCGAGCTCCCTGAGCCTTATAGGACTCGAATGGCAGAATTCCTCAAAGCCAATCTTGATGTCTTTGCATGGTCGCATGCAGACATGGTGAGGATCGACCCAAAAAATGCTTGTCATAAGTTAAACATTAATCCAGCCCGAAAACCAATCCATCAGAAAAGACGAAAGTATGGCCAGGATAAGTACCAAGCCCTCAATGAAGAAGTAAAGAAGTTATTGGATAACGACTTAATCAAACAGGAATTATGCCCACAATGGGTAGCAAACCCAGTACTGGTGCGAAAGCTGAATGGAACCTAGAGGTTATGCATAGATTTTACAGATCTGAATGCAGCGTGTCCGAAGGATAACTTTCCACTTTCGCATATTGATCAACTGATGGATAGCACAGCTGGGCATACGAAATGTTTACATTTATGGATGCTTTTGCCGGTTACCACCAAATCCCAATGCACCCTGATGATCAAGAAAATATGGTTTTTTATACCAACAAAAACTTACTCTGCTAGAAGAGAATGTCGTTCAGATTGATCAATGCAGGAGCAACCTACCAGAGGCTTGTGAACAAAATGTTTGATGAACACATTGGAGAGACGGTGGAGGTGTATATTGACGATATAGTCGTTAAAAGTACCCAAAAAGAAGACCACCTCCAGCATCTATCCCAAGTGTTCGACATTCTCCGAAAATATAGCATAAAGTTGAACCCGAAGAAAAACAGCTTCGGAGTACATTCGGGGAAATTTCTGGGCCATCTGGTCGGTAAGCGGAGAATCGAAGCTAACCCCGTAAAAGTTAAAGCTATCGTTGATATGGAACCCCCTCATTCCGTTAAAGAAGTACAAAGATTGACAGGATGTCTGACTGCTTTGAACAAATTTATATCACGATCAGGGGACAAGTGTCGTCCATTCTTCGAAGCCATCAAGAAAGGCAACTTTGTATGGATGGGTAATTACCAAAAAGCTTTTGAACAGCTGAAGGACTATTTGGGAGACGTGAAAATTTTATCAAAACCAGGAGAGAAGTTGTGCTTATATCTGGTAGCCTCTGAGGTGGCAATAAGTTCGATTCTGGTACGAGCGGAAGGCAAATTCCATCTACCCATCTACTATGTCAGCCAAGCTCTACATGAAGCTAAGGTGAAATACTCACCCACAGAAAAACTGGCATATGCTCAGGTCATGAGTGTTAGAAAGTTAAAACCATACTTTTTCGATCATCCGGCCGAAATATTAAAAACTTTCCCACTCAGGCATATTCTGCACCGACCTGACACAATCAGCCGCCTGCTGAAATGGTCCATAGAGATTAGCCAGTTTGGAGTGACCTATGCACCTCGAACAGTGATTAAGGTTCAGGCATTAGGCAACTTTATTGTCGAGTTAACCTTTCCACTGAATCCGACGAGAGGGCTAGATCATCCTTGGCATCTTTATGTGGATAGTTCGTCAACAAACATGGCCTTGGGGGCAGGGATAGTCCTTATTAGCCCCGACCGAGAAGTATTCACCTCGGCAGTCAGATTCGAGTTCATAGCAACCAACAATGAGGCCGAATACGAAGATCTCATTGTAGGTCTCCACTTATCACTAGCTGTCGGAGTCAGACGACTCCAAATTTTTGGAAATTCTCAACTTATAGTTAGTCAAGTACGGGGTGAATACGAGGCCAGAGATGAACATATGATTGAATACCAACAAATTGTCACTCACTTGATATTAATGCTAGATCAAGTACATATTCAACAAGTGCCACGAACGAGCAATACATAAGTTGACGCCTTGGCTAGATTAGCCACAAGTGACGGGCAAACATATTTGACGGATATCATCATCACTAGGAAGGCTCAACCTTCAACGATTGACTACAGGGTCAATCAAATAGCCAAACAACCAAAATATGATGATTGGCGAACTCCTATAGCCAAATACTTGAAAGACGGGGAACTATCAAGCAACCCATTTGAAGCTGCAAAAATAACAAAATGAGCAACCAGGTATACCCTGGTGGACGAACAGCTTTACAAAAGAGGTTTTTCAGTCCCGCTACTCAAGTGTTTGTCTAGGGGGCAAGGGAGAGATACTTTAAAAGACATACATTCAGGAGTTTGTGGAAATCATGTTGGGGGCATGTTCTAGCTTACAAAACAGTAAGACAAGGCTATTACTTGCCGACCTTACGAAAAGATGCAATCCAGGTAGCTAGAGCCTGTTACCGATGTCAAATCTTTGCCCCAAGCATCCACACACCCGCTCAAGAGCTCGTTTCGGTTTTCAGTCCTTGGCCATTTACACTATGGGGAATGGATATCATTGGACCTTTCCCACCGGGAAAAGGGAACGTACGATTCCCCGTCGTGGCTGTGGACTATTATACCAAATGGGCAGAGGCAGAAGCCCTAGTCAAGGTCACTCAGGAAAAAATGATCGATTTTATTTGGAAGAACATTGTCTGTCGATTCGGAATTCCTCAAACACTCGTGACAGACAATGATCCTCAGTTTGACGGGAAGAAGCTTCGGGACTTCTGCACTAAATAGGGAATCAGAAAATACTATTCAACCCCCTATCATCCGTAGTCGAATGGTCAGGTAGAAGCCATTAATAAGATAATCAAGCACATTCTCAAATTATGGCTAACAGAAAGTAAAGGGAAGTGGTCTTTAGAACTACCAGATGTGCTATGGGCATACAAAGTTTCTCCCAAGTCTAGCACCGGAGAAATACCCTTTGCATTAGTATTCGGGACTGAAGCGGTTATCCCAGTTGAGGTAAAGGCCAAAACCCTAAGAACAACTAGATTTGAAGAAGGAGCGAACAGCTCTGCCCTATCAGTCGAGCTAGATTTACTCGAAGAAAAAAGAATTACTGCTGAACTAAGAAATGCAACGTATAAGCAGAGGGCAGAGCGTTATTACAATTCTCAAGTCAAAGTAAGAGAATTTGAAGTTGGCGACCTCATTTTGAGGAAAAAGCTCGCCCCACCTCCAGACGTATTTGGACCGACTTGGGAGGGCCCATACAGGGTAACAGACAGGTTACCCAATGGTGCATATGACATTGAAGATCTAGATGGCAACTCGGCCCAATACTCCTGGAATGCAGCCAACTTGAAGAAATATTTCCAATAGGCGAGCTACTTTGCTTATGAGAAGTGGTAGTGATGCTCCTCCCTTGGGCGAGCTACTATGTCGCACGGGCGAGCTAAGGCTGCATATATGCAAGTAAGACCTAAAAACTTGCCTAATTTTTTGAAATTTCTCACCAAGTATTGGTAGCCGAGCAAGTTCAGTTGATCGGGCTGTACTTGACGTCGACCTACCCTTGACGTAGAGCTACTTTTGACCAGTCACTTGTTTGTACTTGTATGGTCTTAATCCTTTATCAAGTCTAGAGTTAGTTTGACAAAGTGTATAGTGGTCGAACTACTTTGACTTGGTTTGTAAATTTCATATTTTGACAGGTTAATGATTGTTTGACAAAATGTATAGAAGTCGAACTGCATTAGCTTATTGTGTAAAAGTTTGTAAATTAGGTCGTTATCCATACTTGTAATTTTTTAACCAAGTTCAATCACAAGTTGTTCGTTCAAAGGAGATTCGAGCTCAAGGCACAAATTCGTTATACAATCAAGCCCATTAAAGGTTGTTCATTTTTAAATGAACATAGCCTAAGGCCAAAGCCCTTATTCCAATTTTTAAAGGCAAAAGTTCTTAAGGAATAAAACCCAACTACATTAAGATTGTTAAGCATAAGTATAAATGCAAGGACAACTAATGTAAGAAGAATAAATTGAGCAAAAGAAGATATTTCATTAATAATAAGGTTACTCGCCCAAAATGATTACATTCTCCTTCAAGGAGCGAACAACTACAAAAAAGAAAAAATAGAGACCTATTTAATCCTATTTTCTAATATCCTTGCCCGACAGGAGGGGGAAGATTGTCAGCCTTAGGATCCTCTAAGGGAGCCCCTGATATGGAAGGATCAATAGGGACATCCTCAGTTAGCTCGGCAATGAGCCCCTCCACGTCTGCCCGCTCTTTTCGAGCCTCCTCGCTCTGCTCGACCGGCTCGGTCTGTTCGTCCTTAGCGACCTCCTCTTCCTCATCCTCAGGAGGACTTGTAATTATAACCCGGGGGTCAATGCAGTCGATCTTGACCCCGTAGTCGGATAGGTCGCCAATCTGCAAAGTTGTCCCAGGTGCAGGAGGGTTAGATTCGACAAAGCTGGTGAACTCTTTGCCGATCTCTTCAACGATGTGAGAGACATTGAACTCGTTAACAGCCCGGATGTACTTAGCATAGGCCAACACAAATCCTATAATCGAGCTCGCCTCCATCTTCGGGATTAGCTCTTCTTGAGTGATGAAATTGGCAAGCTAATTCTCGAGGTCGAAGATTTTGGCGGTTACCACCGAACTTCTCTGCGACCTCTTTCTGCTTTTGCATACGGGCGAGCTCGGCACGAAGTAGCTTGTTCTCGGCCATCTTGACCTTGAGCTCTTCCGAGACTTTGACATGGAGGTCGAGAGCGCGTTGCTCGCTCGTTTGGTGGGTCTTCACCTTATCTTCGAGATTGGTCACCATCTTCTTGGCCTCCGCCTTGGCCTCGTCCCTTTCCTTAGTAATACGACTAATGGTTGCCACATGCTGACGGGCATCTCTTTCCAGATCTTCGACCTGATCGACCAGTTTCTGCATGGTGACCAGAGTGTTGCCCGCCTCAATAATGCATAGACAACCATTGTCACGAGGCGCCTGGGTTTTGACGATTTCGTGCAGATCCTTGCTCCAGGAACAAGCAACGGACTCAGAGGCGCGTCGACAAAGAAGTCCGGAATTTCACGGAAGTTGGCGGGCACCTTCGAGCAATAGTACTAGTGCACTACATTTGATCGCCCAGGGTATTGATCAAGCTCGCAACTATAAAGAAACACCAGAGTTGTTAAAAAAAGGAAGTTAAGAGCAAGTAAGAAACTCACGCATCATGGCAACCTTTATCCCAGCCGAGATAAGTCGCATCATGTGGATGGTCAACAACACGTCCTTCGGGAGAAGCAGTGACAAAATGCTGCTCAGGATGTCGCTACATAGAGGGAGTTCGCCCACCTTCGGGCTCGATTGAGTGGGCAGCGGCAGCTCCACTCCCTTGGGCTATTGTGATAATGTCCTTTCATTCGCGAATACTCAATTAAGTCTTGAACATGATGACGTGTCTATTCAAATAACTTAATCATATTATCTCTAATTACTAATTGATCACTTATGCCACACTTGACCACAACGTCCAAGTTGACGTGCATCGGCCGATGACTTAGATCCAATTATGATGAGAAACAAGTATTCTCTCTAAATCTATATTGAGGAATGAATCTTATTCTTAGTTCAACTACCACGCACATGCATTTCGTGATGAACTCAATTCAAGTCATATCTACCCATGAAAGTTTGCAAACATCGATCATGGTCAAAGTTCATCACTACACACATGTCGTGCGTATTGACCTCAAGTCAAATGAGTATCACACCACTCCCACTAACCGAGACACCCGTAGACACATATTGTGGAATTACATCAAACGATTTCTTGGATGGGTATATCAATACCCTCTAAGGCATATGTGCATCCATCATGAGATGTCTACTATCTCGTAGTAAGTGAGATCTTACTACACTCTCTAAGAGTATGATGCAGATCGCACAACAATCTCAATTGTATCATCAATATCCCATTCTTGATGATCCTTGATCGGGGCTATTTGAGAATCATACTTAAGTCATCCGAGTTCTCACAATGTTAGTTGCAACAATGACTCATGGGAACACAGGTAAGAATAAATGCAAACAACCAAACATAATATTCAAACAAGTGTATTGTCATACATTTAATATTAAATAAACAACAAAATTAAAACCAAAATTAAAATTATCTTAGTATTATGTCCTTACAATAGGATTTTCTTTAGGACATTAACACTAACAAAAGCAAATTTGGGAAGAGGAGAATATTAGTTTTGGAGGATAGAAGTTGTTTTCACTAAATAGATGAGTTGAAGAGTATGAAGGGTATAAGTTGTATCACTAAAATGTATGAGATATTTTTACTAAAAGATATGACACTCCACTAAAATATAGTGTAAACTAATTTCACTATAAACAAGTTTCACATTATACATACCCTTATTTATAAGAACTAATAATATTGTTTTTAAAAATATTTAGATTAATATTTTGTTAATACCATTCCCCTGTCTCTTAAATCTATTCTCACTGGAATGAACACGATTATAAGGAAAAAAAATTATAAAGTAAGAATATTGTGGGAGTAGTGTGGAGTCCATTTATAAATAAAGTTATTATTTGTGAGTGTGATGATTAAACCATATTTTTTTTAAAAGAGTTTTGAATAGATTTGGAGGACGGACTAAAAAAATAAATGTGAATAGATTTGAGAGACGGATGAAGTATTATTTATAAGGACAAATTTTAATATTGTTTATAAGCAAAATTATAAGATTTATTCTATTATTTATAAGGAATAATTTTATTATTTATAATATACATGTTGAATGTTTTGATGTAATTATACTAACTAAATCACTTTTAATTTAATAAAATTAGTTACTTCAAAATTGATATATTATAGTTTTAATCTATAATTCAATTTCTTTTATTTTTCTATCACAAAAAGTTATATGAGACCGTCTAATATATAAAACATGATTCTTTTGTGTGTTTTAATAATATCTTAAAACTTGAGTATTATTGAAACTTAAAAAAGTATTACCAGATATTTAGAAGTATGCTCTTTCCTAAGTCTTAAATTCAAAATTTAAAAGGTGCGATCAATTTTTATTCGACAAGTACATACATAATTTTGTGAGTATGTTTTATATGAAAATGCTTTCTGATAAGTTTATTATGAATTTTTTTCAAAATATTGAATATTTGATGAGAAGTATCAAAAAGTTAATCACAGTATCACTAATATGGGTGAGAGAAAATTTACAACAATTACAATAAAGTGTAGTTCTAGTGTGCACTTGAGTGCATGGTATGCACTTGGATTTTGAAAAAAAAAATTCAAGCATAAATCAGCAATACCCCAAAAAGTAATCAGCAATACCCCTAGAAGATATCAGTAATACCCCAACGGTAAAAAAAACACACAATTCGGTGTGTTTGTGTGTATTTTGAAAAAATCAAAATTAAAGTCAAAATATCCAACCTAGAATTTGTCTACAATATAATATCACTAATCTAAATTAATGAACACTTAATGTATTTTTGATATTTCTAATAAAATATTTGATACTTTAAAATTGTTTTATGATAAATTTATTATATATTATTTTTATATAATTGTTTTCCTAATTTTGTTTTGCGTTTAATTGTGGCAGATGCAGATCTAATCGCACAAACTTATCTTAACCGAATAACTTCATGATTGAAAACGTTTCCGTTTTGTCTGGTTGGCTTTTTTCCAAAACTAAACTCAATTGATCTCCTTATATTTTTTATTTATATTTAAAATATATAGTATTAAATTATTAGTGTTTATTTTATAATGTAATTATAATCGTTATAGCTAAGTTCTAAATTCTAATGAGTCCTATGCTCAAAATCGCAAATGTTAATTTTTTACTTTTCACTTATTCTAAACTCTAAGATAAGGATATTATACTTTTCTATTAACTAAAAAAATCTCTAATATATGTGAGATGAAAATGTTAGTTGATAGTTTAAATGCAAAACTTATCAGTTATCAATATAATAATTACAAGATAAGGTTAAATGTCAAAGTATTAAATGGTGGTTCTATTTAAATCAAATTAAAAGAATTAGTGCATAGATTATGAATATATATAAATTTATGTAATAAGCTTTTAAAGCTATTTTTGTTATCATACATATATAATAGCACTAGGATTTCCATTTTTAGTTTTGGAGGGAGAATCTTTTGGCCCTTAATCATATTTTCTTGGATTGATCTTAACCGTTCATTTTATTTTCATAATAATTATGGTAGATCATATTATTATTTAATCCTGATTGCTACTAATTTGGAACCGTTATAATTATTTATGGTCTATTTATACTCTTGAATCATGAACTTCACAAAATAGTATAGAGTGGTTTATCTTTCTTATGTATTAGACAAAATAGTCATTGAATTTGCATTTGTTATTCTTTAGATTTTTTTGTCGAAAGAATGTATATATTTTATTGAATTTGTAATTGTTGAGGATATTCGTTGTAGATTTCTAGACTACTATCAGAGAACGAATCTTCTGAATTTTGAAGAATTACTCGAAGATTTAAAGACATTCATGGGAGATTTTAAGAGCTAAGGTTCCCAGAAAAAGTTTGATATACGTGAATCTTTGTCTTCTATTTATACTATTGGATAGTCAATTTCTTAACTATTGTATAAAAATTGGCAAAAGGTATAGATTTGTCGTTCTTATATATTAGACAAAAAAAAATCACTAAATCTGTATTCGTTTATTTGTAGTAATTTTTTATAAATAAAAATGTGTAAATTTCATTGAATATGTAATTGTTATAAATATCTTGAAGATATATTTGTCAATTTTTTAAAAATACAATTATCGGATATTTTTCTATTACACAAGATACTCATTTAATAGCTAACTATCACACTTTGCAAGTATTCTATTGTTTTTGTTGTTTTTCAGATTTTTTGAATTTTATCTTCATATTTATTTATTAGTTGTAGAATTCATCAAAGATTTAAAAAAGATATTAGAGATATTCATTCTAAATCTGTATTCGTTTATTTGTAGTAATTTTTTATAAATAAAAATGTGTAAATTTCATTGAATATGTAATTGTTATAAATATCTTGAAGATATATTTGTCAATTTTTTTAAAATACAATTATTAGATATTTTTCTATTACACAAGATACTCATTTAATAGCTAACTATCACACTTTGTAAGTATTCTATTGTTTTTGTTGTTTTTCAGATTTTCTGAATTTTATCTTCATATTTATTTATTAATTGTAGAATTCATCAAAGATTTAAAAAAGATATTAGATATATTCATTCTATTCAAATATTTAAGATTTTTATGAATAAATATTCTTCTCATTTGTGTACCTGAGATTCACGTTTGAATATTATTTTAACATAATTGCATGATTTATGCAAATATAGTCACCGTAATAAAGAGATGTAATAATTACAATAGAATTACTTAAAACACATTGTAATCCTAATACATGTTTATCTTCCAAAATTTTCATTTTGATTTGAATATATATACTATTTTTCTATTGCCTTTACATGATTAATTAATTTATAGTGTTAGTGGTAGTATATATTAACAAGTTAACTTTATAGAGTATACGTCAATGAATAGTACTATTGAATAATACATTTTGTATTGTCTAATTTTAAATGAAGAGAATTATTTAATATAATATATATATATATATATATATAAAAGATTATAAGAGATAAATTTGTATTTTTTATTTGTAAATTATCCGTCTGTGGAACACTTTTTCATTAACATATTTGAATTAAAACTTCTTTGTTTGAGTTTTTAATTTTTGAATTCCCCCAAACCATTTATTAGGATATTAATTTTATAATTAATATGTAATAATTTTAATCTCCGGATTACAGTGTAATTATTGGATATCGGATCATTTTATATTATTCTTTTATGATTATCCAACTTCATTCATGAATATTTTTTTTTTTTTACAAGTTAATAATATTTTTGAGTTACATTTCATTTTATTACCTATTTTACTAATTTATTAACTTAACAATATAAATTTTAATGGAATGTTTGATTATCAAATGGTATTTATAGGAATTAAATCCTAAACTCTAATGATATGGAAAGTGTGATTATTAGAATCTGCATTATAGGAATAAAAAATTGCATCTATTTAATTTTACTCATAGAATTTTTATCCTTTAATTAGAACATTAAAACTTAATTGTATTGCTATATTTATTTTAATAAGTCAACTAAATAACATAATCATGTTAATTTTCATTGATCTCTACACATTAAAATATTCTAATATGGCATTTCAAATTTTTGTTATTTTAATAACAACAAATTATATAATAATTACAATATAAAAATTTATATAAAAGTGGTTTTTAGATCATCAATATAAATTTATTTAAGTGGTTTTATTTTAAGACACATAAATTTTCGCAATATACAACGACTAATTGATATTCATGGTAACTATTATTGTGCACAATAATTTATCAATATCTTATGATGAAAGAACTAATATTTTTGTGAAAATAACTAATTTCACCTTTATTGAAAACAACTAATACCCTTCGGAGCTAATAACTTTAGTGCAATTCATTGATACCTTTAACATAATTTACTAATACACTTCAAATAAATTTCACTGTGAATTTCGTTCTCTTAATACCTTCTCAATATAAAAAATATATATCATATATCACAAATTCTAGCGTTCACTTAAATGTGTACTTGAATTATAAATTTAATTTTGACTTCAATCTTTATGTGAGTATGTATAAAGTGATATTAGTTCATATATGAATCATTGAAGGGTATTAATTATTTTTACTAAACAATAATTAGTTATTTTAACTGAAGAGTATTAGTTTGTTTTCACTGAACAACTAATACTCTTTAGTGAAAAAAACTAATATATTTCAGTGAAAACAACTAATACCCTTAAATGATTCATGTATGAACCATTTTCACACTATACTTTGTCATTTGATTATTTTTTTGAAACACACACTAACGCACTACACTGTGTGTGTCTGTTTTTTTTTTTCAATTGGAGTATTACTGATTACTTCATGAGGTAATACTAATTAATTCTTGGGGTATTGCTTATTTCTATTTGATTTTTTTTTTTTTTTTTTGAAAATTCAAGTGCATACAATACACTCAAGTGTACACTAAATTACTCATCATATGTAAATTTAAAATTTTTAATTAGATTAAATATGAAATTGTTAATAGATAAATTTATTATTTGGTGTAACTCTACACCCACAGTTTTTATTAAGTTCACCCGCCTTATTTTATATATTTACTAAATATACCCACTATAAAATTAATTTTTTATCCAAATGATAATACTTATAAATATTAATATTAATGTGATAGTCTTTTTTTTTAAATTTGTATAATATTATGTTTTGGCAAAATATAGAGTGTATGAACCATTTTAGGATCTTAATTATTTTTAATTATAGGGTATTAGTTGTTTACACCGAAAAGTATTACTTCTGGAGGGTATTAGTTATTTTCATTGAAGGGTAAGAATAAATGGTACGAAGAGTATTAATATTTAACTAAAGGGTAGTAGCTGATTGCACTAAAGATTATTAATTTGTTACACTAAAAAAATATTGTAAAGTGATTCATGTATGAAACAATTTCACTTTATACATACTCTTATGTTTTTTATAATTTTTTATTTGATAGTGAGAAAAAAAAATTCTAAGCGACCATATACAAATATTTTAAGTTTTCATCCAAAATATTAACTGACCATGTGTAAACAATTTAAGTTTAAAATTTGATTATATTTATGAAGAAAGACTGGTCTTTTACACGGATCATCGATAATTCGTCTCACCAAAGCTTGATTTAAATTTATTATAATTGTTGTATTGCATAAAAATGATTAAATTCATTTTACTAAAGAAGTATAATGGTATTCATGTCGGAGCAAGAATGATTTTCGTAAAGATAACTTGGGGTGACAGGAAAATTAGGACTTTCAAACTCTGGGCATACATTTTAAGGACAATAACTTTAAAAAAAATCGAGATTCGAGGCTAAATATGCTTTAATCAACGCAAATCTATAATCATAAATATATAATAGCAAAATAATTTCCGAAAATAGTTTTGGAGGGAGAGTTTTAGAGTCGTTGATCATATTTTCATCATTCGATCATGATCATCCAAATTGTTTAGTCTTCACATGTATTTAGCCCTTGATCTGCTTAATTTTAGGAACAGTTACATTTTTTTGTACCTATATATATTATATTATTCTCATTCACTTTGATGCATTGTGTAGCTTAGAAAAATTAAGTGAAGTTTTTTAGTTCTTTGTAATCTTCAGAATTTTGTATTATTTATAAATTTCTTGTGTGTTTCTTATACACATTAACGTATCATAAACAAGTATTTTTTTTCCCTATAAATTAGATGTTCCTCTTTGTAAGTATGTAAACTTAGTTTTGTTATTTTATGCAGATTTAGAGAAATTCTACTTTGATTTGAAGACATTAAGTGGTGATTTGACCGAAGAAGCTTCTTCCATGATATCAAGACGATCATCAAAAAATTCTTTCCAATTATTTGCAGATTTGAAGATATTCGTCATTGATTTGAAGTGATGAAGCAATTATTTAATCGAAGAATAATCGTTTTTGATATGAAGACATTCATAAATAAATAAAATCATTTTGACGTATCTTATATTTTTTAAATATTGATTCATATATATCTTTGTATACCAAGAGAAATTTGAGAATTATTTTATAGAATTATCTATGTAATGTATTGTATCAATATGAGTTAATTTTTTTTGTGATAATAGTAAAATATTATGCATCTTATTTTTATTTGTGTTTGTCTCCCGAGATTATATGAGTTTTTTTAGTGAAAGTCATTCTATAAATTCACAAGATTACCTGAGCAAGTTTGTAGATCATATTCATGTTTTAACGTGTTCACCAATTCTGTAAAAAAAAAAAATATCAGCAATTTTCCAAGATTTTAGGAACTATTTTTGAAATGTATATTCAATATAATATATATATATATATATATATGTATATCGTTTTACGGTTTCTATGTTTTGAATTGTCTCCCATAATTGTAGGATATAATTTTATAAAAATATTTTTTAAATATATATATTCAATAAATGTTACTCATATTGAATGAATATTTGTAATTTCAAAGCATTATACCCTATTTTAAACGGTATAGTTATAAAACTTGGTCAACTTTCGTAAATTAATTTAAGTATATGGAATGATTGTTTAACAATTCCTCTTGGGTTCATGAGTTATTTCGTAAAAATTAATTCGATTCATACATGTTTATCATTAAGGATGGAAATTATTATCATTAAGTGTTTCTAGCACTAGATTAGTGCATGAATTGACGCAACTTGCCTCTTTTATTGATTTCTTTAAATTTGAAATTAATGTAGTTCCTTTAATTTTGCAATATAAAAATATTGATTGATTTTGTAGTAATTTATGCCGGTATACTTAAAAAATGTCATTTTAAGTCTCTTACTACAAAACAATTCAATTTGATTTGATTAATGACTTTTTTTAAATATTATTATTCTCTTAATTAATTAAATTTTAATTTTAAAAAATATTGTGATTAGAGCTTTAAAAGTTAGGTGAATTAGAAAATTAAAAAGTACATTTATAATAGACCAAGATAATTTCATAGAAAAAAAAAAGAATAGTTGAGGTTACTTGACTGGCCATTAATTCGGTTGAATTAGTTGATTTAATAAAAGAATAAAGAATGAACATACAACACATATATTGAAATATTTTCTCTTAATGGAAAAATTGCACTTTTGATACCAAAAGAATGGGTGCAAAACACTTTTGATACCTACATGCAAAAGTGGTCTTTTTTTTTTTTTTTTTTTTTTGCAGTTTTAGTCCCATCCATTAAATTTTAGGACCAGAACTAAAAAAATATGGGGCTAAAAGTATCTAAAAAGGGACCATTTTGAAATGGACGCATTCTCTTGAGACAAAAGATGCAACTAACCCTTCTCTTAATTAAAATAATGGAAGGAATCTAAATTAAACAATTACTTGACCAAAATACAATCAAACAAATTTCATAGTTATCAAATTAACAATAGTTTTATGCTTATCAGAACATTTCATTCTCTAATGTTTCATATAAAATATTGTAATCAATATTTTCAATTTTAATGTTATTTTTCATATTTTCAATATTTTTCATTCACCATAATTTAGTTTATTTAATGATACATTTACTATTTTAGCAAATCAAATTATGTCGATGTAGTATTATAAACTTTCACAATTTTCTTTTATTAACTTTAATGTCAAAACCCCTTATTTTCATCATTTTCATTAAGATGTGTCTCATTTTAATTGGATTTACGTAAACTGTATTTTTAAATATCCATATTTAGTATACAAAGTGTAATTGTTTAATATATATAGTATCATTATTTAAAAATATTTAACTTTATTTGTTTTTCTTATCAAAATCATTGAACAACGATATGTTGTTTATTAAATAGTATTACTCTGTATTGTAAATATTTACAATTCATAAACTAAATAGTGATACTATAAAAGGAAAGTTTACGTGAAATTATATTCATACAATTTTTTTTTGTTTTCTCTCATGGAATAGGGGATATTCATATACTTAAGAGTTTATAAATTGAATATTCGTGGTATGATGATTTCAATCAAATTTAAGTGTTATAAGCTGTAAAAAGTGATAAAATTATTTTTTAAAAGTATAATGATATTGATGTCAAAACAATAATTATTTTCATTGTTTTTGTACCCAGGTTAAGTACTTTATATTGATATTTTTAATTAAGTTTCTTTTATTGATTCTCTTATTTATATTGCTAAATTTTAATGATGATATAATATTTTGTTATTATATCTATGATCACAATTTTATGTGGATGTTAAGGTTTATAAACTATACAATGTCGGGTTATTAAATTAGTTTGCAAATAATTATTATTATCAGAGGTACTTAATTACTTTTGTTATATCTGTCTTAAATTATTTTATACTATTTAATATTGTTTATGTGTTTGATATCATTATTCATATAAAATTGCTTTTCTTAAAGTTTAAAAATAACATTAACTTTAAATAAACAAGTTTTTTTCTTTATTTTTTTTATTAAAAATAAAAAAGATTAACAATACTAAATCAAATCAAGTATGAAATTTTTTCTTATTAAACATTGTTATAGGGCATTACTTTGGTCCTCGGATTAGTCGATCCATGGACTATATACCCAATTATAAAATATTATATAGCACAACTATCTACACTCACTATTTTACTAAAGTCACCCACCTTATTTATAATTGTACTAAATATGACCATTTCAAAATTATAATTTTACCCATCGCATAACACTTATGCACAATCCCTAAAGAAATGGTCACCCATTAATTTTATTAAATTTCAATACAACCACTAAATACACACACTCTCCCACCTCTTAAGTTCATGATGTTCAGGATTATAATAAAAAACCACATTCGTTGATTGAGCTGCAATTCAATATAATTTTTTTATTTCCGACCTGTAACAGATGATATTGCTGACTAAATTAGTGTCCTTTGTCATGTTGGATGTCATATCGAATGAAATGTCTTAAAATATTCCATGTCATAAAATATAAAAGAAAAAAAATGAAAATTTGTGAATCATTTTAAAAATCTATAAATTTAATTAAAATAAAAAATTCAAACCCACCTGAATGAATCTTCTTGCCCAAGCCCAAATATGAAAGATCTTCTTCCCAAGTTTCACTTTTTTGAAATATGCCCTGATTTGAAGAATGATGTATAACCCTATATTGAAATACTCTTCAAGACCTCTAACTCTACAAAGCAGTGATGCAAAAAATGGACTAGAGCACTAGGCGGCCTCCTCCTGATCCAATTTCTGCAAAATTGATAAATCTAGGCATTTTCGGACCTAGGCGTACCTAGGTGGCTCTAAGCGGCCCTAGACGGGTTCTAAGAAGCCCTATTATATATGTAAAAGATAAAAAAATTACCAAAATAATAGAAATTTCTAGGCGCCGCTTAGGCTGCTAGAAAATACCGATTATCGATTTCCGACTTTTGCAACCTTGCTACAAAGAGAACGTGCGATCTACAACTCAATTTTTTTATATCAAATTTATTGTACGGAGTAGACATTAATGACTACTGTGGCAAAACGAAGCTAAAGAAGATGATTATGGAAGTGGTACTAGACGGAGAGACGATGAAGCACAAAATTCCTGCCTTAAATGGATTTGGTGCCAAACCCAACTTGCATAACTCAATTTTGGGAATTCGTTGAATTCAATTTTGTGGTTTTTTTTATTTTTGGTATTTTTAGACTTCAGGTTATGAAGAATTATAGTGAAGATGTGGGGGAGGGGTGGGAGTGAGGCGGCGATAACAAGAAGGTGGGTGGGTTGCAGGGGACACTAGCGGGAGCTTGAAATATGAAGATAAAATGTCTTTATAATTTTATTCATTTTTTTAAATTTAATTTTAAAAATATTAAGAATAAAAGATGTATAATATGATGTGGAAACTGAAGAAAAAATAATTAAATGTGCATATATTGCCAACATGACAAGAATTCATGTGCGAGACACGTTATTAGTTGTCGGTCGGAGGCGAAAACGTGTTTGGAATTGTAACTTGATCAATGGTGGAGATTTTTTTTAATAATTCAAAAACTCGTGATTAAATTGATATTCAACCTAAACTTTTTGAATTAATATAGAATTAGCACTTAATTTTATTATTATGTAACTATATTAAAAATAAAAATATTTTTTATTGAAAATATTATTTCTTTTATTCGCATTATTTATAGTTATTTGCTAAATATACCCACTTTAAAATTGTGTAGTTTTCTTATTGAAACTGCAAATTTAATATGTTTTTCATCTTTTCTAAAACATACCAGTGTTGGGAAAATTTATTTTGAGGAAGAATTGAGTTTTACTATACTGAAATATTTAAGAACTGAAGATTTAGGTAAAAAAATTGTGTGAGACGGTCGCACAATTAGATAGTTCACAAACCAGTACAACCTATGCTTTATTTCAACGTTAGACCGTCTCACGTAAGATCTATAAAAGATTTATTCCCAAGTTATAATGGATCCCACTTAATTGGTGAAACAGGTTGTCACATGCTTCGCCTCAATAAAGTACGTATAATATAAATATGTTAAAAATGTTGAATTGCGTAGTGATGATAAAATTATTTAAAAATAGTATAATGTTATTCATGTTAGAGCAATAATGATTTTTGGTATTTGTGTACAAGATTGGGTATTTGATATTAACCTTATTAACTAAATTCATATTTTTGATATTTTTATTCGCACTACTAACTTTTAAAGATGATATAATATTTTGGTATTGTATTAGTTTTAGTTTATGCAGATTTTAAGGTTTGGGTTCACTATCGGCTTACAGAGATTTGAGTTTGGTGATTTTATTAAATGTTTGTAGTTCTTATTTATGTTATGTTTGTCTTAAATCATTTGCTATTTAATTTTATTTTTGTGTATACTTATGTAATTAATAAAAAATTGAGTACTGAAATATTTTAAAATAATATTGACTATATTATGTAACTATTTTATAAATAAACGAAATCCAATTAAATATAAAAATGTCTATAAATAAGTATGTTATAGGGCGAAATTTTTATACCCTGAATTATTTGGTTCTTGGGTAGTATACCAATTCACCAAAAATGAATAGGGTAGACCTGTCTACACTTTTGATTTTACTAAGTACACCCAATTTATTTCATATTTTTTCTTAAATATACTCAATTTAAGATATTAATTTTAGTCAACATATAATATTTGCACCTACATATCTAAAAAATTCTCACCCACTAATATCATTTAATTTCAGTACAACCACCGAACATACATAATCCCGTATCTGTAATCCAGCAAAATGTGATTAATGTATTTGTACAAAAGTATCTATTGCGTATTAAGATTTAATATTTGTTGTGAAATAAACCAAAATCAAAGAGCTTTATGTGGAGTGTGAAAATGTTGAATTTAAACGTTGTTTGACGAGATATATATTTTTCTTTGGGTTCATATTATTTTTAATTTCTTACCATATGTAATTTTAATTTTAATATGTTTTTCTTCCTTTTGTTTTAATAGCATATACTTGTGTTGATAAAAAAACTTTTTTGATAAATAATTTGGTTTTATTATATGAAGTATGTCATAATTGAAAAGCTTACTGAAATAAAAATATTGTCATAATGGATTTAATCAATTGGGGATGGAAGTATTAGTTCAAGAACTGATTATGATTATGATATAATAATCTCCGATGATATTCTGTCAAGTGATGGTAATGATATTGCAGCAATTGTAGATTATATTTATCCACATTTCAAATCTCGGATGTTTGATCATGAATTTTTACAAGACAGAGATATTCTTGCACTGACACTTGATGTCTTTAGATGTATAAATAAATACATGGTTCGATTTAATCAAAAAGTGTCATGTAAGTAATTACCATTTGTAGGACTGGTTTAAATTTTGATGTTCTTGCTGATGTGCATACATCTGATTCTCTTAATACATTAAACTTTTTTTATGTGCCAAATCATGAACTTAATCTTAAAGTTGGAGAATCAGTCATACTGTTGAGAAATATAGACCATTCAAATGGATTGTGTAATAGAACCAGGTAAGTGCATAGTTTGTGTGTGTGTGTGTGTGTATATATATATATATATATATATATATATATATATATTTATACATATTTTTGTAGTTTTTTGTATAGTAATTTTTTTATAAATTAAAATTTAATAATTTTTTTAAATATAAAGTGATTGAGAGGAAAGTTATTGCTGGTAGTAGTGTTGGTGAACTAACACGGATACCTAGATTGTCACTGACTCCTTCTGACCCGAGACTAGCATTCATTTTTAATAGTTTCCAATTATTATTTCTTAAGGTCAATCATTTTCTATATTGGAGTCTTTCTCAAGAATCCTTTATATAGTCATGGTCATTTTTATGTTACAGTCTCAAGGATTACCAATCAAATTTGGTTGAAGATAATGTTGTGTCATAATGATTTTCATGAATGTAATACTTCAAAAAATGTAGTATGTCAAGAAGTATTTAGAAATATTTTATATTTTACAAACTAATAATTTTGTTTTTTTTCTTTTGTTATATATTTTGATTTTTTTTTAAAGAGCAAATATTGAAATTTAATTTTTAGGTAATTATTTTTTATTCATTTATCATATAACTTAGTTTGTACATGGTTGTTAATAATTTTCTGGTAATTTATTTTATAATTGTTTAGGTTTTATAAATATATATATATATATATATATATATATATATATATATATATATATTAATGTGTTGTTTATAATTATATAATATTTATATATGAGTATGTATAGAGTGAAATTGGTTTATACATGAATCATTGAAAGATATTAGTTGTTTTTATGAACTAAGCCCTTCAATGAAAACAACTAAACCCTTCAATGAAAACAACTAATACTCTTTAGTGAAATGTTATAGCCTAAATGGTGTTTTGCGATATAAATTATACAGATATATATATATATATAATCATATATACATATATTGTTTAAATAACATTTTGCCATTAATGTATTTATGCTAATAACTATTTTATAAAAGATATGTAACTGTGATGTAATATTTAAATTATAAAAGAGACATATACTAATATATTACGTTTTTATCCAATTATTATCCCTGTTTAAGAATAAAATGTGAGGAATGTTAAATGTTTAAATAAGATGATATTTTATTGCAAAGTTATTGAGTGAATATATAAGGAAAAAAATTAGAGAAATATATTGATTTAGTTGTAGAAAGAGTATAATGTATATATATAATTCTTTTGGAGAATCTTTCCAAAGAATTTTTTAATGTTATAAATAATGTATTTTTGAATATATATTTAACTAAAAAGGAATGGAGAGAATACTATATTGTGTTTAAAAAATTACAATTGTACAAATTTGTATTATATTTACACTTTATATGTGAGAAATTATTTGAATTAAAATATGTTAAAAATAAAAAAATTAATTTAGTATTTAATAACTAATGTATATGTCATAATAAAAAAAATATTACCATATTACAATTACGTTTAATAAAAGAAAGTTCATATACAAATTTTCTTCAAAGAACAAGTGAAACAAATAAATAACAGATATGAGACAAAGTATAGAGTGAAAATGATTCTTCCATGGATCATTGAAGTATATTAGTTTTTCTCTTTAAAGAGTATTAGTCGTTTTCATTGAAGAGCCTTAATTTATTTTTAATAAACAACTAATACTCTTCAATAAAAACAACTAATTCCCTTCAATAAAAACAACTAATTCCCTTCAGTGAAAACAACTAATATCATTCAACATGAACCAATTTCACTCTATAAATACTCTAGATATTAGGGTTAAAATATAGAACACTTGTAAATCATTATATTAAAATGTTAGTGATTAACACGACCGTCGTGCAAATCACGGATGTGCTTGATAATACATGGATGAGGAGCACCACAATGGGTGGGGGTCCTACATGAATTTCTACTCCTAAAGATAGACGTGATTGGGAGAGTGATGATGCGGCAGTGAAGGATTTTTGGATGAGCAACAGTCCTCATCAGGAAGCACTGTTGAAGGGAGGAAAAGATTAATACTTCTTAATGAAAATAACTAATACTCTTTCATGGTTCATGTATGAATTATTTTTACTTTATACTTTGTCTTTTATCAAATAATGCATACTTTTTATGCAATTTATTTTATTTTTCTCATTTAGAATCAATCATCTTAGTTGTGTATATAATTAATTAAATTTAATACTTAATTTGTGAGTATGCTCTATTATGTACCAACGGCATACTATGCACTTGAACTTTAAACCCAAGTTTAAATCCAATACAGATGTTAAAAGTAATAATTACTTTATTAAAAAAAAGTAAATTGTCCAAACATTTGTAGATTATTTTAAAAAATTAAAAGAACGTGTTTTGATGTTAAAATAATTTATTTCACACACACACACTTATAAACATATAACAAAATGTTATAATGTGAATGAATTTCTATAATTTTTCTTATAGCATAAGATAGGTTTAAAACAATGAAAATATTTTATCAGTATAATTTAATATAGTTAATTATTATATATAGTAAAACATTGAAAATAATTTATGATAGTGAATTATTGTCAAATAAATCATAAATATATAATAGCAACTATTTTTCCTAAAATAGTTTTGGAGGGAGAGTTTTTGGACCATTGATCAATTTTTTCATCTTTGATCATAACCTTTCATCTCTCTTTTAACTAATTATGGTAAGATTGAGTATTAACTATCATTTAATTAACCATTTTATCCTACTTTGCATTATGATCGTTTATTTCTTGTGATGAATTTTTGACCTTTGGATTAAATGCATAAATCAAGGATCAATTTATTTTTGTAGGCTATATATATGACCATTTCAGTGATCATTTTCATTGTCTCAAATCTCTATTTTCTGTTTGATAGGTATTTCGAAATAGTTTTTTTTCCTTCAAATTTTATAGTCAAAAGAGATTTAGAGAGAGTATATATAGTCGAAAAAGAAAATTATATTACGATTTTGGCATGTAATTTATGTTGATGGTATGTATGCACTATAGTCTAATCTGTATTTGTATCATGATTTTTAGATTTATTGGAGAATGCGCAATTCATTCATTAGAAATTTGAAGAATTGTTGAATATTATTTCTTTAAGAGATTTGAAGATTTGTTGAAGCTTTTGAAGTTATTCATTAGAGGTTTGATGATTTTTTGAATTATTGAAGACTCTTTTATTTTAATTTTTTAGATTTTAGGATTTTGTCATTTTTTTATTACTTTGTAAATGAAATTGATATTTTTTCCTATAAATTTCTATTTAAGTGGAAATATTGATAATATGACCTACCTCTGCAAATTTCACATAGTTTCAAAGTTGCCTATATATCATCAAATTTTTAGAGGTGACTCTGTATATATGTGGTGTGGGCAATATTTCATTTCACAATCATTAATGCAAGGTACAGAGCAAAAATCTATAATTTATAATAATATATAATACACTCAAAAATTTCTTTTTTAGTAATTAACTATTTCTTTAAGTGTATTATAAATAAATATTTAGTAATATGAATGAACAATTTTTCTATATGTATATAGTAGATATATTTCAATTTCAATTTATTAAACATGTCGTGTAATCTAAGTGGTTTGTTAATTTTATTTTGTGCCTTGACAAATCCCAATACAAATTAACTTTTTTTTCCACTAATAGGGTATTACTGGCCCATCCCAGTTAATTGTGCTAGCTTATCCCACCTCAATTTTAATTAAATTCACTTGAAACTTACCTTCTCAATTTTAATTAAATTCACTTGAAACTTTCTGTATTCAACTATGTTGCACAGGTGCGGGTGCGGGAGTGCGGGGGCGATACGATACGGGTTCGAGGATAGGAATTTTCAAAAAACTTAGGGTGCGATTCGTCAAGGATACGTCTATTTATTTATATTTTATTATATATAAAACCTAAAAAATTAAATATATTTTAAAATTTTGTAAATCGAATGTATATAATTCATATTTTTTCTAACCCAAAACTTAAACATATTCAATAATTTAATATAATTAAGTAACCACAAATCAATTTAAATTCAATTAGCCTAATATATACGTCATAACAGTGCTTACTATATAAAACAAGTGTTATATTGTCAATTTGAATTATATTATATAATAAAATTCAATTGAAATAACACATTTAATGCTTAATAAGTAGGATACGCAAGGAGAATTCGAGTATCCGTTAGTGAATTCGCCACGTGGCAGCCGGATTCGCCACGTGGAGAATCCGATTCGCGGATTCAAGAATTTCACCCCTTTTAGGGGGCGGGTGCGAATCCGATACTGCATTGTGATATTTTTAGAAGAATCCGTGCATCATAGGTATTCAACAAACTGGAGGAAAATACTTCTAGAAGTACTAGCATTTGGGCACGTGCAAAACATTAAAGTTTATACATAGTAGCACGTTGGGGCCATGATATTCAATTAGCAAGCTTTAAAAATTAATATTTTATGAATTAATTTTTTAGTTTAGAAAATAAGTCTGAAAATAATCTTGGATATGCAACAAAAAAATTCGGGACAATTAAACATTCTAATGTCTAGGTAATCAATTATAAGTAAGTGGGTTTCTTCGACACCTTATCTTTTTTCACAATCCATCTGAATGCCCCGTTTTGGAACTGGTAAGAATTTGAAGGTTATTTAAGAATTACAATTAAAGTAGTATTAAATGAAATCAATATTTATTAAAACGTGAATTAACTTATTAAATGACCTGAAATTAAACATGCAACTGTTTTTTTTTTCTTTTTCTGTGGAACTACCCCTTATGCTTATATAATCCTTTCACAATCCATCGAGCTTTCACATCCTCTTCTTGGATCTAAGCTGAAAATGTCAAGGTTTTGAAAAAATTGAACATATTAAATGCACGAATCAATATAAATTTCAGATATCTACCTTGAATTTCTTAAAAAAACTTACTCTATAATCTTGATTCCAATGACTTTCGAATTGTGAATGTGTTGCCTTTTTTGTAGGTTAGAGTTGCGGGCACTAACCTTCGTCTTGGGGTTGTCAATGGCTTCCTTAATTTCTTTATTGGTATATTTGGGTATTTAGGTGCAAGGTCATAGTAGAATAAGCAATATGGTTTGATTTCATCTATAGAGTAGCAATTGAAGTTTATTTTTTCTTGGAAGTTATCGAAATTGAATGGATATGATCACCAATCTTTGAACGTGGGAGACAATTGTTAATTAGATTTCATCCATGTGTAATGGTATACCTACACGTGTTGTCGTCGCATGATTACATCGAAGGGTGTTGATGAATAATTTCATATCTTATAAATTACTATTAATTTAATTAATTTTTATGTTATTTAAAAAAAAATTATGATACAACCTCTCATAGCATGACACAAAACAAATTAACAACCACCCATACTAAAATGTTAATGTATTAATGTACAAATTATACCTCATCTCATTGTCTCATGTGATTAGATAGTCTCACATGGCACTTATCATTACTTGGTCATGGGAAAATTGATACTCCCCCCGTTCCTTATTGTCAGTCTCAGTTTTTCTATTTATACAATCCAAAGTTTTTTTATTGAGCTATCAAATGACACTTGCACCCTTAATTATTATTTTTACTAATTACAAAATAGTGATTATCTTCATAATTTGTTATGGGCATTGTTTAAAAAAATGACGGAAGTGATCATATGCCCACCGGTGGACATAATATAATATACCACCGCGAATGTGATAATGACACATAAGCAGTGGGTCCACTATAATTTTAATTGATAGAATTATCTGCTTATGTGTCATTATCACATTTGCGGTGAATATATTATATTGGTCCCACTGGTGGGCATCATATCATTTCCGATATAAATGAATGGATTCATATAAATGCATTAGCATTTAAATAAAGCACAATGTTTTGGGTAAAAGATGAGACAACTAATAAAGGACGGTGTGAGTATTTTAAAATAACAACCACATCTTTTAAATTATTAATATGTTATATTCAAATTATGTTATATGTCAGTTTTTCGTATATATTAAAACGGAGATGTTGACATGCCCATTAGTGGGTGCAGATTTAAATGCCTACTTTTTATGTGTCGAGATCGCATTTGTAGTGTGTATACAGGTTAGTATCCACCATTGGGCATGTAATCATTTCCGTATATTAAATATATGTTATGATACGTCAATTAATAAATTGTTTTAAATTATTGAATATTTAATATTAATAAGGAATATAACAAATTTCATTGGAAGTATGTTTTAACTAAAATTAAAAATAAAAACTATGGTAAATTTATTAGTAAACAATGTTATTTAGAGTTTTATTATTTAAAACAGGTTAATAAAATTGTAACAAATTCTGACCGTGCGAAGCACGGGTAGGACGATCACTAGTTACTATAGAATAACAAAATGTACAATACCACACTAAATCGTATCAAGTCCCACAATAAATTGGATATGAAAAATCTGCATATTAATTTTATATTTATTTCATTTTAAATTATTTTTATACAGGTATTTCAAGGACATTTAAAAAAAAACAAATAAAAAATAAAAAAAATAACCATGCGCCTGCCCTTAAATTTAAAAGTATCACTTTTGAACGCCAATGGTATGACAACTAATATAAAAATAACAGTGTCGTTCGGTGTTATCTAAATTATAAGTTACGTTAATATATGTTACTCCCTTCGTCCCAATTTTGTTTTCCCATTTGATCGTGCGTGGAGTTTATTGCGAGAGTTGAATTTTAGTATTCAAATGAATAAAGTAGTATTGAGAATGATAAATGATGAATAAAGTAGTATTGAGAATGGTGAATAGTGAATAAAATATTATTTAAATGAATAAAGTAGATTCCATTTTAGGGATGAGAAAACAAAATTGGGACGGACATTTTTGGTAAATGGAAAAATAAAATTGGAACGGAGGGAGTACTACTTACGAGGTAAAATATTGAGTTTTATGGGTTCCTTACACCACTAATATTATGATTTGACTGTCAAAAAATATTATTGTTCATAAGTAACTAATACGTATTAGGATATTATTATTGTTTGAGCAGGTCTCGTATAAGAGGTGACCGTCAAAAAATATTATTGTGACATATAACTAATGGGTTTGTGGCATGAAACCTTCTTTTGTAATTTTGCAAAACAACCCCTCATGATCTGAAAATTACACGAAAGCTCCATATAGTTTATTAAATTAAACAAATTGTCCCCATTTTTCAAAAATAAATTAACAATTTTTTTCTATTTCCCTAGATAATATTGTTAACTACTCCATCCGTCCCAAAATATTGTTCACACTTGGATTTATCACATTTTTTTAAGAAAAATGAGAGTATGTGACTGTGGAGTTGAATAAAATAATGATAACTTTATACTTTATTGACTTTTGTGAGAGAGAGTTTTTTTTTTTTTTTTTTTTTTTTGAACAATAAGTGTGAACAAAATCTTGAGACGGATAGAGTATTATTTTAGAAAAAGAATTATTCTCTTAAGGGTGCTTGGTAAATCCAAGGAAATGGGAAAAAGATGAAAAGGGTATAAATTTGAGAGAAGTGTGTAATCAACCTCATACCTACCTCCCATTTAGTAGAAGAATGGATGATTCCCAAAAAGTTGGGTTTCATTTCATTCCTCCCCCTAAACCAAACATATAAATGCATTCCATTCCAAGGGTGATGCTAAATGGGCAGATTCAGCACAGGACAGAACCCAAAAAATAATAATTAAATGTTAATTAAAATAGATAATTACTATTAGATTTAGGCGCCTAATTTCCCTCCATTCACTAATTTTTCTCTACTAACTTCCCTCCCTATTTTCCCTCCATCCATTATCTCCACTCCATATGCATGCGCCATTAATGACAGAATATAATTAATGACATAATTAATCTTCCATTATTATGTAGGACTTAGTTAATAATTTTTTCTTAATCAAATTTAAAATGAAACTTTAATTTTGGACTATTTTTTAATAGTAATTATATAAAGAAATTTTAAATTATATTATATAGTAATTTCGGACTTTTTTTATTGCTATTCTATTTCAAATTTTATTTTAAATAAAATTCAATTATATTAATAAATTATATTATCTTTTCCTACTTTATTGGTACAGTTAGTTTGAATTATTCCAATTAAAATATACAAATTCTATTAAAAACTTCAGCAGTAAGTTTGAATTATTCAAGGAGAATTTTCTTGTATTATACATAAAATTATTAACCAAAACATTAAAACTAAAATTTTATTCAAATTTAAAATATATACATAAAATATCGGCAATGTGTGAAATTTTATTCAAATTTAATATATAATCAATTTTTATTGAAATATTTATAAAATACATTTTAATCAACTTTTGCTTATTGGTACGTTAGTATAGTTCAATAATGATATTATCAAGGATGTGAGTTGATCGTAATTTTATACCCTGCTGCTCAACTCCAAATAACATTAATATAAGAAAATATCAAACATACAAATATATTTGAACGTATACATCTTAACATTTCAATTTTTTTAGAAAAAAAAAGTTTCGGAAAAAATAAATACTATATCCCAAAACGTTTATTATTAATTACATGCATCAATAAGTGGACATACGGTGCTATTTTTTTGAAATTTTATGCTTTATTTGTAGAAAGTACAATACTGAGATACATTTATCAAAACATGAGAAGTTATGGATATTTGTAAATTTGTTCATAAGAAAATGAGAAAACAAAAATAATGATATTATCAAGTGTGTATAATATATATTCAAATTTAATATTATAATCAAATTTAATATTTTTTTTCAAAATCCAAGTGTGTATAATATATATTCAAGTAAAACTAAAATTTTATTCAAATTTAATATATATATATACACATAAATATCGGATGAGTGAAATTTTATTCAAATTTAATACATAATCAACTTTTGTTTCTCCCAAAGTAATTTTTGACATTAATATAATTAATGACAGAATTACTCTTCCATTATCAAACGATTATTTTTCAAAAAAAAAAAAAGTTCAGCTAATTAGTATTTACTCTCATTATTCTAACGGTTATTTTTAGTCTCATTATTCAAACAAAAAAAAAATATTCATCCCAATAATGTTTTGCTTTGAAAGTCGCCTATCTCCAGAAAATAAAATTTATACTTAAAAAAAAAGTAGAATATAGTCTGTCTCCAAAAAATTTCTTCTTGCACTTCGAAAAAATTCATACGTTGATTTCATACTTCAAAAAAAATTCTCTTGAGCAATTTTTTGTTCGAAAGCAGCCTGTCTCCAGAAATCTTCTCCTTGCACTTCAATTTGGATAAAATATGAGCACCGATTCTGTTAACCACGATAATGTAAATGTCAATTCATATCCCGATCTCATTCATTAAACATTATTAATAATACATTGAAAAAATATTAGTAATACATTATAAAACTATTAATAATACGTTGAAAAACTATTAGTAATACATTGAAAAACTCTTATAAACCCTAAACCCTATAACCTAACCCTAAACCCTAACTCTAAACCCTAACCCTAAATCCTAAACTCTAACACTAAACCCCTAACCCTAAAACTCTTAAAAATACTTATAAACACTATTAGTAGTACATTGAAAAACTATTAGTAATACATTGAAACACTATTAGAAATACATTGAAAAACTGTTAGTAATACATTGAAAAACTCTTATTAATACTTATAAACACTATTAGTAATACATTGAAAAACTATTAGTAATACATTGAAAAACTATTAGTAATACATTGAAAAACTATTAGTAATACATTGAAAAACTCTTAGTAATACTTATAAACACTATTAGTAATACATTGAAAAAAAATATTAGTAGTAGATTGAAAACTCTTAGTAATACTTATAAACATTATTAGTCGTACATTGAAAAACTATTAGTAATACATTGAAAAAATATTAGTAATACATTGAAAAACTCTTAGTAATACTTATAAACGCTATTAGTAATACATTGAAAAACTATTAGTAATACATTGAAACACTATTAGAAACACATTGAAAAACTATTAGTAATACATTGAAAAACTCTTAGTAATACTTATAAACACTATTAGTAATACATTGAAAAAATATTAGTAGTAGATTAAAAACTCTTAGTAATACTTATAAACAATATTAGTAGTACATTGAAAAAATATTAATAATACATTGAAAAGATATTAGTAATACATTGAAAAACTATTAGTAATACATTGAAAAACTCTTAGTAATACTTATAAACACTATTAGTAGTACATTGAAAAACTATTAGTAATACATTGAAAAAATATTAGTAATACATTGGAAAACTCTTAGTAATACTTATAAACATTATTAATAATACATTGAAAAAATATTAGTAATACATTATAAAACTCTTAGTAATACATTATAAAACTCTTAGTAATACGTTGAAAAACTATTAGTAATACATTGAAACACTATTAGTAATACATTGAAACACTATTAGTAATACATTGAAAAACCCTTAGTAATACTTATAAACACTATTAATAATACATTGAAAAACTATTAGTAATACATAATAAAATTCTTAATAATACGTTGAAAAACTATTAGTAATACATTGAAAAACTATTAGTAATACATTGAAAAAATATTAGTAATACATTGAAAAACTCTTAGTAATACTTATAAAAACTATTAGTAATACATTGAAAAACTTACAAGAAGCATTGTCTTTATCTTTTTGGACATTAAAGATATTTTTATTATGTTCAACTTTTGTTATATCGATCTTTTTTTGATCTTGTTTACTATTATGATCGATGTAATATCATCTTATTTTTATATATTATATTGAAATATTGTGGTAGTATCATCTTCTTATTTTTTTTCTTTTTCTTTTTGGAATTAAAATTAAATGTCGAAATTAAATTAATCTACTCAATGTACAAAGATATATAACATATAAATTAGAGTGGGAAGTTGGACAGATACGTGAGATTCAAATCAAAATAGAGGAGGTGTTGATAGGCGAACATCATCTAGATATGGAGCGAACAATTATTGAAGTCTAAAACAAAGAAAATCACTATTTGGGCGCATTAACCAATCTGGGAGGTGTATGAAGTGACGAACAACTCTCCCGACGAACAACTAATGGGCGAACAGGTGTTAAGGCCCGGGACCAAGAATGAGCTAACTGTGAAGTCATCCATGACGAACAACTTGGTCAAAACATGATACAACAAATAGCCAAGGAGGTGTGTACAAGTGAACAAAGGACAAAGATCCCAACGCCAAGCTGAACAAAGCCATAAGGCGAGCAACTTCAAAAGTACAACCTCAAGAGGCGAACAACTTTCAATTGGAGAATCAACAAGATCAATCAAGCCGACTTAGACGAACAACAATGAGTCCGAGATAAGACCAAAGAAGACTTTGTAACTAAGATTCAGCTTAGATAAGATCAAAGGGACACATGTCAAGCATGCAGGCTAGGGAGACCAAGAGTCTTGGACACCTCGTGCTTGCTAGTCTCTATAAATAGTTGTTCTCCAGCTTACTTATATAATTAATTCAAATTTCAGACTAAAAATACACACAAACACACCCAAACTCACACATATACGAAACAAGTCCAATTTCGACTATCGAATTTACAAATTCGATAAATCCAAACCCCGATTTACCATTTACGGTGGTAATCAATCACACGTTATTGATTGGTGACGTAAAAACGGATTAAAACAGCCACTAATCCTTACGATTAGATTCGTTCACCAACAATTTGGCGCTAGAAGGAGGGTCGAACCTCCGGTTCAGTGTGATTACTCAAGAACTTCAAGTTGAAAACTTGAAGATTCAAAGGAAATCTCAAGAAATATTTGAAGATATAAACAAAAGTGTTCTTGGTGTTCTTGGTGTTCTTCAATTTATAAATTTAGAAGTAATTTAAATTGAAATGCCTCAATCAAAAGAGACCCAAGGATCACGTTTGTCGAAAAGAGCATCTCAGACCCGAGCCACGTCGGCCGACCACCAGGACCGTGACCCGAGACATGCGAACAGGTCACAGCATACGGCCATAACACATAACCTCCCCCCTGAGATGGAGGCTTTGGCGAACAACCCCAATGAGTTGGCCAAAACCATTGCTGCTCTCCAGGCCCTCCAGAGGCAACAAGAGCAGGTTAGGCCAACACAAGCAAGGCTAAGGGACAAGTCCCTAGAAGTTGTTAGACCCAGGACCACTAGGGGCGAGCAGCGAGAGGTTGATAGTGCCCAAGTCAGACGGAACAAGGGAAAGGCCAAGGTGGTCGACCAACAAGAAGTACAGGCTGAGACTGGTCGCGGACGAACAACTATGTCTAGCCATGGGACAACACGTTCCAGTGCCCAAGACAGACTTAGCCAACCCCAACCGGAAGCTGCTCGCCGGGGAGCAGATGATGGGCGAGCAACTTTTGAACAGCCTCGCCCATCAGTCCATGAAAGGCTCTCCCAGTCAGCCTTCAGGCGCTTAGGGCCAAATGCGGCGAACAACATTAGGAGGCAAGCTCAGGAAGTGCCCACACCAAGCGAGGGACTGCGACGAGCAGAAAGGTTAATGCCTTTGCTCGCCGAACAGCCTCCAAGTCAGGGGGCACCTCTTGATGAATTATCAAGCCTAAGGAGGGCTGTGGAGAACATGCAGGGGCAACTGGACCAACAGAGGGGGATGGGAACGATCAGCATGCCATCCTCACCTTTGGCAGCTCATATTTTGAAGGCCCCAATCCAGAAAAAGATTCAATTTCCGGCTAGCATTCAATATGAAGGCACCGGGTCCACTTAACGAAGTATACGGACTACATGGTCTCTGTGGGGGCCAGCGACGCCACCCAGTGCCGGAATTTTCCATTAACATTGGGCGATCGGGTTCACAAGTGGTTTTCATCAATGCCGCCGGCATCAATCCACTCGTTCGTCCAACTAAGTCGAGAATTTCTTTCTCACTTTTCAACGGCGGGGTCGTATCTTTCCCAAAAACACCGGCTATCAGATTTAAGGCAAAATGATGATGAAACTGACCGGGCGTTTATGGAAAGATTCGATAAAGTTTTACTAGAAGGAGAACCGGTGAGCGAAGATACAAAGATCGTCGCTGTGATGGCCGGATTGAAAAAAGGGTCGAAGTTATGGAAGGAGGTACGTCTGAAGTGCCCAAAGACTTATGCCGAGTTTAGAAACCAAGCTGGCATTTTCGTTTCTATGCACGAGGCCCTACAAACAAATTTAGGGGAGAACAAAGCTGATCCTAAGGAGAATAACAAAAAGCCCGTCGGGACAAGCTACAGGGTCCCGAAAAACATGAAAGCATTCACCGAAGGATCGGATTTGAAAGAAAAATTGAACCAAGTATTGACAGTATCAGTTGATACTGTGTATGAGAGTGTAAAGGAGAGAGAGTTGCTTTCCCCACCACGTAAAATCCGTCAGGATACTGGCAAACTCAACCCGAACAAGTATTGTGCCTACCATCAAAGTGTGGGGCATTTTACAAATGAGTGTAGAGATTTGCTTAAGCAACTCTGGCGATTTTATGAGGAAGGGAAGCTCTCCGATTTCGTTAAAAGGCAACCTGGGAAAAGAGCCCGGGAGAACAACTCAGAAGACGAAGAGGATGGTCAATCCCAGAGAAACAACAGACCCGGGCGACCAGTTCCCAATATGCCAGCTCAACCTTTAGAAGATCTGTTCATGATGGAACCCGCAGGTCCCGCGGGAGGGTGTTTTGATGGACAACCACCTGAATCTAACCGGAAGAGGAAAGCGGAGCTACGAGCGATTGGCCAAGTACAAGAGATGGGAGTTAAGCCGTCTATCATGCAAACGGCAGAATTAACTTTCACCGAAAAAGACCTTGAAGGCGTCTTAACTCCGCACAATGATTCACTCGTAATCTGCGCCAAGATTATGGGGACCAGAGTCCATAGACTGTTGGTGGACACCGGAGCTTACACGAACATCTTATTCAAGAAGACCCTCGATAATCTGGGAGATTATTCGGGTTATGTTCGGAATACAACACATAGAATCGTAGGCTTCGGAAATGCTGTGACAACACCGTTGGGAATTGTAACATTAGCTGTACAACTTGTAACGGCCGATGAACCCGAAAGAAATATAACGAGAATGGTAGATTTCTTGGTTGTAGACCAGGAGTCGACTTATAACGGGTTTCTTGGCCGACCATTTCTTAATGAATTTAGAGCTGCGTGTTCCACTTACCACTATTGTTTGAAATTTCCAACAGCTAGTGGAACAGGCACAATTAAAGGAGACCAACGGAGAGCACGAGAATGCGTTCAACAGCTACGAGCAAAATTTGTACAAATATCCATGATGGAAGCAACAAGTTGTCCCATCAACGAACCATCAATACTAAACAATATGATGGACATAGACGACCACATGGATGCGGACGAACAACACTTGGACGAGCAAGTGTTGGATGAACAACTCGTTACCACCCGCGAGGAACCTCCATCTGACGAACAACAAAGAGGTGGTGACGAACAACCTACAGTGGAGGACTTGGAGGGCCAAGTACAAACGAACAACAATGGGACGGAGCCAAATGATGATCTTGAACCCCGCCTGGGGGCAGAACCCATGGACATCGAAAATGATTCCAACCCTGAGGAACCCATACTTGATCCCCGTTGGAAGGGACAAAAACGATGAGCGACTCCAGTCGAAGAGCTGGAGGCGTTCAAAGTTAATCCCAACAGCGAAGATCTTGAATTATTCATAGGATCTGAGCTCCCAGAGCCTTACAGATCCCGAATGAAAGAGTTCCTCACCAAGAATCTAGATATCTTTGCTTGGTCTCATGCAGATATGGTGGGGATAGATCCAAAACATGCTTGCCACAAGCTGAATATAAACCAAGCCAGAAAGCCCGTCCATCAAAAGCGGAGGAAGTACGGCCCAGACAAATATCAAGCTTTAAATGAAGAAGTTAAAAAGTTGCTAGACAACGATCTCATCCGACAAGCACTCTGTCCACAATGGGTAGCAAACCCAGTACTCGTGAGGAAATCAAACGGGACCTGGAGGCTATGCATAGATTTCACGGATCTGAATGCAGCATGCCCGAAGGATAATTTTCCTCTCCCACATATCGATCAATTGGTGGACAGCACTGCGGGTCACGAGATGCTAACATTCATGGATGCTTTTGCAGGGTATCATCAAATCCCAATGCATCCTGACGATCAAGAAAGCACAGCTTTTTATACTAACAAAAACTTGCTGTGTTGGAAGAGAATGCCATTTGGCCTCATAAATGCCGGAGCAACATACCAAAGGCTGGTGAACAAGATGTTTGATCAACAAATTGGAGACACGGTTGAAGTCTATGTAGACGATATCGTGGTCAAAAGTCCCAGGAAGGAGGACCATCTTCAACATCTGACTCAAGTGTTCGAAATTCTTCGACACTATAACATGAAGTTGAATCCAAAGAAAAGCAGCTTTGGAGTCCACTCAGGGAAATTCTTGGGTCATCTTGTTAGCCAGCGGGGAATTGAGGCCAACCCTTCAAAAGTTAAAGCCATCCTGGATTTGCTACCACCACGTTCGGTGAAAGAGGTGCAAAGACTCACCGGGTGCCTAGCAGCATTAAACCGGTTCATATCCAGGTCAGGGGATAAGTGCCGTCCATTCTTCGAGGCCGTCAAAAAAGGGAAGTTTGCATGGACTAACAACTGTCAAGCGGCCTTCGATCAACTTAAAGACTACCTGGGAGATGTCAAAATCCTATCAAAACCAATCCCAGGAGAAAAGCTCTTTCTATACTTAGCCGCATCAGAAGTTGCCATCAGTTCTGTTTTGGTGCGGGAGGACGGCAAATTCCATCAACCAATCTATTACGTCAGCCAAGCTTTACACGAAGCAGAGATCAAATATGCCCCGACCGAAAAGCTGGCATATGCTTTGGTTATGAGCGTGAGAAAGTTACGACCATATTTCTTTGACCATCAAGTCGAAGTTCTAACAACTTTCCCGCTCAGGCAAATTCTCCATCGTCCCGACACTGCAGGTCGTCTCTTAAGATGGTCACTAGAGATTAGCCAATTCGGAGTGACCTATGCTCCTCGAACAGCGATCAAAGGGCAAGCATTAGCCGACTTTATAGTCGAACTAACTTTCCCACCAGATCCGACGAGAGGACTTGATCATCCTTGGCATCTCTATATGGACGGATCATCAACCAACATAGCCTCGGGGGCAGGAGTAGTATTAATAAGTCCAGACAGACAAGTATTCACCTCGGCGATCAGATTTGGTTTCATGGCAACCAACAACGAAGCTGAGTATGAAGCTCTTATTGCTGGTCTCCACCTATCACTCGCAGTTGGTGTCAGACGCTTGCAAATATTTGGCGACTCACAATTGATCGTGAACCAAGTCCGAGGTGAATACGAAGCAAAAGATGATCACATGATGTCTATGTTGCAGCAAGTTTTCATACAGCAAATTCCAAGGACGAGCAACACTCAAGCAGACGCGCTTGCCCGACTAGCAACAAGTGAAGGCCCCGTAGAGTTGGCAGATATTATAGTTACAAAGATGAAAGATCCATCAACAATAAGCTATAATGTCAATCAACTCGACGATCAAACCAGTGAAAAAGAAGACTGGAGAACAAGTATAGTCAAATACTTGAAAAGTGGGGAAAAACCAAACAATCCTTTTGAAGCTGCCAAGCTAATAAAGCGAGCCGCCAGATATACTCTGGTAGGCGAGCAACTCTTCAAAAGGGGAATATCAATCCCACTTCTCAAATGTTTGCCTAGGGGGCAAGGGCAAGCAGTACTCGAAGAGATACATGCTGGAGTATGTGGAAATCATACTGGGGGGCAAGCTTTGGCATACAAGACAATCAGACAAGGCTATTATTGGCCGACTTTACGTCAAGACGCAATCAAAAAAGCCAAGACTTGCCATCAATGTCAGATTTTTGCCCCAGGTATCCATACCCCGGCTCAAGAACTTGTGTCAGTATACAGCCCATGGCCTTTTGCAAGATGGGGGATGGACATCATTGGTCCTTTCCCGGCTGGAGTTGGAAATGTTCGATTCGCCGTCGTGGCAGTCGATTATTACACAAAATGGGCGGAAGCAGAGGCCATGGTGAATATCACACAGCAGAAGATGATCAACTTTATTTGGAAGAATATTGTCTGTCGTTTTGGAGTTCCACAGGCAATTGTGACAGACAATGGTCCACAATTTGATGGACAAGAGTTGAGAGAATTCTGTACGAAGTGGGGGATCAAGAAACATTACTCCACACCTTATCACCCCCAGTCGAATGGACAAGTTGAAGCTGTGAATAAAATCATAAAGCATACATTAAAAGTGCGACTGGCGGAGAGTAAAAGCAGTTGGTCTACAGAACTTCCGGAAGTCTTATGGGCATACAGAGTTTCTCCCAGGTCTAGCACCGGAGAAACACCCTTTGCGATGGCTTTCGGGACAGAGGCTGTAATACCAATTGAGTTAAAGGCCACTACATTTAGGACGACCAACTTTGATGAACAGGCGAACAACTCTGCTCTAAATGCTGAATGGGATTTGCTCGAAGAAAAAAGGTTGAATGCCGAGCTAAAAAATGCCACATACAAGCAGCGAGCAGAGCGTTACTATAATTCCCATGTAAAAGTTAGGGAATTCAGAGTTGGAGATTTGGTTCTAAGAAAGTTGCTCGCCCAATCTCCAGGTGTATTGGGACCAACTTGGGAGGGCCCGTATCGTATAACAGAAAGATACATCAATGGCGTATACGATATTGAGGACATGGAAGGCAAGCCGGCCCAATACTCCTGGAATGCTGTACATCTAAAGAAGTACTATCAATAAAGTTGGGCGAACAAATGTCTTGGGGGGCAAGGGATGCGTATGAGCTGAAGGAAGGCTAAGAAGGCTAAAAACTTGCCTAATTTTTTAAATTTTCTTAAGTATAGATTCAAAAGTTGCTCGGCACATTGTATAGTCTGGTGCTAGTGCTTTTGGTTTTATAAATAGTGTTGCTCGGCAAAAAATATTATAAGCGAGCAAGTTTTAGTTTGTGTTTAAAGCTGTTCGTCAGATTGTATATGATAGTGATGGACAGTCTTACAACACTTGTAATTACTTTGCAATGTAAATATAATAGTTGTTCGTCAAAAAAGGAAAAGTCCAAAAGCTCGAGGTACAAGTCCATTCAAAGGTTGTTCGTTTTACAAATGGACAGAACCTAAGGACCAAAGCCACTTAAAGGTTGTTCGTTTTTTAAAATGAACACAACCTAAGGCTGAACCCTGATTCCACTGAAGGCAGGTTCAATTCGAACAAAAGCCCAACATTATATGTTATAATTGTAAAGGCATTGACAGAAATGTAAAGGCAATTAACATATATAAGAAAATGAGCGAACATGAGAAAGACATTTTCCATTAAAGAAAGGCATTAAGCCTCAAAAATAGTACAAGCTGGAAGCAGCCATTACAAGTACTACAAAAAGGGACGAGCAACTACTACAAAAGAGATGAAGAAAAAGCTAAGTCCTAAAAACTACTGCTGTTCGGCGGGAGGAGGATCTTGAGGTTGCTCGGCGGAGGGGTCGACAATCATCTCCCGAGCAAGGTCTTCAGCCGCCTTATCCTCCGCTTCTTTAGCACTTTGCTCGTCCGCGGCAGCCGGCTCATCTTCTTGCTCGCCATCATCAACAATTGGTGGAGGATGAGTGATGGTGATGCTGGGGTCGAGTTTATCCAGTTTAACCCCCAGCACAGCCAAATCCGCCAATTGGATTTTGACGTTGTTCGGCGGAGGATAGTTCTCGAGGAACTCATTCAAATCCTTAGCCATCTCCTCCACCATCTCCTTGTAGTCATAGGCATCAGCCGTACGGATGCTGTCCGCGTAGGCGCAAATATATCCAAGGTTGGAGATGGGGATGGTACGAGTTTGAACCTCCTCTTCAAGTTGCTCGCGGGTGAAGAGGTTGGCTTCTGCTTCCCGGAGGCGAGCATTCTCCGCCTCAAGCTCAGCAATTCTTTGTTCGGCCGAAGTCAATCTCTTCTCTCCCTCGCCGAGCAAATTCTCCTTATCCATTAGCTCTTTGGACATGGCCTGAATCTCTTCAAGGCGCTTGTGCTCAGCATCAATGTAAACATTGATCTGGTTGTTAAGGCGAGCAATTTTGGCCTCGTATTGGCTCACCAGGCCATCTTTTTCTTCAGAAAGCTGCCGAGCAGTACTCGCATATTGGCGGGCAGACTTTTCTTGCTCGGCGACTTGGGTGATTGCCCTCTGAGCAGTAACAAGGCCGTTGGCGACGAGCATCATCGAGAGATGGAGATTGTCCATCTGCCCCTGCTGAAGGATGGCCTTGTCCAGAGGACGCGTCCAGGCCCGGGCGACCAACTCCGTCGCCTTGCGAACATGTTCGCCAGGAATCTCCCTTATGTTTACGGGAGTCTTCGAGCAAGCGTACTGATGTACGACACTTGCTCGGCCGGGATAATCATCGGCACGGTATCTGCAAACAAAAAAAGCAATTGATACTTAGAAAAATAAAAAAATGGATGAAAGTTGTTCGGCAAGAGAGGATAGATACTTACTCGGCAAACTTCCGATCATCCCATCCAAGGAATGTAAGATCTTCTGGGCCACGGGGTGAGCCTACATCTTTGCTCGCTTTCCCCGACTTTTCCGTGGGCTCCCCAGAAGAACGCCTTATGGCATCCTCTTCATGGCGAGCATGGCTTTCGCCCACCTTTTCTTTCCCCTTGCCGGGGACATCTCCGGCCAGTGGGGTCCCATCTGCCTTCTTAAGGCGCTTACCACCACGAGGTGGGGAGACGGGAGGAGACCGAATTTGAACTGGGGGGCAGCCGGTCGTGGAACTTTAGCCCCCTCAGGCCTGTTCGACAGGGCGAGCACGGCTTGTGGAGGGTCCCCTCTCCTTTTCTTCCCTCTTGGTGGCCCCATTTCAAGGACCTTCTGCTCAAGAAGAGCGTAGCTTGGGGGAACGGCGACTGTTACTTGCTCGGCTAAAAAAAAAAAAAAAAAAAAGAAGTTAAAATTAGACGAGCAAGTTAAACATGTTAACGACGAACAAGACTTGAGCAGGGAGTTAGGAATTTCCATACCAGGGGGCACCTCAGCTTGAGCCTCCAAATGATGTGGGTAAGTCAAAAGGCGAGCAGCTTTTTGACACCTTGATCGGCAGAGATAGTCTATAGTTCTATCTGCTTTATTGCGGAGGCCGACCAAGCACGAAGTGAACAGGAACTCGGAGTTCAACTCCTCCTCTTTCGAATCCCACTTGGGTAGACGAGGGCCTGCGAACAAACAAAAAAAGTTAAATTAGAACAACTGTCCAAAGGCGAGCAAGAATTGAACTTACGTTTCAGTTTTCCATAGGCTGCTGGAGAATTTATTCGTCCAGGGCCGCCGTGTGGACCGGAAGATGCTCGCCAATCACCCCCAATCCAGAAGAAGTGTTGTTTCCAGTCACGAATCTTGTTCGGCACCTCTTCCACCATTTTCAACCCAGTCCTGGCTTTGAGGTAGTGATAGCCATCTTCTCCTCGGGGGCAACTTGTGATTGTCATCAGGTAGTTGATCTCTTCCGCAGTGATCCGATCAACGTACCCCTCCAAGGCGAACAGGCACATGGAGCCCAAAAGGTTCATCCACCCAATTGGAGTAATTTGGGTGATGGCCAAGTTGGTCGCCTCCAGGAATCGACCAACAACGGGTGGAAGAGGCAACTTTAGTCCGGCAATTAGAGTGTGAATGTTGATCGCCGTACATCCTGGAGGTGGGCGATCAGCTCTTTCCCTCCTCTGAGGAGCCCACATGTGAATATCAAAGGGGATTTTATATTCCTTTCGGATGGAGTCCAGTTCATCTTCGCGAACAACACTCTTGATCTTGCTCGCCTGGTAGTCAGTCTTCACCTTGTCCATTATTTGTCTCTGGGGACGGGAAAAGTTGTTCGCATATCGTTCAGCGTATGCTCGCCATTCAAATAGACGAGCAACCCCTGCTGGAATCTCATTTTCCCGCATCCTTGGGGATGGGAAGTTGATACCCTCCAAAAATTCACGAGTGAGCTCGTCAAGATCTGGATCTTCAGATTCGGCAGAAGACGAAGAGCTTTCGTCCCGATTGTTGTTCGCCACAATTGTTAGTTCTCTCCCAGATGGACCCACACCGGTGTCCTCCACAGAGCGAACCACTGAATCCACGTGAAGATCCGACGCCGAGGAAATCTCGAAGGGAGGTTGATCGACGGGGACCGCGACTGGAAAGAGTGGGTCTAAGGTTTCCTCAGTCTTATTACTCGAGTGCGAAGACATAGAAGAAGATGAAAAATCCAGGCGGCGGTAACAAGAGTTGCAGACGGCGGCGCTTTCCTGGAGAAGACGGCGGCGCTCGGACCCACACGGCGGCAATGGCGATTTCGAGAGAAAAAGTAAAGAAAAGAAAAGAAATAAGAAGGTAACTACCTGGGAATGAAGATTTGAAGCCAAATACTGAAGGACGGACGCCGAAAAAACTTGAAATCGCCGGAGCACTGTAGCAAGTGGGAGAGAAGTGGGAAAATTTTCAGTTTTCCCACTATTTATACCCCAAGCAAAAACGGGGTCCCAGGCGTAATTTTCCGAAAGTTCTGGGGCTCAACTGGGAGAAAGCGGGGTAGATTCCGAGCAGAACTAGAATATGAAGGACCTATAAACAATTATAGGGGCGCGTCGCCTTGGGGCTGCTCGCGCGTGAGCGGCGCGCAATCATTGCGCTGGCGTCATCTTCGTGATCTCCCCAGATCGTGGGAAGACGAAACGGTTATACCAACATTGCTCGTCACAGAGATGCTGCTCGTCCAAATCTTGGCCCAAACGATATCCTAACTACAGTTGCTCGCCGTAAAACTACTCGTCTGATACAACATCTAGTCAGGATAGGGGGCAATTGTTGATAGGCGAACATCATCTAGATATGGAGCGAACAATTATTGAAGTCTAAAACAAAGAAAATCACTATTTGGGCGCATTAACCAATCTGGGAGGTGTATGAAGTGACGAACAACTCTCCCGACGAACAACTAATGGGCGAACAGGTGTTAAGGCCCGGGACCAAGAATGAGCTAACTGTGAAGTCATCCATGACGAACAACTTGGTCAAAACATGATACAACAAATAGCCAAGGAGGTGTGTACAAGTGAACAAAGGACAAAGATCCCAACGCCAAGCTGAACAAAGCCATAAGGCGAGCAACTTCAAAAGTACAACCTCAAGAGGCGAACAACTTTCAATTGGAGAATCAACAAGATCAATCAAGCCGACTTAGACGAACAACAATGAGTCCGAGATAAGACCAAAGAAGACTTTGTAACTAAGATTCAGCTTAGATAAGATCAAAGGGACACATGTCAAGCATGCAGGCTAGGGAGACCAAGAGTCTTGGACACCTCGTGCTTGCTAGTCTCTATAAATAGTTGTTCTCCAGCTTACTTATATAATTAATTCAAATTTCAGACTAAAAATACACACAAACACACCCAAACTCACACATATACGAAACAAGTCCAATTTCGACTATCGAATTTACAAATTCGATAAATCCAAACCCCGATTTACCATTTACGGTGGTAATCAATCACACGTTATTGATTGGTGACGTAAAAACGGATTAAAACAGCCACTAATCCTTACGATTAGATTCGTTCACCAACAGGAGGAAGTTGGGCAGATGATAGTGGGAAGTTAAACAAATAAAATCTTTTTGAATTTAATTCAATCTAATTTTCAATGTCACTTCTCCCACTTATCCAAAAAAAAAAAATGACTCTTTCAATTTTATTTCCATAGCAATTTCAGTTAAAAATTAAATTTAAAATTTAAATCTTCCCCTCACACCTACTTTTGTACATTGCCAGTTATTTTCTACCATATTATCATACAACATCCAAAATCCAACCGTTTAAAAAAAATCAAAGATCAAAGAATGTGAAGGGTTGTCATTTGCCAGGCAAATATCATTGAGGATTCTGAAGATCGATGCGACATATTACACTATATATACTTTACTAATTTTAGAATCAATCTCATCTATCGAAACACCTCTTCTTCAATATGGCTCACACTCCTACCAAGAGTTCAAAAAATAACCCTCTAATACCCCCCATCGCCAAAAAGTCTTATGTCCATCTATGAATACAACAAAAAATAGCATGAAGATCCAAGTCCGATGTGAAAGTCTTCATCCAACGACTGATCAATTACTTCAACCCAAAACCTATCAATGATGTGATTCTCGAAGACGAACCATGTCACAAGTTGTACGAAATTTTCCAGGAGGTAATGAAGGAAAGGAAGATTCCCGTAATCGTCCTAGAAGATTCGAGTGTCCGCGAGGAGGAAAACAATATTGCTAATGTTGGTGGTGGGGATGATAACATGTTCGACCATTGCAGTGGCAAAGATCGTGCATATATGGTTACATTGGGATGAGATTCGTGGTTGTTAGAACTTTTGAAATATTATCTATATGGCCCTTAGGCCTTACGTTTTTTTTTATCTAAAAAATGTACCAATGGCCGAGAGCCAAATTTTCACTATCAATGGTATTAATATAAATTTATTAAAGCTTTATTTATATTTTTGGAACATATCATACAAATTGAAATCTAAAAGTTTATCCACCAAATCATCAAATATGTGCGTACTAGCACTTACGCGGGATTACAAAAAATAATTATATTATTAATTTACAATCATGTTAAATTTAATTTTAATATTTTATAAGTGCAGTGATATCATATACAAATTATACTTATAATTATTTTGTACAACATTAAAAAAAAATGGCAGTTCACTTAAAAATAGAATATGGTTATTCGCATTCTGAAATATACACACGGAGTAAAATCACTCCAAAAGTGTAATGGATCAATCTAACAGTTTGCAGAGATTTTCATGGAAATATATGAGAAAAGCAATTCTAATTTGCATATATTAGATTAATTCCAAAAAATAATAAATCGAAAAAAAAGTTCATGGCGATATGGATGTGCCTTTTTATAGGAAATTTGTTACATATAAATGATTAAATTCTAATGAATTTAATAATTAAAGTACGGCATAAGAAATTTAGAGTGTGTTTACTTTCAAAGTAAGGATTAAATGAGACATAATATAATTAATAAAATTAATGTAAAATTAAAAGATAACAAATGTAGGATTTATCTCAATAAAAACTTCAGCGGTAAGTTCGAATTATTTTAGGGGAATTTTCTTGTATTATACATAAAAGTATTAATATAAATGATGAAGTTGCAATAATTAAGGGTTTAGTGAGGTTGTATATATGCGTGTGATTTATTGTATAGGACTTAGTCAATTTATTGGTACGGTTAATTTGAATTATTCCAAAGGCGCAGTTAAAGGTATACGTGGAGATGAATTATTCCAATTAAAAGATACAAATTCTAATAAAAACTTCAGTAAATTTGAATTATTCAAGAGAAATATTCTTGTATTATACATAAAATTATTAAACAAAACATTAAAACTAAAATTTTATTCAAATTTAATATATATACATAAATATCAGCAATATGTGAAATTTTATTCAAAATTAATATATAATCAACTTTTATTGAAATATTAATAAATATATTTTAATCAACTTTTGCTTATTGGTACCTTAGTATAGTTCAATAATGATATTATCAAGTGTGTATAATATATATTCAAGTGTGTATAATATATATTCAAATTTAATATATAATCAAATTTAATATTTCTTTTCAAAATCCAAGTGTGTATAATATATATTCAAGTAAAACTAAAATTTTATTCAAATTTAATACATATACATAAATATCGGATGAGTGAAATTTTATTCAAATTTAATATATGATCTGGTTTCACCATTTTTTTCTAGAGGATGAGATGGAAGAAAGTGAAAATAATATTTTGAGAATGAGACGAAGAAATAAGAAAAAAATTGAACCTGAAAAGCCTAAAACAAGAAAAATAATATTGAATCTGAAAATCGTAAAATACGAAAGTTTTTTAATTTGAAAAGCCAAAAATACAACATAAAAATATTGAATCTAAAATACGATTTTTTTTAAAATTTTGAATCTAAATAATATATAATGAATTTGAATCTGATATTTTTCTTTAAGGATAATTGAAAAAATTTGGCATCTCCACTATCTTGGAAGTTACGAATAATTGGATTTCGGTTTTTCCAAGGCTAAATTAATTTCAAACTATCATATGCATTCCAGTTAATACCCCTATTTACATATAGATTACCAATAATACTCCCTTCTGCCCTGGGCTGATTCTGCCTATGTAGCATTACCGCCATTCCAATTCCTTGATCTTAATCTTTAGGGTATGTTTGTTTTGGGATTTACACGGATGGACTTTGGAGTTTGCGATCCACGCTCTATTTTAGTTTGGGATTTGAAGTCGGGTTTTCAAATCTCAAACTCAATCCCTACTTATAAACCTATTAAGATCACATCATCATTTTTTTATCATTCACTCTATCTCTCTCCTACTTTTCTCTTACACAATATAATAAAATAATACATCATCACTAAATTTGACAAAGCAAAATCTCACCCTATTAAAATCCCAAAATAAACACACACTTATATTATTCATTAGGGCCGTTTGGTTTGTTGAAAGGAATGACTATGGCAATGGGAATGATAGTAGTGAGGAATGGAATGGATATTCTCTTTAAAATTGTATTGTTTGGTTGAATATGGAAATCACTATCATAGTCATTGATTTTGTTTGGTTAACCAATTTTTGTATGGATGGGAGGTGGGGGGAATTGGGGAGTGAAATGAAAGTTATAGTTTAGGTTTTGCTAAGGAATAAAGGATTCCATTGTTTTTAGAAATGAGATCACTGTAGCAGGAATGAAAGGTGTTAACCAAACACTAAAAAAGAATCCTCATTCCATTCCTTAGCTCCAAAGTAGTATACCAAACAGGCTCTTAAGATTTTCACATTGCACACCTAAATCTCAAAACAAACATACCCAAAGTACTCAACCAAGCACACCAGAACTTTCTTGCAATTTTCAACTAAGAAAAAGTATTTTTACCAAAATGGAAACGACTACAAATTTAAATTATTTCCATCTAGTCAAATGAACAAAATAGAGGCATTTAAAGTAAGAGGAATTCGTTTGAAACGAATTCAATTTAATATCCCTATTAATTAGGACTTCAACTCAAATCATAGGTTGAAACCCAATAAATATTCTGTTACCCTTATTAATTAGTTCCAAGAAAAGAAAATATAAGCACTTGATTAATAAAATAAAAAAAATAAAAACTTTGGCAGTTCATCAAGAGATGCAAAATTCGATTGCTTCCACTCACCCACTTTTTTCGACATGAAATTTCTTCCCCTCACCTGTACACCATTTCAGAATTATTTCTCTCTCTAACCAAAGATTGAAATTTAATCTACTAGTCTGGAAAAAAAAAAAAAAAGAAATAAACTAAGATGGGCCAACAAAAGATTTTTCTTTTTTTCTTTTTCACCTCCCCTGCTTTTTTTTTTTCTTTTTCATGGCTGTCCTCCATTCAATCCGCTCTCAGATTTCGATAAACATTCATATTCAAACATTCAATCAATTTTGCTTATACCCATTCTTTTCACGACAGCATTTCTAATGGTGGCTTCACTCTGTATACAGAATCCGTTCTGCTCCATCCCCGCCATATATTTTCTCACCTCCGTCCTCACGATGTCCTGCACCACCGACAGGAACTCCGTACTGAAAAACTGTTTCTCCGTCGCAGTTGACGTACCCATATCCGGCGTTGATTTGGCCGCCGCGGCAGAAAACTGTTGAGTTTGAAGGGGCGGCGGTGGCGGAGGTGGAGGTGGATGCGAAGGGATCATTTGAATTGGGTGCTTTGGTAGTACGGAGGCGGGTTTTAGGAGGGGATCCGATACTGGAATCGGATCCGGGTTGATAGTCTCCGTAACCGGATTTGGGCTTGGGTCGAATCCCGGTAGCGAAAGGCTAAGTGAGGTGACCGGGTCGGGTTGTGGTTCGGGCGGGGAGATCCCGCCGGTTCTGGCGATGGGTCGGAAGACATGGTAACCCGAATGACTGGAATCGCTCATATCCGACCCGGTGGGGCTACCAGGGTTGAAACAAAAGCCCGAAGTCGAAACATTCGTGCTCGGGCCGACGCTCGCCGATCGTTTCAACGGCGGCGGCTGAGCTTCGGGATCGAAGTTGTTAAACTCCTCCGACATCGAAACGCACTTGCGCTTGAGAGTGGAGTTCCAGTGGTTCTTAATGGCGTTATCGGTCCGACCCGAGAGCATCCGGGCTATGGTGGCCCATTTGTTCCCAAACTTGGCATGGGCCCGAACAATTGTCTCGTCCTCCTCCGGCGTAAAAGCCCGATGCTCCACCTGCGGCGACAACTGGTTGCACCACCGGAGCCGGCACGATTTGCCGGAGCGGCCGGGGATCGATTTGCTAATCAACGACCAATTCCTAGGGCCGTGCTTCTCCACGAGCCTCTGCAACAACTCGTCCTCCTCCGGGCTCCACGGGCCTTTAATCCGATCGGTATCATTTCTGTGCGAAATCGACGCCATAGCTTGGAAGGGTTCGAAAGAGATAGATACAGGGAGGGGAGGGGAGGGGAGGGTTTGAATGTGTATGTATAGGTTATATAGTTGGGGAGGCGGAGCCTCGCCTTAGCGATGAGGAAGGAATGGGGAAGAAGGGGTATTTATACAAAGGGTAGAAGAGGATAGGGATGACCGGTTGAGCCGGTGGAAGCAACCGGGTAAATGGGCAGTTACTAATGTATAGCTGGCATGGGACACGCGTCGTCCAATCGGGAATTAGATGGGACACCTAAGGAAATCAGATATCATAAATCCCGCTTTTTTTTTTAGCAAAATACCCAAATATATATATATATATATATATTTTTTTATATATATATAAAAAACAACTTCATAGAAATTTGAAAAGTTTGATTAAATAATTACAACATCCCTCCCACAAAAAACTGTACACTTTCTTTTTCATTTCATAAAAATCTCCACACATCTAAAATAAAAATAACATTATTTCACAATATCTTTATATATACAATAAAATTCTTAAAAAATCACTTTAGATAACTTTTTTTTAAAAATGTGTTCAACTACGTGTGAAATTTAATAGGTGACTAAGGAAGTATAAAATACAGCTCAAATCACATTAAAATATGCAAATGAAAAATTTATTGGATACTTGTTTCTTATGAAATTAAAAAAGATTGAGTTGGAATTGGTGTGAATTAATTTGCACCTATCTTAAATTTATGTGAATTTGCATAAAAATATTTTTATAATTAAATATAGGGTGAAAATGTAAAGAAATAATAAATGTGAGACCATAAAATATTCAATTTTGTTTTGAAAAATTCTCAATAAGATTTTGAAGTACAGAAATTTGATTTTGGTTATGGTCAAATTTAGATTTTAACAATTTATAAATTAACATAATATTCTTTATCCATCTCACAAAGATAATCATGATTTCTTGTTGATTTGTTTAAATTATATTTCTTCATCCATCATCAAAAGCGTGATTACTTTTATTATTTGTTTGTTTATTAAAGTGTATTCATTTTTTATTTGTCAACAATCACTTTAACTTTATAAGTATAAATAAATTTTTTTATTAAAATTTATCATTACTTTATCTATTTTCTATTAAAACACACTTTATTTGTCAACAACCACTTTAACTTTACAAGTACAAACAATTTCTTTATTTATACTTTATCATTATTTTATCTATTTTCTATTAAAACACGTGTCAAACAAATAAACATATTTTTTATGAATGAAGGGAGTAGTTATTTCTTATTAAAAGTATGCATGTTGTTTGAATTACTTATGGTTGTTTTGTCATTGTTGTTTTTGTATTTAATAAATATGCAAAAATTTGTGTGAGACCGTCTAATGACATGAGACAACACAAATTAATATTTATCTTTGTCAAAGTGTTAATGTATCATGTTCAATTTATATTTCATCGCACAACAGTCTTATACGAGACATACTCTAATAAATAAGGGCATATCAAGAATTTATTAGTTATAATAAGTCTAGAATTTTAAACATTTTAATAAATATATTTTATTAAGCTGTGTAAAATCTTGAACATAATTAAATAAATATTTTTTTCAACTTATTTGTAAAAGTTTTATAAATAATAATGCATCTTTTAAAAAACAAAAAACACTTCCAAAGCATTAATCAGCGGATTATAATAATAAAAAAAAACATTAACCAGATCATGCTCATTATTATTCATATGGTGCCCAATTCATCTATTGTTATGGGCAAAGGAATTTGCATTCAATCTGATACTTGAAAGCACAATTTGAAACCTACCACCATCATTTTGAAGTATATTTCCAATTTAAAGCATTGAAACTGATTTTTAAACCCGTAGATTTCTATTTTTTTATTCTGGCAATTGATTTTTACAGTTTTTGTCAATTATCCCCCAGTGAGACTAAATATATCAATTTCTAATATATTGAGGATCTTTCGGAAATCCCAAAATATTTTAATAATTTTATGGAATAAAATTAGTACTTATAGACATTAAGATATATTTTATCAGAAATTAGTTAAGTTTTTATGGACAAATACAGAATTAAACATTTGTATTTGGATCAAAATGAAAAAAAAAATTATGAAACTTCTGAGAAAATACTATATACTTTTTGCATTGATAAAGAAAACTTAAACGTTTAAAATTAATTAAATTTTAAACAATTAAAAAGATCCCATTTTTTTTCTGGTTGGAGAAATTTAAAATACAAAAATGTCTTAATCAAATAAAAAGAAGGGCAAAGGAGTTTTTGAATACAAAGAATTCAAATCACCGACCGTTTTGGAAGTTAATAGAAAGTAGGGGGTGTTACGGTTGGGGAAATATGGGTTTGACTCAGCCAGGCTGGAGAGCATTAACGAATTTCTGCGATATTTTTAGAGAGAGAAGAGATTGATAGGGATTTTAGAGAGAGAAAGGGAAGGTGAGCTGGCACAACACGACAAAAGCACACCAGCAAACGGGGGACGAACGGCAAAGCCAGCTGTAGACCCTGACATTTCCCAACGGCCGTTGGATCCACGTCCACGTGTCAGTCATGCAAATTCGATAATTATCTGAACCTAAATTAAAACCCAAAATAATTAATTTCACTTGCCCAATGCTTAATTCTCTTTTTAAACAAAAAATTCACCAATATTCTATACTATAAATTGTGTTCTCTCCATTCTGGACACAAATTTTAATAAAAATGAGAATAATTAGATAAAATAAAAATATTGCAAAATTATTGTGAGATCTATTTATAAATAAAGTATTTCTTTCAATTTAATTTAGATTATTTATTTCTCTATAAGAATTTTTTTTCCCTTCTTTTCTAAAATAGCAAAAAGTATTTTAAATTTACCTTTTAAAAAGTTGAAAGAACTCATTTATCCTTACTAAAAAGCAATGTTATACCCACAAATACTAATAAACAACTCTTTTATTGTCATTTTCTTTGGATCATTTTAAAATGAATCAAAGGGAGTAATTATTTATATGAATAATAATAAAGTAATTAATTTTAAAAAGTGAATGAAACAGAAAAAAAAAGTGCTTTTTTTTTTAAAGAAGCAGGAATGACTAAAATATTATGGAGTTTGATTTTGCACTATTTAAAATTTAAAATAGACAAGAATTGTCAAATTTGTTTGTTTTTTTTTTTTTATAAATGTTTTATTAAAACCTATAATTTAATAGTAATACCTCATCCATTTCGAATCAACTTTGCACATTTGCATCAAGTCATCAACACACTTTTTAAGATTTTTTTTTAATAAGCAGTGATATATGAATAAATATATGTATATTTTTTAAAGTGCACACAAATCAATAATTTTTAGAGTATGCAAGTTTTTTTGGGATGTATCGAAAAAAAAAAGTATGTAAATTTTTCTGGAACAACAAGTAGTATTATATAATAAAAATAACTAATATTCTTTAAAATATTATTGGAAAATTTTCATATCAAAACTCAAATTTTAGGTTATGTCTCAATATAAGTATTCATTTTAAAAGTGTCTCAATTCAAGTCTTAGTTTTTACTCTTTTATCAATTTAAGGCTTGTTTTTTATTTTTATGTCTCAATTCAAGGTCCAACAAACAATTATTTTCAATATAAATTCATACAATATTAAAAGAAGTAAAAAATTATAGACGTCCGTCATAAATAAATAAAATCATTAATTTCAAAAATATTAATTTTTTTAATATGATAGTATTTCTATTTTTTTTCTATATCACCATGTATTAATTAAATTTAAAGATTTAATTTATTGTTTAGAAAAATGATAACTAGCATTTTGAAATTAAAATAAATAACTAACATTTTATCATATACGATTAAGAAATAATATATGGAAAAATGTTACTTTTAATTTTAAAATGCTAGTTGTCATATTTTTAAAACTTTAATATACACGATGATAAAAATAAAAATTAGAAATATTCATTATATTAATAAAATTTATTTATTTATTTATGATGAATGTCTCTAATATTTTTTATTATTTTTCACATATAATGAATTTAATTTAAAATAATTATTTTTTGGGTCTTGAATTGAGACACAAGAATCTAAAATAAGCCTTAAATTGAGAAAAAAGAGAAAATTGAAACTTGAATTGAGGCACTTTTAAAATGAGTACTTATATTAAGACATAAACTAAAATTTGGATCTTGAAATGAAATTTATTCAATATTATTATGTTCAATACATTTTGCGAGTTTTTGAAGTGCTTTTTTTCTTCTAAATTTAAAAAGTTATAATCTCGATTGTTTTGATCATCTCAGGGGCCGCTTGGTTAACAACTCTTCAATGGTAATGGGAATGAGATTGAAATTTAGTGTAATTAGCATGGTTCATGAGAATAAAATCACTACCTCTCCTCCTAAATAAAGTAATCACTATTCCATTTTGATTACCCTATTCTCTTCCTACAATCATCCTCCTCAATCACTCCCACATTCCTCCACCAACAACCATTTTATTGTCAACTTCTATTCCAAAATTGAGGCATGACACTAGCAATGGTGTTATCAAGCGAGCATTACATTTCTACATGGTATCAGAGCCTGAAGAATGTCGGGGCGCCGGTCTCGAATGATCGTTTGGTTCTTCAGATGGTGGCTGGTCTAACTGAGGCGTATAGTGGTGTTGGGACTCTTATTCGCCAGAGCAATCCCCTTCCCAAGTTCTATCAGGCTCGTTCGATGCTTGTGTTGGAGGAGGCGGGTTTGGCAAAGAAGGTGGCTACGACGGCGGCCATGGTCGCGTCTTCTCCGGTGGCTGACACCTCGCGTTCCAACTCTTCTGGAAAGAAGAGCAATAAACGACCCGCTGGGAAGGGGTCGAAATCTGCTAAATCAGGGGGGCCTTCTCCTGGTGGGGGCCCGTCCGCTCAGTGGTCCCCCCCGTGGCCTCAACAGTGGGGCGGTGGTCCCCAGCCACCGTACTGGCAGTGGCCTTGGCAGATTCCGCCGTGCCCGTACCCGTCTGCACCATGGGCCAGACCTTCTGGCGGGCCACGTCCTACCGTACCCCAGCCGGGCTTGCTAGGCCCTCGACCACAGGCGTACAGTGCGTCTTCCACGCCAACTCAGACGGACATAGAGCAGGTAATGTACACACTTGGCATCAATCCTCCGGATGCTAACTGGTACATGGACACGGGCGCCACATCTCATATGACATCCGCTCCGGGTACTCTCTCACCTTATTTCAATTTGAGCACTAAACGTGGTATAATTGTGGGGAACAGTCATTCTATTCCAATTTCTGGTTATGGGCATTCTAAATTACCTTTCACACACCCACCATTGGCATTAAAAAATGTTCTTCATGTGCCTCAAATTGTTAAAAACCTGGTGTCTGTTAGAAAATTCACTTCTGATAATTCAGTATCTGTTGAATTTGATCCTTTTGGATTTTCTGTGAATGATTTTCAGACGGGGACGCGTCTAGTGAGATGTGAGAGTCGAGGCGAGTTATATCCTGTCACCACAAATAAGGTCCATCCCCCATCTTCGTTTGCTGCAATTTCTCCTTCCTTGTGGCATGATCGTTTGGGACATCCGGGAGTTCCTGTTTTTGACTCTCTTAGGAAAAATAATTTTATTGAGTGTACTTCTCGTAGTAAATCTCAAATTTGTCATTCTTGTTCTCTTGGGAAACATGTTAAGTTGCCATTTTCTGACTCATTGTCATATACATTAATGCCTTTTGATATTATCCATTGTGACTTATGGACATCTCCTGTTTTGAGTTCGTCGGGTCATCGTTATTATATGCTGTTGTTGGATGATTATTCAAATTTTTTGTGGACTTTTCCTATTGCCCATAAATCTCAGGTGTTTTCCACGTTTTTATCTTTCCAGAAATTTATTCGTACACAATTTGGGAGGGAGATAAAAACTTTTCAATGTGATAATGGGAGGGAATTTCTTAACAGCTCGTTTTGGGATTTATGTGCTTCGTCTGGGATGACATTTCGTCTTTCTTGTCCATATACTTCTTCTCAAAATGGAAAGGCAGAACGTAAAATTCGGTCGATCAATAATATTATACGCACCTTGTTAGCACATGCTTCAATTCCACCTACATTTTGGCATCATTCTCTCCAAATGGCCACGTATCTTCTTAACATTCTCCCTCGTAAACAGCTTGCCTACTCCACTCCTCTCAAATATCTGTATTCCACGGATCCTACTTATTCTCATTTGAGGGTCTTTGGGTGCTTATGTTACCCCCTATATCCTTCCACTACGATCCATAAGCTATAGCCCCGGTCCACTCCGTGTGTGTTTTTGGGGTATCCATCCAACCATCGTGGTTTCAAATGTTTTGATTTATCATCTAAAAAAATCATTCTTTGTCGTCATGTCATTTTTGATGAGAGTAAATTCCCTTTTTCAAAATTACATGAACCCACTTCCAGTTCTTATTCTTTTTTGGATGAGGGTTTGCCGCCTTATGTGGTTCATCATATGACCACGGCTGCCCCATCACCTGCGGGTCCTATTCCGCTTGCTGGTCCGTTTCCACCTCCACCAGCCCCACCGCCACCTTCTTCCCCACCTGCGCCACCTTCCCACCGCCCGGTAACCCGTAGCCAGCGTGGGATATTTAAACCAAATCCTCGGTTTAACTTACACACCTCTGTGCTAAAGTCCCCTTTGCCTCGTAACCCTGTTAGTGCTCTTCGTGACCCTAACTGGAAATTGGCCATGGATGACGAGTTTAATGCTCTTATTGCAAATAAGACGTGGGAGTTGGTTCCCCGTCCTCCTAATGTTAATGTTATTCGATCAATGTGGATTTTTACACATAAAGAACGTGCTGATGGTTCTTTTGAGAGGCATAAAGCCCGTCTTGTAGGTGATGGTAAAACTCAACAGGTGGGCGTGGATTGTGGAGAGACTTTCAGTCCAGTGGTCAAACCAACTACGATTCGAACGGTTCTCAGTTTGGCGATCTCCAAATCTTGGTCTATTCATCAACTTGATGTGAAGAATGCCTTCCTGCATGGCTCACTTCCTGACACGGTCTATATGCATCAGCCTCTGGGTTACCGTGACCCAAAGTTTCCTACTCATGTTTGCTTGCTGCGGAAGTCTCTTTATGGACTTAAACAGGCACCCCGGGCATGGAACAAGCGGTTCACTGATTTTATGGGTACTATTGGGTTTACTCGGAGTATATCTGATCATTCCCTCTTCGTGTATCGTAATGGATCGGCTATGGCCTACTTGCTGCTGTACGTGGACGACATCATTTTGACTGCTTCGTCGTCCTCTCTTCGCAAGTCCGTTATTTCCAGACTTTGCTCGGCATTTGCTATGAAAGATCTTGGGGAACTGCATTATTTTCTAGGTATTGCTGTAACGAATCATGCTCAGGGTCTGTTTCTCTCTCAAAGGAAATATGCTACTGATGTTCTTGAACGTGCCGGCATGGCTTCGTGTAAGTCGTGCTCTACTCCAGTGGATACCAAACCAAAACTTGGTGCGTCCTCCGGCGAACCATTTGCGAATCCGTCGCTTTACCGAAGTCTTGCAGGGGCATTGCAATATTTAACATTCACCCGCCCCGACATATCTTATGCGGTTCAGCAGATATGCCTTTATATGCATGACCCTAGGGATGAGCATATGCATGCTCTGAAACGGATTATTCGTTATCTCAAGGGTACGCTCGACTTTGGAATTCATCTTTATCGTTCGTCCACGACTTCTCTGGTTTCTTACACGGATGCAGATTGGGGAGGGTGTCCCGATACACGGTGTTCCACGTCGGGGTACTGTGTTTTCATTGGAGATAATATTTTGTCGTGGTCCGCCAAGCGTCAGTCGACGATGTCGCGTTCCAATGCCGAGGCAGAATACCGTGGTGTGGCGAATGTGGTGTCCGAGACTTGTTGGCTTCGGAACTTGCTGCTCGAGTTGCACTGTCCCATTGCTACGGCTACATTGGTGTATACTGACAACTTGAGTGCGGTATATCTTGCAAGTAATCCGGTTCAACATCAACGTACAAAGCACATAGAAATGGATATTCACTTTGTGCGTGAAAAGGTTGCTCGTGGCGAGGTTCGGGTCACGCATGTTCCTTCTCGCCATTAAATAGCAGATATTTTTACTAAAGGGCTTCCTTCGGTCCTCTTTGAAGATTTTAGAGACAGTCTTAGCGTTCGTCGTCCTCCCGTTTCGACTGCGGGGGTATAATAGAAGATATGTAAATAATTGATGGTAATATGTGAATATCTTCTCCATATTTGTATATGGTAGGCGTATCATTAGTTCCTTAATTATAGGATTAATTGATTCTGTACATTGTATATATTTCACTTCTTTGAAGGTATCAAGCGAGCATTACATTTCTACAGGTGTTACCATTGGAACACGTATTCCCCTAACATATCATTTTTCTTATGAGGGCATAGATGGAAATAAATTTTCATTCCCATTACCATTGAAGAATTGCTAACCAAGTGCCCCTCAATACTCAATTTGTTCCACTAGATATGTGTAATGTGATTTAATGATTCCTAATTAGTCCGTTATACCGATCATAACAAAGGGGAATTACAATTATGTAGGACTTAACTGCCGTGAAAAGACATACCTCGATTAAGGAATTTGATATATGGTGAGACGTATTTCAAATTTCAAATTATAATTATTGCAAGTCTTATACCTTCCAACGCCATAAACATTTAAATTAAGTATAAATGAATTTATAACATTAATTAGTGTATCAAATCAGGTTAGTGTATAAAATATATTCAATTCAAAAATCTATCTCGTATTACATCGTTGCATTCAAGATTTATTAATTATTGTACTACTAATACGCGTCATGTGTACGTTTGAAAATATGATGTATAATTAAATTCAAATTCAAAGAATTTTCTGAAGGACGCCTATTTTTCAGTTATTGGAACATTTTAGGAATTTATTTCAAATGTATTAAATTATTCCATAATAAATGGAGTAACAGTTTTTTTTTTTTCTTTCGACAATACATGTATATTTGTGTATGTATTTAGTAATAATAGTTTGATTAATACACATAATTTCCGGGGATATATAAATATAGAACAAGAAAAAAAATTTGGAATATAAAATCTAACATCAAATATTAACCATAGATTATATATTTCATTAACTAACTCCTATATAAGCGTATTTAAGATAAAAACTGTTTTGTGTTTATAGTAAACTTTTTTTTTTTTTTTTTTTTTTTGAAAGGGTTTTTATAGTAACCTTTAAAATGCGGATGTGGATTTTATATGAAAATAGTTTATAATAAGCTTATCATAAAAAAAATTTAAAATATAAAATATTTGATCAGGAGTATCGATAATCTCATCAAGGGTATCATTAACCCGGGTTCAATTTTTTTAACAACAATTACAACGTAATATCACTAATCCAGATTAGTGATACTCCTGATGAACTTATCAATACTTCTGGTCAGATATTCGATACTTTAAACAGTTTCATGATAAGCTTATCATGAACTATATTCATATAATACTTTATCTTATTATACTTACAATTTTTTTTTTTTTAAAGTTAAGAGTAAATGTCTTGTAAATCAAGTGCACCGTGCAATTCTATCAATAATAAAATAAAGATCAATGTTCCAAACAAATATGTTACATTATTTTATATCATGTGCTATAAAAATTAAGCTATATTATTTTACAATAAAAATATTAATATAAAAAGAATAATTATATTTAAATGTTGACAAACCAGCATAAAGAGAATTACTTATACATGCACATGTTTACTTATTTATTTATTTATTTTATCGGTAAAAGAAATTTCATTAAGAACTTTGAGGTAAATTTATATATATGGGTCAAAAAAGATTAAAGTTTGTCAAAATATGAATGATAGAAAACTTGTTTTCAAAATAGGGTTGATCGCACAAGGGGGAGGCGATCCTTAAAGAGGATCGCTCCCCGCGGGAGCGATCAACAAAATTGTTGATTCCCAACTGCATATCTGCAACCCCTTCCCCCCACCCCCTCCCTTGGGACAACTAATTTTTTTTTTTTGCTTTTTTTTTTGTTTTAATATCAAATTTTTTTTTATTTTGAAAATAAAAAATTTGTACTCTCTCCGTCACGCGATTATTGTTACACTACCTTTTCTTCCGTATTTTAGCAAACTAATTATTTATTAATATTTGAAATGATAAAGAGAATTTTAAGATAAAGTATTATCGATCTATCTCTCTACTATTATAAAGTGACTTAAAAATTATTCTATCATTTTAAATAGTAATAAAAAAAATCCGCTCGCTAAAACACGAGAAAACAGTAGCTATAAAAATCATTGTGAGACAGAGGGAGTATTTGTTAAGTAAAAGATGCAAAATTCTATAATGACATTTATTTTGAAGTGAAAGAGTAATAAAATAATGGAGCAACTCTCTTGTGCACTTGGTAATATTTATTAATGTTTTATCATTTCTATTACTCTTTCATTTTAAAATATGAGTCATTTTAGAATTTTGCATCTATTACTTAACAAATATTAAAAAGACATTTATTTTGAAATGGAAAAGTAATAATAATGGAGCAACTTTCTTGTGCACTTGCTCGGGTGCTCCATTATTAATACTCTTTCATTTCAAAATACATATCATTTTAGAATTTTGCATCTATTACTTAACAAGTACTCCCTCCGTCTCACAATGATTTTCATAGCTACTGTATTTTCATGTTTAGCGAGCGAATTTTTTTATTACTATTTAAAATGATAAAATAATTTTTAAGTCACTTTATAATAGTAGAGAGATAGATCGATCATACTTTACCTTAAAATTCTCTTTATCATTTCAAATATTAATAAATAATTAGTTTCCTAAAATATGGAAGAAAAGGTAGTGTAAAAATAATCGCGCGACGGAGGGAGTACAAATTTTTTATTTTCAAAATAAAGAAAATTTGATATTAAAACAAAAACAAAACAAAAAAAAGCAAAAAAAAAAAAAAAAGTTGTCCCAAGGGAGGGGGGTGGGGGGTAGGGGAACGTGGGTTGGGGGTGGGGGGAAGGGGTTGCAGATATGGAATTGGGAATCAACAATTTTGTTAATCGCGCCTGCGGGGAGCGATCCTCTTTAAGGATCGCCTCCCCCTTATGCGACCAACCCTATTTTGAAAACAAGTGTTATATCATTCCTATTTTGACAAACTTTAATCTTTTTTGGCCCATATATATAATTTTACCGAACTTTGAGGTATAAAAAATACCTCATCAAGAACAGATTTTATCAAAATATCATCTGCCCAAGATACAACAATAGATAAAAGAAATTATAAGAATAAAAATTTAGATTTCTCTAATACCCTAACAAACAAAATATTCACTTATAAAATTTATTTTTTGGGTCGTTGCTCCAATTGCTTAACCAAGAAATCCAGCATACTCGTTTCTGTTATAGACATCCACGACCATACCCTGACCTTGAGTTCATTCATACTTTTCCAGATTTTCGATACCACTCTTAATCAAACAACAATTGGCAGCTTTGATGTTTTGCCTCTGCGCAACATTACCGAATTTTAATTACAGAAAGTTTATAGAAGGGTCCTTATGTATGACAACTTAAATATTCAACCAATGATGTATTTTGCATCATATCTTGCAAGCCACTTTATGTTCAAAAAATAAATGAGAAATGTTTTTCTCCTTATTATCTGCACTCATTATGCATTTTTCTTTTTCTCCCGATTGGACGATGCCTCTCTTTCTCAAGTTGTCTCTAGTTGCCATTTGTTGCCTTAGTACCTTCCAAACAATTGTAAGAACTCTTCTTGAAGTTTGTAAGCGATTTTTGTGGAGTTTTTTTTTTTATCGGAAAATAAATTTTCATTCCTGTTGAGGTATAAAAATACCTTTATCAAAAGTTTGCATAATTTTTGGAAACTAAATTTCTCTCACATTAGGCCTCCTTTACATTCCTAGCACAACCCAAGAATTTTCTAACCACTGCTGAAAACTGAGATTGGAACATCTTACTTCTTTAAACACGAACCAACTTCAGAGTTTGTTCTTTACTTCATCTACCAACATTCTTGTAGTAGCCTCCTTGTTCTTGAATATTTTTTTGTTTCTTTGTTTCCATACCACTCAAGCAATGCACATCCATATACTAACCACAAAAGGTATACCTCGATTTGCCTTGATAAAGCTACTAAAATGTAGTAAGTTTATCAATGGATTCAAGGTAAAGACTGAATTCAAACCGAATTAATTAATACACTCCATCCAAATGCTACATGAACGATCACATTCGAACAAAGCATGACTTACCGTTTCAGTATGGGAGCCGCAAACAATACAAGAAAGATCATCATTTTGTTGCAAGATTCCTCTTCGCTGCAATTCAGATTTCATTGGAATGCTCTCTCTAAGTACCCTCCAAGCGGTATCGAAACTTTGCTCAGAGTGTACTTATTCCTGATAAGTCTGAATCCCGTCTTCATATCATCATTTAAGTCATCTTCTTGTGCTTCTTCCGCCAATCTTTCATATGCCTCCTTTGTTTTGTAAACTCCATTTGCATTCTATTTCCATCTCCAAATGCCATCACCGCTCGTCATCACTTTGCACCTGTTGATCACAAGAATTAACTCATCAAGTACAATTGTTTCACGATCGAAAAGATTACATCTCCAATTCCACTTCCACTGCCACTCGCCTCCTACCCACTCACCCATATCCCTCACCGTCCCCCATTTATTTAGACTTAAGTGAAAAAGCATAAGGGGCCTATTTTAAATATTTAACTCTCCCACCCACTTTCCTTCCCAGAACAAAGTGTTGCTACCATCCCCTATCGATTTTTAAAGTCCATATAAAACCCAACCCCCAAGCCTCCCTCCTGCCGCTTTCACCATATCTCTCCACCACCCACATAGAACTCTCCCTCTTACTAAGCTCGACCCCAACAGACTCTCTCCCCACTCAATCCCGAACTTCGACTCAATCACCCTCGCCCAAAGACAAAACACCACACCCATTTACCTAATAAGACTTTATTGAAAATCCCTAAATCCTTTACCCCCAAGCCCCCCTTTGTGCTTTGGTTTACAAACATATCTCCATTTGACCCAAGCCAATTTTTTTCAGTTATCCCCACCCCCTAAAAAAATTCCTTTGTAAAAGTACAATATAACTCTAGGTTTTTTTTAGGAATAAGAAAGTTGGACATATAGTAAATTGGGATAGAAGAGAGCACCGCGTTGAGCAAAGGGAGTCGTCCTTATTAGAGTTATACGTGAAAGTATGCTTTTACTTTGTATAACTCATGTATTAAACACTTGTTTATGAGAATAATTCTTTTATCAAATTTGCTTTAGGTATGAATGAATGTTAAATATTTATTGCAACCCGTTCAATATATAGTATGTGTTACATTGTAGTTAATGTGGTAATACCAGATCACGAAAGATCACATTGACAGTTACTTGTAACTAAACGTACAATTTACGACCCAAGTGGAATTATTACATTGACCTTTCACGGTGGATTTCTTTTATTAACCACACACAATCTTAATAGTTATTTCTTTGATTAATGTTAGGTGAGAATCATCATAACTTCGAACCTTGTGTTTTTGGGCAGTAATATTAATCATACGACGGTTGCTAAGGTTTAATACGGAGAAATGTGTGTGGGTACGACTCGTGTGATTTGTCCCCTTGGTAGGCTCAGAAATTTTATCGTACCAAATCTTGCAAGTGGAGAATTAGTTTCTTCGGTATGGATAATAATGTTGAGCTGTCTTTACTCCAAGGTAAAATATATTAAGATTTTGTTGACTTCATTGGAAAGATATTATGGAAGATGTGTATTCTAGGAATACAAGATTATCTAAAAAATTCAAGAATATCAAAATTTAGTATTTTTCTCCCAAAATTTTCGAAATTTATATATATACGAGAAGGTGAGATTTTTGTGGAATATTTTATTATGGAGAAAAGAATATATGAGATATATTCAAGATTCCTCGGAGATCAAGAAAAGATTTTTCCTCTCCTACTTCCACTAGAAAAATCGACCATCACCACCTATATGTAGGGGATGATTATTTCATCTCTAGTTTACAGTTTACAAGTTCCATGAGTTGGAAAAATCGAAAGCAATAAATATTTTCTTTCTCCCTTATATTATTAAATTGTTCGTGAGCACTTCCCACCGGCGAACGAATAAGATGAAGAGGGAATACTTGAGAAGACTTTTACGGTTGATAGGATCGTTACACTTGTCCCGGCTATCTCGGTTGGACGCCGCTTCAAGAGGTACGTATTCACGTAAAATTCTTAGTTTTTCCATCGTAAAATTTTATGTGATAATATTCATATGCATGATCTTTTGTTGTTGGATTACTTATTATTTGAATTAATTTAGAATTAATTTATACTAGTAATAATTGAATTTAAATTCGTATTTAAATATCATCCCGAATAGATCCAGGCACCCCGATTTTCCCAACAGTTCTCCGATTGAGATTTTCAATGTTTCCCATATTTTCAGCCTACCTCGTATTTCCTGCACCATGATTTCCCAATCTGAAATGCTTCTACACATTGTTCCCACCTTGCTACCAGGACAAACAAACAGAATTCTCCCCATCTTCACTCCCAAGACTGTCGCCAACTCATTCATCTTTACATCTGTCACATTTGCCCCGTATAGAAAGCACTTATTGTAATTCACTTTTAGACCCGATGTGATTTCTTATAATTTCAAAAATCTTTTAAAAAACACTGTATTCTCCAAGGTTGCTCTTCCCAGAAATATCGTATCATCGCGAATTGTAGGTGTGAGACTTTTACTCTTCTCTTTCCAATTTCAATTGGCTCAAAACTCCTCATCTCCTCAGTTTTTTTCATCAAAAGACTGAGACCTTCAGCAGCCAGTAAAAACAGAAAATGGGATAGTGGATCCCCTTGGCTTAACCCCATTTCGAGCTTGAATTCCCCCGTTGGACTACCATTTACCAGAATCGATGCATAAACTATCGATATGCAGTCCATTACCCAGTTTACCCATTTCTGATTGAAGCCAAAGCTCTCCATCACGTTCTTCAGATAATTCCAGTCAACCGAATCATACGCCTTTGCAAAATCAATTTTGAAGAAGAGACTTTCTCTTTTTATTCTTTATGCATCTTCAATTGCCTCATTGAGCACCACCACACTATCCAAAATCTGCCTACCTCCAATGAATGAGCTTTGATTGTTACAATTAATGGAATCAAGCACTTTACTCAATCTCTCCGCCAGGACCTTTGATACGATTTTATAGACACACCCAATTAGTTAAATCGACCTGAAATCATTGAGATCCTCTGTTGCCTCTTTTTTGGGATTAAAACAATGAAGGAAGGGTTTAAACCGCATACAATTTAACCAAACTTGTGGAACTCTTTCATCATCCTCATAACATCTTGTTTCAATATTTCCCAGAATTCTTTTAGAAACAAGAAGTTGAATCTGTCTGGACCTGGACTTTTTGATCCCTCACACGACCAGATTGCATCCTTTACTCCAGCTTCCAAGAATTCAGCCACAAGCATCAGGTTGTCTAGGGTCACCTTTTTAGACATCAAATTCGGATTTAGAATGGGTCTTTGTTGGTTTGTGTTGCTGAAGTGATTCTTAAAATGCTCAAAGATTCCATGCTTCACCTCTGCTACCTCCTCTCGTCATATCTAATTCACCATAATGCCTTGAATTTCGTTCATCTTCATTCTTCTATTGATGAAGTCGTAGAAGTACCTTGAATTTGTATCATCTTATTTGAGCTATCTACTTCTAGATTTTTGCTGGAACAGTCTATCTTTGCGCTTTAACTCTAAAAATAGAGATGTCTTTTCCTCGTTCCTCCTAGCGACTTCATAATCATCTATTCCCAACACATCATCTATGGTGTCCAGCTTCCAGATTTCCTGTTGATGTTCTTCAATCTTCCTCTCCATGAAGTCGAATACCTCTTTATTCCAACTTTTCAAGTCTTCTTTAAGTCTTTTAAATTTCTCTTTCACGACAAAACCTCTCCATCCCACAATATCGTAGTTGTTCCACTTCTCAATCATGAATCTTTTAAAATCCGGATGAGTAAGCCATGCATTAATATACCGGAATGACTTTCGTTTCCAATCCTTCCTTTTGTATTCAAGCAATATCAGACAATGATCCGAAATGGACCTTCTTAAAACTCTTTGATGAGCATCAAACCACCTTAAACTCTATACATTATTTATGAGAATACGATCAATCCGGCTCTTGTAAGAGTCATCCGGTCTATACCAAGTATATATCGACCATTTAATGGAAGGTCGATTAATCCTGGAGTATAAAGTCATCGAAAACCTCCACTTCTCTTCTACTAGTTTCCGGCCTTCTGCCATCTCTTTCAGGTGTGTGACGGATGGAGTTAGAATCTCCCAGAATGCATAAACAAGCAACAGGACATTGATTAACAACACTCAAGATTCTATCCCATAACTCTTCTCTAGCTACTGGATCACAAGAAGCATACACGTTTACAATACAACACTCCAATCTATCTTCATTCCACCAACAGTTAACAATAACTGCTCCTTCCATATCCCAGCAACTTGAGTAAGTAAATTTATCAGAATCTCAAGTGAGATAATTCCCCCAGCTCTTCCTACTGATTTTCTAAAGGCCCAATAAAATTCCCCATACCCCATAAAGTTCTACAGATAGAATCATCCACCATTTCAAGATTGGATTCTTGAATGCAACAAAAATGTACCTTATATCGTCGGATGAGTTCGTTGATTTCCCTTTTTTTTTTTTGTAGAGTGAATTATATTCTTAAAATGCTTCCATCACCAATTGTCCTCTGATCACAAGTAAGCTTGAACCCATCAAAAATCTTATAAAGTTCATTGTCTCAAAGGTCTTTTCCTCCTCAAATCCCAAACCTATCCACTATTTCCGCAAAAACTCGACTCACTCACGCTAAAATACTTTTGAGTTTTGAATACTCAAATTACATAGCCTATTAAATACGATTTTAAGCTTTTATTCTCCACCCAAATTTTTGACCAAAAAAGAGTTCTCTCTTAATTCCTAACTACTCTTGTAAAATCTAATTTTAGCCCAGGCCCGTAACCTTTACGGCTCATTAAGTAGCCTCCACACCCACTTACCTAGCAAAGCTAAGTTTAAAGATCTCAACCGCATAATTCTTAAGCCTCCATACCCCTTCCTAGCTTATCTTTGTACACTGACAGTTGAACCCACATAATTTTTCTTTGTTCTCCAATTCTTCCCCTCCTCACAAGTCACCCCCACCCCCCAAAGAAAAATTCTCTAAATTTTTGTAATCTCTAGAATGGTTTTCTTATGTATTTAGAAGAAAGATAGGTTGTGAATTTGCAATATAGACAGGATAGTTTGAATTAAAATGAACCCCCCCTCGAGATATTGTGTTTTTCACTCTATTTAGCAATTCTATTTCGGGTTCTTTGAACAAAATTTGACCATAACGAGGAATTTCTATGACTGATGATCACTATGAGTCCAAGGTATGAGAGAGGCGGTTGACCCATTTCACAACCTAAAACGTGCACCATCCTAATGACTTGGTCGTGATTCACATTTATGTCGATTACGCTATTTTTATCGAAATTTACATTGAGACACTACATGAGTTCAAAATTTCTCAAAGATATACTTTACAGCTAGGGATGTAAATGAGCCGAGTCGAGCCGAATACTATCAAGTTCGAGCTCGACTTGTTTGGATTTTTTTAGTCTCGAACTCGGCTTGTATGTAAAATTTTAAGCTCGCAAATATCTCGAGCTCGGCTTGTGAAATATTCATTACCTAAATAAATGAGCTTGACTCGAAAAAAACTTGTTTTCAAATTAATCAAGCATAATTCGAGCTTGAATTCGAATAACTCGGATCAAAAGACTCGCTTCAAAAAGCTCGGCTCGAAAGACGATTCGAAAAACTAATTAGAATTTTAAAAAATAACACATCTTATTTATGTCTAATTAAAAACATAATAGTCCATGATAATAAAAAAATTATCCAAGCAAAGACCAACAACTAATTCGGAAGCTAAACAAAGACAATTAATGGTTTAAAATAAATTTATACTAAATAAAAATAGTAATTAAACGAGCTTGCTCACGAGTCTGTTCATGAGCTTAATAAACTAGCCTATTTGCGAGTCTGTTCACGAGCTTCATGAATGAGCTATTCATGAGGTTGTTCGCAAGCTTTCGAGTCGAATACTACTAGGCTCGATCTCGGCTCGATAAAATAATTGAGCTCAAAATCGGGCTCAAGCTTGGCTCATGAAACTTAACAAACGATCTCGAATGAATATTTTTCGAGGTGAGACCCTATTAGCTTGCGAATGACTTGGCTCGTTTACATCCCTATTTACAGCTCCTATATTCTTTTTTTTTTCGAGCTAATAAAAATAAAGTGTCGTCGGCATATTGCAAATGATAAATTTTTATTTTGTCTCTTCTAGTGACCCCAAATTCACTGCTCTTTTAACAAGAATGCTTAAGCCTTCAACTACAATCAGAGGGTGACAAGAGTCACCTTGTCCCTTGTTTGAAACTTCATGCAAGCTTGAATTCTCTCAAGGGGCTAGCATTGACTTACATAGTTGACATTGTTGTAGTGACACATTTCTTTATACATCCTCTTCATCTCACATAGAAGTTCAATCGTTCCATCATTTCGTCTCAAAAGGCATACTCAATTGAATCATAAGCATTTTTTAAGTACACTATGAAGATAAATCTTTTCAATTAATGTCTCATGGATTCTTCATTGACCTCGTTTAATATTCATAATCGGACATCTAGAAATTATCTCCCCACGATGAAAACATATTGATTTTCTGAGATATTGATGTTCAGAACCTTGTTAATTCTCTTTGCAAGAATTTTAGAGATTACTTTGTAGATACAACATATCAAATAAATGGGTCAAATTTCACTCAAGCTTTGTGCTCCTTCATTTTTAGGAATCTAGACATTGAGAGACGAGTTCAATCACTTGGTAATCTCCAAGTTGCAATGAAACTCCTCCATGATTTTTACAATATCCCCGACCAAGAAATTCCAAATTATTTTGAAGAATCCAAAAGAAACCCCATCTATACTTGGCCTTTTAGATGAATTGCACGACTATATGGCCTATTTGAAGCTACAAGATTTATTCTCACAATTTTTTATTTTTCTCTGCACGAGTTTGCTCGAGAACATTGGTCTAATACTCTAGGTAGAATTAAAGTGACTTTTGAAATGTCAGAAAATGTCTTGTTTCACTTCATCCACTAATTTCCAACCATGTTCTATTCACAAGGATTTGATATCCCTCATGAAATCTGTTTATTCTGTCTTCTGTCCTCAAATTTTTCATCTTACATAACCGAATCCATCATCTATTTTATTCAAATCCTATAGTTTTCCTTCATCACAAATCAGTCTCATTCTCTAATATTGTACCTTTTGTTAGATCTGTATATTTTTTTGTTGACTCTTTATTAATCCATATCAGTTGGGTGGGTTCAAGACATCCCAACACGCTCAAACTTCAGACCAACAAAATAAACGTTAAAGAAAAATGGAACGAAAGAAGTAATAGTTTACAAGATAAACAACATAGGATTGAAGAATATTAGATTGCATTTTGTTATACAGAGAATGTCACAAGAAAAATAATTTTTATTTTATAAATGATTAACACTCATGAAATGTATTTATACTAATTTCCATTGGGGAGTGGCGGGTTGGGGAAATTTTGGAAAGGTAGATTGAGTTGAATGGAAAAAAATGTGTATACTAAAATCTTTTGGAGGTTTTGATTAGGCGTGAAATTGTTAGATTTTAGAGCTCGAAATACCCGTGTTTTGATTGATTTCGATGAGTATTTAGAGTCAATTGAGTACTATTTTCATGAAATAATGACTTTATCTCTTTGATACTCATATCTGGATAGAGGACGAAAAATGGAATTCGTAGGACTTTGAATCGACTCAAACGGATGCCCGGATGAGAAGATATGGAAGAAATACGAAAAGTATCAGTTCAAGAGAGCAAAAGTATCACTGGAGTACACAAGCAAGAAGAACTCGTGCACTCAGTGCACGAGCACTCGTGTACTATGCTCGAGCTATGCTTGGTCGTGCACTGAGTGCACGAGTGGTCGTGCACAGTGCTCGAGTGGAATCAATTCGTGCACTATGTGCACGAGCTCAGGGGGTCGTGCACTTTTTGGGTTCTAGAGGATTTGAGCGCTCGAGTGGCACGAGCTCGTGCACTTAGTGCTCGAGCTCTACTCGAGTAGACGTGGATTTTGGCCCAATAATTCCTGATTCGACCCGTTGCCTATTTATACCCCTTCCAAACACGTTTTTGGACACCACTTGACGCATAGAGTTAGTTTTTGAAGAGAAAAGAGCACCAAGAGTTCGAGCAAGCATATTTTACGTTTTACCGAGGTTTTGACGTTACGAATTCGTAGCTAGATTTTTATTTTGATTTTCTTTTCGTTCTTTCTTCGATACTTGACACTTGAAACCTTTGATTTCGTATTTAGTAGATTTTCGTTCTTAGATTTAATTTCTTCCTTATAAACCCTAGTTTATGCTTTTTAGTTATTTAATTCAAATTATCATGTTTATGTTCGTTGCTTATTTAATTCCTTTCGTTATAACTAAAATCATGCTAGGCTAAAACCCTTGTATGCTTGGGGTAGGATGAACTCGTAGAAGTAGGACGTTGGTACATAATTAGGATTTCTTGTGATGTTTAGTTGTAATTCTCTTAATTAATGAACGCTTAAAATAAATTCCGGATTTACCTTTGAATTTAGCACGAAAATTGTTAGAGAGGATGACCGTATCACTCTTTAATAACGAGTATGCTTAATGAGAGGGTTTAGAAGGAGTTTATTCATCTACCGGTTTATCTAGGGAGGACAACCGCATCACCTTAGTTAAATTAGGGTCTCTTTAATTAAGCACAATCCATTAACTTGTTTAGTGGATTAGTGAAGTCGATTGATAGGATAAAGTATTAGGGTTTAATTCTTGAGCTTTCCATTTTACAATCTTATACTTAGGTTATTTCTTGCACATCACAATTATTTTGATTATGTACCGACTCCATTAGTATACGTAGGGATTCCTATCCTGAGCATCACCCATTCATATTTGCAAACAACCCTTAGTTAATTAGTTTCATTCATTCTTTAGTTTAATTAGTTTAATTTAGATTATAATTAATTTCTAAAAAAAAAAAAAACATACACTCATATTAACTACGACGAGTAGATCTTCCGGGATCTATTCACATACATTCCTTCCCTTGGGTTCGATAATACTTGGTCCCTATACTTGCCCATACTACTGTGATCCCATACAATTATGGGGTAACTTCTAGTAAAAGCTAGTAAAGTTCGGTTTAAGTCAGGTTTAGGGGTTCGAGATTTAAAAATCTTCAGTAAAAATATCTAATACCCTTCTGTAAAAATAACTAATATTCTTTAGAGAAAACAACTAATAACCTTTAATGGTTAATGTATAAACCATTTTCACTTTATACTTAATCTTTATTTATTAATTGTGGGTCGTATTTGAAAATTTACTTCTTACTCCTTTCATTTCAAAATAAATGTCATTTTAGCCTTTTGCATCTTTTACTTAATAAATATCATTTTAGCCTTTGAAATATTTTTCAATGTATATAAAGTAGTCTATAGGTTCTTTGGGACAAATAAAATCAATCTTTAAAAAAATTTGAATAGGTGTAGTTATGACAAAAACTAGGTGCCTTAATATGTGTGAAGAAACCTAAAATGACAATATTTATTTTAGGGAAACGAAACCCATTACAATGATACAACTTCAAAGTTTACATTCATTGGGTTAAGTTCCTAATCCACTCAGGGATATCTACTCCGGTTCATTCGAGAGGATCCAGAGAGCTCATCGCCACTTTTGCAAGTTCATGGGCGATCATGTTGCTTCTTCTTGGCACATATTTAACAACCCACATTAGGCCGTTATTTATCTTCTCCCATATCTCCTCCAACAACACTCCTTCCGGGCTTCGAATCTCTTCCTTTCTTGCAACCGCTTGAACCACCTCGATTGAATTCGATAGTATTCTTGCACGACTTATCCCGCACCTTGTGCAGGCTCGTATTCCTTCCACCACCGCTCTGGTTTTTGCTGCCATAACCATACCAGGTTGTGGGGTTTGTGTGCACCCGGCCACGACTAGTTCTCCTGGTTGGTTCCTTACTACATAGTCTACCATAGCTTTTCCCTCATCCTCCTTCCTGGCCGCGTCAACCCACACACTGTGCCCATCAAAATTCTCATGGCTCAGTTTGTATCTCCTTACTGTGCTATAATCCCTCCTCATCATCTTCATCCTCTCATTCGTTTCTTGATATACGGCGAGGAAATCCAATGCCCAATCCACTCTTAATCTGACCCTTTCATACTTCACTTCATGGATTCCTTTCCCTTCATTTTTAGCTCTACACATTTCTCTCCAAACAACCCACACCAGCGTGCTAATTTCTTCTTTAGTAAGGTTTTTTCCGATATCAAACATCATTTGGATGAAATCCCATGTGTTCAAATCCCTTTTTTTTAGCATACCCCAATCAAGCCTCTTCCTCCAAACATCCTTCGCTGTTGGACATAAGAATAGTGCATGGATAATATTAGCCACTTGATTGCCACACATTCCGCACTCGGCCGACGTCGGCACATGATGTGCCCTCAAATTCCCTTCGGATGCGATGGCATCATTAATCACTTTCCACGTGAATATCCTAATCTTCGGAGGTACATTTAGCTTCTAGATCTTCCTCCACCATTTTTCCTCATTTTTTCCTCCATATGATGTTCTTGTCTCTTTCTTCTCTCCATTATGGCCTATCCATGTGTGATAACCGGATTTAACCGTGTATTTTTCTTTGGCGTCCGGCTTCCAGAACCTTAAATCCTCTCCTCCTTCTCTTGCAAGAGGGGTTGTGAGTATTGCCTCCTTTTCGTAAGGCAATATAGCATCTTCAAGCAGTTGTTCATTCTATTCTTTTGAGGGCAAAATGTATCTCGACACCATAGAGCTGCTTTTTCTCCTTGATTTAATTTTTCCTTCAATGAGGCCGCTTACCTATTTATCTCGGAAGTTCTTGATTTGTTTCCCATCTCCCACCCTCTAGTGGAGCCCTGTTTCCAAAAGCTCCCTACTCCAACACAGCGACCTCCATACAAATGAGGTATTCAATCCCAGCTGCGCCTCCATAATGTCTTCATGTTTATAATATTGCGCCTTAAATTTTTTTGCTACCAACGAATCAGGCTCCACAATTAATCTCCATACTTGCTTCACAAGCAAAGCTTTATTGAACTTGTACATGTTTTGGAATCCCAGCCCTCCTTCTCCTTTCGACTTTCTCAGTAACTCCCAGCTTTTCCAATGTATTTTTTTACCCCCTTCCTTATGTCCCCACCAGAAATCTGTTATGATTTTTTCTAGACCGTGACAAATAGAAAAAGACAATCTGAAACAAGACATTGCATACGCCGGTATTGCATTTAATACCGCTTTAATTAGCAATTATTTCACTCCCTCAGAAAAATTATGTGTTTTCCACCTCTCCATCTTTTGCATCATTATGTCCCTCAAATATGAGAATTGTAGTCTCTTACATCTCATTGAGAATGTGGGCAATCCCAAATATATATCATGCCCCTACTTCATCCTTACTGATAAAATGTCCCTAATTTTAGTCTTGTGCCCGACCTTCGTATTATCGCTGAAAGTTATTTTCGATTTCTCATAGTTGATCATTTGCCCCGACGCTCTTTCACACTTCTCCAAGCACCAACTTTCTGCATTCTTGTGGCTTTGCTCTGAAAAATATTAAGCTATCATCGGCAAATAATAAATGTGAAATTATTGGGCTGCCCCTGGCTATGGTTACTCCCATAATCTCCTTCCTTTCCACCAGTTTTTCTATCATTGTCGAGACCCTTTGCTCACACAACATAAAGAGAAAGGGAGAGAGTGGGTCCTCTTGTCTCAGCCCCCTGCTCGATTTAATATCTGCAACCACCTTATCCCCAATCTTGAGTGAATACGTGACTGAATTCACACACCTCATTATGAGTTCAATCCACCTTCTGTCGAAACCCATCTTCTCCATGATTCTCTTTGGGTATGACCATTCAATCCTATCGTACACCTTTGATATATCAACTTTAAGGCTGCGTATCCAGTTGCACTTCTATTGCACCTTAGCCAATGCATGCATTCGAACCCAATTAAGATATTATCCGTGATTAATCTTCCTGGGATGAAAACATTATGGCTAGGACCGATTATCTTTGCCATAATGATCCTCATCCTGTTTGTAATCGCCCTCACCATTATTTTGTATGAGACGTTGCATAGGCTAATCGGACGGTACTCCTTTACCTCCTTTGGGCTTTTAACTTTCAGAATTAGAGCTATTATGATCTTGTTCCATCTTTGCAGCGGCCCACCTTCATTAATTTCCTTCGTTATTTGTGACATCACGTCTTCCCCAATGATGTCCCACAATTTCTGGTAGAACATCGTGGGGAAGCCATCGGGCCCAGGTGCCTTAGACGGGTTAAGGTAAAAAACTGCTATCTTGATTTCCTCCTCCATAAATGGCTTCATCAAGTAGCTGTTCATTTCCCCCGTCACCGTTTCTTACATATTTTCCATCACCTCTTCGATTTCCTCCTCCGTCGGCCCTTGTGTTTCATATATTCTCTCGAAGTGGTTAACTACTATTTGCTCTATCTCTTCCTCCTCCGTGCACCAACTCCCTTCTGCATTCATTAGCCCCCTTTTATTGTTAGTTCTGCTTCTTTGCGTAGCCCGTCTATGGATATAGCTCGTATTCTTATCGCCCTCAGTAAGCCAAGTACTTCTCGACCTCTATTGCCAATGCATTTCTTCCTGAGCCTCCAGCCTTTGTACTTCCTTCTCTAGATTTCTTACCATTTCCATATTTGGCTCCATAATCTCCTTGCTCAACTCCATCTCCAAGCTCCGTCTTCTATCCTTCAATTTCTTTTTAATGTCCCCCACATTATTTCTTGCCCATTCATCCAACTTCCTGCCACATTCTCCCAGCCGGAGTTGTAAATTGTTAGCTTGTTTGCTTTGCTCCCATATCTTCTTCGTTATCTCCTAAAAATCTCTCTCAAGGATCCATTTGTTCTCAAATTTGAAGCTTGTTTTTCTATGTAAGTTTCTTCCACCAGCCCCACTTCCCATTTTCAGTTGAATTGCTCTATGATCTGAACCAAAAAACTCCAGATTTTTCACTTCGAATGGTCCCACTTGCTCCACCCATTCATTAGTTGCCAATTACCTATCCAACTTCTCCCTTATCAACTCCGCTCATTCCCTCTTATTTATCTATGTATACTTGGCCCCAAAGACTCCAGCTCTTTAAGCTCTAGCTCATCAATCACTTTATTAAATTCGTACGTTTGGTGAAAAGGCCTCTCCCCCCTCTTTTTTTTCTCCATTAACTCTCCTAATTTCATTAAAATCTCCCCCAATCAACCATGCCTTATGACCATTGCACTTGCTTTTGGTAAATTTCCTTAATAAATCCCATGACCATTTTCTATCAGCTACAATAGGGTCACCATAAAAGCCAGTAAACCTCCACCATTTATCATTCATCAATACACAACAACCAATATGGCCTTTAGAGAAGGAGTAAATCAAAACTTTAATATTTTCATTCCAAAATAACAGTAAACCTCATGATCTTCCACAAGCATCGACACCAAAAGTATTGGAAAATTGAAGACATGATTTCCAACTACACCCTACTCTACTTGCAACCTTAGACTCCGTAACAAATAATAAAGAGGGCTTACATTCAGCGATGAGTCACTTCAACGACCGAAATGCACGACGGCTGTCCAGCCCACGTGCATTCCAGCTTATGATACTCATGGCTCTTGGTGGGACTGGATTTCCCCAGTCTCCGCCATTTCCTCTTCAGCTTTGTTGCTTCCTCCTTCCTCTCTCTTTGTCTTCTTCATTTCAGTTGTTGTGCCAGCTCGTTTCTGCTATTTTTCTTGGCTAGCCTCCTCCGCATTCTTGAGATCACTCGGGCCTATGAGTAGATTCATAGGGGTTTGCATGCCTTTCTTCTTGGCTCCTTGTACTATTTTCTTCCCCATTGCTGACTTCCCTGCCCATCCTTTTCCATACGGCATCAGCATTCCTCCCAGGCTCATTTTACCATGTGCGGTTTTATTTCCCCAAGCATTAGCTTGCTCTCTCATTCGTCCTCCATTTCCCCTCTCTCCCCTTTGAGCCCCTCCTCCTTTCCTCTGGTTCTGCCCGCCTTGTTTTTGTTCCCTCTTCCCCCTAATTTTTTGATTTCCTTCTTCATATCCTCCATTATAATTCCCTTCTGCCCTTCCGCCTGCAATCACACTACAAATTCCCTCCCCGGTTCATTTCCTTCCATCAACATAACATAAGCAGTTGGACATTCCTTCTCCAAATTGTCCAACCTTCCGCATATACAATAAAATTTCGACAGTCTCTTATACCTGAAGAAAACTTTTTGTGGCTCTCCCTGAACTTGAATCATCGTTCCCCTGTTTAAGGGCTTTGATAAATCCACCATCACTCGGACTCTTAGACATTTTCCGAATGCCACTTCTCCTATTTGGCCCTCTACCTCAATCACCTGTCCTATTGTTTCACCAATTTTCTTCCCAACAACCTTCATCATTGAACAAAACTGGAGCCCATGAATCTGGACCCAAAGGGCACCATATTCAGCTCAATCTCCGTTGGTCTTTCGAGCCCTGTCATTTTGTTGAGTACCAGTAAGGCTCCGCTCATATTCCAGGGCTGCTTATGCAGAATTCTTGCAAGCTCCGCCTTTTCCCCAATTTCGAAGGTGAAGGCTCCTTCCCCTATCGCTGACACCTTCAGGGAGCTGGTAATCTGCCTGATTCTCTTCATAGCATTCTCCATCTCAGCCGAGCTAATCGTCTTCTTCATCACGAATCTGCCCATTAGCATATTTTTGGGCTCCAACAAATCACCTTCTTCAATTTCAATTTCGTTGCTTTCGGCCACCGTGAGGGTCAGCTTACTCCACAATTCATTCAAGCTTTCCGCCATCCTTGCTCTATATGCTTTAATCAAACTTGGGATGTGACAATTTGTGTTTGCAATTTGGAGAAAATAGGTATCAATTTGCCCAAGATAGGCTCTTAATATAGCCATGGTAGCTGGATGGATCACATCGAAAATGCAACACATCTTACTAGTAACCTAGGTGTAATCAATGGCCACTAGAAGCGCAAGACGAAGCGCTTCAAGCCATTACTGGTCGAGGGCTTTCCGGCAAGCTCCACGCGCGGCGAGAGAGAATCTGGCGGTGAGATTTGCTCCCCAAGCTTTTCGCAAAGATCGAGAGAGAGGATATTTTTAGAGAGGGAAAAAATCTTTCAAAGGTTGGAACCGACCTGCGATCCTAAAATGACAAAAATTAGGTGTTTTAATATGACATTTATTCCTACACTTCATATTTATTTACAACTTATCACATCATTTATATTACACTTATTATTTTACTCCTTCCATCCCATACTTGTTTGCTACATTGCCAAAAATGTTCATCTCATACTTATTTGCTACATCCATTTTTGGCAAAAAAAAAAAAATTTAATATTATATTTTCCATACATTGCTAACCAAAAACATCTACTTCATCACTTTAAATACAAATAAACAATGATTTTCTTAAAACATGTGCAAACACTAAAATAACAAACTAGTATAGGACGTAGAAAGTATTTATTTTTTTCTCCCTAGGGGTGGAACTGTGGAAGTAGGTCATACAAGACCAGATCTTACATTGAAAAATCTAGACCTACTTTACAAAGGCATAGTCTGGCCTATTATCTATGCTAGACTTTTTTTTTAGGTTCGGTCCAGTCATTTTAACTAAACGGACTAGGTCTATGTGTCTTTTAGAAGCCTATTAATACTTGATATATACTACATTCAATATTTAAAATTGCAATTATTTACATCTTTTTAAAATTATCTAAATTTTTTTTAGTTTATTTTTACCACTATCATGTCAAATCGAGGTTGTTAACATCGACTTAAAAAGTATGAACTGAAAGTTTTAAAATATTAAATGAAAAATAAAGATGAAAAATAGTAGCTTTGTAATTATTATTAATCCTTTCACGATTTATATTTAATATGGCTTGATCATATTGTACAATAAAATATATAAATATAATACATCATTTTAAATAGGCTAATCTGTTAAGCTTTTAATATTTTTTATAAAACCTAAACCTAGCCTATTTAAATAAATGGGTAACAGACCAAACTAGGCTCTTAGTAAGCCAAACCGTAGGTCCCTGTTGGATGGTCTGACCTATTTTCACCCATATTTCTCACTCTATCACATCATTTGCACTGTACCCATTATTTCATTACATACCTTTATCTATGCAGATAGAAGTTTCTAGAAAAATTTCCTGGGCAAAGTGAGTAATTATCATTTTATACTACATTTTGATGAGTATGTGCAAATATTATTGAAACGAATCGAATAAGAAAATGTACCAATAATTAAAGGATGGAAATAGTAATAGAAAAAACAAAAAAAAGAGAAAAACAAAAATAAGAAAGGAGCCGGATTTAGGGGTGCAGAAATAAAGGTGGGTATCAATTTCAACATCAAACAAACGAAATTGCGCATGCATGATCATGACTCTGCCGCAGCGGTTACTACTCGTTTACAGCTGTGTTCACACATTTTATTATTTAATTAGTTTTTCTATTTTTGAGTCTGATAAAATTATTTTCCTTTCTTTCTGACATGCCATGGAATAGTCACGTGCCACCTGCCCCATCTCTCACCTACTTCTGTCCTTTCTCCCATATCCGCACGTGCATTTCATCCCATTCCTCACGTGACATGTACTGCTCCACACGTGTGATTCAAAATTCTCCTTTTATCCTGTTTTTTTTTAAACACTAATAATAGTGTGATCGTATTTTTCCGTACTTCTTGTGTTGCGACAAATTATGAAGTTTTAAAATAATACGAATAATAATAATAATAATAATAATAATACATGTGATCGTCAAGAATTAGCTCAATTCTAAGCAGTAATATAATCTTATATTGCCCAGTATATATACGATTATTTAAAATAAGAATGAAAATTTCATTACATGATTTTATTTTTTAATTATCAGTTGGCAAAGTTTTATATAAAAATAGTTTATAATAAATTTATAATGGAACTGTTTTAAAAATATCAAATATTTAATCAAAATTATAAAAAAATTGCATTATATGTATAAAAAAAATTGGGATTAACGACATTATATTTTGTTATTGGTTTTTTTTACTCAATACTCCTGATGAAATTTTCGATATTCATTATAAAAAAATTGATACATTAAAATAGTTTTATAATAAACTTGCCGTGAACTAATTTTATATAAAATCTACCATTTTCAATATTGTATTGACGTAGCCAAAGTCATTCACCTCCTTTAGATTTGTGGAACGCAACATCAACCTGAACTAAGAGAAATTTCGACGAGTATTTCTATTAGGAAAATTAATATACATAGATTAATGAGTTAATTGTAAATAAAATTACGATCTTTTTGCTAATTGCAATTTAATCTAAACTTTTGAATTGCTGCAAATAAAATTTCAACTTTAAATTTGTTAGCAATTTGAACCAAATGACAGATTTCAATCTGCCCGAAAATGATGATTAACTATGTTTTGTCATCCAAACCAATCTAAACATATTAATACAATTAATTATTCATTGTCGAGTAAGTGAAACATCATTTTTTAACAATAAAAAATTTATATGTTGGTTCGAATTGCAACCAAATTTTAAGTTGGAGTTTTGTTTGCAAAGATTTAAAAGTTTGAATTAAATTGTCATTTAGAAAAATGTTATGATTTTATTTGCAATTAACCCTAAACTAATTCACAATTCAGGAGATTGATATAAATTGAGTAATTCCACACCCTTCTGCAAAAATGGGACTTCTATATGAATTGAAGTTAGTAAGAGTCTTTGGCTCATACTAGATTATAAGTTCAATTCATGCGAAAATAATTTCATTTATATTAAATTGCGCACTCGATTAATCTCCTATCCAAAGGGTAAAGGTTAATAAGTTGACCAACGAGTAAAGGAGAATGTTGGTGGAATTAATATAAATGAAATGATTCAATACTTCTCTGTGAACTTTTAGACTGTTACTTAAAAAAAAAGAATAAAAAAGTACTCACTGTCCACAAAAAACATGCATATTTTCATAAGCGATTATTTTATTAAAAAATAGATCTCATGATACCCCATAATATTTCCCTACAAATCACATTAAACTACGTGCAAAAAATAGGATTAATTTTTTGTTACTTTATTTCCTTTAGTTAACACAGATGTTACATATGATGTGACATCTAACTCAGCAAGACGAATGACTCTAGTATCCAGTTGACACAAATATGTAAAGGGTTGTTCCTAGCAATAAGAGGCCCGAGTTGAAATTAAGAATAGACCCCTCGTAGTCGTTTTAATTATATAAACTTAATGACAATCCAGAATTTTAAATGATATGATATTAGATATTTTACAGAAAAAAGAAGAAGATATTTTTATGTTTAATTAAACTAACAAATATTGTATGCAGCAATCTCGGTGTAGTTATGTTAATTAGAAAGGGTAAGTCTATTGTAATTACATTCACCTTACAACTAAAAAAAAATATTAATTCTTTTTATTATATAGTACTAATATCAAACTAATATATTTTATTGAAACAACTAATACCCCTAAAATATACACACAAAATGCAAATAAATTTCACAATAAAACTGATTCACAATATCCTTTACCTTTATAAAATTGCTAAATTTTATGACACCTTAAAATTCGGATTATATTTAAGTATATGACTATGCTGAACTAAAAATAAGGATTTAAGCTATCTCAAGAAGGTTCAAATTATTGTGAACCTAAGAAGTGAAATAAGGTCTTACATAACTTGGTTATACGATTATTTTATATTTTTTTTAAAGTTATATATAAAATATATGCATATATAATTATAAGTATACATCATTTTGGACCCCTAAAATTTCATAAAAAAATTCTGGCCTTAGTTGACCGACTCGTTGAACTCAAGATAAGCACGGCGCTGTATATGTGTGTGTATATATATATATATATATGTATATGTAAATGAATATTTTCATCGTGTATATATTGAATTACAAGAGAAATTAAAATATTATGATGTACTCCCTCCGTCTCAATTCTGTTTTCATGTTTGACTGTGCGCGGAGTTTAATGCGAGAGTTGAATTTTAGTATTTAAATGAATAAAGTAGTATTGAAAATGATGAATGGTGAATAAAGTAGTATTTAAATGAATAAAGTAGTATTGAGAATGATGAATGGTGAATAAAGTATTATTAAATGAATAAAGTAGTTTCCATTTTATGGATGAAAAAAATAAAATTGGGACGAATCTTTTTGGCAAATGGGAAAACAAAACTGGGAATGAGGGAGTATAAAATTGAAAAAACTAAAATTTCCTGATAGAACGCAAATAAGTGAATAACTTGAAAATTGTCATAATTATTTTTGAACTAACCCTTGTATGATAATGAAAATTTTCATGAAATCACACTACAGATAATATTGAAGAGTGGGTGATTGCCGTCCCTACTTCCATTATCTTAGGATGGCTCGCGCATAATGTTTTCAAATTCTATAGTGTTAATCGCGTTTTGGATTCACAAGAAAACTTGTTTCCGGGAATCGGAATCAAATGCAATAAGAACAGAATTGAAAATCACACAAGAACACCAGAATTTTACGTGGTTCGGAGATGAATACTCCTACGTCCACGGGATCCGAGAGGATATCTTTTCACTAAGATAGAAAACGGAAGTTACAAGTTACAGAGCACTCAATCTCACAGTGTTTTACTCTCAAAGATGATCTCACTCTAATTGTGTTTCTCTCAGCTAAGAAACTCCCTTTTTAATTACAGAGATTGAGATGAATCTAGACTTGATTCAGTTGTAACAAACTCATAAGTGAAGCAGCTATCCAGCTGGTTAACAAACTCCAATAACCGCTTCAGTTGATTCAGTTAGAACCGCCTTCGTGTTAGCTTCAACTTGGTGTTTCGCGTCTTTGTACTTTATATCAGATGACTTGGCCTCAGCTGACTTGGTCACTTAACATCAGATGACTTCCGGTCTAGACCTCCACTGATAGGACTCCACTGTTTAAACCTCATCTGATAAACCTCATCTGATATAACTCTGCTGATACCCCAAATAGACTAACTTCCACGGCTAACACTTCATCAACGTAGCTCCTTATTGAATTAAGCTCAGTAGACTTCATACTTCACATATGACACTTCACAATTCTCCACCTCAGATGAGAAGTATCAATCCTCTCCTCCTCTCCTCCATGCTCCAGCTTGGGCCTAAGGAACATCCCATACACTCATCTTTACCAATTCAACACAAAACTTGAATTTAGTACCTGGTAAAGACTTTGTACACATATCTGCAGCATTTTCATCTGTAGATATTTTCTGGATGAGAACCACTCCTTTATCAATGATTTCCCTCACAAAATGCAACCTTACATCAATGTGCTTTGATCTCTCATGGAACACTTGATGTTTAACCAGATGTACTGCACTCTGATTATCACAATGAACGACCACAACCCTTTGGTTTATGCCAAAATCCTTGATTATGCCTTTCAACCACAAAGCCTCCTTAACAGCCTCTGACACTGCAACAAACTCTGCTTCTGTAGTAGATAAAGCAACTCCACTCTGCAGAACAGATCTCCAGCTCACAGCAGTATTGTAAAGTGTAAAGATATACCCTGTTAAAGATCTTCTGGTATCCAGATTAGCAGCAAAATCAGAATCTACAAAACCTTCCAGTGGACTCTTCTGGTCAGTCATCCTCTCAAACATCAATCCCAGATCAGATGACCCTTTAAGGTATCTGAAGATCCATTTCAAAGCTTCCCAATGTAATCTTCCAGGATTAGCCATGTATCTGCTCACCATACTCAATGAATAAGCTAAGTCTGGTCTGCTGCAGACCAGAGCATACATCAGGCTTCCAACCCCACTTGCATAAGGTACTTTCATCATAGTCTTCTTCTCTTCATCAGACTTTGGTTCCAATTCCTTAGATAATTTGAACTGTTGTCCCAGAGGAGTTGACACAGCTCTACTCTCATGCATGTTAAACCTCTTCAGGACCTTCTCAATGTAACTCTTCTGGGATAAGAATAGTCTTCCAGCTTTTCTGTCCCTAAGAATATCCATTCCAAGAATCCTTTTAGCATTTCCCAAGTCCTTCATATCAAATCTAGCACTTAGCTTCCTTTTGATACTCTGAATCTTCAGAAGACTTTTACTGGCAATAAGCATGTCATCCACATAAATCAGAAGATAAGCTATCACATCATTACCTTGCCTTTCCAGGTATACACAAGTGTCATACTTGCTTCTTACAAAACCAATGGATAGCATAACTTCATTGAACTTCTTGTGCCATTGTCTTGGACTTTGCTTGAGGCCATACAAAGATTTCTTGAGCAGGCACACCTTTCCTTCACTCCCTGGTTCAACAAACCCTTCTGGTTGGTGCATGTACAGATCCTCAATAAGATCACCATGCAGAAAAGTTGTCTTTACATCTAGTTGTTGTAGCTCCAGATCCTCTTGGACAACTCTACTGAGAAGTAGCCTGATTGAACAATGCTTAACAACAGGTGAGAAAACCTCATTGTAATCAATTCCTTCCCTCTGAGTGAATCCTCTGGCAACTAGTCTGGCTTTAAACCTCACCTGATCTTTCAAACCAGATTCAAGCTTCCTTTTAAACAACCATTTACAACTGATTAGCTTCTGCCTAGGTGGCTTATCAACAAGAATCCAAGTTTGATTCTTCTTAAGAGACTCCATCTCTTCTGTCATGGCTGTAATCCATGACTCCCTATCATCACACTCAAGGGCTTCCTTGTAGTTCTTAGGTTCTTGGTACTCTATGACTTCTGCTGTAACAAGTGCATAGGAGACCAGATCCACACGGCCAAACCTTGCTGGAGGATGTATTTGTCTTCTGGATCTGTCTCTTGTCAAACCATAATTTCTCAAGTCTGCTTCTGGCACTTCTTCCTCCTCTTCTGCAGGTGCACTATCCTCATCTGATGACCCATTCTCTCCTGTTTCCTGCACTGGTTCAGAACCAGATGCACTCTCATGATTATCATGATCAGGCTCCACCTCTACTTGAGTAATTGGCTCAGAAATAACACCATCCATCTCTTCAGCTGATGGCCCTCCATCACCTCCACCAGACTTGTATCCCATATGTGATTCATTGAACACTACATCTCTACTGGTAATACACTTCTGGTTCCCAAGCTCTAGACACCACAGCTTGTACCCCTTAACACCCTTTGGATACCCAATGAAAATACATTTTAAAGCTCTAGGTTCAAGTTTGTCTTGCCTCACATGAACATAAGCCAGGCACCCAAATACTTTCAGCTTAGAGTAATCAGAGATCTTCCCATACCAGACCTCATCTGGGGTTTTAAAATCAATAGCAGATGATGGCACTTTATTAATAAGATACACAGCTGTGTTAACAGCTTCCCCCCAAAAACTCTTAGGTAAATGAGCATCAGATAACATACACCTAACCCTTTCCAGAATAGTTCTATTCATCCTCTCTGCTAGACCATTCTGTTGGGGGTTTGAAGGAACAGTTTTATGCCTAGTAATACCCTTCTCCCTACAGAATTGTTGAAACTCCTCTGATAGGAATTCAAGCCCATTATCTGTCCTTAAGTGCTTGATAGTCCTGCCTCTCTTATTCTCAAGTTCAATCAACCATTCTTTGAACTTAGAGAAGGCATCACTCTTCTGTTTAAGAATGTAAACCCAAACTTTTCTGGAATAATCATCAATAAGGGTAAGGAAATACCTGCCTCCACCATGAGTGGATACCCTTGCTGGGCCCCATACATCAGAATGTATATAATCCATAACCTCCTTGGTGGTATGCTTCCCTTTCTGGTATGCTTGCTTCTTTGATTTCCCAAGAACACACCTCTCACAGAATTCCAGCTTACATATCCTCTTCCCTGGGATTGCTCCCTTCTTGGATAACTCCACCAGGCCCTTCTCACCAACATGTGCCAACCTCTTGTGCCACAAATTTACCTCAGAAGACCCCATGGTAACATCAGCTGATCCTGTTACAGTTCTTCCAATCAAAGTATACAAACCATTCTTGATCATCCCTTTCATAACAATTCTTCCAGATTTGGTTATTGACAGAGTTCCTTTTTCTGTCTTGAATTCAAAACCCTTAGAATTCAAAGTACCAAGAGAAACAAGATTTCTCTTCAACTCAGGAACAAACCTGACATCAGATAAGATCCTATCAACCCCATCAAACATCTTGATCTTGATAGAACCAGATCCTTGCACTCTACAGCTCTCATCATTACCCAAAAGAACAAGACCTCCATCAATCTTCTCAAGATCCAGGAACCAGTCTTCATGTGGACACATATGAAAAGTACACCCAGAGTCCAGGACCCACTCTTGACTTAGTCTCTCATGACTAACCATCAAGACCTCTGCACTATCATATCCTTCAACCTCCACAACAGTTGCATCTCCATCTTGATCACCTTGATTGTCTTTCTTCTTTCTCTCAGGGCAATTCTTTCTCAGATGACCTTCCTTATGGCAAGTGAAACACTTCCTCTTCTCAACAAAATCAGATTTCTTCCCACCCTTATTCCCTTTTCCACCATCCTTCTTCTTGGACTGAAACCCCTTCTTCTTCTTGGATTGAACATTCAATCCTTCAGCAGGCTTCTTCCCATCAGCTTGGATCTGTAGAAACTTGGTTTTCAGGGCAGTTTGAACATCATCAAACATCACCTGATCTTGCCTACCAAACAACAAGGCATCTTTAAAATTTTCCAGAGACTTAGGTAGGGCATTCAACAACATCAATGACTTATCTTCATCATCAATTGTAACATCCAAACTCTCCAGATCATCCACCAATCTGTTGAACTCGTCCAACTGATCACCAAGATTCTTATCTTCACTCATCTTGAAGACTTGAAGCTTCTGTTTCATGTATAACTTGTTCGTAACAGACTTGGTCTGGTATAACTGCTCCAGCTTATTCCAGATCCCAAGAGCGGTTTCCTCCTTCGATACTTCCCTCAATGGCTTGTCCCCAAGACACAAGATAAGAGCACTATGCGCCTTCCTCTTGTTCTCCTCCACCTTCGCCGGATTAGATCCAGAAGCCACCTGAGCCGGTGGCAACAAGGCTTCGTACAACCCATTGTGTACCAGGAGTGCCTTCATCTTGATCTTCCATAAGCTGAAATTGTTCTTCCCAGTGAACTTCTCAATATCGAACTTAGTTGCAGCCATGATTGTTTCCCACAGACGGCGCCACTTGTTAATCGCATTTTGGATTCACAAGAAAACTTGTTTCCGGGAATCGGAATCAAATGCAATAAGAACAGAATTGAAAATCACACAAGAACACCAGAATTTTACGTGGTTCGGAGATGAATACTCCTACGTCCACGGGATCCGAGAGGATATCTTTTCACTAAGATAGAAAATGGAAGTTACAAGTTACAGAGCACTCAATCTCACAGTGTTTTACTCTCAAAGATGATCTCACTCTAATTGTGTTTCTCTCAGCTAAGAAACTCCCTTTTTAATTACAGAGATTGAGATGAATCTAGACTTGATTCAGTTGTAACAAACTCATAAGTGAAGCAGTTATCCAGCTGGTTAACAAACTCCTTTAACCGCTTCAGTTGATTCAGTTAGAACCGCCTTCGTGTTAGCTTCAACTTGGTGTTTCGCGTCTTTGTACTTTATATCAGATGACTTGACCTCAGCTGACTTGGTCACTTAACATCAGATGACTTCCGGTCTAGACCTCCACTGATAGGACTCTACTGTTTAAACCTCATCTGATAAACTTCATCTGATATAACTCTGCTGATACCCCAAATAGACTAACTTCCACGGCTAACACTTCATCAACGTAGCTCCTTATTGAATTAAGCTCAGTAGACTTCATACTTCACATATGACACTTCACATATAGTAAAACAATTAACTCTGATTGAACTCACGTGTTTTTAATTTTCTAAATCCATTTGTAGATGCGATGGACTATTTCAAGCCTAACCTCTATTAAACATGCAAACCGAATATTTACTTGAAATGTCTCATTTTAAGAGAATTATTATTCATGGTATAGTGGGCCAATTTTTTTAAAGACGCTAATAAATCATTTCATTCACGTTTAAAAATTTGGAAGAATGATATATCAAGACCTGATTTTTAGCTAGGTTGAATATATAAATCTCCATTTTACAAGTGTTTTCAATTTAGGATTTTGGTTCTTTTTTTCTTTTTCAATTCAAGGCCAAATTTAATATTTTTTTTGTCTGAATTCAAGGACCCAAAAAAATATTCCAAATTAAAATTAAAAACATGATAACAATAAAAAAAAAAGACTTGCTAGCTACACTATTTATTGTCATAATATGTGATTTGAATAGAGAAAAAAAAAAGATTAAATCAAGGCTAGAATTAAGAAAATTAGAAAACTAAACCCTCAATTGAGACATTTATAAAAAAGGGATTTCTGTGGAGATTTAACCAAAAATTGAACCCTTATAAACAAAACATTCTACAAATTTTCAGATGTCTAAATCTTTTAAATACCTCATACATATATTTATAATTATATACTGATCAAAATTGAGTAGACAAAGAACAAAATCACTGATAACTAAGTGACTTGAATAGAAAATACTAACTTTTTACTAGTAGTTTCCCCGCAAGCGTACGGGTTCACTGTAGTATAAGCAGGTATAGCGACCAAGTATATCGTACCTCGGGATGGGTTGTATGCGAATAGATCCCTGAAGATCTACGCGTCGTAATTAATATGAGTGCGTGTTTTTGGTTTTTTAAGAATTAAACTAAATTATACTAATTATGCTAAAGAACGAATGAAACTAATTAAATAAAGGTTGTTTGCAGATATAAATGTGTGATGCTCAGGATAGGAATTCCTACGTATACTAACGGAGCTGGTACATAATCAAAATAAGCGTGATGTGCAAGAAATAACCTAAGGATAAGATTGTAAGATGGAAAGCTCAAGAATTAAACCCTAATACTTTATCCTATCAATCGACTTAACTAATCTACTAAACAAGTTAATAGATTGTGCTTAATTAAAGAGACCATAATTTAACTAAGGTGATGCGGTCGTCCTCCCTAGATAAACCGGTAAATGAATAAACCCCTTCTAAACCCTCTCGTTCAGCCTAATAGTTATTAAAGAGTGATAAGGTCGTCCTCTCTCTAACAATTCTCGTACGAAATTCAAAGGTGAATCAGGAATTTATTGTAAGCGTTCATTAATTAAGAGAATTAAAACTAAACATCACATGTTACCCTAATTATGTACCAACATTCTACTTCTACGAGCTTATCCTACCCTAAGCATACAAGGGTTTTAGCCGAGCATGGTTTGAGTTATAACGAAAGTAATTAAATAGGCAACAAACATAAACATGATGATTTGAATTAAATAACTAAAAAGCATAAACTAAGGTTTATAAGGAAGAAATTTACTCTAAGAATGAAAATCAACGAAATACGAAATCAAAGGTCTTAAGTATCAAGTATCGAAGAAAGAACGAAAAGAAAAATCAAAATCAATCTCTAACTACAAATTTGTAACATTATGTTACACCCGATATTTACTACCCGACCCATCGGGTATCGGACATAAACCCACTTACTGTAGCGGGCTCGGATAAGAGTAGTCCGCCGTCTGGTCAGACAGACGGGCGGGGACCTAGAGGCTACCCGACGCGAGCCTCTGGGAGCTGTCGGGCAGGGTACTTATAACCCACAGGCCCGGGGATTAGGCGGCCAGCGACGAGCACCGGGGCAGACGCTCTACCCGCCTACCCGTAAATGAACCACCAAGGTACTCTCGTCCGGACTCCTCCCGATACTCGAGTACCCGTCTGCCCGACCCCAGGCTGCGCCAGCTGTGAGAGAATGTCGGGTGCCATCAGTCCAGAGGATGTGACAGGGTCAAAGAGGGCAGTTGGGGCTAAGTCCAATCATCTCAGGGGTGACAGCGCCATGTGACGTCTTCTCATTGGCTCGTAGGGGGGGTTGTAGCCACTCATTACCTTCCAGCTAGGAGTAGGGGGGACCCACAGGTCCACCAACCAAGCATGGGGAAACCCACCTTGTACACTATAAATAGGGCTTTTAATGCCCAAATGTAACACACAACACATTTATTGCAAATATACTCTTAAGAGCTCATTTACTCTCTCATTTATTACTTCTTGTTATCATAAATATCGAATCCTACCCGCTAGGAACCCGACAGCGAGATCCGACATAAATCGCTGTCAACATTTTGGCGCTAGAAGGACGGGTGGCTAATATCGAAGTACACTCGGTTTCGTTCATCTAGTCACCTCGAACAAAACCCCATCCGTTTTCATTCCAAACATGGCCACTTCAAAAGCTACACGAACCCAGCAGCAAGCTGAAGATGTCGGCGAAACCGCCACTCCGGCTCCGGTCACGGCGGAAACCCTCCAGGGTCCTTTCGAGTTTTTGTCGGCCATAAGAACTCTGGAGGACCTCCAGGCCGCAAAGGCCATGATCGAACTCCGTCAGGCCGAGATCGACGCCGCCCCTATCCGCACACATCGACCCGGAAAGGAGCCAGCCCGGACCAGGGCCACCAGCCAGCCCCAGCAGGAGCAAGAGGCGGCCAGGAGGGCCGCCAGTAACCCACGGCCTTTGAACCTAAAGAGGCGCCTCGACGAGGAGGCCGACTCACAGCGGGTTTCTCGCCGACCTGCGGGATCGGTTTTTTCTCGATTGGGATCCCAGGCTCGGGGAGCTGCCCGACCCTGTGAGTCCAACGCCAGCTCCAGGCCCCGGGAGCGAGAACAGGCGCGATCCCCCAGGCGTCACAACGACGCGGCCCCGAGGCCGTCGGTCCGTGACCGCTTGGGAGACAACCCTCGTCCCCGTTCTCCCCCCGCGGCCGACAATGCCATGGCCGCTATCTTAAAGAAGGCCACGGACCTTGAGGCCAAGCTCGAGAGGCGGGACGGGCAACATCATGTCCCCTACATGCCCAACTCGCCCCTCGCAGACATCCTGGTGCGGGCCCCGGCCCAACCAAAAATCAATGTGGCCGTTGTGGGCCAATATGACGGGGAAACGGATCCCGTCACCCATTTGAGCAAGTATTCTACTTACATGATCTCCATGGGGGCCACAGACGCGACCCAGTGCCGGATGTTTCCGTTAACCCTCGGTGACCGAGCACACCGTTGGTACTCCTCGCTGCCCACGGGGAAGGTGGTTTCGTTCCACCAGCTGGGGGAGCTGTTCCTGGAACATTTCTCCTCGATGGCGCCACGACTGGCCGGCGCCAATCGCATGGCCAACCTGGCCCAAGGGAAGGACGAGACGGACCGGGCGTACATCGATCGGGTCGACCAGATCATCATGGAAGGCGAGCCCGTCGGGGACGAGGTCAAGCTCGTCGGCGTCATAGGCGGGCTCCGCCTAAGAACAAAATTATGGAGGTCCATGAACAAGGACTATCCCAAGTCCTACTCGGAGTTCCGGCAACGGGCTGGGAAGATCATCTACAACACCGACATTCTGGCACAGCGGCTGGGCGAAAGCACGCCGACGGAGAAGGAGAAGCCACGCGGCACGCCGTCCCGACGAAGCTTTTCCTACCGGGCCTCCCAACCGTTCAAACCCTTCGACTCCGTCGAAGTAAAGCTGGCCGAAAGATTGTCGGCCACCCCGGAATACGTCTATGTGCAGATCCGTGACAAAAACATGATGCCCAAGGCACGGCCATAGGTTCACAAACCAGGGGTACAGATCAACCCCAACAAATATTGCCACTACCACCAGACCGCCGGGCACAACACAAGCGAGTGCCGCGACCTCCTGAAACAACTCTGGCGGCTCTTCGAGGAGGGAAAGCTGGAGGAGTTCGTAAAAAGACCAGCGGCCCTGCCGGAAGCTCAAGTTGTTGCCCGTCCCGTAGAGCCAAACCGGGAGGCGGCCCTCATATGCCCGCCAATGCCAGAAAATCAAGCCCGCCGCGCCGTCAACATGCTCTCCCCGGTGGGAGGCTTCGCACCCACCACCTCGTTGTCCAACCGCAGGCAGAAGAGCGAGCTGCGAGCAATGGACAACGTCCACCAAATCACCATGCCGGTCAACATGACGGCAAGAGAGACGGACCTCCTCGCCTTCAAGGAGGAGGATCGCACTGGGGTCATCTACCCGAACCACGATGCCCTGGTCGTGTCCATCAACATCTTGGGCGTCATCGTCCATCGCATGCTCGTCGACAACGGGGCCTACTGCAACATCCTCTTCAAAGCCGCATTCGACCAGCTGGACAGCTCCTTTGAGAAGTATGTAGAGCCATGCGACCAGGTCATCAAGGGCTTCGGCGATGCCACTGTGAAACCCTACGGGATAGTTAGGCTAGCCGTAGAATTAGTTTCTAGTATAGACGCTGAGGTTAAGGCTTCGAAACAGCTCGACTTTATTATTGTCGACCAGCCGTCAACCTATAACGGGTTTCTCGGCAGGCCATTCGAGCACGAGTTCGAAGCCTCCGCCTCAGCATTCTATTATTGTATCAAGTTCCCAACCCCCTCCGGGAAGGTTGGGACTCTTAAGGGTAATCAGAAAATGGCGCGCGGATGTTTAGCGTATATCGATTCTATTTCAAATTCCGCAAACTTAGATTATATTTGCACAGTCGGGGAGGGAGACATGGAAATAGACGAAGAATTCCCACCTGCCGACCACCCAATGGAAGAAGATCGGCAAAATACCAAAAACTCTCAAGACGACCTCGAGCCCAGGCTCGGGTACGAACCCATGGAGATCGACAACACCCTGACAGGACAGATCGACGATCCTCGCTATGGCAAACAGGGAGCCAGTCCGATCGAAAAATTGATTTCAGTCACAATGAAGAGTCGGCCGGAAGTAAGTGTTCAACTCGGCTCGTCGATGTCCGACGAGTTGCGGGCATCGATGACCGCATTTTTAGAAGAAAATATAGACGTGTTCGCATGGTCCCACGAAGATATGGTCGGGATCGATCCAACCGTATGTTCACACCAATTGCACATTGATCCATCCCGCAAGCCAATCTCACAAAAGAGAAGAAAATTCGGCCCAGACAAATACGCGGTCATTGCCACTGAAGTCAAAAAGCTGCTCGACAACAAGCTCGTCGGGATGGTCGACCCTGACGACAAGCCCCAATGGTTATCCAACGCTGTCCTCGTCAAGAAGAGCAACAACACCTGGCGGCTGTGCATCGACTTCACGGACTTAAACAAAGCTTGCCCCAAGGATCACTTCCCGATGCCGCACATCGATCATCTGGTGGACAGCACGGCCGGGCACGAGATGCTCACTTTCATGGACGCATTTGCCGGCTACTACCAGATCCCGATGGCCGCGGACGATCAGAAACACACCACTTTCCTCACCGAGAAGAACATGTACTTCTGGAAGCGGATGCCATTCGGGCTCATAAACGCAGGGGCAACCTACCAAAGATTGGTTAACCACATGTTCCACGACCAAATCGGGACGACCATGGAGGTATATATCAACGACATCGTCGTTAAGAGCGAGAAGAAAGAAGACCACCTCACCCACTTAACCGAAACATTCGAAATCTTGAGGAAATATCGGATGAGGCTCAACCCGAAAAAGTGCAGTTTCGGCGTCGAGTCGGGCAAGTTCTTGGGGCACATGGTCAGCCAGCGAGGAATCGAGGCGAACCCAACCAAAGTGCAGGCGATCATTGACATGAGCCCTCCCCGCACGGTGAAGGAGGTGCAGAGGGTGACGGGCAGCCTGGCCGCTCTCAGCCGTTTCATCTCCCACATGGGGGACCGATGCAAGCCTTTATTCGACAGCATGCGGAAGGGGAAACTAAACTAGACTCCCCAGAGTCAGCTCGTTTTCGATAACTTGAAAGCATACCTGTCAAACGCCCAGGTGCTGGCCAAACCCGTCCCCGTCGAGAAGTTTTTCCTATACTTGGCGGCCTCAGACTCAGCTCTCAGCGCCGTGCTAGTGCGGGCTGAGGGGCAGACACATCTGCCAATCTACTATGTCAGCCAGACATTCCACGACGCCGAGCTACGGTACCCACCCCTGGAAAAATTAGCTTACGCTCTAGTAATGAGTGTACGCAAGTTGCGCCCATACTTTTTCGATCATCAAGTAGAAGTACTAACCACAATGCCACTTCGCCAAGTGCTACATCGACCAGACACGGCGGGCAGATGCCTCAAGTGGGCAGTCAAAATCGGGCAGTTCGGAGTCACATACGCCCCCCGAACATCCATCAAAGGCCAAGCCATGGCCGACTTCATTGTCGAGCTCACTTACCCGGAGGCGATGTCCAGGATCGAGCAGCCTCCGTGGAAAATGTACGTGGATGGATCTTCCACTACTATGCGGGCGGGCGCGGGAATTTTCCTACTCAGCCCGTCCGGCCAGTCATTCACAACAGCCATCAGGTTCGGTTTCCACGCGACCAATAATGAGGCCGAATACGAAGCACTAATAAACGGCTTGGAAATGGCCATGGCCATGGGAGTGAAGAGGCTCCAAGTCTACAGCGACTCACAACTAGTTACGTGCCAAATCTCAGGGGAATACGAGGCGCGCAGCGATAGGATGTTGGCCTACCAAGGATTGGCCAAGAACCTCCTCAAAAAATTCGACCAAGTCCACATAGAGGTGGTACCCCGACTCGACAATACTCAAGCAGACGCTCTTGCGCGGCTTGCAACATCCGAGGGGGCAGCCGACATGTCACAAATCACAGTCACCTACCTGACCACCCCGTCTAGCTCGAACCAGCGGGTGACCAATCTGGGGCAGGAGGAGGACAGCTGGATGACTCAGCGGGTGACCAATCTGGGGCAGGAGGAGGACAGCTGGATGACTCCCATTCTGAAATACATCCGCGACGGCCAGCTCCCAAATGATCGAGTAGCTGCGAGACAGTTACAGCTTCAGGCGGCACGGTACACGATCATCGGGGACCAGTTGTACAAGCGAGGCTTCGCCCTACCCCTACTAAAGTGCATAACGCCGGGGCATGGAAAGAAGATCTTGGTAGAAGTCCATGAAGGACGCTGCAGGAACCACGCCGACGGTCAGGTGCTCGCCCAGAAGGTTATCCGGCAGGGATATTTCTGGCCCACTCTAAAAAGAGACGCGATCAACTATGCACGGGCATGCCACAAGTGTCAAGTCTATTCGCCAGCAATCCACCAGGCTCCAACCGAGCTCATCTCAATCCTGAGCCTGTGGCCATTTGCAAAGTGGGGGATCGATCTCATTGGTCCTTTGCCTAAGGCCCCGGGCAGAGTCAAATACGCAATTGTCGCCGTGGATTACTTTACCAAATGGGCGGAGGCAGAGTCATTGAAGACGATCGACCAGGAGCATGTCATTAGGTTCATCTGGCGCAATATAATCTGTTGATTCGGCCTCCCACAGATAATAATTTCGGACAATGGGAAACAGTTCGACGGGTTGGAGATGGAAAGATTCTGCCAGAAACACAAGATCAAGAGGCTGTTCTCGTCACCCTACCACCCCAGTCGAATGGGCAGGTCGAGGCAGTAAACAAGATAATCAAACACACATTGAAGACAAGGTTGGAGGAGAGCAAGGGAACATGGGCAAGCAAGCTACCCGAAGTGTTATGGTCATACATAACAACCTGTCGCACCGCAACCGGGGAGACTCCTTTCGCTCTAGCCTTTGGAACGGAGGCAGTCATCCCGGCCGAGGTCATCATCCCGAGCCGCTAAACGAGTTGGACCTGCTGGAGGAGAGAAGGTTGTCCGCAGAATAAAGGAACATAGCTTACAAACGCCGGGCTGAAAAATACTTCAACTCGAAAATCAAAATCAGAGAGTTCGAAACCGGGGACCTGGTGCTCCGACGGACGGTCGGGCAACCCAAGGGGATATTTGGTCCGAATTGGGAGGGACCCCTAGAGATCTCCAGGCGGCTAGCCAACGGAGCCTACGAGCTGGAAAGCCTTGAGGGCAACCCGGCCCAATACCCTTGGAACGCCTCCCTACTCAAAAGATACTACCAGTGACGGCGAAGTAGTTTAGCCTAAGTCATCATGACGAGCAACCTCGATGTAATCGCTCTTCGAGCGCAAAGTTGTAATGAATGAAAGCGGTTGTTAATTCAATCCCATCTTCGTGAAGTCGCTACCCGTCATTCAGCTATAGCACTTCATTAATTAATCTGTTGGTTAATTCTTTAAGCGGTTGTTAATTCAATCCCATCTTCATGAAGTCGCTGCCCGATATTCGGCTATAGCACTTCATTAATTAATATGTTGGTAAATTCTTTAAGCGGTTGTTAATTCAATCCCATCTTCATGAAGTCGCTGCCCGACATTCGGCTATAACACTTCATTAATTAATCTGTTGGTTAATTCTTTAAGCGGTTGTTAATTCAATCCCATCTTCGTGAAGTCGCTGCCCGTCAATCGGGCAAAGCACTTCACTAATTAATCTGTTGGTTAATTTTACAGTTGTTAGTTCAACCCTATCGTCGTGTATTTGTTGCCCGTCTATCGGCCAGAGCACTTCATTTTTTATAATCCAACTCCGTTATTAACCCGATCGTCAAACTAAGTTCAAAGAGACAAGAACGAAAGCGAAATAGCAAAGGAGATTTCATTAAAAAGGTTCGCGAAAGGGAAAGTACAAAAGGCCCACAGCCAGCAAACTTAACAAAACAAAAGAAAAAAAACAAGAGAGTTCACGGGGCCGCCGCGTCCACCATGCCCGGATCCTCGGTCGCCTCATCGTCGGCCAGAGGGTAGACGAAGGTCGCCGGGTCTCCGAGGAACGAAAGGTCCAGCCCGCGATCGACCAGGTCCTTCAGGGTAATGTCGTAGTCCAGGGAGGGAGGATTGGACTCGACGTAACTCTTCAGGTCCTCCAAGGGCCCGGAGTAGTCGGCCTCGGGATTCTGACGGAGCAGGGAGCGGATCGAGTCGGCGTAGGCATTGATGTACACCATGGATCCGGCAGACTCACTCTCGGCGGCCAGTCGGGCACGCTCAGCCTCCAAACTCGTTTCAGTCTCGGCCGCAAGAGCCTCCTTGGCTTGGCGGACTTCTTTAGCCATTCTCGTCTCGGCTTCGGCGAGCAGCCTCTTCTTCTCCTCCTCCAGCTCCGCCCGGCTCTTGCGGGTAACCTCCAGCTCCTCCCGGAGTTTCTGGTTCTCCTCATCCAGCCAAGCGACCTCGTCGCGCTTGGCCTGAAAGTTGGCTTTGTAAGTGGCCAGAGTTTGCGCATCCCGCTCATAGTCGAGCATGATGCCCTCCAAAGCGATGGTATCGCGGGAAGCTCTGATGGCGGCAGAACGGAGGCGGTCGGGCACGGAGACAGTCCGGGAGGCTTTCTGGCAGTTGATCGTCCAGGACCGAGGCAAGTTCACCACTGCCCGGCGAATCTCCTCCGGCCAAGATTCCGGGACGGCCTCCGCATAAGGAGGATCCTGCGAGCACAGGAACTGGAGAACCTCAGGAGGGGGCAGGGGGTCAGGCCTACAGAATGCCGGGAAGACAAGTTAGGAGAAGTGAAATACACGAAAAACATGAGGCGATGCGGACAAAACACTTACGTGAGGTGGTTGCCCCAGCTGAGGAAAGAGAAGTCGCTTCGATCGCGAGAGGTCGAGGCCGGGCCCCCAAGGGTCGCCTCGACGGTGCCGGCTATCAGCCCGCCGCTGGCCGGGTCCACATCCATGGTCACCATGGCCGGGTCGACCGAAGTTTGACACCCCACCCGGGCCTGTTTCGATGGCCGTTGGCCATCCGTCGGGGAGGAGGTTGTCGGAGGCGCCGGGGTCGCGGGTGGACTGCGAATCACCACCCCGGTCGCGCGGACGGCTCCCCGCTTCGCCAACATCGCCATGGCATTCTTCTTGGGAGCCATGTCTACGGTCTCCTCGGAGGATTCTACGTTGACGACCGGGATGGCTGCCTGGCCGGCTTCGAGTACCGCCCTCGGGGAGGCTGCCGCGAAAGTAGACGGTGTGGATGATTCGGCCGGGAAGTGCTGCGCTGCAAGAGGAATAACGTGTTAAAAATCGAGGAGGCTAGAGCGAGTAGGAAAAAGAATGAGTCGGGGGGAGTCTTACCACTAAAATCCAGATGGCGCGGGAAGGTTTGGAGCTCGGACAGCCTTCGGTACTCGTTGTCGTTGAGGAGGTCGATGTCACGGTTATCCGCGCTCTCAGACTTCACCAGGGCAAGAGCCTGCCTGAAGTCGTCGGTCAGGTCGGCCTGGTTTGGGACCGCGCAGCCTGCACAGTGAAAGAAGAATTAGATCAGTACTAAGGGATGAATGAGAAATTTAGTATTTACCTCGGCGGTTGCGATCCCAATACTCCCGGGGAACCGGGATGGTGTGCCCGTCAACACCAACGCTCTCCCAAGCGCCGCCGACCCACCACCACTTTTCCTGCCAGTGTGTCACCTTCGACGAGATGCCGAAGACAATGGCGTCGCCACCCCGAGGCTTCACGGAGTAGTACCCGTGGTTCATCCGGCCAACCGAGGCCACGGTATCATACAAGTAGTTGATCTCGGACGGGGTAGGCATACGGTGCAGCCCGTGCCGACCGAGAGCAACCATTGCCCCCAGAATGTAGCTCCACCCGTTTGGGGTGATCTGGGTGATCGACAAGTTCCAGGCAGCGAGGAGCTTGGAAATGGCCGGGTGAAGCGGGAAGCGGAGCCCGGCATGGAGTGTGTCCGAGTTGATGGCGATTAGGCCTTCCGGAGGTTGGTCAGCCCGTTACTCCTATCGGGGAGCATAGAAGAAGACGTCGGAGGGCGCCTGGAAAGTCCAATACAACTCCTTTAGATCGGCGTCCGGGGGGAGGCAGCTGGGGCGGCGAGAGGCCCCAAATTCGGTGTCCCGGGCCTCGAGATATGCACGGGCAGAGCGCCTTAGAACGAACTGGCTCATATATTTCGAGTAGTCGAACCCGATTAGCCGGCTGTCCGCATAGTCTATTTGGTCGGGCACAGCTTCCTGCGCGAACAGAAAATTCTCGGCTCTGGGCGGGTAGGATGAGACCGGGGAAATGCTTAGAGCCTCCCCCTCTCGTTGGGGGCTCATCCCCTCCAAGCCTTCAGCGAAGGCATCCACATCCGTGGAATTGTCCTCGCCCTCTCTGGCGGCGGCGGCGCGGGACGTTCCCTCCCCGGCCGGGTGGATAGGCCTCTCGGCGTCGGCGGCGGCGCGGCGGTGGAAGTGAAAGGCATCGGCGGCCCCGATGCTTTCAGCGGAGTCACTCATGGCGAAGGGAGAGTAGAAAGAAGAGAGTTTTGAAGAAGGAAGCAAGAAATTACCTTGGGACTCGAAAAAGATCGTCGGAATCTGGGGAACTCGCCGGGAAACTGGAATCTTCCTTAGGGGGGCACGAGATTGCAAGAGAGTGAAAATGGTATAATGGGCTGAGAGCCCCTATTTATAGAAGAAATAGGAGGGACTAAATTGAAAAAAAAAACGGGGTTAAAAATGGAATAAAGCAAAACTTAGGGGGGCGCGTGGGGGCCACGCGCGCAACGGTTGGGGGGCAGGTTCGGCGGACGTGACCCCTGGATTTCTGCGCATCAGTCACGCCATCCCGTGACGTCATCAGGCGCGGCATACGAGGCATCGTCTCGGGAGCCGAAACGTCACCCCTAGAATTCAAATTCAAATTCAAAAGTCTGCAGTTCGACCAGCCCGCCACGCGACGACCGCGGCCCCCCGATGTCGGGCTGGTGGGGCAATTGTTACACCCGATATTTACTACCCGACCCATCGGGTATCGGACATAAACCCACTTACTGTAGCGGGCTCGGATAAGAGTAGTCCACCGTCTGGTCAGACAGACGGGCGGGGACCTAGAGGCTACCCGACGCGAGCCTCTGGGAGCTGCCGGGCAGGGTACTTATAACCCACAGGCCCGGGGATTAGGCGGCCAGCGACGAGCACCGGGGCAGACACTCTACCCGCCTACCCGTAAATGAACCACCAAGGTACTCTCGTCCGGACTCCTCCCGATACCCGAGTACCCGTCTGCCCGACCCCAGGCTGCGCCAGCTGTGAGAGGATGTCGGGTGCCATCAGTCCAGTGGATGTGACAGGGTCAAAGAGGGCAGTTGGGGCTACGTCCAATCATCTCAGGGGTGACAGCGCCATGTGGCGTCTTCTCATTGGCTCGTAGGGGGGGTTGTAGCCACTCATTACCTTCCAGCTAGGAGTAGGGGGGGACCCACAGGTCCACCAACCAAGCATGGGGAAACCCACCTTGTACACTATAAATAGGGCTTTTAATGCCCAAATGTAACACACAACACATTTATTGCAAATATACTCTTGAGAGCTCATTTACTCTCTCATTTATTACTTCTTGTTATCATAAATATCAAATCCTACCCGCTAGGAACCCGGCAGTGAGATCCGACATAAATCGCTGTCAACACGTTAAAACCTCAATCAAAAGTAAAATATGCTTGCTTGTGCTTCTCTCTCCGAAAACTATCTCTATGCGTGAAGTGGTACTCAAAATCGGGTTCGGAAAGGGTATAAATAGGCAACGGGTCGAATCGGGAGTTAATGGTGCGCTTGCTCGAGTACAACTCGTGCTCTATGTGCACGAGCACATTCCACTCGAGCATCCAAAACTTCCAGAGACCAAAAAGTGCACGAGTACTCGAGCTTGTGCACTTAGTGCACGACTTGAAGCTACTCGAGCACCATGCACGAGCACTCGTGCTCTTCATGCACGACCAGGGTTAGCTCGAGCACTATGCTCGACCACTCGTGCACTTAGTGCACGAGTTCTTCTCGCTTGTGTACTTCACTGATACTTTTGCTCCCTCGAACTGATATTTTTCGTATTTCTTCCATATCTTCTCATTCGGGTATCCGTTTGAGTCGATTCAAAGTCCTACAAATTCCCTTTTTCGCCCTCTATCCATCTATGAGAACCAAAGAGATAAATTCATTAGTTATGCAAATAGTACTCAATTGACTCTAAATACTCATTGAAATCAATTAAAACACGGGCATTTCGAGCTCTAAAATCTAACAATTTCACGCCTAATCAATAAGCTGGGTGAAGGTTATTGATTCATTGGTTTGTGGAGACTCACTCATTAATAGTTAATTTTATCCATAAAATTTTAAATGTCTTAAATCACATTCACACAAAATAAATAATGGTGGCGTAATTATTGGATTAAAAAAAATGAATAAAAAAGGTATATACATTAGATGTATTTTAATATTTAGGTGTATTCCACCAAAAAAAAGATATTGATTGCATAGAACCACAAAATTAATAAACAAGAGTATTACTAATGATATGCAAGAAATTATATAGTGGTTTTTGAAAAGTCACAAACCTCATTTTCTGTCATTGGCTGCAACAATCCGTCCAATGGGTATATAACATCTTCTCCCAATGGTTTTCTTCGATGTGAAAATACCAACATATAATTCATTATGGGTGAAGTTGCTTTTAGTATGGTTTGATCTCTGGCTTTTGCCTTTGATACTCAAAAATAATTTTCTCTAACACTCCTTCTCACTCGTGGCTGAATTCTCAATTTTACCCTCTTGGTAAGAGGTCAAACGAGATAGCAATTTAAAGTGGGTGAAGTTATTTTATGGGACATCGAACTCAGGATCGAGGCATGAGCCAAAGACTCTTATACCATGAAAAAACTATATCTCATCTAAAAGTTTGAACTTGTAGAAATATGTGTTGTATAAGTAGGATTGATAAAATTCTTTTAAACGATCATTGGCTTCACGGTGGCCAAATTCTTGTAAAAAAAGGTTTGAGGAGAACAGTATCAGATCATTGTCCAATTTTACTGGAAATTCAAGCGTGAGATTGGGGCCCTAAACCTTTTCGATGTCTAAATGCTTGGCTAACCCACCCTAACTTCAAAAGTTTTGTTTATGAGAAATGGAACAATTACATGGTGAGTGGTTGGGGAAGTTTTGTGTTGAAAGAAAAGCTGAAACTCTTGAAAGAGGATCTAAAGAGCTGGGATTTGCACATGTTCGGGCATCTTGAAGACAACATTGAGAAGTAAAAATAAGAGATCCAAAGGCTCGACTTGATTGATGATGCCTTTGGGTTGGAGGAGGATGAAATTATGGAAAGAAATGAAGCCAGAGCACTACTATTTAGAGACCTCAAGAGGAGGGGCAACCTACAACTCCAAAGAGCACGGTGCTCTTGGCTCAAGGAAGGAGATCTAAACTCAAAACTATTCCATAGTTTCATCAATAAACGACGCAAGAGGAATGAGATACTGGGAATTATGGTGAATGGGGAATGGAAAAAGGAGGTGATGGATGTCAAGAATGGCGTTTTTTTAATTTTTCAGTAATTATTTCAAGAAGAATGAATCTGCCAGACCTTCACTCGCTATGTATTTTACGGACATGTGCATCTCTGAAGTAGACAATGAACGGCGTATTGCTCCTTTCTCTAAGGAAGAAGTTCGTAAATCTATTTTATCTTGTGAAAGCTAAAAAAGCTCGGGACTAGACGGCTTTAACTTTGGTTTTTTCAAGGAGTTTTGGGAAATAATAAAACCAGATATTATGAGGATGTTATGGGAATTCCATCTGAATGGGCTTTAATGAGCTTTCAACTTTGATTGAAAGGTTTTAAATTAAACAGGATGTTAAGGACTCGTGGAAGTGGAGATTCACTGAACAAGGCAAATTCTCCACTAAGGAAACACACACTCATATTTGCAATCTGAGGTTTTACGCGTTGGATGAAAAGAAAGTGAAGGGTTTCAAGCTGATTTGGAAATCTTTTGCCCCGCCAAAGGTGATAACTCATGCATGGAGACTTCTCTGGGATCGACTTCCAACAAGAGTTAATCTTAGAAGACGTGGGATTATTCCCCCGAGTGAGAACGTGAATCGCATCTTCTGTGGAGACAAGGATGAGACTGGGAAGCACGTGTTTTTTGAATGTTCAATATCTTATTTAATATGGATGAAATGTTTGGGTTGGCTACAGTCACCACTGGCATTACACACAGGTACCATTACAAATATGCTGGTTTTTAGTAGTGTTTTGAGAGGGGAAAGAGGAAAAAAGATTGATGTTTGTATTTGGCCTGGGGTTGTTTGGCTTATCTAAAAATGGAGAAACGAGCTAATCTTCAACAATGCGGCATTCTCTATGCAAAAATTTATGGATGAATTAAAATTAAGGCTATGGAGTTGATTCATGGTCAGGGAAAAATCTAGTATCAATTTATCTTTTAATGACTGGATTATAGATCCTAGATCTTCTTTACGTTTGTGATGTTGTTCTCTTGCTGAAATTCATTCCCCGTAAACTTTGAAAGGGTTGGATATACATTATACCCAATTCTTACTTATAATTAAAAAAAAAAAATCTTTACCGATAAAAAAATAAAATAAAATCCCCAACAATTAGTTGCTAATTGCCTCTCAGATGTGCGTATGGCTTCTCCTTGGAGTATTCTTGCCGTTAGAAAATCAACGCGATTGTTTTGCCTTTATCTCCAATGCATGATGTTTTTCTTTCAATATTTTGGATTTAGATTCATATTCCTTGTTTGTTTCGGTTCCTTATTTATTTTCAATTTCATTTCATGTGACAGATAGTAAGATAGTCATTTAGAAGTTTTCAGTTTATTGTGTGGTAATTTAGGATTCTGACAACATGTTCAAAAATTGAAAAAGATCTAAAATCGTTTTTGATCGATGTTACGCCCTATATATACTACCCGACCAATCGGGTATCAGACATGGACCTACTACTGTAGCGGGCTCGGGTAAGGATGGTCCGCCGACCGGTCAGACAGACGGGCGGGGACATAGAGGCTACCCGACGCGAGCCTCTGGGAGCCGCCGGGCAGGAAACTTGGTTACCCACAGGCCCGGGTATCGGGCGGCCAACGGCGAGCTCCGGGGCAGGTGCTCTACCTGCCTACCCGCATATGAACAACCAGGGTACTCTTGTCGGGACTCGTTTCCCGGTGCCCGAGTACCTGTCTGCCCGACCCCAGGCCGCGCCAGCTGTGAGAGGACGTCGGGTGCCATCAGTCCAGAGGATGTGACAGGGTCAAAGAGGGCAGTTGGGGCCAAGTCCAATCACCACAGGGGTGACAGTGCCACGTGGCGTCTCCTCATTGGCTCGTAGGGGAGGCTGTAGCCACTCATTACCTTCCAGCTAGGAGTAGGGGGGACCCGCAAGTCCACCTACCAAGCATGGGGAACCCCCACCTTGTACACTATAAATAGGGCTTTGAATGCCCATTTGTAGGACACATCACATTTATTGCAAATACACTCTTGAGAGCTCATTTACTCACACATTAACTGCTTCTTTTTATTATTAATATCAAATCCTACCCGCTAGGAACCCGGCAGCGAGATCCGTTATAAATCGCTGTCAACATTTTGGCGCTAGAAGGAGGGTAGCTAATATCGAAGTACACTCAGTTTCGTTTATTTAGTTACCTCGAACAAAACCCCATCCACTCTTATTCAAAGAAAAAATGACCACTTCAAAGGCCACACGAACCCAGCACCAAGCCGAGGACATCGGCGAAACCGCCACCCCGGCTCCAGCCACGGTGGAAACCCTCCAGGGTCCCTTCGAGTTCTTGTCAGCCATAAGAACTCCGGAGGACCTCCAGGCCGCCAAGGCCATGATCGAACGCCGTCAGGCCGAGATCAACGCCGCTCCTATCCGCACTCATAGACCCGGAAAGGAGCCAGCCCGGTCCAGGGCCACCGGCCAGCCACAGCAGGAGCAGGAAACGGCCAGGAGGGCCGCCAGTAACCCACGGCCTCAGAACCTAAAGAGGCACCTCGACGAGGAGGCCGACTCGCAACGGGTTTCGCGCCGACCTGCGGGGTCAGTTTTCTCTCGATTGGGTTCCCAGGCTCGGGGAGCTACCCGACACTGCGAGTCCAACGCCAGCTCCAGACCCCGGGAGCGAGAGCGGGCACGATCCTCCAGGCGTCACAACGACACGGCCCCGAGGCCGTCGGTCCGTGACCGCTTGGGGGATAACCCTCGTCCCCGCTCTCCACCCGCGGCCGACAGCGCTATGGCCGCTATCTTAAAGAAGGTCACGGACCTCGAGGCCAAACTCGACAGATGGGATGGGCAACACCACGTCGCCTACATGCCAAACTCCCCTCTCGCCGACATTCTGGTACGGGCCCCCGCCCAACCGAAAATCAACGTGGCCGCCGTGGGCCAGTATGATGGGGAGACAGACCCCGTCACCCATCTCAGCAAATACTCCACCTACATGATCTCCATGGGGGCGACGGACGCCATCCAGTGCCGGATGTTTCCATTAACCCTCGGTGACCGGGCACACCGTTGGTACTCCTCGCTGCCCGCGGGGAAGGTGGTTTCATTCCACCAATTGGGGGAGTTGTTCCTGGAGCACTTCTCCTCGATGGCGCCACGTATGGCCGGCGCCAACCGCATGGCCAACCTGGCCCAAGGAAAGGACGAGACAGACCGGGCGTACATCGACCGGGTAGATCGCATCATTATGGAGGGCGAGCCCGTCGGGGACGAGGTCAAGCTCATCGGGATCATAGGCGGACTCCGCCTAAAAATGAAACTGTGGAAGTCGATGAACAAGGACTACCCCAAGTCCTACGCGGAGTTCCGGCAGCGAGCCGGAAAAATCATCTACAACGCTGACATCCTGGCGCAGCGGCTGGGCGAGAGCACCCCTACCGAGAAGGAGAAACCTCGTGCCTAGGCGGGCACCACATCAAGCCGGAGGAACTTTTCCTACCGGGCTCCCTAGCCTTTCAAGCCTTTCGATTCCGTCGAGGTGAAGCTGGCCGAAAAATTATCGGCCACCCCGGAGTACGTCTATGTGCAGATCCGGGACAAAAATATGATGCCCAAGGCACGGCCGTGGGTCCACAAGCCGGGGGTGCAGCTCAACCCCAACAAGTACTGCCACTACCATCAAACCGTCGGGCACAACACAAGCGAGTGCCGCGACCTCCTGAAACAACTCTGGCAACTCTTCGAGGAGGGGAAGCTGGAGGAGTTCGTGAAGAGACCGACGGCCAGACCGGAAGCCCAAGCCGCTGCCCGCCCCGCAGAGCCAAACCAGGAGGCAGCCCTCATATGCCCACCGATGCCAGAACATCAAGCCCGTCGGGCAGTCAACATGCTCTCCCCGGTGGGTGGCTTTGCACCCACCACCTCGCTGTCCAACCGCAGGCAGAAGAGCGAGCTGCGGGCAATGGACAACGTCCACCAGATCACCATGCCGGTCAACATGACGGCAAGAGAGACAGACCTCATCGCCTTCAAGGAGGAGGATCGCACCGGGGTCATCTACCAGAACCACGATGCCCTGGTCGTATCCGTCAACATCATGGGCGTCACCGTCCACCGCATGCTCGTCGACAACGGGGCCTACTGCAATATTCTCTTCAAGACCGCATTCGACCAGCTGGACAGCTCCTTTGAAAAGTATGTTGAACCATGCGACCAGGTCATCAAGGGCTTCGGCGACACCACAGTAAAACCCTACGGGATAGTTAGGTTAGTCGTAGAATTAGTTTCTAGTATAGACGCTGAGGTTAAGGCTTCGAAACAGCTCGACTTTATTATTGTCGACCAGCTATCAACCTATAACGGGTTTCTCGGCAGGCCATTCGAGCACGAGTTCGAAGCCGCCGCCTCAGCATTCTATTATTGTATCAAGTTCCCAACCCCCTCCGGGAAGGTTGGGACTCTTAAGGGAAATCAGAAAATGGCACGCGGATGTTTGGCGTATATCGATGTTATTTCAAATTTTGCAAATCTAGATTATGTCTGCACAATCGGGGAGGGAGACATGGAAGTAGACGAAGAAATCCTACCCACTGCCCACCCAATGGAAGAAGATTCACAAACTTTTGAGAACATTCAAGTCGACCTGGAGCCAAGGCTCGGGTACGAACCCTTGGAGATTGACAAAACCCTAACAGGACAGATCGACGATCCACGCTACGGCGAGCGGGGAGCCAGCCCAATCGAGGAATTAATTTCGGTCACAATGAAGAATCGGCCAGAAGTAAGTGTTCAACTCGGTTCGTCAATGACCGGCGAGATGCGGGCGAAGATGACCGCATTTTTAGAAGAGAACATAGACGTATTCGCATGGTCCCATGAAGACATGGTCGGGATCGATCCAGCCGTATGTTCACACCAACTGCACATCGATCCATCCCGCAAGCCAATCTCACAGAAAAGAAGGAAATTCGGCCCAGACAAATACGCGGTCATTGCCACTGAAGTCAAAAAGCTGCTCGACAACAAACTCATCGGAATGGTCGACCCCGACAACAAGCCTCAATGGGTATCCAACGCTGTACTCGTCAAAAAGAGCAACAACACCTGGCGGCTATGCATCGACTTCACAGACCTGAACAAAGCTTGCCCAAAAGATCACTTCCCGATGCCACACATCGCCCACCTGGTGGACAGCACGGCCGGGCACGAGATGCTCACTTTCATGGACGCATTTGCCGGCTACCACCAGATCCCGATGGCCGCAGACGACCAGAAACACACCACTTTCCTCACCGAGAAAAACATGTATTTCTGGAAGCGGGTGCCATTCGGGCTCATGAACGCTGGGGCAACCTACCAGAGGCTGGTCAACCACATGTTTCACGATCAAATCGGGGCGACCATGGAGGTATATATCGACGACATCGTCGTCAAGAGCGAGAAGAAAGAAGACCACCTCACACACCTAGCCGAAACGTTCGAGATCTTGAGAAAGTATCGGATGAGGCTCAACCCGAAAAAGTGCAGTTTCGGCGTCGAGTCGGGCCAGTTCTTGGGGCACATGGTTAGCCAGCGGGGAATCGAGGCAAACCCGACCAAGGTACAGGCGATCCTCGACATGAGCCCTCCCCACACGGTGAAGGAGGTGCAGAGAGTGACGGGAAGCCTGGCCGCCCTCAGCCGTTTCATCTCCCGCATGGGGGACCGATGCAAGCCTTTATTCGACAGCATGCGGAAGGGGAAACTAAACTGGACTCCCCAGAGTCAGCTCGCTTTCGATAAATTGAAAGCATACCTGTCAAACGCCCAGGTGCTGGCCAAACCCGTCCCCGGCGAGAAGCTCTTCTTATACTTGGCGGCTTCAGACTCAGCTCTCAGCGCCGTGCTAGTGCGGGCTGAGGGGCAGACACATCTGCCAATCTACTATGTCAGCCAGACACTTCACGACGCCGAGCTACGGTACCCACCCCTGGAAAAATTAGCATACGCTCTGGTAATGAGCGTACGCAAGTTACGCCCGTACTTTTTCGATCACCAAGTAGAGGTACTGACAACAATGCCACTTCGCCAAGTATTACATCGGCCAGACACGGCGGGCAGGTGCCTCAAGTGGGCTGTTGAGATCGGGCAATTCGGAGTCACATACGCTCCCCGAACATCCATCAAAGGCCAAGCCATGGCCGACTTCATAGTCGAGCTCACTTACCCAGAGGCGATGTCCAAGATCGAGCAGCCACCATGGAAAATGTACGTTGATGGATCCTCCACAACTACGCGGGCAGGCGCGGGAATTGTCCTTCTCAGCCCGTCCGGCCAGTCATTCACGACAGCCATAAGATTCGGTTTCCACGCGACCAACAATGAGGCCGAGTACGAGGCATTAATTAACGGCCTGGAAATGGCCATGGCCATGGGAGTGAAGAGACTCCAGGTCTACAGCGACTCACAGCTCGTTACATGTCAAATCTCAGGAGAATACGAGGCGCGCAACGATAGGATGTTGGCCTACCAGGGATTAGCCAAGAACCTGCTCGAAAAATTCGATCAAGTTTGCATAGAGGTGGTACCCCGACCTGACAATACTCAAGCAGACACACTTGCCCGCCTCGCAACATCAGAAGGGGCAGCCGACATGTCCCAGATCACAGTTACTTATCTGACCGCCCCCACGAGCTCGAACCAGTGGGTGAATAACCTGGGGCAGGAGGAGGACAGCTGGATGACCCCCATCCTAAAGTACCTCCGTGACGGCCAACTCCCAGTCGACCGGGTAGCGGCAAGACAGTTGCAGCTCCGGGCGGCCCGGTACACGATCATTGGGGACCAGTTGTACAAGCGAGGCTTCGCCCTGCCCCTCCTAAAATGCATAACGCCGGGGCAGGGAAGGAAGATCTTGGTAGAAGTCCACGAAGGACGCTGCGGGAACCACGTCGGCGGCCAGGTGCTCGCCCAGAAGGTTATCCGACAGGGATATTTCTGGCCCACCCTAAAGAAGGACGCAATCAACTACGCGCGGGCATGCCACAAGTGTCAAGTCTATTCGCCGGCAATCCACCAGGCTCCAACCGAGCTCACCTCGATCCTGAGCCCGTGGCCGTTCGCAAAGTGGGGGATCGATCTCATTGGCCCTTTACCTACGGCCCCGGGCAGCGTCAAGTACGCAATTGTCGCCGTGGATTACTTCACCAAATGGGCGGAGGCGGAATCACTGAAAACGATCGACCAGGAACATGTTATCAGGTTCATCTGGCGCAACATAATCTGTCGATTCGGCCTCCCACAGATAATCCTTTCGGACAACGGGAAACAATTCGACGGGCTAGAGATGGAAAGATTCTGCCAAAAGCACAAGATCAAGAGGCTGTTCTCGTCACCCTACCACCCCCAGTCGAACGGGCAGGTCGAGGCAGTAAACAAGATAATCAAACACACGTTGAAGACAAGGTTGGAGGAAAGCAAGGGAACATGGGCGAGCAAGCTACCCGAAGTGTTATGGTCATATAGAACGACATGTCGTACCGCAACCGGGGAGACTCCTTTTGCTCTAGCCTTCGGAACAGAGGCAGTCATCCCGGCTGAAGTCGTCATCCCGAGCCTCCGCACCTCACAACCCGTGGGGACCGAGAACGACCAAGCCATGCTAAACGAGTTGGACCTGCTGGAGGAGAGAAGGCTGTCCGCAGAACAAAGAAACGTAGCTTACAAACGCCGGGCTGAAAAATACTTCAATACGAAAATTAAAGTCAGGGAATTCGAAGCCGGGGACCTAGTGCTTCGACGGACGGTCGGACAACCCAAAGGGGCATTTGGCCCGAATTGGGAGGGACCCCTAAGGATATCTAAGCGCCTAGCCAACGGTGCCTACGAGCTAGAAAGCCTTGAGGGCAACCTGGCCCAATACCCTTGGAACGCCTCCCTACTAAAAAAATACTACCAGTAGGGGCTCATTGTAATCGCTACTCGAAGCGCAAATTTGTAAAAATTAATAAGTGGTTGTTAAATCAATCCCATCTTCGTGAAGTCGCTGCCCGACATTCGGCTATAGCACTTCATTAATTAATTTGTTGGTTAATTCTTTAAGCGGTTGTTAAATCAATCCCATCTTCGTGAAGTCGCTGCCCGACATTCGGCTATAACACTTCATTAATTAATCTGTTGGTTAATTCTTTAAGCGGTTGTTAAATCAATCCCATCTTCGTGAAGTCGCTGCCCGACATTCGGCTATAGCACTTCATTAATTAATCTGTTGGTTAATTCTTTAAGCGGTTGTTAAATCAATCCCATCTTCGTGAAGTCGCTGCCCGACATTCGGCTATAGCACTTCATTAATTAATCTGTTGGTTAATTCTTTAAGCGGTTGTTAAATCAATCCCATCTTCGTGAAGTCGCTGCCCGACATTCGGCTATAGCACTTCATTAATTAATCTGTCGTTTAATTTTATAGTCGTTAGTTCAACCCGATCGACATTCGGCTAGAACACTTCATCTTTTATTATCCAATTACGTTATTAACCCGATCGACAAACTAAGTTCAAAGAGACAAAGCGAAATAAAGTGCAAAGGAGATTTCATTAAAGAAAGATTCGGAAAAGAGAAAGTACAAAAGGCCCGCGGCCAACCAACTTAGCAAAATAAAAAAAAAGAGAAACAAGGGAATTCACGGGGCCGCCGCGTCCACCACACCTGGGTCCTCGGTCGCGTCCTCGTCGGCCAGGGGGTAGACGAAGGTCGCCGGGTCACCAAGAAACGATAGGTCCGGCCCGCGATCGACCAAGTCCTTCAGAGTAATGTCATAGTCCGGGGAGAGAGGATTGGACTCGACATAGCTCCTCAGACCAGCCAACGGCCCGGAATAGTCGGCCTCAGGATTCTGACGGAGCAGAGAGCGGATCGAGTCGGCGTAGGTGTTAATGTACACCATGGATCCGGTCGACTCGCTCTCAGCGGCCAGTCGGGCACGCTCGGCTTCCAGGCGCATTTCCGCCTCCGCCGCGATGGCCTCCCTGGCTTGGCGGACTTCTTCAGCCGTCCTCGCCTCAGCTTCGGCGAGTGCCCTCCGCTTCTCCTCCTCCAACTCTACCCGACTCGTTCGGGCGGCCTCCAGCTCTTCCCGGAGCTTTTTGTTCTCTTCTTCCAGACGAGCGGTCTCGTCTCTTTTCGTCTGGAAGGCCGCCTTGTACGAGGAGGCAATCCGCATCTCCCGCTCGAACTCCAGCATGATGCCCTCCATGGCAATAGCGTTGCGGGAAGAGCGGATGGCCGCCACCCTCATCCGGTCGGCGAGCGAGACAGTCCGCGTGGCCTTCTGGCAGTTGAGGGTCCAGGACCGGGGCAGGTTCAGGACGGCGCGACGAAGGTCCTCGGGCCACGACTCCGGCACCGCCTCCGAGTACGAGGGGTCCTACGAACGCAGGAATTGCAGGACCTCGGGCGGGGGCAGGGGATCAGGCCTACAAAACGGCGGGGAGAGAAGTTAAGATTCCGAAACTGCAGATCGGCCAGAAAGAAACAAAAAATACTTACGTAAGGTGATTCCCCCAGCCCAGGAAGGAGAAGTCACTGCGGTCGCGAGACGAGGAGGCCGGGCTCCCTATAGCCGCCTCGACAGTGTCGGCCACAAGCCCACCCGTCGCCGGGTCGAAGCTGACCGTCACCATGGCTGGGTCAACCGTCGTCTGGCCTTCGACCCGCGCCTGTGTCAGTGGGCGCTGGCCGTCCGTCGGGAAGGAGGACTGTGGGGGGACCGAGGTCGCGGGCGGACTGCGGATCGCCACCCCAGTGGCGCGAACGGCTCCCCGCTTCGCCAACTTTGCCAGAGCGCTCTTTTTAGGAGCCATATCAACGGTCTCCTCGGAGGATTCTACGTTGACGACCGGGATGGCTGCCTGACCGGCCTCAGGTACTACCCTCGGAAAGGTTGTCGGGGAAGAAGACGGCGTGGAGGATTCGGCCGGGAAACGTTGCGCTGCAAGAAGAGTGACGTGTTGGAAATCGAGAAGCGAGAACAATGATAAAAATAGTCGGGCAGGGAGGAGTCTTACCACCGAAATCCAAGTGGCGCGGGAAGGTCTGAAGTCCGGAGAGCCTTCTATACTCGTCGTTGTTGAGAAGGTCGACGTCGCGATTGTCCGCGCTCTCGGATCTCACCAAGGCAAGCGCCTGCCTGAAATCGTCGGTCAGATCGGCCTGGTTTGGGACCGCGCAGCCTGCACAATGAAAGAAGAATTAGATCAGTACTAAGAGATGAGGAAAAATTTAGTATCTATCTCGACGGTCGCGTTCCCGATACTCCCGAGGAACCGGGATGGTGTGCCCATCAATACCAACGCTCTCCCAAGCGCCGCCGACCCACCACCACTTTTCCTGCCAGTGCGTCACCTTCGACGAGATGCCGAAGACAATGGCATCTCCGCCCCGGGGCTTCACGGAGTAATACCCGTGGTTCATCCGCCCGACCGAAGCCACGGTGTAGTACAGATAGTTGATCTCGGACGGAGTAGGCATACGGTGCAGCCCACGCCGACCAAGAGCAACCATTGCCCCCAGAATATAGCTCCACCCGTTTGGGGTGATCTGGGTGATCGACAGGTTCCATGCAGCGAGCAACTTGGAGATAGCCTGGTGAAGCGGGAAGCGGAGCCCGGCATGAAGTGTGTCCGAATTAATGGCGATTAGGCCTTCCGGAGGTTGGTCAGCCCGTTCATTCTCCCGGGGAGCGTAAAAGAAGACGTCGGAGGGCGCCTGGTGTTGGGAAAATAGGGGTGCCCGGAATCTATTCGGGATGAACTTTAAATACGAATTTAAATACAATTATTACTAGCATGAATTAATCCTAATTAATTCAAATAATAATTCCAACAACTAATTATCATCATGCATGTTAAATTAATTTCACATATTTAACTAGGCGGAATTAAACAAGTAAATATGCGATTAACGTACCTCTCGTAGTAATGGCCTTTGGATATACGGGACACTTGTAATCTCGTTCTATCAACCAAAAGCCTTCTGAAGTATTTCCCTTTTCACCTCACTTGATCACCGGTGGGAGACGCTTTCAAGTAATTTAATAACTAAGGAAAAAGAAAAATATCTATGCTTCTTGATTTTTCCAACACATGGAATTATGTACTTGGAGATGAAATAATCATCTCCTATTTATAAGAGGTGTTGGCCGAAAATTAGAGATTTAATGGGCTTGGAGAAAATCTTTTCTTAATCTCTAAGAAATCTTGAATATATCCCATATATTCTTTTCTCCATAATAAAATATTCCACAAAAATCTCACACCCCTAAATAAATATATAGTTTTCGAAATTTACATGGAGAAAATCCAAGATTTGGATCTTCTTGAATATATGAGATATTCTTGTATTCCTAGAATACATATCTTGCATAATATCTTTCCAAGAAAATCAACAAAATCTTTTTCCTCCTTATCATGTATTTTTCGAAAATTAAAGGGAAAAATCAGCATATTATTTTCCTTTTATTTTAATCACCTTATCATTATTGGGCTACTTAATTGGGCTACTTGAGGGGCCTTAAGGAGAATTAAGATTGGACCTCCTAATGGACTTCTGAATTTCAATATTGAGCCCCAATATAATTCAGCCCATTAATATTAATTATTACCACTAATAAATTAATATTGCACTATCCATCTTAATCCATATTACGATAATATGGGCTCCCGGTTATTATTTCCCGCGTTTAAGATTATCAAGTCCATTAATTAATTGAGCTTCTGAATAGCTCTAAATTAATTAACATCTTTCACCTTGGAGTAAAGACAGTTCAACATTATTATTCGTACCGAAGAAACTAATTCTTCACTTGCAAGATTTGGTACAATAAAACTTCTGAGCCCACCAAGGGGACTAATCACACGAGCCGTACTCGCACGCGTTTCTCCGTATTAAATCTTAGCAACCGTCGTATGATTAATATTACTGCCCAAGACACAAAGTTCGAAGTCACAATGATTCTCACCCAACATGAATCAAAGCAGTAACTACTAAGCACACACGGTCCTATTTAAGTGACAGAGATTAAGAAATCAACAACCACTGAGGTCTAATTCTTCATCTTTCAGAACAGAAGAATTTCTCCTCGCTGTAGGACCTCTTCAACACATACTAAATGTGCTAGTGCAATCTCTTAGTCAAGACAGACCAATCTGAGCCTTACACATCGACCTTTCACGGTGGATTGTTCAATTCCACCTAGGCCGTGAAAATGTACGTTTAGTTACAAGTAAACTGTTAATGTCGTCTTCCGTGATCGGGTATCACCACATTAACTATAATGTAACACGTACTATATATTGAACGGTTTGCAATAGAAATTCAACATTCAATCATAACTAAAGCAAATGTGATAAAAGAATTATTCTCATAAAGCGAGTGTTTGATACACGAGTTATACAAAGTAAAAGCATACTTTCACGTATAACTCCAACAATCTCCCACTTATACTTAAAGTCTGCTTTTAGTATACATCACGCATGTCTTAGTGTAGTAGCTCTACGTGACATCTCATGTCAACCTACACTAACCTAATAATTCCTCCCACTTATACTTAAAGCAGATTGGCAATAGTCTTGACTCCCATTCCATCCACATGTCTCTCGAATGTATTCAGAGGCAGACCCTTTGTGAATGGATTTACTAGGTTGTCCCCGACGCATATCTTTGCCACCTCTTTATCTCCTCTCTTAACGATTTCTCGTATAAGATGGTGTTTTCTTTCAATGTGTTTCTTGGCCTTGTGGGCTCTCGGTTCCCTTGAATTTGCAACTGCCCCGGCATTGTCACAAAAGACAGTTATCTTGTCGGGCAAATTCGGAACAACGTCCAAGTCCACTAAGAAGTACTTGAGCCAAACCGCTTCTTTCGCTGCTTCACAAGCAGTTACTTATTCGGCTTTCATGGTCGAATCGGCGATGCATTTCTGCAAATCGCTTCTCCATATCATGGCTCCTTCTCCCATGTAAAACACACTACCCGAGGTAGATATTTTGGAGTCTATGTCTGATTGGAAATTTGAGTCCGTGTATCCCATGGGAATTAGATTGTCTGATTGTTAAATCAGCATTCCATACCAAGTTCTTTTCAGAAACTAAAGAACGCATTTAATTGCAATCTAATGTGCTTTCCCGGGGTTACTTTGATATCTTGCCATCATGCCCACGGCAAAGCAGATATCCGGTCTCGTACACAACGTTGCATACATAAGGCTTCCTACGTCTGAAACGTACGGAACGTCTTTCATGTCATCTATCTCCACTTGCGTCTTAGGGCATATTTCTTTGGATAGATGGATTCCGTGCCTACAAGGTACAAAACCTTTCTTGGAATCATGCACGCTGATATGCTTCAAAACAGTGGCTTTGTATGAAACTTGCGATAAGCCCAACATCTTCCTCTTGCGATCTCGAGTGAACTTGATCCCAAGGATGTGACCGGCTTTTCCCTAAGTCCTTCATATCAAACTGATTTGACAGCCATACCCTTACGTCTGACAATACCTTTACATTGTTTCCAATGAGCAGAATACCGTCTACGTATAATACTAAGAATACCACCGCAGTTCCGTCACACCTTTTATACACACAACTTTCGAACTTGTTTTGATCACAAACCCATAAGACTTAATAACTTGATCAAAACACTGGTTCCAAGTACGCGACGCTTGCTTAAGTCCATAAAATGGATCTCTTAAGCTTGCATACGAGGTGCTCTTGGCCTTTTTCAACGAAACCTTAGGGTTGTTGCATATAGATCCCATCAAGACTTCCGTTAAGGAAAGCTGTCTTGACATCCATTTGCCAGATCTCGTAATCTAAGTGCGCAGCGATCGACAAGAGAATACGGATGGACTTAAGCATAGCTACAGGCCACAGGCCACAAGCCTTGCTTTGAAGGTCTCTACCCTTCCGTCCGGTCCTCTTTTCCTCTTGTACACCCACTTGCATCCAATAGGTTATACCCCATTAGGTGGATCAACCAACTCCCACACTTGATTATAATCCATCGAACCCACCTCGGTTTCCATTGCGGTTTGCCACACTTCCGCGTCTTTGTCTTGGATTGCCTCGTCGTACGTTCATGGGTCTGATTCATCACCGGGAATCAAATCCGAAGATTCTCCAATTCCCATGAATCTCTCGGGTTGCCTTGCAATCCTCCCACTACGACGGGGTTCCGGTTGTGAAGGTATGACGTGTGGTATATCATCTTGTATACTTGGTATATAAGTTTTCCCTCTTAACTCGTCTAAGGTAATCTCACTTCTGGGCTTTCTTTTGTTCATATAGTCTTTCTCCAAGAATTTAAAGTGCGAACTAATCACGGTCTTTTAATCCTTGAGACTATAGAACATACACCCTTTCGTTCCCATGGGATATCCTATAAACAACCTTAATTCCGAACATGGATCCAATTTACCGGCTTCCTTGTCTAGCACGCATGCCGGACAACCCCAAATCTGCAAGTGTCTTAGACTGGGCTTGCGCCCCGGTCCACAATTCCATTGGGGTTTTAGGAACCAATTTGGATGGCACCAAGTTCAGAATATAAGTCATTGTTTCCAAGGCGTTACCCCAAAACGACTTGGGTAAATCTGAATAACTCATCATGGATCTGACTATTTCTAAAAGAGTCTGGCTCCTTCGTTCCGCCACACCGTTCTATTGAGGGGTTCCCGATGTGGTCAACAGGGATACAATCCCTTCTTCCGATAGGTAGTTCAAGAATTCATTGCTAAGGTATTCGCCTCCACGAACAAATCGTAGAGACTTGATACTTCTTTCCCTATGCATCATAAGGTAGATGTATCCGTATCTTGAGTAATCATCAAATTACTCATACCTCTTCTTGCTATGATCGTCATTGAACCACACATATCGGTATGAACGAGTTTTAACACTTCCGTAGTTCTATTCCCCTTGGCTCCAAATGCCCTCTTGGTCATTTTACCCTCTAAACAGGATTCACAAGTTGGAAACGGTTCGACTTGGAATAATTCCAAGGATCCGTCTTTCACCAATCTCTCTATCCACTTTAGATTAATATGACCTAGTCTAAGATGCCATAGAAGTGTTTTGTTCATCTCTGAAGAACGCTTTCTTTTATTACTCGAAATAATCGATGTGTTATTAGATTCAATTTTGTGAGTGGTGTGCCCAAAAAATGGTATAAAGATCATCCATTAAAGTTCCGGAACGGATAAACTCATCGTTTCAAGCAATAATAACATCCTCATTAAAAGAAACTGAGTATCTATTCAAACAGTTTAGAAACTGAAGGTTGAGTTCTTTCTAAACTAGGAACATGAGGAATGTCTCTCAAGACCATAACTCTATCTTCACAAGATAGGCGCACTTCTCCCACTGCTTCAGCTGCCACTCTCGTAGCATTGCCCGATGTGATGGGGATCTCACTTCCGTTAGGTCGTCGGGTTAGCTTAAACCTATGAAACAAATGTGATCAGTAGCTCTCGTATCTACTATCCACGAATAGACAGCATACGCCACTTCACAAGTTTCGACGACTAAGGTGTGTGAATTACCTAACTTTCCTAGCCTCTTAGGCTTGGAACAGGCAGACCTCCATTGTCCTCTCTCACCGCAACTAAAACACTTCCCCTTCGATGCTTGCCTTTGCATTTGTCTTTCGCAACAATTGGATTTGCTTGGATCCGGCCTTTGGTTCTCTTCCTCTTTTTCCCTCCCTTGGGACCAAAAGAGGTAGACGAACCATTAGCCACCATAACACTAGACTGGTGCTCCATTATCACCTCCACCGAAACTAAAGCTTGCAAGAGCTCGGGCAAACGACTTGTCCGTTCATTCATCTGACAGTTCAGATGAAACTACTCAAAGCTTCTCGGTAGGGAATGGTATATGAAATCAATCAAAATCCGCACCAAGTACTTCCAACTTGTTAAGGTATGCCATTATCTCGAGAACGTGCTCCCTCACGGGCGTTCCTTCCACCATTTCCAACTTGACCGAGTCATGTTTGGTGAACTGATTAGTCATGGGATTCTTATGTGAAAACATCTCTTCAAGGTGTTCCATGATTTCAACAGCGGATACAATGTCTTCATGGACGCGCCTCAAATCCTCAGACAGAAATGTCAAGATGATGCACTTCATTCATTGTCACGCTTCTGATCATAAACTGCCTCTTCCCATTGCTTGACTTATCATTAGGCTTGCCGGGTATATTAACATAAATAACCCAATTGTGTTTTCGTGCAGTAAGGACAAATTTAAAAAAAAACATTTCCAATCGATATAATTCTCTCCAAAAAGTTTATTAACTTTAAGTATATTAAACAGTGGATCAAAAGGTTGCGACATGATGAAATGAGAATAAAACATACATTCATATCAATATCTAGAAAAATATGAAATTATCACATAATTCGATCACATCAATTATATTGAAACCTTAAAACAATATAATCATGCATCAGCCAACATCTCGAAACAATTTAAATGCGCCACGAGGGGTGGTCTATACATTTAAATACATTCAAGCGGATCACAAACTTAAAAGTTACAAATCCTTAATTCAAAATTAATAGTTGGCTCCCACTTTGACCACATAGAAACTGACAGGGACTCCGAGGGGAGTAAGTTAATATCAATTTCCTATGCCTAAGTAATAACCATAATTAAATACAGGATTATTATTTCGCTTTGAGCAAGCCACTCGTGGTGAGGGTCAATACCGCCACTAGTAATAATCCACAATCATCCTTTCGGAATTTATTCATGTGAAATCCGTTCTTTTGGCCGATCCGAGGGGGAAATGTATTCCAAAAGAACTTCACAAATAAATAAATAAATTATGGAGGTCAAATTAATCCAATTTTAATATCCGGAATAAAATTGCGATTATAAAAACATACTTAGTAATTTTCGAAAGTAAGGTTTTTCTTGGACAATCAAATTCATGCAAACACATATTAACAAATAATAATAAGTGCACGAAATAAAACATCCATCAAAACAAAATTAAACACTTTGGAGCACTCAAATCCAATTGTCACGGTTTAATTTCTTCACGTCTTGATGCGAAAAAATTGTCCTTGTTGCTTTCCGACGTTCGTCTCGACGTGCTCCCACTCGAACAGCAACACTTCTTCAAAAACAGCATCGTTAGGGGTTCGAGACGACGTTTAAAATCACACATAAAAAAAAACACGAACCGAAAAAATTCCACGGACTGAGATACAGCGTGCGTCGGCCCACGAAGTGGGCCCGCGCGCTTCCCGGCCCGAGAAGCGCTGGAAAAACGCCCGAGGCGCGCCGAAGCGCAGCCCCGAGCGCGGCTGAGGCGCACCCGAGGCGCTGCACGGAGGCGCGCCGAGGCGCACCCGAGGCGCCCCGAGGCGCTGCAGGCCCTCGCCGAGGCGCGCGCGCGCGGTGCGCGCGGCGCCGTGCGCCCGCTGCGCACGGCGTGCGCCGTGCACCCCCGTGCGCCGTTTTTTCGCCGTTCGTCCTCGTTTTCTTCACCCCTAGCATGATTTTACCTCCATACACGCTCCACGCTTGTATGCGTCGTCCGGGTACGCCATTTTTAATTCTTCGTTCTTCGTCACGATCCGGTTACAATTTATTTTTACAAAAAAAATAAATACTAGATCTAGACTAGTCTATTACAATGATCGAATCAAAATAAAAACAACTAATCTACTCGTGTATTTTCTCACGAGAAAAACGAATTCGAACGAATCGAATTAAAAACCAAATTAATTCACACGCATGAAATTAACAACATTAAAAAGCATGACAATTGGATACCTGCAAAAAAGATCTAACAATTCTACTATCCAATTTCAATTTAATGTTCAACAATTTAAATTCCAATTTAAAATTCAGAGCCCGAAACCGTGGCTCTGATACCAGTTGTTGGGAAAATAGGGGTGCCCGGAATCTATTCGTGATGAACTTTAAATACGAATTTAAATACAATTATTACTGGCATGAATTAATCCTAATTAATTCAAATAATAATTCCAACAACTAATTATCATCATGCATGTTAAATTAATTTCACATATTTAACTAGGCGGAATTAAACAAGTAAATATGCGATTAACGTACCTCTCGTAGTAATGGCCTTTGGATATACGGGACACTTGTAATCTCGTTCTATCAACCCAAAGCCTTCTCAAGTATTTCCCTTTTCACCTCACTTGATTGCCGGTGGGAGACGCTTTCAAGTAATTTAATAACTAAGGAAAAAGAAAAATATCTATGCTTCTTGATTTTTCCAACACATGGAATTATGTACTTGGAGATGAAATAATCATCTCCTATTTATAAGAGGTGTTGGCCGAAAATTAGAGATTTAATGGGCTTGGAGAAAATCTTTTCTTAATCTCTAAGAAATCTTGAATATATCCCATATATTCTTTTCTCCATAATAAAATATTCCACAAAAATCTCACACCCCTAAATAAATATATAGTTTTCGAAATTTACATGGAGAAAATCCAAGATTTGGATCTTCTTGAATATATGAGATATTCTTGTATTCCTAGAATACATATCTTGCATAATATCTTTCCAAGAAAATCAACAAAATCTTTTTCCTCCTTATCATGTATTTTTCGAAAATTAAAGGGAAAAATCAGCATATTATTTTCTTTTTATTTTAATCACCTTATCATTATTGGGCTACTTAATTGGGCTACTTGAGGGGCCTTAAGGAGAATTAAGATTGGACCTCCTAATGGACTTCTGAATTTCAATATTGAGCCCCAATATAATTCAGCCCATTAATATTAATTATTACCACTAATAAATTAATATTGCACTATCCATCTTAATCCATATTACGATAATATGGGCTCCCGGTTATTATTTCCCGCGTTTAAGATTATCAAGTCCATTAATTAATTGAGCTTCTGAATAGCTCTAAATTAATTAACATCTTTCACCTTGGAGTAAAGACAGTTCAACATTATTATTCGTACCGAAGAAACTAATTCTTCACTTGCAAGATTTGGTACAATAAAACTTCTGAGCCCACCAAGGGGACTAATCACACGAGCCGTACTCGCACGCGTTTCTCCGTATTAAATCTTAGCAACCGTCGTATGATTAATATTACTGCCCAAGACACAAAGTTCGAAGTCACAATGATTCTCACCCAACATGAATCAAAGCAGTAACTACTAAGCACACACGGTCCTATTTAAGTGACGGAGATTAAGAAATCAACAACCACTGAGGTCTAATTCTCCACCTTTCAGAACAGAAGAATTTCTCCTCGCTGTAGGACCTCTTCAACACATACTAAATGTGCTAGTGCAATCTCTTGGTCAAGACAGACCAATCTGAGCCTTACACATCGACCTTTCACGGTGGATTGTTCAATTCCACCTAGGCCGTGAAAATGTACGTTTAGTTACAAGTAAACTGTTAATGTCGTCTTCCGTGATCGGGTATCACCACATTAACTATAATGTAACACGTACTATATATTGAACGGTTTGCAATAGAAATTCAACATTCAATCATAACTAAAGCAAATGTGATAAAAGAATTATTCTCATAAAGCGAGTGTTTGATACACGAGTTATACAAAGTAAAAGCATACTTTCACGTATAACTCCAACACCTGGAATGTCCAATACAACTCCTTTACGTCGGCGTCCGGGGGAAGGCAGCTGGGGCGGCGAGAAGCCCCAAAGTCGGTGTCCCGGGACTCGAGATATGCGCGGGGAGAGCGTTTTCGCACGAACCGGCTCATATATTTCGAGTAGTCAAACCCGATTAGCCGGCTATCCGCATAGTCTATTTGGTCGGGCACGGCTTCCTGCTCGAATAAAAAGTGTTCGGCTCGGGGCGGGTAGGCTGAGACCGGGGAAACACTTAGGGCTTCCCCCTCTTGTTGGGGGCTCATCCCCTCCAAATCTTCAGCGAAGGCATCCACATCCGTGGAATTGCCCTCGCCCTCCCTGGCGGCGGCGGCGCGGGAAGTCCCTTCCCCGGCCGGTGGAGAGGCCTCTCGGCGGCGGCGCGGCGGCGGAAGTGGTAGGCATCGGCTGCCCCAAAGCTTTCGACGGAATCACTCATGGCGAATGGGGGGTAGAGAGAGGAGAGTTTTGAAGAAGAAAACAAGAAAATTACCTCGGAAGTCGGAAAAGTCGCCGGAATCTGGAAAATTCGCCGGAAAATTTGAATCTTCTTAAAGGGGGGGACTAAACTGCAAAAAACGGGGTCCAAAATGGAATAAAATGAAATTTAGGGGCGCGCGTGGGGGCCACGCGCGCAACGGTTGGGGAGCAGGTTCGGCGGACGTGACCCCTGGACTTCTGCGCATCAGTCACGCCATCCCGTGACGTCAGCAGGCGCGAAATACGAGGCGTCGTCTCGGAAACCGAAACGTCATTCCCAAAATTCAAATTCAAATTCAAAATAGTCTGCAGATCGACCAGCCCGCCACCCGACGACTGCGGCCCCCCGATGTCGGGCTGGTGGGGCAATTGTTACGCCCGATATTTACTACTCGACCAATCGGGTATCAGACATGGACCTACTACTGTAGCGGGCTCGGGTAAGGATGGTCCGCCGACCGGTCAGACAGACGGGCGGGGACGTAGAGGCTACCCGACGCGAGCCTCTGGGAGCTGCCGGGCAGGAAACTTGGTTACCCACAGGCCAGGGTATCGGGCGGCCAACGGCGAGCTCCGGGGCAGGTGCTCTACCCGCCTACCCGCATATGAACAACCAGGGTACTCTTGTCGGGACTCGTTTCCCGGTGCCCGAGTACCCGTCTGCCCGACCCCAGGCCGCGCCAGCTGTGAGAGGACGTCGGGTGCCATCAGTCCAGAGGATGTGACAGGGTCAAAGAGGGCAGTTGGGGCCAAGTCCAATCACCACAGGGGTGACAGTGCCACGTGGTTTCTCCTCATTGGCTCGTAGGGGAGGCTGTAGCCACTCATTACCTTCCAGCTAGGAGTAGGGGGGACCCGCAAGTCCACCTACCAAGCATGGGGAACCCCCACCTTGTACACTATAAATAGGGCTTTGAATGCCCATTTGTAGGATACATCACATTTATTGCAAATACACTCTTGAGAGCTCATTTACTCACACATTAACTGCTTCTTGTTATCATTAATATCAAATCCTACCCGCTAGGAACCCGGCAGCGAGATCCGTTATAAATCGCTGTCAACAATCGATAGATGAAAAAACGAGACCATACGAATCCTCAATGGAGAAACACTTTAGTTGTAGTTTTATAGAACAATTAGACTTAATATTTACACATTTCGATGAATCTTATTCTTATTTATCGTATAAACAGTTATGAAACACCATAATGTTGATTTATATGGTGTTATTTTAAAGGTAGTTTGTCGCTTATTAGGGGAATGTCACTCACTTGCCAAATCAATGTTTCCACTATTTATATGCGCTCCAACATATCTCAAACCATTCCATTATTTTCTTTGATTCTTTTTCTCCAACGCCCCTTTTCTTTTCCTCATTTTTTTTTCTACCTTCTTTGAATTACAAAAAAACCTCCCATGTTTACTAAATTAATTTAATAGACATACCTTTGCATTTTCCATAACCGAAAAGAAAAGTTTCGTTGAGGTGTCATTTACGTGAACATTTCTGAAATTATATTTCCTTTTTCCTTTCCTCTTTTGCATTTTGTGTGTGATTCAATAGGGTACACGGATTTTCTGTTCATGTGCTGCAATTTTTTTTTAAAATATCAAATACTTTGACTTTTTAGTTTTAGTATAGCAATTGCAGGAAAAAAAAGAAAGAATCAAAATGTTTTTAAATAATAAACATTGTTAGTTGTAATAAATTTTTAACCCCAAATATCATTTTCTTTTATATGCAACAAGAATAAAAAACAATGTAGATGTCATATTGAATCTCAAGCAAAATGTTGAAGCAAAAGACAAAGAAGAAGAAGAAATCTCTGATTATATTTAGAACAAATTTAAGTTAACGACGCTCTATGGGAACTTTTTTTTTCCCATTCGGCCGTGAATATGCAAAGGTAGTATATTTTATTTTATCAATTAAATTAAATTAACTCTAATAGATTAGATAGGGTGAGTATTTTTTGTAAATTAAATAATGATAGAAAGGGAAAAAAATGAATGCATGGGGATTACAGGAAAAAGAATCAAAGAAAATGATGGAATTGATCGGTAAACAATCAAAATCATCTTGATATACAGAAAACTATATCTTTTATTTGAAGGATAAAGTGTTATGCAAATAAATTTTACAATAAAATTTGATTTGTATTTTATATGTATTTTTAACCCGTATTTACTATTTTATTAAAAGGGTAGACTAAATGCATTCTCCAAGAATTTTGCACACACCCCATAATAGTTTTAATTTAATCTAATATATCCCAATATTAAAATATTAGAACAGCGTCAATGGATACTCTAATTTGGAGTTAGAGTGGTCGAGCCTAGCTAGACTTTTCATTGAACGGTCAGAGTCTGCTATTTAATTTTTTGGCCTAAGTCTGACGTGTTAACTGTTATAGGTTTTTTTCAGAGCATTGACCTAACATTTTTAATAAATAGGCCTGGTCTGAAAGCCTTTTAGAGGTATTTTTAATAATGTTTACAAAAGTATATTCAATAATTATATTATCATTAAATCGTAACGATTAAGTTTTTAATCTTAAAATGAAAAATAAAAGCAATTTAACAAAGGATTATCAACTAATAGCATAATAACAAATTCAAATAATATTTTAATTTATATTTAATAATACTCTTACATATAAATATTGAATATTTATTATATTATATTATATATGTATTGTATTATAATACATTGTATATTATATATTTAATAATATAGTTAAATAGGTTGACTAGTTGGGCTTAAATGACTTATAAAAAAAAATTCAAGTCTGACCTATTTAAATAAATAAAATTTTAAAAAAGTTTGAGTCTGACTCGTTTATTAAACGATTCGAGCCGAGCTAGACTTTAGTAGGTCGAGCCGTAAACTCCTGTCTGGTAGTCTGACCTATTTCCACCCCTAATTAGGAGTCAAACTTAAAATTGCGTAAACCTTGTTTTCCAACCACACTCTATTAAAATTGAGTAAACCTTGTTTTCCAACCACACTCTATTTTAAAGTATTAAAATAGGCAAAAAAATATTGTATGAAAATAGTTCATGATAAGTTTATTATGAAACTATATTAAAATATGTTGGTATTATATTGTAATTGTAGTAAATTTTCTTGAACCCAGATTAATGATATTTCTGGTGAAATTATCGACACTCTTGGTCCAATATTAGATACTTTAAAATTATTTTATGAAAATCTTATCACGAACCATTGAAATTTATATATATATATATATATATATATATATATATATAATTAATTAATTGAACATACTGTTGCAATCATTGCAATATTTTGTTGTTGTATAAATTATAATATTTTTTGTTGTGTAATTTGATTTTGTATTTTTTTTTCATTGAATTCTGTTATAAATATTACATATTTATTTTTAATCAGCATGAAATGGCGTAAAATACAATAAAACGTACATTAAATATTAAATTTGAATAAATGACCCTATTTTGTCTACAACGAACAAATACGCATTCTGAATGTTTAACAAAATAACATAACATCAACAAATAAGATACTGAGAGTAAACACAAAAAAAAAAAAAAAAAAAAAAAAAATTGTATTTAGTTAACTAATTTAATTAAGTGATATAATTTATTAATCGAATACCTAATTATATAAATTAATTTGGTTATTAAATTTAAATATAAATATATGTTTTAAGATTGAAATGAATAAAATAAATAAATATAATCAAATATTAGAGTGTAGTTCTTGGGAAGATTTTAAAAAAATAAATAAATTAGCATATCTTGCCATTTTATAAGACCGAATAATTCTCCAAGAGTTGTTCTAATCAAATTTTATTTATATTTAATTGTTCATTTGTTGGGTCTCCGCAGGAATTTGAGAATGTCACATATTAGAAAGAATATTAGAAATTAATATAAATTATATTTTTTTAAATTTAAATTTTTAGATGGATAAAATTCTTCACTCCAAATTTGCATTCTTCCCAATGTAAGCAATCTGCCTATCTTTGGTGATTAATAGTGTTTGAGAGTTTTGTCATAATGGAGGTAAGTTCTGCATTAACGTCGAAAATCAATCAAAAATAATATTAGACTTAAAAAAAACAAAAGAAACAAAGAAGTAGAATTTGTGTAATCCTTCGGCTTGGGTAAGGAGAGTGATAGGCAAGATATCACATTATTTCTGAAAAAAAAAAAAAACCCATTAAATCAAAGAATCTTTAATAGACATGTATAGTTTAAGGGAGCTTCAGACGGCACATGATGTGACCAAATTTCCTCCAATTCGCGATTTATTTATTAAGCTTTTGGGATATGATATCTAATATATAATCTCCTCAAAATTCAAGAAAGATTTCACAAGGAAACATGTAAATATAGACCATCTCTTGATAAGAAAAATATAATTTGGAAATGATATTTGAATATTTAAAAAAATAATAAGTGTTAATTTGTGAAGCGTTTCACACATTAAATTAAAAATATATAGTATAAAATTGATTTGTAAATGAATTATTTTACAATACCTTTTAGTATAAGTGTTGATAGGTGAACAATCTAATGAACTGGTGAGCAACTTTTGATCTTTAATACTACAAGATTAACGGTCAAATCGGGTCAACCACCAGCAGGACGTGCAACCCAATTTGACAAGCAGCCCCCGTTGGGCGAGCAACACTAATGGACGAGCAACCCTCAACGAATAATAAAAAAAAGTACAAGTGTCTGGAAATCTGGGTGAGCAAGGTGGAGTACGACTCCAAAAAAATCGAGCAGCCTAAGGGAAGAGTACATATGACTGAATCCTCATCAAAGAGGCTCCAAAACGAGCAACCAAACACCTCAGAGGCTCAGACTAAGAAGACTGTAACTAAGTAATGAGTGACTTAGGTAAAGTCAAATAGACATGTGTTAAGCATGCGTGTTAGAAGGTGAAAGTGTATGGCACCATCTACTTATAGGTCACTTGTACAAAGACTTTAATTTTTATGAATAAAAATAAGTCAATTATTATAAATACACACAAAAAATACATCTAAATCATCATACTTATACACACACCGCAAAAACACGCATAGAAAAAAGAAAATACACAAAATCACTCTCGTATTTGGCCCGATCTTTCGTATTTACCGTTTTATATATCAGTAATCATTCACACGTAGTTGTTTTGTGATTTAAAAAAGATTAAACATGCAATCACTAATCCTCACGATTATACCAAATCATCAACGATTACAACTAATGTCATTTAGTGTAACCAACTAATATATATAGTTAAATCAACAGTACTCTTTGCACCCTTCAATTTTTTTTTTTTTATTAGCTAAAAGATAATTGTATTCAACAAACAAAGTATAAAGGTATAAGAAATACCCATTTACAAACATATAGAATTCAACTCAATACTCTTTAATTCCTTAATAATTCAACATCAATACACCTCAAATTTTCTATACCAATCCTTAAACTACTATTACTTAAGGGGGGTGTATTGGTTATGGAGTCTGTATGATTTCTTTAGACTTTTAAAGTTTAGGGGTATTCAATGTGGATTTTCAAAAGTCTTTAAAAATCCTGAGGTATTCAATACGGATTTTAAAAGGTCTAAAAAATCTTTAGGTATTCAACAGTCTATGGATTTTAATAGTTTATGGATTTTCTTTGATTCTCTTCCAAAATATGAATAGATTTCACTCTCCAAAATCCCTCCTAATAACCAGAGATTTCTACGGATTTTTAGAAGTCTTAAAAATTATTTAGGTATTCAACGGTCTATAGACTTTCTTTGATTATCTTCCATTTGAATGTCAACGGGGCGGAGACGGGGGTCATTCCACATCCTCTTCCCCGCGAAATAAATGGGGAAAATTTTCCTCTCATCCCCGCCTCGCCAGTCCGCGGGGATTCCCCGTTCCCTGCCTAATTATTTTTTTATCTCATTTTTTAAATATAAAAAATAAAAAATAATATTTAAATTAAAATTTTTAATCATACACAACAATTACTTTAAGTTGGTGTGAAAAAAAACTAATTTAAGTAATTTGAAGAACCTCTAATTCTAATATTTTTAGTTAACATATATACATTTTTTTTTAGATAACTCGGTATCCGGCTCATTGGCCGACTAATCCGGGGGATCCATAACCCACCGTCCACTAGCGGGGGGCCCCATTTCAAGCCAGAGCAAAGCTCTGTATGGACTGGTCCATCTCAAGAATTGTTTGCACCAAGTGGGTTTCGAACCTGAGACTTATGGAGCATCACACTCTTAGATCTCAAGCCCTCACCACTAGGCCAACTCCTGGGGGTTAGTTAACATATATACTAAAGTGAAAATTATATAATTTGGAACTAATAACATAATATTAAATAAAATATAGATGTAATTTTGAATAAAATGTTAATTGAGTAGCAAATTATGAAATATTTATTTGTAATTTACTTTTAAATTTATATTATATATATATATATATACATATATATATTATAAAAAAACAATGTGAGTCCCTGCGGGGAACGAGGCGGAGATCCCGTGGGGCTATCCCTGTCCATGCCTACGGGACAAAACAAATTCATCATCCCCGTTTATTTTGGAGTTCCCCGCCCTGTTTGGCGCGGATCCTCCGGGGATCGGGATTCCCCATCCCGCTGCCAAGTCTACTCTTCAAAAAATATAAATAGAATTCACTCTCTAATTTTTTTTTTTCCTAACAACCATATGATTCTAATGAGGTCGAGGTATAACGATGATGGAAATGAAGATAAGAATAATGATGATGAATAATAAATTTTTTATTTTATTTTTTGAACTAATGTATTTTTGTTATTTTTTCTAAACAATTTGGATAATTTTTTTTTTTAAATACAAGTGTGTTCCATATACATTTGAATCAATGGTTCCAGTGCCGGAGTCTATGGAAATCCATGTAAATCAATAAAAAAAAAAGTGTATTCCACAATCCTGTAAAATTTATGAAAATCCCAGTAAATCAATAAAAAAGTCAGTCAAACTCTGCATGGAGTTTATAAATTTGCGAAATCTACATACTTTTTAAAGTCCAAAAAAATCCAATAGAATCCCAATTGAATACACCCCTCTTAGTCTCGATTCCGTCGATTGCAATCAACTCCAAGTCCTGCTTGTCAATTCTCTTAAAACATCTTCCTCTGAAGCCTGGCATTATTAAAGATGATCTCATTCCGTTTTTTACACAGCAGGCACACCAAACAACTCCAAACACACAAAAGCACCGATTTTCCTTTTTTTTTCTTCAATAGATTACATAAATGTTGTAGATTAATTAAAAGATTTGACAATAACGTTGTCACCACCCCAAACCAATCACAATATTTCATCCACACATTGTAAGAGAATGAACATTCGAAGAGAATATGCCTAACCATCTCGTCTTTCTCCTTGCAGAAGGTACATTTTAGATTTGAATAACTTGGAATGACATTATATCTTTGAAGTTTTGAAATTGTCGGCAATCTCCCTCATAACGCCCTCCTAGCGTGAACTCTCACCTTCGATGGTAACAAATTATTTCATATCAATTAATACCCTTCAGTAAAAAAACGAATACTTCTCCTGAATTAATACCTTCAGTGAAAACAAATATTTTTTAATAAAAACAACTAATAATACTCAAATAATTTATATATAAACTCGTTTCGCTCTATACTTGGTCTTGAATCAAAGGCTAGGCAATAATTAAAATTTGACTCTCATGACGAATACAAATTACTCCCTCCGTCCCAAGACTATCTTCACATATTGGTTTGGCACGAGTATTAAGAAAAAACTACTTTATTGAGTGTTAAACCAATAGGAGTGAATGCTTTTGCTTTTTAGTGTATAAAGTAGTTAAATATGAATATTTATATTGAGTTTTGTTTCTTTTTCAAGGGTGTGAAAATAGAGTTGAGACAAACCAAAATAGAAAGTGTGAAGATAGAGTTGGGACGGAGGGAGTATCAAATATAGGGAAAAAATTTATTTGGATCAGTGGACAAGTAAATTTTATTGAAGAAAATACATTTCGTTAGAATACGTCTCACAACCAATTTATTTAGTATTTTATATCTCAGCAAATTTTATCTTTGATTTGTGTCTCAAAAAAACTTTTAATTATGTACCAGGTGCATGGTATATTAAAATATATTTTTAAAAAATTTACCCTTATTATTTGTGAAAAGTTACATTTATTATAACTAAAAAATGTATTTAATAAGGGGTAACTTTTCAATAAAATACAATTTTTTTAAATACATATGAGTTACAAGGTGCACTTGGTGCACACGAGACTTACTCTTAATTTTTATACTCAATAACTGTCATGGAACTGGTCTTCTATTTTAATTATGGAGTACGTTTTTTGTGCAACTGGTGAATGATGCACTAACTCAATAGTAGAGACTATTTACACAGAAATTTGGGTGGATTACACTGAAAAGTGTGAATTGATTATACTAATTTTTTTTTCAGTAATATTGATTTTTCAGTGTAATCACCTTATACTTTTCAATGTAATCAGTTTTAATTGTTGAGTGAATACTTCGAGGCCATGTTGTTTTACGATTGTGAATATAATTTTTTTCACAAAAAGTTTGGTCTCTTAGTGATAATTTGTATGGTGCAAAACGACAAAATCAAGTAACAAAATATTTGGCGGAATAAGCAAACTTAAAATTCTCGAGTCATTGTTTTGGATCAACAATATTACTTGTTTGCCTAGAAAATATTACTTGTTTACCAATATAAGCATTAATTTGGCGTATACAGTAATATTGCTTAGTATACATAATACTATTATTTAGCATACATTCAAAAGTTGTACTATTGTTTAATTTATGAAGTAATATTGTTTAACATTCAAATTATTAGGTTTTAGAAATATATGTAATACAATATTATATCTTTTGTGAAATGGTATTACGTGTTATGCTAAATACTGTTACAGATAGAAAAAAGTATTAACGTGAGAGAAAAAAGATTTGCGACAGCTTAATTTGGTCGGATTGCACCTATGAATCGTGATAAGATAATGTCTCTAGTAAATCAGTTATACCGTGCATGCAACTCAAATTAGAATTACTTCATTGGTCAAGTGATTATGTTTACGATTTCCTTTATTTCATTCATCTTAAAATAACTTTCACACCTTAAAATGAAAATCTTCCATAAACTTCACCAGCACAATATCCTCAATTTTATACAAAATGTCATTGTTTTTTGTTCAACACTTATACAGATTCTAATTAATTTATGTACTATATACATAAAAATTTACGAAGTTACCTCTCAAATTCATACTTATTACTCTAATACCTTAATATGTGTCTCTTCATATGCTGGGATAATCGCAGGACAGAGGAAGTAATTGTTTTCATTATATAATATTGCTATCAAAGTAAAATATTTCAATAAAATAGCTAATAAGTTAAAAAAATATACATATAAAAATATAATCAATTTTCACAAAATTTACAAAATATTTCATACTTTGGCTTTAAATAAAATCTACAATGATGTGATAAATTTACCGCAAATAATTATAGAGAATCAATAGTAAAAACTCAGTATGCAATATGGAGTACAACTTTACTATACGGATTTACGGCAATATGTACCTAACAAGGGGAGCTCTTTCTGCCTTTCCTCAATATCCTTTTTCCATTTAAAACTTAGCTATAGCTTTAGGTAACAGTGTCCTGATTCGTTGAATTATTAAAATAAGCATGCTATTTAATTATAAGACGAGTTTTATAATAATCCTTTTATTCTTTTGAGCAACCACAAAGCAAGGAATAATTCCGTTTATTTGATCGAAAAACTTATTTTAACCTAAACTAAAAGATTCTTTTTTTGGATTTTTGGGAAAAAATATTAATATAGTAAATGATTCACATGGAGTGGAAAGATGGAGGATGCTTCCTTCGACTTCATTTTATTGATTTGGAAATTATTTATAGCAGCTTTGTCTTTATAAACGGCAATATATTAATTTATATCCACATGAGGATAACTATATAAATAATTGGACTTAGATTTTATCTAACCATTCCAAAAGCAGAGGTTGTGGTCGTGGTGATGCCTCCTCAGGTACAGTATTTCGATCTAATAACAATTATATTAAACTAGATTAAATATTTAATTGTTTCTGTTGCTTTCTTGGGGCGCACAATAAACATTATGCTCCACTTACAACAAGTCATAAAAAATTAGACCAATACATAGAGAGGGTATCAGCTTATGTCACTTCTATTTTTTATTTATTTAAAATAGATAAATTTATTACTTATTATTATTTATTTATTTATTATTGATCTAAAATACACTAGACAAATTCTATGTCATAGACTCGGCGGATAACTTGTAGGCTTAAAAATGTGAACTCATAATCTTCGACTGTTTCTATTCATATTACATTTAACACTACTAATTTAGACATAAAATTAAAACTATTCTTTATATTTCTTGAATACTTGTATTTTTGCTGACTTTTATGTTAGTTCTAAATTATACACTTTTATTTGTAAATTAACAAATTATTAATAATATGTATTATTCATTAATTATTGATTAAATGTAAATTATTTAATAAAAATGCATGCTCATAATAATATACATATATTTATCTATACATGACTATTTTATTTAAAAGATATACTTTTTTTAAATGTATCTTTTTATTTATGCAAAAAAATACCGAAATGGAAGAAGTAATTGTTTTACTATAAAATATTTACCATTAATCAGTTTGGATATAAAATGGATTAAAATAGTACCAACTCAAATGTATATGCCTGATTGATATTTGGCCCGGGAAAATGTCAAACGCTAAAAACCAAAAGAATTAAAAGCAAGAAGTGAATAAAGCTTTTTTTACCCATTTCAATCTGCACCGTTAAAGCACCTTTCGCAAAAAACTCACAAGAAAAGCGTGTTTCAAGAAGCGTGCATGCGTGTGAATCAGTGACCTACTAACACAAGTGCGAGTCCAATCATTTTAACAGCCCCCCACCCCCACTCCCAACCCCCACATGAATTATTGGTGTACGTAAAAGCTTAACCGCACGTTAAAACTTGGGGGTGACGTGGCGCTGGATTGGACAAAAAAACACTTGTGTGTGGGGCCCACGCGCCATGTAGACCGAGGATTGATGAGTGAAGTTCCGACAAGCTCGCAGCTCAATGATGACCCATATCCGGCCACGTCAGAGGTTGTTAGGTAGGCCCCAGCGAAAGCCGATTTGTCCGTTTGTTGCTCTAACGGGCCTAACCGCAGCTTTGAAAATTCGCTCACTTTGTCAATTATGCAATGTGTGTGCCAGCTATAACGCATACTCCTTTCGCCACTCCCAATACTCAACCCATCTCAATAATTTCCCCCCTATCTTTTACTCCATATGGATATACAAATATCAATAAGAAAAAAATCTCAATATATTTTGTGCAAACATTTCTGTTAAACGAATATTGAACAAATTGCACTACTCTTATGAAGAAAATATTCTAGTCCCTTAAGTTTCCCATTTATTTTTATTGTTTTGATTAAGAGAATATTTGTTAATTTATTAACATATGTTAAGTCAACTGACTTTTGTGAGAATGTAATGGATAAGTGTGAAAAACAATAAATAATTGTTTTAAAAAAATACTTGTTTATTAATACATGAAATATTATTTTTCGTTATTTATAGAAGGAAAAATTTAGAGTAGTTCTAGTGTGCATTTAAGTGCATAATATGCACTTAGATTTTGAAAAAAATGCCTCATAAAGAAATCAACAATACCCCAAGAAGTAATCAGTAATACCCCAAAAAGACATCAGTAATATCCTAAGAAGACATCAGTAATACCCCATTAACAAAAAAACACACAGTTCGGTGTGTTTGTTTGTATTTTGAAAAAAAATCAAAATTGAGCTTAAAATTCAATTGCATGCTATGCACCCTAGAATTTGTCAAAAATTTATTATATGACGATTTGATTTTTTTTTTTTTTTTTTTAAACTTACTTTAGAATGGAAAAAGTAAATGACACTGAAAACATATATCACGTGAGACAGTGTGAGTATTGTATTTAGGGGGTGCTTGGTTGGGAGTTTGAGACAAGGGAATGAGTATGGAATGAAATTAATATGTTTAGTTGGAGGGTATGGAATCAATACTTATATAAAGTGAAAACATTTTGTGTCTATGTGGCAACTCTCTTTCTCCTCTATTGTAAAATGTGAAATTTCTCATTCACATATTCATTATTGTTTCATCTCATCCATTCATTCAATCTTTCTTTAATCTCTACCATCCGTTTCCTTTTTTTGTTCCTATAAATTTGTAATTCTTCTTCCATCCATCAATTCATTTTTCATCTAATTTTTATTGTTTTGAGTATTTGTGGACGCATTTCTTCTTCATGCTAATTCGTAGGTTCCAACCCTTTCATGCTAATTCGTAGGTTTCAATTGTGTGGATGCGTAGTGCTTTGTGTTGTTCTACCTTTGAAGACGCTCCAACGGTACCTTCCAGTTTGCATTTTTTACGTCGGATTTCGTCGTGTCCAATTTGACACGTGGTTATGCCTTCAGCGTAGTTATATAGATTATGATTTTTCTTTCCTTTCTTCCATTGTTTTTTTTTTTTTTTTGATATTAGATCAATGTAAATTGCGTGGATGTATAGATGATTATAGTAGGGTTTATCGATATGTACTTTATTCGCATTAGATGTTTGGATGATTATTAATTATAAATGTTTGACGATCAAACTTTGAGGTATGTTTTGTGTAGTGTTCTACCATTTACCAAAGTTTAAGCGAGTCATCCTGTTATTAATGTCTATATTAGTATTAATTAATAAAAGTTTGTTCATGAAAGTTTTGTATAGTGTAATATAATATATCCAAATATAAAATTGTTACTTAGTATTTCATAGATGACGTTTCCTACTTAGTGCCATTATTCTTTGCGTACGAAAATTTTCTTATTTAAACAAAAAAAATCATGTGGTGATTCTTTCTGTGGGTGTGTATCCAACTTTTAGTTGGTAAAAAAAAAAATACTTGTCATATTATATACTCCCTCCGATTCAAAAAGTTTGATGTTTTAGGATTTGTTGTGAGAATTAAGAAGTGGTGTATAGTGACTATTATACCCTTGTAATATATTGATTGGATAGAGATTGATGGAAGGTCAACTTGTTTATTTATGGTGTAAAATTATTAAAATGTAAGGATAAAATATGAGTGATATTTTAGGGGGATTTAAATAGGGGCATAATAGGAAAATAAGGTGCAAAATACCCTAAAACATCAAATATTTTGAAACAAAAAAAATATCCTAAAACATCAAACATTTTGAATCGGAGGGAGTATTTGTTAGTGTAGGTTTTGTATGACGTGTCGTTATTAATTTTTAGAATTGAAGGATATGTTGAAAATTAATACCTTAATGTTTATGACTGTATCAATCCTTGATTTAATCGAAAGTAAATATACTTGCCGTATTTAATATTATATGATTGTTGTAATTACTTGTCATTGATAAATTCATTATTTAGCATAATAAAAAGAAAAATAATTACTTACTTATGAAAATTCTCTTATTTAAATAAAAATTGTTGGGAAAATAGGGGTGCCCGAAATCTATTCGGGATGGAATTTAAATACGAATTTAAATTCAATTATTACTAGCATGAATTAATCCTAATTAATTCAAATAATAATTTCAACAACTAATTTATCATCATGCATGTTGAATTAATTCACATAAAATCTAGGCGGAATAAACAAGAATTTATGTGACTTACGTACCTCTTGTAGACTTGGCCTTTGAATAAACGGGACGATTACGATCTCGCTTTATCAACCCAAAAGCCTTCTCAAGTATTTACCTTTTCGCCTTGTTCAATCACCGGTGGGAGATGATATCGAACAATTTAAATATATGAGATAATCTTGTATTCCAAGAATACTTATCTTCCATAATATCTTTCCAAGAAAATCAACAAAATCTTTTCTTCCCTAATTCTCTAATTTTCGAATTTATCATAGAAAAATCAGCATAATATATTCTTTTTATTTTAATCACCTTATCATTATTGGGCTACTTAATGGGCTACTTGAGGGGCCTTTAAGGAGAATTAAGATTGGATCTCCTAATGGACTTCTGAATTTCAATATTGAGCCCAATATAATTCAATCCATTAATATTAATTATTACCACTAATAAATTAATATTGCACTATCCATCTTAATCCATATTACGATAATATGGGCTCCCGGTTATTATTTCCCGCGTTTAAGATTATCAAGTCCATTAATTAATTAAGTTTCTGAATAGCTCTAAATTAATTAATATATTTCACCTTGGAGTAAAGACAACTCAACATTATTATTCGTACCGAAGAAACTAATTCTTCACTTGCAAGATTTGGTACAATAAAACTTTTGAGCCCACCAAGGGGACTAATCACACGAGCCGTACTCGCACGCGTTTCTCCGTATTAAATCTTAGCAACCGTCGTATGATTAATATTACTGCCCAAGACACAAAGTTCGAAGTCACAATGATTCTCACCCAACATGAATCAAAGCAGTAACCATTAAGCACACACGGTCCTATTTAAGTGACGGAGATTAAGATTAACAACCACTGAGGTCTAATTCTTCACATTTCAGAACAGAAGAATTTATCCTCGCTGTAGGTCCTCTTCAACACATACTAAATGTGCTAGTGCAATCTCTTAGTCAAGACAGACCAATCTGAGCTTTACACATCGACCTTTTACGGCGGATTGTTCAATTCCACCTAGGTCGTGAAAATGTACGTTTAGTTACAAGTAAACTGTTCCGTGATCGGGTATCACCACATTAACTACAATGTAACTAGTACCATATATTGAACGGTTTGCAATAGAAATTCAACATTCAATCATAACTAAAGCAAATGTGATAAAAGAATTATTCTCATAAAACGAGTGTTTGATACACGAGTTATACAAAGTAAAAGCATACTTTCACGTATAACTCCAACAAAATAAAATAAAATCATGTGTTAATTGTCAAACAATATCAATGTTTTTGGCTTAAAATGTAGGTGGTATTGAACTACTGAACATCAGAGTTGTAATGTTGAGGACTAACACTCCTATCTCTTATAGTTAGTATGGGGTTTTGTATCACTTTATAGTGTACCCGATATTAAACACTTCATTCTAAAATATAAATGTAAAACTATTTTTATTTTGAATCTGAATATTTCCCAAATAATTATGATTATATTTGTAATAAATTATTGGCAACACATCGATTTTATTAGAATAAATATGATTATAATTAATTTCTTTCTTAATCGATAATTATAGGTTCACTTAATTACCTAATTTTTTTATAAGTAACAAAATAATAACTAAGTTGGGTTAGTAGAGGAATAAAAGAAATATTTATAGCCTTACCTAAAGTTGATATTTTAAAAAATTATGCTTTAAATATTACTACTTAATGTGTAGTTATGGAGTGATCAGACTTATTTATGTTGGACGTTACATTGGAATTTTATCATATAGTGTTATATAGTCACGTTTTTTAATTTTTATTTCAAAAAATGTAAGTTGTTGATAGTGATTTTCCAAAAAGGTAGGCACGTATTATTCATCATCTAAATCACTGATTCATGTACTTCCGTTTATTGAGGAGAAATTAGATGGATTAATTAATAATAATATTTTCCTAATAAGAAAATAGTTAACCATATCAATAATAATAACATGCGTATAATTAAATAATTTAACTCCATATAATTAGATAATTATTTGTGTTTCAAGCTTACCCTATGCCAAAACATTTCATTTATATGATTAATAAAATTTCTATGGACTTAGTGGCAGTAAAAAGATGGATCGTTATTGCTCATCAATGAATGTACTGCTCTTTTGGTAAAACATTGTTTTGTGCCCTAATTCAAGATTTGTAAATTAATGTTAACGTATTGCATGTAGATAAAATCTATATTTTGCATGATTATTGTATTTGTTGTGTAACTATTTAAGCATTTTGTCTATTGATGTATACACATTCGTATAATCTTTGTTTAAAATGAAAATAATATTTCTCCCAAATTCACACATAAAAAATGTTATTGGATGTAGAGTCTCGAAATAAAAAATCACTCAAATTCACACATTTAGAAAATGGTATTTGAAATAAAAATGAACACTTTAATTTTCAATCATTATTCACTCAGTTTTGGAATTAAAAATCAAAGTTATAAAATTATTTTAATAATTATTGTTTGTAACTAATTGACGAGATTAATCGTAGAACTGTTTTATTGCGTATATCAGTAAATTAATGTATGAAATGATAAACATGTAGATATTTTTTTATTTAGTTATTGATATTTTATTTTATGATACTTGATATTATTATAAATATAAGTATATTTTCATAATTTGTATTGGTATTATAATGATTATATTGTTAATATGAATCAATCCGACAAAAAAATAAAAACAAGTTCTTTTGATTTGATTTGTTTGTATTGTTTTTTTTAATGGACGTGCATAAAAATTAAGAAATTTTTAATTGGTAATAATTAATAATATTGATCTAAAGATTGTTAAATTTTGTGAATTCTATGTAACTGATAATTGTATTTAAGCATGAACAATTCATCCCTATTAAGGTTTATACATTTTTTTTAATTTTAAGTTAAAAAATTTAAAATATCTAAAAACTAATTAATTGATGTAAACATCAATTAATGAAGACAGTGTATGGAAAAAAATGGACCATTCGAAGTTATTTGTTTTTTTTTTTCTTGATGAGTATTAGTTATTTCTATTGAAAAATATTAGTTATTATTGTTTTGGAGTGGTAGTTGTTCGGTGAAAATAAACCAAGACTCTTCAATTGATACCACTAATATACTCTTTGGTGCGGGAAACTGATACCCTTCAATAATTCATGTACTACACAATTTCACCATGTACATACTCATTAATGAATTGTTGTAATTATCCATTCAAGGTTCTAAGATTCAAAACTATCGATTCATGTCCTTAAATATGAAACTTTGCAATTTAGGATTACAAAATAGGCCCTTATGATAGTTCAATTTTCATATACGTTAGGTCTGTGTCAGGTTCCCCCGCGTTAGAATTATTATACGTGTTGTAATTAGGTCCAATAACTTTTACATTTACTAGAAAAAAACTTGAAGGATCAATATTTATCATGTTGATATGGACTTCAGACATTTGTTTTCTATACTTTTTATTCACCTATCTGTATGTGTATGTGAAGTTCGTCCACGTTGAAAATCTTATGTATGTTATGAATTGGTCCTGTAACTTTTAGTATTGCTAATAAAAATGTTGAAGGACCAATATTGTATTGCATGAGCATGGTGATATGCCATATACTAGACATGTCTGATACCGTGTGATGGATCAAACTAATATAGTGATATTTATTTATGGAGTTCACGTAATATTTCTTATTTGCGTTCTTTTAGGTTTGCCCACATTAAAAATACTATACATGTTGTCATTTGGTCATCTAACTTTTTCGATTAATAAAAAAAAATCTTGAAGGACCAATATCAATCATATTGACTGCGGACTTCTAGCAATTGTTTTCTATGATTTTTATTTAGCTATCAGTTTGTCTATGTGAAGTTCATCCTTATTGGAATTATTATGCATGTTATAGGTTTGTCCTGTAACTTTTCGAATTGCTAGAAAAAAATATCGAGAGACCAATATCAAACATATTATAATCATAATATTACACGATTATATGTTGTTACTATATAGTCCTGTGAACATGTAATAATATATGTGTACTAATATACATAACAAAATACTTATATATAAGATCCCAATTTGAAGAGAATGAAGACTAAAAGTGCAAGAATGCTGAGGAAAATTATCCTTTAAAAAATTGAAGTATTAGTAATATAGGTAGAAAAATGTTTTAAATTTTTTAATGCTTACAATATTTATGATTAATTAGTACGATTTATTTTCTATTAATATACTGACTCAATTGACAACAATGACAAATGTATTAGTGATTTAATTTGATATGCATTTTACATTAACCAAATAAATGTAATAAAATTGTTTGATGATTAGTTTTATTTAAATAAAAAAAAATGTTTAATGATTAATGATAACTAATTTACAAGTAGTACAATTTCGTAAACTGTGTCTAAGACTGCTCTTTTAGATTTAACAGACTTTGAGATTTCTATTTATTTTTACAAATTAATTTATATATTTCCTATATTGCTTTCATTTTAAAACCAAATGTTTTTCCTTTTATTTTTTTATTTTAAATGTAATACCTTTGTTTATACTTCCTGGACAAACCAACCTCATTTGTTTGGAAGAATTGCATTTGAAAATGTAATACACCCAAATAATGAAATGATTTAGAATACAATTTATACTAGCTCATTAAGTTGCACTTCACACGTACAATTAATATGATTCACCATATTTACGTGATTTATTTTGAATCAAAACGTTCATAATTAACTTTTTAGTCATGAATTCTACTTTTTTTTTATTTTGTATAATTTTTTGTTAGACAGAAATGCATACAATTCGATTAGTTTTTAATCATTGAAGAGTAGCAAGTGGAACCGGATTAGATGTAGTGGATGTGGAAGCCATTTTTGTAATGAGGTTTGTAAGGGAATATAGATTAATGTGCAAAGGGGATTAAACACGCAATTGGGGATGAGGAGAAACCTAAGGTTTAATGGTGTTTTATTTATCTGATATCATATAAGATTTTTTTTTGTTTTGTTACATAAGAAGAATGCCTTATTCACCATGAAGACTTCTTATGATGTTTATAATATTATTATGGTGTAGTAGATAATAGGATTAAAAAATATAATTTTTTTGTAAGTTATATAACGAAATTCAAAATTTCAAAGTTAATAGGACGAAATCAAAGTCTACTAAAGTTAAAGAACAAAAAATCATATTTTTTTATATATTTGACAACACATATATTTACATCCATATGAAAAAAAAAGTGTATTCATCATTTTTGTGGGTATCATTTGTAGATATATAGGTATGGGTGTGTGATTTTTGAATGTATTTTAGGATTTCGAATATAGTATGATACAAATTTAAAAATATGATAATACAAGGTTTAACTTGGTGGTACAAGACTAAAGAATATGATTATATAGTCTTAAAAATCGTGGGCTTGGGCTAAAAACTAAAATTATACGATCTTTATGGTGGTATGACCTTAAAATATGGTGGTACATGTATAAATAAATTATAGTTGTGAGAGGTGAACTAATTGTGGTACTCACTTAAATAAATTATGGTACAATGTTAATTAATTATGCTATAAATTTAAATAAAATAAAATAAGAGCTTAAAAAGGTGTGGTACGAGGTGAATAAATTATGGTACAGACATAAATAAAGTGTGGTACGGGATGAATTAATTTTGGTACAAATTAAGTATTTGATTGTACTTGCTTAAATAAAGTTGTGTACGAGTTGTATTAATTGTGATAAAACATACTAAAATAAAGTGATATGTGCTTAAATAAAGTGGGGTGAACTAACGGTGGTACGCACGCGTTCAATAATATGATGGAACCAACTTAATATAACGTGATATATACAAATATATTAAAGGGAGGTACAAGCATATAAGGCGTGGTACGGCCTTAACATACAGTGGTGCAAGCTTAAATAACGTGGAGTCGCTTTGGACAATGATTTTGTTGTACTTTATAGTCTAATTTTGTTGAGGAGGTATCAAGAACATACAAATATTGAGTGGTGCAAGCGAAACACGTTCATCAAGTATATAATAAGGGGTCTGATAGAGTCATTGTAATTGTAGAAAATGACGGGGATGCTACTATTAATCAAATAATGACGACGGTCAACTATATGTTGCAGTATCTAGAGTAAATAACATAAATATATTGAATTTTTTGTTTTGATTCGGAAGGAAAACCATCCAAATATGCAATACATATTGTTTATTTGTTTACAAAGAGACTTTTAAAAATTTGTAATGATTACTATTATATTGAGTGTTATTTATATGGAAAAAAAATTATTTTTTACTTTAAGACATTGTAAATATTATATATTGAATTATACATATAAATGTTTAGCTTTAATCAATATTATATTAATAAAACAAATAATTACATATTTTATTAGTATAAAAAAAATTCTTTTAATTTGTATTACATAATTTAAAAAAATAATAATTTAAACCCGCGAAATTCTCGGGCATATAACTAGTGTTTCATATACAAAAACTTAGGAATCAAAGTCATAAATTTATTCCTTAGCTTTTTGGGGGTCATTCCTCCCTATAATTCATACATATATATTATTTTTATTATTATTATTATTATGTCTTTTTAATATTTTAAATTTGTAATTATTATTATAATATATTATATTAAGCATTATAATAAGTTATACTATTTTTTAACACAAAAAAAATGTAATTATAATTTTATTTTTAAATTATTTTCACTAAACCAAACACAATGTATGGTAATGATAGTCATTATATATCAACCAAACAATTCAATAATAATTAGCATACCCATTACCATTCCTTACTACTATCATATCCTTTCTCATTCCCATTCCTTTAAGCGAACCAAGCACACCCTTAATTTATCTGGGATAATAGTTTTGATTTCTTATTTATACTCCAAAACAATGCATTTGCTTAATAATAATAATAATAATAATAATAACAATAATAATAATAATAATAATAATAATAATTCTGATGTAAAAATTATACTCCTTTAAATTCAAAATGAGTGGTGTTTTAGAGTTTGTTAGTGAAATTAAGAATGAATGCTTAATTATAAATATATCCTCATTAGTATGAAATATGATTTACCATATGAAAAAAAGCAAGAAAGGAAGAATGATAATTAATTAATAAACAGTAGAGTAACTCTCTTATGCACTTGATGTATGGTGCACCCACTCAACAATTGAGACTGTTTACGCTGAAAAGTATGATTTGATAATCTAACCACACCTTTCAGTATAATCTAACCACACTTTTCAGTATAATCAACCTATACTTTTCAGTGTAAATAATCTTAATTGTTGAGTGAGTGCATTATGCATCAGGTGCATATGAGGGTGCTCCTAAACAATAAACTTAAAATTATAAAAAGAGTTTATGGGATGTGATAGGGGCAAAAAGGGAAACATTCGTAAAAATAATCTAAATCATAAAATAATTAGAACAAAATATCAAATCAAAATATCACTTATTTTGAATTGGGGTGAGTATTTTAGAGGGAAAAAAAAAAGAGGTTATGCCCTTTTCAACTTCTATTTGTAACATTGCATCAATGACGTAGATTCCTCCTTTAATAAGGTTGAATACTATATTTACATAAATTTGGTCTATGTTTTCCCATGATGTACCATAATGATTAATTGATTTAATTATGATGACAGTTGTTAGTAAATGATGGGAGTTTTATGGCTTATTGAATACTAGAAAGTGACATCCCAAAAAGAAAATTATCTATATATACATAATTCCTAGAAAATGACATGCATATATATATATATATATATATATATATATATATATATATATATATAATTTGGAGAAGATACATGCATAATTGCAATCCGCACTAATTAACTACTCTTCACGTTTAAATTATATAGGCTTATTTTTTGTGTAACATAATATTTTTTAAATTCATTTACTTGTTAAGTTTATTTTTTTAAATAAAAATTTCACTATTAATCTTTATTATTATTACATTGACGATGGGTAATATTATATTATGCCAGCGGTGGACATAGGATGATTTCCGTATAATAATATACATACTCGAATATATGTTTTTATTAGTGAATGATTATATTTTCGATATGCATTGATACAACAAAAAGGGAGCAAACTTTTCTAGCAATACGCTATCTATACATAGACCTGATGTTGATAAATTGTTCTGTTATATATATTTATTCAATTTATAACCTAAAATTTATTAGTTTGAACCCTTCCTTACATTTGTCTATATTTTATACTTATATGTAGTGTCTTCCTTTTTATTTGCCCAATTTTATTTAAAATAATGTCCTTTTATCATTCTACTAATATCAATAAATTATTTATTTTATATTTTTTAGCAATGCCCCTAATAAATAGTAAAACTAATCATCATTTTATAATAAATAAGAGTGTTATTGTCTTTTGATACCCAAATAAACGAAAAAATTGGTATGTGCGAATAAATAAAATAAGACAAATAATAAGGGACAAATGAATTCTGAATGAAATAATTAGTTATAGATTCAAAATTTTAAATTTGAGTTTATAATATAATATAATTATTAATTAAGTCATACAACCAATAAAAATAATATATAAGACAAAACCTTGTGCTAAGAAGTTTCACCATAAAATTAGTCCGGAGGTTATTTTAAGATCGAACAAATAGTAACACAAATATATGAACTCGTTCAAAATAGTGTGAAGTCTTTTTTCGAGACAATGAAAGACTCCCGTCTCATCTAAAAGTCCGACCCTATAAAAGGGTGTGGAATTAATTCATTTGTATAATAGTTTCTAATAAAATAAATATAAAATATTAGTTGAAAATCAATTTTACTGTGAAAAATTTGTTCAAAATCAACTATATATATGCAATTTTTTTTTATACAATAGAAAACATAGTTGTATACATAGACCCGCCTAGTGAAAAGAATAGCACCTTAATGAAATTCATAAATTCGACGGAATACTAGATTAATCCATCTCAACAAAATTTGTTGATTCAATAACAATACTCCAATTTAAACGACAAGAAGAGAAAACCCCAATATTTTCATAAAATAATTCAACTCTCATCATTTGCACAAAAAAAAATCTCATATTAACAAGAAAATAATTATAATTTTTTTATAAATCTGAATTAAATTAAAAATGGTAGGACCAATGAAAAGAATAGGAGAGAGAATTAATTAGACCTAATCTTAGATATTTTCCCACATAACGTATAGGGTTGGCAAATGGTAAAAATTGCACCACAAATTCTTGAAAGTGGAGAGTTCCAATTAAACCTACCCTTATAAAGTAAACTTGTCAACATCTCTTTAGTACTAATACTTTGAGGATAAGAACAAGGGGACTAATCTTAACCAAGAAGTTGTTTTTCTTACTTCTTTTCGCAACAGTTGCTTTCTTAAACAGAACAAACAAACTAGTCATGACTCACACTTAATTATCACCATCATTAATATCTAACTCTTTAAATAATCATTATTCCAGAAATTCCAATAAAATCTGATGTCCATGGATTTTTGGTCTTATATAGACATTTGGGACCATTGAATTTGAGGTTGTGAGATGGCATGGAAGTGTATGGTCTATTATAAGGTGTTATTATTGATAAGATTGTTACCAAATGGAATAATATTGTAATAAAGTATTTTGCAACTACATATTGGTGTCAATTAATGGATACCGAAAACCTTTTTAAAAGCGTGTTGTTGAATTTAATCTGATTGTACCATGTTTTGAGAATTTTAATTAGTTGGGTTGTGTACACCGTCTGATTTTTTTAGTTATACAATTTACCCTAAATTTGGTTTCAGTCTCCCCAGACTTTTACGAATTGAAAATATTCTCGTATAACATTTTGGTCCACTAAATGTCTATAAAGGTTAAATAGTCAGTTAACAAATCAGATGATTTGCCATATTGATGAATCAGACTATGCTAAAACTGAACAAAAATGTCGAGGAAAATTTTTGTATGACACCGTCTTATAGCATGAGACCACACAAATTAATACTTACCCCTTCCAAAGTATTAATGAGTCAATGCCCTAGTTACACTCATTCTCATTGTCTCATGCTGTGAGATAGTCTCATACAAGACCTACTCAAATGTTAAATATTAAAAATTACAAAAAACTATTTTCAATTTGTGAAAGTCAATATATTGAACTAAAATCGAAATAGAAATAACTTATATAGCTAAAAAAAAACTATTTCCACACACACATATATGCGCCTGATGAAGTGAGATCAAATGATCAGGCCGAGAAATAACTATTATTATAAGAGTAGGTCTTGTGTGAGATTATGAGATAGTGAAATGTGGTATAAATTTGATACGACACATTAACATTTTAATAGAGGTGGATGCTAATTTTGTGCTGTCTCATGCTATGAGACGATCTCACGAAATTTTTACCTTATTATAATAATATTATATTCCTTCATTACACAATAAGTTGATCCAACCCATGAACTGGGTTCATGGAAATAAAAGTGTCACGATAACCTCATTATTTATGAGCTTACACGTATTCTACAGGAACTCATTATTTTAAATGCCTCATGATTTTATTGATACACTTGTAGTTTTCCATATGATTACTCAACTTAAGTATATAAATGTGTTGATTAGGGATTCACTAATGGAATCATAATGATTCAATCTACGTTGTAGGTTACAAAAAGTTAAAATAAAATTGTGTTACATTGACCTTGACCGAGTCCAGTAATAAATCCACAGATTTAAGATGTTACGATGAACTAAAAATATGGAATACATATCATAAATTGAACAATGTCTATTTCTCATTTTCCTGACTCCTACATTACTTTGTCACACCGTCACAAAATATTTAAATTATCATGTGAAAGCCGTGGATCTCATGATATAATTTAATATTACAAGATTTGGTATAGTATTGCGACATACAGGAGTCGCGTGGGGCCCACTAAGATTTGACAAGTAAAAATCTTATTAAAATAAATAGTGTCTGAACAAACGGCCGAAAGCAGAGGAATAATTCGCCGTTAGGTTCTAATCCGTTTGTTAATCCACAACAAAATATGATTAGTTTATACACTAATCCACCCATAAATTAATAGTTAAGTGGGTTACAACTAGCGCCGGTATTAAGTTGAACTTTAATAATCAAGGATTATTTAAAGGATTACGTTTCGTTTTTTTTGTCTGGAACAAACAAAAGTCCCACACGCTTCTATCTAAACTACCAATCGAACATTAATTAGATACTAATTATTTAGATAAAAATAAATTAAGATGCATTAGTCGTATCATGAATTTATATCCTCGTTTAATAGAAGTGTTTGTTGAATAGAACTGATGATCCAATTGATTAGGCTACACGTCCACCGTTTAACTGATTGAATTATTGGATCGATAGATTCCGACCGGTATGTTATTATTTTTTTTTTCTCGTAATTTTACAATACTAACAAACCAAAAAAATCAGCAAAATGAAAACATTTTATTCCAAAAAAGGTAAAAAAAAAAAAAAAACAAAGGCATCAAACAGAAAAATCAAATTAACAATTAATCACATGACAGTACAATTCAAGACTGAAAAAACAAATTATTAATTTCTAAATCCATAGCCAATTTCACGTTCTAGTCTTAAGCTCACAGTTTAGATAAATTAAAATTACTATATCTCTTAGCTTCACTTCCAAATAAGCCTTACAACACAAATTTACCCAATAAATTTTTTCTTTTAAAACCTTTTTTTTCCCCTTTAAGGGTGCCCTATGGTGCAAGAGACGAGTGAACGAACTTACGTGCACCCCTGTTGGGAAGCCAAGCCAATTGTGCCAACACTCGAAGAAAAGATGTTGAGTTATTTTTTATTCATTCCCACATAAGATGCCTTTGATTTGTCACCTGGAAAATACACACCTTTTAATTTGTCACATTTATGATTTGGTGACAAAATGAAAGTTCTATTTTGGAAAATCATAGTGTTGTCAATGAACACTCGAGGAACGTACCTCTTGAGCATACTATGGTCATTGGTCAGGACTGGTTGGCTGTTGAGCAAAATGAAAGTCTGTTATTCTAGTATTAATTTTAGATTCTATAATTCATTGAGCATGGGGGAGAAGGAGCATCAGGGAAAATAACACAATATTTGGGTTTTTTTGTAGGCCTCAATTTTAGAATATGTAAAGTTGTTAATCTATCTAACATATCTGGGCAATATTGTAGTGATTAACACATTGTGGGGTTGACTTTTTGTTTTCAAAATGAATGTAAGTTTACTTGTTGTATATAGCAAATTGATAAAAATTGTTCACTATATATAAGTGCATAAAATATAATAAAAAGATGTTCTATTAATTATGTAATTATTAGAGGAATGAAACGTAATTCAGAGATCTTTGTACGAGATGAATAGTAAATTCCGTAACAATTTAAATTTAAAAAAAAAATCTATTTATCAGCTAATTATGCTTAACACGATACGAAATTTCCTTCCTTTTCTTTTGGCTTCACCAACAATTTAAAAACTAAAAAATAATTATATATAAGGTATTGATAGATTAGCAGCAAATCAAAGTATAAAATAATCGGGTCAATGGATCGTATCCAAGGTGTTGGTTTTGATTGCGGGTTGACCCATTGATTGCATTGCATGTAAACGTGTTTGAATATGTAGTTCCATGTGTTTGACTTGTGGGTCGTCTTATCGTTAATAGTGCTTTGAAACAAATGGGCCACTTGTTAGTCTTTTGCTTGTGGAAATGTTTCACAAGAGTTCAATCTCGGCCTCTATTTTTTGTGACCCTTGGCCAATGTCATAAATTAACTTTGACCTATTAAATTTGAGTTTTTTAAACTACCTTGAAATTTAAAAAAAGAAAAAAAAAATGTTTCCATACAGAAATATGACATTTTCATATAAGATTCAAATTTTACTTTTGAGTTTTAATATAGGCCCCAATCTTATAAATGATAAAGTATATTGTGAATCAATTTCACTGTAAAATTTATTTGATTTTTTTGTACACTTTATAGTTATATTAGTTGTTTCATTAAAAATATTATTTTAATAATAATGCAGTATAATAAACATATCTAACAACGTTTTGAATTATATGATGAAACTGGTTAACAAAGACTTACTAATTATAAATATCTTAAGTCATGACTTAATATTTGTTTATTTCTCATTTTTAGGAATGATCTAATTTTTTTTTTCAATTCAGTGTTGTTACAGCAGGAAATATCCTCGCCTGACAGAAGGTCAGATTCCTAAAGATACACTGACCCGACAAGATCGAGAGTCTACATCAGAAAAGAGTATTTAATGTATTATAGGTCTACGGTTGATTGTTAGATTAATATTGTAATAAATCCCTAAAGTAAAAGGTTGAGACGAATTTAGGGCCACTTTTGGGCCTTTGGGGGTGAACCTCTATAAATAGGGGGTCACCCCCTCATTGTAAGGAGATCACACATTTTCCTCATTTCACATATATGCAAAAAAGCTCATATTCGTGGGAAGAACGAAAGTTCTTCCCCAACCGTTCGTGTTCGTTTATATTTATTGTTTATCGGGCATAAACCCATATAGCCACATACATTTACCCGTACGAAAATGCCTGTCAACAATTTGGCGCTAGAAGGAGGGAGATTCGTATTCATCTCAAGGATGAACACGAAGATCTTCTCCTAAAAAAAATCAAATTCCAACAAAAATCATCCAAAATATTCATCCTATTTCCAACCCATTTCAACCCATTTTCAAGAATCAACACCCCTTCGAAATCAAAATCATCCAATCAGAATGTCAAAAAACCCATTTTCCTTTATACGGAAGGAAGGCTCGCAGTTAACCAAAAGACAGATCAAGAAATCAATTTTCCACTTTTTACAGCAACAAGCTCACAAAATATCCAAACTAGTTTCCAAAAAATAAATTCATTTCCTTACCGAAAACTCAACAACAACTAGCAAAAACAAAAAAATCAACAAACCCATTTACAGCAAGAAAGCTTCATAGCTACCAAAAATACAAAGAAAGAAGGAAGAAACAGTCATTTCCGGCGGGTGTTGCTGTCGTTTCCGGCGACACTCGCGGAGCTTTCAGCCGCCACGGAGCTCAGCCGCTGGAGTCGCCGAACTCGCCGTCATATCCCTCTCACCCACCGGACTCCACCAATGCCGCCACTCCGCCGTCCCAGCAGTCCCCCTTCAAAAATTCCGTCAAAACACCATCTTTTCCGGCCACCTCCATCGCCAACCGAAGTACAGCCTGTTGCTGTTGAATATCCAAGCAAAGGCCAAAATAAAGGAGCTACTGTTTTAATCCTTCGCATTGATCGCTGTGCCAACTTTTCTGCAGTAGTGCAGTGTGGCCAGTCATCTTTTGGCACATTATCCAATGTATGTTGAAAAGTCAAAAGATTCCGGCCTCGATCCGCACGCCGCCGAGACCGATACCCGTCAGCCCGCTGGCCGCACCTCGACGCTAGTTGCACTTCGTCACGGCCTACCTGCATCACCTCCCCGCGGGCACAGCCGCCTCCCTCGCAGCCAGCCGCCCCGCGTCGCCTACCCGGTCGCCTTCTCGAGCCAGTCTCCCCGCGAGGCTGGATTCCCGGTCGCCTCCTCGCTACCGGATCACGGGCCACCCGCTGCCACCGTGCGATGCCTCATCGGCACGGACTCCTCACCGCCAGACCGCAACGCATTCGGCCACCACAAGTCGCCATCCCGTGGTCGCACGTCGCTACCCGCGTAGCCAACGGCCACCACGGGCTACCCGACACCGCCTTCGTGGCCGGCCTTCCCCGCACGGCGGCCTCCAGCTCCGCGCTCGGCCTCCTCGACCGACACGACCAGCCCGCTCACCACCTACCTACCTTCCCGAACCGCCTCTCCGCAGTTTGGCCTCACCGTGGCCCGTCCACCTGAGCCGCGCCATCACTTACGGCCACCGCGCAGGGCAACTGCCTCTCGCTATCGCCTAGCGCTGCCCGTCACGCCGCCCACAGCGCTGCCGCCAGCCTCTCCCCGCTCCCGCGCGCCACCAATCGCACGGCACGCAGCCTACCCGTGGCTGACTTTCCAGCGTGCGCAGCTGCCCACGCGGCTAGTCTCCCCGCCGGCCACGCGGTCTCCCCGCCGCCCGCGTATCACTCTCAATTCTTGCCGCCGCGTCACCCAGTGTCTTCCCGATTAGTCCGTCACAGATTTCTCAATTGGAACCTACAGACTAATAATTTGGGGGTGGGCTTGTCCTGTCACAGTGGGCCAATTTCATCAAGCTACGTTGGGCCTTATTTATTTTTCAAGTGCTGGGCCCAGATTGAATCATGATTTTGGGAAAATAAACTGTTGGGCCTCTTTTTCTTTAATTGGAAGGAAGGGGCCATATTTGATTAAGCTGTTGAAATGAAGCGGCCCAAAAAAAAAAAGTGGCAGCCTCTTAATCGACGAGCATCCGGAGCCTCTTCATCAACGAAAAATCTACGGGTAGTCCTTTGCCCACTCGCATCAGGTTTATTTCTACAAATTCCTTTTAATATATATCGCAACTCGCAAATTTTCATATACATTAAAAGCGGGGGCATATATTCATATTTAGAAAATTCAAAGCGGGGGCAATTTTTTAAATACAATTTTCATTCGACATTTCCTTTTAATATATATGGCAACTCGTAAGTTTTCATATATATTAAAAGCGGGGCATGGATATACATATCCTAAGATCATTTTGTCATATCAACAAATTATTTGACGCTGAATTCAATTAAATACACTCAGTTGTTTAAAACTTCGAATATAGTTTCAAAAAAATCATTGAGGTTGCTCACCAAATAAATAACTCAATATTTAAAAAGGGTCACACCTTTCGACTACAAACATTTGTCCGCCTTTTAGACGCCGACATTCCGCCTAGATTGGCGAAGTAATCCGTCTTCTCGACGTCGATTAGTCCGTCTTTCAGGCGTTGACGTATTGATTAGTTCGCCTTCACCGACGTCAACTAATCCGCTTCTCGAGTTAATCCGCCTTCTTGGCGTAGATTAGTCCGCCTTCTAGGCGTCGATATTCCGCCTAGATTGGCGAAGTAATCCGCCTTTTTGGCGTTGATTAGTCCGCCTTTTTAGGCGTTGACGTTTCGATTAGTTCGCCTTCACCGGCGTCAACTAATCTATTTCTCGAGTTAATCCGCTCTCCTGGCGTTAATTAGTCCACCTTTTAGGCGTTGATATTCCGCCTGGAGTGGCGAAGTAATCCGCCTTTTTGGCGTTGATTAGTCCGCCTTTTTAGGCGTTGACGTTTCGATTAGTTCGCCTTCACCGGCATCAACTAATCTACTTCTCGAGTTAATCCGCTCTCCTGGCGTTGATTAGTCCGCCTGTTAGGCGTTGACATTCCGCCAGGAGAGGCGAAGTAATCCGCCTTTTTGGCGTTGATTAGTCCGCCTTTTTTGGCATTGCCGTTTCGATTAGTTCGCCTTCACCGGCGTCAACTAATCCACTTCTCGAGGTAATCCGCCCTCCTGGCGTTGATGGCATTGACGTTCCGCCTGGAGTGGCGAAGTAATCCGCTTTTTTGGCGTTGATTAGTCCGTCTTTTTAGGCGTTGACGTTTCGATTAGTTCGCCTTCACCGGCGTTAACTAATCTACTTCTCGAGTTAATCTGCCCTCCTGGCGTTGATTAGTCCGCCTGTTAGGCGTTGACGTTCCCCCTGGAGTGGCGAAGTAATCCGTCTTTTTGGCGTTGATTAGTTCGCCTTTTTAGGCGTTGACGTTTCGATTAGTTCGCCTTCACCGACGTCAACTAATCTACTTCTCGAGTTAATCCGCCCTCCTGGCATTGATTAGTCCGCCTGTTAGGCGTTGACGTTCCGCCTGGAGTGGCAAAGTAATCCGCCTTTTTGGCGTTGATTAGTCCGCCTTTTTAGGCATTGAGGTTTCGATTAGTTTGCCTTCACCGGCGTCAACTAATCCACTTCTCGAGGTAATCCGCCCTCCCGACGTTGATTAGTCCGCCTGTTAGGCATTGACGTTCCGCCTGGAGTGGCGAAGTAATCCGTCTTTTTGGCGTTGATTAGTTCGCCTTTTTAGGCGTTGACGTTTCGATTAGTTCGCCTTCACCGACGTCTGATTAGGCGTGAAATTGTTATATTTTGGTGCCGGATTTGCCCATGTTTTGAGTATTTTCGACGAGTGTTTGGAGTCAAATGAGTATCATTTTTATAAACTTATTAATTTGTCTCTTTGGTTTTCATAGATGGATAGAGGGCGAAAAGAGGAGTTCGTAGGACTTTGAATCGGCCAAAACGGACTCCCGGTTGAAAAGTTATGAAGGTTTTACGAACATGTGTACAGCCAGCGGTCGAGCGCCTCGCTCGACCTCTTGACCCGCTCGACCACCAAGCTCGAATGGGGCGCTCGAGCTGTCCCGCTCGAGCAGTTTTGCCTGTTTTTAGCCCAAAATCGCCCAAATTCGTCCCAAAGCCTATATATACCCCTTCCAAGCATATTTTCACATATCACAACATTCCAACACATATTTTTACATATTTTGAGCGAGGAGAAAGCTTGGGAGGGAGATTGGAAGAGTTTTATACGTTGTAATCGAGGTTTTAATTTACGAATTCTTCGTTTTAGTATTTCTTTTGAACGTATTAGATTAATTCTTTCTTTCTTTACTCTTGGAGACGATTAAACCTAGTTTTTCAGATTTATATAGATTTCTTTAGAGACTTTAATTTGTTCTTTCGTTTATGTTCTTGATTTCTTTCGTTAATTCAATTATGCATATGTTTATTATTCTTGTGATTGCTTTTATTATTCAAGCCACCATGTTAGGCTAGAACCCTTGCATGCTTGGGGTAGGATGAACTCGTAGAAGTAGGTTGTGGGTACGTAATTAGAGTAACTTGTGACGTTAGGTTTTAATTCTCTTGGTTAATGAATTCTTAAAATTAATCTAGACTTTACTTTTGAATTTCGTTCGAAAGGTGTTAGAGAGATGACGACCGTATCACTCTATAACAACTAGTAGTCTTAACGAGAAGGTTTAGAAAGGGTTAATTCATTTACCGGTTTAGCGAAGGAGGACAACCGCATCACCTTAGTTAAATTAGGGTCTCATTAATTAAGCACAATATATTAACGTGTTAGTGGATTAGTGGAGTCGAGTGTTAGGGTAAAGTATTAGGGTTTAGAATCTTGAGCTTTCACCTTGCATTCTTAGACTTAAGTTATTTGTTGTGTGTCACAGTTATTCTAATTATGTACCTGCTCCATTAGTATACATAGGGATTCCAATCCTAAGCATCACCATCTCTCATTAAAACACAACCCTTAGTTAATTTGATTTCTTTAGTATTTTAGTTTTCTTAGTTTAATTCAGTCTTTTAATTAATCTTTCAAAAACCCAAAAACATTACACTCATATTAACTACGACGCGTAGATCTTCAGGGATCTGTTCGCATACACACTTTCCCTTGGGTTCGATAATACTTGGTCCCTATAATTGTCCATACTATTGTGAACCCGTTCTCTTGCGGGGTAACTACTAGTAGAAAGCTAGTGTAGTTCGCTTCAAGTCAATGGCGTCGTTGCCGGGGATGGCGTTGTATGCTTTTTGAATAGGACTTGTCGATAGCTTAGTAGTTAGTAGTGGGTGATTTATTTTCTGTTTTATTTTTATTTCCATTCATTAGGCAGTTGCGTTTTGATCCTTCTGCTAATATTTCAGGTTTATGAAAACACGCTCACAAGGCAATACGAGCGAAGAGAGGTTACCTGCAGATCCTGAGACGATAGCAAGGAGAAACCGAGCCTTCTTACGAAGGATGAACGCTGCCGACTTAGGGAAAGAACCAATGGACATCACTAATGAGTTGGAAGATGCCGAGAATGAGTTTAACCAGGGGTTGAACCGGGTTGACGGCACTGATGGCAACACCAGTAAGAACCAAGATCCGTTAGGGGATAGTCAGAGCCAAAACCCGGGTGCACAAAACGTCATCAATCCAGCTCAGAATTTTGTCCATAATCCTCTGAACAACCCTGCTTACCCACAAAACCCAAATAACCCTTTCAACAACCCAGTATACCAACATTACCCATACCCACCATACCCTTATCCACCATACCCATATCATCCACCATCTATGTACCAACCACCTCCAGTTCAACAAGTACCAGCACCACCTGTTGCTCCTCAGCCTGTGCCCCAGAACGCAGATCGCAATATGGCTATTCGAGGCAGGTTTGCAGCGTAACCGCAGAGGTACTACGATGGAGTGGCTTTACCACATGTTGAGGCAAACAACTTCTCGATATCCCCGGGAATTTTAAAGTTGCTTACCGAGAATCAGTTCAAGGGGGTGATCGGGAAGGAGAATCCTCATACACACTTGAGGAGCTTTCTAATGATAGCCTCCACATTCAATTATAATGGCATGTCTGAAGATGCCAAGAGGCTTAGGCTGTTCCCATTCTCACTTACGGGAATAGCTAAAGAGTGGTATGACAACACGCTCCCGCGGGGAGGTATTACCACTTGGGCTGAGCTCGAGCGTCTGTTCCTTGAGCGATTCTACCCTCCATCTAGGATGATCAAGGCTAGAATTGAGATCTCGTCCTTTCGCCAGAAGTCTGGAGAGGATTTACGTCAAGCATGGGAGAGATACTCAAACATGTTGATTGAGTGCCCGCAGCACGGGTACAATGATGGGGATATTATGGCGTTCTTCTACAGTGGAGCCAACAAGGCGGGGCAAGACCATTTAGACACTTGTACGGGAGGAGCATTCCTGAATCAAGGCATAGAGAGGTGTAGAGAGATCGTTGACAACATTGTCACGAATGCCGGGGCTTGGAATAGAGACTCGGATTTTCAAAGAGTTCATCAGGTTGAAGAGGGTGAAGGAACGAGAAGGCTATTAATGGCCATGATGGAGAAGATCAACAACCTCGAGTTGGGAAAGAATTTGGGTGGAGAGCATGCAGTAGAGAATGAGAGAGTAGACCAGCCAAGTGGACAACAAGAGGTAGCCAATTACATGGGAGGTCCGTATTACAATCAGAATGGCTACCAAGGTGGAAATCAGTTTGGAAGACCTTCTTATGGTCAGCCATTTGTACCTTCAGGGCCACAACCACCTCAAAATCAATGGAGGAACACACAAGGAGTTCAAGGAGGCCAGCAGCCTCCTCAAAACACATGGAGGAAGAATGAGAACTTTTCTTATGCTAACCCAAAATCTGGTATTACTGTTCCTACAGGTGTTGACCCAGGTTCAAAGCCTCCTGGTGGAGAGGGCGGTGCATCGACTAAGGAGATGTTGAGAGCGATCCTTCAGAAGGTGGAGGAAGGAAGTAAGAGGTTGTCATCCTTGGAGTACGGTGTGAAAGAGTTACATAAAAAGGGTGATCAACGTGATCAAGAGCTCCAGAAGATGAATGTTGAGTGGACTAGAACTCAACAAGAGAACAATAGGCGGTTCACTTCTATAGAGTTCCAGATGAGCCAGATTGCAAAAATGGTGAATAGAGAGCCGTGAAAATATCCTTCCATGCCGGAGGGGAACCCGAAAGAGCATTGCAAGGCGATCCAGCTTAGAAGTGGAACTAATTATGAAGGTCCTCAGATGCCTGCTGATTTTGAGACGCCTGAAGCTGAGATGGGGGAAAGAGAACACAAGAAAGATGGAGGTGTTACTGTTGAGAAGGGGATTGAAAGTGAAGGGGATTGAGAAGCATAAAGATATGGATGAGTCCCAGAAGGGCAAGGAAAGTGAGGAGATTGAGAGAGTTCCTAAGTGGAAAAAGGCAAAGGAAGCAAAGGATAAAGTGAAAGAAACAGAAAGAGATGAATGTGGGGTACCCAAATCTGTGATACCCGTCCCGTATCCACAACGCTTCATGAAAAAGAAGCTTGATGAAAAATTTGCTAAGTTTCTTGATGTTTTTAAACAACTTCACATTAACATTCCTTTTTATGATGCTTTGGAACAGATGCCGCATTATGCAAAGTTTCTGAAGGACTTGATCGCGAAAAGGTGGCGAGTGGATGAGCCAAAGTTGGTGCAGCTGAACCACGAGGTGAGTGCATTAGTGCACAAGGCGCTTCCACCGAAGCTGAAGGATCCCGGGAGCTTCACAATCCTATGTGACATTGGGAACGAGATCAAGAAAGGAGCGCTATGTGATTTAGGGGCGAGTATCAATCTTATGCCCTTGTCGCTTTTCAAGAAGCTGGAAGGTGGTGAACTTCAACCCACAATGATGACACTTCAACTAGCCGATCGGTCTATTACTAGACCTCAAGGTGTGGTTGAAGACGTCCTCGTGAGAGTTGGAGATCACATTTTTCCAGCCGACTTTGTAGTCCTAGAGATGGAGGAAGATGAGCACGTGCCCCTGATCTTGGGAAGACCGTTCTTAGCTACGGCGGGGATGGTGCTAGACGTGGCAAATGGGAAGATTACATTGAAGGTTGATGATCAAGAAGTGAAGATTTCCCTATATGAAGCCATGAAGCACCCGAATGAGGATGAGAGTTTGTATTGCATGGATGCCATTGATCCTCGTGTTGAAGACACACCTCCTATCCCTAATCCATCTCATATTCATAAATTTTATAATCCTTCACTTGATAATTTAACCCAAGAGCATTATGATCTGACTTATTTTGATAGGGATAAAGTGAAGAAGTTGAAGGATGAAGAGGTGAAAAGTGTGGATGTAACCCAGTTGGAAGGAAAAGGAGGAGTTAAGAAGAAAAAGTCCAAATTCAAGAAACTGTTTGGTAAGACTCCTCCAGATAAAGGTGAGAAGGAGTTGAGACCCATAACACTTGGGGATGAGAAGAAAGTAAAAGAGCTCATGATGGAGGGACATCAAGGAAAAGAGTTCAAACACTACTCTTATGAGAGTAAGGGAGGTAAATTTGAGTATGATGTCCCATAAGCTCCTTTGAGCTTGGTCCGGCATGAGGACCTTAAAAATAGCGCTGAATGGGAGGCAACCCATTTTTATTTGCTTTTGAGTGTTATTAGGATGTTGTTGAGTCGTATGTTTAACCTCGTATTTGAGTAAGTTGCTTGTAGGCTTGTCTCGAAGGAGTGTCAAAGGAGTGGAGATTGAAGGAACCAACTTGAGACAAGGGAGTGTGCAAAGCTATTGAGAGAAATTGAATTATTTGGTTGAGGTAATCCACAACCCCAAACTTAGACCTCTAGCAAGGTCGAAGTTTGGGGGGTGGAGTTTTTTTTATTTGTTTTATGATTACATTGCACATGCATGCACCTCTTATCTTTTGAGTTGAGTTTGATTGATTATTGGTTTGTTGAGATACTCCTTGGGGTGATTTTGATTTGACTCGCTATTGCATATTTCATGCCTATCAATCATCTTATGCTTGTTGATTGCTATCTTTGAGTATGATTTGATGAGTAGAGTTGAGTTGTGAGGTTGAGTTAGGAGTTTATTGTGTGAATGTTTGAGTTGGAGTTGATTTGAGAAAGAACTTGTATGCTTGTGAATTTTTCTTTTGAGTACTTGTGTGATGAGAGTGAGAATGCACTAGACTAGCATGGATGTGAAAGCTGTGAGACTTGAGCCTTATGAGATTTTGATGCATTAATTAATCTCTTCATTTGTGAGTGGATCGTCACCGTAGAGGATGCTAGAACTTGCATGTGCTCTTGCTTCTTGATTGTATCTAGTTTGATATGCCGAATAGGATCTTAGGCCATCTTTGATTTTAATGAGTCACTTAGCCAAAATTTTCCTTACCAATGACATTGATCCCTTGTTAGCCCCTTTGAGCCGAAAGCCTATTTTATTTGCTAGCACATATGAACACTATTCCAATTCCTAAGCCTTTTTGTCCCAATTTGAGTGGAGAATAGGAAAGTGTGAATGTGAAGGGATTCAATTGAGTTGAAAAAGGAAAAGGTTGTTTGTTGAGTGAATATGAGAAGAAGGTGTGATGAAGTATGAGATGTGGAAAAAGAGAAAAAAAATTGAGAATGAGCAAAAGAAAAAAAATGAGCTCATGTGTTTGTGCGAAAAAGAAAAAAAAAGTGAAGTGATTGAAAAAAAAGTGAAAAGAGTTAGAAAAAAAATTGAAGTGTTGAGAAAAGTGGAATTGAAAGAGTGTTGATTGAAAATGTTTGAAGTAGTCTGTTCCTAATCTCGAAGTGCCAAAGTTTGACTTTCTATTCTCCATTAACTTAAGTCACTTACCCATATTGTTATCCCACCTGTCCAAAGAGCCTACATTACAACCTTGAGAAAAATCCTTTTTGATTCGGCATTGATTTCTAGAGTATGGTAGGAGTTGAGAGTACTTACAAGCCTATGGCTGCCAATTTGTGTGATTGATTGTTTGAGTGAGTCCCTTGATCATTGATATACACTTGTAAGGGAGCGAAACACATCGTTGAGTGCACATCTGATTAGGCGTGAAATTATCATGATTCGTAGCTAGAAACGTCCTAGTTTTGGTCGAGTTTATAGAGTATTTAGAGTCAATTGAGCATTATTTCTACACATTGATGAATTTGTCTCTTTGATGCTCATAGGTGAATAGAGGATGAAAAACGGAGTTCGTAGGACTTTGAATCCACTCAAACGGATGCCCGGATGAGAAGATATTGAAGAAATACGATTGGTATTAGTGCGGACGAGGAAAAGTATCACTTGGGAAGAGTTGGAGGTCACTCGAGTGACTAGGTCGAGCGCCCCCGCTCGAGCGCATTGCTCGAGCGCCTAAACGTACAGAACCTTTCTTGCGCTCGAGCAGCTCGAGCGCCACCGCTCGAGCGAATCGCTCGAGCGCCCAAAACTTACAGAATGGTTTCAGCGCTCGAGCGTTTTGCTCGAGCGCCCATGGATTTTTACCTCCGGATGCGTATTTTCGGCCCATTAACTCCCGTTTCGACCCGGTGCCTATATATACCTCTTCCAAACACAAGAACAAGAAGAACCCGACTTTTAGAAATAATTTTAGACTTAGTTTTTGGAGAGGAAGGAGACGAGCAAGCTTTATTTATGTTTTGTTGAGGTTTTTCATACGAATTCATAATTTCTTTTCATTAGCTTGATTACTTTAAACACTGTTAATTTCGTTTTAATTAATTCAATTTTAGTTCTTCGTATTTATTTTCTTTAAACCCTAGTTCATGTTGCTTATTTTCTTCGTTCAATTCATCATGTTTATGTTCGTCGTTTCTTCTATTGTTTTTATGTTTGTTAACGTCATGTCTAGCTAAAACCCTTGCGTGCTTAGGTTAGGATGAACTCGTAGAAGTAGGATGTGGGTACGTAATTAGAGTAATTCGTGACGTTAGTTTTAATTCTCTTGATTAATGAATTCTTATAATTAATCTGAACTTTATCTTTGAATTTAGTACGAAAGTGTTAGAGAGAGGACGACCGCATCACTCAATAACAATTAGTAGTCTTAACGAGAAGGTTTAGGAAAGGTTAATTCATCTACCGGTTTAGCGAAGGAGGACGACCGCATCACCTTAGTTAAATTAGGGTCTCATTAATTGAGCACAATCCATTAACTTGTTAGTGGATTAGTGAAGTCGAGTGTTAGGGTAAAGTATTAGGGTTTAGAATCTTGAGCTTTCACCTTGCATTCTTTTACTTAGGTTAATTCTTGTTTGTCACATTTACTTTGATTATGTACCTGCTCCGTTAGTATACGTAGGGATTCCTATCCTAAGCATCACCCTCTCCCATTAGAAAACAACCTTAGTTAATTCGTTTCTTACGTTCTTTAGTTTAAATTAGTTTACTCTAGTTGCTCGTAATTAATTCTTTCAAAAAACCTAAAAACATTACACTCATATTAACTACAACGCGTAGATCTTCAGGGATCTATTCGCATATACACCATCCCTTGGGTTCGATAATACTTGGTCCCTATACTTGCCAATACTACAGTGAACCCGTACTCTTGCGGGGTAGCTACTAGTAGAAGCTAGTGTAGTCGCTTCAAGTCAATGGCGCCGTTGCCGGGGATGGCGTTATATGCTTTTTGAATAGGACTTATCGATAGCTTAGTAGTTAGTAGTGAGTGCTTATTTTCTATTTTTTTTATTTCTTATTGTTATTTTTAGTTATTCGGCAGTTGCGTTTTGATCCTTCTGCTAGTGTGTCAGGTTTATGAGAACACGCTCACAAGGGAATACGAGTGAAGAGAGATTACCTGCAGATCCTGAGACAATAGCCAGAAGGAACCGAGCTTACTTGAGAAGAATGAACGCTGCCGACTTAGGGAATGAACCAATGGACATCAATAATGAGTTGGACGATGATGCCAACGATTTCAATCAGGCAGTAGACCGAGTTGAAGGCACTGGAGTTAGTGGTAGCCAAAATCAAATTCCATTAAGGATAGCCAGAGCCTAAACCCGGATACACGAAACGTAGGGAATCCAGCTCAGAACCTTGTCCATAATCCTCCTAACAACCCTGCTTACCCACAAAACCCAAATAACCCTTTTAACAACCCAGTATACCAACATTACCCATACCCACCTTATCCTTACCCACCATATCCATACCATCCACCACCTGTTTACCAACCACCACCCCAACAAGTACCAGTACCTGCTGCTAATCCTCAACACGTTCCTCAGAACGTAGATCATAATATGGCGATTAGAGGGAGGTTTGCAGCGCAGCCACAACGGTACTATGATGGAGTGGCTTTGCCTCCTGTTGAGGCGAACAACTTCTCGATATCACCGGGGATTTTAAAGCTGCTGACCGAGAATCAGTTCAAAGGGGTGATCGGGAAGGAGAATCCTCACACACATCTGAGGAGCTTTCTCATTATAGCCTCAACATTTAATTACAATGGCATGTCTGAAGATGCCAAGAGGCTTAGGCTGTTCCCATTCTCATTGACGGGAATAGCCAAGGAGTGGTACGATAATACGCTTCCGCGGGGAGGTATTACCACTTGGGCCGAGCTCGAGCGTCTGTTTCTCGAGCGATTCTACCCTCCATCTAGGACGATCAAGGCTAGAATTGAGATCTCGTCCTTTCGCCAGAAGTCTGGAGAGGATTTACGCCAAGCGTGGGAGAGATACTCAAACATGCTGATAGAGTGCCCGCAGCACGGGTACAATGAGGGAGACATTATGGCGTTCTTCTATAGTGGTATCAACAAGACGGGGCAAGACCATTTAGACGCCTGTGCGGGCGGAGCATTTTTGAACCAAGGCATAGAGAGGTGTAGAGAGATTGTTGACAACATTGTCACGAATGCCGGTGCTTGGAGTGGAGATACAGATTTTCAGAGAGTGCATCAGGTTGAAGAGGGAGAAGGAACGAAAAGGCTATTGATGGCCATGATGGAGAAGATCAACAACCTTGAGTTGGGGAAGAGTTTGGGTGGAGAGCATGCAGTAGAGAATGAGAGAGTAGACCAACCCAGTGGACAGCAAGAGGTAGCCAATTACATGGGAGGTCCGTATTACAATCAGCATGGCTACCAAGGTGGAAATCAGTATGAAAGGCCTTCTTATGGCCAGCCATTTGTACCTCCAGGCCCTCAGCCACTTCAAAATCAATGGAGGAACACACAAGGAGTTCAAGGAGGCCAGCAGCCTCCTCAAAACACATGGAGGAAGAATGATAATTTTTCTTATGCTAACCCAAAAGCTGGTGTTACTGTTCCTGCAGGTGTTGATCCGGGGTCTAAACCTCCTGGTGGAGAAGGCGGTGCATCAACCGAGGAGATGTTGAGAGCGATCCTTCAGAAGGTGGAGGAAGGGAGCAAGCGGTTGTCATCCTTGGAGTACGATGTGAAGGAGCTGCACAAGAAGGGTGATCAACGTGATCAAGAGCTCCAGAAGATGAACGTTGAGTGGACTAGAACTCAACAAGAAAACAATCGAAGGTTCACCTCTTTAGAGCTCCAGATGAGCCAAATTGCAAAATCAGTGAATAGAATGCCGGAGGGGAACTCAAAAGAGCAGTGCAAGGCGATCCAGCTGAGAAGTGGAACTAACTATGAAGGTCCTCAGATGCCTGCTGATTCTGAGACGCCCCAAGTTGAGAAGGGCAAGGAAAGTGAGGAGATTGAGAGAGTTCCTAAGTGGAAAAAGGCAAAGGAAGCAAGGGAGAAAGTGAAAGAAACAGAAAGAGATGAATGGGGGGTACCCAAATCTGTGATACCCGTCCCATATCCACAACGCTTCATGAAAAAGAAGCTTGATGAGAAATTCGCTAAGTTCCTTGATGTTTTTAAACAATTGCATATTAATATTCCTTTTTATGATGCTTTGGAACAGATGCCGCATTATGCAAAGTTTCTGAAGGACTTGATTGCGAAAAGGCGGCGAGTGGATGAGCCGAAGTTGGTGCAGCTGAACCACGAGGTGAGTGCATTAGTGCACAAGGCGCTTCCACCCAAGCTGAAGGATCCCGGGAGCTTCACGATCTTATGTGATATTGGGAACGGGATCAAGAAGGGAGCGTTGTGCGACCTTGGGGCGAGCATCAATCTCATACCGTTGTCGCTTTTCAAGAAGTTGGAAGGTGGTGAACTTCAACCCACAATGATGACGCTTCAACTAGCCGATCGGTCTATTACTCGACCTCAAGGTGTGGTTGAAGACGTTCTAGTGAGAGTTGGAGATCACATTTTTCCAGCCGATTTTGTAGTGCTAGAGATGGAGGAAGATGAGCACGTACCCCTGATCTTGGGAAGACCGTTCTTAGCTACGGCGGGGATGGTGCTAGACGTGGCGAATGGGAAGATCACGTTGAAGGTTGATGATCAAGAAGTGAAGATCTCCCTATATGAAGCCATGAAACACCCGAAGGAGGATGAGAGCTTGTATTGCATGGATGCAATTGATCCTCGTGTTGAAGACACACATTCTCTCCCTAATCCTTCTCATATTCATGATTTTGCTAGTCCTTCAATTGATAATTTAACCCATGAGCATTATGATCTTGATTATTTTGATAGGGATAAAGTGAAGAAGTTGAAGGATGAAGAGGTGAAGAAAGTGGATGTGGTCCAGTTAGAAGGGAAAGGAGGAGTTAGGAAGAAAAAGTCCAAATTCAAAAAATTGTTTAGTAAGACTCCTCCAGATAGAGGCAAGAAGGAGTTGAGACCCATAACACTTGGGGATGAGAAGAGAGCAAAAGAGCTCATGATGGTAGGGCATCAAGGAAAGGAGTTCAAACACCACTCTTATGAGAGTGGGGGAGGTAAATTTGAGTATGATGTCCCATAAGCTCCTTTGAGCTTGGTCCGGCATGAGGACCTTAAAAATAGCGCTGAATGGGAGGCAACCCATTTTTATTTGCTTTCATTTATTTTTAGTGTCTTTTTATATTATTAGGGAGTATTTTGAGTCGTATGTTTAACCTCGTATTTGAGTAAGTTGCTCGTAGGCTTGTCTCTAAAGGAGTAAAGGTATCAAAGAAGTGGAGATTGAAGGAACCAACTTGAGACAAGGGAATGTGCAAAGCTAGTGAGAGAAACGGGATTATTTGGTTGAGGTAACCCACAACCCCAAACTTAGACCTCTAGCAAGGTCGAAGTTTGGGGGGGTGGAGTTTTTTATGTTTCTTGTTACATTGCACATGCATGCACACCCTTATCTTTGAGTTGAGTTTGATTGAATATTGTTTGTTGAGATACTCCTTGGGCTATTATTAATTTGTTTTGTTACTCAATATTTTATGCCTATCAATCATCTTATGCTTGTTGATTGCTATCTTTGAGTATGATTTGATGAGTAGAGTGAGTTGTAAGAGTGAGTTAGAAAGTCTTTTGTGTGAGTGTTTGAGTTTGAGCTGATTAGGGAGAGAACCCGTATGCTTATAAGTTTTCTTTTGAGTGCTTGTGTGATGAGAGTGAGAATGCACTAGGACTAGCATGGATGTGAAAGCTGTGAGATTTGAGCCTAATGAGATTTAAATGCATGAATTAATCTCTTCGTTTGTGAGTGGATCGTCACCTTAGAGGATGCTAGAACTTGCATGTGCTCTTGCTTCTAGACTGTGTCTAGTTTGATATGCCGAATAGGATCTTAGGCCATCTTTGATTTGATTAAGTCACTTAGCCAAAATTCTCCTTACCAATGACATTGATCCCTTGTTAGCCCCTTTGAGCCTAAAGCCTATTTTATTTGCTAACACATATGAACACTATTCCAATTCCTAAGCCTTTTTGTCCAAATTTGAGTGGAGAATAGGAAAGTGTGAATGTGAAGGGATTGATTTGAGTTGAAAAAGGAGAGTTATTGATGGTTGAGTGGTGATAAAATAAGGGTGTGAATGAAATTTGAGATGTGGGAAAAAGAGAAAGAATATTGAGGATGAGCAAAAGAAAAAAAAAATGAGCTCATGTGTTTGTGCGAAAAAGAAAAAAAGTGAAGTGATTGAAAAAAGTGAAAAGAGTGAGAAAGAAAAAAATGAAGTGTTGAGAGAAGTGGAATTGAAAGAGTGTTGATTGAATATATTTGAAGTAGTCTGTTCCTAATCTCGAAGTGCCAAAGTTTGATTTTCTATTCTCCATTCACTTGAGTCACTTTACCATATTGTTATCCCACCTGTCCAAAGAGCCTACATTACAACCTTGAGAAAAGTCCTTTTTGATTCGGCATTGATTTCTAGAGTATGGTCGAAGTTAAGAGCACTTACAAGCCTATGGCTGCCAATTTGTGTGATTGATTGTTTGAGTTAGTCCCTTAATCATTGATATACACTTGTGAGGGAGTAAAACACATCGTTGAGTGCACATCCATGCTTGATCTTGGTGTTTCTTATTATTGTTGCATTAGTACGATAGAAGAAAGTGAGTGAGTATACGGGTGATTGACTTTTGAAGCTTGAGTTCAATTGCTTGCATGATTTGATTCGTTGACTCATTCCTAACAATTTCACTTGACTTATTATTTCGTTGCTTGAGGACAAGCAACATGGTAAGTTTGGGGGGGTTGATTAGGCGTGAAATTGTCATGATTCGTAGCTAGAAACGCCCTAGTTTTGGTCGAGTTTATAGAGTATTTAGAGTCAATTGAGCATTATTTCTACACATTGATGAATTTGTCTCTTTGATGCTCATAGGTGAATAGAGGACGAAAACGGAGTTCGTAGGACTTTGAATCGACTCAAACGGATGCCCGGATGAGAAGATATTGAAGAAATACGATTGATATTAGTGCGGACGAGGAAAAGTATCACTTGGGAAGAGTTGGAGGTCACTCGAGTGACTAGGTCGAGCGCCCCCGCTCGAGCGCATTGCTCGAGCGCCTAAACGTACAGAACCTTTCTTGCGCTCGAGCAGCTCGAGCGCCACCGCTCGAGCGCCCAAAACTTACAGAATGGTTTCAGCGCTCGAGCATTTTGCTCGAGCGCCCATGGATTTTTACCTCCGAATGCGTATTTTCGGCCCATTAACTCCCGTTTCGACCCGGTGCCTATATATACCTCTTCCAAACACAAGAACAAGAAGAACCCGACTTTTAGAAATAATTTTAGACTTAGTTTTTGGAGAGGAAGGAGACGAGCAAGCTTTATTTATGTTTTGTTGAGGTTTTTCATACGAATTCGTAGTTTCTTTTCATTAGCTTGATTACTTTAAACGCTGTTAATTTCGTTTTAATTAATTCAATTTTAGTTCTTCGTATTTATTTTCTTTAAACCCTAGTTCATGTTGCTTATTTTCTTCGTTCAATTCATCATGTTTATGTTCGTCGTTTCTTCTATTGCTTTTATGTTTGTTAACGTCATGTCTAGCTAAAACCCTTGCGTGCTTAGGTTAGGATGAACTCGTAGAAGTAGGATGTGGGTACGTAATTAGAGTAATTCGTGACGTTAGTTTTAATTCTCTTGATTAATGAATTCTTATAATTAATCTGAACTTTACCTTTGAATTTAGTACGAAAGTGTTAGAGAGAGGACGACCGCATCACTCAATAATAATTAGTAGTCTTAACGAGAAGGTTTAGGAAAGGTTAATTCATCTACCGGTTTAGCGAAGGAGGACGACCGCATCACCTTAGTTAAATTAGGGTCTCATTAATTGAGCACAATCCATTAACTTGTTAGTGGATTAGTGAAGTCGAGTGTTAGGGTAAAGTATTAGGGTTTAGAATCTTGAGCTTTCACCTTGCATTCTTTTACTTAGGTTAATTCTTGTTTGTCACAGTTACTTTGATTATGTACTTGCTCCGTTAGTATACGTAGGGATTCCTATCCTAAGCATCACCCTCTCCCATTAGAAAACAACCTTAGTTAATTCGTTTCTTACGTTCTTTAGTTTAAATTAGTTTACTCTAGTTGCTCGTAATTCTTTCAAAAAACCTAAAAACATTACACTCATATTAACTACAACGCGTAGATCTTCAGGGATCTATTCGCATATACACCATCCCTTGGGTTCGATAATACTTGGTCCCTATACTTGCCAATACTACAGTGAACCCGTACTCTTGCGGGGTAGCTACTAGTAGAAGCTAGTGTAGTCGCTTCAAGTCAACATCCATGCTTGATCTTGGTGTTTCTTGTTATTGTTGCATAAGTATGATAAAGGAAAGTGAGTGAGTATACGGGTGATTGATTTTTAAAGCTCGAGTTCATTTGCTTGCATGAGTTGATTCTTTGACTCATTCCTAACAATTTCACTTGACTTATTATTTCATTGCTTGAGGACAAGCAATATGGTAAGTTTGGGGGGGGGGGGGGTGATTAGGCGTGAAATTGTTATATTTTGGTGCCGGATTTGCCCATGTTTTGAGTATTTTCGACGAGTATTTGGAGTCAAATGAGTATCATTTTTATAAACTTATTAATTTGTCTCTTTGGTTTTGGTAGATGGATAGAGGACGAAAAGAGGAGTTCGTAGGACTTTGAATCGGCCAAAACGGACTCCCGGTTGAGAAGTTATGAAGGTTTTACGAACATGTGTACAGCCAGCGGTCGAGCGCCTCGCTCGACCTCTTGACACCCGCTCGACCACCAAGCTCGAATGGGGCGCTCGAGCTGTCCCGCTCGAACGTTTTTGCTTGTTTTTGGCCCAAAATCGCCCAAATTCGTCCCAAAGCCTATATATACCCCTTCCAAGCATATTTTCACATATCACAACATACCAACACATATTTTTACATATTTTGAGCGAGGAGAAAGCTTGGGAGGGAGATTGGAAGAGTTTTATACGTTGTAATCGAGGTTTTAATTTACGAATTCTTCGTTTTAGTATTTCTTTTGAACGTATTAGATTAATTCTTTCTTTCTTTACTCTTGGAGACGATTAAACCTAGTTTTTCAGATTTATATAGATTTCTTTAGAGACTTTAATTTGTTCTTTCGTTTATGTTCTTGATTTCTTTCGTTAATTCAATTATGCATATGTTTATTGTTCTTGTGATTGCTTTTATTATTCAAACCACCATGTTAGGCTAGAACCCTTGCATGCTTGGGGTAGGATGAACTCGTAGAAGTATGTTGTGGGTACGTAATTAGAGTAACTTGTGACGTTAGGTTTTAATTCTCTTGGTTAATGAATTCTTAAAATTAATCTAGACTTTACTTTTGAATTTTGTTCGAAAGGTGTTAGAGAGAGGACGACCGTATCACTCTATAACAACTAGTAGTCTTAACGAGAAGGTTTAGAAAGGGTTAATTCATTTACCGGTTTAGCGAAGGAGGACGACCGCATCACCTTAGTTAAATTAGGGTCTCATTAATTAAGCACAATCTATTAACGTGTTAGTGGATTAGTGAAGTCGAGTGTTAGGGTAAAGTATTAGGGTTTAGAATCTTGAGCTTTCACCTTGCATTCTTAGACTTAGGTTATTTCTTGTGTGTCACAGTTATTCAGATTATGTACCTGCTCCGTTAGTATATGTAGGGATTCCAATCCTAAGCATCACCATCTCTCATTAGAACACAACCCTTAGTTAATTTGATTTCTTTAGTATTTTAGTTTACTTAGTTTAATTCAGTCTTTTAATTAATCTTTCAAAAACCCAAAAACATTACACTCATATTAACTACGACGCGTAGATCTTCAGGGATCTGTTCGCATACACACTTTTCCTTGGGTTCGATAATACTTGGTCCCTATACTTGCCCATATTACTGTGAACCCGTTCTCTTGCGGGGTAACTACTAGTAGAAAGCTAGTGTAGTTCGCTTCAAGTCAACGTCAACTAATCTACTTCTCGAGTTAATCCACCCTCCTGGCGTTGATTAGTCCGCCTGTTAGGCGTTGATGTTCCGCCTGGAGTGGCGAAGTAATCCGCCTTTTTTGCGTTGATTAGTCCGCCTTTTCGGGCGTTGACGTATTGATTAGTTCGTCTTCACCGGCGTCAACTAACCTCTTTCTCGAGTTAATTCGCCTTCACCGGCGTCAACTAATCTGCCTCTCAAGACGATCCATCACTCGGTCTTGATTAGTTCGCCTTCACCGGCGTCAACTAATCCGCCTCTCGGCGTGGATCCAGTCCGCATGTTAAGCGTTGACTTTCCGCCTTAATGGGCGAGGTGTTGTTTAGTTCGTCTTCACCGGCGTTAACTAATCTATTCTCTGCTTTGGTTTATCCATGTTAACGACATCGACCAGTCCGCCTTAACCGGCATCGACTGACCCGCGTCGCTTTCGCCCACTTGTGGCCATAATATATCGCATCCTAGATGTTTTGTTTAATCAACAAAGCGGTTGTTAATTCAATCCCATCATCGTGAAGTCACTGCCCGTCAATCGGCTAAAACACTTCACTCATTAATCTGTTGATTAATCTTTTAAGCGGTTGTTAATTCAATCCCATCATCGTGAAGTCGCTGCCCGTCAATCGGCTAAAGCACTTCACTCATTAATCTGTCGATTAATCTTTTAAGCGGTTGTTAATTCAACCCCATCATCGTGAAGTCGCTGCCCGTCAATCTGCTAAAGCACTTCACTCATTAATCTGTTGATTAATCTTTTAAGCGGTTGTTAATTCAATCCCATCATCGTGAAGTCGCTGCCCGTCAATCGGCTAAAGCACTTCACTCATTAATCTGTTGATTAATCTTTTAAGCGGTTGTTAATTCAATCTCATCATCGTGAAGTCGCTGCCCGTCAATCGGCTAAAGCACTTCACTCATTAATCTGTTGATTAATCTTTTAAGCGGTTGTTAATTCAATCCCATCATCGTGAAGTCGCTGACCGTCAATCGGCTAAAGCACTTCACTCATTAATCTGTTGATTAATCTTTTAAGCGGTTGTTAGTTCAATCCCATCATCGTGAAGTCGATGCCCGTCAATCGGCTAAAGCACTTCACTCATTAATCTGTTGATTTATCTTTTAATTAATTGTTAAGTCAATCTGTTGTCCGTGAAGTCGCTACCCGCAAGCGGCCTAAGCACTTCATTAATTTATCATCGCGGTCCTTACCGCCCTATTACTAAAATCAATGGCGGCCAGCGGCAAGAACTCTTTATTAATTGAACGTCACGGTTCTCGACTCGGGGGCACGACGGAAGATTGTACCCCATCTAACCCGACCAATTTCAAAAAAGTTTGACTATTCGAAGGTTACACGGAAGATTCGCCCATCACGGACCCTGTTGTCGAAGACTCCTCCGGGGCATCCGAGCTATCCTGTTTTCAGGCTCGGGGGCAAAACCTATTTGAAGCACAGATCAAGATCGAACTCTGGCCGCAATCAGAGCCCAATCTTGGGGGAAATTGTTACAACATGAAATATCCTCGCCTGACAGAAGGTCAGATTCCTAAAGATACACTGACCCGACAAGATCAAGAGTCTACATCAGAAAAGAGTATTTAATGTATTATAGGTCTACGGTTGATTGTTAGATTAATATTGTAATAAATCCCTAAAGTAAATGGTTGCGACGAATTTAGGGCCACTTTTGGGCCTTTGAGGGTGAACCTCTATAAATAGGGGGTCACCCCCTCATTGTAAGGAGATCACACATTTTCCTCATTTCACATATATGCAAAAAAGCTCATATTCGTGGGAAGAACGAAAGTTCTTCCCCAACCGTTCGTGTTCGTTTATATTTATTGTTTGTCGGGCATAAACCCATATAGCCACATACATTTACCCGTACGAAAATGCATGTCAACAAGTGTCTGCGTTTAAATATCTTTTAAACACGTTTAAACAATGAAAAACTCATTTTTCAAATTAAAAATCATACCTAAGGATAAATTTTATTTTTTGTACATGGTGTACGACACTTTTAATTCTTGTGAACTAAAAAACTAAAATAAGACATTGCATTGATCTTATAAAATAAATAAATAAATAAATAAATAAATAAATAAAACCTTGAATCGAGATATTTCTAAAATGAAAATTCAACCTAAACATTGGAACCTTCATATAAAATTCTTCCTAAGGTACTATTGATCGTGAATCTTCTAATGCACTATAAGGAATATATTTAAATCATTTACTTTTTTCTACCACGGCACATGTTTTGACAACTTATAGGACACGATAGATAATGTGAAACTTTCCATTGTTAATTTGCATCTCACTCACAAACCATGTCAAAATGTCTCCATCCTTGACTCTTTCATCACATTAATACATCACTATGTACATACATAATGTATAAGTTAGAGAATTAATTAATATAAATTAATGAATTATACATTTTTCTATAAATTCGAATTTTTAGATGAAATGTAATTCTTTCATAATTTAAATCAGGTTCTTTGACTCACGTCCATGTCCTGAGTTCAAATTACACTGAAATCAACCTCACCTACATTAATTTCGTCTACTCCATAGGACTCCTTCCCTAAGGATAGAGTCTAGAATACAGCCAACGAAAAAAATGTTAAAAATTAACATAAATGAATTAATTTTACAATTTTATACAAATTCGAGTTTAATCGCTTTACGTATAGACTTTTCTTTATGCATAACAATTAGGATATTCTTATAATCATTTTTCGTTTTCAAGTTCGAACCTTTGTTCATATAAGAAAGTAGGTTTTAATCCTTTAGTCCGATCTCCTCTCTAATGTAAGAAGTCAAGTACCAAGATTTCAACTAAAATGTCGAATTTTTTTGTAGCTAAGTACAGGACCTAAGTTCCTAACTATAAAAGAGTAATTTGCTTTTACAATCTTGATAAGTACGCTCCTCTCTATTTTTCAAGTTAATTTTTGAGAGGAGTCAAGCGATAAAAACTTTTACTTTTGCTTGAATGAATTCCTCTATTAAGTAGACAATGAGTTAGTTATTTCTTGAACCGGAATATGGAGTATAAAAAAAATACATTAAAATAAATAATTAGTTGGAAGATAGAAGTCCAAATTAATAAATGATTCAACCAACTAAGTTGTGGTACATTGCGCAGTCGTACTCGTACGTACTTTGATAAATAATGATAATAAATACAGTTGAAAGAAATGAGGCATTGCGGTGCAGAAATTTGTCCAATAAAAATCAATGAGACACAAACAATCCATAACTTAAAACTTCTTGGAAGTTTCTGTGCAGGAAATTTTGACTTTTAGAGGCCTGGTAGTTAATTATTTGTGTTTTTTCTTTCATGGTGGTTATGCATTTATGTTGAATGGGGCCTTAAGATTGTACATCCAGCTTCAAATCCATTATTCATTGTGTTTAATAATGATCTCAATCAATAATTGTAGACATTTTATCTTCTTTTCTTAAAATATACTATAAATTGCGATTTATCCATACATGACATAATTTTCGTTGCTTGACTTGGTTGTTAAAAACCTTACGCTTAATGGGTAAGCAACTTAAAATTTTTCTCCGTCCCGCTAAGAGTGAATTCCCACAAAAACAGAGATTTTCCATTTCACCGTCAAATCTACATTTAGTTTTCAATTTGATGGAATAAAAGTAAATTTTTTTGTAATAAAAATTATCGTATACAACATTTTAAATAGACAATATAAATACTAAAGGTCAGCATATCTAATTGAATTTAAATAAATTTAGGGAATGCTTGGGTAGCAACTATTTAATAGTAATGAGAATGTGAATGAAATTTAGTGTAATTATGATGGTTAATGAGAATAAGAGCTCGCTTGATTAGCGGTATTGATTAGCGGGTAATGAGAATGATTCCATTAGTAGTGCTTTGTATTATCAATACATTGTAATAAGATTGAAAATGAGTTATAATTTACCTATCAAATGACTCCCCATTCATTATCTTCTACTTTAATGACTCATCAATCATTTTAATTTCCATTACTCTACAATCATCACCCCCAACCAAGCGGGCCCTAAAATCACTACATCCTCTCCTAAATAAGGTAATCACTGCTCCATTTTAATTACGCTATTCTCTTCCTACAATCATCCTCCTGAATCAATTCCACATTCCTCTACTAGCAACCATCTGTTGTCTACTTCTATTCCAAAATGGGGCATGCCACTAGCAATGGAGTCACAATTGCAACAATTCTTCCCCTAACATATTATTTTTATTATAAGAACTTAGATGGAAAATAATTTTCATTCTCATTACCATTGAAAAATGGTTAACCAAATGTCTCTTTAGTTAAATTGGGAATTGGGATGTAGATTATTTTACACGAATATTAGGTCCATGCAAATTTGCACAAAATGTTGGTGAATAATTAGTACTAAGAATTTGATTCTTAAATGTTTTGCAAGACATGAGATTTGATATATATTTGAATCTCATGTTGACGATATACTCTTTCTGACCGTATTAATTTGTATATTTGCACGGACAAATTTTTTAAGAAAAAAAAATATTTTTTGAATAAAATAGTAATATATAGGTAAATATGTGTAAATTTTGTGAGTGTGCACAAATTAATGCTTTCTTTTTTGGGAATGTGCAAATTCTTTTGGAACGAACCGAAAAAGATAAATGTGCAAGTTATTCCTCCATTAATATTTTTGTACAAATTTTACAAATTAGCAAATCAATCTAACATTCAATTCATCCTGTGGATTCAATTGGAAATAAGATGCCCCAAAAACTTCTACTTTACCTATATTAATATGATTTGAATGTAAATTTACACAAGAGACTTATTTTGTTCATCCCGTTTAAATAAGTAAAATTTATCTGAAATAAAAAAAACCCTTTGCAACAGGAATCCTACTGGCAGCATGGAGAACAAACTAAAGTAGAGTATAAGAGAATACCAAAATACCTGAAATAAAATTTGACCTGTGCTTCTCAGTAGCACAAGTTTTTAGAGTGTGCAACGGTTGCAACCGAAATATAAAAATCGAATCAATTGAATCGAATTTATTAAAATTGAAATAGTCAATTACCTGTGCAACAATTTTTTTTTTTTATCTCATTTCCAAATTATTTTTTTTTTTTTTTTTTTACTGGATGGAAGGCTATAAAATCATAAAGCAATTGCTTGAATTGATTAACTCGGTTTTGATTTGTTTGGTTTCCAAATCAATATTGGGCCCGCTTTACATTGTGGGTTGGGCCCGTTAACAGGCCACCAACTAAACAACAATGTTAACCAATGAAATCCAAATTGGAGAGAGTTCAGAGGTTTATGCAAAACATCATGCATCTTTTGAAAGTTCAACATACTTGATTTCGATCATTTTATTTATAACTAAATTCATAAAAAAATAATTAATTTTATAGATATTCAAAATATATTTTAAAAGTAACAAAATGTTGAAAATTAAAATTTATGTGTAACCAATGCACGAATTTCAGATACTTGCAAAATTCATTTATATTCATTTATGTTCATCTTTCTTCCCCTTTTCGTATTCTCCTCCATCGCGGCTCCACCTTAATCTTAGGGGTAAAATCAAATTACAAAATAAAATTATTGCACAACTGAACTTTTTAACTGCCAAAAATCTGAAATCTTTAAAAAATATGCTTTGCTTTGCTTTTCTCCCAAGAATTTGAAATCATTATAAAATTGGCTTTGCTTTTCTATCAAGGCTTCTATTTCTTCACTTTAGTTCTTTATGCTTGTTCCTTTTTCTTTTTATAAATTACAATTATGGATTGGAGATCAAGTTGATGACTTCATTTGAGTTGAACTTGGGGAAAATTGCAAAACACCCCCATCAGGTTAGGGGTACCAATTTATGCCCCAATCCCCATTTTGGGCAAATGATGCCTAATATTTTCAGGAAAACTTTAAATTCACCCCCTTTTGCCGCATAAATAAAATTGTCGGTCTCTCCAAATTCGTCAATTTGGCAACTCAAATTTTTCATTTCATATATTACAATTCCACAAAAGGGTGAGTCACCGAGAGCCCCAATTCTTGAAGCTTAATTGCATAATATCACCCAAATTTCCCTTACATTGCAAGGAACCCCATTTTGTGGGGTCCATAGGCACAAAACCATAAGCACACTTTCTAATTTCTATAGTCCGTGTTAGCTTTTTTGCAGGTTGTTTTACTTTTTTCTTTTTTCTTTTTTAAAAAAAAAATTTTAACGGCTGTTTTTTCTTTTTCTTTTATTTTTTAATTTTAAACAGCTTTTTCTGGAGGCTGTTTTTTTTTTCTTTTTTTGCTTTTATAAAAAATCATCCCCAAATTCATTTCTTTTTTGTTGTACAACCATTTTTTTTAATTCACTCTACCCAAAATCTTTTTTTTTTCTCAGTTTTTATTCCCACCAAATTTAAGCCATTTTTTTCTTCATTTTTAAAGTATGAATTTACACAATTAAAAAAAAATTGAGTATGAATTTACACAATTAAAAATAATAAATTAATGCACAATCTCATTATCAATAAATGTTTTTGCATATATAGAAATACTAAAATTACATTAAAAAAAACAAACAATGAATAGCCAATTTGCATATTTAGAGACCTATTTTGTAGAACACAATAATTTATTTGCATATTGCAAAAAAAAAAAAAAAAAAAATTGCACAGAAAAACAAATTGATTGCAGAAGACACAATTTATTTGCATAAATGCTTGGAATTTTTGCATAAACGGTCTTTTTCTCCGGTGTCTTCTATTTGATTGAATACCTTCCAACAAATCCAATATCTTCCATATAGACATCTTCACATTTCATCTTCAGTGTCTTTTTCTCCAGGGTACATATACCCTCCAACAAATTCAGTAAATTAAATACCTTCTATTTGATCAAAGCAACAAAAAAATCCCAAAATAATTACACAATATAAAAAAATCAATATGTTGCAAAAATTCAGTCAAATTTTCCACTTTAATCGCATTTACTTTTTAAAAATTCAACTTGGAAAGTATCTACCATCACGGATTATCATTTATTTACAAAATCTTCACCTCAAATCAAATTCCAAAAACAAAATATTTTTTTCCTAATTCTCCTGGGATTTAACTTACCCAACTTCAAAAGGTTGAACAACAAAAATTAAATGGTAATTTATCAGCACAAAAATATCATAACAAAATTGAAAGAAAACGCAGTGATTTCATTTAATTCCACACACAAAAGGATCTAACACTGATCACAGCAACTCCAATCCATAAATTCCAAAATTTCAGTCAACACAAAATATCCAATTCATACTAACAATCAAATAAACTCACAAAATATGTAATCTCAATAAAAGAGTTATGTTGATATTTCACCTTGAGAGCGATCGACGACGGAATACACCAAATCCGGCGCCGTTTCTCCACCGCCGCCCTCTATCCGGCCTCGTCTCTACAGATTGGCGGTGAGAGAGTGGTGGGGCCTTCAAAGCGCGAGCCACCACTGCCGCTTGACTAGATCAGTCACCACCCGCCACCTGCTGCTTGACACCAGATCGAAGTGCGGGCCTTCGTTGCTCGCGACAAACAAATCGACCGGAGGTGCTGTCGATGGGGGCGCAACAGATCGGCCACCCCACGTATAGATCGGCGGTGGAGGGTGGTGAGGCGATGAGACGGCGGTGGGTCTGGTGGTGGGGCGGTGGTAGGGGGTCGTCGCTTTTTTTAGATCGGCGGGCGGTGGTGGTGGTTTGTGGCCGTCCCCATCTCTGATTCTCGATTCATGGCGGTAGCAGGAGGAGGGGTTTGAGAGATGGGGTGGTGGTTGGTGGTGGAGAGAGAGAGGGAGAATAGAGAGAGAGAGAGACTATAGAAAATGATGGGTGAGAGACTGATTTTTAATATATATGTAGGAGAGAGAGAGCTGCAAAGGATGGATGTGTCGGAACCATGTGTTTTGGGGTTGTTTGAAATAATATGTGGCTTTATGAAATGTAGGGAAATTGGGGTGGCTTAATGCAGTTAGGGTCTAAGAAGTGTGGCTATAAGCAATTATTCCTCCACAAAAATTACGTTTAAGTGATTTAGTCATGTCAATTGGCGACCATCTTCTTCCAGATTAAAATTCAGTCATTTTTCGACAAAGAAAAAGATCAAATAATGTATCTAAATGATAGTCTCATCGAACCCGTTATTTTGATATATGACTCGTCTTTTGATTCACCTAAAAAATTGTCAGAACACAACCATAATATGACTCGATTCATAAAAAGGCTTGGGCAGCACAACACAATGCTTTTCCAACAAAATTTTGAATGTTTAGCGAATTAATGAACGAGTCATATGTCAAATGACGTGTTTGAAAATATGAATAACTTGATATATGACTTGACCTTCGATTCACTGAAAAATACTCGAATTTTTGGTACGAATAAGATGACATAAATGAATCGCTCAACATAAATTCATGAAGTTGTGGTACAATAAATGATCATTTGAAGTTATCAAATTGACGAATTTGAAGAATTGAATAGTTTGATATATTGTTTGTCCTTGAATTCATTGAAAAATTATACGGGATAATGAAGGATATATATATATATATATATATATATATATATTTACTTTACTAGTGATTTTGAGTAAAAATTGTTTCTCCATCCGTCCCAATTTTGTTTTTCCATTTGACTTTACACGGAGTTTAATGCGAGAGCTGAACTGCAGTATTTAATAAATAAAAAATCTTGAAAATGGTGAATAGTGAATAAAGTAGTATTTAAATGAATAAAATAGTTGAATTGTAGGGATTGAGTTTAAAAAGGTGAATCACTTTATTTCTATTTTGAGGATGCAAAAATAAAATTGGGACGAACTTTTTTAACAAATGAGAAAATAAAATTGGAATGAAGACCGGAGTTATATAACATTGCACCCCAAACATGACGAATAAATATTGCCACCAAGTTTTGCCAATTGCAATGTTCCAAATGCTATTTCATTTTCCATTATTTGAAACACAATTAATTAATTAAGAGTCTCACTATTCAAATCCCAAAATCCTTTAACATACCCAATTATTTCAAAGATAATAATAGACATATATAAAATGACTAAATTATCCTTATATAAATATGGATAAATTATCATCTAAGTTTTGTTGACTTTGACTTTATCTATATAGGTTATTTAATTTTAAAATCAGCATATTAAGTTTAAATTAATTAATTTTTTTATTTTTCTTTAAATATTTGAAAAATCTAAAAAAAAAAAATCTGAAAAATATTTTAAAAAATCGACTAAATATTTAAATAATAAAATTATATGAAATTTAGAAATTCAATATCAAAACTTATTTAAAATTTGAAAATTGATTTTTTTTCAAAAATAAATAAATTATATCTTCTAAATAATTCAATCAAAAATGAAATTCTATTTTGAAAAAAATTAGAAGCCAACTAAATTAAAAAAACCTTCAAAACTAAATAAAAATTAATTAATTTTTAAGTTAATTATTTACGATGAATGAATTGACTTTTATAAAATATTTTTCTGATTTTATTTGACTTTAACCTTTTTCTTTTGAAGTTTTTTATTTTTTATTTGATTTTTGAAGATTAATTTTATTTTCTTACTTATTTAAAAGTTTATCTAATTTTTTTTATTTTTTTATTTTTTTTATTAATTTTTGTTTTCAATTTAATTTATTTTTTAAAACATTATTTATATGTTTGTTATTTTTAAATATTTTTTAAGAATTTAATTTATTAATTAATTTTTGTAATTTATATATTTTTGTAAATTTGGTTGATTTTTATAATATATTTAATTTTTTAAGATTTTTTTTTTTAAAGTTTAGATAAAAAGTTAAAGAACGAGAAGGAGAATATTTTTTTCTTGAGAAGAAAGTTAATTAAGAGAATATGAAATAGGAAAGTGTTATTTTTTATTTTGATAAGGTAAAGATATTATAGGAATAAAATGAGGTATATTTAGTAATATATATTAATTTTTAAATATTATTGGGTATATTTAGTAGGTGGGGTGAGTTTAGAGGATTTCGTGGTTTGAGCAATGACTTATTAATTAATGTATGAGTTGAATTCAAGAAAATGACAGTCCAACCTTTTACTAGTGTGATGTGTGTTGATACCTAATAATGAAAAGGGCTTGTTGGTAAATCTCCCCCAACCACCTCTCTCCAAAGTCAAAAACACATTGTATCCTTTATTTTTTAGTTTCTAATATATCCTAACCAAATTGTATACCGATAATGAAGCACAACATTTTCAGCTGACTTCTTTCAAATCAGGCCAAAATGCACAATAGACTTTCAATTGGGCATGTATACACATATATATGTATATTACACCTTCACTTATTCATTATATGAACTCTATACTCAATATAAGTATACATAAAATTAAACCCCAATAAAATATCTACCCCTAAACATCTGAGAAATAATCCCAGAAAAAAAAAAAATTGTTAAAACCTGTTAGCATCATTGCTGCTCTAAAGGTGCCGCAATCTTAAGGAAAGCATCCGCCAGCATCGGGCCGAGCCGAACGTGGGCCGCCGTGGTAAGATGCAGGCCGTCGGGCTCAAGCTGCAAGCCCATCGCATCCACAATTCTCACATTTGGAACCCCAATTTCCATCTGAGCTTTTCTAATTACATCTACATATGGCCCTTCGCCAGACGCCAAAGCTACCTACCCCACAACAAAACAACCAAAAAACACTTATTAGTATCAAATCAGATCTGAAATTGAGACATCGGGCCGGCTGAAAGCCCGATTTTGAAATAAAATTCAATCGTACCAGGATAATCGGCAGCATCGGCGAAATTAAATCAGATCGGACATCGGTGAGGAATTCCTCCAATCTACTCTTGTATAAATTAGCATTATCGAGATCGATTGTATCCGTTTCGCCTTGAAACCAAATCATAGCCCGAATTAGCCCGCCTCCGTGCGCGGCGGCTCGAGCTCGGGATATCAGCTGGTTGTAGAGGCGGCTGCTCCGCCGCCACTCGGTTATATTCGTCCCTCCGATGGCGCAGGGGACTAAACCAATCACGCCGGCGGTGGAATCCCTCTTCAGTATTGCATTCGAAAACGACATCCCGGGCCCGACTCCGCAGGTTTTATCGACGTCGATATCGCGGTGGAGGGGCTCCCGGGCCTTCTCCCATCTCATGGCGGCGCTGAGGCGGAGAATCGAGGGACTGGGTTCGCATTCCGGTGGCACGTGGCCTTCCCACGTGCCGTTGACGACGCCGCCTCGGCCCGAGACGTTGCTTTGACCGGCGAGGACGACTATGGTTCTGGGGTGTAAGGGAGTGTTTGGGGAGAGGGTTTCGATTATCTGTAAACTGTAGTAGGCGACGAACATCAACCAAACAAGGGATAAGAATCCCACCCAGATCAAAATACAGGAGAGTTTGACCTCGCAGATAGAACGGCTTTGCATCATTGAACAAAGGGTTTATTTGAAACGATTAAACTAAATAAACCCTGATTTCTCCATATGTGGATTGTGGAGTAGTATAAAACTTTCTATAAAATTTGGCGTTTGAAAGCGCAAATGAACACAAACTATGAAAAGTCAATTTAGTCAATTAAAACGTGATATTATTATTATTATTTATCAACAAATATAAAAGTATTTTATTTCACTTTCAATTTCAATGGGCATAAGAAATATTCTTTATAGCATACATCAACCGATCACATCTATATTAGTGTTGTAAATCTGGAAGATTTAATATTCCAAATCTAGAAGATTTGATATTGACATTACTTATAGATAAAAAAACTCAATGTGCTTTATCTATTAGACTAGAGTTTTAGTATTATAAATATACATTTGTATTCCTTATTGTACTCTCATACACAAGAATAATAGTGGAACTTCTGGCTTGGATCGCCCCCAAACGTAGTCGTTCACGACGAATTGGTCAACAAATGCTGTCTATTTATTTACGCACTTATTTACAACACATTATCAGCACGAGCACCCACAGCCGCCGTGCGCTGCCGCCTACCGCTGCCTCGCTCCGCCATATTGCCGCCCCGACGCGCCGCGAGCCCGCCACTCCTCCGGGCGCGGGCCGCCGCCCCGTCGCGCGCGGGCTGCCGCCTTGCCGCGCGCCTGCGTCTACGGACTCCTTAGACAAGAGCTTGCGCCGCCGCGCGCTTATGCCGCTGCCGCCTCGCACCGCCACGCGTCCTCGTCGTCCGTTCTCTTGCGCGACACTCACGGTGTTTTTTTCCGGATTTTTGTGATTCGCAATTTTGTTCTTGGTATCACAAAATTCGTGTTAATCTAATTTTTAATCCTGAAAATATTTCGTTAAATTGCGTTAATATACATGAAATAATTATCCTTATGATTATTCCATCTGTCTATTAAATCGTATATTTTCTAGAAATTATTTTCATGTGATTATCTCCCTTATTTGTTTTTGCATGTTTATGTGATTTAATTATCCTACGTGCATTATTTATCGCACATAGTTTATTTTATTTATAGTCCGCATATTATGCCCGGGTAGGCGGCGCCCGGTATTTGATGGACCGTAAATTTATGCCTTGGGTAGACGGCGCCCAGTACGTGCATCTATGTGCCTTAGAGTAACTAAATAAATCCTTGTCTCCCCGTTGTCTATATTTTTTGTCAATCCTCTTACCCATGTCATTTTAATTGTAGTGAATAATGTCTGATATTACCAAAAGAGAATTTGCTGAGCTTACTCTTGATGGTAGTAACTACCTGACATGGGAGCTAGATGTTGCAATACATCTAGCCTCAAACAACCTTAGCGGCAAGATTGCCGATGATCCAAAATCAACTGACGCCCAGAAGGCGAAAGGTTTGATTTTCCTCAGGCATCATCTCAATCAGGACCTGAAAAATGAGTATCTCACTGAGAGAGACCCTGGAACGTTGTGGAAGTCCCTGAAGGACCGTTTCCAACAACAAAACGATATACTCCTCCCCCAAGCCCAATACGATTGGTTGAACCTCCGTTTCCAAGACTTTAAGTCCGTAACGGAATACAACTCAGCCTTACATCGTATTGTGTCTCAGTTAAAGCTATGTCAGAAGACGATAACTGAGGACGACTTAATCCAGAAGACTTTGTCGACTTTCCATGCAAGCAACCTTGTACTCCAGCAGCAGTATAGGGCTAAGAACTACACTGTACACTCTGAGCTGTTGGGAAAATAGGGGTGCCCGGAATCTATTCGGGATGAAATTTAAATTCAATTATTACTAGCATGAATTAATCCTAATTAATTCAAATAATAATTCCAACAACCAATTTAACATCATGCATGTTGAATTAATTCACATATAATCTATAGCGGAATAAACAAGATAATAAGTGATTAACGTACCTTTCGTAGAACTTGGCCTTTGAATAAAACGGGACTAACACGTACGCGCTTTATCAACCCAAAAACCTTCTCAAGTATTTTCTTTTGCCTTATTCGATCACCGGTGAGAGATGCTTTCGAATAATTTAAATAACTAAGGAAAAATAAAAATATCTATGCTCTTGATTTTTCCAACACATGGAATTATGTACTTAGGGATGAAATAATCATCCCCTATTTATAGATAGGAGTGGCCGAAAATTAGAGGGAATATGGGCCTTGGAGAAAATCTTTTCTTAAACTCTAAGAAATCTTGAATATATCTCATATATTCGTTTCTCCATAGTAAAATATTCCACAAAAATCTCACTCTCCTAATTATGGGGCAATTTTCGAAAATAAGAAGAAGATAATCCAAGATTTGGATCTTCTTGAATATATGAGATAATCTTGTATTCCAAGAATACTTATCTTCCATAATATCTTTCCAAGAAAATCAACAAAATCTTTTCTCTCCTAACAAATACAATTTTCGAAAATTATGAAGAAAAATCAGCATAATATTATCTTTTTATTTTAATCACCTTATCATTATTGGACTACTTAATGGGCTACTTGAGGGGCCTTTAAGGAGAATTAAGATTGGACCTCCTAATGGACTTCTGAATTTCAATATTGAGCCCCAATATAATTCAATCCATTAATATTAATTATTACCACTAATAAATTAATATTGCACTATCCATCTTAATCCATATTACGATAATATGGGCTCCCAGTTATTATTTCCCGCATTTAAGATTATCAAGTCCATTAATTAATTAAGCTTCTAAATAGCTCTAAATTAATTAATATATTTCACCTTGGAGTAAAGACAACTCAACATTATTATCCTTAACGAAGAAACTAATTCTTCACTTGCAAGATTTGGTACGATAAAGCTTCTGAGCCCACCAAGGGGACTAATCACACGAGACGTACTCGCACGCATTTCTCCGTATTAAATCTTAGCAACCGTCGTATGATTAATATTACTGCCCAAGATACAAAGTTCGAAGTCACAATGATTCTCACCCAACATGAATCAAAGCAGTAACCATTAAGCACACACAGTCCTATTTAAGTGACGGAGATTAAGAAATCAATAACCACTGAGGTCTAATTCTTCACATTTTAGAACAGAAGAATTTATCCTCGTTGTAGGTCCTCTTTAACACATACTAAATGTGCTAATGCAATCTCTTAGTCAAGACAGACCAATCCGAGCCTTACACATCGACCTTTCACGGCGGATTATTCAATTCCACCTAGGTCGTGAAAATGTACGTTTTAGTTACAAGGAAACTGTTAATGTTGTCTTCCGTGATCGGGTATCACCACATTAACTACAATGTAACTAGTACCATATATTGAACGGTTTGCAATAGATATTCAACATTCAATCATAACTAAAGCAAATGTGATAAAAGAATTATTCTCATAAAACAAGTGTTTGATACACGAGTTATACAAAGTAAAAACACACTTTCACGTATAACTTCAACAATCTCCCACTTATACTTAAAGTCTGCTTTTAGTATACATCATGCATGTCTTAGTGTAGTAGCTCTACGTGACATCTTATGTCAACCTACACTAACCTAATAATTCCTCCCACTTATACTTAAAGCAGATTGGCAACAGTCTTGACTCCCATTCCATCCACATGTCTCTCGAATGTACTCTGAGGCAGACCCTTTGTGAATGGATCAACTAGGTTGTCACCCGACGCTATCTTTGCCACCTCTATATCTCATCTCTTAACGATTTCTCGTATAAGATGGTATTTTCTTTCTATGTGTTTGCTGGCCTTGTGGGCTCTCGGTTCCCTTGAATTTGCAACTGCTCCGGCATTGTCACAAAAGACAATTATCTTGTCGGGCAAATTCGGAACAACATCCAAGTCCACTAAGAAGTTCTTGAGCCAAACTGCCTCTTTCGCTGCTTCACAAGCAGCTACATACTCGACTTCCATGGTCGAATCGGCGATGCATTTCTGCTTAATGCTTCTCCATGAAATGGCTCCTCCTCCCATGCAAAACACACTACCCGAGGTTGACTTTCTTGAGTCTATGTCTGATTCGAAATCTGAGTCCGTGTATCCCACGGGAACAAGACTATCTGACTGGTAAATCAGCATCCGCTCACGAGTTCTTTTCAGATACCTCAAGATGCATTTTACGGCAGTCCAATGGTCTTTCTCGGGATTACTTTGATATCTTGCCACCATGCCCACGGCAAAGCAGATATCCGGTCTCGTACACAGCATTGCATATATAAGGCTTCCTACGGCCGAAGCGTACGGAACACCTTTCATGTCATCTATCTCCGCTTGCGTCTTAGGGCTCATTTCTTTCGATAGATGGATCCGTGTCTAAAAGGTACAAAACCTTTCTTGGAATCTTGCATGCTGAAACGCTTCAAAACAGTGTCAATGTATGAAGCTTGCGATAAGCCCAACATCCTCTTCTTGCGATCGCGAGTGATCTTGATCCCAAGGATGTGGCCGGCTTCCCCTAAGTCCTCCATATCAAATTGTTTTGACAGCCATACCTTTACGTCTGACAATACCTTTACATTGTTTTCAATGAGTAGGATATCATCTACGTATAATACTAAGAATACCACCGCAGTTCCGTCATGCTTCTTATACACACAACTTTCGAACTCTTTTTGATCGAACCCATAAGACTTAATCACTTGATCAAAACACTGGTTCCAAATACGCGATGCTTGCTTAAGTCCATAAATGGATCTCTTAAGCTTGCATACGAGATTCTCTTGACCTTTTTCAATGAAACCTTTGGGCTGTTGCATATAGATATCTATCCCGTCAAGACTTCCATTAAGGAAAGCCGTCTTGACATCCATTTGCCAGATCTCGTAATCTAGGTGCGCAACGATCGACAAGAGAATACGGATGGACTTAAGCATAGCTACAGGCGAAAAGGTCTCCTCATAATCGATCCATTCTTTCTGAGTATACCCTTTGGCCACAAGCCTCGCTTTGAAGGTCTCTACCCTTTCGTCCGGTCCTCTTTTCCTCTTGTACACCCACTTGCATCCAATGGGTACTACCCCACTGGGTGGTTCGACCAACTCCCACACTTGATTATGATCCATCGAACCCATCTCGGCTTCCATTGCCATTTGTCACGACTCCGCGTCTTTGTCTTGGATTGCCTCATCGTACGTCCATGGGTCCGATTCATCACCGGGAACCAAATCCGAAGATTCTCCTATCCCCATGAATCTCTCGGGTTGCCTAACAATCCTCCCACTACGATGGGGTTCCGGTTGTGAAGATGTGACGTGTGGTACATCATCTTGTATACTTGGTATCGAGGTTTGACCTCTCAATTCTTCTAAGGTAATTTCACTTTTAGGTTTCCGATTGTTCATATAATCTTCCTCCAAGAATTTAAAGTGTGTACTAATCACGGTCTTTTGATCCTTGGGACTATAGAACATACACCCTTTCGTTCCTGCAGGGTATCCTATAAACAGCCTTAATTCCGAACGTGGATCCAACTTACCGGCTTCCTTGTCTACCACATATGCCGGACAACCCCAAATCCGCAAATGTCTTAGACTGGGCTTGCGCCCGGTCCACAATTCTATTGGGGTTTTAGGAACCGATTTGGATGGCACCAAGTTTAGAATGTAGGCCGCCGTTTCCAAGGCATTACCCCAAAACGACTTGGGTAAATCCGAATAACTCATCATGGATCTGACCATCTCTAAAAGAGTCCGGTTTCTTCATTCCTCCACACCGTTCTGTTGAGGGGTTCCCGGTGCGGTTAACTGGGATACGATCCCTTCGTCCGATAAGTAGTTCAAGAATTCATCGCTGAGGTATTCGCCTCCACGATCTGATCGTAGAAACTTGATACTCTTTTCCCTATGTTTCTCGGCTTCGGCCTTAAACTCCTTGAACTTATCAAAAGTTTCAGACTTATGCCTCATAAGGTAAATGTACCCATATCTCGAGTAATCGTTAATGAAGGTGACGAAATACTCATACCCCATTCTCGCTTTCATCGTCATTGGACCACACACATCGGTATGAATGAGTTCTAACACTTCCGTGGCTCTATTCCCCTTGGCTCCAAATGCCCTCTTGGTCATTTTACCCTCTAAACAGGATTCACAAGTTGGAAACGGCTCGACTTGGAATGATTCCAAGGATCCGTCTTTCACTAATCTCTCTATCCGCTTTAGATTAATATGACTTAGTCTAAGATGCCACAGAAGTGTTTCGTTCATCTCCGAAGAACGCTTTCTTTTATTACTCGAAATGATCGACGTGTTATTAGATTCATTATTTGAGTGGTGTGCACACTTAATCGTATAGAGATTGTTTACCAACGTTCCATGACATATAACATCATTCTTAGAAGAAACAGTAACAACTCTATTAAACGTAACTGAATATCCATAAAAAAACAACTTAGAAACTGAAATTAAATTCTTCCTAAAGTTCGGAACGTATAAAATATCTCTTAAAATTAAAACTCTATCTTCAAAAGATAGGTGCACGACTCCCACTGCTTCGGCTGCCACCCTCGTAGCATCGCCCAAAGTGATGGTGATCTCATTCTTGCTAAGTTGTCGGGTTAGCTGGAACCCCTGAAGAGTGAAACAAATATGATCAGTTGCCCCAGTATCCACTACCCAAACGTGGGCAGCATACGCCGCAACATATATTTCAACGACTAAAGCAAGAGACTTACCTTTCTTTTCCGCCTTCTTAGGCTTAGAACAGGTCGCCCTCCAATGTCCCTTTTCACCACAATTGAAGCACTTACCCTTAGCAGCTTTCTTTCCACCTCCTTCTCCCTTTGCCTTGGGTTTCGCAACGGTTGGATTTACTTGGGTCTGGCCTTTCGTCCTCTTTCTCTTCTTCCCTCCCTTGGGACCCGAAGAGGTAGACGGACCGTTTGCCACCATAGCAACAGTTTGATGATCCATTAACGTCTCCGCCGATACCAAAGCTTGCAAGAGCTCAGGCAAACTATTCGCCCGGTCATTCATTTGATAGTTCAACTAAAACTGCTCAAAGCTCTTCGGCAGAGAATGGAGAACGAAATCGACCTTAGTAGGGAGATCAAATTCCGCACCAAGTACTTCCAACTTATTGAGATAACCCATCATCTCGATAACGTGATCCCTTACGGGCGTTCCTTCCACCATCTTCAACGAAAGCATCTTTCGCATGGTGATTTGCCTAGCTGTACGGTTCTGATGTTTAAACATCGCTTCAAGATTGAGCATTATCTCATAGGCGGTCTCCATGTGTTGGTGTTGGTGTTGCAACACATCTGACATTGAAGCCAGAATAGTACACCTAGCCATCTCATCGGAGTCAAACCAACTCTTATGCTCTTTCTTGACCGCCTTGCTCGCATTTTCGGCAGGCTCTTGGGGCTTAGGAGTAGTAAGTACCCATTTGTGGTGTTGAGCGGTTAGGACAATATCAAGGTTACGTTTCCAATCAACATAGTTCTCACCAACAAGTTTGTTATCTTTAAGTATACTAAACAGTGGATTAAAAGGTTGCGACATGATGAACTGAGAATAAAACATACATTCATATCAATATCTAGAAAAATACGAAATTATCACATAATTCGATCACATCAATTATATTGAAACCTTAAAACAATATAATCATGCATCAGCCAACATCTTGAAACAATCTAAATGCGCCACGAGGGGTGGTCTATACATTTAAATACATTCAAGCGGATTACAAACATAAAAGTTACAAATCCTTAATTAAAAATTAATAGTTGGCTCCCACTTTGACCACATAGAAATTGACAGGGACTCCGAGGGGAGTAAGTTAATATCAATCTCCTATGCCTAAGTAATAACCATAATTGAATACATGATTATTATTTCGCTTTGAGCAAGCCACTCGTGGTGAGGGTCAATACCGCCACTAGTAATAATCCACAATCATCCTTTCGGAATTTATTCATGTGAAATCCGTTCTTTTGGCCGATCCGAGGGGGAAATGTATTCCAAAAGAACTTCACAAATAAATAAATTATGGATGCCAAATTAATCCAATTTTAATATTCGGAATAAAATTGCGATTAAATAAACATACTTAGTAATTTTCAAAAGTAAGGTTTTTCTTGGACAATTAAATTCATGCAAACACATATTAACAATTAATAATAATTGTACGAAATAAAAAATCCATCAAAACAAAATTAAACACATTGGAGCACTCAAATCCAATTGTCACGGTTTAATTTCTTCACGTCTTGATGCGAAAAATCGTCCTTGTTGCTTTCCATCGTTCGTCTCGACACGCTCCCACTTGAACAACAACACTTCATCAAAAACAACATCGTTTGGGGTTCGGGACATCGTTTAAAATCACACAAAAAATAGAACCGAAAAAATTCCACGGCCCGAGATACGGCACGCGTCGGCCCATGGAGTGGGCCCGCGCGCCTCTCGGCCAAACAGCCGAGGCGCTGAAGCGCCGGCTGCCGAGCGCAGAAGAGCTGCATGCCGAGCACCGAGGCGCTGCACGCCGAGCGCCGAAGCGCTGCACTCCGAGCACCGAAGCGCTGCACGCCGAGCACCGAAGCGCGCACGCGCGCTTGCGCGGCGTCGGCCACCCGTCGCGCGCGGGTCGTGCGCCTTGCGCACCTCGTGTGCCGGGTTTCAACGTTCGTTCTCATTTTCTTCACCCCATGCACGATTTTACGTTCATGCATGCGCCGCGCATGTATGCGTCGTCCGCGTACGCCGTCTTTAATTCTTCGTTCTTCATCACGATCCAGTTACAATTTATTTTTTCAAAAAAATAAATAAATACTAGATCTAGACTAGTCTATTACAATGATTGAATCAAAATAAAAAAAACTAATCTACCCGTGGATTTTCTCACGAGAAAAACGAATTCGAACGAATCGAATTAAAATAATTAATTCACACGCATGAAAAAAATAACAACATTAAAACCATGACAATTGGATACCTGCAAAAAAGATCTAGCAATTCTACTATCCAATTTCAATTTAATATTTAACAATTTAAATTCCAATTTAAAGATCAGAGCCCGAAACCGTGGCTCTGATACCAGTTGTTGGGAAAATAGGGGTGCCCGGAATCTATTCGGGATGAAATTTAAATACGAATTTAAATTCAATTATTACTAGCATGAATTAATCCTAATTAATTCAAATAATAATTCCAACAATCAATTTAACATCATGCATGTTGAATTAATTCACATATAATCTATAGCGGAATAAACAAGATAATATGTGATTAACGTACCTTTCGTAGAACTTGGCCTTTTAATAAAATGGGACTAACACGTACGCGCTTTATCAACCCAAAAACCTTCTCAAGTATTTCCTTTTGCCTTATTCGATCACCGGTGGGAGATGCTTTCGAATAATTTAAATAACTAAGGAAAAAGAAAAATATCTATGCTCTTGATTTTTCCAACACATGGAATTATGTACTTAGGGATGAAATAATCATCCCCTATTTATAGATAGAAGTGGCCGAAAATTAGAGGGAATATGGGCCTTGGAGAAAATCTTTTCTTAGACTCTAAGAAATCTTTAATATATCTCATATATTCTTTTCTCCATAATAAAATATTCCACAAAAATCTCACTCTCCTAATTATGGGGCAATTTTTGAAAATAAGAAGAAGAGAATCCAAGATTTGGATCTTCTTGAATATATGAGATAATCTTGTATTCCATGAATACTTATCTTCCATAATATCTTTCCAAGAAAATCAACAAAATCTTTTCTCTCCTAACAAATACAATTTTCGAAAATTATGAAGAAAAATCAGCATAATATTACTCCCTCCGTCCACGAAAATTTTACCCGGTTACTGTAGAGCACAGTTTTTAATGAAAATTGGTATTTTATTGAAAAAAGTGAATAAAGTAGATAAAGTAAGAGTATTGTGGTGGGTATTGTGGGACCCATTTTTTGTTTGTGAGTGTAGTTTATTTCCAAAAGAGGAATGTGTAAAAATTTGGTGGACGGACCAAAAAGGAAAGCGGGTAAAAATTTGGTGGACGGAGGGAGTATCTTTTTATTTTAATCACCTTATCATTATTGATCTACTTAATGGGCTACTTGAGGGGCTCAAAGGAGAATTAAGATTGGACCTCCTAATGGACTTCTGAATTTCAATATTGAGCCCTAATATAATTCAATCCATTAATATTAATTATTACCACTAATAAATTAATATTGCACTATCCATCTTAATCCATATTACTATAATATGGGCTCCCGGTTATTATTTCCCGCGTTTAAGATTATCAAGTCCATTAATTAATTAAGCTTCTGAATAACTCTAAATTAATTAATATATTTCACCTTGGAGTAAAGACAGCTCAACATTATTATCCGTACTGAAGAAACTAATTCTTCACTTGCAAGATTTGGTACTATAAAACTTCTGAGCCCACCAAGGGGACTAATCACACGAGCCGTACTCGCACGCGTTTCTCCGTATTAAATCTTAACAACCGTCGTATGATTAATATTACTGCCCAAGACACAAAGTTCGAAGTCACAGTGATTCTCACCCAACATGAATCAAAGCAGTAACCATTAAGCACACACGGTCCTATTTAAGTGACTGAGATTAAGAAATCAACAACCACTGAGGTCTAATTCTTCATATTTCAGAACATAAGAATTTATCCTCGCTGTAGGTCCTCTTCAACACATACTAAATGTGCTAGTGCAATCTCTTAGTCAAGACAGACCAATCTGAGCCTTACACATCGACCTTTCACGACGGATTGTTCAATTCCACCTAGGTCGTGAAAATGTACATTTTAGTTACAAGGAAACTGTTAATGTTGTCTTCCGTGATCGGGTATTACCACATTAACTACAATGTAACTAGTACCATATATTGAACGGTTTGCAATAGATATTCAACATTCAATCATAACTAAAGCAAATGTGATAAAAGAATTATTCTCATAAAACAAGTGTTTGATACACGAGTTATACAAAGTAAAAGCATACTTTCACGTATAACTCCAACATGAGCTAATTTCTACACTTCTTGTAGCAGAAAAGCACAACCAACTCCATATGCAGAATCATAATGCAAGGCCGGTTGGCTCGAAAGCGGTGCCCGAAGCACATGCTGTAGCTCAAAGTAGTACAAGAGGTCGCAAGCGTGGAAGGGGGAGATGGAGTAAACGAACTCGTAGCCAAGGCCGAGGTCGTAATAAATCTGGTGGTTCAGGTGCCTTGAATGACAATCAAGCTCAGGTTCGTGGGAAGGCTGCACCTAACACGAACTCCGCTACCCGAAAATCTGATAATCAAGATAAGGTTGATCAGTCCTGCTACAGATTCGGATGCAAGGACCATTGGTCTCGCACGTGTCGCACTCCCAAACATTTGGTCGAGGCTTATCAAAAGTAGCAGAAGGACGATAAGGGGAATGCTCCTAGAGTTGAATCTCACCATGCCAATCTGCCCGAAGCTGATTCTGACCTAGACAACTCAGATCGTATTGGCATTGAGCTTAAGGATTTTGGAGATGACGAGTAGATTTACGTATTTAGTTATTCCTAGTATTTAGTTTTCTGAATAAAACAATTTCACATTATATTTTGGATCCTTTCTTTCGGATATTTTATTTATGAATAAATTGATTAGCTTTGATATGTTTACCTTAATAGTTGTCCATGTTATTTTGGATATTGTTGTTCTCTTTTATGGCTTGTAAACAAATCAGCTATTAGGTTTGGACTATTTCCTCTTGCATGATGGACGCCCATAGTGATTTATGTCTGGTAGATAGCGTAACCATACATAAGATCCTAAAGGATAGGAAGTATTTTCATAACTTGATAGAACGTAAGGGGAGTATAACTACAATAGCTAATGATAGTACGTTGATAGGGGCTCTGGAAGAGCTTCCATTGTCCTCCCCATGGGTACCAAATTAATAATTGATAATGCTTCGTTGTTTCTGCAATCTAAGCGTACCCTACTCAGTTTTAGAGACATTAGGATAAACGGGTATCATATTGAAACTAAAACTGAGAACGATAACGAATACCTTTTGATGACTAGTACTCGAGGTAGCCGTAAGCAAGTTATAGAAAAACTTCCTTCCTTCTCATCCGATTTGTACTATTCCTACATCTGACCGTCTAGTTCCCATCTAGCGATGAGTATGAAATTTCATGAACCAAATTTCTTTAAATTGTGGCATCAGTGGTTAGATCATCCGGGACAAACTATGATACGTAGGATTCTATCTAATTCGACTGGTCATAATATTTCGAATAATAGAATCCCTCCCGTTGATGAGTATTTTTGTGATGTATGTTCTAAGGGTAAGTTGATAGTGCGCCAGTCGCTCACCAAAGTTGGACTAGAGTCTCCGGTTTTCCTTGAGCAAATTCACGGAGACATATGCGGACCGATTCACCCAGCATCAGGACAATTTCATTATTTCATGGTCCTTATTGATGCCTCCACCAGGTGGACATTTGCATGTTTGCTGTCCACCCGCAATCAAGCTTTTGCGAAGCTCATTGTGAAGACTATCGAGCTTAGAGCTCAATTCCCGAATTATCCAATTAAATCGATTTGTATGGATAATGCAGCTGAGTTTAGCTCGAAGGCCTTCACAGATTACTGTATGGCCCTGGGAATTAAAGTGGAGCATTCGGTCCCCTACGTCCATACCCAAAATGGTCTTGCTGAGGCGCTAATAAAACGTATCAAATTTATCGCGAGACCATTGCTTATGAACTTCAAACTACCCACCTCATGCTGGGGGCATGCAGTCCTACATGCATCGCACTTAATTCAAATCCGTCCAACTGTATATAATGATCATTCCCCCTTACAGTTAGTGCGTGGGAAAGAACCTAGCATTTTCTATCTGCATATTTTCGAATAAGCGGTATACGTACCAATTACGATACCCAAGCGAACCTCTATGGGCCCACAAAGGAAACTCGGTATTTACGTCGGATTTGACTCTCCATCCATCGTGAAATACCTCGAGCCTTTGTCTGGGGATCAATTAATGGCCCGGTTCGCTGATTGCATGTTCGATGAAGATTACTTCTCGGCATTAGGGGGAGATCCGAATTCAAAATTGAATGAATGCCGGAAACTTACGTGGACCATAAGTAATCTTCAGTATCTAGATCCGCGCACTAATCAATCTGAACTGGAAGTTCAGAAGATCATTAACCTGCAGAACTTAGCAAATAACCTGCCAGACGCGTTCGCTGACCATAGAGGTGTGACTAGATCGCATATACCTGCAGTAAATGCTCCCCAAAGGGCTGAGGTCCCAAGCAAAATGAGTACTCATGCCTCCACACGCCAAAAGCGTAAGGGACCCTCAAGAGATAGTAACACACCTAAACGAAAAGCTAGCAAATCTGGTCAGTCGAATGGAAAATCTCTAGAAGAGATCTGTCTAGATAACTCCAAGTCTCTAGGAGACGAGAGTCCTAGTGATGAAGCACGTGCACAAAATATTCCATGCACTAGGACCGTGGAACGACCAGACCCAGATACAATGGAAAATGAGGAAGATCTGGTTGACGTAAATGTCGAAGTCTCTGTGAACTTCACAGATACGGGAGAAACATACAATAGAAATATTACTGTCGTTGATGACACATTTGCAGCGTCAATCACCCTTTCCATTATAAATGATCTAGATCCTGAACCCAAAACAATCGCAGAGTGCCGGAAGCGCCCCGATTAGGTTAAATGGAAAGAGGCAATTGATGCAGAGCTCGTCTCACTTAACAAAAGATAAGTATTTAGCTCTATCGTTCGTACACCCGCGCGCGCTGTCCCCGTAGGATATAAATGAGTATTTATACAAAAACGAAATGAGAACAATACTGTGAAGAGGTATAAAGCGAGGCTGGTAGCACAAGGGTTTTCGCAGAGACCTGGGATTGATTTTGATCAAACCTATTCTTCCGTCATGGACTCAATAACGTTCTGCTACTTGATATCTTTGGCAGTTAAGTTGAATCCCCAAATGAGATTAATGGACTTAGTAACCGCGTACTTATACGGATCACTAGATGCCGACATTTATATGAAAATCCCAGATGGGATTGACATTCCTCAGATGAGGGATGGTGAAAACCACAGTATGTATAACATACAACTGCAAAAGTCATTGTATGGCCTGAAGCAATCGGACCTCATGTGGTACAACCGACTTAGTGAATTCCTTCAGAAGAAAGGATACACATTCGATAAAGTTTTCCCATGCGTATTCTCAAAGAAATCGCAAGATGATTTTTGCATCATATCCATCTATGTTGATGACCTAAACATAATCGGAACATGCAAAGAGATTGAAGAAGCCAGTTCAATCTTGAAAGCTGAATTCGAAATGAAGTCCTTAGGTAAAACCAAGTACTGCCTCGGCTTGCAGATCGAGCACCTCCTAGAAGGAGTCCTTATTCATCAGTCCACCTACGTAAAGAAGGTATTGGAGAGATTTCACATGGATAAATCTCGTGCACTTAGCACCCCGATGGTTGTTCGATCCCTTGAAGTGGATAAGGACCCATTTAGGCCAAGAGAAGATTCAGAAGAAATTTTGGGACCAGAAGTTCCTTATCTTAGCGCTGTTGGAGCTTTGCTCTATCTCACAAATTGCACCCGGCCGGACATTGCATTTGCTGTCAACTTGCTTTCGAGATATAGCGCTTCTCCTACGAGGAGACATTGGAATGGTGTTAAGCACGTTCTACGGTACCTCCAAGGATCTCAAGATCTTGGACTGTTTTACCGTAAGAACCAAGACAAAACCTTGGTAGGTTATGCGGATGCTGGCTATTTGTCTGATCCCCACAACGTCGTATCCCAGACTGGTTATGCATTTCTCTGTGGTGGAACCGCAATCTCATGGAGATCGGTTGAACAATCCATGGTTACCACGTCTTCAAACCACTCAGAGATAATAACTTTATTTGAAGCCGCACGAGAATGTGTTTGGTTAAGGTCCTTGGTAAAACACATTGGTGACTCGTGTGGTATCGCCAAAGGCGATACACCTCCCACCGTTATATTTGAAAATAACGCTGCTTGCATCGCACAAATGAGTAATGGGTACGTCAAGGGAAACCTGACGAAACATATTTCACCTAAGTTTTTCTACCCATACGAACTCCAGAAGAGTGGCGTGATTACCATTCAAAAGGTGCAATCTAGTAACAATCTAGCAGATCTGTTTACTAAATCCTTACCTACGTCTACTTTTGAAAAGTATGTTCGCAGTATTGGGATGCAAAGACTTAAAGTGTTGTTGTCTTCAGGGGGAGCGGTAACCCCGAAATAAATTTAGAAGATTTAGATCTAGAAGATCAATGACATTCCTCCCTACTTATTATTTGGCCGATCCCTAGCACGTGGAGTTTTTATGACAAGATATTCATGTTATGTCGTAATGTCCAAGGGGGAGTGTTGTAAATCTGGAAGATTTAATATTCCAAATCTAGGAGATTTGATATGTACATAACTTATGGACCAAGAAACTCAATGAGATTTATCTATTAGACTAGGGTTTTAGTATTATAAATATACTTTTGTATTCATTATTGTACTCTCATACACAAGAATAATAGTGGAACTCCTGGCTTGGATCGCCCCCAGACGTAGTCATTCCCGACGAACTGGGTCAACAAACGCTGTCTATTTATTTACGCACTTATTTACAACAATTAGTAGTCCAATTAACATTATTTTAGTATTTTACATAATAGAATATTATAAATTTTAAATGCGAGATTGCATAATAAATTAATATAAAAAGTTTAAATTAAATTTATTTTATCTATCAATCAATTAATATGTAAAGATTATATAGTATATATGTGAGTATTATAATTATTTAACTGTATACTAAATTTACAACAAATACTAATATTCATAAAATTGTTTAATATTTAAAAAAATTATAAAGTCTAAATAAAAATTATTTAAATTCAATCAATCATATAGTTAAAGTCAATAGAAAACATTTACTAATAAAATAATTTTTTTTTTATTTGTGCAATATATATGTTAAATTAAAAATGTTCAAAAGACAATTTAATTTGATATATAGTGTATTGAAAATAAATTTAAAATTAAAAAGTTAAAGAATTTTGAAATTATTGGAGCAAAGTAAAAAAAATAAAAAAATTGGTAAAATGAATCCACTCTCTTTAGTGGAGAGTAAGATTCAATATTGCACCATAAAGCAAGTGCATTTCACTTGCTCCAATAAATACAATTTTTTCTCTCTCCTCACATCTACTTTTATATATACTAGTACTACTGTACTAGTACGTATCCCCGCGAATTTCGCGAATTGGAAAAAATGTTATATTTATTCTCAAATTATAAGTATAAATATTTTTTATTTTAAATATCTTGTAATTTTGATATAATATTAAACGTCAATTTGAATTATTTAAAAAATTCAACTCCCTTCTAAACATTTCATGTATACATGGTAAGATATTATATATCATTTCATGTTATTAAAAAATCGATTTTTTTTAATAAAAATTGCTAACTTTCAGTATCATAGTATTATACATTGTAAGATAATGTATATCATGACAATATTTTTTTGAAATAATGTGTTATTTCAATGATAATATTTTTTGGGTAGTAAAATTTTGTCCAAATTTTTTTAATGTTATAATCTATTATCCATGGTAAGATATGATATTAGATGGCAAGATTCCCAAACCATCTTTTACATGACAATATTTTTTGTAAAATATTTCAATATCATCTTAGAAAATTAGCATATATAAATATTTATTCCAAAAAATATCTATTTCAGTGAGATATCTATTATTGTATTATACATGGTAAGATATTGCATTTCATGACAAAAATTTTTGGGAATAACATGCTATTTCAGTGACAATATCTTTTGGATAGTAAAATTTTGTCCCAAAAAAAATAATATTACAGTCTATTATCCATGGTGAGATATTGAATTGGATGGCAAAATTCTCTGGGAATCTTGCCATCTTTTACGTGACAATATCTTTTGCAAAATATTTCAATATCTCTTACAAAAATTAGCATATATAAATATTTTGCAAAAATAAATTCCAAAAATATCTAAGTAAGAAAATCGTGAACTATGGAAAAAAAATATATGTTTTACATCTTGGAGGACATGGCGGCGGCGCCTCAATGGAGGATGACAAAAACTAAAAAAGGAGGCAAGAAGAAAAAAATCTAAGATCACGAAAAATACTATAAAAAATCAGTATCATACCTTAGACTCAAGGCCGCGGTATCCGATGCGGTGAGAGTAGAGTAGCGATGCGGCGTCTACATACCTTGTATGGCACTGGGCTAGACGGAGGAACGACTTAATACATAGAGGAAACTTAATATCGAAGATAATTTCGCAAAAACTCGTGAATTAAAAAAACACTAACCTTTGGAAGATTTTGGGAATGAGTCGGCGTGTGCAGAGAATAAGATTTGGGCGGAGTCATGACAGGCAACGGCAAGGAAGCCAGCGCCGTAAGAGCTTTAGGAAATGAAAAATTTGACAAAATGAACTGTGAGATGAATAGAAATGTAAAGACAAAAATAACAGAGAAAGTTATAACCTGACATCCACGTCTGGTCCGCTGATTGGAGAGGGGGCGGAAGCGGCGCTGTGAAAAAGATCGAAGAGGAGTGTGGCGGTGTGAGAGAGATCGAAGAGGAGAGAGAGACGTCTTATGGGCGAATGAAAATGATAAATAATTATATTAACCCTAGTTATAAATTAATAATTTAGATGTAATAATAAAATGAATGGTTGAGATCAAAACTTAAACCAACTTTTAATGAGAGCGTAGTATTTCGAAATGGAGAGATTTGAGACATATCACCTCATCCTTAGAATAAGGTGGTGTTGACACATCACCTTGGAGAAATTTAGAAATATATTATAATAAGATTTCTCCCGTGTGATGCACGAATATAATATTATAAATTTTAAACGCGAGATTGTATAACCAACTATAATAAAAAAAAGTTTAAATTAAATTTATTTTATCCATATTTTAATTAATATGTAAAGATATATTGTATATATGTGAGCATTATAATTATTTAATTCTATACTAAATTCACAACAAATACTAAAGTTCATAAATTATTTTAATATTTAATATGTAGTCTAAATAAAAATTATTTAAATCCAATCAATTATATAGTTAAAGTCAATAGAAAACACTTAATAATAAATTTAATATTTTAAATATGATTTATTTATTTATTTGTGCAATATACATGTTAAATTAAAAATGTTCAAAAGATAATTTAGTTTGATATATTGTGTGTTGAAAATAGATTTAAAATTAAAAATTTAAAGAATTTTAAAATTATTGGTGCAAAGTTAAAAGGAAAAGAAATTGGTAAAGTTAATTCACTCTCTTTAGTGGAATGTGAGATCCACTATTGCATCATAAAACAAGTCTTGCTCCAATAAATATAATTTTTTTCTCTCTCCACACTTTTACTTCTTTATAATAAAGATATAGATTCAAGTCTCGTGCTTTTATCCAACTCAAAACTATAATTTTAATTCTTTTACGATCTGTTGATTGGAAATTTGTGAGTTTTGATAATTAAAAGGATTTCTAGGCTTCACAATAGTACAAATAAACACTCCCAATTACATCCCAAAAATATTTACAAAAAGTTTACAAAAATGCATGAAGTTGGTCCAAGGATTGGATGAAAAGACCGTCTGGAGGAAAATATAATTAAAATGAATTAATTTTACATTTCTCTATAAGTTCGCCTACAGTAACAATATATATATTTATATGTATGTCACTATTTTACTAAAAATATATAATAAAAAATTTGTATGAGACCGTCTAATAGTATGGGACAACACAAATTATACTCACTCCTATCAAAATGTTAATGAGTCAATGTTTTAGATATACTTATTTTCACTAGTCTTATACGAAACCTATTCAATTTTTTTTTTTTAATATTCACTTTAAATGTGTGAATAATTCCTTGGGATGGATTGAATACTGAGTAGAGTTTTCCTTTTTCTTTTTAACAAATAATTAAAGCTAACGGTAATGATGTTGCCTTGTTATGTGTTGACCTGTGCATTATGACGCATAATAATTTTCACACGTTTTGAGTAGTTTAAAATAGAAATAATATTCTATTATAATATTTTTATAAAAATATAAAAGAAATTTAAATACTCCCTCTATCGACTAATAATCTTCATATTTTTTTTTTGAAACGTACTAAAAAATAAAATATTTTTACATTACTCACTTTATTTCAAGATATTATTCGTTCATTGATTCAAAAAATTAATAAAATATTTTTCCTTAAAAAAATGTATCATTCATATATAAAAATTATTGAGTATGGAGGCAGTACCTCTTTTTTATTACTTAATTTATATATTTATATGGTCTCACATTTGAAAGTGTCTTATTACTAGCGGCAATCCTTGTCAAGGATTGAAGCACCATGTGACATCCCATCGATCGAAGGAGTTTGGATATTGAGGCGAGATCATGGAAAAAAAAAAAAGGAAAATAAATAGAGAAAACAAAGAAAATAATTACCCATTTCGTCTTGGGATTACTTGCTCACTGAATTGTACACACAAATTAACAAAACACTATTTTAAATAAAGTGGTGATATATATATATAAATATGTGAATTTTCTATAATGTGAATAAAAATTAATATTTTCTCTTTTTAGAATTTAAAACTGATTTGAAACTTAACAATAAGATAAGCGTGCAAGTAACATTGTAAGGCCTCTGAGTACATTTTTTTGGAAGCCACGCAGAATAGTTTAGAAATGTGGAAAAAGGCCATCTATATAGTAAACAAAAAAAAGTACTCTGCGATCCATGTACCCACAAAATTATAGATTTTATAATTTTCTGAATTCCAAGTAGTTTTTGTTATGTAATACTGTCTTACATTAGTTTATCAACTGTAAGTTAATTTTTTTTAACTGGTTAAAATCAATTGACTCGAGCTTGATTTAATAACGAATGAGAGTCAATGACTCAATGACATGTGTTGACTAAAAATTGGCTTGAATGATCGTTAGCACAACGTAAGGATCTAAAAATCTGTATTACAAAATTATAAATACAGGTATTAATTTAAAAAAAAATATTATCCTATTTTTTTACCCACCTTTTGTCTCACTTTGTCATTACACTATTAAACTGCCATGTGAGAATCGCATAGGACCCCTTAGGATATAAGAATGGACCATCTATCAAAATATCGTTAAAATTGATTGAGACTTATTTCCACGGCAAGAATTCATTGATTAGTATTCCCTTCCTCCATTACTTTTTTATTTATTTATATGTTCTTCATCTATCAAGAGTATATTAACCTTTTCTATATAGATGTTCATAAAAAATACGATTATTTTTTTATTTGTTAATAATCACTTTAATTTTATACTTACAAATAATTATTGTATGAATATTTTATTTTTATTTTATCTATTTTTTCTTAAAATTTGTACCTAAACAAATAAATACATTTTTAATGAATGGAAGGAGTACTAAATAAATAAAATATTAGTGAGTTTGACAAAACTAGGGATTTAAACCAAATCCGTCCTCTATCTTTTCACCTTTATCAAAATGGTCCTCTATTTATTTGCTTTATCAATTTAGTCCTGTATCTATTCAAGTTTCGCCAAAATGATCCTAATTGGCCTAAAAATGTACAAAACCTCACCGTTTTGGTCCTATATTTATTTTATTTATCAATTTAGTCCTGTATCAATTCACATTCTCCAATTAGGTCCTAATTGAACGCATAAAGTATAAAACCATTTTTCACCAAATTAGGACCAATTTGGCGAAACTTGAAGAAATACAGGACTAAATTGATAAAATAATAAATTAATGACTATTTAGATAAAGGTGAAAATATAGATAATGAATTTGGTTTAAATCACATCAAAATAATATGGGAGTTTCTTGGGGTTTATAAGGATGAACAAGTTCTCCATTGGTATGATATATTTTTAGGAAGACCCAAAAATAAATTTGTGCAGGCTAGCTCGTTCCAAAACGGACAATATCATACCAATGCAGAGGTGGAGGTCCATCGGGGGCCCTAATTATGTTATCAGAACCATGTTCCCAGGTGAATCGGTGTGGAGGAGTTTTCCGGTGTCAAACGGAAAAAAAATGTGAACCTAGTTAAACGACTGGGTCTATATGCAAAGCTGGCCACCGCTAGTGCCACATTGAAAAAAAAAACCACATCATAGGCTTCCTCCAAAAAAACTAGTGTGCATGACTAAAAATGTGCCATTTTATGTTTTATGCGTTCAATTAGGACCTAATTGGAGAAATGTGAATTGATACAGGACTAAATTGGTAAAGAAAATAAATATAGGACCAAAACGGTGAGGTTTTGTACATTTTTAGGTCAATTAGGATCATTTTGGCGAAACTTGAATAGATACAGGACTAAATTGATAAAGCAAATAAATAGAGGACCATTTTGATAAAGGTGAAAAGATAGAGGACGGATTTGGTTTAAATCCCGACAAAACTACATCTAAATTAAATTATTTCTGGGACTAGTTCGTCATATGTAATTTCTTTGTCTATATACGCGCTGGGGTCTAACTTATTATTAGAGAAATAAAATTAATGAATTAATTATACAATTTTTTTAAGTTTGTTTTTTTAAAATATAATTAAGACTAAGTAGCATTAAATCCACAAAACTATTGACTATTTTGCACTTAAACCACCAAATTATATTTTGATCAATTTTTTCGGATTTTTTTTTTTCTGCCACGCACATGTCTTAGAAAATGACATTTTTATCAGAAGTTTACATAAATCATTCCAATTGAAACAAGAATTACACAAAACTCATCATCACTTCTGTTGTCTATCGCTTCATATCTTCGCTTTGCCGTACACAGCCTCGTGCATTTGCCCCCTAACTTCATTTTTTCTCTCATGTCCCACCTTCTTACGTTGTTTTCCGTCAATTGAATTATTGTTTTCATAAAAATACCCCTTATATGTTAAAATCAGAGAAAGTTGTGGCTGAAAATCAAGTTTAGTGGTTTATGTGACAAAATTTGATAGTTTATATGTATTAGTGCCAAAAAAATATAGGTTGATAGTTTAGGTGCACAATTATCAATAGTTTGGTGAGTTTGGGTTGAAACTTACAGCTTTATTGGGCTGAGGATAGGGTAATGGGTATTTGACCCAAACGAATTAAAAATTCTTGAGACCCACATCTCACTTCTCTTCTCCCTCTCTCTCCGTAGCCAGCTTAATCCCAATTACTATCATTCTACTTCTTGATTGATGCTTAAATTTTTGCTTTGCTTGACTATAAATAATTGGGGATTTATATTGTTTGAGATGTGGTGTTCAAAACAATTCTAGTGAGTAGTCCCTTAAACTTAGTGATATTCGTTGGAGAGGGAGAGAAGGGGTTTGGTTCGTGTGTTTGCACCGCCGGTCGGGACGAGGAACCTTGAGCCCGCTAAAACCCTCACTCTCACGGTGGAGAAGATGGCGTCATTGATCCCCAACAGTGATATCAAGAGTGGGGTTCCGCCATCGGTCGCCTTCTTCCATCCGTCTGATCCATCTAGCGTCGCCTTCGTGACCGTGCGCCTTTGCCTCGGACCAGATCGTGAGTCGCCTGTCCTTCGTGCTATTCGTGCTGCCGATTGTAGTGTACATATCCATCGTGGGGAGAACCTTAGTGAGTCACCTCCCGCTGTTCATGCCACAGTACATCGCCACCACTCTATTCCATCATCGTTGTATGTGGTTGTGTAGTTTTTTGGTTGACACAATTGCAGCAGTCCACGGCCAGGTAAGGTCTCATCTCTTTAGGTTTGTTCAATTTCTTTGATAAATCCGGGAATTGTGAATTAGGCAGAGGTGTGACGTGTCTCAATAGCTTAAAATCAAGTTGTGAGACTCTAATTTGTCTCCAATAAATCATAAACTACAAATACCTTTAAAAGGTAAGAAAGGTAAGCGGTGGGTTTATTTATTAATTCTTTCAATTTGTTTGAATTAATTAATTTTATAAGATAAGTGATAAAAAGTGATCAAGGTTGTGACTAGTTGATCAGATATGGTGTTTTTTTTAGTGGATTAGCATCGTGAGGTTATTTCAAAATTTGGCGTATTTGGAATTCTTGCGATAGGATTCCGCTCTTATATAAAAATTTATCCCTATTTTTTTATCTTTTTCGTAGTATAACCGTTTGTCGTGGGTTGTTTGTTTGGGATTTGTGTGTTATAGATTCTAGGTTTATTTGTTGGACCTACTCTTTGTGGGTTTGTTATTACTTTGTGTTGCTTCCGCTTAATTGTTTTAAAATGGCTTCTTCGTTCAATTATGGTTTGACCCATTTTGATGGAAAAACTGACTTTGCTACGTGGAAATAAAAAATGAAGTGTGTTTTGATTTAACAACTTTGGTGATGTTTATATGGTTGTTCATATGATTTGATTTTGCATGTGCGTCTTTGTGGTTGTGATTATGCTTTGTGAAATCATGTTTCTTTGTGCTTTGTGTTTTTTGATTATGCTTGGTGAAATCATATTTTTTTGTGCTTAAATGTTGTGCTTAGATTGATTCTTTTGCATATCTATGTGGTCCTCCGTGTCTTTGTGTTCATATTAGTTGTACTTTGTGTTGCATGCTTTGTGTCTTTGTGTGATTTACTTGTTTTGTAGGTGGAGCACATGTCTTTGTGGTCGAGCTCTTATGTACATGAACTAACTTTGTGTGTGTTCTTTTGCAGGTACGTGAGAGCGGGTTGGACGATGAAGAACTCCCGTTTATTTCTTAAATAAGAGGCGGTGTACTGGCGCTGGACCAAATAGGTGGAGATTGTTAGACTGAGGATAGAGTAATGGGTATTTGGTTCAAGAGAATTAATAATTCCTGAGGCCCACATCCCAATTCTCTTCTCCCTATCTCCCCGTAGTCAGGGTATCTCAAATTGACAGCGTAATCTCAATTACTATCAATCTACTTCTTGATTGATGCTTAAATTTTTGCCTTGCTTGGCTATAAATAATTGAGGATTTCTATTGTTTGAGATGTGTTGTTCAAAACGATTATAGTGAGTAGTCCCTTAAACTTAGTGATATTCGTGGGAGAGAGAGAGAGAAGGGGTTTGGTTCTTGTGCCTGCACTGCCGGTCTGGACGTGGAAACCTGAGCCCGCTAAAATCCTCTCTCTCACAGTGGAGAAGACGACGACAGCGATCCCCAACAAGCTTTAAAACGTTTATTCAAATTTGAGGGAAAATTTTGAAATATAGTGTCATATTATATCGAATGAGTTTGAAAACTTTAGGCCAGATCATAATGGAGAAAAAAAATGTTAAAGAAACACAAAAATAATGTAGTACTAGCATTGGCCCCGTGTATCACATTGGAACTCTAAAATAGTTTATTGTTACATAAAATGCATTTTAACATGAAAACAACTATGATCATAAGAGGTAAGATAGTTAATCTTTATTTTGGATGATATATTTTGTGTGCTACCTTCATTTTGCATTAAAGAGAACAAAAAATTGGTTGTTGACTGTAGATTTTGGAAAATGGTTGAGAAAATATAATTATAAGTGAGATAGTTAATCAAATTTAGTTGATGCATTATTATCCAATTAGGAGGAAAGATAATGAATTGATCATCTTTTGTTCTATTTATTATCATAATTATCCTAGACCTGCTAATTTAATTTATGTCCTTTCACTTTATACTAATTTCTTCGCGTTCAGCCAACAAGTTATAATTCATGCTATGATATCAGTCAACATGGTTGAATGCGTCCAACACATTCGACCACGTGACGGAGTCCCACTAATCTTGTATTCTACAATGGAGAAATCTCCAACTATTATAATCTGAAGTATTGCGAAATTCTCAAACTTTTAACATAAAGAAATATGAACAACACAAGTTAAGGAAACAAGGATGATGGTCCCAAAAGTATATCAAGGTCTAGAGGGGGGGGGGGGGGGGGGGGGAGGGTGAATAGACCTTGAGTTTTAAAAACTTAAAAACCTTTTCTCTTTAAAACTATACAGACCAAACTCTGCAGCTGTAGAGTTTAAAACAAAGAAGCTTACAGCTGCAGACTTTTAAAATGCAAAGTCTGTAGAGATTGAATCAGACACTTATCAAAGTTGATGTTGTAATACTTTGGAGTATTTTAACACCTTGTGCAACGGAAAATAAACAAAGTATGTGAATTGAAAAATCAAATAAACAGAGTTTCAGCTAAGTGATTTAAAGAATCTATAGCTTTTAACTCTAAGTACACAGAAATTATGAATGAAATGATGACACAAAGTGTGAAATGAGATAAGCAACAAGTATAAACACAAGTATAATATGAAAAGAATAGAAATGAACAGAAATAAAAGAACAAGGAGAGTTATAGTGGTTCAGAGGTGTTGTAATCCTCCTACATCCATTGTCACACCACTCAGGTGCCAAATTTACTAAGAGATTTCACTTAGACACACAGTTGTTCCCCCTCAGATATTGAATTCTCACCTAGATCACTCTAATCCAGGTAGAAACAAAAATTCACTCAGAACCTTTCTATCTCACTTAGAAACACTCACTAAGAAACAAATATCTATGCTAAGTAGACTAGAAACATGGTTTATAGTGAGGGAACAACAACAGTATACAAGATAAGTATACTAGCTCTAAGTCCTAAACTTCTAGATTTTGAAGGGCTGTAGACTTGAAAACTGTAGATATTGTTCAAGTGCGCTTGAAAGCTTGAGTTGTTGTTGTTGAACCTCTGAGGTCTCCTCTCCTATTTATAGGAATCTCGAGGGGTCCTCTTAGCCGTTGGAGGGATTGGAATTTCAAATTGATTTCACCTCCAACTTTGACTTCAATTTAATTAAAGCTTCTTGTCACATAGCATTGTCCTTGAGTAGTACAAGTTGTCTTGTAGTGATGACTACTCAAAGAGCTATTAATCACTGAGAAACTTGTTTTTACTGGCTAGCAATTAGCTCTGATAAACACTGAAATTCTTCAAAATAAGTGAGTGAATGTACATGATGTACTACACTTAATTAGTCCTACTAAACTCCGGTTTACAGCCTGTAGTCTTTAACTCTACAGATGTAGACTCTTCGGATGTGGATTTGTCTTCAACTCTTCAGATGTAGACTTGTCTTGAAGCAGCTGCAGGGTCTGTATCTAATATTTGCAGATGTAGACTTTATCTCTTAAACTTTTCACTTCTCTTTGTACCTGCAAAGTTAGTTTCCACAAAACAAAACAAGATATGTTTTGACATTATCAAAATCAAAGTGAGAAAATCCTTAGGACAAAAATATCCTAACAAATTCCCCCTATTTTGATGATGGCAAAACCTATCAACCAAAATAATTAAATAACTAACAATGCATACAAAGAAAAGAACAAAGTCTAGGAACATGGAGAGAATTGTATTCATCTGAAGACTAGTACAAGTTCATGATCTATTACAATTCTTTCCAATCAATCTAGACTTCAACAACTTTACCTTCTTTTGTGCTTTGGATCAACATCTTCATCCGAGTCATTCCTCTCAGGGCTCTCTGGAATAATACCTTGGGCAATCAGTGTAACATTCTTCGGTTCTTCTTCCTCATATGCCTTGAGCATTTCGAACTCAAGCTTGGCACTTTCAGTTTCTTCTTCCTCCTTCCTTGCTTTGGATCTGGGTGAAAAGGGCCTTTGGCATCTTCTTCCTTCTAGCAACAAACTTCTTTAGCTCTACTCCACCTTGTAGCTTCCTAAGCAGCTTGGCATTATCTCCAAAATATAGGGTACCTTGGCTCTTCAAGGTCTTGAACAACCTGAACCTGTCAGATAGACTAGCATGTTTCTTGAGCAGGGGGTGAAGTGGACCAATCATCTTAAATTCTTCCATCAGTTTCTTGGTCACATCCACCAAAACTTCTTCTTCTTCTGGAACAATATCTGTAGACTCTTCAACAATATCAGCTGCAGGGTTTGCCTCAGCTGTAGAAAACTTGTCTTCAGATATGATGGCAGTCTCATCTGTAGGCTTCTCAACTGTAGGGTTCTCAAAAACTTTATCTTGAACATTCCCTATCAATTGTTGTGAAAATAATGGAACTTGACTTGGGACAGGTCCAACTTGAACAACTGGCTGCAGTCTACTTTTCTGAATTCTTGCTTCTCTCATTTCATTCACTTTAGTTTCCCATTTTCCCATGTAATTCTTGTTCTTATGGGGTAGCTTAACAATCCTACTTTTGTACATCATTAGACTTCGAGCTTGTGACTTTTCCAAAGGCTTTGCAAATAGTGACACACCACCTATAGGTCTGTCAAATCCACTCAGTCCAGATTTGAAAGCTTGATTCAGTTCATTCTCAAAACTTCCTTGCAATTCCTGAATGTTGGTCAAGGGTTTATCAAGAGCCTCCTTCTCATCAGACTTCTCCATAACAACCATGGATACTACTTCTTCCCCCTTTTTGCTATCATCAAAATAGCTCAGGAGGGTATCCATCTTTAAAGATAAATTAGACTCAAGTTGATTCAAATTGGCAGCTAATGACCCAATATTTTTGTTGATACCTTCAATTGATTCCTTAATAAACCTATTATCAGCAAGGACATTTTCCAAGGAATTTTTCATTCATCAATCACGACATCTTTTTGTTGTAGCTCCTTCTTCATTACAAGATGCATATTCACCAGATTCTCAATAGATTCTTTAAACTTCTCTTGAATCTGATGTTTTTCTTCCTTAGCTTTCTCAAACAACTTGGTCAACATCTCTTGAATTCCTTCCTTGATTTTCTTGGAAATAATATGGTCTGGAATTCTTCTCAACTCTTTTTTGATGTTGATAGACATATTATCCACAGTAGTCTCCACTGAAGTGATCTTCTTCAAAATCTCTTCATTGTAGACTATATCATCATCTAGTATGTCATCTTCAGCTTCTGAAACTCTCATCACAATTTTAGATTTACCCTTTCCTTCAACTGATTTAAATCTCTTGGGGTCAGGTTGTGAAGGGACATGCGTCTTTCTCTTCGAGTTAAAAGGGGTAGGAATATCTGGGATAGACAACTCCTTCAGATAGTCCTCAAATTCTTTCTCATTCATTGTCTCTTCACTTAGAGGAGTAGATGGATCTGCAGATTCTAACAAAATAAAGGTGGATTGGGCTTTAAAAGCTTCTAAATCCTTACCTAAATTGCCAGTAGTTAGCCGCTGCTGAGTTCCATCTGCAGACCCTCGAAACTTTTGAATTGTAGGGTTTGCTTCACTTGCATTTACTTCAGATGAAGTGGTTGCAACAACTTGTCCTCCCTGAGGTGACAAACCACCATCTCCAACATCATCATCATCACCACCTTTCTTCATATCATCATCTTTACAGGGTGATTTTTCTTTATCTTTCTTAGCTTGGTCGTCCTTTTCTTCCTCAGAATTTCCTTTATTCACTAAGCTTTCTTGCTCAACTATAGATTTGCTAGCTTCAACTGCAAGTTGTACTTCTTCCACAAGAGTATTCAAGTTAGCAAGATCTACCATTGGTGGACTTGGAGGCATTGCTGAGCTTCCACCTTCTCCACTAAGAAATCCTTCTTTCTGGGGCATATCTTCTTCATCTGAAATTTCCTCATCACCGGCTGCAGATAACAATTCAGATCCTGGAATTATGGCATGATCATCAGTCTCATTTGCAAGTACTAATTTTAGTGCTTCTGCTGCAGACTTGCTCAAAGACTTTCCTTTAGGGCTTTCAGTAACAATCTCTTTTCCTTTTCCTTTCTTTGACACCAATGCTTTCCTTTCCTCAATTTGCCTTTTCTTCATCTCAGCTATCTTCCCAAAGAAAAACTTATTATCTAGTAGCACTTCAATATCTGAGGTGTTACTCCATTCTTGTATCCAAACAAACTCTTCTGCTTCCTTTTGCTTAAGAATTTCCATTTTGTTTCTCAAATCTCTCCATTTTTCATATCTACACAAATCTTGAACATGCTCTGCAGAGAGTTGTTCATCATCCAACTCAATGTTTCCAGATTCAGTCTCAACTAAATCTTTCAATCTTTCCTCAATACTTTTGCTTGGCAACTCCTTAGACATCTTTTTAGGAGAAGAATGCACAATGACTTGTGTCTTCTCAACAGCAATCTCTTCATCCACTTTAGTCTTAGCTGCAGTTTCTAAGTCTGCATTTGTAGACTTAGTCATCTGAGCTGTAGACTCTATTGCTTCCTTAGAATACTTTTTCTTTCTCCTCATTTCTTTAGAAATTTCTTGGTCATTCAGAATAACAGTATTCTCTTCATCATCCTCAATTAAATCTAGCTTTCTCTTAGCTTTTGATTGATACTTGTGGATAACAGTGTGCTTTGAAACTGGGGCTTCCTTAAGTTTCTTTTGTTTCTTTTTCTTGGGGACCATAGGTGCATCAGCAGCACCTCTCTTGAATTTACCCAATTCAATGATTCTATGGTTAAAATTGGGTACAAGATCACTATTTTTGAACAGGGGTACACCAAGATATTTTAAAATATAATTAAAAAACGGACCAAAATCTTTAGTCACATTGTAAGCAATCCTATTGAAGATTAAAGAATTTACATCTACTTTGAGGCCTTTATCAAAAGCAATCATTAAATCCAATGCAATCTCAGGGCCATCATCATGACTTCTTGTCCTATTAAGTAGGGATTTATCCATTACCTCATACAAGTAGACATATTCTTTAGATAACTTGTTTTTCTTGAAATACCGACTCCAGTTCTCTGGCAAATCCAAATCGGCAATGAATTTGTTGTAGTAAACAACATCTTCTTCCTTGAACTTGAACTCTGTGAAGTGAAGTCCTCCACTAGGTATCTTCAGGGCTTAACCAATAACTTTGATGGTGATCTTGATATCCAAACCATCAATACGAGCAGAAATGTATCTTTTTCCTTCAGTATATGACGCAGTTTCATAGAATTTTTTAGGCACGACGTCATCATATCCTTCTGGCTTATTGGTTAAAATGAATTCTAAACCTTGGGTCTTGATTCAACGAAAAATACAAGTCATAACTTCCGATTTGTTAAGTCCCTCAACTAGGGCATCAAAATCAAATAATGCACCAAAGAGAATTTTCATGCTTACAAATAACAAAAGTTTTGATTAGAAGTTTGCAGATAGAATGCGAAAGGGGTTCAAAAGAGCAATATGAACATGTTTTGTGCTAAGGGTTTATATTTATACTTGCACAAAACTCAAGAAAAATGTTAACGTTGTGAAAACAGTTTCTCATTATATTTTGGAAATCAACGGTCGAAAATGTTTGGGTTATTTACTCACTTATAAGATCAATGGCTTACAAATGAAGTAAATAAAATATAATTTTGAAAGTCAATGTATAAATGTACACTGTTCAGTGTGTTTTTATCAATTAAAAACCTGAAACAATAAATCAAAAAATTATGTGTACATACAAGTACAGGAATTTGGAATTTAGTAGTGTACACATTTAATAACCATGAATGTACAAATTAACTTGAAAATATACAGTTTGAAGTTTGCAGTTTAAGGTCTTCAGTTTAGGGTAGTTTGTAGTTAAGTTTAAGTTTGCATCTGCATTCTTTAAGTTTACATATGAGTAACTTTTCTTAACTTCCTGACTTTTCCTATTGAAATCTTTTCAACTGTATACTTCATTCCTGAGTGATTCTCTCACAACTCTAACATTCCTAGTTCTCCTCTCAAAGTAGAGAATCTTGATTCACATAGGGGCTTAGTAAAGATACCTGCAAGATTAAGATCTGTATGGATCTTTTCCATTTTGATATCTTTCTTTTCAATATGATCTTTAATGAAATGATGTCTCACATCAATATGCTTAGATCTTGAGTGTAGAACATGATTCTGTGTGATAGCAATAACACTTGTATTGTCACATAATATGGTAGTGTTCTTTGACTCAATGTCATAATCTCTCAACTGATATTGCATCCAAAGAATTTGTGCACAACAGCTTCCTGCAGCAATGTACTCTGCTTCAGCTGTAGATAGTGCAATTGAATTCTGTTTCTTGTTGTGCCAAGAAACTAACCTTTGTCCAAGAAATTGACAAATCCCACTAGTACTCTTCCTGTCAACTTTGCATCCAGCAAAGCCTGAATCTGTGTAACCTTTCAGTTCTACTCCACCTTCTTTTGAGTACCATAAACCAATATTTTGGGTAGACTTAATGTATTTGATAATCTTTTTCATAACATTCAAGTGTGATTCCTTGGGGTTGACTTGGAATCTAGCACATACACCTACAACAAACATGATATCTGGTCTGCTAGCTGTAAGGTAGAGCAGTGATCCAATCAATCTTCTATACATTGTAACATCCACACTCTTTCCATTCTCATCTTTATCCAACAAAGTTGACTGTGACATGGGGATAAATGTAGGCTTTGAACAACTCATTCCAATTTTTTTTATTAGTTCTTGAGTGTATTTAGCCTGATTTATAAAAATTCCCTTGTCCATTTGCTTAAATTGCAATCCTAAAAAGAAATTTAGGTTTTCCATCATGCTCATCTCAAACTTTTCTTGCATGAGATGTGAAAATTTCCTACATAATTCTTCATTAGTTGATCCAAAAATAATATCATCAACATAAATCTGAACTAGTAAGATGTCTTCACCATGTTTGAGCCTAAACAGGGTTTTATCCACTATTCCATTTTTAAAATCATTCTTGATTAGATGATCACAAAGAGTATCATACCATGCTCTGGGGGCTTTCTTTAATCCATATAAAGCTTTTCTCAATTTGTAGACTTTGTCTCCATCTGTAGTGTCTTCAAAACCAGGAGGTCGCTCTACATAAACTTCTTCTGCCAAAAGTCCATTAAAAAATGCACTTTTTACATCCATTTGGTATACAGTACTTCATATGAGCAGCATAAGCCAAAAATATCCTTATTGCCTCAAGTCTTGCAACTGGTGCAAAAGATTCATCAAAATCAATTCCTTCAGCTTGGCAATATCCCTGTGCTACAAGTCTGGCTTTATTTTTTGTAACAACTCCTTCTTCATCAAGTTTGTTCTTAACTACCCACCTAGTTCCAATAACCTTTTGATGCATAGGCCTAGGAACTAATTCCCAAACTTGATTTCTCTCAAATCCATTCAGCTCTTCTTGCATAACAAGTATCCAATTGACATCCTTAAGAGCGTATTCTATGTTTGATGGTTCCGTCTCAGATAGAAAACTTACAAACATAGCTTCATGCTGTTGTCTCCTGCATTTTACTCTGTCAGTTACATCTCCAATAACTTGTTCAGGGGGATGGTTTCTAAGCCACTTCATGTTCAAGGGATCAGGATGAATATTCTGTTCAGCTGTAGAATTATCAAATGTAGACTCATTTAGACTTTCTGTTAATTCTTCTACTGATGGAATATCACCTTTAGTAGATTCTCCTTTGCCTTGTTCAGTCATTCCTACTGGAATTTCAACTGTTACATACGGCCGTAGAGTTCTATCTGTAAAGTTTTCTTCTTTTTGTAAATCCTTAATGATCTTCTGACTTTCTCTATCCTCAATGTGTGGTTCATCAAACACAACATGTGTAGATTCTTCCACAAGCACTGTCCTCTTATTAAACACTCTAAATGCTTTGCTTACTACTGAGTATCCAAGAAAGAATCATTCATCTATTTTATGATCAAATATCTTTAGATAGTTTTTCCCATTGTTCAGAATGTAGCATTTGCATCCAAAGATGTGAAAATAAGATATATTAGGACTAAAACCTTTCCATAATTCATAAGGTGTCTTGGAATGTGCTTTGTTGATTAAGCACCTGTTTTGTGTGTAACAAGCAGTGTTTGTAGCTTCAGCCCAAAACCTTTTTGGTAAATGAGCTTCTACTAACATTGTTCTAATAACTTCTTTCAGAGTTCTATTTTTCCTTTCAGCCACACCATTTTGTTGAGGTGTTCTAGTTGCTGAATACTCATGATGAATCCTATGGAGTGAACAAAACTCTTCAATAACTTGATTTGTAAATTCAGTTCCTCTATCATATCTGATTTTTACAATCTTCAAACCTTTTTCATTATGAATTTTCTTCATAAGTTCAAGTAACCTTTGTAGAGTTTCACTCTTTTATTATTAGGAAAACAGTCCAGGTGAATCTTGAGTAATCATCTACCACCACAAGGGTATACTTTTTTTCCACTAATGCTAACTGGTTCTATGGGTCCAAAAAGATCCATATGATGCAGTTCCAAAACCTTGTTTGAGCTCTCAAAGATTTTAATCTTAAAAGTCTTCTTTGTTTACTTATCCTTTTGCCATGCATCACAAAGATGATCTTTCTTGAAGTTTGTCTCTGGTAGACCTCTTACAAGTTTGTTCTTTACAAGGTCATTCATGGTTTTGTAATTTATGTTATTTAGTCTTTTATGCCAAAGCCAACTTGTATCTGTAGTGTTGTTTGCTATAAAATAAACATTCTCTTCAGCTGAGCTCCATTCGACTATATACACATTTCCTTTTCTAGTACCACAAAGCTTGACTTGCTTGGTTTCAACATCTTTAATCATGCATGAGTTAGGTGTAAAGTCTATAATGTAGCCTTTGTCACAAAATTGACTCACACTTAGCAGATTATGCTTCAGTCCATCTACAAGATATACATCATTGATTTGAATATTTCTTCTTCTTATTAAACCTGAACCTTTGGTAGTTCCACTGGCATTGTCACCAAAGACTACTCTAGGTCCATTAAGTTCTTTAAGGTTGGAAAGTGCTTCTTTATTTCCTGTCATATGTTTTGCACAACCACTATCAATGTACCAGATTTCTTATGGAGTGGTTGACAAATATCCCTGCAATAAGTCAAGAGTTAGTGCTTACGTATCCAAAGATTTGGATCTCCTCCAGTGACATTCTTAACCACCCAAGTTGGTTTGACAATTGTTTGTCTTTTGCCTTTCATGTTGGGAACTTCCTGAGCAACTTTCTTGTCACCTGTAGACTTCTTTCCATTCCAAAATTTGTTAGAATCTTCTTTTCTCTTGAAATCTACAGCTGCTTCCGGCTGCACAGTTGCTGTCTGTAGAGTTTGACTTGAAGTCTCTTCTTTACAGATTGATGTGATCTTGTCTGTGAACAAATTTATCTTTTCTTATAAATGTTTTTCAATCTCATTCTTTCCATAGATAATGTTAATAATCTTCTTTTGTTTCTCATCAGATAGATTTTTGACTAATCTTTGAACAATGGGTTCCTCAAGTTCTTGTAGAAGAATATCTCTCTCGAATTCTTGTTGTTGTTTCACAAATGTGGGCATAGATTTTTCATGATAACTTGCCAATCACAAGGATTATATCCAATGTCTGTCATATCTCTAGAAGGTCTCTACTGTAAGAGCATTGCTTTCAACTTTCTATAAGATTTCCCATAGCATTCCAATCTTTTAATAAAATAATCTCTCTCAGCTTCAACATTTGAGACGAGGTTAATTTTCCTTTCAACTTCATTCTTGAGTTCTATGCAGTCAGCAATTCAGCAGGTAGCTTCTTCAAAAAGTTCTTCATGACTCATTTTTAGATAATCAAATTCTTCTTGCAAATTATTCATTAAGGATAGCTTGTATTTGTTTTCATTCGTTTCAACAAGTAATTCCTCAATTCTTTGCTTGAGATTTTGATTTTCTACTAAAAGTTCATCATAATCACTTCTTATATGAAGCAGTCCTTCAAAACCTTTTTGGAGCAAGTGAATCATATCACTGGAAGAATCCTTTTCAGTTAAAGTACTAAATGAATTTCCCCCTTTTTGATGATTCCAAAACTTCTAACCAAATGATTTTCTATTACAAGAATAATGTCAGAGTACAGGTAGTAGTTTGAAATATGCAGGAATTCCCATAGTTAAAAGCATTTAAGATCTGTTCGGTTGACCATTTTTCTTAACAAAACTGGATCAGTGGTCATGTGAACAACCCGCTCTGATACCAATTGATGGTCCCATTTTCGAAGGGAAAAATGGGAATTCAGGAGCAAAAAAAACGTTTTTTTTTTAAAACCTTTACCTCAGGGAGTTCAGTATGAGTGATAAATACTCAAGTCACTGCTCTGCTCAGAGGCTGAGTTACCAAGTCAGTGAGAAGGCTTGGAGACTCATGCTCTGAGCAAGGATAGTGGCTTGAGATGCTGAACTCTCGAGTGCGTTATCAAATCACAGCTTGCACCCTAACCGAGTTCAGTGACTGAATACTCAAGTCACTGCGTTGCTGAGAGTCAGAGCTATCAAGTCAGTGATGAGACTTGAAAGCTCAGGCTCTCAACAAGGCAGTGACTCGAGAGACTGAACTCTCGAGTGCTAGCCTGATTCAGTCAGTAAGATGAATCTTCCTGACTGAAATGCTTAACTAAAGTTCCTTTTTAAACAATGCTCTCAGTGAGCAGATTTTCGCAATACTTTAGAAGAAAAGACATTCCAAATAATAACACTTGGTTTAACGTGGTTCAGAGACTCAAGCTCTTACATCCACAGCCTGATTTAACAGGAAATCCACTCCTTTGGATTCTTATTTTTAACGTGCCAAGGTGCACTTACAACTGGACTCACGCCACTCCCTGGGCTGCCCTCCTCACCTCACTACAAACCTAACAATCTTCTGAAAGGGTTTAGTTTGGTTAGGGTTTTCTCCAACTAGATGAGGTTTTCCCTTTACAATATGTTAGCCAATAGCTAAGATAGGGAAAACCTCTTTAAGCCTAGAGTTACAAGCTGAACACTCATATGTGTATATTCGAAGACCCTAATGGTCAGTGTTTAAGATGTGAGTAAACCCTCCTTATAACTCCCATGCACGTATGCTACTACCCACACCCTCACAGCTCGTAGGTGTTTGTTTTCTTACAATTCTTACAACAACATAACACAACACACTCTAACAACAAGCTATGAGCTTGTATTTATAATGGGGATTCAAATGTATCCGTTGGAGAGGAAATACATTTGAATCCAGCATTAAATAGTTTCAACCACTTTTCTTGGAATGCGGCCTTTGTCAGTGTCAGAGTTGCTGCCTCGTGCTGATTGGTCCACGTGGCCTGGATTCACGGATCTTTGACTCAGTGGGTTTGACTAAGACCCACTGACTTTAGGTAGTTTTCTCCTTCACTGACAAAATGATCTTCAGTTGGACTGACTCGTCCTCAGTGTAGTTGTCCTTCAAGGACTGTTTGAAGATCACTCCAAGAAGTTTGTCATAAGGCTGAATGACAAACTTCCCTGACCACAGTAGCCTGACTCATTCAGGGCCTACTTGGTGCAGCACTGATCCACCTGATCAGGCTCTTCACTGAGTGGTCCACCAGACTTGGCTTAGATCAGCCTGACTTACACTCAGTGGGACTTCCTTCAGGCTTCTCTTCAGGTTCAGGTCTTCCTTCAATGGCTTCAGTCAGTTCTCTTGAGATGTCATCTTGACTTCCTCAGGCTTTATCAATGAGTTCCCCCTCAGTTGAGTTCCCCCTCAACTGAGTGCTTCCTCAGCTAAGTTCTTCTCACATTACAACCTGTCTAACTGAATACACAAACTATCCTGACCTGAATCTAAAGATACTATCCTGACTGCTTTCAAACCTATTACATGTTGTTTTGGAAAATCATCAAAACTAAAACATATCCCAACAAAGATTGTACCTCTTCATCCTTTGCCATAAGACAAATTAGTGCTTCATTATCCTCAGAATTTGTGGACTCATACTCTGCAGTTGGGTGAGAAGAAGAAGAGAGACTGTCTTCCCGAGTCTTTTCAAACTCGGATAGTAGTGCTCTTATTATTTCTTTATCCAACTTTCTCTTCTTTTCCATCTTTGCAGCTCTCTCCTCCTTCAGGCTAGGGGCAATCTTTGATAAAGTGTCCTGGTTTCCTGCAATTATAACAAAGATAAGTGGAGTTAGCAGCTGGTTTACTTGTCTTACCTTCTTGCTTTGATGGGTTCTTCTTCCAGTTGGCTCTCTTGGCAAATTTCTTGAATTGCTTAATCAATAGGGCCATCTCATCACTTTCAGAGTCTGATTCTACAGTTGGGTTAGACTTTGCAGCCACAAGAGCTGTAACTTTTGAACTTGTTGATTCCCTGTTCTTTCTCCTGTCAATAACAAATTTAAAGGCTTTGAGGTCAGAAAAAAATTCAAATGTAGAGACTTTGGATAGATCCTTAGACTCTCTCATAGCAAAAACTTTCATATCCCACTCAAATGGTAGGGCTCTTAGAACCTTCATGTTCTTTTCCCTTTGTGAGTACTCTTTTCCCAGTAGTTCAAGCTCATTGAGAATCTCAATGAATCTTGAATCAAACTTTTCAAGAGTTTCTCCATATTTCATCGTGACGTTCTCAAATTTTTGGACAACTATCATGACCTTATTCTCCTTAATTTGATCAGTTCCTTCACAGATCATTTCTAGTTTCTCCCATATCTCTTTAGCAGTTTTGCAACTTTTGATCTTGCTAAACACAATTTTATTTAGGGAGTGATAAATAGTATTTCTAGCAACATTATCGAGGTTTGATCTCCTCTTGTCTTCCTCAGACCATTCTTTTCTGGGCTTTGGAATGATTTGAGCTAATCCAGTTTGATCAGCTGCAGTGTTAGCCTTCTCTATCACAATTGGTCCATCTTCAATTATAAACCACATCTCATCATTCATAGCAGACAAATGTGCTTGCATCCTTATCTTCCAGTCATCATATTCATCTGTAGAAAACATAGGTACTTTAGATTTCATCATTTTTGGAGCCATGACAGTATGCAAATATGATTTTTCAAAAACACTTTTGGATCTGACTTGAAAACTTTAAAGACTTTGGTCAAAACAGGGGCAAGCCTGTTGATGATCTTTGATCGGGAAGTGATTTAGTGGTTGTTTATACTAAGGAAGATCACCAAACAAGGGGATTAAACTAGGATTAATCACTTGTGTAAGTAAGGATTGAGAATGAATTTGACAAGAGTTTTGGTACTTTTTTGAATTGTTGAACTTATTCTTTCCTTCTTATGAAGGAGTATTTATAGAGTACAAGCAAGCATGAGGTGTCACCTCATTAAGCTATCTTATCTTATACATTGACAAGTGTTTTAGATACTTATTTTATGCTTAAGCTATTACATCTTGTACAATGGCAAGTGTTAAAATACTTGTTTGCTTCTAATAAAATGCTTAATCAGTGGAATCCCAAGCTGTCTCCCTAGGTGTAACACTGCTCGTCTGTTCGTCACTGACGTGGGTACCCTGATATTTTTTTCTAAGCTGGTCGCCTAACTCATTTGATTCTTGTCCAGCTGGTCGCCTAATATGTGCATTCTTGCTCAATTGTCCATTTTGCTCAGCTGCTCGCCTCTTGCTACTTTCCTTTTAATTATCATTATCATAATCATTATTGTTCTTGTTCTTTAACCCTGTTGCTCGATTGGTCGTCTGTTAGGATAATGTCAGTTTTGATTAGATCCTAAAACCCCTGAAAAGATTATTTGCCTTAGTGTGTTTTGGTCAGGCTAGTCTTGGTTAGTTTTGTACTTAGTTATTTTACATTTCACAGGAACTTAATGAGAGGAGTACTCATTGATGATAATCAAGACTGAAGCCTGAAGACACAAGAGCATTATCCTGAAGTTACGACAGGCTCTCTAAGCTGGCTGAGTAAGTGTCAGTGATGAAGAGTATGACCCTGAGGTCACTACTAACTCAGTCCTGTAGGGAACAAGATGACACTGAGTAATGGGAAAAGACTTGGAGTAGGGCCAAGTAATGCAAAAGGAATGTCAGCGTCAGGACAAGACCGGTGTGCTTGAGACAAAAAGAACTTAATAAGATAAGCCTGAAGCATAGGAATGAGTTTTGACATTCTCACCAACCTGATGACGTGGACTAATCCAGGAAGGACATGCACGTACGGACCTGACATGAAAGCTGAGTTCAGACTGCACTTTTCAACGGGCAAGCATTAAATGGAGCATTAAGTGCTTTACCAAATCCATGTAAGGACGGCTGCTGCATGGGAGATATGTCCGTTGAACAAACCCTATGTAGATGACTAGAAGGCTATCTCTTCCAACAGATAGTTTTCAAGTTACCTATAAATAAAGAAGGCCTAGAACCCATTCAAGGTTACGGGAAATTTCCAAGCCAGAAATTACTCAAACTCTCAAGTGTTCACAAGCATTCAACGTTCAAAGAAGCACTCGAAAAACCATAAATTTCCCAAGTGTTTCTTAGCAAAGAGAGTTATTTTGTATTCAACTGAGCGTTCATAGCAATATTTTAAGCTTAGAAGTGATTATCCATCCTTATCTTAGCTTAGTCTTGTAAGGATAATCACAACCTTAATTGGAAACAAAGCTGAAACCAAAACCCTCTAGTCAGGTTTGTTGGTTGAGGTTTATTAGTGAGTTAGAAGAAGGAAGTAAGAGTCAGTGAGTGAAGCTGATTCTGGTGCATCTTGGCACGTTAAAAACAAGTCAATCCTTAGTGGATTCTCCTGTTAAATCAGGACCGTGGACGTAGGAGCTTGAGTCTCTGAACCACGTTACTTCCTTGTGTTTTTTATTGCTTTGATTATTGCTCTTAACTGTTTATTCATTAAGTCATTCATTGCATCGTTTATCAAGCTTGAATCAATCAGCCTAATCATCAAACTGAACACTGCCCTTCTAATCACTACTTCAGAAAAGAGTAATCAAGTTTTCATAAGGCAAACATCAACATGACTATAAACTTTCAGGGCTCACGCATTCCGCATTGAACTCAAGGATAGTTAGCCAACTGACCAACATTCATTTGCAGTTAGTAGGTGTGTTATCAACCCTGAGTTATACACCACTCTAAGAAAGGGGACACAGTCAGTTGAAAGAAAAGAAAAATTTGTATACGTGTATTCCCCCCATACACGTATCTCTCAGTCTTGTATCGGGACCAACATCGTCTGTCAACAATTGCCCCCTGACTTGTCCTTTGTTAGGATGATAATCTACTAACTGAGGGCAAGTCATTATTTGGACGCTCTCAAAGTCGGGGCGAGCAACAAATTTTCAAAAATTTTAAGCGGGAGAATTGGGCGATCAATAGAGGCATTGGCGAACAACAGAGCTATCCCTACGCATGTCCGAAGGTTGGCTTCCCAAGAGCCTCGAAATTCGTAGCGACGTGGGCGGCGATGACATCATCCACCACCCACGCGTATTCTCTTAATTGCTCGTAGGGGCCTAATTTTTTTAATAAATTGCTCTTTTGACCCCCGTTTTCAAATCTTTATAAATACCCCATTATTCATTTTATCTTCTCTTTTCTGAAAATTTTAGCCCGTCTGCCATGGAAGTATTTTTAAGCTTTTTCTCTTTCAATCTCGTACTTCTTTCTCAGAATCTTCACCGGATTTCTCGCATTACCAAGGTAATTATCAGTTCTTCATTTTGATTTTGCTTTAGTCTCCTTAGTTTTGCATTGTTTTCATTTTCTTTTTAAATTCCACCTCTTCCATTATTTGCGCTGCCATTGTTCTTCTGCCATCGCCGCAGCTGTAATCTGTCCTTAGCCACCGTTTTAAATTATTTCTTAATTTTTCCGACCATAAATCTCCTTATTTAAAATGGTATCTCCATCTTCGAGTAAAACCCCCTCCATCGAAGCCTTTGTGCGGAATCCAAAAAAAGGCCAATGGAAGAGGAGGTTTCCTCCGTCTCTCGCCGATTTACTCGCCAAGCACTTGCTCAAAACCCCAGAACCCTAGTTATGGATGAAGAAACGGTATCCTAGGCCTCCTCTATTGTTCGCTCAGTGGAGGCCTACGTTGTTGATAGCTCTGGAGAGCAAGAGGTGGAGTGACCAGCTGCTCGCCCCCATATTGAAGGAGACACGTCTTCTGATCTAGGGGAGGACTCGGAGGAAGTGGCCGCTGAAATTGAAGCTGAGAGCGAGCAGGATGTCGAGAGGCGACCAAGATTGTCAGTGACATGGGACTTCCTGAAGGAGATAAATTTTCCTATTTCCAGAGTCACTCCCGAGTCACAAATTCCCGAAGGTGTTGCACGAAATACTGAGTGGGAAGAGTATGCTGCTCGCTACTCGAAAACCTTTCCTGTTTGCTCCCGTGTCATTATGTCCGCCCAGCCGAACGAATTCACGGCGAGTAGGATTTCAAGTCTAATCACAGAGGACGAATTGGAAAGTATCCGATCTCGTTACAAGATTCTGTATGATATTTTTTTATACACCCCCAAGAAAGAAGAAACAACTGATCGCCCCCCACCGAGATGTGCTTAACACAGGATTTCTACTTCCTCTTCATCCCCTCGTTGGTCGCTTTCTGGAAGACACGAACTTGGCGATCACTCAGATTACTCCAAATGGGTGGAGCAATTTGTTAGCCTTCATAACTCTCTTCGGTCTTGAAGGCTACAAGAACAAAATAAGCAATGTGGAGATTCATTATGCCATGGTTATATCCGCCTGCAAAGACGAGAGTGTGGGTTGGTATTACGTTAAATCGAGGAGTGGAGTAAAGTTGATCGAGGGGGTCCCTAATAAAGTGAAGAGTTGGCATAACCAATTCCTTATTATTTGTGGGGACTGGCGAGCATCGGTGGATTACTCTGGCTGGCAGTCGCGCATAAATTCACCGGGACGCTTTGGCGTGATAAAACGTAAGCTCCACTTTTTCTTTTCATTGATTAAGTGGGACTAATATTAATTTTCTTCTCTTTTTTGTTTTGCAGGTCCGAGAATTCTAAAGTGGGGACATCCAAATCTTAGTGAGGAGTTCTTGTATACTCTGACAGTGATTACACTCTGCATTCTTTCTGATCGCGAGATCTCACATTTATCAAAGCCACATTGCCAAAAACTTGCACAATTGTTCACAAGTCCTCACCACTTGGAGGCTCAGGCGAACATCCCTGAAGGTAACTTTAACTCTTGTTTACTTTGTTGTTCGCCTGGTAGCCTATTATCACTAATTTTATCTTTGTTCATCCTTGTTATTTTGCCAGATCAACGAGTGACCATCCCATCCCTGTGATTCATGAATCCTATCATCTCCTCGCCGCACGCGTTAAACAGATGGCCGCTGAGGAGCCTACTAAAAAAAAATTCGATCCTCCTATGTCCTTGATGAAATTGAGGGCAGGAGAAGATCCAACCTCTCCTCCTCGCCCACGAGGTGCTGCTGCTCGCTCCCGAAAGACTTCCAAACCATCATCTCCTCCTAAAAATGCAGGGAAGGAGGAGGAAAAGGAGAAGGAGAGGGAAAAACGGAAGGTTCCCAGAGGTGATGGTGGCCGTGGTGGTGGCGCTGGTGGGGAACGAGCATCAAAATGCTCTAAATAAGATGTAGAAGAGAGCAACAAAGCCCCTCATTCTCCGGTCTCAAAATCAACTTCTCTGGAGTTGGTGAGCGAGCAACAGGCCGTTGCTGGTGCCTTAGGAAGCAAAGGAAGACGTCCCTCACCTGATCGCTCATATTTAGGATATGACCTAGTGAAGCTGGGGGAGTAAGTTCTCGACATGTTGGTCGCTATTTGTTATACTTCGATAATTTTGCTAATTCTTGTCTTTTTCTATCTTTTTTTTAGGTATAAGCCTGAGGAACATCCAGGGCGAGCAGATGTTCTTCACCAGCTGAGCTGTGTGAAGTCGCCTCCGCCATATCAAGAGATCCCTAGCTCGCATGTGAGGCGAGCAACAGAGCTGGTTCCTCACTCGTGGACTAAAACCTGTGAGGAGATCATTCAGGGACAAGTTGCCAGTGATAATGCTCGTCTCGTCGCCTATAACGCCAGCCATCAAGCCATCGCAACCCAGAAGTTTCTTGATCAAATTATAGATCTGGAGCGAACAATTCGAGGACTTGGCCGCAAGATAGATCACTTTGAGGCTAAAAAGGTGGCCACTTTGAAGAAAAAAGATGATGAGCTGGCTAAGGAAAAGGCCGAGCATGCCAAAGCTATGGCGGATCTGGAGCAGAAGCTAAATGCCACTCTTGATAGCGAGCAATTTGCCCTCAACCAGTCGGAGAGGATGATGCTTGAATTGAGCGTTGTTGATGAGCGAGTAAAGGTGTTGGAGGGAGAAAAGACAGGGTTGGTCGCCCAGGTTGAGCAACTGAAGGCCGATGTTGCTCTCCTAGAGGAAGAGAAAACGTCCATGGTCGCCTATGACGTTTATGCTCAAGATGTGGCGGACAACATCAATCTTGGCTATGTATGTGCCTTTGCCGAGAGCATAAGGTCTGTGAAGTTCGCACTTGATCATGGGAAAGATGTATTGAATTCAGTGAAGTGAGACTTCACTGACTATGTTAAAGATAACCCTATCAGTGTTGGATTCGTCGTCCCCGTGGCCGACCTTGGAGAGATAGGAGTCCTTCTTGACATCTTTGGAGATGATGCTCAAGTTGTTGCTCCCAAGATTGCTGGCGAGGAACCCAGCAAGGAAGCTGAGGTTTTTGATGATCTTAGTTCACTCCCCCTTACTCCCATCGATGAGGTTGGCACCTCCACTGTTGTCGGCGAGCAACAGGCCCAAGAGACGACCACTGCTGTTATTGACCCCCCTATTTTCGATGCTCCTTCAGCTACCTAGACTTGAAGATTTTTCTTTGTTTTTAGTTTATTGTAGTAGGCATATTTTGTAATCTTCCTTTTCAGTTGTACTACTTTGTCTTTATGAAATGAAATGACTTTTGCTTCCTTGTTTATCTTCTTTGATCGCTAAATACACCATTGTTCGCTTGATGCCTTTGCTTTTCGTAACTCAAGTACCTTTTTTTTAATCTTTCAGAGTAAGGTACTTGTGCTTGTTGATCTTGTATAGGGCACCTGTATGGGTCTTTGTGGTTCTCGAAGAACTTGACCTTGATTAATTGGGCCTCATGATTCTTAATGGAATCGGCCTTAAAAAAAATTTGTATTCGAGTCTTTGTTGCTCGCCACCCATTGAGCCTGCACTTAATGTGTTTGGCTTTTGGCGAACAACTGGCTCATATGTCTTTATGCCCTTTCTTACAATACAACATATAGTTTTAAAGTTTTGTCATACAACTTTGTAATATTCTAAAAACTTTTGAAATTTTACACTGAATTTACAATATTCAATTACATATGAAATCTATACATAACATCTATACATGCTTTATATATACACCTACTTGTTGGTGATCAATTTTTATCAGATGGATTAGTGACTGTTTAGGTTCGGTTTAATGATCATCAAGCAATTACGTGTGATTGGTTACCACCGTAAATGGTAAATCGAAGGTCGAGTTATGAACTTGTAAATATGAAAATCGAAATCGTAATAATTTCGTATGTGTGCACATTTAGGTGTATTACTGTGTGTTTTGGGAGTGTTTATGAATTTGAACTTGTATTTCATAAGCTGGAGAACAACTATTTATAGAGACTAGCAAGCATGAGGTGTTCCTGACTCTTGGTCTCCCTAGCCTGCATGCTTGACATGTGTCCTTTGACTCTAGTTTGACCTTATCTAAGCTAAATCTTAGTTACAAAGTCTTCTTTGGTCTTATCTCGGACTTCATTTTTGTTCGTCCATGTCGGTTTAAATCGATCCAGGATGGTTCTTTCATAAAAGTTGTTCGCCGTTTGGGTGTATGGCTCAGAAGTTGTTCGCCTTTGTGTCTTGCACAGATTGACTTTGGGATCTTGGTCCTTTGTTCGTCAGCATACACCTCTTAGGCTGATAACTGTAACACTTTTACCAATGTTGTTCGTCATTATTGACTTGGTGGTGGGTCCATATTTGGTCTTCGGTCTTTAAACCTGTTCGCCAATATCTTGTTCGTCGGTATAGTTGTTCGTCACTTTATACATTCCTTGGATTAGTTTATGCACCCCGACTTGATTTTCTTTATTGATTTGATTTGGCGTTGATTTCTCATAATCCTTTTTATGGCTTTAATCCTTGTTCGCCCATCATTGATTTATGTTCGCCTATCAACAATTGCCCCCTATCCTGGCTATACGTTGCCCCAGACAAGCAACTTTGTTGCGAGCAACTATAGTTAGGATATTATACTGGTGTGGATATGGACGACCATCTTTAACCTGGGCGAGCAATTTCGGATCTGCCTCTTCATCTTCCCACGATCTGGGGGATGTACGAGGATAACGTGGGCGGTATGATTGCGCGCCGCCCACGCGCGAGCATTCCCGAGGCCACGCGCCCCTATAATTGCATATAGGTCCCTTGATTTTCAACCTTGCTCGAAAATAACCCCGTTTTCCTTCAATTGGGTCCATATCTTGGGGTGAATTACACTTTGAACCCCGTTTTTTTCTTGGGGTATAAATAGAAGGGGAAACAAATTTTTTCCCACTTTTTCATTTCTTGCTACAGTGCTCCGGCGATTTCATCCTTCTCCGGTGATGTCGATCTCTTCCGGCGTCCGTTTCTCTGGCAATTGGCTTCTAATTTCAAGACAAGGTAGTTACTTTCTTTCTTCATCTCATTTCTTTTGTTTTTCTTCAAAAACCTCAATTGCCGCTGTGTGGGGCTTTGCTCCGCCGTCTTCTCCGATGAAACGCCGCCGTCTGGTTCTTCTTCTCCTTTCTCCTTCCATGTCTTCGCACTCGAGCAACAAATCCGAGTAAACTCTTGAACCCCTCTTCCCCATTGTGGCACACGAGAATCAACCTCTCTTTGAGATCTCCTCGGCGTCAAATCCTCACGTTGATTCAGTTGTTCATTCAGTTGAGGACACTGGTGCTCGTCCATCGGGGAGGGAAGTAGTGGTCGCTGCGAGCAGAAATTCCGACGAAGACTCTTCGTCCAGTGCTGAATCGGAGGATCCCCAATTCGACGAGTTGATTCGCAAATTTTTGGAAGGGATAGTGTTCCCATCTCCAAGGATGATGGAAAACGAAATCCCTGTTGGAGTTGCTTGGCCTTTCGAATGGCGAGCATATACTGAGGAGTATGCGAACCACTTTGCTCGCCCGAAAAGACAAAAAATGAACCTGGTAAAAACTGATTTTCAGGCGAGCAGAATCAAAAGTATCGTCCTCGAAGAGGATCTTGATCTGATCCGAGAGACCTACAAAATCCCTTTTGATATTCATATGTGGGCCCCGAAGAGGAAAGAGAGAGCTGATCGCCCACCTCCAGGATGCACCGCGATCAATATTGACACACTGATCGCTGGTCTAAAGCTACCACTACCTCCAGTTGTTGGTCGCTTTCTCGAGGCGACCAATCTTGCCTATACACAGATCACACCAATAGGGTGGATGAATTTGCTCGGCGCCATGGCTTTGTTCGCTTTAGAGGGATATGTTGATCGCCTTACTGCGGAGGAAATCAACTATCTCATGACAATCACCAAATGTCCCGTTGGTGAAGAAGGCTACTATTACCTCAAGGCCAGGACTGGGCTCATGATGGTAGAAGGAGTGCCGAACAAGATTAGGGACTGGAAAGAGCACTTTTTCTTCATTGGTGGTGATTGGCGAGCATCTTCCGGTCCACACGGTGGCATTGGGCGAATAAATTCTCCTGCAGCCTATGGAATAATTAAGCGTAAGTTTATCTTTGCTCGCCTTCGAATTGTGTTGTTCTAATTTAACTTTTATTGTTTGCTCGCAGGTCCTCGACTACTAAAGTGGAATTCGGAAGAGGAGATTGGTGCGGAGTTCCTGTTCACATCTTGTTTGGTCGGCTTGCGCAATAGAGCGGACAGGACCATCCAATACCTAAACGACGAGAAGCGTCTAAGAGCTGCTCGTTTGCTTACTTATCCCCACCACTTGGAAGCACAGGCTGAGGTGCCCCCAGGTATGAAAAATTTCTAACTCCTTGTACCAACTTTGCTCGTCATTTGATTTCCACAACTTGCTCGTCTAACTCTTTTAACTTAACTTCTCTTCTTTTTTTTTTAGCCGAGCAAGTTACTGTTGCTGTTCCCCCCTGCTTCGGCCTCCTCGAGCAAAGAGTCTTTGAGATGGCACCTCCGAAAGGCCGAAAAAGGAAGGGTGACCCGTCTACCAAAGTACTAGGAATGACGAACAAGGCTGAGGGAGCCAAAGTTCCTCGGTCTGCGGTACCTTCTGGCCATGCTCGGCCAGCTCCTCCGATTTCTCCTCCTCAAGGGGGGAAACGCTTAAAGAAAGCGGATGGGACTCCGCTGACCCAAGATGTCCCCGGTAGTGGCAAGGGGAAGGAGAAGGTGGGCCACAATCATGCTCGCCTAGAGGGGGATATTGTTCGCCACTCATCCGTCGAGCCTGTGGAGACGACGGGCAAAGCGGGCAAGAGCGTTACCCCAACTCGCGGTCCTGAGGACATCACTATTCTGGGCTGGGATGAACGAAAGTTCCATGAGTAAGCATATCTAACATTATGGCCGGCGAACAACTTTTTAAGAACATTTTGTAACATTGATTTTTGCTCGCAGATATCGGCCTAACGATCATCCTGGGCGAGCAGCTGCGGTCCACCAATACGCCTGCTCAAAAACTCCGGTGAACATTCGAGAGATCCCGGGCGAACATGTTCGTCGGGCTACTGAGTTGATCGCCCGATCGTGGACCCGGCCACTGGAGACGACCGTTTCCGCTCAAAGCATTGCGGACAACTTCCACTTTCCTTGATGCATCATGCAAACGGCCTTGCCATCGCCCAAAAAGGAATGATCCAGCTCGCCGAGCTCGAAGATGCTGTTCGTCGTTACGCCAGTACTGCTCGGCAGCTGACCGAAGAGAAGGACGGCCTGGTCGGCCAGTATGAGGCCAAAGTTGCCTGTCTCAACAATCAGATCAATGTTTACATTGACTCTGAAAAGAAATACCTTGACCAAATTCAAGGTTTGTCTAGCGAATTGAGAGGCAAAGATGCCATGCTCGGCGACGGGGAGAAGAAGTTGTCTGCGGCTGAACAAGAGATCGCTGATCTCAAAGCGGAAGTTGCTCGTCTTCGGGAGGCGGAAACCAACCTCTTCACACGCGAGCAACTTGAAGAGGAAGTTCAGGCTCGGACCGGCCCCATCTCTAACCTGGGGTATATCTGCGCCTATGCGGACAGCATCCGTTCGGCCGATGCTTATGACTACAAGGACTTGGTGGAAGAAATGAGCAAGGACTTGAATGAGTTCATGGAGAACTATCCACCGCCGAGCAATATTGAAATTCAGCTAGCGGATTTGGCTGTACTAGGGGTTAAACTTGACAAACTTGACCCCAGTATTGCCATCACTCATCCTCCTCCTCCAGTTGATGAAGGCGAACAAGAGGAAGAGGTGGCCGCTGCTGACGAGCAGAAAGCTAAAGAGGCGGAGGATAAGGCTGCTGAAGATTTGGCTCGAGATATGATCGTTGAACCTCCCGCCGAACAAACTCAAGATCCTCCTCCAGCCGAGCAGCAATAGTTCTTAGGACTTAGCTTTTTTCTTTTCACCTTCTTTGTAATAGTTGTTCGCTCATTTTGTAGTACTTGACCTCTAGGATCATTGTACTATTTTTTAGGCTTAATGCCTTTTTGATTAATGGAATGTCTTTCTCATGTTCGCTCATTTTCTTTATATGCTAATTGCCTTTACATTTTTATCAATGCCTTTGCAATTATAACATATAGTGTTGGGCTTTTGTTCGAATTGAACTTTGCCTTTAGTGGAATCAGGGTTCAGCCTTAGGTTCTGTTCATTTTAAAAAACGAACAACCTTTAAATGGCTTTGGTCCTTAGGTTCTGTTCATTTTAAAAAACGAACAACCTTTAATCGGACTTGTACCTCGAGCTTTGGACTTTTCCTCTTGACGAACAACTACTATATTTACATAATGAACAATTTACAAATGCTAAAAGACTGCTTGTTATTAACATGTACAAATCGACGAACAACTTTGAACACTAATTAAAACATGCTCGCTTATAATATTTTTGCCGAGCAACTCTGTCTATATAAAAGATGAAACAACACCAAACTATACAATGTGCCGAACAACTTTACATTCTATACTTAGCAAAAATTTCAAAAAATTAGGCAAGTTTTTGGTTCATCTTACTTGATTCACTGGCCTCCCAAGACATTTGTTCGCCCAATTAAGAACTTGTTCGTCTCATTGGTAGTACTTCTTCAGATGTACAACATTCCAGGAGTATTGGGCCGGCTTGCCTTCCATATCTTCGATATCGTATACACCATTAACGAATTTCTCCGTTATACGATACGGGCCCTCCCAAGTTGGTCCCAATACACCTGGAGGTTGGGCGAGCAACTTTCTTAGAACCATATCTCCAACTCTGAATTCCATGATTTTAACATGGGAATTATAATAGCGTTCTGCTCGCTGCTTGTAGGTAGCATTTTTTAGCTCGGCATTCAATCTTTTTTCCTCGAGCAAATCCATTTCTGTAGCTAGAGAAGAGTTGTTCGCCTGTTCATCAAAGTTGATCGTCCTGAATGTATTGGTCTTTAACTCAATTGGTATTACAGCCTCTGTCCCGAAAGCCATTGCAAAAGGTGTTTCTCCGGTGCTTGACCTGGGAGAAACTCCGTATGCCCAAAGGACTTCCGGAAGTTCTGTAGACCAACTATTTTTGCTTTCTGCTAGTCGTACCTTTAACGTATGCTTGATAATTTTGTTTACGGCTTCAACTTGTCCATTTGATTGGGGATGATAGGGTGTAGAGTAATGTTTTTTGATCCCCCACTTAGTACATAAATCTCTCAACTCATTCCCATCAAACTGTGGACCATTGTCTGTCACGATGGTTTGTGGAACTCCAAAACGACAGACAATGTTCTTCCAAATGAAGTTGATCATTTTCTGTTGCGTGATTTTCAACATGGCCTCTGCTTCTGCCCATTTTGTATAATAGTCGACTGCCACAACGGCAAATCGAACTCCTCCAACTCCTGCTGGGAAGGGACCAATAATGTCCATTCCCCATCTAGCAAAAGGCTACGGGCTATAAATCGATACGAGCTGTTGAGCCGGGGTATGAATGTTTGGTGCAAAAATTTGACATTGGTGGAAAGTCTTTGCTTTTTTGATTGCGTCCTGGCGTAAAGTCGGTCAGTAATAGCCTTGTCTGATAGTTGTATGCCAAGGCTTGCCCCCCAGTATGATTTCCACATACTCCAGCATGTATTTCTTCGAGTATTGCTCGTCCCTGCCCCCTAGGCAAACATTTGAGAAGTGGAAGTGATATTTCTCTTTTGTAAAGTTGCTCGCCTACCAGAGTATATCTGGCGGCTTGCTTAATTAGCTTGGCAGCTTGAAAAGAGTTGTTTGGTTTTTCTCCACTTTTCAAGTATTTGACTATACTTGTTCTCCAGTCTTCTTCTTCACTGGTTTGATTGTTAAGTTGGTTGACATTATAACTCGTCGTTGATGGGTCATTCATCTTTGTGATTATAATGTCTGCCAACTCTGCAGGCCCTTCGCTTGTTGCTAGTCGGGCCAACGCATCTGCTTGAGTGTTGCTCGTCCTTGGGATTTGTTCAATGAATACTTGGTCTAACAAGGACATCAGGTGAGCAACAATTCGTTGATATTCGATCATATGGCCGTCCTTCGCCTCATATTCACCTCGGACCTGGTTCACAATCAACTGTGAATCGCTGAATATTTGCAACCGTCTGACACCTACTGCCAGGTGATTAGTGTGAAAATTGCTTGAAATTCGTGTACTATTTTTGCCGAATTTAATTGGATTTCTTGCATTTATTTACATTAATTTGACCATTTGTGCTTAATCGTCGAAAAAGGTGTTTTTGCTATTTTTGCAGGAAAAAGTGTGATTTTAGAAGCAAATACGAGCCTTCAATTTATTGAGGTCGAGCGAGGAGAAAAATCGAGAAGAAAACGAGAAAAATGTAGAAGAAAAAGAATTGGGCCGAAAGGAATATAATTATTAGCAAAGAATTGACCCAAGAAGCAAGCCCATTATGAGAGAAAAAAGGAGAAGCCCAAAACCGGCCCAAAGAAGAGAAGAGGCGGAGGCAACACAGGCTACTCGACCGAGCCACTCGGTCGAGTCGAGCTACTCGCTCGAGTAGCCTGGGGAAAAAGCGGGAGCGATTTTGAAAAAGCGTACTCGACCGAGCAACTCGGTCGAGTTGAGTGACTCGTGCGAGTCAATGTCGGTTTTTCCAGTGCGCTCGAGCCCATTTTGCCTTACTCGACCGATGCACTCGGTCGAGTCGAGCTACTCGCTCGAGTAGCCTGTAGCGAGAAAACGTTAACGATTTTTAAAGGCGCACTCGACCGAGTGAGCCAACTCGGTCGAGTTGCGCACGAAATTTTGGGAAAATTCGAAATTTCACCATTTTTGAGGGGCTCCTTTGCAAATTCGTTTCAAGCCTTCTTCCCCCACTATATATACCCCATTTTCTCAGATTATTGGGGGAGAACAATCATCACACACAAGAACCCTAATCCCTAGTTTTTAGTTTTCTTTTCTTTTATTTTTCTTTTAATTTCTAGAATAGATTAGATTTATATTTCATTAGTTGTTTTTACATTTCAAGCAAGGATTGAAGCTATTGAAGAGTTGTATTTCCAAATTTCATCACAAGAGGTGATATCTTTCTTTTAATTCAAGTTTTAATGAGTAATTTCATTTTTAGTTGTTATTTTAGCTTGTTAGCCATGGGTGTCTCTTCTAGAACCATGGGCTAATTTTGTTTGCTTTGAGTGTTGAATCAATGTATGAAATTAGTGTGTTGATGGATTTATAGCTTTGATTATGTCTATTTCTTGATGTGAATGTTTCTATTGATGGGCTTTGTATGTCTCGATTAATTAGTTGATTTGATTAGCTTAGGTATTTAATTTTGTGTATTGCAACGAGAGTTGGGTATGCATGATTGGTATTTAGGTGAAAGTTTTGACTAATTAATTTGAGTTAAATAGTAATCGGTTGCCCGAGAGGGGGTCGGTTGCTAGATCCCCCATCATTAGACATTAGGTATCTTAATTTGATAATTCGGGTACTTAGTGAAGGGGGAATTCTAGAGATGCATCGCGTGTTTTTAGATATTCACGATCTTAGGAGCTTATGGGGCATAATTAGGAATTGCTAGTTAGTCCACGTTGTTCACCTAGGCCTCAAAAGGGATTGGTCTACACACTTTTGTGATCGCTCTTAGCGAACATCTAGAAAAAGGCAATGATAGGTTGTGAATTTGTCAAACACACTAGTGGATTATATTGTGAAGACACTCGAAGCAACTTTCTCCCTCGCACTTCTTTAATAGGAAGTTAGTTTAGTTATTTAATTGCTTTTCTAGATTTAATTTTCGCTTAGTTTAATTTTCAAATGTCTACCGTCTCGTCACTATAGTACCATGCCGACGTGCAACTTTGGGGATCCACTGCGCTCCTAAATCCTTTGGGTTCGATAACTACTTGGTCCTAGTCTACTTCACTACTACGACGATCCCGTACTCTTGCGGGGGAGTAGGAAAAATATTTTTTCGAAAAACTCCGACCAAGTCAATGGCGCCGTTGCCGGGGATTTAGTTGAGTGCCTTAAGTGGGACTTAGAGTTAGTTGAGTGGTACTAGTAGTGACATTTTTATTGCTTTGTTTGTTTGTTTTATTCTTGTTTGAATTTGATACTTCTTATCTTTGTAGGTGTGCTTTGAATTCTAAAGATGGAGGATATATACCTTTGGAAGACGGGTCATAACCAATCTAGCACGGTGTATCCTCCGGATCCTCACCCCTACCCATACTCTTATCCACTACCACAACCCCTACATTACCAACAACCTCCTCCATATCCACAATATTCATACTACCCTTCTCCACAATACTCAAACTCATATACATATCCTTATCTACCACAACAACAAGTAGATGGCCCCAACAATGAGAAGAGTTTCGAGTACAATCCTCAAGTGCAACAAGTTTCATCTCGCTATCAAGAGTGGGGAAACAAAGAGACTTGGTCTTATGCCGACTCAAGTTATGAATGTCAATATCTACAATGGTATGACGAGACCGTGTCTTCTTTATCCAAAGAAAGCCGAGTTCAATACAAAGAGATGATGGGAGCCATGTGGAAGGAAATGGAAGAAAGTGGTATGATGAATGCAAGGCTCGAATTCTTTAAACTTCATTGGGAGGAATTTGCTATCTTCTTGGAAAAAGTATTAAAAGAGGGTGAAGAGAAGAGAATAGAAGAAGATGTGGATGGTGAATTTCAAGAAGAAGAATTTGAGGTGGAGAACGAATTTGATCGAGGGTATGAGGAAGAAGAGGAAAGAGAAGAGAAGGACCCAAGTGAGAAGAATGATGAAGGCGACAATCTCATTGTCAAAAGTGATCAAGAGGAATGTCCATTGATGGACTTGAGCAACCATGAGCAAGAAAATCAAGAAGCATCGAAAGAAGAGTTGAAGAGTGAAATGAGCATTTCTAAACCTTTAACCTTTTCAATTTGCACTTCTTTTGATAGTAATGCTTCTATTGATTTCGTTTTACCTCTTGAGACTTTTAATCATAGGCAAGAAGTAGAGAAAAACTTGGGCATCCTTGGGAAGAGAAGAAAAGAGTGGAATGAGAATATGAGAAACTTCGATGTAGAAAAATCATGCAAAAAGGATATGGGTGATTGGTCTACTTTCCATGAGCGTCTCCATGCTTATGAAGCTCAAAGATTGAGATATAATGGGAAGAATGACAAATATCCATGGCCATTTCGATGAGTGAAGTTTGAAATTCCGTTAATAAGTCCGGCATAGGACATTAAACCTAGCGCTTAATGGGAGGCAACCCATTTTTACTTGCTTTCTTTTAATTTTTGCATTGTTCTTTTAATTTTGCTTTTGTGTTTTGTTTTGTCTAGGTGTTGGGGTCGTGTGTTGAGGCTCGGTGAGGATTTCGAGCTCTTTGGAAAGACACGTGCTTGAAGGAAGCTTGAGGTACAAACACCTTTACCTAAACTTAGACATGCTATGCAAAGTCTAAGTTTGGGGGGGTGTTCGTCTTTTTATGCGTAATTTTTGAATTGCACCGATGCACCCCCATTTGATTAGAGCTTATTGGAAATTATTTTTGTTGGGAATTTTGGATTTAATTTCTTACATATACTTGTACATGAGTTTTGACTTGACATACGAAGAATTGAAGGTATGATGTTTTCAAGAGACTTGCTTGATAGGAAAGGTGAGCATACTCAAGGAGCTTAACGAGAGGTGCTCGTGACTTGAAGAAGAAGATTGTGCTTGGTGCCAATTGGAGGTAATATGCCCCAAACTTAGAATTGCTTAGCAATGTCTAAGTTTGGGGGGGTTTATTTGTTTTGATTTTCATATTTTACATTGCACCGGCGCACTTGAGGCTTCACTTGAACATTGCACCGGCACACGCCTCATTTTTGTAGAGTTTTGCTTATTCGAGTACTTAATATACATGCTGGGATTTGAGGGTAAATTGTTTTCTAAGGGGTATTGTGAGTCTATTTGTCGAATTTTTGAATGGCTTGCTTAATGTGATGAATTGCTTGGTGAGTAGTTGGTTGCAAATCTCTTTGTGGCACTATTTTTCCAAACTTTTTAATTGCATAGCAATGAAAAAGTTTGGGGGGGTATGTTCGTTTTGTAATTCTATTTGCACCAATTTACTTCACTTAATTTTTGAAAAAAATTGTGCTTAATTGTGGGCTTATTGAAAATCTTTGAGTATATTTTTTTTGGAGTTAAGATTGTGTGGCTTGGTGTCGGAAAATCAATTGATGGTGATTGTTTGGTTTTTGAGATTTAGTTGAGCTTGATGGTATTGATTGAGACTTGCTTGTTTATTTGTTCATGTGATGGTTGTGCTTGATTTTGTGCTCGATCCATGATTAGACAAGCCCGTGAGCTTTAGAGCCTTTAGACTTGCATATATTTTGGTCTAATTTCTTTCTTGTGAGTATCATTCATGCTTGTGTGCTCTAGAACTTGCCAATTGTCTTGTTTGAGGCTACATTAAGTGTTAAATCTTTGAAAGTGATATGAGGCCATCTTTGATTTGAAAAGTCACTTAGCCAAATGTTCCATACCAAATGAAATTTTTCCGTAGTTAGCCCTCTTGAGCCTATTGACCTATTTTCTTGGCAACCTACAAATTTAGCCAAATTATCCATTTTGTGAGCCTAATTTTTCCTATGAGCTAGTGGAGCTTGAATATGGATAGTGAGGTTGAGTTGTGCTTCAATGTGAATTGGGTGGATGAGTTTGTGTGAAAGTGAAAAGAGTGAAAAAGAAGTGAGAAAAAAGATGAGTTGAAAAAAATTGTACAAGAAAAGATTGAGTTGATTTGTGAATAGAAGAAAATTGTGAAGGAAACTCTCTTGTGTACAAGAATTTGGTAGAGTTACAAGTTCAAAAGGTGCTTGATAGTTGATGGTGAGAATGTGCTTGAAAAATGAGAACTAGTAAATTGTTGGAGTTTGGTAATTTGAGTTGCAAATTGATCACTTGCGATTCTATCTTTGAGAGTGTAGAGATGTACCATGGCATTTTGACCTCTCGCTCCACTAGTTTACGAGTCACTTTATCCAAATTTCCCCACCTCGACCAAAGAGCCCAACATTACAACCAAATGCAAGTCCTCATTGATTCTTAGATTGACCACTTAGAAAGTGGTGGAGAACTTAGATGATTGGCAAGCCTATGGTAGTGCATTTGTGTGAATTGATTGATGAGTGCATACATTCCTTGATACACTTTGAGTGATGAGTGAAACACTTACTTGAAAGGATATTGTGGATTGAGCACTTGAATCTTGCATTGATTTGAACATGACTTGTGAATTTGCTAGTTGATTTTTGTACATAAAAGCTTGATTAGATTGAAGGAACTTGACAATTGCTACATTATTCTTTTTGACACTCATTTCTCGCAATCCTCCCACTTGTTTATCTCTTTCGTTGCTCGGGGACGAGCAACACTTTAAGTTTGGGGGGGTGATTAGTGTGAAAATTGCTTGAAATTCGTGTACTATTTTTGCCGAATTTAATTGGATTTCTTGCATTTATTTACATTAATTTGACCATTTGTGCTTAATCGTCGAAAAAGGTGTTTTTGCTATTTTTGCAGGAAAAAGTGTGATTTTAGAAGCAAATACGAGCCTTCAATTTATTGAGGTCGAGCGAGGAGAAAAATCGAGAAGAAAACGAGAAAAATGTAGAAGAAAAAGAATTGGGCCGAAAGGAATATAATTATTAGCAAAGAATTGACCCAAGAAGCAAGCCCATTATGAGAGAAAAAAGGAGAAGCCCAAAACCGGCCCAAAGAAGAGAAGAGGCGGAGGCAACACAGGCTACTCGACCGAGCCACTCGGTCGAGTCGAGCTACTCGCTCGAGTAGCCTGGGGAAAAAGCGGGAGCGATTTTGAAAAAGCGTACTCGACCGAGCAACTCGGTCGAGTTGAGTGACTCGTGCGAGTCAATGTCGGTTTTTCCAGTGCGCTCGAGCCCATTTTGCCTTACTCGACCGATGCACTCGGTCGAGTCGAGCTACTCGCTCGAGTAGCCTGTAGCGAGAAAACGTTAACGATTTTTAAAGGCGCACTCGACCGAGCCACTCGATCGAGTGAGCCAACTCGGTCGAGTTGCGCACGAAATTTTGGGAAAATTCGAAATTTCACCATTTTTGAGGGGCTCCTTTGCAAATTCGTTTCAAGCCTTCTTCCCCCACTATATATACCCCATTTTCTCAGATTATTGGGGGAGAACAATCATCACACACAAGAACCCTAATCCCTAGTTTTTAGTTTTCTTTTCTTTTATTTTTCTTTTAATTTCTAGAATAGATTAGATTTATATTTCATTAGTTGTTTTTACATTTCAAGCAAGGATTGAAGCTATTGAAGAGTTGTATTTTCAAATTTCATCACAAGAGGTGATATCTTTCTTTTAATTCAAGTTTTAATGAGTAATTTCATTTTTAGTTGTTATTTTAGCTTGTTAGCCATGGGTGTCTCTTCTAGAACCATGGGCTAATTTTGTTTGCTTTGAGTGTTGAATCAATGTATGAAATTAGTGTGTTGATGGATTTATAGCTTTGATTATGTCTATTTCTTGATGTGAATGTTTCTATTGATGGGCTTTGTATGTCTCGATTAATTAGTTGATTTGATTAGCTTAGGTATTTAATTTTGTGTATTGCAACGAGAGTTGGGTATGCATGATTGGTATTTAGGTGAAAGTTTTGACTAATTAATTTGAGTTAAATAGTAATCGGTTGCCCGAGAGGGGGTCGGTTGCTAGATCCCCCATCATTAGACATTAGGTATCTTAATTTGATAATTCGGGTACTTAGTGAAGGGGGAATTCTAGAGATGCATCGCGTGTTTTTAGATATTCACGATCTTAGGAGCTTATGGGGCATAATTAGGAATTGCTAGTTAGTCCACGTTGTTCACCTAGGCCTCAAAAGGGATTGGTCTACACACTTTTGTGATCGCTCTTAGCGAACATCTAGAAAAAGGCAATGATAGGTTGTGAATTTGTCAAACACACTAGTGGATTATATTGTGAAGACACTCGAAGCAACTTTCTCCCTCGCACTTCTTTAATAGGAAGTTAGTTTAGTTATTTAATTGCTTTTCTAGATTTAATTTTCGCTTAGTTTAATTTTCAAATGTCTACCGTCTCGTCACTATAGTACCATGCCGACGTGCAACTTTGGGGATCCACTGCGCTCCTAAATCCTTTGGGTTCGATAACTACTTGGTCCTAGTCTACTTCACTACTACGACGATCCCGTACTCTTGCGGGGGAGTAGGAAAAATATTTTTTCGAAAAACTCCGACCAAGTCACCAGGGATAGATGAAGACCAGCAATGAGAGCTTCATACTCGGCTTCGTTGTTGGTTGCCATAAAGCCAAATCTGATTGCCGAAGTGAATACTTGTCTGCCTGGACTGATTAGAACCACTCCTGCCCCCGAGGCTATGTTAGTCGAAGATCCGTCAACATAAAGATGCCAGGGGTGATCAAGTCCTCTCGTCGGATCTGGTGGGAAGGTCAGTTCGACTATAAAGTCGGCTAACGCTTGCCCTTTGATCGCTGTTCGAGGAGCGTAGGTTACCCCGAATTGGCTAATCTCTAGCGACCATTTTAGTAGACGACCAGCTGTGTCGGGGCGATGGAGAATTTGTCTGAGTGGGAAAGTTGTTAGTACTTCAACTTGATGATAAAAAAAGTATGGTCGTAACTTTCTCACACTCATAACAAGTGCGTACGCCAGTTTCTCAGTTGGGGAATATTTGATCTCCGCATCGTGTAAAGCTTGACTGACGTAGTAGATAGGTTGATGAAATTTGCCGTCTTCCCGTACCAGAACGGAGCTGATGGCCACCTCCGATGCTGCCAAGTATAAATATAGCTTTTCTCCTGGGACGGGTTTTGATAGGATTTTTACATCTTCCAGGTAGTCTTTGAGTTGGTCGAACGCCTTTTGACAGTTGTTAGTCCATGTGAACTGTCCTTTCTTGATGGCTTCAAAGAATGGACGACATTTGTCCCCCGATCTGGATATGAACCGATTCAATGCTGCTAGACATCCCGTGAGTCTTTGCACTTCTTTTATTGAACGTGGTGGCTGCATATCCACTATGGCTTTAGCTTTTGTTGGATTAGCCTCAATTCCCCGTTGACTAACAAGATGGCCTAGGAATTTCCCTGAATGAACTCCGAAACTGCTCATCTTTGGATTCAGCTTCATGTTGTAGTGTCGAAGGATTTAGAACACCTGGGTCAAATGTTGAAGATGGTCTTCCCTTCGGGGGCTTTTGACTACGATATCGTCCACATAGACTTCTACCGTATCACCAATTTGTTCGTCGAATATCTTGTTCACCAACCTCTGGTATGTTGCTCCGGCGTTGATGAGGCCGAAGGGCATTCTTTTCCAACACAACAAGTTTTTGTTTGTATAAAATGCTGTGTTCTCTTGATCGTCTGGATGCATTGGAATTTGATGGTACCCGGCAAAGGCATCCATGAATGTTAGCATTTCGTGACCTGCAGTGCTGTCCACCAACTGGTCAATGTGAGGGAGTGGAAAATTGTCCTTCGGGCATGCAGTATTCAGATATGTAAAGTCTATGCATAGTCTCCAGGTCCCGTTTGGTTTTCTCACAAGGACTGGGTTTGCTACCCATTGTGGACAAAGTGCTTGTCGAATTAGGTCATTGTCTAACAACTTCTTTACTTCTTCGTTCAAAGCTTGGTACTTGTCTGGGCCATACTTTCTTCGTTTTTGATGGATAGGCCTTTTTGCTTGACTGATATTGAGCTTGTGACAAGCATGTTTTGGATCTATCCCCACCATGTCTGCATGAGACCAAGCAAAAACATCTAGATTTTTACTGAGGAACTCTTTCATTCGGGATCTGTAAGGCTCAGGGAGCTCAGATTCTATGTATAATTCAAGATCCGGGTTTTCAGGATTAACTTTGAACGCCTCCAGCTCTTCAACTGAAGTTGCTCATCGTTTCTGTCCTTTCCACCGAGGATCAAGTATTGGTCCCTCAGAGTTGAAATCATTTTCGATGTTCATCGGCTCTGCCCCCAGGCGGGGATCTAGATCATCTGTTGGCCCTGATTCGTTGTTGTTAGTCAACACCTGGCCCTCCGAGCCATTATATGAATGTTGCTCGTCACCATCCCTTTGTTGTTCGTCAGGATGATGTTCCTCCTGGATGGTGAGGAGTTGTTCGTCCAACACCTGCTCGTCATGATGTTGTTCGTCAGTATCCATGTGGTCTTCCTCTATGTCCATCATGTTCTCCAGTATTGATGGTTCATTAATAGGACAGCTAGTTGTGGCTTCCATCATGGATACTGATACATGTTTGGCCTGCAACTGTAAGAGACATTCCCTGGCCTTTCTTTGATCTCCTTTGATAGTTCCTGCTCCACTTGCTGTTGGAAATTTCAAACAATAATGGTAAGTGGAACATGCAGCTTTGAATTCATTTAAAAAGGGTCGACCAAGAAACCCGTTATAAGTTGAATCCTGGTCTACAACCAAGAAGTCAACCATTCTCGCAATATTTTTCTCGGGTTCGTTGGCCGTTACAAGTTTTACTGCTAAAGTAACTATTCCCAATGGGTCCGTTACAGCATTTCCGAAGCCTATTATTCTGTGAGTTGTATCCCGAATAATCTCCAAGATGATCGAGCGTCTTTTTGAATAGGATGTTGGTGTAGGCTCCGGTGTCCACCAACAATCTGTGGACTTGTGTTCCCATAATTTTTGCGCATATTACGAGTGAATCGTTGTGTGGAGTTAGGATTCCTTCCAAGTCATTTTCGGTAAAGGTCAGTTCCGCTGTCTGCATGATAGATGGTTTGACCCCCATTTCTTGGACTTGATCGATCGCTCGTAATTCAGCCTTTCTTTTTCGATTGGAGATTGGTGGTCGTCCATCAGAACATCCTCCTGCGGGACCTGCAGGTTCCATCATATACAAATCTTCCAAGGGACGAGTAGGAATGGCAGGAACTGGTCGCGCCGGTTTATTGTTCTTCTGGGGTTGATCATCTTCGTCCTCAGAGTTGTTCTCCCGGACTCTCTTCCCGGGTTATCTTTTGACAAAGTCGGAGAGCTTTCCGTCCTCGTAGAAACGCCAGAGCTGCCTGAGCAAATCTCTACATTCACTCGTAAAGTGCCCCACATTTTGATGGTAAGCACAATACTTGTTAGGGTTGAGTTTGCCAGTGTCTTGGCGAATTTTTCGAGGAGGGGAGAGCAACTCCTTATCCTTCACATTTTCATAAACAGTATCGACTGACACTGTTAGCACCTGATTCAACTTTTCTTTGAGTTATGTCCCTTCTGTGAATGCCTTCATATTTTTAGGGACTCGATAGCTTGTTGCACCAGGTTTCTTGTTGTTCTCCTTGGGATCAGTTTTGTTCTCCCCCAAGTTTGATTGTAGAGCCTCATGCATGGAAATGAATATGCCGGCTTGATTCCTGAATTCGGCATAACTTCTTGGGCACTTTAGACGTACCTCTTTCCATAGCTTTGATCCTTTCTTCAACCCGGCCATAACGGCAACGATTTTTGTATCCTCACTGACGGGTTCACCTTCTAACAACACTTTGTCGAACCTTTCCATGAATGCCCGATCTGACTCGTCGTCATTTTGTTTTAGGTCGACAATCGATGTTTCTGGGACAAGTATGATCCCGCCGTGGAGAAATGGGAAAGGAATTCTCGACTCAGTTGAGTGAAAGAGTGGATAGATGCTGGTGGCATCGCTGAAAACCACTTGTGCACCCGATCCCCCAAAGTTAAGGGGAAATTTTGGCATTGAGTGGCGTCGCTGGCTCCCACCGAGACCATATAATCTGAGTACTTCGTAAGATGAACTCTGGGATCAGCAACACCGTCATACTGTATGCTTGCCGGGAACTGGACCTTCTTCTGAATCGGGGCTTTCAGAATGACGGGTGATAGTGGTGAGGATGGCAAACTAGTTGTCCCCACACCTCTTTGTTGGTCCAGCTGTCCTTGCATGTTCTCCACTGCCCTTCTTAAACTTGATAGCTCATCCAAAGATGCCCCCTGACTTGGAGGCTGTTCGGCGAGCAAAGGTACCAACCTTTCTGCTCGTCGCAGTCCCTCACTTGGAGTGGGCAACTCCTGGAGCTGTTTTCTAGGGTTGCTCGCCGCATTTGGCCCTAGACGCCTGAAGGCAGATTGAGAGAGTCTCTCATGAATTGATGGACGTGGTTGCTCAAATGTTGCTCGCCCACGTTTAGCTTCCTGGCGAGCAACTTTTTCTTGCAATTGGGGTTGGCCAAGTCTGTCCTGGGCACTGGAGCGGGTAGTTCCATGGCTTGACATAGTTGTTCGCCCGCGAGCAGATTCAGCCTGGCCCTCTCTTGGTTCGACCATCTTTGCTTTGCCTTTATCCCGCCTGACCTGGGCACTATTCACCTCATGTTGCTCGCCCCTGGTTGACCTAGCCCTAACAACTTCCACAGGCCTGTCCTTAGGCCTCACTAGTGAAGGCCTATTCTGATCTTGTTGTCTCTGTAATGCTTGGAGAGCAGCAATGGTTTTGGCTAATTCGTTAGGGTTGTTCGCCAGGGCCTCCATCTCAGGTGGGAGGTTATGGGTTATGGCCGTGTGTTGTGATCTATTCACATGTCTAGGATCACGATCTCGATGGTCGGCCGACGAGGCTCGTGTTGGAGATGCTCTCCTTGACAAACGAGATGCTTGGGTTTCCTTGGATTGAGGCATTTCAATATAAATTGTTTCTTTAATTTTAATATTGAAGAACACCAAGAACACCTTTGCTTGTATCTTCAAATATTTCTTGAGGTTTTCTTTGAATCTTCAAGTTTTCAACTTGAAGTTCTTGAGTAATCACACTAATCGAAGGTTCGGACCCTCCTTCTAGCGCCAAAATTATTGGTGATTAATTTTTATCAGATGGATTAGTGACTGTTTAGGTTTGGTTTAATGATCATCAAGCAATTACGTGTGATTGATTACCACCGTAAATGGTAAATCGAAGGTCGGGTTATGAACTTGTAAATATGAAAATCGAAATCGTAATAATTTCGTATGTGTGCATGTTTAGGTGTATTACTGTGTGTTTTGGGAGTGTTTATGAATTTGAACTTGTATTTCATAAGCTGGAGAACAACTATTTATAGAGACTAGCAAGCATGAGGTGTTCCTGACTCTTGGTCTCCCTAGCCTGCATGCTTGACATGTGTCCTTTGACTCTAGTTTGACCTTATCTAAGCTAAATCTTAGTTACAAAGTCTTCTTTGGTCTTATCTCGGACTTCATTGTTGTTCGTCCATGTCGGTTTAAATCGATCCAGGATGGTTCTTTCATAAAAGTTGTTCGCCGTTTGGGTGTATGGCTCAGAAGTTGTTCGTCTTTGTGTCTTGCACAGATTGGCTTTGGGATCTTGGTCCTTTGTTCGTCAGCATACACCTCTTAGGCTGATAACTGTAACACTTTTACCAATGTTGTTCGTCATTATTGACTTGGTGGTGGGTCCATATTTGGTCTTCGGTCTTTAAACCTGTTCGCCAATATCTTGTTCGTCGGTATAGTTGTTCGTCACTTTATACACTCCTTGGATTAGTTTATGCACCCCGGCTTGATTTTCTTTATTGATTTGATTTGGCGTTGATTTCTCGTAATCCTTTTTATGGCTTTAATCCTTGTTCGCCCATCATTGATTTATGTTCGCCTGTCAACACTACTGATAGTATTTCTTTAATAAGGCCGCATTCCAAGAGTATTAGGCCGAGTTGCCTTTCATATCTTCCAAATCGTACATGTCGTTGTGCCACTTGTGGGTAATCCTGAACGGGTCCTCCCAAGTCGGTCCGAATACTCCTGGTGGAGGTGCTAATATTTTTTGAAGTACCAAATCTCTGATTTCAAATTCCCTGATCTTCACTTGCGAATTATAATATTTCGCGATTCTTTTCTTATATATTGTGCTTTTCATTTCCGCTAAAATCCTTTTTTCATCAATCAAATCCATTTCTGCAGCCAAGGCTGTGTTGTTCGACTATCCATCAAACATTGCCGTTCGTTCAGTTGGTACTTTTAGCTCAACTGGTATTATTTCCTCTGTACTAAATGCCATAGTGAATGGGGTTTCCCCGGTGCTTGTCCTATATGATACCCTGTAGGCCCATAGCACCTCCGGCAGTTCTTCTGACCATTTTCCCTTTTTGTCGACCAAGCGAATTTTCAAAATGTGTTTTATTATTTTGTTGACTGCTTCGACTTGACCGTTGGATTGGGGATGATAAGGAGTTGAAAAATATTTTTTGATTCCCTATTTCTTACAAAAGTCCCTTATCTTCTTTCCTTCAAATTGCTTCCCGTTATCTGTTAAGATTGCCTGTGGGACTCCGAATATGGCACACGATATTTTTCCAAATAAAACTGATTATTATTTCTTGCGTAATCGTCACGAGTGCCTCTGCTTCGGCCCATTTTGTGTAATAGTCCACGACGACTACCACAAATTTTGCATTCCCCTTTCCGGCTGGGAAATGTCCTATGATGTCTATCCCCCACTTTGCAAATGACCATGGACTATTTACTGATATTAGTTCAGTTGGTGGCCTAGAATACTGGGGGCGAACAGCTGGCACCTATGACATGTTTTTTCAACTTTTATTGCATCTTGCAACAGAGTTGGCCAATAGTATCCTTGTCTCACTGTTTTGTATACCAATGGTCGCCCTCCTGCATTATTTCCACACACGCCTTCGTGAATTTCTTTTAAGACTTCTTGTCCTTGCCCCCTTGCCAATCATTTTAATAGAGGAAGTGAAAATCCTCTCTTGAAAAGTTGCTCATCCATGATAGTGAACCTTGCTGCTCACCTGGTCGTCTTGATTGCTTCTTGTGGGTCTTCGGGTACTTCACCATCCTTGAGGTAGTTGAATATTGAGGTTCACCAGTCATCTTCCCCAAATTCTTCCTCAACTCGATTGATTTTGTAATCCTTAGTTGATGGGTGAAGTACTTTGGTTATCGTAACCTCTGAAAGTTCTGCCGGTCCCGTGCTGGTAGCCAGGCGAGCGAGTGCGTCTGCTTAGGCATTATTGTTTCTTGGAACTTGTTCAATGTAGATTTATTCGAATAAGGAGGCTAGATGAGCTACAATCTTTTGATACAGAGCCATGTTCTCATCTTTTGCCTCGTATTCTCCTCGGACTTGGTTGACTATCATCTGCGAGTCTCCATATATTTGCAATCTTTGTACCCCCACAACCATGCTAACCGAAGTCCGGCAATCAGTGCTTCATACTCGGCTTCGTTGTTCGTCGCCATGAACTCAAATTTGACAGCTGAGGTGAATACTTACCTGTCAGGGCTGATCAACACTATTTCGGCTCCTGATGTTGTATTAGTTGATGATTCGTCAACGTACATGTGCCATGGATGGTTATGACCTCTCGTCAGATCGTGAGGAAAGGTTAGTTCGACTATGAAGTCGACTAATGCTTGTCCTTTGATCGTTGTTCAAGGTACATAAGATATTCCGAATTGACTTATTTGGAAGGACCATTTGAGGAGGCGACCAGCAGCGTCAGGCCTTTGGAAAATTTATCTCAATGAAAATGTTGTCAACACTTCTACCTGATGGTCAAAGAAGTATGGTCGTAGCTTTCTTACACTCATTACAAGTGCGTAGGCTAACTTCTCCATCGGTGAATATTTGATTTCTGCTTCGTGTAAGGCCTGACTCACATAATAGATTGGTAAGTGAAATTTTCCTTTTGCATGACCTAATACCGAGCTGATCGCCACTTCCGATGCAGCCAGATACAGGTACAACTTTTCTCCTGAAATAGGTTTTGACAGTATCTTGGTGTCGCCAAGGTATTCTTTCAGTTGCTCAAACGCTTGTTGACAGTTGTTTGTCCATTGAAATTGAAAGGTCGGCATCTGTCACCGGATCTTGAAATAAATCTATTCAAGGCTGCTAAACATCCGGTGAGCCGTTGGACCTTCTTGACTGATTTTGGTGGTTGCATGTCCATGATTGCTTTCACTTTCGAGGGGTTCGCTTCAATGCCCCGTTGGCTGACAAGGTATCCAAGGAACTTTCCTAAATGAACTCCAAAGCTACTCTTTTTTGGATTTAGCTTCATGTTGTAAGCCCAGAGTATTTCAAACGCCTGAGATAAGTGCTCTAGATGGTCTTTCTTCCTTGGACTTTTGACGACTATGTCATCCACATATACTTCCATCGTCTTGCCAATGTGTTCATCGAACATTTTATTGATAAATCTTTGGTACGTGGCTCCCGCGTTAATCAATCCGAACGACATCCTCTTCCAACCTAACAAGTTTTTGTTGTTGTGAAATACTGTGTGCTCCTGATCGTTCGGGTGCAGTGGGATTTAGTAGTAGCCAGCAAACGCATCCATGAATGTGAGGAGCTTGTGTCCGGCCGTGTTGTCTACCAGCTGGTCAATGTGTGGAAGTGGAAAGTTATCCTTTGGGCACGCAACATTCAAGTCGGTGAAGTCGATGCACAACCTCCATGTTCCATTCGACTTTCGGACTAGCACCGGGTTCCCTACCCATTTAGGACATAAAGCTTGTTTGATAAGATTGTTGTCTAGTAGCTTCTTCACTTCTACATCCAATGCCTCGTACTTGTCGGGTCCAAATTTTCTTCGTTTTTGCTTTACCGGTTTCCTAGTTGAATCAATATTTAGCCTATGGCAAGCATGCTCAGGGCTAATGCCTACCATATCGGCGTGTGACCATGTGAATACATCAGATTAAACTTAAGAAATTCTTCTATTTTGGATCTTTATGGCTTAGGGAGCTCAGATCCAATGAAAAGTTCCAAGTCTTCTCGGTTCGGGTCAACTCTTATTGCCTCCAATTCTTCAACTGACGTTGTTCTTCTCTTTTAGCTTTTCCAACGAGGATCGATGATGGGTCCTTCTAGGTTAAGCTCATCTTCGATCATCATCGGCTCTGCTTCCAGCCGCGGCTCGATATCTTCAACTTCGTTTGGAACAGGTACAACCTCCTCACCTCGTTGCTTGTTTTGGACCTCCTGTTCGTCTCCCCTCAGCTGCTCGTCTATCTCCATCATCTCCATGTCAATGGATTCCATGATCTCGTCTAAGACGGAGGGTTCACCTTCAGCGCAGCTGCTTGACTGTTCGTCTACCATCGACACCATGTTGTCTTTGGGTTGTAATTGTAGGAGGCATTCTCGAGCTCTTTTTTTTCACCTTTCACCGTACCTGGCCCCTTTGAAGTTGGAAATTTAAGACAATAGTAGTACGTTGAAACAGCTGCTTTGAATTCATTTATAAAAGGTCGACCAAGAAACCCGTTATAGGAGGACTGTTGATCTACCACTGAGAATTCTACCATCCTAGCCACCCTTCGATCTGGGTTCTCGATCGATACAAGTTCAACTGACAACGTTACTACTCCTAGGAGGACGGTTATAGCATCTCCGAACCCCACTATCTTATGATTACAATCTTTAACATACTCGGCATAATCCCCTAATTGATCTAACGTGCTTTTAAACATGATGTTTGTGTAGGAGCCCGTGTCAACAAGTAGACGGTGCACTCGCGCTCCCATGATGTTTGCACAAATGATCAACGAGTCATTGTGTGGAGTAAGTATTCCATATAGGTCTTTTTCCGAAAACGTTAGGTCCCCTGTTTGCTTGGCAGCTGTATTTACTCCTACCTATTTGACTTGGGCCACATCTCTCAATTCTGCTTTTCTTTTTCTTTTTGATATTAGAGGTCTTCAGTCCAAACAACCTCCCACTGGTCCGTTTGCTTCGAGCATAAGAATTTCTCGAATAGGTTCTGCCGGGGCCATTGGAACCTTATTTCCCTTCTTGTTCATTCTACTCGGCTGGTCTTCGCTTTCTTCATCTTCCGGGCTAGACGGGGTTGTTGTTCTCAGTCTTTTCCCTAGTTCCCTCTTTACAAATTCTGACAGCTCGCCCTCTTCGTAGAACCTCCATAGCGGTTTTAGTAAATCTTGGCATTCACTCGTGAAGTGGCCGATGTTTTGATGATATGCACAGTATTTATTCGGGTTCAGCTTTCCCCGTTCTTGTCGAATCTTTCTTGGTTCTGACAGCATGTCCTTGCCCTTGACATTGTTGTATACGGCTTCTATTGACGTAGTAAATACTTGATTCAACTTTTCCTTCAGCTCTGCTCCTTTGTTGAAGGCTTTCATGTTCTTAGGGGCCTTATACTTGTTCCCTCCTGATTTCTTTCCCGTTTTATTTGGGTCAGCTTTATCCCCTAGTTCTTTCTAGAGGGCTTCTTGCATAGATATGTGGATACCTGCTCGATGTATGAATTCGGCATACGTCTTGGGACAAGCTAGATATATTTATTTCCATAAATCAGTCCCTTTCTTTAGACCGGCCATCACTGCCACCATCTTGGTGTCTTCACTCACCATCTCCCCTTCTAGTAGCACCTTGTCAAACCTTTCCAAGAATTTTCTGTCAGACTCGTCCTCTCCTTGCTTGATATTAGCCAACTGGTGTCTTTGTGTTAAATATGACCCGGCTGTAGAGAAGTGTGATAAAAACTCTTTGCTCAGTTGTGAAAAAAAGTTGATGGATCCGTGGGTGAGTGCTGAAAACCAACGGTGAGGACCATCACTGAGGGTTAGTGGGAAATTACGGCACTGAGTAGCATCTGACGCCCCTATTGATATCATAAAGTCAGAGTACTTTGTCAGGTGTACTCTGGGATCTGAATTTCCTTCGTATAAGTTGATGGCCTAGAATTGTATCTTCTTTTGTACTGACGCATTCAAAATTATTGGAGATAATGGTGATGATAGCAAGATTGTTGATCCAACGCCTTTTTGAGATTCCAGCTGCTTCTGCATTTCCTCAATTGCCTTCTTGAGGGTTTGTAACTCATTCGGAGACGCTCCTCCATTGAAAGGCTATTTGTCGTGATCAAGTTCAATGACTTCATCCCGACGCAGTCCCTTATTGACGGGACGTTTCTCCTGAGTTGTTTGCCTAGCAACGTTGCTAGCTCCATTAGGGCCTAGTCGACCAAATGCCGATCTCTGTATCCTATCATGAACAGAAGGGTGAGCAGCAGTGCGTGCTCGCTCCTCGCTCCTTTGTGGTCTGCCTCTCTGTTCTCCCTTCTGTTTCTAAGCCTATCTCTCATGCTAGTACGTCTAGTATCTTTCATCGTACTCTTGCTTGAGTCTTCCTTTCCTCCGTGTGTGGATTCTCCTCTACTCCCCAATCTTTCACTGATCGGAGCTTTTCCATTATCCTGCCGAACTTGAGCACTATCTGCTTCATCGCCTCGCACGTCTTCTTGTCTTTTTGTTCGCTGCTCGGCTGCTCGGTTGCTCGTCTCCAGAGCTTTCGATGGTTCTACTCTTTCTTGATGCCTTTGTATCGATTGTAACACGACGATTATTTTCACTAATTCTTCTGGATTTCGAGCTAGAGCTTCCACCTCCGGGGGAAGGGTGTCAATGGTAACTTGCACGTTTCTACGAGATGTTGTTTGTACCATACGTGCATGTTCTCCCGTTGACGAAACCCTAGTCCGTGATTTGTTGGACGGATGTGCACTCGAGGATTGTCGTTCTTGTGATCTCGCCATTTGTCAAATGTTGGGTGTTTTTTATGAAGACTTTGTATTTGTGGATGTCTATTTAAGGATAACTAGTCTTGCCTATGTGAATTTGTCTATTTACAAATCATAATTCACACATGCATGCATTCAAGTCCTCAAACTTTGAACAAACCTATCACAAATGATAAAAAAATCCCTTTATACCCAGTTTTCGGTGACTCCTTGCCGGATTCTGGCTATAATTTGAAGATTCCAGTGACTTTTTGCAAAATTCCTTCAAATCTTCAACCAACCGGAGGTTCGGCCCCTTCTTATAGCGCCAATTGTTGATGATCTTTGATCGAGAAGTGATTTAGTGACTGTTTATACTAATGAAGATCACCAAACAAGGGGACTAAACTAGAATTAATCACTGAATTTGCATAAGTAAGGATTGAGAATGAATTTGACAAGAGTTTTGGTACTTTTTTGAATTGTTGAACTTATTCTTTCCTTCTTATGAAGGAGTATTTATAGAGTACAAGCAAGCATGAGGTGTCATCTCTTTAAGCTATCTTATCTTATACATTGACAAGTGTTTAGACACTTGTTTTATGCTTAAGCTATTACATTTTGTAAAATGACAAGTGTTAAGACACTTGTTTGCTTCTAATGAATTGCTTAATCAGTGGAATCTTGAGCTGTCTCCCGAGGTGTAACACTACTCGCCTGTTCGTCACTGACATGGGTACCTTGCCCTTTTTCTGAGTTGGTCGCCTAACTCATTTGATTCTTGTCCAGCTGGTCGCCTAATGTGTGCATTCTTGCTCAATTGTCAATTTTGCTTAGTTGCTCGCCTCTTGTTACTTTTCTTTTAATTATCATTATCATAATCATTATTGTTTCGTTCTTTAACCCTGTTGCTCGATTGGTCGTGTGTCAACAAAGCCAACTGCTCTAATACCACTTGTTGGTCCCAAAAGTATATCAAGGTCCAGGGGGAGGGGGTGAATAGACCTTGAGTCTTAAAAACTTAAAACTTTTTCTCTTTAAAACAATACAGACCAAACTCTGCAGCTGTAGAGTTTAAAACAAAGAAGTTTGCAACTGCAGACTTTTAAAATGCAAAGTCTGTAGAGATTGATTCAAACACTTATCAAAGTTGATGTTGTAATACTTTGGAGTATTTTAACACCTTGTGCAGCGGAAAATAAACAAAGTGTGTGAATTAAAAAATCAAATAAACAGAGTTTCAGCTAAGTGATTTAAAGAATCTATAGCTTTTAACTCTAAGTACACAGAAATTAAGAATGAAATGATGACACAAAGTGTGAAATGAGATAAACAACAAGTATAAGCACAAGTATAATATGAAAAGAATAGAAATGAACAGAAATAAAAGAACAAGGAGAGTTATAGTGGTTCAGAGGTGTTGTAATCCTCCTACATCCACTGTCACACCACTCATGTGCCAAATTCACTAAGAGATTTCACTTAGACACACAGTTGTTCCCCCTCAGATATAGAATTCTCACTCGGATCACTCTAATCTAGGTAGAAACAAAAATTCACTCAGAATCTTTCTATCTCACTTAGTAGACTAGAAATAGGGTGTATAGTGAGGGAACAACAACAGAATACAAGACAAGTATCCTAGCTCTAAGTCCTAAACTTCTAGATTTTGAAGGGCTGTAGACTTGAAAGCTGTAGATATTGTGCAAGTGCGCTTGAAAGCTTGGGATGTTGTTGTTGAACCTCTGAGGTCTCCTCTCCTATTTATAGGAGTCTTGAGGGATCCTCTTAGCCGTTGGAGGGATTGAAATTTCAAATTGATTTCACCTCCAGTTTTGACTTCAGCTTAATTAAAGCTTCTTGTCACATAGCATTGTCCTTGAGTAGTACAAGTTGTCTTGTAGTGATGACTGCTCAAAGAGCTATTAATTACTGAAAAACTTGTTTATACTGGCTAGCAATTAGCTCTGATAAACACTAAAATTCTTCAAACTAAGTGAGTGAATGTACAGGATGTATTACACTTAATTAGTCCTACTAAACTCAGGTTTACAACTTGTAGTCTTTAACTCTGCAGATGTAGACTCTTCGGTTTTGGACTTGTCTTCAACTCTTCAGATGTAGACTTGTCTTGAAGCAGCTGTAGGGTCTGTATCCAATGTTTGCAGTTGCAGACTTTATCTCTTAAACTCTTCATTTCTCTTTACAGTTAGTTTCCACAAAACAAAACAAGATATGTTTTGATATTATCAAAATCAAAGTGAGAAAATTCTTAGGACAAAAATATTCTAACAGGGGAAGAAGTTGAAGTTGAGGTGTTTTGATGGATTTTTTTGGAAAAATTACAAACTAGTCAACTTTACAAGCCAAAATATAAAGGGTTGTAAAATTCAATTGATCTTAAAAAAAGGTATAGCATATTAAAGTACAGTACAATAAAATTTTAGATACTTTTGTAATTTCTTTTTCCATATGTTTTGGAGTAAAAATTACACTTCTGTGTAAGTGTCCCCTTTTCCTTGTGTAGGGTCAAAATGCAAATTTCAAACAAATTCACAATGAATATGTACAATAATTATTCTAATGTTAATAGTATATATGTATATGTAATTTATTTTCTTTTCCCTTTGTCTCGCAACACGACACTATATATAAAGGCCATGTGAGAATTGTGGTGCAACGACATATGATATTAAGTCGTATATGATAGGACCCATTAGAGTCGTTAGACTATAAAACTAATGAATGCAACTGTGACAACTTTCACATGATGTGAACGTAAACCATGTGGTTTGATTAGTAAAAGTATAAAAGCAAAGGTCCCCAATATATTTCCTTCCCCTTTCAACCGAATTCTTCCTCCCACGCTACTTCACCCAAACCATACAACACGTGGATTCTTATTATTACTGTTAATTTTGTCGTGCAAGATTGAATATTATAAATTAACATGATATTATTATGTAATTTGAAATAATTATAAGATAAATATTTAAATGAACTTTTTTCCACATACAAATCAATATTTTTTTAGATCCCATTTAATATGAATTTGTACTCATGTTGATTTCAAACGTAATTTGTTATATTCTTATAGTATAATTTAATAAAGTTATAGATTATTATGGTTGGTTTCTTTGGCAATCTTTACATAATTTCATGCGTAACTAGTAGACAATTTAAATAGATATATCTTTATCCAGAAAAACAAAAGAAAGATAAATCTTTTCTGAAAAAGAAAAAATTAGATAAAAGCTAACTTCGTCGGCCACCAAAACCCACATGTCCTTCACCCACCATATTCATGTTGTTGCTGTTTAGTTCTAAAACCATCGGAAAAAGTGTTATATTTATATTAAAACATTTTATATTAAATTATAAATATTTATTTAATTAACTATATTCGTGTTTTATTTTAAATTTTTAGTATTATACATGTGCAATATATTTTCTTTCAAATATATTTTTAAATACTACTATTATTTTGTAAGAACTACTCCATCCGATCAATTTTAATAGACCTATTTTTTATTGCACAAATATTTTAAGAAAATAGGTATATTGTAAATAAAAGTAAATAAAATTATAAATTAATAGTATAAAATATTTTCTTTTTAAAAAGAAAAATCAACTTATATTAAATTCACATGTTAGCGTCGTCGCAATTTGCAAGAGGCACCCATCGCAAATGCGACCTCAATTCTGTGACCATTTTTTTTTCCCGTCGTATATCAATATTTGTGACAAAAATCCGTCGTAGGTAAAACACCTTTTTATTTTGTATTTTGCGTTTTATTGAATCAGTAAGTAAAGTGCAGTGGTGTTAATTAATGGTATACTCAGATTTTTGCCTTTTGTTACCGCTTTCATTAGCCCTCATTTTTGCAACATTTGGAATACCCGACCCATATAGACTAGTGATTGCTGGATGTCTGTAAATGTAAGCCACTTTTCTTTTTGTTAAGTTTACTGATGAAAGTTAAATTTTGAGACATTTGAGCAAAAAAACCATGAAACATATGGGATTAGGTTTTTTTGTTAATACTTCTTAAATTTTATACTTACCTTTTATATTCATAACGCAAGCTACTCAAGTGTTCTAGATTCAACGGCGGATTATTTTAATTTGATTAAAAGATGAGAATTTGCAATTTCATTACTTTTGAAAAATTTCACGTCTTCCAGTTTCATTTACTGGAAAGAGAACGAAATGAGATCAACAGTCTGGCTTTATATGCTTAATATTCTTTGAAGCAGACATAAGTTTTTCATATTCAGCTATTATTATTTATTAGTGAACTTTTATTTCCTCTAACGAATGTTTAAATTTCATGGTCATAGAAACGACCGGTTATCTTTTGATCAGATAATTCAATGAAATTGAAGTGTTACAAAGCTTGTATAGACTTCTTTTTAACTTTATGATTCTTTTCTTGTAAATTATTTCGTTGTTATTACAAAACAAAGTTGAATGATTGAGAATAGAATATCGGGGTAGTTATTATTTACTACATTTCTAAGAGCTTAAATACAAATTGGGGTACCAAAAACCCCATGGAACATTTTACTACATTTGGTGGTCCCCACCAGCCTCTCCAAATCTGCATTATCATACAAAACCGTCAGACATTTAAAGCAATAAAATATTGTAATAAAAACAAAAAAAACATGCACACCTGACATGACAATTAATTGGGTAGGTGGGAGTCTAATTTCATAGACCTTTTAGCTTGTTTTTTTTTCCGACACACAAACATCAATTTCTATTACAAACCGAAATCTGAATTTCACAACTAAAAATCCCACACCAAAAAAAATTGAATTTTCGCTGGCGAAAATTGGGGGATTTTGCTCAACCGCAAACCAGATTTCCGAAAATCTGGAAACTGAAGACGCGCATTAAGATCTATCTTTAGCAAAGGTTAGACCTGCGGTTTTTTTGTTCTTGTATCGCACGATTGGTTTGTGGATTTTTTTTTTTTTTTTTGTTCGAGAAATAATTTTGAGATGTTCCTTTTCTGCAAAACCATTGCACATTCTCTTAAAATGCAAATTTGGGTTAAGATTTGACCTTTTTTGTTAGGTTATGTAATTTTCCCTTTGTGTTCAAATTTTACAGATAATGTACATTCTTAGGGTTGTGTGGAAAATATACATTATTGGTTTGATTTTACATGGAAATAACACTAGCGAAATACAGATTTAAACATATGAACAAGAAACTTATTTGATTTTCACAGAAAAGATGGTGAGAAGCAGAAGGTCAGAAAGTAACAGTGATTCTGAGGATGGTGGAAGTAGGAGAAGGACAAGGTCAAAGAGAAGTGTTGATCATAAAAAACAGAGGCTGTGCATGGGAGGTATTTTGGTTATGTGATTTTTATTTTGAACTTTTTTAACCTAATAGCTTAAAGTTGTGTTGATTTATTTTGACCCTTTTCTTAAGATCAACGAGTTCAAAAAGGAGATTTAAGGAACGCCGGACAAAACACAAAAGTGAGGATTCTTAGTTAAACTAACATACCTTGCATTGTTGAATAATATTTAGATAAAAAAGCCTGATGGTTTTTTCTCTATTTTGAAATAGGACTTAATTTGAAATATGTATACACATCCTCTGATTCTGGTATTTACTTTAACATTCTCCTCATTGTTTTGGTTATTTTAGGTATAAACAGTATAAAACATTTGTTTTGTTAAAAAATGATACAGGAGATGATTATGTGGATGCTGGTAAGACTAGAATGAAGCACAAAAGGGAGACAAGGAGGTCGGAAGCAGAATTTGAAACTGATGGTATGCAGACATCTTTAAACATAAAGGCAGAAAAGTGATGATTCTGTTCAAAAAAAATTCTAACACATTTTTTGCCATACTAAAATGCAGAAAGTGAGGATTCTGGGTATACGACACGAAAAGATCGAGTAGTGTAAAAAAAGGATGGTGGTACTAGTAAGTTATATATATGTAGAGAAACATCTTTGTATTAAGTTAAACTATAAGTTTTTTAATTGTTGAAATATGTACGATTATTCTTCAGAAGTTGGAAAGGATAAAAACCAAAGGAAAAAGTCTAAAGTGAAACGAAAAAGAAAGAGTGTGACGGAAACAGATACTGAAGGTATGAGTGTCACAGAAATATGATTATTACTTTTTATGCAGATTATTTATCCAATTACTTAATGTTTGTTATACTACCTTAGATAGTGAGATTCAAGAATTTGTTAGTGCAATTCGAAAAAGGAAAGGGAAGAGTAAAGTGTCTGAAGCAGGTGTGTTAGTTTGATATTATTAGTGTTATAATTTTATGTTAGTGTGATATTATTAGTGTTACTAGTGTCTCAATTATGTTTAACATATTTGTTACTATTCAGAAATTGATTCAGGAGCAAATGAAAGAGGGTCGAAAGGTAAAGATAAGATGTTCGCTGATGAAGGAAGATTACAAAACATGATGTAGTGCGTGCAATTAACAGTTTTGGTAAGATATTTATGTACCTGGAATTTAATTTTAGGTACTTTAATCATGGAATTTAAGTTCGCAGAAAGAATAAATGCATCTGGAATTTTTGTTTTTTTGTAGTTGGTCTGAATGAGAAGAAAACAAACACGTATTACCGGAGTAATCTGCGAACGACAATTAAGGAGCTGAACACATTAGACCTTGGTGAACTGCATATTAAAGCGATGATCATGACACCATTTTGGTAAATTTTCCAATCTATATACAGAAGAGATCACGGGAGGTTGCTAAGTAGATGCAAAAAATTCGAAGAAGACATAATGAACATTGTTCGTCAATTTGACTTTGATTCCTTGTCCTTCATCATTGGAGGCACTAAGGTTCCCTTATTGGCCAGCGATGCGCAGCTTGTTTTTGGGATAAGTGGCGGGAGAGAGGTTATCAATTTGAGAGGGCAAGAATATGAAGAACCAAACTGGGTGAAACGATGTTTTAGGGCTGAGCTTGCAAAAAAGGGTCGCATTTCGTGTTTTACAAGAAACTGATTCTAGATAAAATCAGAGACACTTTGAGACGAACATATGATGAGAGTTATAGGGATGTTGCTAGACTTGTGCAGTGTTATTTGCTTGCCATACTGTTTGCGTCTAACCAGAATTACTCAATTGTACCTCGGTTGACAGAATGCTTAGAGAATTTTGATAAGATGTGTCGTTATGATTGGAATGCATACATCGTTGAATTTCTGAAGCTGCAAATAAAGAGCAGTTCATCATTAAGGTTTGGAGGATGCGCGATGCTTATACCGGTAAATCATTACACACTTAACACTAATTTTCTCTTGTTCGGTTATGTATAGAATTGGGTTTTTTTAATGTAGCTGTTTTTTTGTGGCAGTGATGGTCCCGTTTTCGAAGGGCAAAATGGGAATTCAGGAGCACAAATTTTTTTTTTTTGACTTTTCCTCAGGGAGTTCAGCAAGAGTGAGTAATACTCAAGTCACTGCGTTGCTACGAGTCAGAGCAATCAAGTCAGTGCAACTGACTTGCGAGCTCAGTCTCGTAACAAGGCAGTGACTCGAGAGGTTTCACTTTAAGTCACTGCGTTGCTAAGAGGCTGAGCTACCAAGTCAGTGAGACTTGAAGGCTCATGCTCTTAGCAACACAGTGACTCGAGATGCTGAACTCTCGAGTGCGTTGCCTGAACTGGTCAGTGAGAGGAATCCCCCTGACCTGAATACTTAACCAAGGTTTCCTTTTAAACAATGCTCTCAGTGAGCAGATTTTCACAACACTTTAGTAAATACTTTAATGAAAACAAACGCTCAGTTTAACGTGGTTCAGAGACTCAAGCTCTTACATCCACGGCCTGATTTAACAGGAAATCCACTACTTGGGATTCTTGTTTTTAACGTGCCAAGGTGCACTTACAACTGGACTCACGCCACTCCCTGGGCTGCCTCTCCTCACCTCACTACAAACCTAACATTCTTCTGAAAGGGTTTAGTTTGGTTTGGTTTTCTCCAACTAGGTGAGGTTTTCCCTTACAATGTGTTAGCCTTAAGCTAGGATTGGGAAAACCTCTCTAAGCTAAGAGTTACAAGCTTGACACTCAATGATCAGTGTCGTGGGTGTGAGAAACTCTTCCTTATGACTCCCTAACAACTCACACACTTTCACAGCTTGTACGTGTTTATTTTCTTCTTTTACACAATACAACACACCTTACAACGAAGCTAAGAGCTTGTATATATAATGGGGATTCAAATGTATCCGTTGGAGGGAAGATACATTTGAATCCAACATTAAATGGTTTCAACCACTTTTCTTGGAATTCGGCCTTTGTCAGTGTCAGAGTTGCTGCCTCGTGCTGATTGGTCCACGTGGCCTGGATTCACGGATCTTTGACTCAGTGGGTTGACCAAGACCCACTGACTTTAGGTAGCTTCCTCCTTCACTGACTGATGATCTTCAGTGGACTGAACGTCTTCAGTTTGGTTGTCCTTCAGAGACTGTTTGAAGATCACTCCAAGAAGTTTGTCATAAGGCTGAATGACAAACTTCCCTGACCACAGTAGCCTGACTCCTTCAGGGCCTACTTGGTGCAGCACTGATCCTCCTGATCATGCTCTTCATTGAGTGGTCCACCTGACTTAGCTTAGATCAGCCCGGTTTACACTCAATGGGACATCCTTCAGGCTTCTCTTCTGGTTCAGGTTGCAAGCATAGCTTCAGTCAGTTCTCCTTGGTGTCATCTTGATATCCTCAGGCTGTGTGGCTGAGTTCCCCCTCGCTGAGTTCCCCCTCAACTGAGTGTTCCCTCAACTGACAGCCTATTCTCTAGGAGCTAACCTAGCCTGACCTGAAACAAAAGATATTATCCTGACTGTTTTCAAACCTATTACATGTTGTTTTGGAAAATCATCAAAACTAAAACATATCCCAACAGGCAGTATTGGTTTTGTGAGCACACTGAATTGGTAGAGATGAAAGAGGAAGGATTATTCCCTAGATTCTTGAAATGGGACCTCTGAGATTTGCACCGTTATCTCGGACGTGTGAGGCTGTCAAAGTTGGGAAATGTATGACATAATCTCTGGATTGATTGCATCCTTCAATTATGTGTTAATTTATAAAATGTGCAACTGATATAAGTATACATTTGCAGGTAAATAAACATGTACTGAGACCAACTTGTTTAGAGAGGGGAAACATAATTAAATTGCAAAAGTTGCAGGAGAAGGAAATCATACAGGATTCTGATATGAGTGGAGAATTTGATGAATTTATCTCCACTGATGATGAGTTTGTGGATCGATCGGAAGATGAGCCTAATGTGGACAACAATTTGTCCACCCCCGCTGCACAATTAATTTCTGACTCCACTTCAAAGAATGAGAAGGATTCAACACCGAAAGTTGTGGAAGCCAATATCCCGTCAGCTCGATTTAGTGAACAGACACCACAAACTCCGGATTGGTGTGAAGAGGATATGCCATCGTTCAGTCTTAATATGACACAGTTGGATACTGATCAAGATATAGCGGACCAATCTATAAAGAGTATGGTAGGTCAATTGAGTGTTATTTTTTAGAATGAGGAAGAGGATGAAACAAAAAGTGATTCTGATGCAGTTTCTGGTGCAAATTTGGGAAGTAAGAAGAAGGATGAGGTGCAATGCACTATAAAAAAGTTGAATGAGGTAGATTTAATACCTCATGAAGAAAATAAGATAGATAATGCAGATGATGATTGCTCAGTTGACGATGTAGTTCCTAATCAAGAAGGAGCTACTGGTGCAAGAGAGTGGAGTCCCACTTTGGGATTGTTAGAGAAACAGCAGCCGAGCGAAGGCATTGACTATGAAAATGGGAACGACATTGGAGTGACGAGCTCAAAAATAAACTGTGATGAAGTTGGTGGAGGCAGAAAAGTGAGTGCGAAACAAGATGGTGAGGACATTGAGTGTACTAATTGTGTTCGGTATATTAAGGAAGCTGAGAAGATGAGCAATGATTTTGAAGCAGAGAGAGTAGAGCTGGTTTCTCAAATTAGGTAGAGGGACGAGCAAATTTCTCAATTAGAATCTGAAAACAGGAGTTGGTTACGAAAATTGAGGAGTATACTATGCCGTCAGCAACTCAGATTTTTTCAAATCCTGAGAATTTAACTATGTTGGAAGCTATTGAGGAGATGCATATGTCTAGTGAAGGAAAGAGTAAAAATAAGTTAAGTGATGTCCCATTTGATGCGATTGTGGTCTATGAGGGGGGTGAGCAGCCTCAACATCCAAGTGCAGATACTGGAGAGGAAGAAATGATTGATGAAGATAGGAACGAGGAAAATGTTACTTTAAAAACACCGGTGATCAAAACTGGGAAAGCTGATAGGTATCCAGAACCAAGTTCTCTAGCAAAACGAGTGAAAGGGAGGACGACGAATTACGAAAGAAAGGTTGTCGTCATTACGCCACAGCCAAACACAAATGAGCTGGTACAGTTGGTTGAATATGTGCATAGTGAGGACAGTTTGGATGAGAAAGGTGATTTTCCTGGTCAAAATCAGCAAAATATGTTCAAGTGGGATCAAAACTCAATTGCAGTGAAGACTATGACGATACGGGATAAGAGTCGGATCGATGAACTATTGAAAACATACGGAGAGGGGTATTTTTGCTGATTTGCTTTTTTAATTCATATCTTATTCACCATTCTATTTACAAATATGATGTTTTCAAATTTGTAGATATATTGTTTGGAAGGGAGATCAACCGATGTCGGACGTTAGAGTTAAAGACTTAATTCTGTTGTTACATAATGGTCGATTGTCAGACGGGGTAAGCGAATTTAATATGAACCAGTGAGGAAAATTGTCCTAATTATAATACATTGTCTACCCTATGTAAATGACAGGTTATTGACGCATGGGCATAATTTATGCATTATAAGTTTGAAGAGGCCCACGCTGCAACTAACAAGACGATTGTATTCACTTCATGTTGCTGGGTAATGATATTCTATTTGTTTACTTTGTAACTGTTATACTTTCAAGATGTATAAACAATGCTATTAAAAATTAACTGTTTTGTTTGTGTTAAAAATAAATAGGGATTGATTGATAGTTGCAAGTCGAAAAATAAAGGTGGGGTTGCCAGAATGATAGACACACGCTTGTTAGAATGCATGAAGATGGATAATCTACTATTCCCCATGCTGGCTGGGAGTCCAAACTCGCATAAAAGAAGGGTGGGAGACCATTGGACTTTGCTAAAGCTTGACATGCACAAAGACGAGTGGACTTTCTATAATTCAATACCACCAAGAACAAGGGGCGGTTCCGACCCACATTTAACGGAGTCTTATATTGTGGTCAGTTTATTTATTTATTTATTTTTAAATTGAAATGAGATTTATGTAATGTAACAATATATTCTAATTATAAATTATGCTTTCTGGCAAGAAAAGGCAAAGTATGTCGACGGAAAACTGCGGGATCATTTTAAGAAGTATAAACCTGCACACCCTCTTCTATTAAAGCCTTTTGAGTTGCCTAAGCCTGAAGAGTGCATGCAACAAATTGCTGGTACACTTGACTGTGGAGTAGTGGTATGCCAGTGGATTGAACAAATTATGTTCCGGAGGCCTTTACGAAAAGGAGAATTCACAGCCAGTTCGGCTGGAAGGTACAGGGCCAGAATGGCAAAACAGTTTCTAAACCCCTGATTTGGATTTGGTCATTTTTTGTGCAGCCCATGATTATATTGATTGAAACTTTCTTTTTTGACTAGAACTTTATGGAAGACAGATATAGTAGTTTAGAAATACCGTTTTGATGTGCTTTGTGTGGCTGCTATAGTAATGTTATTATAATAGACTTTGAACCCTAACTTAGCAAATTGATGCAATGACAGATGTAAATTTTTTATGTCCAACGTACTGACTATATGGGATGTTAGAAACACCCATGTGTTGGATTTAATTGTATGGCTTAAGTACTATGATCGTGGATCGTTTTGCCATTTAATATTGTCCAAGTTGTGCTTCTGTTATTATATTGAGATTGTTTATGCAATTGTTGTTTCTTTTTTTGGTTCCAGATTACTGATTTATGAATGTTAGCATAAAACATTCTCTGGTTTCATTGTATGAATTTAACTACTGGGATTGTGCTCAGGTTGGTCTTTGATATGACTCAAGATGTGATACATTTATTATATTGGGTTTAGGTCTGAAATCTCAATTGATGCATTTTTTGGTTCCTAGTGTTGTGATTTCTTGGATGTTGGTAATTGTCATCCTGGAGTAATTGGTATGACTTTACTCCTGTGACTTCTGGGTTTTTGGTACCCCAATATGTTCAAATTTTATTACAAAGTGTTCATAATATAAAAAATTGAATTCAACACAATTTATTTTGAAATTTGGCTATATATATTTTTGGATTTTTTTTTTTATATATTTGCTATATATGTTCCCTGCAGTGGATTTTGTTAAATTGGACTTAATTTGATAGACAGAAATGGGCCTTTTAATTTTGGGTTATATTGGTCAGTTGGGCCTTATATTCCATACAGGCTATCCAATGTTATATGTGTTAAAATTTTGTGTAAGATGGTTGTTCAAAATGAATAAAATGAATATGAACAGAGCTAAAAATAATGTGAACAGATTAAAGTCTTTGAACGCCTGTAATATTTTTTTGAACAAATTTTGTGTAAAATTGTTGTTCGAAAATAACGTGAACAAATTTTGTGTAAGATTGCTGTTCAAAATAAGAATTATAAAATGAACAGTCATTGACCAAAAAAAGTAAAATGTCTTAAGTCTTTGAACGACTGTAATATTTTTTTGAACAATGTTCAAAAAAATAAAATAAGACAAAGCAGTTTAAAAATTTTGATTTTATTAAATTGGGATTAATCTGAGTAACCAGAAATGGGCCTTTTAATTTTGGGTTTTGTTGGTCAGTTGGGCCTTATATTCCATACAGACTATCCAATGTTGTATGTGTTAAAATTTTGTGTAAGATGACTGTTCAAAATGAATAAAATGAATATGAACAGAGCTAAAAATAACGTGAACATATTAAAGTCTTTGAACGCCTGAAATATTTTTTTGAACATCGAACACAAAATAAGATTGAGAAAAAACGTAGTAGGGGACCATGTGTGCGTGTTTGCTTGATCGAACAATATAACCCAATATTGTGTAATATACTTGATCGAACCATATTTTAGTATAAAAAATACCTGTTTTAAATTGATTTAATATTTAACATAAATTTTGTATTTTTGTTCATTGTTTTTTAATGGAACAGTGTGGCTATGTTTATTTAAATTTTTTTTAAACTAGGCATTGTTCTCTCACATATAATTAAGATCTAAAAAATAACGACTTGATTCTAGCATTTGCCAACTAATATTTGGGCCTAAAAAGTAGTAGAGGACAACGTGAGCTTTTTTCTTTTTTTCAAACAAAATACAACCCTATGATATGACCACGGTTGTTTGCACTAGCCTCTATGTTAAATACACTACCTGGAAAAATACACTACTTTTTTTTTGGAAAATTTGCAATATTTTCGGAAAAAAGTTTTGAAAATAAACAAAAAATTCGAATTTTTTTCCGAAATATTGTTCATTTGAAAAAATATTCTAGAAAATAAAAAAATTAAAAAAAATCGAACAAAAAATAGTGTATTCATCCGGTTAGTGTCTTTAACACAGATGCTAGTGCAAAAAAAACCTGGGCCCTATGATATTGAACCAAGATCTATTAAATTTGGTCAATCTATAATTACTGAACATTGCACATTATGAAATTGAACTTGAATAATGAACATTTTAAAAATAAATTTGAATTGTACATAAAGTATAGGCCTTATTACTTAAAATAGTATATAATAGCTTTTTTATTTTTTTATCTATTAATTACTGTGTCCATGTAAGCATGTACTAAATTAAAATATATGGGCCCAATAACTTACATAATAGACCATGTGGGCCTTAAAGATTGGAACAAAATAATAGATACTCACATGCGTGGTGAAGGTGTACATTATAACCGTTGGAAAATCCCTCAGGTATGAAATAAAAACAAATCCTTTTATGACCGTTGGAGGTCACCAATATGATCGTTGGCACAAATCCATATCTATTATATATACGTCCATGTGAGGAGCTTATACAACACTAGAAATCTTTTTTAAAGAAAAAACATCGGGCAACTCAACCAAATTACAGAAAACAAAAAATCAAACTCAAACACCAGAAGTAGGCCAGTTTAAGATGTCCCATTCTATAAACTACAGCACAAATGAGTCGTATCCAGTGTACGAAAGAGCTTTCTGCAAGAAATGCCAGGGGCGAACTGCAATCATGTTGTCCGAAACGGCGAAGAATCCGGGACGTTTGTATTACTCATGTAGTGAACATGGGTGGTCTCACTGGTGCCAACCAATAGATTAGGATGCAAGGGGCAAAGAAGAAAAAGAGGTAACAAGTAAAGAATGGAAAGCAAGTGGTTATGGGGGAGATGAACAAAACACAAGATCACAGATGCACACTATCAAGCTTAACACTTTATTGTTAGAAAATTTCCTAACAATTGTAGCAACAATTTTGGTTTGTGTGGTGATAGCAATTATATTAATGTGATAGAGTAAGTTTCCCTATTATGTTTCTCTATCGGTTTCCCTATTATGTTTCTATATCAATAGCAAATCTGCTCAATCTGTACACATGGATTTTAAATCAAAAGGCATAGTATATTGAACTATTGTAAGAACCAAACAACAGTGTACATTACATGTAAAATGGTCCCCTGAACCACAAAAAGGAGGACATCTAGTATGATATATAAGTCACCCAAAAGAAACTACAAACTACAATAGTTTCCATAGACTGACCCCAACATATAAGATGAAGATTTCATATCAAACTTCAACTAAGTAGTACGTTTCTGTGCAAAAACTTAACGTATTTTCCGTAAAAAATTAGGCTGCTTGGTTATCCTTGTCAATACGTGCTGCACAAAATGAAACTGCAAAAACAGTTCTCATATCAGACCTATGATTCAACGATACAAGAATAAGAAATTAAATATACATTCCATTGGAAGGGGTTTACCTTGAATTTTAGTGATGATCCTTTAAAGTTTAGTCCAGGCTGTTGCTAGCCTTGGCTTTCTTCTTTGGGTACTCACCGTATGATGGCAACCTTTGCTTCTTAGGCCTAACGGGAGGACGTTTTAAAATTGGTGGAAGTATCTTGTCGCTGTTGACCAATTCAGGCTGTATGTCAAATCTCAATGTATCAGGGATGGGGTTAATGTTGGACTTGTATGTATCGCAATATGAGTGTGTGAAATAATAATGTTCAACGAAAGAGAATGGGTCAATGGTATGTCTAACGATGACAACAACAACTTGTGAGCATGGAAATCCCGATAGTAGCCATTGACAACATGTACAAGACTTATTTTGCAGATTAACAACGGCTGATGTGTCAGATTCAACAAAAAAATCTCCGCCAGGGTACTCAAATATGCTCCAGGACTTTCCTTCTTCAACAAGAGAATCCCAAAGCTCTTGCTTGGTTGGAACTAGCTCTCCTTGGAACAACTCACATTTTTAACGATGTTCAACAAACCAACGAGCAAGATGACACCGAATATGGTCTATCATAAGCGTAATGGGCTTTGACCTTGCTGCTGTTAACCAGGAATTGATGGACTCCGCGGCATTCGAGGTCATTTCTCCGTATCTCGTAGTAGTGGGGGAATATGCTACCACCCACCTCTCCAGGGGTTAATTTTTTAGGAAATCCTCTGCAATTCTGCCTCTCACGCGTCTAAACTCTTGCATTTTCTCATTGAACAACCTCTCGTTGGGAGCATATGCGCATGCTTTAAACAAATTTCCCAAATCACCACGTTGATTGTTGGACCAGCCTTTGGAAAATCTACCCCTGAGATTCAACAGCAAGTGCCACAAGCAGTAGAAATGATTTGGCTTTTCAAAAACTGAATTGAATGCATTCATAAGCCCCAAATTCCTATCTGAAATGTAACAAATTTCTTTTTCATGCTTGACCACATCCTTTACATAAAAACCAGGGCCAATTTTCCGTGTTTTCAGCGGATACTACAGCAAACGCCACAGGGAAAAGACCTAAAGTATATAATTAAAGCATGTATAACTGTTAGTTAAAATGAACCCTATCATATTAAAACTAGTACAGCTACAAAAAATGCAGAAAATAAGAACCCTATAATTCTGCCATGTTCAGGACAGAAAGTTCCACTGCCAATAATCATGTTCAAGTCCGAGTTATCATGCTAAAGTAATCCCTAAATTATGTATAATCATGCTAAACTCCAAAATTAACAGTGAATTTAATAGCAAAATCATGTTCAAGGTCAATTATGAGAGAAACATAACAACAATGATGAATCTGGAAATTTTTCGCTACAATAAGAGTAGAATAAGTAGGTCCTCAATAACAAGGATGATGGTTAAAATATAACCTAAGATAACAGTAAAACAGCTAGCTTCATAACTACAAAAGGTGTAGAAAAATACAAGATACACCTAGAGTATGACCACTAGCTTTATAACAGAAAGAATGATAGAAAATCAGGTTAGGAGTTACCATAGTTGGCATCTTTTGCAGTGGTGGCAAGAAGAACACCTTGAGCACGACCCTTCATGAAGGTGCCATCGAGGAAAAGCATCGGCCGACAGATTTGGAAACCATCTAGAGAGGCTTTGAAAGAGACAAACAACCGTTCAAAACAACGGGAGGTGTTATTGCTCTCAAGAGCAACAACACTACCGGGGTTGGTACGTTCAATAGCTAAAAAATACCATTTAAGATCGTCGTATGAATCTTCATATCTTCCAAATATTTTAGATTTAGCCGATTCAACCTAACGCCATGCTTTGTAATAAGGTATGTGTAGACCATACTCAGATTGTAAGAGTAGCCTCACATCCTTACCCCCAAGTTTAGGATCATTTTTTATATTATCAATCATTAAAGTGGAAATTAGTCTAGGAGCAATCTTAGATTTTCCCCAGAAAGTCTACCTATGCACCTGTGAGTAAATATACCTTTGTATATCACAAACTCACCAGTACATTCACGAAGGCTAGCCTTAATATGCCAATTGCAGCCTTGGCTTACACCCTCATTGCAAACAACAACTACGTATTTAGAATCATTTCGCTTAAATCTGAACTTGAAACGCATTTTAGCTGCATACTTAATAATTGAATCTTTAAATCCAACAGACCCACCAGGAAAATCTGAACCCACTCCACCATTAAAAAATTCTGACCAATGGTCGGATAAATATGCCTTCTTATCTAACTTAGGACACAAATCATAGGATGGGAGACTACGAATACCACCAAACTCTTCGAAATCGCAATCTATATTACTAGACCCACTACTAATCTGATTGATGGAAAAAGAATTGGTAACGCATACTTCGGCATCGACTAATTTCAAAGATGACAAATTACAAAGCATTACTACATTCCTAAAATCATCCTCAGAATCCATGACGCACTTACTATAACTACCCACAGAGCATGCAAACTTAAATTGAAAAGATTTGAGTTCGACCCACTTACTTTGAACAATAGTCTTGAAATCATTGAACGATTTCCCCATGTTTATACCAATCAATCTGCACTCTTCATTGAATCTGGTGGCAAATATGATATCCTCGTTCATTTTTTGGATTCCCCGTAGGTTTGAAGAAGTATTGATCGGTGTAAGAAATAAAAAACAAAATTCCGTTAGAAATAGTATATAAAGCATGAATTTGAATTTCAAAATGGATGATTAGGTGTAGGTGCTGCAAGGAATGTGACTTCTTACCTAGAAGAAGAAGGCGTACGCAGGGTTCAGGAGAGAGAGGAAAAATGTTTCTTTTTTTAGAAGAGAGAGATGAAATAAAGAATTTTAGAGGAGAGAGAGTGCTGAGGGAACAAAAAATACATTTTAGTAGTCAAATGTATGGATTTGTGCTATGGGAAAAGTTGTGTTTTAAAGTGTATTTATGGTTCTCAAAATGTAGTACCATGTGTATTTCTCTAGAATATCGAACGTGAAACAAGAGTAAATGGGCCAGCCGGTCTGGTCTTATGGAGAATTTATTAATAGTCCAAACCCATTTTGATATTTTGGACCTTACATATACAAGAAAAGTTTTACATTAATTTTCAAAATTTGTTCGAATTTGTTAAAGAATTGGCCAATTTATAATTTCTTTTTGGAGATTTCAAGTTAACAAACGACTTTTATGATTTTGTAAATTATAATTATGTTAAATGTTTTAATACCCAATAATTTTTATTTTTATTTCTCCACTGAACCAATTTCACCTTGCAATGGATAAAACGAGTAGACTAATATATAACTAAAATATATAAGTTAGATTTAACTAAAATTTAAAATTCGTGCGAAATTCGTGCGAAGGTGCATATAAAATTTGACTATATATTTTACACACAATATACTTTACCTAAAGCACACTCAAGTATTCCCACCTTCTTTACAATGCAGTCTCTTCAATTTCAAAAATAGAGAGATCATAATCTCAAATGTTCTTTGGAAGTTCTCTATAATATTAGTTAAACTGGGATTCCCAAAATCACAAAAAACTATGAAGCCTCAAAACAAAGTTGTTGTCGTTAGTTATGTGCTCTTTCGTTTTCTAATACTAACTACAAGTCTTTGTTTCTGCCTTGTATATCCCGTCAAATTAAACACCAACTAATTACCAATTATGTAAATATAAACCAAGAAATTTTTTAATAACAAGTTGCAAAACATTCTGAACAAAAAACAGCGCAACCCAAGTTAAATAATAATGCAAAAGAATCTCGTTGCTTTCCTTGCAAACACTCTAAACCCATTACATCTATTTAGACATTTAATTATTTAAACGATGAAAAAGCCTCTGTTTTCCTGAATTTTTTCTCCGAATTTAAGTCATGTTATCCCTTATTTGGTTGATGCTTTTTTCCTACTCCAATTTGGTGACCACTCAAATTCTCCCCAACCACAATGCCTTACAACCCAAGAGCATATTCATCCTCGCCGGGCAGAGCAACATGTCGGGCAGGGGCGGCGTTATAAACGGCACGTGGGACGGGGTGGTGCCGCCCAAATGCCGCCCCGACCCGATGATCCTCCGGCTGAGGCCCGACCTCACGTGGGAGGAGGCGCGGGAGCCTCTCCATTCCGATATCGATGTTGATAAAATATGCGGGGTGGGGCCCGGGATGGCCTTCTCCAACACCATTTTGGGGAAGGACTCCGGCATTGGGGTGATCGGGCTGGTCCCCTGCGCCATCGGGGGGACCAACATTAGCGAGTGGAGGCGCGGCGGCCGCCTCTACAATCGGATGCTGGAACGGGCCGGGGCTGCGGTTCGGGCCGGTGGAGGGCTGATTCGGGCTATTTTGTGGTACCAAGGGGAGAGTGATACGGAGAGTCATGAGGATGCTAGATTGTATAAGAGGAGACTGGAGAGGTTTTTTCAAGATGTTCGGGCCGATTTGCTGTCACCGGTCTTGCCCGTGATCCAGGTAGGCCCGGCCCGATGTATCATTCTTTGGATCGGATCTGATTGAATTAATTTTGATAAATATTTAAAAAAAAAAAAAATTGTGTAGGTAGCATTGGCATCAGGATCAGGGCCTTATGTTGATATAATAAGAAAGGCACAGAAGGAAATTGAGCTTCCAAACGTGAGGTGTGTGGATGCTTTCGGGCTGCAGCTGGAGCCCGACTTGCTGCATCTTACGACGGCATCCCAGGCCCGGCTCGGCCCGATGATGGCGAATTCCTTCCTCAAGATTATGGCTCCTCTTCCGGTTCAGAGCAGCGGTGGGCCTAAGAGGTTCAACCATTTTTTTCTTGACTTCATATTTAGATGGTTTAGGTAAGATATTTTGGGGTGGGATATGTTATGTTACTATTTATATTTAGTACATTTTCTAACAAAAATAGAAATTTTAATTGTGTATGATTAATTGTTGTGAAGTTCTATTTGCATTATTGCATATCCTTGCAAAAATCTAATGCCCCTTATTCAGCATCATTTCATATATTCATTAGGACCCATGCATTCAGTAGGGAAAATGGGTTATGTATGCCCTACTCAGCCGTGCATTACACAGTTGTACCCCACTGCACAACTGTGTAGTGCACAACAGGGTAGGGTAGAATTATTCGGGAAAATGAGACGAGGGATGTGGGGATTTGGATCTCCTGTACAGGACCGTCCGATGCAATAAACATGCGCATTTATTGCAGAGGACAATTCTGTGCAGGACAAAATCCAAATGTCAAGAGAGTATATCTTAAGGATGGAGATGATGATGACAATTTATATATAGACAAGAATTTCTTATGAGACCGTCTCATGGCATGAGACAACACAAATTAACATCTATTCCTATCAAGTGTTAATGAATCAATGTCCTAATTATATCAATTTTCATTGTCTCATCTTGACAGTTTCATACAAGACATACTCTTATATATAATAGGTTTACCGTGCAATTTTTGTATCTATTTTTAAATATATTACTTGTTTAATTTAAAATATTAAATTGTAAGTATTGCTTGTTTTTACTTAAAAATATTTTTTATTTATTAAAAGGTGATAGTTATATACCATCACATCGTATAATACTGGTGAAGTGAGGTGTGTTGAAATTATCATTCAAAACTGCCCATTAAATCATCACGAGGATATCAACTGGAAACCCTTCAATTTAACTTATCACATGACCAATTGCTGTCGACTTGGCGGAAGCTTTGGCGGCACGATTTGGTGTAGAGATGGCGGTTTTACGGGGAGAACGCAAGATGATTCTTGAGGTAGATTCGCAGAATCTGTTCTTCGCTCTTCGTCGTCGGGATAAAGATTTCTCGTATTTTGGCTTAATAGTGGAGGATATTGTTGAGCTTGGGAGATCCCTCGATGATTTTGAGTGTGTTTGGGTACGACGTTCGGCAAACGGAGTTGCTCATAAGTTAGCTTTTTATAGTTTCTCAATTCCTACTCCATACTTTGGAGATGTTCTTCCTTTCGATGATGTTTTGGATGTTGATGCCGGTTTGGCTTCTTAATTTATGAATTTATTTTTCCCGTCAAAAAAAAAAACTTATCACATGACAACCATGCAATTTAAAATAATGTCGTATAGCAATTCACAACGGAACCGTGTTAAGAATTCTAAGATTAAATTAAAATTTTTAATTATTTTAGAACCTTTAAAGATGAAAGTTATTAGTCGAAAAATAGTTAAAATGCCCCATTGATCTCATCATCATATCAGTCTTTGAGCCTCTTCCCCAGAGGATGGAGTTAATAATGTCATATTTACAGATTTTTAAACAAGACGAAATTCTTTTAAAAACAGTAGCAAAGTCTTTCGAATTTTAGATCTTGCTAACAATCAGCTAGTACCAATAAATTTATAAACTCTAATACAAAAAAAAATGAATTTTCCTCAATTGTGACATATATGTGAATTTTTTTTATGGTAATAAAAAAAAATACTAAAATTAAATTACAAATGCAAGTCCCATACCATGCACGACTGTCAAGAAATAATCCAGAAAATTTTATAGTGGTGCACCAAAAAAATATATATAATACATTTAAAACATTTTTTCTAAATTACAATTTAAATCCATTACTCCTTCCATCTCGATATTGTTTGTCCAATAGTTAACACTGTTTAAAAAAAATTGATGTAATGTAATGTAATGATAGATTGGTAACTCGTGAGAGTTGATAGATAATATCGTAATTTTTTTTAATGAAATAATAAATTAGTTGAATTGGGTGTATGTGTGGACCCAAAAATAATTGACATTTGTATAAATCTTATCATAATATACTATATAGGAGAGACTGTCAAATCCTATGTGGCGAACCCTCCATCCTCTATTTTCAAACATTGTTCTCCCCTTCACTCAAGTCTTTTTCAATCTCAACCGTCCAATATTTTTTGACCATTCTCGACCCTTGATTTGTTTTGTTGTTTGTCTATATATATGTTATTCACTTCCCACATTATACATGTTCATCTCTCATACTTTTTTTTTCTCTTTCTCGCTTCTTCGTGTGCGGGATTACGGCAAAATTTCGCTGCCTTCTTTTGTTTGTGTCCATTGTTGCAGTGAGTCTTTGTTTGGTTCCTTTCCACCGAGAGGCGTTCTTCCCGGGCGAATTCCGATGGTGTCTCCATTGTTGCCGTGTTGTAGGTGGATTTGTCCGTGTGGTGTGTACTTTTTTTTTTTCCGGAATTGTGTTGTATTCTTTGATTGGTTTCATTATTTTTTTCGGTTGTTTCCGTATGTCGGTTTCTAGACATGATTGTAATGTTGTATGCTTTGATTTTACGTATGGGATTTTTAGATGTACGTGTCGTTGAATCGTGTTGTATGTACTTCTGTTTTCTATTAATGAAACCAATTTTTTGTACCACATTTATTTATTTTTCGACTCCGCGTGCTTATTCTCCATAGCGCTTGCATTTTTCCGTGTTTTAACTCAACTTTTCCGATTCCAGTCACGGATCCATTGCATCCATGTTTTATGTAACACAAAGTAAATACTTTCCATGAAAATTTTGAACCCATCCATGGTGCATAAACTATCCATATAAAAAGCACACAATATAGAATCGTCATCCAAGAATTATAGGCATGATCCCACATTCAGTGGATTCAATTTACAAATTGGTTCAACTACTGCTTTTCAATATTTCTCGAGCAAATGAATGCCACAATCAAATGAGTGAGCATATTAGTTGCCACAAATCAAGTTAATTTAAAAATATGCACAAATAAATGCAAGATTTTAAAAGCATTCACAAATAAATGTTCAATTTTAAAAACATGCACAAATCAAGTTAATTTAAAATCATGCACAATTAAATGAGCAATTTTAAAAATTGGCACAAATCAAGCTTTAAAAAATTAACATGCACTAATTTAAATCATGCACAAATAAAGCCAATTTAAAAATATCCACAATTTTTTCTTTGATTATTAATTATATCCATTCGGATGACTTTTTTTCTTTTGGTAGGTTTATTTTCCATGGTTGGTGGTTACTTTTCGGCACTTAAATTTATTTTCGTCATTTAGAATGAATCATCCTAATATATAAAATTTAATGGCATTTTCAATTAATATAACTTAAATTTCAAGATTTTTTTTATATAACTGCTAATTAACTTAATTTACGCAAACGTGCAAAATGTGCATGTATATTAATAGTAGCACACTCAGGCCATGATTACTCAATTAATAATCTCTAAAAATTAAATTTTATGAATTAATTTATTAGTTAAAAAAATAGGTATGAAGATAATTTAATGACCAACAATTCTAAGCCTATAATGTATTTTTAGTCTAAGGTTAGATTTAAGTTTATAACATTAATCTAAACATATTAAAGAATTACCCAATAACAAATTTAATGTTGACTTAATTAAAAAAAATCATAATCCACCAATAACAAAATTGTGTGGCCCCAGGATGAATTATTAACATTATACTTATTAATATCTCTCAAGCAAAATGAGTGAGTATATTAGTTGCCAATTATTAACATTATACTCTATTATTGGATGTGTATTAAAATTTATTTATGTTGTCATATTTGGATGCTACTTTGTAGTATTAAATGAAAAGAAAAAGCTATAATTTTGTTGGATATTCAATATTCATGATTTAAATGAAAAACGTTATACATTAAAATAGGCAGGGGAACGGATTTTCCCATATATATGCAAACAAGATTTTCTAAAATCTTTTTTTTTTCTATTTTTTAATATAATAAGATTAAGTTTGACTTTATTTTTTAGAGGGTTAGTTCTATAATTAAAAAAATCTATACTTACAATATTAATTTTAGAAATATTCGATTATTAGTGTTAGCAATATCTCTAATTGTATATGCATGATTTGCTAATCCCTTAAAAATTGGATCTCTATTTTTTAAATTTATTTGTAATTCCTATAAAACTAAGTATTAATGTATTTTTTAAAATTAATTAATAAATAATTTTTGGGTCTTCATTATAATTTCAATATACAAGATTATGTTACACACAAATTCAAACGTTTAGGTATAATTAATCAGTTTTTTTTTTTAAAATACGGTTAGGATATTTTTTTTAATGTACATTGAACCATAATTATATGACATTTAGAAGCTTAATTTTATCCTTCATAATAAGAGTTATATTAATGTTTCATATATATATATATATATATATATATGTATATTTCAAAGTTATCCACATCGCCAATATTTTACACATGTTTAATTCATTTGGTTGGTTGATATGTTTTTAAGTTATAAAAAATTATTTAAATAATTTTTTCATTAACCAAACTGACATTGGTTTTCATCCTATTTATTTTAGAATTTAGATTTATGTTATTTATCATGTTACCTGCTACACCATGTAACTATTCCGATAAATCGCACGTGACACCAATTTTTCATAATTTATAGGATGAAACTCAAAATACTACGTCAGATTTACAAAAGAGTTACCTGGTATAACAGTTAATAAGACAAAAACATAAATTTGGAAGTTATAGCACAAAATTTAAAATTTCAAAGTTAACAAGACGAAAACCAAAGACAACCAAAGTTTAAAAAAGTGCAATTTCTCTAATTCTTATGTTCCAAGTATTTTTAATTAAATATTATTTTCTTAATATCTTATTAATACTACGTCAGATTTACCAAAAGAGTTACCTGGTATAGCAGGTAATAAGCCAAAAACATAAATTTGGATGTTATAGCACAAAATTTAAAATTTCAAAGTTAACTGGACGAAAATCAAAGACAACCAAAGTTTAAAAAAATGCACTTTCTCTAATTCTTATGTTCCAAGTGTTTTTAATTAATTTTTTTTAATATCTTATTAATATAATGCATCCAGTATAATAAAGTTGAGTGCAATATAGCTATGACATAATACTCTTTTATAAGATATATTCAATCTTATGAGTATTTGGTGGTCTACATACCAAATATCACGTAAAATTTTACATCATGATTTTCAACTTATATTTATTATCTTAGAAAACTAATATTTTATAATTAAGAGTTTATAATTTATATATTTCATCTGTGGTTAACTTATTTTTAAGATGTGGTTAGAGTCTTGATATGATGCATATAAAATAAAATATTTAAACTTTTTTTCTAATGTTTGAAGCCTCATATGAGGCTACAAATATATATAATAAATTAGGTTCTCAATATCCTTACTATATGAGTTTTTTTTCTAAAGTGACATTGTTGAATGTACTTAGAAAAAATATTTTCTCTTACTAAATATTTGGAGTCGTTGGTAGATAAACAACTATAACATATATGATAATCTCATTTAGTAATTATGTTTGACGTTGTTTACACCAAACTGTATAAGATAATGTTCTTGAGGATTCTCCATATATAAGGAGGAGAAATTCCTGTTTTTAAATATTTTTTATTCAGATGAAATTCAATTTATAATGATGCTTATTTATTACTCCCTTCATTTCGGGATTACTTGCACACCTCCATTTTACGTACGTCACAAATAAGATTGTGTTTATACGTTGTGTTTATCATTTTATTATATAAAATATATTAAATACGTTAATCTTTAACGTTGATAATTGTATATTATATAAAAAAATAATAAAGACAATGTATAAATACACTTTATTTGTGACAGACGAAAAACAGAGGTGTGCAAGTAATCTCGGAACGGAAGGAGTATAATATTTCCTCCTCCGTGTTTAGACTATCGATATTTTTACTATATGAGTGTTTTCTAAAGTGGCATTGATGAATATCTTTAGAAAAAAATATTATCTTTTAGTGAACAATAACAATTAAAAATATAGCTTATATAATATTCTCATTCAGGAATTGCGCTTGACATTGTTTACAACAAAATATAAGTAATCCTTTTTAGGCTTCTCTATATATAAGATAGATAAATCTCTGTATTTAGATATTTTTCAATCAAATGAAATTCAATTTATAATGTTGCTTATTTGTTCTAATATTTTCTAACTCCGTATTGTATAAAGCTCTATATAAAAAAATACTCATGTAAATGTAGAGGCATGAACTTTCATAATTTAAGTTGTTATTTTGTAATTACATTTTATATTCTTTACTTGATAAAATAGTGGTTTAGAAAAAAGTTGTAATGTGAGCACTTTTAAGGACATATTCCCCTTGCTTTCATTGTAGTGGTACATTTTTTTATTTGTCAATATTTTAGTGGTGAAATGTCTTAATTATTACAGATAGTTGTATGTAATTCTTAAAAAAATCTCAATTTTTGTTCTTTAATTTTGGTTAACTTTGGTTTGCATCCTGTTAACTTTGGAATTTTGAATTTCGTTCTATAACTTACAAAATTTTGTATTTTTTTATCCTGTTACATACTACACCAGGTAACTCTTCCGATAAATCTCACGTGCCACCAATTTTTTTTGTAATTTATTGGATGAAATTCAAAATGCGACGTCATATTTATGGAAAGAGATAAAAGTTAAAAGGATTAAAAAGTGCATTTTCCTTAATTCTTATGTTCTAAGTTTTTCTTAGTATCTTATTAACACAGTGCATCCAATATTATAAAGTTAAGAGCAATAGACTTATGGCATAGAAGTCTTTTAAAAGATATACCCAATCTTATGAGTATTTGGTGGTCTACAAACGAAATGTCATGTGAAAATTTATATCATAATTTTCAATCTATATTTATTATCATGAAAAATTAATGGTTTATAATTTAAGAGTTTATAATTTATATATTTCATTTGTATTTGACTTATTTTTAAGACGTGATCAGATTTTTGATTTGATGTATTAAAACAAAAGATTTAAACTTTTTACAAATGTTTGAAGCCTCATATGAAGCTACAAATACATGTATTAAGTTTGTTTTCTCAATATTCTTACTATATGAGATTTTTCTAAAGTAACATTGTTAAATGTATTTAGAAGAAAAATTAATTGCAAATAAAATCACAGTCTTTTCGCAAATTGCAATCTAATCTAAATTTTTTATTCGTTGCAGATAAAACCTAAATTTCAATATGGCCAAACGTAGTGGTTAATTATGCGTTATCATTAGAACACATCTAAACATATTTATACGATTAAGTATTCATTGTTAGGTAGGTAAAAATATTTTCTGCCCGTAAAAACTTTATTTATTAATTCAAATTGTAAACATATATTAAATTGGAGTTTTTTTTTTTTTGCAAAGATTCCAAAGAGTAGAATAGATTGCAATTTGCGGAAAAAAAAAAGTGATTTTATTTGCAATTAATCCTTAGAAAAAATATTTTCTCTTACTAAACATTCGGTGCAATTAGTATATAAAAAATTCTAACATACATAATAGTCTCATTCAGTAATTGTGTTTGATGTTATTTACACCAAAATGTATAAGATATTGTTCTTGAAGATTCTCTATATATAAGGAAGATAAATTTTTGTATTTAAATATTTTTCATTCAGATGAAATTCAACTTATAATGATACTAATTTATTAAAATATTTCCACCTTAGTATTTAGGTTATTGATATTTTTACTATATGAATATTTTCTAAAGTGACATCATTAAATATCTTTAGAAAAAATTTTACCTTTTAGTGAACATTTGTAGCAATTAGTATTCTCATTCGTGAATTGTGTTTGACCTATTATATATATATATATATATATATATATATATATATATATATATATATATAATAAATATAAAAAACTCATGTAAGAATAGAGGCCTGAACTTCCACAATTTAAGTTGTTATTTTTTAATTACATTATCTATTCTCTATTTGACAAAACCGTGGTTTAGAAAATAATTGTAATGTGAGCCCTTTTAAAGACAATATCTCTTTACTTTCATTGTAGTTGTACTTTTTTGTGTGACAATATTTTAGTGGTGAAATGTCTTAATTATTATAGAGAGTTGTATGTAATACTTGGGAAAATTACATTTTTTTTTACCTTTAACTTCGGTTGATTTTGGTTTCCATCCTGTTTATTTTGAATTTTGAATCTTTTCCTATAACTTATAAAAAATTATGTTTTTTTTATCCTTTTACATGATACATCAGGTAACTCTTCCAATAAATCTGACATATTGGTAATTTATAGGATTAAATTAAAAGTTCCAAGTCAGATTTACTGAAAGAGATACCTGGTATAGAAGGTAATAGGATAAAAAATACAAATTTTATAAGTTGTAGGACAAAATTCGAAACTTCAAAGTTAACAAGATGAAAACCAAAGTTAAAGGATAAAAAAATTAAAGTGCATTTTACCTAATTCTTATGTTCCAAGTTTTTTAATTAATTTTTTTCTTAAGATCTTATTAACACAATGCATCCAATATAATAAAGTTAAGTGCAATAGAATCATGTCATATAACTCTTTTAAAAGACATACTCAATTTTATGTGTATTTGATGGTCTTTGGTGGTCTACAAACCAAATATAATGTGAAATTTTACATCATGATTTCTAACCTATATTTATTATCATTAAAAAGTAACGTTTTAAAATTAAAAGTTTATAATTTCTATATTTTATTATTTGTTGAATTATTTCTATGACGTGATCAAATTCTTGATATGATGCAAATAAAATAATAGATTTAAACTTTTTTCTAATGTTTGAGGCCTCATGCATATAAAGCTACAAATACGTATGTTAAGTTAGGCTATCAATATTCTTACTACATAATTTTTTTCTAATTTGACATTGTTTATTGTATGAGAAAAAACATTTTCTCTTATTTAACATTTGTAGCAATTAGTAGATAAAAAAACTATAACATATATATTAATCCCATTAAGTAATTGTGTTTGACGCTATTTACACCAAAATGTATAAGATGCATTTACTGAGAATTTCTCCATATATAATAAAGATAAATCTTTGTGTTTATATATTTTTCGTTCAAATGAAATTCAACTTATAATGATGCTTATTTATTAAAAAAAATTCATGTTTGTATTTAATAAGACTCTATAGAAAGACTCATGTACGAACAATTTATCATAATTCTTATTTTTTATTTTGTAATTAAATATTACACTCTACTTTTGACAAAATTGCGGTTTGGGAAAAATGTGAAATGCGAGCACTTGCTTTCATTGTAGGGGTAGTTTTTCTTAAACAATATTTTATTGTTGAATGCTTAAATTACTATAGATAGCTATATAAAAAAAATTATGTTCTAAGATTTTTCAATCAATAATATATTATTTCTTAATTATAATTTAGTGCATACAATTAAATGAAACTAGGTTGAATAGAGTTATGATTGATAGTTATTTTGAAAGATATACTTATTCCCATGAGTACGTAGTGGTCTACAAATCAAATGACATGTGAAATTTTGGATCATGATTTTCAGCCTATGGTTATTATCATGGAAAACTAATGTTTTACCACTAAGAGTTTATAACTTCACTTTGTAGTTGTTGAGGAAAAAATTGTAAATGTAAGATAAAATTTAAGTCCCTTATCTTTACCCAATTTTGGTTTCAATCCCTCTACTTTGTTGTTTTGAGATTAGTCCTTTAAGTGCACAATTATTTAGAATTTGGTCCTTATTACTTGCTCACATGTAACCATACAACGCAAATTATTTTTTGATTAATTGAAGATATAACGCATGTTAGTTATGTAACTTACATTCACAATTCTTGATGAAAAAGAAAAATTGTAAATGTAAGATAAAATTTAAGCCCCTTATCTTTCCCAATTTTGATTTCAAACCCTCTACTTTGTTGTTTTGAGATTCATCCTTTAAGTGCACAATTATTTAGATTTTGGTCCTTATTATTTGCTCACATGTAACCATGCAGCGCAAATTATTTTTTGATTAATTGAAGATACAAATACCAATATATATGTGAATAGATTATTTTTAATTAATTAAAGATATAACTCAAATTTGGGACGTGACTTACACTCACAACTTTTGAGAAAGAAAATAACAGCCATACAATTAATATACCAAAGAATAAGATTAAAATTTGTGACAAATCAAATTGTCGAATTATCAATAAAAAATAATCCGCAATTTATATAATTATAACTACTCTTTGTAGTTGTTGATATAAAAAAATTGTAAGGGTAAGATAAAATTTAAGTCTCTTATCTTTACCCAATTTTGGTTTCAATCGCTTGACTTTGCCACTTTAAAATTAATCTTTTAAGTACACAATTATTGTGATTTTGGTCCTTATTATTTGCTCGCAAGTAGCCATACAACACAAATTATTTTTTGATTAATTAAAGATATAAATGCCGATATATATATGTGAATAATTTTTTTTTTGGACGGATATATATATGTGAATAATTAATTTCCAATTAGTTGAAGATATAACGCAGGTTAGGAATGTAACTTACATTCACAATTCTTGAGGATTTTTGTTTTTTTGTAAATGTAAGATAAAATTTATGTCTCTTATCTTTACCCAATTTTGGTTTCAATCCCTCTACTTTGCTGTTTTGAGATTAGTTCTTTAAGTGCACAATTATATACATTTTGGTCCTTATTACTTGCTCGCAGGTAACCATACAACTCAAATTATTTTTTGATAAATTGAAGATATAAATACCAATATGTATATGTAAATATATTCTTTTTAATTAATTAAAGATATAACTCAAATTGGGGACGTGACTTACACTCACAACTTTTGAGAAAGAAAATAACAGCTATACAATTAATATAGCAAAGAATAAGATTAAAATTTGGGATAAATCAAATTGTCGAATTATATAAAAAAAATCCGCAATTTATATAACTGTAACTACTCTTTGTAGTTGTTGATATAAAAAAATTGTAAGGGTAAGATAAAATTTAAGTCCCTTATCTTTACCCAATTTTGGTTTCAATTGTTTGACTTCGCTACTTTAAAATTTGTCCTTTTAAGTGCACAATTATTATGATTTTGGTCCTTATTATTTGCTCACAGGTAGCCATATAACATGAATTATTTTTTTATTAATTAAGGATATAAATGTCGATATATATATGTGAATAATTAATTTCCAATTATTTGAAAATATAGTGCAAATTAGGGATATAACTTATCTTCATAATTTTTTAGGGATATTACTTAAGGATGAAATTGTTTCTGGAAGAAATATTGGCAGTAGAGTGTACATCCCAAAATGACTTTGACAAATTCAGATCAAAAGATGCATGTGAACTTTACTCGGCGTCAATACCCAGTGCTGCTCTATTTTGTCATGATGATAAATAAAAGTCAAGGCCAGTCTCTTTTGTTGTAGGATTGTATCTTCCCAAGTCAATTTTCACACATGGGCAACTGTATGTGGCGATCTCAAGAGTAAAAAAAAGGAATTGACTGAAAGTTCTAAGTCTTGATGTTGAGGGTAAGCCGTCGAAATATAAGAACGAATGTTGTGTATAAAGAGATTTTTAGAAATTTGTAATGTTTTTGAGGTGAGACTCAATATTTATTTTCTATGTGTGGACGAATATAAAACATCTCATATATTTTTTCCGTCATTTATAATTTAACGATATGTTGTTGCTATGGAATAAAAACGTAAATCGTATTGAGAAAAAAAAACTTTTTAAAAAATGGTGTAATTGTCTTATAAACCCGCGACACTCGCGGGTCTTAAACTAGTTATAATATATTTGCAAACCTCTCCAAGATGATATATCAACACCACTTTATTTTTAGGCTGATGTGGCATGTCACAAATCTCTTCATTTCGAAATACTGCGCTCTCATTAAAAGTTGGTTTAAGTTTTGATCTCGACCATTCATCTCTCAAAATTAAATCTAAACCATTCATTTTATATGTACATTTTATTAATCTCTTATTAAGAGTATCGCACACACCATTCCCTTTCTCTCAAATACGCCGCCTATTTCTCTCTCTCGTTGCAACCATATTGGCGTCGCCTCCTCTATTACAACCAGCATCGTCATCACCAATATTGCTTATGCGCCGTCGTTGCTCCGACTTTATCGATCATTGTGCCTACTCCGAATCCATCTCAGGCGACTTATCCGTTTAGCCCAATGATTCAAGTGGTGGACATCTATCGTGGACTCCAGAGAGCGTGTCGAAAGCGGATATGCAAAATAGGGATAAATCCAAGATATGTAGATCCCGAACCGCCACCGCCTCTCCTCTATTCTTTTCTCACTCCATCATCCATTTCCTGTCAGATTGTCTACAAATCGACGCTGTCTCGCTGCTCTACTCTCGCCGCCTCAAACCGCATCTGATATCGCGGCCTTGAACCAAAGTATGAAACTGATTTTTTATAGTATTTTTCTTGGTCTTAAAGTTTTTTCTTCTCGCCTCTTTTTTTAGTTCTTGCCATCCTCCATTGAATAGTCTCGGCGTCGCCACCATGTCCTCTCAGATGTAAAATATATTTTTTTTCCACAGTTCAACAATTTTCTTACTTAGATATTTTTGGAATTTATTTTTGCAAAATATTTATATATGCTAATTTTTGTAGGAGGATATTGAAATATTTTGCAAAAGATATTCTCACGTAAAAGATGGAAAGATTCCCAAAGAATCTTGTCATTCAATATCATATCTTACCATGCATAATAGATTGTAACATTATTATTTTTTGGATAAAATTTTACTATCTAAAAGATATTATCACTGAAATAGTATATATTACTCTCAAATTTTTTTGCCATGAAATGCAATATCTTACCATATATAATACAATAATAAATATTTTTGTAAAATATATTATCACGTAAAAGATGACAAAATTCTCAATGAATCTTGTCATCCAATACCATATCTTACCAAGGATAAAAGATTGTAACATTATTATTATTTTTTTTTTGGACAAAATTTTACTACCCAAAATGTAACGCCCCGAACCCAGAATATATTAATTATATCGGATTGGAAGTGTTATTGTGATCAAAAGTCCGAATTATAAATTTTTTGAAAGGAAATATAACTGAAATGAGAGAGAGAAGTTTCATGCAGCGGATAAGTGGGAAGGAATATTATAACGTAAGTATATTTGTATATATATATATAAAGATGGATAGAGGGTTCTGTATCATCAGAATAATACACACTGAGTTTGGATAATTTAAACACACGGAAAGAATATCGTCTTGCATGGCAGTATCGATAACATTTATTGGGAAAATAGAAATGATAGGCATCATTGTATTAATAATAATATATTTTAAGAAAAAGGGAGACTTTGTGTCTTCTGTGTCACTGTCCTTGCTCCCCATAGTTGTAATCTGCAAGGGGTTAGGAAAAGGGGGCGTGAGAATTGAATTCTCACTTATGGGTGATTGCAACATCATGGGATTGGTAAATCCGAAATATATTAAGTTATACTCATTGATAAAAAGTTTATTTTATTTAAACAGTTGACGTATATAAAAGATTATAAAAATTTAAACGGCAGTTAAGCATATTTCGCATGGTATAAATGAAATAACACAAGTTGATTCACATTAGGGCAAAGCCCAAAGTCATATCACGTATTATCACAAACTGACAAACCATAAACGTACGACAATTCCACTTCCAACAAAGTTACTCTTTTCAACTCCAACCAATCAACAAAGTTACTCTTTTCAACTCCAACCAAAACTTACTCCATCCAACCACACAAGCTCACATCATCCAACCTTATAACATCCCTCAAAATAAGCAAGTATCAATGGCCTTCTTCCCAGTGCGTCAAACGACAGCTGACCGGGGACCAGATCTACTTGATCAACAACCTTGATTCCGAGGGCGTCCCCGACAGCAGTCCCGGAGGTCGGATTTAAAACTCGATTCCGACTCCGTACATACTGACCTTCCACAAAACTGACTCAATAAACTTTACAAAGAATAACACTTGACTGATAACCGAACTGATTCATGCTCACGTATGGTGTTTACTCATGCAGTGGTGATCGATTCACAAAACAACAGGCTAATATATAACATATATAGTCATATCACATAATCCAAACAGTTATATAATAGGTGTTACATTTATGTTGGATTAGATATTTTTTATTTGATTTAGTCGAGTTCAGAAAATACCAGCACGACGTTATTAATAGCAGATCAATCAACGGATCATCACCCACCTGATTGTTCTGCGTTTCGGGAATATTGGGTAGGCAGACAGTCGAGTCCTTCGCGCGTGTTTCGAAAAGTACAGAATCCTAATAAGGAGTATTTCGATTAAAAGATTGACTTTTGAATTTGAAAAGCTTAAGAGCGCGAAACTCGAGGATTGAGTAGGTCGTTGTCTTCAGAAAATTATTGAAAACTAAAGTTTCCAAAGGTTGATTTCAAATTGATAAGTACACCTCTTTTAAAGGGGAGGTGTATTAGGGGAGTGTATTTACTAAATTTAGTACTGTAACAGGGGATGTATTTGGTGGTGTAACAGAGGGTGTATTTACTGAAATTGGTGGTGTAACAGGGGGTGTATTTACTGAAATTGGCGGTGTAACAGGGGGTGTATTTACTGAATTGAGTGGTGTTCTCAAGGCAAATTTTTTATTTTGGGGTATATTTACAATTTGGTGGTGCAAAATAGGGTGGGAGGGAGTGTGTTTACGAAATTAAAGGTAATCGCGCCTACCATAGGCGATATAAGTAGGGAATCGCGCCTACCAGGAGCGACCTTGGTGTATCAGCTAAACTCGCCTCTGGCAAAGGCGATTTTAATTTTTTTTTTTTATTTTCTCTAAACACGCCCCTACCAGAGGCGCGTCTGACAGTCCCAGCGTTTGTCGTCTACTAAACTCGCGCCTACCAGAGGCGAGTTCAGACATGCTTTGTCGTTATCTGTTTGGCATTATTTGTTTGGCGTAAGAATCCCTCCCCCTTTGGCGTTTTATGTTTGGCGTGGGATTCCTTCCTCCCCACTGATATATAACTCCTTCCTCCCCACTCCTTCCTCCCCACTCCTTCCTCATTATACTTCAGTCTGCCTTCTCTTTTCCTTTCCAAAATCTTCTTCGTACTCCTTCCTTCCTCTCTTCTTCTTCTTCAAATGAAGGCTAGTCCATAAGAAAAAAAAAATTTTGCCCTCCAAAATACAAACTTGCAGTCTCACGTACTTGAGGAATTGATATTTTGCTATCTACCTGAGGAGTACAGACACTACAATTAAGTGGTAAATATTTCAAATTTTTTTGTATATTTTTAGAATTATTTTGCATGCAATTTTTTGAAATAGTGTATATATAGTATATATATAATGTCGATATATATATATATGTTAGAGAAATTACATGTTTTAGCATGTTACTTTTGATTTATTTTGATTTAAAATTGGTAGTAGTGTTGCTATTTCGATTTAAAATAACATTAATAAGGTCATAGTGTTGTTATTTTGATTTAAAATTGGTAGTAGTGTTGTTCTTTTGGTTTATTTTGATTTAAAATTCCATTAATAAGCTCATAGTGTGTTATTTATTTAATTGGGATTCAATTTATTTAATCAAATATATGTAGAATTTTATTTAATAAAAAATGATACACTTTTTTAATTTTTTGAATGTTTTGGTGATGCATAACTTTTATACATTTGAAGAATCGAAGAGTAAATTAGACATTTTATCAATCAAAGTTATTAAAGTAAAATTTGACTTTTTTTTAACGTGATGTTAATAACCATTATGTATACAATGTAAGTTTTATTTTTATAAAATTCTAGTGTTTTTTGTGTTTTAAAAAATCTAGATTTAATATATATAGTGTATTAAAAAACTCTAGATAACTTACTTAATGAAAATATTGATCATCATTTTAAAATTTAATTTTTGCAATCATAAGATAATTTTATTTAACTATAATAAGAGATTAAGAGATAAAATAAAATAAAATGAAATGAAATAAATGAAATTAAATAAAATATTAAAAACGAAATAAAAAATAAAAAAATAAAAAAACAAAATTAAAATAAATAAAATAAACGAAATAAAATAAATTAAAAAAATAAAATAAAATAATATAAAATGAATTAAATAAAATAAAACTAATTAAAATAAAAAAACGAAATTAAAATAAAATGAATTAAATAAAATAAAGTAAAATAAACGAAATTACATAAAATAAAATAAACGAAATAAAATAAAATAAAACTAATTAAAATAAAAAAAGAAATAAAATAAAATAAAATAAACTAAACTAAATAAAATAAAATAAAACGAATTAATTTTATATTCTCAATGTATTTGAGAATTTTCTATTTAGAAAATTTTAATTTGTGAAAAATTAAGAAATGGAATTAAGAATATTAAATACTTTTTATTTGTTAAAAATTAAGAAATGGAATTAAGAATATTAAATGTAACAATAAGACTATATATATTCCTATCTTTTGTTAATACACCCATCAAAAAGTGTTCGGAATAAAATTTCAATACTGCAAAAAAAAAAAAAACACTAAAAATGTATGGAAATTAGGGTGTTGGGTTTGATTTACTATACTAGATGTAAACATAATTGAGGCCAATAATTAATTTAGTGCCTATAGATAAAATTTTTATAAGTGTTTTGTGTTGTTGAAGATATGTCAACCTCTCGCGACATTGGAATCATTGTGCGCTCTTGCGGAGCTGTTATTGGAAAAAGAAGAGTTGATCGTATGCTTGATTTCTACGATCTATTACGTGAGTTGTCTGAGGTTACGGGATTAGATTTGCGAGTGTATTCTTTGAATGTGTCTTGCATAATAAAAAATGGGAATGCCTCGTCTAGTTGTCCTATTAGGAACAACAACGACCTACGATACTTCTTCCATCCACAAGCTGGGCTCAATTCCGTTGAGCTATTAGTGGAGGTTGAAATGAAGGTGCAGTACCCAACAGGCCAATATGGCCAGTGGGGGAACCAGTACTATCCTTCTGAATGGCCAGGTCATGGTGGTGCCAATATGGATAGACCTTCCGACGTTGAATATCAGGCCCAACATTTAGGGTCTAGTCATGCCGGGGGTTCAGATCCTAATATTGGACCTTCTGGTATCACTGAGATGGCCCCTGTTGGGACCTCCATAGTTGATATAGCTGGTGATATATATCCAGACTTTACTTGTAATTCTGAACCAAGCGATAATGGTTCTGAGGACGAGGGGTCGTCTGATGAGGATGGTACCACTGACAATCCTTGGATGCCAACTGTTGCTGTACCAAATTCCCTAATGCCAAGAGTGAGACCTCATCCAAATTTGGTTGGAGTGCCATTTTTTGATAGGTCATGTGATGATGTACCTGTCGATTCAGTAGGCGTTCGAAGTGGTGATCTAAGCTATGATGCGGATGATGGGGTTTTGAGGTTAGGGATGATTTTCAAAGACAAAGATGCTGTGATCAATGTCGTGAAGGATTATTCGGTCCGACATGCAAGGCGTGAGTATAGAGTCGAAGAGAGCAACTCGAAGACAATGAAGTTGGTGTGTAAGCAAAACTATGCCAGTGAAAATGATAATTGCTCGACATCGCAACGTTGTGAGTGGCATTTACGCGCATCGTACCGTAAAAGATACGATTATTGGGAAATCACTAGGTTGGGGCCGCCACATACCTGTTTGATGAATATTGACTCGCGCAATCATTCAAATCTCTGTAAAAACTTGCTTGCAGCTGACATGGAGAGTCTCATACAAGTTGATCCAGCATACGACGTCAAATATGTCGTGGAGCATGCAGATAAGAAATATAATTACATTATTTCATATCAAAAGGCATGGCAAGCGTTGAAACGTGCTAGGGAGAATGTGTTCGGAACTTGGGAGAGTTCATGTCAGTATTTGCCCAAGTACATGGGAGCCTTGCAGAAATACAATCCCGGGACCATTGTGGAGTGGAAACACAGGGATACGATTGAGTGGAATGTGCACACGTTGGGATATGTCTTCTGGGCATTCAAGCCATGCGTTGAAGCATTCATGCATTGTCGCAAAATACTTTGTGTAGATGGTACTCACCTTTACACTAAGTACAAACACAAATTGCTGATTGCTAACACCCTTGATGCTAATCAGAAAATCATTTCAGTAGCATATGCCATTGTTGATGACGAAAGTTATAGGTCTTGGAAATGGTTTCTTAGAATGTTAGCTACACATGTTGTGGGTGATATGGAGGGGATATGCCTTATTTCTGATAGGCATAAGGGTATTTTGAAGGCAGTGGAAGAAGTCCCAGCATTTTCACCACCAAGAGGAGTGCACCGTTATTGTTTAAGACATGTCGCTTCAAATTTTAATACTCAGTTCAAGAGTCAAAAGATGAAGGACTTGTGTTACAATGCGGGAACAGCATTGTCGGTTAGACATTTTGAGACAAAGATGAACGAAATCCGAGTTTTAAGTGAAGAGGGTCATCAGTATCTACGAAATATCGATCCTGCCAAGTGGACATTTAGTCATGATGGAGGTCAACGTTATGGGGTTATGACAACTAACATCTCCGAATGCATCAACGGTGTTCTTAAGGGTGCACGACGCCTCCCAATTACAGCTATAGTTTGTGCAACCTTCACACGATCCAAAAATGTATTTATGGAACGTGCTAAAGAAGCAGGGATTTTAGTGCAGAGACATCGGATGTGGCCTGATCATGTTAGTGACAAATATGATTCAGCGCAGCGAGAGGGGATGAAACATCAAGTAGAACTTTATAATCATTCGGTGGGATCAGCCAGAGTTACTGCCCGTATTAAGGGCTCAGTACAGTGTCGCACATATAGAGTTGCATTATCAAGACGAGAGTGCGATTGCGGACAGTGGAAGTTGGATGGTATCCCATGCTCACATGCGTTGGAGGTGTGCAGAGCGTTCCAAATCGATCCAAGTGTATATGTGCCCGAATGCTACAGTACAACAGTGTATTCCTCAACTTACACCTCTAGGTATTTTGAGCCATTGCCGGATCCTCAGGAGTGGGATGAACCCTATTTTCAGTTGAGACATAATCCAGATCGCAGGATAAGGCGTCGTGGTCGGGATGTGACGTCCAGGATTCATAATGAAATGGATTGGGCCCAAACCCGCGCTAGACAACAGTACCAAGCACAAGATAGAGCTGGTCCTTCACATTGATGTTGTAAATCCCTATGAGCTATCAAAATGCTATCAAAATATTGTCAAAATGTTATCAAAATGTTGAATAAAATTAGTTTGTAGGATTGAATTAAAATGTTGACAATAATGTTGACAATAATGTTGAATAATTTCATATACATTATCCTTTATGTGTTTGAGCTTTATGTTTTATGTGTATGATTTGTGTTAATTCTAATACATCTATTTGAATGTTTGAATTATAGATGAATTCTGATAGAGAGGCACTGTTATATGGACCGAAGAACAGATCTGTACTCACCATGCAACAAACCCATCGGTCGAGGCTAGATTATATTAATAGGAAAACAAGCGAGACAGTGCTAAGTACATACAATGGAGGTGATGGGCCATTCTGGACATTTAGACTAGAAGACCCAAATCCTTATAAAATCGCACTCCATTCTCGTGTGGTGGACAGACTCAAGACGATGGGTTTTTACGGTCCCCTTCGTTGTGGGACATTCAGACTCGATCGTCATCTTATCACTGCATTAGTGGAGAGATGGCGTCGAGAGACGCATACGTTCCATTTCCCCGTCGGAGAGGCGACCGTCACATTGCAAGATGTTGCCATTTTATGGGGTTTACCGATAGAAGGAGAGCCCATTATACGGCGAGATGAATATAATAACTTTGATCAGTGGAAAAGCTTGTGTGAAGAGTTGATGGGCATCACCATACAACAAGATGATATGAGGGGCAATAGTGCGATCAAATTGACTTCCCTAAACGAATTGGTGAGACATTCTGTTGATATTGATGACTATACACCACAGGAGGTCGTTGATCAATATGCACGGGGGTGTGCACTTTTACTCCTGGGAACTACAATGATGCCCGACCATTCTCGAAATGCTGTCCCATTAGTCTATCTGTATTTTCTGCGGGACGTGAATACAGTCGGGGAATACAGCTGGGGAAGTGCTGTGTTAGCGAGTTTATATCGCGAACTCTGTATGGCTTGCAACTATAAATGCAAGAGCATCGCTGGACCATTATGCTTGTTGCAGGTAATTCTTGGTTAATTTAAATTACTTTTAAATATTTCATTGATTAATTGTACATTGAAATAAATTTATCATTGAACAATAGATATGGGCATGGTCAAGGATAAAAACGATCCAACCATCGAACGCACATCCGATGCTCCAACAAGGGCAGATAAGTGTAGATGGTCGTAATTTGGGGCCTCCACCGTATGGAGCTAGGTATTTTTCTATAGACACATTTATCTATAATTCGTTTGGATATACATACTTATTTTTTTACCTACTATAGGTGGATACATTATCACAGTCATATTGACAGCACGAGGTTTTCAATTCGTGTATATCGCGACATATTTGAGCGTTTGTCTAATGGTCAAGTAAGTTATTATTATAATGATTCAAACTAATATAAATTATTTTTTGAGAATATTGATATTAATGTTTTGTGTGTGTCTTTACAGTTTATTTGGGATCCCTATGATGTGGACGCTGAGGAGATCAGGAATCTCGAACCTCGTTGTTGGACCTTAAATTGGAGGTCGCAATGTCCATTGATCAATATTTGGATAGTGGAGCTTCACTATCCGAATAGGGTGCTCAGACAATTTGGAATGGTCCAAAACATTCCAAGTCATGTAGAGGAAAGGGACCAGAGCTTGCATGAGTATAACCGCCAGGGGAGAACCGGCTTTGATTGGACGACCAAGCATGACAAATGGATTAGATATTGGAGAAGCAGGCAACCATTCATGCCTTGCACGCCTATCAACGGGGGTGATCCGGTCACGGAAGACTATATGCAGTGGTACTATGACATTACACGACGATTGATTTCACCAGAGGAGTATACTGCAGCACCGGTCCGAGGCTTCCAACCACCAAGAACATCTGCCAGTGATGTTTTGGTAAATTATATATCACAAATTTAATTATATATTGATTTTTGATGTTTGAAATATGAATAACATTCTATTATTTTTTTGTTACAGGTAAGCTGGTTTCGAAAATTTAAAATCAGTAAACGACGGGCTCACATTGATAATAGACCATCAATGGTGGAATTTTTAGAAACAGCTGAGAATTTCATCACTCAAGTGGAGCCTATTATTGAATCTCCTACTTATCTTGAACATCCACGAGCCTCAGTTGAAAACGTAGAAGTCGGGGAAACAAGTAGAGGACAAACAAGAAGGAGGTCTGTAGAGCGTGACGGCGATGAAGGTCCTTCAACGTCTGCGAGTCGAAGAAGACATTCCTCGGCAGTGCCATCAGATTCCCCTTTTCCCCGACAAGGTACTCAATACCGAGTTCCTCAATCAGCGCCCCGCACACAACATACTGCTGGAAATGGTATGCAATTTACGGAATTACACTTGTAAATATGATATTCCTTTGGTTTATATTTATTTAATTATTAAATATTTTTATAACATGTTACAGATGCTTCTACATCGATGGGCCAACAGTATGGAGCGTCTCGAATTTTGGGCAACACACCAACTGCATACGGTGTGTAATTCAATATTATCAAAGTTACAATAATAAATTAAAAATATTCAAGAAATTATATTTACTTGTTTATGTATATTTCTATTAATTTGATAGATGCTCGGCAATCAAATGAGTGGCCACCTCAGCCTACGCCTCACACAAGTTATGAGTTGCCCTCATTTGGATTTGGAGCTTACGCACATCCTGCTGGAAATGGTATGAAAGTTACACATAACCCTTAATAATATTTTTTAAAGATTATGTTTATTTACTTATGATATGTTATTGTTAACTTGATAGTTGGTTGGGCAAGCGTTGAGGGGGTACCCCAGCCTGCTTCTACATCGACGTTGCAACAGGAGATACCTCAACCCAGTTTTCAGACACCTTATAATGAACCAGGTATATAATATCAACTTATAAATAATATATATTTTAATATATATATATATTATTGATCTAAATTAACTAAATCTGTGACAGATCTTCTTACATCATGGCCTGGTTCATTTACTGACATATTAAATACGGGTATTAATATGAGTACCTATTATCAACATCGACCTCAATTCGCACAACGCCCAGTTTACAGTTCAACGCCTATACCATATGCGGACACATACGGAGAGGAGCCCGGACCAAGCCAACATGAACAACAACCTCGTCGTAATTATCGTGAAAGACGTCCGCCGCAATGTGGAACGGGTGGTCGATTGGGCCATCGCTAATTGTATTGGTACTATTATTATAAATGTCATTTTTTTTTACATTTTACATTTATTACTTAAAAATATTATTTAGTGTTTGAAATAATTTTCAATTTTTATGAAATAGTTTATAATTTTTTTTTTAAAGATAGTATAAATATAAACCAATTTCAATACACAATTATATTTATCTCCACTAACAATTAGGGTTTAGTTATAATATATCATTGAATAATCATCACATAATCATTGAACAATAATTACTAAAATCAACTCATTTACGCACCTATTTTAAATAATCATGGAACAAACACGCCTCTCCCAACGGCGAACTAAAAAAAAAATAAAAAAAATAAATGAACTCGCCCCTCCCAACGGCGAACTAAAAAAAAAATTAAAAAAAAATTTAAAATCGCCCCTCCCAACGGCGAACTAAAAAAAAAATAAAAAAAAAAAATTAAAATCGCCTTTGCCAGAGGCGAGTTTAGCTGGTAGGCGCGATTCCCTACTTATATCGCCTATGGTAGGCGCGATTACCTTTAATTTCGTAAACACACTCCCTCCCACCCTATTTTCACCACCAAATTGTAAATATACCCCAAAATAAAAAATTTGCCTGTTCTCAAAAAGGCCTTTTAAGGAAAAAATATAATTATTAAACTTGGAAAATACTTAGAAAAATAAGATTATTACTTAATAAAATTAAAGAAAAGGTTATTCTTTCTTACGAATCCTAATTCTCGTTTTTAAACGAAAACTTGAATATAAAACTTTTCTTTTCTAAACTTATTAAAAGACTTTATTTTTGCGTTTTCTAAAATTCTAATAGGGTTACGAGGTGAAGACGAGTTTCCCTTTGATTACGAAATTTACTCAAACGTGTTTTTATCCTTGAAAAATGTCAAAACAAGGATACTATAGGATTTTGCTAATATCATCATAATACTAAAAACAATGATACTAAACATTCATAAGAATAATACTAGTCCTCTAAGTCATTACTACCATTCATCTAAAACAATAATATTTCAACATTCAATTACTAATACTAAATACTAAACTAAGAAACCAATCTTATGGTTTGTGAAAGAAATAAAACAAAGAAACAATCTATCCAAAAACTCACTTCTAAAGAGTGATACAAGTGAAACAAAACAATAGTACTAAATAAGTCCATAACTAATACTAATCCATCTAACCACTAACAGTAAGTTTTCTTTCATTTCTTTTCTTGTTCTAAGCTCTAACAATTAGCAAAATAACCCAAAAATCTACCCAAGGTAAAAACGAAGATAGAAACCTTACGAGCTTCAGTTTGAGACGTTAAACGAGCGGCCTAACGGCGTCGTTTCGAAACCCGGAAATTGTTCACGAAAATTGGGCAGCCTTACGGCGTTGTTCGGGAATTCGGAAAAACGATTTGGGCAGCCTAACGGCGTCGGTTTGAAATTCCAGAAATTTGGCGATAACAACCGGTTCAACGGCGTCAAATATCGATCGGAATTTAACGAAAAGAAAGCTACGGTTAGAAATTGAAATAGTTCGGTAATCGAAATCGAATTAAACGGAAATGAAATTCGAAGTAAGAAGGAAGAAATCCATCTTACTGGAGGTGGAGGAGGAGACGGCGGCGGCGGCGGAGCTACGGCTTCGGCGGAGCGGCGGCGCTCGGTTCCAACGGAGAGAGAGAGCGAGCGACGGGAGCAGGGGAGAGGGGGAGCGCGACGGAGAGACGGTGGCGCTCTCTGGTGGTCTGCGTCGCGACCGAAGGAGAGAGAGGCGCTGGGCACGGCGGCGCTGCGTCTGGACCGCGGCGGCGGCGTCGTTCGCCGGAGTACAGAGGACAGCGGCGTTCGGCGGGGCGAAGGGAGAAGACGCTGGGCGTCGCGGCTGGGCGAGAGGTGGGCGGAACGACGAGGCGGAGGGGCGCGGCGGCGAGACGCCGGAGGGGGAGGAAGGAGGCGGTGGAGAGAAGAGGAAGGAGGAGGCCGAAGGAAGTGAGAGGAAAAGAGAGAGGTATTTTTTTTTTGCGTGAAATGAAAGAAGAAAAATGAGGAGAGAATTTTGGCTTTTCCTATTTATACTCCCTCTTTCCAAACTTATCTACTCCTCAAAACTTATCCAAAAATTTTCGATATTTTCGTTCCCAAATAATACGGTTCAGGGATCGTTTTGTTCACGAGTATAATTCCGATTCAGAAAATAATATAGTTTTTAAACTCAAGTAATATTTTATTGTATTTTGATTTTTCTCAATAAATTAAACGGATCGAAATCCTTAATTTAATTTGAATAATTAATTTCTCGTAGTCCTTTATTCGTTTGAAAGAATTCGTTTTCTTTCTTCGAATTTAGGAGTTTTATAAAAAGGGTATGTATATTTAAATACACAAATAGCACACAAAATAATTAAAATAAAAGAAACAAAGAAGAGAAAATAAAATAAAATAAAAAGGTTTCTAATTAAGAAAAGGGTACAGAACGGGACGGGGTATTACACAAAAGATATTGTCAGTAAAATAACACATTATTCCCAAAAATTCTTGCCATGATATATAATACCTTACCATGTATAATACTATATATGTCACTGAAAGTTAGCAATTTATTTTAATTTTTTATTTTTTTAATAAATTTTTTCACAATATATATATATATATATATATATATATATATATATATATATATATATATATATATATATATATATATATATATATATACATGAAATGTTTAGGGGGGAATTGAATCTTTTTAAATAATTTGATTGGCGCTTAAATATAATTCTTACCATTTGATTTTTCCAATATAAATACCAACATATTAATCAATTGTTCTCGCACAAACATCTACACACTATTCCATTTTAAGTATGACATCTCTTTTGTCAAATGTTACATTTAGATTCGAAATTTGTGAATCTATATTTAGAGTTAAAATTTTTACGTTTGATTTATGTTGCATCTTCATAATATGGGGGGAATCTCGGCATGGTGATAGTATTGTTATACATGTTAAGTTTTACAAATTATACATTTCAGCCTTTTTAAAAAAAAAATTATATTTTTGCTATTTGATGCATACACATGATAACATTTATTTTTTATTGTCATATTTTTTTATGAAATTAATATAGTTAGATTATTTTTGCAGGGTACTAGAATTCATATTTTTATTCCTAAAAATCTTATGTCTACGTATGAGAATGTTGTGATTGAGGGGAAGAAGTACATTTTACAATATATTAGCATCGCTCCAAATTCTAATATCATAAAGTTCACCAAACATAACTACTGCTTTGAATTTCTTCCTTCAACTCAAATACTAAATGTGGTGAATGAGACCTATTTTTCCGTTCGTTCCATTTTAAGATATACTTAATCCGACTTATGAAGAAGATTCAATTCTTCAAGGTAAGTTATTTTTATATTTTGAGTAAAATTATTTAAATTTTATTCACATAAAATTAAATTCATTTTTTTTAGATATCCATGCACATGTTATTTTCATTAGACAAGAAACAGTCCATGGATATGGTGATATCATATATAGGACAATAGAACTTGAACTTGAAGATGGAAGGTAATCATTTTTCGTTTTGTTAATTTGATGTAAGTATTCATTTTTTTGTACTCATTTTTTTTATAGAGGTACGGCTATGAAATGTATATTGGAGCGAAATTTATGTGAACAATTTATAAATTGCGTTGTGCGAGAACCTAAGCCTCCCGTGATAATTATTCTTAAATATTCAAAGATCATCCATCCGAATGGAGGTTAGTATTTTTATATTCAACCAAAATTATTATTATTATTATTATTATATTATATAATTATATTAAATAAAAATCTATTTTTTTTTTCTAGAGAAATGTCTCACAAATGATATCATGGCTACCAAGATGCATGTTAATGTGGATCCATCTGGAGTGTTCGGTTTAATGAAGACTAACTCTTTTAAATTTAATTTTAATTTGAGTATGTTTCCGTTGCTACAATTATTACAATATTTGTTCTATATTTTCAGACAGTTGTATTCTATATTTGAGTATATCTTTATTATGAATGTTTTTAAATAATAAATTATATTCTTTACACTCAATATGTATATAAAATATGATATAATATCATACTAACTTTAAATTTTTTTTTTTTTGATAATGTAGTAAAGCATACCAAAAAATACCCACGAACCATAATAATTTTTATGATGCGTAACATGTGTATGCCGACTTAAGCATACAATGTTAAATTAAAAACTAAAAATTAATTGCTTATTAAAACCGCAAACCATAATACATGTGTCTAACTCCATCTACTTCTGATAAGATATTTGAGTTTTCATATTGGATTTTGAAAGTTGGAGATGGTGAACTTGGGAATAGCAGAGATGGTTTTACTGATATTCAAATTCCTGAAGAAAATCTTATTTATGATATAGTTTGTTGGTGATCAGTTCTAATTGTGTGGATTAGTAGCTGTTTTTAACCGGTTTTGGGATCACCAAACAAGATCGTATGATTGATTATTACCGTTATTAGTAAATACGAAAGAACGAGGATATAAAATCCTAAATACGTGAATTGAATACATATTTATTTCATATATGTGCATTTGGAAGTGTATGAGTGTGTGCAGGAGCGAATTTTGTGTATTTGAACTTAATTTTTATTAATGGAAAGCAGCTTATTTATACTAACCACCAAGTAGGTGGTGGATATGACTTTTGGACTCTCAAGCTTGTATGTTTGACATGTGTCATTTGACCACAATTGACCTTAATTATCTAAGCTGTAACTTATTTACAAAGTCTTGATTTTGATCTTATCACGTCTCTAAAGCTGCTCGTCATTAGGTGTATGGCGGTTCTTCGATCATATATCCTTGTTGCAAGTTGTTCGCTTGATGGGGCGATGGTCCATATGTTGTTCGCCCGTCAGCTCTTCATAAATTGGCTTTTTGGATCTTCATTTCTCTCTAGAGTGGCTCGCATAGAACCTGTTCGTCGGTAGTTAGTGGATGAGTATCATACACTCTTGAGATTAGTTAATACGCCTCCCTTCCATAACATATGTCCTTCATTAATGCCTTGGTAAGATGACGGGGTCAGGCCGAAGGTATGGACTCATGTTCGCCTGAGAGCTGGTCGTCAGGTTTGTTGTTTGTCGCAAAATACACCATCTTCACTGGTTTGTGCACCCCTCTCTGGTTACTCTTGCTAATTATCTGTTATTCTGTGGCTTTGGTTCTTAATCTCCGCTTTGGCCTTAAAACCTGTTCGTCTAATTCTGATTGTTGTTCGCCTATCAACATAGTTGATCATGTAGCTGCCATAATAGAAAGTATATACCCTTCAATTTCAGAAAATTTTCGCACGCGTGGTTATTTTGAGGATAGGACAATACTTGTTCCAACTCACAGAGAAGTGGAATGCATTAATGAGAAGGTTTTGTCTATGATACCTAGTGAAACAAAAGAGTATTTGAGTTCTGATACTCTTTGTAGACCCGTGTATAGACCTGGTGGTCGTGGAGAACTGCTTTCTATTGATTACTTGAACTTGGTCTAGTGTTCCGGACTTCCACACCACCTTTTGATATTGAAGGTTGGTGTCCATATAATGCTTCTCAGAAATATCGATCAAAAGTCAGGACTATGTAATGGCACCAGATTAGTTTACAAAACTTAAAAATCATATTCTGGAAGCTGAAATCATATCTGGAAGAAATATTGCGAGTAAGGTATATATTCCCATAATGACTCTGGCTAATTCTGGTGATACTTTGTCTTTTAGTTTTCAGAGGAGATAGTTCCCGGTTCTTTTGTGTTTTGCAATGACTATAAATAAAAGTCAAGACCAATCTTTGTCCATTGTCCGTGTGTGCCTTCCGAAACCAGTTTTAACACATGGACAATTATATGTTGTTGTCTCGAGAGTTAAAAGTAAAAGAGGATTGAAAATTCTCTGTTTTGATTCTAATGGAAGACCATGCAAGTATACGTCAAATTTAGTCTACAGAGAAGTTTTCAGAAACATTTAATTTTAAGTAATATTGTGTTAAAATAATTTCAGATTGGAATGTGTGAATTAGTTAGAATTTTTCAAATTTTCTATTTATTCATGTTTAGTGTTTTTTATTGTTCGTCAAATTATAATTACAATTTTAATATTATATCAAAATTACAAGATATTTAAAATAAAAATATTTATATTTATAAATTGAAATAAAAATAATTATTTTTTTCCGTCCGCGAAATTCGCGGGGGTACACACTAGTATATGAATATTGTGAGGTTAGAATCTTATTATACTATATTTCCAAACCTCTCCAAAATGATGTGTCAACACCACCTTATTCTTAGGGTGATGTGGCATGTCCAAAATCTCTCTATTTCAAAATACAGAATTCTCATTAAAAGTTATTTTAGGCATGGTTTAATTTTTACTAAGACTTAATCTACACCATATATTTTACACTTTTAATCTCAACCATACATTTCATTTTATATTTTCTATAAATGTCAAATCTCTCTTTAGTTTCATTCTAAATCACAACCCTAATTCTCATCTCATCTCTTCATTTTCTCATTTGTTGTGTACTATGTGAAGAAATATGATTTTATTTTTTGTTCGTTTGTTTGGATTATTTCTGTAATTTTTTGTGTAGATCACCATCCCTCTTTTTTTGCAGGTAAACAAATTTATTATGCACATGGAGATGATTAGGCACACATTATAAGAAAATTATATGTGCATCTTGAAGATAATTCGAACGTATTCAGAAATTATTTGTAAGTTTCTAAAGTATATTTATATTCATATCTTTACATTTGTGTTTTTTTAGAATCCACCATCAATAATTTTTTCTCTTTCAATAAGAAAATTCTCTCATCACACATCTACGATTTTGATCCAACTATTATTCTTTCCCGAATAAGGTGTGCGTTATTGTTTTATATTTTTTCGTTTTGTATTGCAGGTAACCTAAAAGTGATGTAGAGATATTTTTTCATGGTCGAACGATATCTCTTCTTAGATATTATTGGAAGTTATTTTTGTAAAATATTGATAGATGTGAAATTTTTGTAGGAGAAAAATAAAATATTTTAGAAAAGATATTGTTACCAAAATGATGTATAATACCAAAAATATTCTGCCATCAAATATAATTTATTGCCTTCAATAATAGATTGTAATAAAAAAGTTTATTTTTGTATAAAATTATGTGGCCAAAATAGACTATTAAACTGAAAGATATATATATATTTTTTCTATACTAGGATATCGATTTTTCTTTAATATTTTTAAAAAAATATTGTAATTTATAAATAAGTAAAAAACTGTTATTTCTTATATAATTAATTTATATATTTTTTCTTAAAATATGTGGAATAAATTTTTTATGGATTGAAAATTATACTGTTGGGAAAAAAAGGACATTAAATTTATTTACTAACAATTTCAGTACTATAACTTTTAAAGTATCTTACTCTAAAATAAAATAAATCTGAGTATATTTTAATCAATGAAAACATAACATTTACCTAAAATATGGAATATTATTTTAAATATTATATTAGTGCAAGTTGATTTTTTTCACGGTTGATTTCTCTTCTAAAATATTTTTGGAAGTTATTTTTACAAAATATTGATAGATGTGAAATTTATACTCTTTTATAGTCTAGGATTTCAATTTTTCTTTTATATTGTTTTAACATACAAATATTAAAATACTTTTTTCGAACAATTTTTTTCTTAGATATTTTTAGAATTTATTTTTGCAAAATATAGATAGATGTAAAAGTTGCAGAAGGGAATTGAAATTTTTCATAAAAGATATTGTCACCGAGATATCATATAATTCTCAAATAATATTGCCACCAAATGAATACCCTACCTTCAATAATAGATTGTAACACAATTTTTTATTTTGGATAAAATTCTACCTGCAAAATAGAATTTGAAACGGTAAAATATAGATATTATTTTGTAGAGTAGGATTTCAATTTTTTTTAACAATTGATTTTTTTTTAACTTTTTTTACTTTCAAAATATCTATATGTAAATTGAATTAAAAAAAAAGACTAAGATTAATACCTAAACGCCATTTTTATTGTTGAATTGTGTTATAAATACCAACACATTAATCAATTGTTCCCACAAAAACATCTACACAATATTTAATTTAACTATGACATCATTTTTGTCAAATGTTACCTTTAGATTTGAAATGTGTGATTCTATCTGCAGATTTAAACTTTTGTGTTCGATTGTTATTGTATCTTCATACCATGGGGAAAAACTGGGTATGTAAATATACAACAACTGTAATTTTAAGTAATATTTAATGTGAGTTTGAATGTACAATTTTAATATTATATCAAAATTACAAGATATTTAAAAAAAAGTTAATGTCTATAATTTGAAATAATAATAATAGTTTTTTTTCCAATCCGCGAAATTCGCGGGGATACACACTTGTAGAACTTATAAAGAGATTTCATATTTTGAGTTTGCTAACAACAATTATGGGATGCACGAATTGGCCAAATATGAAAATAATTATGGGATGAAAGAGGTATAATTGAAACCTAAAAAAATTCCTGAATTGAAATATTTGTATAATTGATTCATTGCTCTAAAATAATACTATAAAAAAATTGTGGGAGCACCACAATGGGATGCATGCATCTTTGACTATGATGCACAAATTCTTCTAAAAGTATTATAATGCAGAATAAGTTTCGCACCCGCTATTTTTAAAGGGTTCAATTATCTGAATAAGCGAATTTGATTCTCAATGTGGCGAAACCAATTAATGGAGTCTCGATTCCTACTTTTTAGACATTAAATATATTATTTCAATTGAAATTTATTATATAATTTAAATTAACAATTTAATTTGATTTCCATATAAGTAAATATGGGAATATTATTTTGTGTGCATTTACCTAATTTACCTATGATTCAAGTAGACCCCTCGACTAGATCTTTTTCATTTTTAGTACCACTTGTTTATAGAAACACAATATTTTGGTTCATCGTTTTGTCAGGATTTTTCTCAATGGCAATGGGTTTCGAAGTTCAAACCCACCCAACACCAAGGCTTTACACACAGCGCCCCACCAATGGGCCAATACCAAATATTGTTTTTATACTTTCTAATAAAATCTGTATGTATTTAAATGTGTCAAACTTATTCAAGTACTCCCTCATAATTATTCTCACTTTTGAGGTAATACGTCTTTTTAATTTTATTTTTTTAAGTAAAATAGTGACATATAGATAAATATGTAGTATATATTCTGTGTGGCGATAAACAAATCATTGGACAAATCTATAGGTCTAAAATTTTATCCCATCCATCTTCCTACAGATCACAAATTCAAGTATGCCATAGATGTTGGCCGACTCGCTTCAAATGAATGTATTTGCTTATAATTTAATTATTGGAATAATGATTGAATTCTAAATCGTACTTTTCGAGTAATAATGTTAATATAGAATTTGAAATATAGTTAAACTATTAATTTTGAGCTTCAACGATTGTTTCTATTGATTCAAAACATTATATTTTAGGATTTGAAATATGGAATCTATTAATTTGGAACTCAAAAATATTAGGACCTGAATACAGAACATATATGCTCCCTTTCTCCGTTCAATTTTATGGTATCAGAGTTTTTAACTCTGAAGGAGAAATAATTAAATGAATTAAGTTCACACTTCTTAAGAAGTTCGGATTCTTAGATAAGATGTAACTTTTTCATGGTATTAAAGTCAAAAGACTTACGTCCAAATAAAGACCCTTACTTTGATTTCCGCTGAGAGCAACTTCGCACATTTAATATATCACCTCAGCAATATTAATATAAATTAATTAATTTTATAATTTTCTATAAATTTGAATTTTTAGATGAAATAACAAAAAAAAATTTATTAAATCATGTCACTTCGATCACGTTTTGCCCCGGTTCAATTACAATACGAAATACTTTGGTATACAATTTTTAAAAGGAAAAAACATGTAATTAATAAATTAACAAGTGCAATAAATATTACACAAAATTATTAAAAATACCCAAAATTTAGCGTACAAACTCTGTTTTACTATTTTTTTTTATAAAAACTCTTTTTTTTTATATATTTTACAAATGAAATGTCTCATATACCCTTTAATTCCTATTCATACTCTTTTGCGACGGAGCTGTGTTGGAATTTGAGTTAAATCTATTTTTTAAATTTTAATTGAGTTATAACAAGTACTCTAGAAGAGTCGGAGCATGGTTGGAGATAATACGGAGATATGCTAAAATGATATTTTCAATCATAATTTTGTGACGGAGCTGTGTCAGAATCGTTTTTAGGTCGTTTTACCTTAGAAACGACGAAAAAGATATATGGATTGAGTGGCATGAACTTTTTAAATTTTATATAGTTTTGAAAAGTACTATTGAAAGGTCCGAGCATGGTTGGAGAAAGGACGGAGATTTGCTAAAATGTCATTTTCAATCATAATTTTTTTACGGAGCTGTGTCAGAATCACTTTTTAGGTTGTTTTACCTTTGGAACAGCGAAAAATATACATGAATTGATTAGCGACAATTTTTAAATTTTTTATATTGCTTTAACAAGTACTATTGAAAGGTCGGAGCATGGTTGAAGACAGAATGGAGATTTGCTAAAATGAATTTTCTTTCAAATTTTTGCGACGGAACTGTGTTAGAATCGATTTTAAGGTCATTTTACCCTTGGAACAACTAAACAAAAACATGAATTTGAGTGACATTTATTTTTTAAATTTTAATCAAGTTTTAACAAGTAAGCTAGAAGAGTCGGAACATGGTTGGAGACATGATGGAGGTTTGCTAAAATGATATATTTAATCATAATTTTGTGAAGGAGTTGCAGCGGAATTGCTTTTTAGGTTGTTTTACCTTAAGAACGAAGAAAATTATACATGAATTGAGTGGCGTCCATTTTTAAACCCTTATTGAGCTTTGACAAGTATTATTGAAATGTCGAAGCACGATCGGAGACGGGACATAGATTTGTTAAAATGGAATTTTTATTCAAATTTTTGCGACGGAGCTGTGCCAGAATCGATTTTTTAGGACGGTTTACCCTAGTAACGACTAAACAAATACATGAATTTGAGTGACATCTATTTTTAAAATTTTAATCGAGTTTTAACAAGTAATCTAGAAGAGTCGGAGTATGGTTGGAGACAGGATGGAGGTTTGCTAAAATGTCATTTTTAATCATAATTTGGTATTGGAGCTGTAGTGGTATCGCTTTTTAGAACGGCGAAAATTATAAATGAATTAAGTCACATCCATTTTTTCAACTTTTGTTGAGCTTTGACAAGTTCTATTGAAATGTCGGAGCACGGTCGGAGACAGGACGAAAATTTGCTAAAATGGAATTTTCATTCAAATTTTTGCGACGGAGCTGTGTCAAAATCAATTGTTGGATTATTTTACCCTATGAACGACTAAACAAATATATGAATTTGAGCGATATCTATTTTTTAAATTTTAATTGATTTTTAACAAGTAGCATAGAAGAGTCGGAACATGGTTGGAGATAGGATGGAGATTTGCTAAAATAATATTTTTAATCATACTTTTGTGACGGAGCTATTGCAAAATCGTTTTTAGGTCGTTTTACCTTAAGAATGCTAAATATTATACGTGAATTGAGTGACGTCCATTTTTCAAACTTTTATTGAGCTTTGACAAAATTATCATAAAAAAACTTTTATTGAGCTTTGATAAAATTATGAGTGACGTCCTTAAGAACGATTCCGCTATAGATCCGTCACGAAATTATGATTAAAAATGTCATTTTAGCAAATCTCCATCATGTCTCCAACTATACTCCGACTTGTATAGATTACTTGTTAAAACTCGATTAAAATTTAAAAATTAGATGTCACTCAAATTCATGTATTTGTTTAGTAGCTCCTAGGGTAAAACAACCTAAAAATCGATTCTGACAAAGCTCTGTCGCAAAAATTTGAATGAAAATCTCATTTTAGCAAATCTTCGTCCTGTCTCCGATCGTGCTTCGACATTTCAATAATACTTGTCAAAGCTCAATAAAAGTTTGAAAAATGGACGTCACTTAATTCATGTATAATTTTTGCTGTTCTTAAGGTAAAACGACCTAAAAAGCGATTCCGCTACAGCTCCGTCACAAAATTATGATTAAAAATATTATTTTAGCAAATCTCCATTCTGTCTCTCCAACCATGCTCCGACTCTTCTAGATTACTTGTTAAAACTTGATTAAATATTAAAAAATAGATGTCACTCAAATTCATGCATTTGTTTTGTCGTTCCTAGGGTAAAACAACCTAAAAATTGATTCTAACACAGCTCCGTCGCAAAAATTTGAATGAAATTTTTATTTTAGCAAATCTCTGTCTTGTCTCTGACCGTGCTATGACATTTCAATAATATTTGTCAAAATTCAATAATTTTTTGAAAAATGAACGTCACTCAATTCATGTATAATTTTCGTCGTTCTTAAGGTAAAACGACATAAAAAGTGGTTCTGCTACAACTCCGTCATAAAATTATGATTAAAAAAATATCATTTTAGCAAATCTCCATCAAGTCTCCAACCATAATTCGACTTTTCTAGATTACTTGTTAAAACTCGATTAAAATTTAAAAAATAGATGTCACTCAAATTCATGCATTTGTTTAGTCGTTCCTAGGGTAAAACGATATAAAAATCGATTCTGACACAGCTCCATCGCAAAAATTTGCATGAAAATTCAATTGTAGCAAACTTACGTCCTGTCTCCAACCATACTCCGACCTTTCAATAGTACTTGTCAAAGCAATATAAAAACTTTAAAAATTGATGCTAATCAATTCATGTATCTTTTTCATTGTTCCTAAGGTAAAACGACCTAAAAAGTGATTCCAACATAGCTCCGTAAAAAAATTATGATTGAAAATATCGTTTTAGCAAATCTCTGTCATGTCTCCAACCATGCTCCGACCTTTCAATAGTATTTTTCAATGCTATGTAAAATTTAAAAAATTCATGTCACTCAATCCATGTATCTTTTTCATCGTTCCTAAGGTAAAACAACCTAAAAAGCAATTTTGAAACAGCTCCGTCACAAAATTATGATTGAAAATGTCATTTTAGCAAATCTTCGTATTATCTCCAACAATGTCCGACTCTTCTAAAGTACTAGTTAAAACTAAATTAAAATTTAAAAAGTAGATTTAACTCAAATTCATGTATATGTTTAGTCGTTCCTAGGGTAAAACGACCTAAAAATCGATTACGACACAGCTCCGTCGCAAAAATTTGAATGAAAATTCCATTTTAACAAAATTTATATCCTATCTCCAACCTTGCTCCGACCGTTCAATAATATTTGTTGAAATTTATTAGAATTTTATTATTTGAATATCACTTAAATTAATTTTTTTCGTCTTTTCTAGGGTAAAAATGGTTTCGACCCGACTACGTCACAAAATTATGTTTGGGAATGTCATTTTAGTAATTCTCCATCAGGTCTCCGATATTTCAAGAATACTTGTTGAAATTTAATAAAAATTAAAAAAAGGACAGTTTCAATTTATTAATTAATATTAATAATAATAATATATAGTGTTTATCGGTGTTTTATAATGACACGAAAAATATTTTATTTTATTATAATAAAAATAATTATTATATTTCATAAAAATATTAATAATTAATATTTATTGCGAAACATATATATTGAAAAAAATTATTTCCATTATCAATGGTAAAATTATATAATATTATATTTTTAAATTTTTTTTCTTTTTTGAATTAATATAATATTATTTATAGGAATAAGATATAAGGAAAGAAATAGGAGTAGGAATAGATAAATGAATAGGAGTGGGAAAAGGGAAAGAAATAGGAGTATGAATAGAGAAATGAATAGGAGTGGGAAAAGGGAAAGGAATAAAATAGTAGGAATAAGAATTAAAAGGTATAGGTAAAAACTTGTATGAGACCGTCTCATAATATGAGACCGATCAAATTAAAAAAAGTGATAGGGTTATAATTAAATGTGATAATATTTTTAAAGAACTTTTAACAAATATATTATCACTTTTTGTCTAAACTTTATCACTTTTTAAAAGTGACAACTTTTTAATTAATAAGTGACACGTTTTAAATTAAAAGTGGATCAAATATTATTGGTCTCATACTATGAGACGGTCTCACACAAGACTTACTCAAAGGTATATGAGACATTTAATTTGTAAAATGGGTAAAAAGAGAGTTTAAAAAAAATTGTAAAAATGAGTTTGTATGTTAAATGTTTGGTAAAAAAGAATTTGTCTCTAAATATTAAGAAGACCATACACAAATAATGAAGGCTTCAACTCAGCAAACTAAATTAGAAAAACTCCTAATAAGTTAACAAGTGTAATAAATTTTAAGAAGACCATACACAAACAATAAAGGCTTCAACTCAGTAAATAAAATTAGAAAAAACTTGTGATAACATCACCAAACACTTCTTTAATTGCATAAACATAAAAAGGGAAAAAAAAGAAAAAAAATTGCATCCACCGCCATTGTACTCTCTCCAAATCCAATTTAGTAAACAAAATTTTTGAATCCTGCTAAACCATGCATGCATAAATATGTACTACATATCCGTGAAAAATGATCATGCATATTTCTTTCACAATTCTTTTTTATGATATGGTAGGAGGTATTATAAAGTTTATTTATAAATATAATATATATGTGTGATAAATATTCATAAAATTCAGGTGGCATAGTCCACCTGAGCAGGTTCGATTCCATTTTAGTACATTAAAGGAGTTATAAGGTCTCTTGGGGAGGGGTTGGTGAACTAACTTCTAACTACCAACATTTATAAAATAAATTAATAGAAAATGACAAATAAGAGAGTTCCATCCGGAAAAAGTAAAATTCTAAAAGTAGATACGCTAACATTTCGCATCATCACTTACTATTTATGAATTTCATTTCATAGCTTTACTATAGCCACATATATTTTGATCTAACCGAGAGGAAATTACGGGATACGGTAGTTTGACGTATGTAAGATAGAAAAATGCCCCAAGTCCTATATAAATGGTGATGGACAATTAAATGTTGTTTCCAACCACCCTATCAATATCAAAGTAAGTACCTAAAGGGTCTCAAAAGTCTTCTTGGTACTTTGTCCTCGATCGGGGTAAGAATGAGTTCCCTTGTTTGGCTCATGCTTTTGGGGCTCGCCACGTTGGCGAGCGGGCGTGCAGAACCTCCCTCACAAGGGAAAAACATATTCATACTGGCAGGACAAAGTAACATGGCTGGACGAGGTAAAGAAAACTGCACTTACTGCAGGCCAGGCCCGAATATCCTAAGATTTAATGCTAAGCTCCAATGGGAGGAAGCTCATGATCCTCTTCACGCAGACATCGATCTAGGAAAAAGGAATAGGGTGGGGCCCGGTATGCCATTCGCGACAAGGGTTCTGGAGAGAAAGCCCGATTTCGGCGTGATTGGGCTTGTCCCTTGTGCCATCGGAGCTACGAGTTTGGATCAATGGAAAAAAGGCGAAAAGTTGTACTACAATATGATTGCACGGGCTCGGGCATCATTGAAAGAAGGAGGAGTTATTCGGGCTCTGTTGTGGTACCAGGGTGAGAACGACAATGGGGGCCAGACTGCCGTGACTTACGGAGCCAGATTCGTTCAGATGGTTTCTGATATCCGCTCTGATTTGCAATTACCTAATTTACCAATAATCCAGGTATGCATGCATGCATGTGTGTACGTCCTCTTTTTTTTTTTTTATGCGTTTGATGGACACAAAAATTTGTATGATCATATGGTTGTTTTGTGGAAAAATATTTGGGCTAACAAATTAAAGATTGTAATTTCTAAAAGCACCGAATTGAGCTGAATGTTGGCTGATTTGGCCTCAATATGCATTTTATTATGATCCTTATTTCAAAAAAAAAAATTGTGCTACTCATTTTGGCACTGTTGATGGGCAGGTGGCGATTAATAAAAAACCGGAATGGGCAGATGGTTATGTAAGGAAAGCACAGTTGGGATTAAAGATTCCAAATGTGAGAGCAGTTGATGCCTTTGGATCAAGCCCAGATAAAGATGACTGGATCCATCTCAACACTGAAGGAGCTACTCGCGTGGGAAAAATGTTGGCCGACTCTTTCATCGATAATTTCGCATAGACATTCATTGGGAAATATATATATATATATAGTGAGCATGATAATACACATTAATGTATTTGCTTTCTAATCTTTTCAATAACAACTTTATTTCCCGACCACTTCTATCTCAACTTTACACCTAATAATTTATAATTAATCGTTAAGAACTAAATTCCCGTAAAAAAAAAAAAAATCGTTAAGAACTAAATTATAAATTTAAAGTTCACAAATAATTGATTAAATATGGTAAAGTTTAAAACATACGTACTTTAATTTACTGAGTTAGAGTAAGTATCTCCAACATATATTGGAAAAATGGAACATTGAGTTAGTGGGACTTTTTTTTTTCTAATAGTATCCAAATAAATTGAGTTGAAGTGTGAGTAATTAGCGCACTTTTCAATCATAAAATCTTCATACGTACGTACACATCCAATAATCGATCATGCACGAAATAAATAACTTAATTCATTTTACAAATTTCTACTAGTTCGAACTTTTAGATGAGTTGAAATTCTCTCATAATATTAGAGCCAGAGGCTCATTTCACGCATTCTGAGTTCGATTTCCGGTGAAAGTAACTCTATCCCTATTAAATTGTCGGAGAAGTGTTACGAAAATAAATAAATGAATTGATTCTACAGCGTACAAGTTCGAGATAAATTGCAATTCTTTTAAATACAGTTACACCCACAAAAGCCTAACAAACTCTGATGAACCGGTCATCTTCATGTCATAAGTGAAAAAATTGGTGAAAATATTTATATAAACAAATTAGAAACGAAGAAAATTAATTAAATAATTTTTTTAAAAAGACTTGATTTGGATACATATACAATTAATTGCGTAAAAATAAATAAATTGTAAATTTATATGTAGTCTAAATCAACAAATTTAAAAAAAAAATGTTTAAAACATATAAAGTATTAGAAACTAAATTAATTAGATTATTTAAAAAAATTATTCAATTTGGATACATACACAATTAATTATGTAAAACTGAATATAAATTTATAAGTAGTATAAATTAATAAATTTACAAAAAAAAAATATAGATACAACATTCATATTTCTTTTTTATACTCTATATCCGGTTCATTGGCCGATTAATCCCGTGGACCCATAACCCACCGTCCACTAGCAGTGGGTCTCATTTCAAGCCAGGGCTAAGTTTTGTAAGGACTGGCTATCTCATAAATTGATTGCACCTAATAAGTTCCGAACCTATATATAATATTTATATAAACAAGTTAGAACGAAAAAAAATTGATTAGAATAATTATGAAAATAAAAAAGACTCAATTTAAATACATATATACAATTAATTGCAAAAAGATAATAAAATAAGCATATGTGCCCGGGTGGAACACGCGTTCTCGGTTCGATTCCTCTGACCATGTGCAAAGTCAACTAATTCTTCCAATCCTAATAAAAGGTAAACAATTCTGTTAAAACTCCCATTATTTATCCATATAATTACTACAATCTAATTGCGGGAAATGGCGGTTTGATGTGAGATTGTGAGACAGAAAAGTATTGTGAGAAGTGGACGTGTGTCGAAGAATGCTACATCTACCCACCGGGTAATCCACCCGCCAAATAAAAATAATGAAAAATTAATTTAGAATAAGAAACATTAAATATTATATTATTATTCTCTCACCTTATTTATTACCATGAATTAATTCTTCTTTCACAATCCCCAATTCAAATGAAGTTAATATATAGACCACCTTCATTTTTCACAACCTTTACATTATAATGTAACTTTCTTATTTATAATTTTATTTATGGCCTAAATATAGAGTAATTGTGTTCTTTTGAACTAATAACTTTATTTTTTTATTTTATTACTCCGTACTCAATTTAAAAATTACTACTAGTAGAAATTAATTATTTATTTCTATTGTTTAGTTTTGAGAAGCGAGCCATTTAAACTTAATTTTTAATTTAGAAGATTGACACATTGTCTATCCAATATTCCACAACTACGTAATTAATTCTCCATAAACTCAAGGTTTTAGGGTGATTTATATAACTAGTCTTGAATTGAAAGAAAAATAGGAAAATGTAAATTAAATATATTACAAATTTGAAATTTGAAGTGCAAACTAAGTATATAAATGATTATTTTGCAATATGATCCGTAAACATAAGTTAGTCCAATATATATTTTTATTTATATAATATTTAAATGAGACAAATTGAAATTTTATATAGGATTTAATTTAAAATTTTGTAAAATGTATAGATGAGTATTTTATATTGAATAGTATTTTTTATTATCGCCAAATGTATAGACCAAAAGATTAAAAAAAATTATGGTCTTCGAAGGTCATGTATTATATGACTAATTAAATAATTAAATCAATATATAAATATTTAGCATTTTCATTATAGAAGTTGGTATTGTGTGAAAAAAAAAATCACAATGAAACTCTATTCACGTGATCAATATCTTTTAGTAGTTTAAGTGACACCCCTTAGCATTACAATTAATACCTTTTAATAATTTAAGTAACACCATTTTTTATTACGACCAATACACTTCACTCATTTAAGTGATACACTTTAGCATTACCACTGATATCTTTCAATAATGTATAGTGACACCTTTAACATTCTGAGTAATACATTTAAGCAATTTATTGATAACTTTAATATTACGACTAATACATTTCAATAATTTAACTGATGCCATTTAGCATTACGAATAAAACTTTTGAGTAACAGAAGCAATTTCACCACGACCTGAAACTGGTTCATGCAATACATTATCAATAAATAGTTCTCCGGAGCAATTCTAAATGTGCATGCTTAAATATTATAAAATTATGTAGCCTTGAGATTGCCATTTTTTAACTGTGGATTATTTTTTGTTGCGATGTTCATAGTAACCAAGCGAAAAAAAATCTAATTTTTTATATGCTACGACTGGTAGAGATATCGACACAAACAAATAACAACTAACGTAGTTTATGAGAAAATATTTAAAAATTCTAAGACAAAATAATATTTTTTAAACTTAACTTACTTAACAATTTCACATGTTGAGGGTAAAACAATTTATGTGCGTAATTTAAAAGATGAAATTTAACACACATCATATGTTAAATAAAAAAAAGTGTAGTATGTATTAAAAAAAATCAACAAATAAAATAGTTGGATATACTTAGTCATCATAGTTATAGTAACAAGTTAATGATTATATGAAATCTTACATAGTACATCAAATATCAATTATATTAATGCTACCAAATGGTGTAAGAACACCACTATTTAGACCAATGTGGTCATAAATTCGAATCACCTTGAGATATAACAAAGAGTTCAATTTAAATTATTACATTTTTAAGGAGTTGGTATTGTGTGAAAAAGTTCCACCATGAAACTAGACTAACGTGATTAATACCTTTCAGTAGTTTAAGTGATACTATTTAACATCATGTCCAATGCTTTTAATAATTTAAGTGATACAATTTAATATTACCACTAATACATTTATGCAATATAAGTGATACCCTTTAGCAATATCACTAATACCTTTCAGTAATTCAAGTGACATCATTTAGAGTAACAAGCAACACATTTAAGTAATTTAAGGAAACCTTTTAGCAATATAATTATAATTTTTCAGTGATATAAGTGATACCCTTTTACATTACAAATAATACCTTTCAGTAGCAAATTCAGATTCACGCACGTGAAACTGGTTCATACAATGTTTTGCAGAGTGTGAGCAAAATTCACCTTGAAACTTGTGTTGATAATATTAGTTGTTTCATTAAAGGGTATTAATTATTTTTACTATATGATATTATCTTTTTTTTTTAATGAAATCGATTGTTCCAATAATATTAGTTGGAGAGTATTAATTATTGCTGTAAAGTATTAGTCTAAATCAGTTATACAGGTGAAATTGATTCACATAAAACCAACTCTTTAGATTTAGGTATTTATATACGTGTGTAAGCTAATTAAGTTGACATCTAAAGATTTTCATTGTATATTAATTTTTAAAATAATCTTACCTCAAGTATATACTCCCCCTTCCCCTAATAATCTTCACACTACTTTTTTCTTATGTTTTAACTATCGAGTTGTTTATTAGTATTTAAAATGATAAAATAAATTTTGAGAAGGAGTATGATAGATCTATCTCTCCTTTATTGTAAAAAAAATATTAGAAATTATTTTATCATATTAAATACTAATAAAAAATATCCTAAATTATATTTATTAGTTATTTCTCAATTCTAGATTACTTTTAAATATAAGGAGTTAAATTAACCATTTCAAAATTGAAATAGTGATGCAAAAACGTGAGGTATGTGGGTGATTATATTTCAATTTGTTTTTAATAGATTACAATAAATATTTTTTTAGATAATTCCAACTTTTAAACAATATTATTAATATTAGATTTCCTTGAAATTAAAACCATAGTATATCCCGGTTATATTTCTAATGGTGTGTGGTGTGTGTAGTACTAAACATTATATGAAAATAAATAATATTAATTGTAATTATCATCATAAATTATAATTGACTTATTTTAATATAGAAAATTGGAAAAAAAAAAGATATTAGTGTAAATGACAATAAATATGTTAATGTTGACTAATCTACTAATAAACTCTAATCATAACAAGAAATGTCTATCTCATCACTATAGATAAAATTTTAATTTCTAATCACCATTATAAGTTTTAATTAAATTATTTCAATGTCAAAAATTAAAAATATATATATAGTACTAGTGTCACCAACAATAGTATTATTACGATTGACTAGTCCGATTATCGACCCCTAACCGTAACAAGAAACATCAATCTTACCGCTATGGGTCAAATTTTAATTTCTAATCACCATTATAAGTTTTAATTAAATTAATTCAATGCAGAAAATAAAAAAAAATTAATAGTACTATTGTCACCAACAATTGTAATATTACTATTGAGTAGTTCGACTATCAAACTCTAATAACAAGAAACACCCGATCTTAACACTATAGATTAAATTTTAATTTCTAATCACGTCATTGATAACACAATTTTTTTTTTTAAATCTACTTACATTTGTGCTCTTTGCGTTAAATAATAAAAAAAATTATTTTATATTAAAAAAAACGAGAGCATAACATAAATAGCAGATAAAAAAACACATAATTAAAAATTAAGAAATTAGAAAAAAAATTCATTAATATCAATATACAAGAATTAAAAATTAGAAAAAAAATCCATTGATACCAACAGGAGTTGTCGAGAGAAATTTACCAATATATTAGTAGAGAGGAAAGAAATGTAAAAAATATTTTACCAATCTTTGATATAACGAATGTTTAGATGGAGAGAAATTAAGAAATTTATCCATCTATTAATATAGAGGAGAGAAATCTATAGAAAAAAGTTAACCATACAACAATAAATGCATTGCTTTGGAAAGAGAATCCTATATTTAAGGATTTCAATAACTCCTTAAACACTTTTTATTATTTTTAAATTTTTTATTAGGTGGGTAGATTACCCACTGGATAAACCAAGTTTTTTCCGACGTCTGTCCGTGTATTTAGACGCGCAAGGCCCAAGGTCCTGTATAAATGCTTGAGAGATAATTTCTCTATTCTCCAACCCCCTCTCTCTCTCTGGTCTTGTATTTTTGTCCTTGGGGTAAGAATGAATTCCCTTGTTTGGTTCATGGTTCTGGGGCTGTTCGCTGGGCGTAAGGAACCATGCTCACAAGAGAAAAACATATTCATACTGGCGGGACAAAGTAACATGGCTGGACGAGGTGATGGGAACTGCACTTACTGCAAGCCCGGCCCGAGTATCCTCAGATTTAATGCTGAGCTCCAATGGGAGGAAGCTCACGATCCTCTTCACGGAGACGTCGATCTAGGAAAAGAGATCGGGGTGGGGCCCGGGATGCCATTCACGACTAGGGTTTTGGAGCAGAAGCCTGATTTTGGCGTGATCGGGCTCGTCCCTTGCGCCGTCGGAGGAACGGCTTTAGATCAGTGGAAGAAAGGTGAAAAATTGTACAACCATATGATTGCACGGAGTAAAGCCTCGTTGCGTGATGGAGGGGTTATCCGGGCACTTCTGTGGTACCAAGGTGAGGCCGATGACGGGAGCCCGACTGTCTCAACTTATGGCGCTAGATTTGTTCAGATGGTTTCCGATATCCGCTCTGATTTGGAATTACCTAATTTACCAGTGATCCAGGTATGCATGCATGCATAACTTGCATCTACGTATGTGCACACAGTAACCTTTTTTTTTATAAAAGTGGATCTATTTCAAAATGATCATTTTTTCAACAATTTTAGTCCAATAATTTTTTTTTGATACTTTTGGTCTCATGAGAATGGGTAAATTAAACTTTTGATCCTAAGAAAATGTGGTAAAGTTATAGCTTTAGTTCTGAAAATCAAAGGATATATGGGACCAAAATTGCATAAAAAATTAAAAAAGTGACCAGTTTCGCATATAGGTACCATAAATGTTTGAACTTATTCTCTTAGTATCAAAAGTGCAATGAATTATTTTACATGTATGTATATTCGATGGATGGTTGGTTATGATGTGCAGGTGGCGTTGAATAAAATATTTTTGTTCGCCGAAGATAGTGAAATAAGGAAACAACACTTGGGAACAAAGTATCCAAATGTGGTAACAGTTGATGCCAAAGGATCAAGCTACTTTTTATTAGACACTATCCATCCTGACACTGCAGGAGCAACTCGTGTTGGAAAATTGTTGGCCGACTCTTTCCTCCAAAACTTTGCATAGAGAGATTGGGGTATATACATATATATGTAGAGCATGATGCTACATATATATCAATGTATTTACTTTTTATTTCCTGAGATATTAATGGAATTTCCCCAGCAATTTATGGCCCATCACAACTTTCTCACCTACACCTTTGCACTCATGTTACGCATCATATGATCACCCGAAAAATTGCACTTTTAATTTAAGGGAATGTGTTTATAACAGTATACTTTTGATATGCGAAAGTTTTTTCTTTTCTGGTTTTTTTTTTTTTTTTTTTTCTCATCTGTTAATTTTTAGAACTAGAATTGAAATTTTACCTCATTCTCTTATGACTAAAACTGCAACTTCCACATTATCTTGAGATCAAAATTGTAATATCTTGGAACTAAAAATGTCCAAAAAAAAAAAAAAAAATTATGGAACTAAAATGTTAAGAAGAAAAAAAATACTATTTTAAATGTTAAAAAAGTGCAATTTACCATGACAAATTCTCATATGTATCAAGTGCACAGTGCACTTACTCAACAGTTGACCGTGTTTATACAAAAAAGTTTGTTTCAATTACACTGAAAAGCGTTGTTGGATTAAACTGAAAAATTTACACTAAAAAATAATTTTCGGTATAATTAGAATAAACTTTTTAGTGTAAATAGGATCAATTGTTGAGTGAGTGCACCATACACCAAGTACACAAGAGAGCTACTCATTTATCATATGATCACCCCACAAAGTAATTGATAATGTTAAAAAATTATCAATTACATATAATTACATTTAGGATTAAAATTTTGGGAGGTAGAACATACGATGGAATATGAAAAATGACACAGCGAAATCGAATTGCTCATGCTGATCAGAGAGTTGATTTATATGTTGGAAAATTATAACTAAGTATTTTTAAACTTCTATAACGAATCATTCTTTGAATGAAGAATTTATTTTCAATATTCTTTCTGGATATTATTTCAGCCTTGAGAATGTGGTTGTCAAGTTTGGCGATGATCAATCTTGTTCCAATGCATAAATCGGAATTGTGATTAATATCTCTTAGTAACAGTATAGGCACTCCTTCTTTCAAGATCAGACATTGGTTTGACATTCCGGAACACCTAACAGGATTTAAAAATTCAACTATAACCATCTGTCCATTAAATTACCTTCTTCTCGAAATTCAGAGGCACAAACATTGTCTGGGCTCAAGTATACTTTAGTATCACCCGAAATAATAGATAAAATCTTATCATTTATAGACTCCACATCTTGATGAGTATGTGCACGTATTGCTCTATCCTCAAAGTATTTATGTGTCCTTAAATTATCAATCAAGGATGGATATATACTTTCGATTATAGATGCAACTGGATCAACGACAATTATAAATCAAATTATCTTTCGGAATCTCAATCTCAATGACACAATATTACCTATTTCCAATTTTCTCATCACCAACTTTCAAAATCCACCTCGAGAAGTTAACAATATCATCATCATTTGTGGACATATTGGGATCAGAATTTTGTAATCGCATGTTCTTCGTCAATCTTAAAACCTTAAAATTGAAAACAAATGAGATGTACTTAGTTTTTCACTTGATGCAACATTAAGAACAATACGGCCTTCCGATCGTATTGCTGCAGAAATTGTTCTCCAAATAAATGTATTTCCAGTTCCACAATATCCGTATAAAAAGAAGACTCTTGTTTTTTGCATCCAAACAATTTCAAGTATATCATTCACCACAAGTTTTTGTTCTTGTGTTAGACTTGAACTTAACTTGTCGTATTCTTCTCCTTGTTCAGTCCGGTCATAATGCAATCCTTGTCGAATGAGTTTATTTACTATATCATTCTCAAACTCAAAATTTGGTACCGCGTTGATACAAATATACTCAAAGTGAATTCATTCATTTTAAGTAGCTTCTCAATTTAAATTAAGGCCAAGTTTTTCAACTCTTCATTGTTAAGCTGCAAATCTAAACAAAAAAAGTAAACAATATAATAGTAAAATATATTAAGAGTCTAAATTAATTAATTTTTTAAGTAATTGTATACCTGGAATATTCAGTGTTTGTCTTCTTTTATAGAGTATATCATCTGAAATACACTCCCATGTCTTTTCGAATACGGTTTCTGAGAGTTCATTGAAGATGATATGAGAAAATGGAGAATAAGTTCATTACGTAATGAGCAGTTGCCCAATACCTTGCCTCTACTATCCCATCAATGTACTCACGACCATCATCCAGCAATCCCGTCGAACAGCAAGCATCCTCATAGGTATCATAGACAATATCACCAATGGTTGGTATAGATGTTTAATTTTCGAAGTTAAATATGTTAATCATTTGTGTCTCATCCCATATAATAAGTTATGTCTTCAATATTAGTTCAGACAAATATATGACCTTCTTTATGTTGTTACACGTGGAGTTCTCATTAATGTTAAGTGTTATAACAAATCTTGAATGAGCAATACGTCTTCCCAGCAGAAGTAGAGATGATATTCCACTTGATGCAATATTAAGAACAATATTGTCTTTCGATCGTATTGCTATAGAAATTGTTCTACAAATAAATTTATTTCCGGTACCACAATATCACTATAAAAAGAAGAGTCTTTCTTCTTGCAACCAAACAACTTCGAGTATTTCGTTCACCGCAAGTTTTTATTCTTGTGTTAGAGTTGAACTTAACTTGTTGTATTCTTCTCCTTGTTTAGTCCGATCGTAAAGCAATTCTTCACGAATGAGTTTATTTACTCCATCACTCCCAAATTCAAAATCTGGTACTGGCATTGATGCAAATCTACTCAAAGTAGATTCATTCATCTGCAACGTCTTCTCAATTTCAATTAAAATCAAAGTTTTCAACTCTTCATTGTTAAGCTGTAAATCTAAACAAAAAACTAAAAAATTAGTAAACAATATAATAGTAAAGTATTTTAAGAATTTAAATAACTTAAATTTTTACATAATTTTATACCTGGAATGTTCAGTATTCGTCTTCTTTTATAGAGTATATCCTCCGACATACACTTCCATGTTTTTTCAAATACGGTTTCTGGAGTGTTCATTGAAGATGATCTGAGAAGAATAGAGAATAAATTCCTTACATAATTAGTAGTTACACAATAACTTGCATCTACTACCTCATCAATGTACTCACGATCATCATCCAACAATCTCATCGAATATCAAGCATCCTTAAAGGTATCATAGGTAATATCACCAATAGTTTATATCATCTCATAAGATTTTGATCCTTTGCAATAAGGCAGCAAAAAATACAAATAATACTCTTTACCAGCGCCTGGTGGAACATTGTATAATCTTCCCAAATAAAATCTAATGTTCTTTATTTTATCCCACTGATTTTTTTTCTATCCCAAACATACATTGATGGAAATTCCACATAAGTCGGCTTATTTGCATCCTCATCATCTGTGTTATTTTTATCCATCCACATTTGGAGAAAATTAATTTACCTGTTGATTGTCTTTCTAGTACATCATCAATGTAATCTTTATCTCGAGAAATAACGCTCTGTTGATTAGGAAGATGGAAATCAAATTCCATAACCAGTTGATACCTATAATGTATATCATACTCGTACGAGGCCCCAAACATTAGAACAATACTTAAATATTTTATTAGTGAATGCATATAATGATATCAATAAATACATATAGTAAAATATTTTAATAATCTAAATAAATAAATTTTTAATAATCTTACACCTGGAATATTCAATGTTCTTCTTCTTTTATAGAGTATATCATCCGACATACACTCCCATATATTTTCGAATACGGTTTCTGGAGATTCATTGAAGATGGTATGAGAAGAATAAAGAATAGTTTTGTTGGTGATCAAATTTAATCGATAGGATTAGTGACTGTTTTAATTCGATTTATGACCACCAATCAATTACGTGAGATTGATTACCACCGTAAATGGTAAATCGAAGATTTGAGATGTGGAATGGTAAGTACGAAAGTTGAAATCGTATTAATTTCGTGTATGTGTGCGTTTAGGTGTTTAAGTGTGTGTTTTAGGAGTATTTGTGAATTTGAACTTGTATTTCTTAGCTGGAGAACAACTGTTTATAGAAGCCAGCAAGCATGAGGTGTCTATGACTCTTGGTCTCCCTAGCCTGCATGCTTGACAAGTGTTCTATTGACCTTTGGTTGACCTTATCTAAGTTGAATCTTAGTTACAAAGTCTTCTTTTGTAACACCCCGTCCCGTTCTGTACCTTTTTTCTTAATTAGAAACCTTATTTTATTTTCTTGTCTTTGTTTCTTTTAATTTTATTATTTTGTGTGTTGTTTGTGTATTTTAAATATATATACCCTTTTCATAAATTCCTAAATTCGAAGAAAGAAATTGAATCTTTCAAGCGAATAAGGAACTATGAGAATTAAATTAAAGTTGAGGATTTCGATCCATATAATTTTGTGGATAATCAGAATTCCAATAATTAATTAATTAATTGAAGGTACTGCTGTTCTCATATTAAATCCTCGAAAACTAAACAAAGCCCCTAATTAAACTATTAAACAAGAGCGAAGATATCGGAAGTAAATTTATTTCTTAAACATCTCCAAATTAACTTTTCGCCTACCCTTTTTAATTTTCTTTTAATAGTAAGATTTTAAATAGATACGGATTTGAAGCATTTCCAAAGAGAAATTAACTTGAGTTGGGAAAGGTCCGTATATATGCATATCTCTTTCTCTCCCCTCACTTTATTCATTCACAAAAAAATCAGTTTCCCTATTATTTCTCTCTCTCTACTTTCCTCTGCCTTCTCTCTTCGAGAGCAACCCACGCCTCCTTTCTCTTTTTCCGGCGAAAGGCCGCCGACGTCGTGCTCCAGCCGTCGCGCCTCCTCCACGAAGCCGCAATGTCTCCCGCTTGCTACCTCTCTCGCTCTCGCGCTCCGACCGTCGTGGCCCCAGACGCAACGCCGCTCACCGTCGTACTCCCGTCGTTGCACCACCGCTCCTTCCTTCTTCCCGTCCCGACGCCCCCCTTCGTGAAGCACAGCAATCGCCGTCGCTCTCTCTCTCCGTTCGAAGCAGACCACCGCCTCGCCTCTCTCGCCGACGCCGCCGCGGCCCAGCTCCGACCGCCGCCCTCTTTTCCCTCTCAGACGAAAGCCGCCGTCAAAGCCTGGAGCCAAACGCCGCCTCCTTTTTTTCCCTCTTCCAGTAAGTTTTAGGAAAAGCCCCTTTTCAATTTCTAAATCCGTCGAAGATTAATTTCACTTTGTAACTCTATTTCTTTCGTGTTTTATTTTTCCGATCGATATGACGCCGTTGAACCGGTTTGCTGTTGTCGGAATTTTTGGAGACCTCGAACGACGCTGTTAGGCTGTTCGATTCATTTTTCTGAATCCCCGATCGACGCCGTTAGGCCGCCCATTTAACACCTCGAACCGAGGCTCGTAAGGTCTCTACTTCCATTCTTTCATTCGTAAATTTCAATTTATGAGTCGAGTTGTTCGATAACCCCGAAACGAGGAAGCAAAATAGAAAGGCAAACATACTGTTAGAATTGGTTTAATGTCTTAGTGTTACTAGTTGACTTGTTTAGTACTATTGTTTTGCTCTTTTGTATCACTCTTTAAGAAGTAGAAATTGAACAGATTATTTTTCCCCTGTTTTCTTTCTTCACAAACTATGGGTTTTGGACTTTGAATTAGTGTTTTGGTATTAGTGGTTGAATGATGAAGTATTACTGTTTTTGAAGTTTTGTAGTACTTTTGGCTTAGTGGATTAGTATTGTTACGTTGACTTGTTTGATGTCACCCCTTGAGTTGTTTAGTATCCTTTTGGCTTAGTTGAATTTCTTTTTATGAAATTTTTGGTTTTAAGTTTAATTGAATGATGATATTAGCATAGTCCATTGGTACCTTTGAATGAAAGTGTTGATATTATTATTGGATGATGATTTTCAATTGTTAACACATTTGTTTTGAATCCGTAGACAAAGGGAAACTCGTCTTCCCCTCGTACCCCTGTTAGAAAATTAGAAACGCAAAATAAAGTCTTTTAATATAATCCTTTGTTTTAGATGTATTACAAACCAACTTTAGAAGTATTACTAATATTAGAAAAGAAGAATACCTTTTTATAAACTGTATTAGTTTATAATATAATTGTCTTAGAAAAGCCAAAGTCTTTTAATAAGTTTAATAAGAGAATTTTTATTTATAAAATATGAATATTTATATTCAAGAATTCTTTTGAAATGAGAAAATAAATCTTAGAAAGAAAAACCTTTTTCTTTAGTTCTTATTAATACTCTTAAGTAATTATTTTATTCTTTTAATTTTTCCAAGAATAATAATAATTATGAATATACTTTTAATTTTATAAAAGGCTTTTGTTAAGGACACCACTGAAATTAGTAAATACACCCTCCTAATACACCTCCTCTTAAAAAGGGGTGTACTTATCAAATAGAAATCAACCTTTGAAAACTTTAGTTTTAAATAGTTTTCTAAAGGCAACAATCTACTCAATCCTCGAGATACAAACGCTTAAGTTTTTCAAATTCAAAAGTCGATCTTTTAATCGGAATACTCTTTATTAGGATTCTGTACTTTTCGGGACACGCACGGAGGACTTGACCGTCTGCCTACACAATATTCCCAGGACTCAGAACAATCAGGTGGGTGATGATCTGTTGATTGATCTGCTAATAATAACGTTGTGCCGGTATTTTCTGAACTCGACTAAATCAATCTAAAACAATTAATTCAACATAAATGTAACACCTATTATATAACTGTTTGAATTATGTGATATGACTATATATCATATATACTGCCTGTTGTTTTGTAAATCGATCACCATTGTATGAGTAAGCACCTTATGTGAGCATGAATCAGTTCTGTTGTCAATCAAGTATTTTTCTTTGTGAAGTTTGGTGTGTCAGTTTTACGGAAAGTCAGTAAGTACGTAGTTGGGATCGAGTTTTTAATCCAACCTCCGGGGAGCTGTCGGGGACGCCCTCAGAATGTAGGTTGTTGATTCAAACAGATCTGGTCCCCGGGTCAGCCGCCTACGTTGCGCACTGGGAATAAGGCCATTGATGGTTTGCTATTATTTTGAGGGATGTTGTGGTTGGGTAAAGTGAGTTTGGTAATGATTGGAAGGAGTAAGTTTTGTTGGAAGTGGAATGATCGTACGAATATGGTTTGACAGTTTGTGACAATATGTGAATATGTTTTGGGCTCTGCCCTAATGTGAATCAACTTGTGCTACTTCAATTATATTATGTGAAATATGCCTAATATCAATAAATTATTATACGAACCGTTTCTCCTATGGATATGTTATTCATAATTTATATGTCAACTGCTTAAATAAATTTTATACTTTATCAATGAGTACAATTTAACATATTTCGGATTTACCAATCCCATGACGTTGCAAATCACCCATACGTGAGAATTCAATTCTCACGCACCTTTTTCCTAACCCCCTTGCAGATTTCAATTACGGGGAGAAAGGACAGTGATACAGAAGACACCAAGTTCCCGCTTGCTTAAAATACTATTAATAATACAATGATGTCTATTATTCTATTTCTAAATAAATGTTGTCGCTACTGCTATGCAAGACGATACTTCTTACCGTGTGTTTCAGTTATCAAAACTCAGTGTGTATTATCATAAAGATACAGAACCCTTTATCCATCCTTATATATATACAGATACACTTATGTGTGCGATACTTTATTATATAATTTCTTCCCACTTATCCGCTGCATGAAACTTATCTTTCAATTCAGTTATATTTCCTTCAAAAATTTTATAGTTCGGACTTTTGATCACAATAACACTTCAAATCCGATATAATTAATATATTCTGGATTCGGGGCGTTACAGGTGGTATCAGAGCCTAGGTTCAAAACTTTCGGACCTAACCCCCAATCTTGTTTTCCCGTCACACTAAAATTATTTATTATCCCTTAAGTATTAAAATATTAAATTTTTCGGGGGAAACGTGTGTCTGGTTACTGTCTACAAGCTCTTCGAAGGTACGTTACTACTTTTTGTAAAATTGTTTAAAGGCCTACAAAATTCAAAATAGCTTGACTTCATAATATTACGCGATCAAGAAGGTTACGATAACTCAAAACAGTGTTCGTACTATGAAAAAGGAACTACAAAATTTAGTATAAGTTGTTAAAAAACTCGAGTAATTAATAAGAATACTTGGAGAAAATTGTGAACTTCATAAATGATATTATGTGTTTTCTTTGATTTCGTGCTTAAATGTTTACTCTACGGTTATTTTTCTTTTAAACTAAAATTTGACTAGAACTTTCCTTTCCCTATAGGAAGCCGTAAGATGGATGTGGCCCAGTACTTAGAGATTGAGCAGTTAGAAGTAGAGACTATCGATGCTTTCACTACCCGCTTTTTAGAGTCGCGCGAGAGGGCAAGGGTTGCCCCAGAGCCCCACATTTAGTCCGACTTCGCAGCTGCGACCCGATTCGCGGGAGGAGTGATCAAGATTTTCTGACCCATCGCTGCCGGACTGTTAGACCGTATGAGGGTGGACGACCCAGAGCAGGGACCTCAGGTTTACCTAGACGCCTACTGGGTGGAGGCCCAGAGGGTGATTCGGCGCGCGGATGAAAACTGCACCCTGTCCCGACAGGCTGCAGGGATTTCTCGGCGTGATTTTGCCATGTCCGGAGCTCTCCACGAGGATGCAGTACTTGCCCGAGTCTCAGCCGCCGCATCAAGGACTGCCGCAAACTCCCAAGATGAGTTCTCTCGTACCACTCTCAAGAGGTTCATGCTGTACTTGGATGTAGCTCTCGCGCAGCGGGATACCTCCATCGCCTTCTGGGTGGCGAGTGGACTGGCTGGGGAGGGACCTTTCGGCTTTGGGGAAGCCGCACCTCCGGTGATTGAGCCAGAAGGGATTGAGCCGGGGGTAGCAGAGGTCGAGGCAGACGAACCAGAGGGAGATGAGCCAGAGGTAGAGATAGATTCCTCAGCAGAGTCAGAGGTTGACGACTAGTTGGACTTCCGGACCTAGTATATAGTAGTAGATACATATATATAGTATAGGTGGTAGCCGCTTGACATATAGTAGTAGTCATTTTGCGTGGTCCTTTTCCTTATAGGCCATAGCAGCGTAGCTCTAACCCCTCCTTTTGTCGCTCGTGGTCCATATTGATGTGAGGACACGATGCTATAGCATTACCTAGAAACCTTTTGCATTCTATGACATAATGTAAGGAGACTAACTCCGTAGAACCAAGACTTTTTAGATATATATATATACTTATTATGTGCTCACTGCTTGTCAATGTGTTTTACTTGCTTTATATATTGACTGTCATATATTTTATCTGATTATCGCTTAATGACACACCACTGGTTCCTATAATATCGTGCGAATGTGAGCACTGTACCATTGAGGGTCCCAATACGTCGCGGTGAATTACGTACCACACGTGTTTCAGTGTTAGCGTTGTGTTGATTTGGTTAATCCGATTATGTTTTTATAACTTTCTCACACCTATACATATCGTAACAATATTATTCTTTTCCGATCAGAACTACCTTTAGAATGGCACCAGGACGTAAACGTGGACGACCCCGCCTTAACCCCATTCCTGAACCAAGAAATCCTATAGGACAAGACCCACCCCCTCAGGCTGAACCTGAGCCGCCTCAACAGGCCGCGCCAGAAAATGATATTGCGAGAGAAATACTAATCTCTCTTCAGAACTACATTCAGCAGCAAGCTCCACCACCTCCTCCACCACTATACGGGCCTATACCTCAGATGGCGCCCAGGACGAATGACCTTGTCAAACACTTTCGACGACTGCAGCCACCTAGGCTAAATGGGAAAGAAGATCCCTTTGAGATTGAGGAGTGGATATCGGGATTGGAACGTATCTTCAGACACATGGCACTGGCTGATGCACAGAAAGTCTCCTGTGCCCAGTTCCAACTGATGGAGGATGCAGCCCAATGGTGGGAGTCTTATGAGCGAACTATGGACAAAGAATCTAGACAGGTCCTTACTTGGGAGGACTTTAAGAAAGCTATACTGGACCGATACTTTCCACGAGTCCTAAGGGATCGGAAAGAATAGGAATTTGTCAACCTTCGACATGGAACTCTCTCAGTGATAGAGTACGAGAGAAGGTTCAACCAACTGTCTCGTTATGCCCTACATCTGGTGGGTGACGATGAAAGAAAAGATCGCAGGTTCGAGCAGGGTTTGAGGCCCGAGATAGCAGGAATTGTAATTGGCCTTCAGGTGCCAAGCTATGGAGAAGTTTTCCATCGAGCATTGCTGGTCTCGATCAGTCAAAACTTGGAGTACAAACAGACTCCGACTACTATCCCTGTCAATCGAAATTGGCAGCCACACTTTAAAAGGAATCCAGTTCCGCCATCCAGTGGAAATAACTTTATTGGTCCTCGAGCCAACCAGAACTGTCAAAGGTGTGGAAGGAGACACTGGGGACCCTGTAGTCAGGGAGGAGTAATTTGTTTCCATTGCAATCAACCAGGGCACAAGTCAAATGAATGTGCTCAGCCGCCAAGCAGCAACCGCCAACCGGTTAATAATGCTCAGTACCGCCCACAACAGGCAAACAATTACCAGGCTCGTCAGCTGCCTGTACCTAACAACCGCCAAGCGGGACCCTCAGTCAGAGGTCCGCCCAACCAAGGTCAGAGAAGACCAAGCCACGTGAATGCTATCCTAGAGGAAGGGGAAAGCAGCAGAGAGCAACTTCGCCTGAAAGGACCAGCTCAGCCTGAGCAGCATGAGAAGCTAGCAGGTACCGTCTTTGTTCTTGAAAAACTTGCGTATGTATTGTTTGATACTGGAGCATCTCATTCCTTTATATCAGATAACTTTAAAAGAAAGTTAGGATTAGTCGAGGAAAAAGGAAAAGTTTTAAATGTGAGTATTCTATCTGGAACTACTATGGAAATTGAAGGTCAAATTAGAGGTTTACCCCTAATGCTAGACAATCACTTGGTAGAGTCCGATCTTTACGTCCTTAAGATGAAAACCTTTGACATAATCTTAGGCATTGACTGGTTAATGAGAAACAAAGCGATAATAAAATGTGCAGAATGTGAGATAGACCTCAAAACCCGTGATGGCCAATGCTTCGCGTTTCGTGAAATCAAGACCAAGAAGGAAACCCGAGTAATATCAGCAATCCAAGCTGCAGCAATATTACGAAAAGAGGAATGCCAAGCTTATCTCGTTCACATCTCAACAGGAGAGATAGACGATAAGTCGTGCGTCAAAGTGCCAATTTTGGATGGATATCTTGATATGTTCCCGGAGGAATTAATCGGGTTACCTCCCGATCGTCAGATAGAGTTCTCCATCGACTTGATACCTGGGGCAGCACCAATATCTAAAGCACCCTATCGAATGGCGCCAAAGGAGTTAGAAGAACTGAAAGAACAACTGCAGGGCTTGCTTGAAAAGAAGTTCATCAGGCCTAGTGCATCACCATGGGGAGCACCCGTGTTGTTCGTAAAGAAGAAAGATGGAACTTTCCATATGTGCATAGACTACCGAGGTCTCAATCAACTGACCATTAAGAACAAATATCCTCTTCCGAGGATAGAAGACTTGTTCGATCAGTTGAAGAATGCTACCGTATTCTCAAAGATCGATCTGAGGTCTGGGTACCATCAGCTAAAGGTCAAAAGCGAGGATATCCCAAAGACAGCATTCCGGACTCGGTATGGACATTACGAGTTCACCGTAATGCCTTTCAGAGTAACAAATGCTCAGGCGATTTTCATGGATCTGATGAACAGAGTGTTTCATCCGTACCTGGATCAATTCGTCATCGTCTTCATCGACGACATACTCGTATACTCTAAGAGCAAAGAGCAACACGAAGAACATCTCAAAGCAGTCTTAGGGATAATGAGATGAGAGAAGTTGTATGACAAGTTCAGCAAGTGTGAATTTTGGATCAACCGTGTTATGTTCTTAGGGCATATAATTTCCGCAAAAGGAATTCAAGTGGACCCAACAAAGGTAGAAGCCATCATGAACTGGAAGGCACCTACTAACGTCAATGAAATTCGGAGTTTTCTTGGGTTAGCAGGGTACTACCGCAGGTTCATACAAGATTTTTCCAGCATTGCGAAAGCACTGACGAAACTGACTAAGAAAATCGAGAAGTTTACTTGGGATTCAACTTGTGAGGAAAGCTTTCAAGAGCTAAAGAAGAGGCTAACCACGTCGCCTGTGTTAACCATCCTAGACGGATCAAAAGGATTCGTCATTTACACAGACGCTTCTTTGTCAGGCTTGGGTTGTGTTCTGATACAGAATAAGAAAGTTGTAGCTTATGCATCCCGACAACTTAAGGACCACGAACAAAACTACCCAACACACGACTTAGAACTGGCCGCAGTAGTTCACGCATTGAAGATTTGGAGACACTACTTATATGGAGGAAAGTGTGAGATCTACACTGACCATAAGAGCCTAAAATACTTCTTCACGCAGAAGGAATTGAACATGCGTCAGAGAAGATGGCTCGAATTGGTAAAAGATTACGATTGCACTATCCACTATCACCCTGGAAAGGCAAACGTCGTGGCAGACACTTTGAGTAGAAAGGAAGATACAAAACTAAGCATCGTTCCAAACACATAATTACCACTAGTAGGAGAACTCTCTCGTTTAAACTTGAAATTTTCCACACAGTGTTGTGTGCAGATTCCATGGTTTACGCGTTCACCCTGCAACCGACCTTATGAGAAAGGATCCTAGGAGCGCAAAAGGACGATAAATTCTTGAGAGGAATACGTAGGCGCACTGAGGAAGGAACCATTCAGAGGTTCGTGTTACGTACTGATGGAGCTTTAATGTTCGATAACAGAATCTGTGTGCCTAAGGATGACAGAATGAGAAATGAAATTCTGAAAGAGGCACATAGCACTCCGTACACCGTTCACCCCGGAGAGACGAAAATGTACCGGGGACTGAAAGAGAACTTTTGGTGGAGGGGTATGAAGAGATCGATAGCTTAATTCGTCAAGAGTTGTTTAACTTGCCAACGAGTTAAAGCAGATCATCAACGACCTTCAGGGTTGTTGCATCCTCTGGAGATGCCAGAGTGGAAATGGGAGAACATCACTATGGATTTTGTCATCGGATTTCCGAAAACGGTGAAGAATCACGATGCCATTTGGGTTATCGTAGACAGACTTACGAAAACTACCCATTTTATCCCTATAAGAATGACATACACGTTGGACAAGCTTGCCCAACTATACATTGCAGAGATAGTCAGACTGCACGGTGTACCAGTGTCGATAGTATCCGATAGAGACCCCCGTTTTACCTCCAAGTTCTGGGGAAGTCTGCAACGAGCGTTAGGTACTGAATTGAAATTCAGCACTGCATACCACCCGCAGACTGACGGGCCATTGGAAAGAACTATCCAGACGCTCGAAGATATGCTCAGAGCTTGCGCTCTAGATCTCGAAGGAAGTTGGGAAAGCCACCTACCATTGGTAGAGTTCGCATATAACAACAGTTATCAAGCAACAATACAAATGGCGCCGTACGAAGCACTCTACGGAAAGAGGTGTAGATCGCCAGTTTGTTGGGACGAAGTCGGGATTTGAATGATTCTCGGACCCGAGCTAGTCGAAAGATCGGCTGAGATAGTCGCAAAGATTAAAGAGAGAATCAAGTCGGCCCAGGACCATCATAAGTCATATGCCGACACCCGAAGAAGGGATTTACAATTTGACATTGGCGAGAAAGTATTTCTCAGAGTTGCACTAATGAAAGGTCTAATTCGTTTTGGGAAAAGAGGTAAGCTGAAACTGCGATATATTGGACCATTTGACATCCTGAATAGAATCAGGGATGTAGCTTATCGCATAGCTTTACCACCGGAATTGTCACGAGTGCACAATGTGTTCCACATATCTACACTCAGGAAGTACATGAGCGATCCAAACCATGTTATTAATCACGTAGATTTAGGTCTAAGCAGTGACCTGACTTACGAAGAAGTTCAAGTAACTATCTTGGGAAGAAAGTTACACTTGTTAAGGAATCGAGAGATACCATTAGTGCTAGTCCAGTGGAGTCGACACGGGAAAGAAGAAGCGACTTGGGAAAGAGAGGATGAAGTCCTAGCCAAATACCCTCAATGCTTAAGTAGTACCTAAGAGATGAATTTCGGGGGAGAAATTTTGTTAAGGGGGTGAGGATGTAACACCCCGTCCCGTTCTGTACCCTTTTTCTTAATTAGAAACTTTATTTTATTTTCTTGTTTTTGTTTCTTTTAATTTTATTATTTTGTGTGTTATTTGTGTATTTTAAATATATATACCCTTTTTATAAATTCCTAAATTCGAAGAAAGATATTGAATCTTTCAAGCGAATAAGGAACTACGAGAATTAAATTAAAGTTGATGATTTCGATCCGTATAATTTTGTGGATAATCAGAATTCCAATAATTAATTAATTAATTGAAGGTACTGCTGTTCTCAAATTAAATCCTCGAAAACCAAACAAAGCCCCTAATTAAACTATTAAACAAGAGCGAAGATATCGGAAGTAAATTTATTTCTTAAACATCTCCAAATTAACTTTTCCCCTACCCTTTTTAATTTTCTTTTAATAGTAATATTTTAAATAGATACGGATTTGAAAGCATTTCCAAAGAGGAATTAACTTGAGTTGGGAAAGGTCTGTATATATGCATATCTCTTTCTCTCCCCTCACTTTATTCATTCACAAAAAATCAGTTTCCCTATTATTTCTCTCTCTCTACTTTCCTCTGCCTTCTCTCTTCGAGAGCAACCTACACCTCCTTCCTCTTTTTCGGCGATAGGCCGCCGACGCCATGCTACAGTCGTCGCGCCTCCTCCACGAAGCCGCAACGCCTCTCGCCTGCTACCTCTTTCGCTCTCGCGCTCCGACCGCTGTGGCCCCAGACGCAACGCCGCTCACCGTCGTACTCCCGCCGTCGCACCACCGCTCCTTCATTCTTCCCGTCACGAAGCCCCCCTTCGCGAAGCACAGCAATCGCCGTCGCTCTCTCTCTCCGTTCGAAGCAGACCACTGCCTCGCCTCTCTCGCCGACGCCGATGCGGCGCAGCTCCGACCGCCGTCCTCTTTTCCCTCTCAGACGAAAGCCACCGTCGAAGCCTGGAGCCAAACACCGCCTCTTTTTTTCCCCTCTTCCAGTAAGTTTTAGGAAAAGCCCCTTTTCAATTTCTAAATCCGTCGAAGATTAATTTCACTTTGTAACTCTATTTCCTTCGTGTTTTATTTTTCCGATCGATATGACGCCGTTGAACCGGTTTGCTGTTGTCGGAATTTTTGGAGACCTCGAACGATGCCGTTAGGCTGTTTGATTCATTTTTCCGAATCCCCGATCGATGCTGTTAGGCCGCCCGTTTAACACCTCGAACCGAGGTTCGTAAGGTCTCTACTTCCATTCTTTCATTCGTAAATTTCAATTTATGAGTCGAGTTGTTCGAAAACCCCGAAACGAGAAAGCGAAAGAGAAAGGCAAACATACTGTTAGAATTAGTTTAATGTCTTAGTGTTATTAGTTGACTTGTTTAGTACTATTGTTTTGCTCTTTCGTATCACTCTTTAAGAAGTAGAAATTTAACAGATTATTTTTCCCCTGTTTTCTTTCTTCACAAACTATGGGTTTTGGACTTTGAATTAATGTTTTGGTATTAGTGGTTGAATGATGAAGTATTACTGTTTTTGAAGTTTTATAGTACTTTTGGCTTAGTGGATTAGTATTGTTACGTTGACTTGTTTGATGTCACCCCTTGAGTTGTTTAGTATCCTTTTGGCTTAGTTGAATTTCTTTTTATGAAATTTTTGGTTTTAAGTTTAATTGAATGATGATATTAGCATATCCATTAGTACCTTTGAATGAAAGTGTTGATATTATTATTGGATGATGATTTTCAATTGTTAACACATTTGTTTTGAATCTGTAGACAAAGGGAAAGTTGTCTTCCCCTCGTACCCCTGTTAGAAAATTAGAAACGCAAAATAAAGTCTTTTAATATAATCCTTTGTTTTAGAAGTATTACAAACCAACTTTAGAAGTATCACTAGTATTAGAAAAGAAGAATACCTTTTTATAAACTGTATTAGTTTATAATATAATTGTCTTAGAAAAGCCAGAGTCTTTTAATAAGTTTAATAAGAGAATTTTTATTTATAAAATATGAATATTTATATTCAAGAATTCTTTTGAAATGGGAAATATAAATCTTAGAAAGAAAAACCTTTTTCTTTAGTTCTTATTAATATTCTTAAGTAATTATTTTATTCTTTTAAGTTTTCCAAGAATAATAATAATTATGAATATACTTTTAATTTTATAAAAGGCTTTTGTTAAGGACACCACTGAAATTAGTAAATACACCCTCCTAATACACCTCCTCTTAAAAAGGGGTGTATTTATCAAATAGAAATCAACCTTTGAAAACTTTAGTTTTAAATAGTTTTCTAATGGCAACAATCTACTCAATCCTCGAGATACAAACGCTTAAGTTTTTCAAATTCAAAAGTCGATATTTTAATCGGAATATTCCTTATTAGGATTATGTACTTTTCGGGACACGCACGGAGGACTCGACCGTCTGCCTACACAATATTCCCAGGACTCAGAACAATCAGGTGGGTGATGATCTGTTGATTGATCTGCTAATAATAACGTTGTGCCGGTATTTTCTGAACTCGACTAAATCAATCTAAAATAATTAATTCAACATAAATGTAACACCTATTATATAACTGTTTGAATTATGTGATATGACTATATATCATATATAATGCCTGTTGTTTTGTAAATCGATCACCATTGTATGAGTAAGCATCTTATGTGAGAATGAATCAGTTATGTTGTCAATCAAGTATTTTTCTCTGTGAAGTTTGGTGTGTCAGTTTTATGGAAAGTCAGTAAGTACGGAGTTGGGATCGATTTTTTAATCCAACCTCCGGGGAGCTGTCGGGGACGCCCTCGGAATGTAGGTTGTTGATTCAAACAGATCTGGTCCCCGGGTCAGCCGCCTACGTTGCGCACTGGGAATAAGGCCATTGATGGTTTGCTATTATTTTGAGGGATGTTGTGGTTGGATGAAGTGAGTTTGGTAATGATTTGAAGGAGTAAGTTTTGTTGGAAGTGGAATGATCGTACGAATATGGTTTGACATTTTGTGACAATACGTGAATATATTTTGGGCTCTGCCCTAATGTGAATCAACTTGTGCTACTTCAATTATATTATGTGAAATATGCCTAATATCAATAAATTATTATACGAACCGTTTCTCCTATGGATATGTTATTCATAATTTATATGTCAACTGCTTAAATAAATTTTATACTTTATCAATGAGTACAATTTAATATATTTCGGATTTATCAATCTCATGACGCTGCAAATCACCCATACGTGAGAATTCAATTCTCACGTCCCTTTTTCCTAACCCCCTTGCAGATTTCAATTACGGGGAGAAAGGACAGTGATACAGAAGACACCAAGTTCCCACTTACTTAAAATACTATTAATAATACAATGATGCCTATTATTCTAGGTGTGCGTTTAGGTGTTTAAGTGTATGTTTTAGGAGTATTTGTGAATTTGAACTTGTATTTCTTAGCTAGAGAACAACTATTTATAGAAGCTAGCAAGCATGAGGTGTCTATGACTCTTAGTCTCCCTAGCCTGCATGCTTGACAAGTGTTCTATTGGCCTTTGTTTGACCTTATCTAAGCTGAATCTTAGTTACAAAGTCTTCTTTGGTCTTATCTCGGACTTCATTGTTGTTCGTCCAGGTCGGTTTAGTTGATCCAGAATGATTTTTCCATAGAAGTTATTCGCCTTTTGAGGTTATGGCTCAGAAGTTGTTCGCCTTTGTGTGTTACACAGATTGGCTTTGGGATCTTGGTCCTTTGTTCGTTTCCATACACCCCTTAAGCTGGTAGATGCACCATCTTTCATAATGTTGTTCGTCATCATTAACTTGGTGGGGGGTCCATATTTGGCTTCGGGTCTCTAGACCTGTTCGCCAGTATGTTGTTCGTCGGTAGAGTTGTTTGTCAGTTTATACACTCCCTGGATTGATTTATGCACCCCAACTTGATTTTCTTTGTTAATCATCTTTGATTTGGGGTTGGTTCTTCATAATCCTTTTTAAGGCTTTAATCCTTGTTCGCCCAACAATGATTGATGTTCGCCTATCAACAATTGCCCCCTATCCTGACTAAATGTTGCCCTAGACGAGCAACTTTGTGGCGATCAACTGTAGTTAGGATACTATACTGGTGAAGATTCAGACGAACATCATTGAATCTGGTGAGCAACTCCGGGTGCACCGTTTTGTCTTCCCATGATCTGGGGGATGTACGAGGATGACGTGGGCAGTATGATTGCATGCCGCCCACGCGCGAGTGATTAGGCGTGAAATTGTCATGATTCATCGCTCGAAATGCCCTAGTTTTGGTTGATTTTGTTGAGTATTTAGAGTCATTTGCATATCATTTTCATAAACTAATAAATTTGTCTCTTTGATGTTCATAGATGAATAGAGTGCGAAACAAGGAGTTCGTAGGACTTTGAATCGACTCAAACGGACGTCCGGATGAGAAGATATAGAAGAAATACGAAAAATACTAGTTCGGGGGAGCAAAAGTATCATTGGAGTGCACAAGCTAGAAGAGTTCGAGCACAAGTGCTCGAGTGGTCATGCATAGCGCACGAGAGAACGTGGGTCGTACACCCCTGCACGAGTGCTCGTGCAGGGCGCTCGAGCAAGGTAGGTGCTCGTGCACTAGTGCACGAGCGAGGCTGGTCGTGCAGTTTTGGCTCTCTGGATGATTTAAGGTGCTCGAGTTGAAGGTGCTCGTGCACTAGTGCACTAGCAGTGCACGAGCATGCGCGTTTTTTGGCCCATATGTTCCCGATTCGGCCCGATGCTTATATATATTCGATCCGAGCACGTTTTGGAGGATAACCACTTACACCCACTAGATTCAATATCGTTTTAGAGAGTTAATATTCGGAGAGAAGGAATGAGCAAGTTTACTTTACGTTTTTTAGGTTTTCTTACGAATTCACGTCACTATTTTACGTTTTAGTTTCGTTTCTTCATATCTTTGTGCTTGAAAACGTTGAGACTCGTTTTATTGATTTAATTTAAGTTATTTCTTTATTTCTTGAAACCCTAGTTTATGATTGATCTTTTCATCGTTATAATTATCATGTTCATGTTCGTTACTTATTTAATTGTTCTTGTTTACGTAAAATCCATGTCTAGCTAAAACCCTTGCATGTTTGGGGTAGGATGAACTCGTAGAAGTAGGTTGTGGGTACGTAATTAGGGTAATTCGTGACGTTAGGTTTTAATTCTCTTAATTAATGAATTCTTAAAATTAATCTTAACTTTTCCTTTGAATTTCGTACGAACGTGTTAGGGAGAGGACGACCGCATCACTCTTTAACAACTAGTACACTTAACTAGATGGTTTAGAAGGGGTTGATTAATTTGCCGGTTTAGCTATGGAGGACGGCCGCATCACCATTAGTTAAATGAGGGCCTCGTTAGTTAAGCACAATCTATTAACTTGTTAGTGGATTAGTGAAGTCGAGTGTTAGGGTAAAGTATTAGGGTTTAGAATCTTGGGCTTTCATCCTGCATTCTTTTACTTAGGTTATTTCTCGCGCGTCACGGTTATTTTGATTATGTACCTGCTCCGTTAGTATACGTAGGGATTCCTATCCTGAGCATCACCATCTCTTACTTGAACACAAACCTTAGTTAATTCGTCTTCTTTAGTATTTTAGTTTAATTAGTTTATTTTAGTTTCAATTAATCTTTCAAAAAATCCAAAAATATTTCACTCATATTAACTACGACGCGTAGATCTTCAGGGATCTATTTGCATACACTTCATCCCTTGGGTTCGATATACTTGGTCATTATACTTACTCATACTACAGTGAACTCGTACACTTGTGAGGAATCTACTAGTAGAAGTTAGTATATTCGCTTCAAGTCAGCGAGCATTCCTTAGGTCACGTGCCCCTATAATTGCGTATAGGTCCTTTGATTTTTAGTCTTGCTCGAAATTAACCCCATTTTTCTTCAATTAAGTCCACATTTTGTTGGAAATTATGCTCCGTACCCCATTTTTTGCTTGGGGTATAAATAGAAGAGGGAAACAAAAAATTTCCCACTTCTTTACTTCTTGCTACAGTTCCTCCGGCGAATTCTCCATCTCCGACGACTTCAAGTTTTTTTCGACGATGTTTCTTCAGTGTTTGGCCTCCAATTCCGAAGCAAGGTAGTTATTTCTCTTATTCTTCTCTTTCTTTCCTCTTCTTTCGTCATTTTCTTCATCGCCGCCATGGGGGGAAGTTGCACCGCCGTTGTTTGCCCAGAACTGCCATTGGAGACCCAAGAAATCCACCCTCACTTTCACAAACTTCTCCATTGAATTGATGTCCTCCCATTCGAGCAACCACAACTCAGAGGAGGCTTTGGATCCCCTTTTCCCGATCGTGCCATTTGTCGAACATCTACCATTTGAGGTTTCTTCGGATACGCACCCTGACGTGGATTCAGTAGTTCGATCAGTGGAGGATTCTGGTGCTCGCCAATCTGGCGGAGAGATTAGGGAGGCCGCGAGCAGTACCTCCGACGAGCAATCCTCCTCGAATTCTGAATCTGAGGAAGATCCGGAGTTTGACGAGCTTACCCCTGAATTTCTGGAAGGGATAGGGTTTCCAGGCCATAAGATGCTCGAAAATGAGATCCCCACTGGTGGTGCTTGCTCTTTTGATTGGCGAGCATATTTCGATGAGCACGCGGACAACTTTCCTCGCCCCCCACATCAAGTTTTGGATCTGGTGAGAACTGAGTACCAGGCGAGCAGAATTCGGAGTGTTGTTCGCAAGGACGAGCTCAACCTCATACGGGAAGCATATCAAATTCCCCATGACATCTTCATGTGGGCTCCTAAGAGGAAGGAAAGAGCTGATCGTCCTCCTCCTGGGTGTACGGCGATCAACATAGACACATTGATCGCGGGGCTAAGATTGCCACTGCCTCCTGTTGTTGGTCGCTTTCTAGAGGCGACCAACTTAGCCATCACCCAAATAACCCCCATTGGGTGGATGAACTTGCTCGGCCTCATGGGCCTGTTCGCCCTAGAGGGATATGTCGACCGCATCACTGCCGAGGAGGTCAACTATTTGATGACCATCACCAAATGTCCGAGGGCCGAGGAAGGGTACTACTACTTGAAAGCCCGGGCTGGACTGAAACTGGTGGAGGGGGTGTCGAACAAGATTCGGGATTAGAAGGAGCATTTCTTCTTCATTGGGGGCGACTGGCGAGCATCTTCTGGTCCCCACGGTGGTGCCGGGCATATATTCGAACCCACCACCTATGGGCAAATCAAACGTAAGGCCATCTTTGTTCGCCCTTGCATAAAGTTCTAATTTAACTTTTTTTATTTGCTCGCAGGTCCTCGGTTACTCAAGTGGAACTCGGAAGAGGAAGAGATCGGATCTGAGTTCCTCTTCACCTCATGCTTGGTCGCTCTCCGGGATAAGGCTGAGAGGACCATCGAGTACGTGAATAAATTGAAGTGCAAGAGAGTTGCTCGCTTATTCACGTACCCCCACCATCTGGAAGCTCAAATTTAGGTGCCCCCAGGTACAAAAAGTTTCTAACTCTCAACATATATCTTGCTCGTTGTTTGTTTCTCGAACTTGCTCGTCTAAATTTTTTTTAGCCGAGCAAGTCACCGTCGCCGTTCCTCCCAGCTTTGGACTTTTAGAGCAAAGAGTCCACGAAATGCCACCTCCGAAGGGAAGGAGAAAGAAAGGTGACCCACCCTCCAAAGTGTTGGCGATGACGAATAAGGCGGAGGAGGCGAAAGTTGCTCGCCAAGCCGCGCCCTCATCCAACCTACCACCTTCTCCCCCTCCCGCACAATCACCCCGTAGTGCCAAGCGTCTAAAGAAAGGGGATGGGACCTTCGTGTCCCAAACTGCTCCTGCCGGGACCAAAGGCAAGGAGAAAGTGGGGCAGAGCCATGCTCGCCACCACACGGAGGGAGAAGCTGTTCGCCCCTCCTCCAACGAGCCTGTGGAGAAGACAGGCAAGGCGGGTAGGGATTCCACTCCTGTTCGCGGTCCTGAGGACATCACCCATCTGGGTTGGGACGACCGAAAGTTCCAAGAGTAAGTTTACTCTCGCTTCTGTCGAACAAGTTTCATTTTTCCTCCATATTTTTCTAAGTACCATTTGTTTCTTGTTCGCAGATACCGTTCTGGCGACCATCCCGGGAGAGCAAGTGCCGTCCATCAGTATGCCTGCTCCAAGACTCCCGTCAACATAAGGGAGATCCCAGGCGACCATGTTCGCAGGGCGACGGAACTGATCGCCCGTGCTTGGACACGACCCCTGGACAAAACTATCTCCCAACAAGGGCTGGCGGACAACCTACACCTCTCCATGATGCATCATGCCAATGGCCTTGTCACGGCCCAGAAGGCAATAGCCCAGCTAGCTGAGCAAGAAGAAGCTACTCGCCGTTACGCAAGTACTGCTCGGCAACTTACGGAGGAGAAAGACGGCCAGGTCAGCCAGTACGAGGCCAAACTTGCTTGCCTCAATAACCAGATCAATGTTTACATTGACACTGAGAAGAAACACCTTGAAGAAATTCAGGGTTTATCTGGTGAATTGGGAGGCAAAGATGCCTTGCTCAGCGAGGAGAAGAAAAAGCTATCCGCGGCCGAGCAGAAAATTGCCGAGCTCAAAGCGGAAGTTGCTCGCCTCAGGGATGTGGAGGCCAACAGCTTCACCCACGAGCAGCTCGAGGCTGAACTCCAGACCCGATCTGCCCCCATCTCCAACTTAGGCTACATCTGCGCCTACACCGATTGCATTCGCATGGCTGACGCGTATGATTTCAAAGATATGGTTGATGAGGGCAAGCAAGAGGAGGAGCCTGCTGCCAAGGAAATGGAGCAAAAGGTAGCTGAGGACATGGCAAGGGACATGATCGTTGATCCTCCTGCCGACCAGACTCAAAACCCTCCTCCCACCGAGCAGCAATAGTTCTAGGACTTAGCCTTTTTTCTTTTCTTTGTAATAGTTGTTCGTTCCTTTTGTAGTACTTTTGTAATGGCTTTTCAAAGCTGTACTATTTTTTAGGCTTCAAAGCCTTTATTTTAATGAAGTGTCTTTCTTTTGTTCGCTCATTTTCTTATATATGTTAATTGCCTTTACATTTTTGTCAATGCTTTTGCAATTATAACATATAATGTTGGGCTTTTGTTCGATTTGAACTTTGCCTTAATGGAATTAGGGTTTAGCCTTAGGTTCTGTTCATTTTAAAAAATGAACAACCTTTAAGTGGCTTTGGTCCTTTTAAATGGACTTGTACCTCGAGCTTTCGGACTTTTCTTTTGACGAACAACTATGTATACATAATGAAAAATTTACAAGTGTTGTAAGACTGCTCGTCACTAACATATACAACCTGACAAACAACTTTGAACACTAACTAAAAACATGCTCGCTTATAAAATTTTTACCGAGCAACTTCGTCTAAAACTAAAAGATGAAACATCACTAGACTATACAATGTGCCGAACAACTTTACATTCTATACTTAGCAAAATTTTCAAAAAATTAGGCAAGTTTTTGGTTCGCCTTACTTGGTTCACTGGCCCCCCTGGTTCACTTGCCCCCCAAGACATTTGTTCGTCTAATCAAGGACTTGTTCGTCTCATTGATAGTACTTCTTTAGATGTACTGCATTCCAGGAGTATTAGGCCGGCTTGCCTTCCATATCTTCGATATCGTATACACCATTAACGAATTTTTCCGTTATACGATACGGGCCCTCCCAAGTTGTCCCAATACACCTGGAGGTTGGGCGAGCAACCTTCGTCAGCCAAAAGAATGGTATGGAGTCGGAAATCGAACCCCTTGTTGTTGACCTGTGACAGCCTCAATGCTCTTATGGCAGGGCAGTAGCAAGAACACGATCTCTCGGAAAATAAAAAAGACGAAGGGGATGAGCGGAACAGGGAGTCTACTGGACGCGGTTCAACTAGCGGAGACTCTTGGAACAGCTGGAGTCAGAAGTCCCCAAGTGAGCGTATTATGGGGGACCATCAAGCACATCCGGCAAGGATCAAAGGGGATCTCGTTGTTGCATAGCTCAGGTCGGAGCAAGGTGCCATCGGACGTTCAACAGGCAGTCTCACGATCGGGCACTCATGCCCAGAAGTTGTCATTGTATACTCCCGCAGGTCGGAAGGCGGCGAGGGAAGGAGGGGGACACTGGGCGAGATCTATCAGTAGCGAATTCCCCATACAAATGGAGACACCTATCAAAAAGATACTCCGAAGGCTTCGGGATCGGTGGATGCCTGCTGATGGATAAAGCCCTGCGAGCCCCCTGGGCGGTTCTCTTCACCATCCGAATAGGGTGGAAGATGAAGAAAGGGGGACTCCGAAGGAGAGGGCAGCGGAGGTTGCCCACCAAACCCGAGTCTAAGAATGAGTCTAGGACGGGGGTCAACGGAGCGGACTCGGAGTCAAGTAAAAGAAGACTAAGGGGTCGCCCAGTGTTTGGGGGCGGAGGCGCTGGAGAAGGACCAATGCTTTTCAAGTCTGGAGTTGACCTAATCTTTTCTCCACAGCAGAGGAGACATGCCCGCCCTTCGCAATGGCCTATTGATCACCCCGGCAACTTCGCCTTCTGGTATGGCTCCCATTCCCGTAGATGGCACAGGGGTCCCATCGCAGGCAAGACGGTAGGCTGGTCTTAACGCCCCTACTACTGCTGTGCAGCCTTTCCTCGGGTTCGTAGAGTCGGGTTTCCCGTTTACCCACAACGTAGGAGCCGCCCCCACCAGGCAGGCGGCCACGGGTCATAACGCACTCTTCACACAACAAATCCACTTTGAAGTTGACTTATTCGCTCGGCCAATCGTCGGAATGTGTACGAGATACCATAAGGACCCAATATCTCAATAGCACATTTGTCTAAAGCTTCGAATGAGACTTCATATCCGAAACGCAAGAACGATCTGACTAGAAAGTCATTCAAAACTTGATCGAAAAACCACTTAGAACCAAATCTCCAACTCTGAATTCCCTGATTTTAACATGGGAATTGTAATATCGTTCTGCTCGCTGCTTGTAGGTAGCATTTTTTAGCTCGGCACTTAATCTTTTTTCTTCGAGTAAATCCATCTCAGTAGCTAGAGCAGAGTTGTTCGCCATTTCATCAAAGTTGGTCGTTCTAAATGTGTTGGCCTTTAACTCAATTGGTATTATAACTTCTGTTCCAAAAGCCATTGCAAAAGGTGTCTCTCCGGTGCTTGACCTGGGAGAAACTCTATATACCCACAGGACTTCCGGAAGTTCTTCAGACCAACTGCTTTTGCTCTCCGCTAGCCGTACTTTTAATGTATGCTTGATTATCTTGTTCACGGCTTCGACTTGTCCATTCGATTGGGGATGATAGGGCGTAGAGTAATATTTTTTTATTCTCCAATTTATACAGAAACCTCTCAACTCTTTCCCATCAAACTGTGGACCATTGTCTGTCACAATGGTTTGTGGAACTCCAAAACGATAGACAATGTTCTTCCAAATGAAGTTGATCATTTTCTGTTGCGTGATCTTTACCATGGCCTCTGCTTCTGCCCACTTCGTATAATAGTCGACTGCCACGATGGCAAATCGAACATTTCCAACTCCTGCTGGGAAGGGACCAATAATGTCCATTCCCCTTCTTGCAAATGGCCACGGGCTATAAACTGATACGAGCTGTTGGGCTGGGGTATGAATGTTTGGGGCAAAAATTTGACATTGATGGCAAGTCTTTGCTTTTTTGATCGCATCCTGGCATAAAGTCGGCCAATAGTAGCCTTGTCTAATAGTTTTGTACGCAAAGGCTTACCCCCCAGTGTGATTTCCACATACCCCGGCATGTATTTCTTCGAGTATTGCTCGTCCTTGCCCCCTAGGCAAATATTTGAGAAGTGGGATTGATATTCCCCTTTTGTAAAGCTGCTCGCCCACCAGAGTATATCTGGCAGCTTGCTTTGTTAGCTTGGCAGCTTCAATAGGGTTGTTTGGTTTTTCCCCACTTTTCAAGTATTTGACTATACTTGTTCTCCAGTCTTCTTCTTCACTTGCTTGTTCGTCAAGTTGGTTGACATTATAACTTCTTGTTGATGGATCATTCATCTTTGTAATTATAATGTCTGCCAACTCTGCAGGTCCTTCGCTTGTTGCTAGTCGGGCCAATGCATCTGCTTGCGTGTTGCTTGTCCCTGGAATTTGTTCAATGAAGACTTGTTCTAACAAGGACATTAGGTAAGCAACAATTCGCTGATACTCGATCATGTGATCGTCTTTCGCCTCGTATTCACCTCGGACTTGGTTCACAATCAATTGTGAATCGCTGAATATTTGTAACCGTCTAATACCTACTGCAAGAGATAAGTGGAGACCAGCTATGAGAGCTTCATACTCAGCTTCGTTGTTGGTTTCCATGAAACCAAATTTGATTGCCGAGGTGAATACTTGTCTTTCAGGGCTAATTAGAACTACTCCTGCCCCCGAGGCTACATTAGTTGAAGATCCGTCAACATAAAGATGTCAGGGGTGATCAAGTCCTCTCATCGGATCTGGTGGGAAGGTTAGTTCAACTATAAAGCCGGCTAACGCTTGCCCTTTGATCGTTGTTCGAGGAGCATAGGTTACCCCGAATTGGCTAATCTCTAGTGACCATTTTAGTAGACGACCGGCTGTGTCGGGGCGATGGAGAATTTGTCTGAGTGGGAAGGTTGTTAGCACTTCAACTTGATGGTAAAAAAAAGTATGGTCGTAACTTCCTCACACTCATGACAAGTGCGTACGCCAGTTTCTCGGTTGGAGAGTATTTGATCTCCGCCTCGTGCAAAGCTTGGCTGACGTAATAGATGGGTTGATGAAATTTGCCATCTTCTTGTACCAGAACAGAGCTGATTGCCACTTCTGATGCTGCCAAGTACAAGTATAGCTTTTCTCCTGGAACGGGTTTTGATAGGATTTTAACATCTCCCAGGTAGTCTTTAAGTTGGTCGAATGCCTTTTGACAGTTGTTAGTCCATGTAAACTGTCCTTTCTTGATGGCTTCAAAGAGTGGACGATATTTGTCCCCCAATCTGGATATGAATCGATTCAATGCTGCTAGACATCCCGTGAGTCTTTGCACTTCTTTTATCGAACGTGGTGGTTGCATGTCTATGATAACCTTGACTTTTGCTGGATTGGCCTCAATCCCTCGTTGACTAACAATATGGCCCAGGAATTTTCCAGAATGGACTCCAAAACTGCTCTTCTTCGGGTTTAGCTTCATATTATAATGTCGAAGAATATCGAACACCTGGGTCAAATGCTGAAGATGGTCTTTCTTTCGGGGGCTTTTGACTACGATATCATCTACATAGACTTCCACCGTATCTCTGATTTGTTCGTCGAACATCTTGTTCACCAACCTCTGGTATGTTGCTCCGGCGTTGATAAGGCCGAAGGGCATTCTCTTCCAATACAACAAGTTTTTATTTGTATAAAATGTTGTGTTCTCTTGATCGTCTAGATGCATCGGAATTTGATGGTACCCGGCAAAGACATCCATGAATGTTAGCATTTCATGACCTACTGTGCTGTCCACCAATTGGTCAATATGAGGGAGAGGAAAGTTGTCCTTTGGGCATGCTGCATTCAGATCTGTAAAGTCTATGCATAGCCTCCAGGTTCCGTTTGGTTTCCTTACAAGGACTGGGTTTGCTACCCATTGTGGACAGAGTGCTTGTCGAATTAAGTCGTTGTCTAACAACTTTTTTACTTCTTCATTCAAGGCTTGATACTTGTCCGGGCCATATTTTCTTCGTTTTTGATGGACGGGCCTTTTTTCTTTATTGATGTTGAGCTTATGGCAAGCATGTTTTGGATCTATCCCCACCATGTCTGCATGAGACCAAGAAAAAACATCTATATTTTTGCTGAGGAACTCTTTCATCCGGGATCTGTAAGGCTCAGGGAGCTCAGATCCTATGTATAATTCGAGATCCTGGTTTTCAGGATTAACTTTGAACGCCTCCAGTTCTTCAACTGGAGTTGCTCGTTATTTTTGTCCTTTCCAACGAGGATCAAGTATTGGTCCCTCATGGTTGAAATCATTTTCGATGTTCATGGGCTCTGCTCCCAGGCGGGGATCTAGATCGTCTGCTGGCCCTAATTCGTTGTTGTTTGTCAACACCTGGCCCTCCAAGTCATCTGATAATGTTGCTCGTTACCCCCCCTTTGTTGTTCGTCAGATGGAAGTTCTTCATGGGTGGTGATGAGTTGTTCGTCCAACACTTGTTCGTCAGAGTGTTGCTCGTCAGTATCCATGTGGTCCTCTATGTCCATCATATTCTCGAGTATTGATGGTTCATCAGCAGGATAGCTACTTGTGGCCTCCATCATGGACACTAACGCGTGTTTGGCTTGCAGCTGTAGGAGACATTCCCTGGCCTTTCTTTGATCTCCCTTCACTGTGCCTGATCCGCTTGCTGTAGGGAACTTTAGGCAATAATGGTAAGTTGAACATGCAGCTTTGAATTCATTTAAAAAAGGTCGACCAAGAAAGCCGTTGTAAGTTGATTCCTGATCGACGACCAAGAAATCAACCATTCTTGTTATGTTTTTCTCGGGTTCCTCGATCGTTACAAGCTGAACGGACAACCTAATTTCACCTAATGGGACTGTTACAGCATTTCCGAAGCCTAAAATTCTGTGATTTGAAGGTCGGATGTAGCCCGAGTAGTCCCCAAGCTGATCAAGCGTTATTTTGAAAAGAATGTTGGTGTAGGCCTCGGTGTCCACCAACAATCTGTGTACCCTGGTCTCCATTATCTTCGCACAGATCACAAGCGAATCATTATAGGGGGTCAGGATTCCCTTCAAATCCTTCTCAGTAAAGGTCAATTCTGCTGTCTGCATAATGGATGGCTTAACCCCCATCGCTTGTACTTGATCGATCGCTCGCAATTCGGCTTTTCTTTTTTGGTTGGAGATCGGCGGTCGTCCATCAGAACATCCTCCCGCTGGCCCCGCGGGTTCCATCATATATAGGTCTTCGAGTGTACGAGCAGCAACAGTTGGAACTGGTCGTCCTGGTTTATTGTTCTTCTGAGGTTGATCATCCTCATCCTCAGAGTTGTTCTCCCGGACTCTTTTTCCAGGTTATCTCTTAACAAAGTCGGAAAGTTTCCCTTCCTCGTAGAACCGCCAAAGCTTCTTGAGAAAATCTCTACACTCACTCGTAAAGTGCCCCACACTTTGATGGTAGGCACAATACTTGTTAGGGTTGAGTTTTCTGGTGTCTTGACGGATTTTCTGTGGAGGGGAGAGCAACTCCTTCTCTTTCACATTTTCATAAACAGTATCGACTGACACTGTCAGCACTTGGTTCAACTTTTCCTTAAGTTCTGTCCCTTCAGTGAATGCCTTCATGTTTTTCAGGACTCGGTAGCCGGTTCCGCCGGGTTTCTTATTGTTCTCCTTGGGATCAGCTTTGTTCTCCCCCAATTGATTGCAAGGCCTCGTGCATGGAAACGAATATGCCGGCTTAATTTCTGAACTCGGCATAACTTCTTGGGCACTTCAGACGTACCTCCTTCCATAACTTTGATCCTTTTTTCAACCCGGCCATGACAGCAACAATTTTGGTGTCCTCGCTGACGGGCTCACCTTCCAACAGCACCTTGTCGAACCTTTCCATGAATGCCCGATCAGACTCGTCATCATTTTGTTTTAGGTCGGACAATCGGTGCTTTTGGAACAGATATGATCCTGCCGTAGAGAAATGGGAAAGGAACTCTCGGCTCAGTTGAACGAACGAGTGGATAGATGCTGATGGCATCGCCGAAAACTACTTGTGCACCCGATCCCCCAAGGTTAATGGGAAGTTTCGGCATTGGGTGGCATCGCTGGCTCCCATCGAGACCATATAATCAGAGTATTTTGTTAAATGAACCCTGGGATTAGCAAGGCCATCGTACTGGATACTTGCTGGGAATTGGACCTTCTTTTGAATCGGGGTTTTCAGAATGAGGGATGATAATGGTGAAGTTGGTAAGCTGGTCGTCCCCACTCCTCTTTGTTGGTCCAATTGTCCCTGCATGCTCTCCACCGCCCTTCTAAAGCTTGATAGTTCATCCAAAGATGCCCTCTGACTTGGAGGCTGTTCGGCGAGCAAAGGTACAAACCTTTCTGCTCGTCGCAGTCCCTCACTTGGAGTGGGCAAATCCTGGAGCTGTTTTCTAGGGTTGCTCGCCGCATTTGGCCCTAGACGCCTGAAGGCAGACTGGGAGAGTCTCTCATGAACTGATGGGCATGGTTGTTCAAATGTTGCTCGCCCACGCTCTGCTTCGTGGCGAGCAACTTTCTCCTGGAATTGGGGTTAGCCAAGCCTATCTTGAGCACTGGAACGTGTAGTTCCATGGCTTGACATTGTTGTTCGCCCGCGAGCAGACTTAGCCTGGCCATCTCTTGGTTCGACCACCTTGGCTTTGCCCTTATCCCGCCTGGCTTGGGCGCTATTAACCTCGTGTTGTTCGCCCCTAGCTAACCTGGCCCTAACAACTTCCATGGGTTTGTCCTTATGCCTCACTTGTGAAGACCTATTCTGATCTTGTTGTCTCTGAAGAGCTTGGAGAGCAGCAATAGTCTTGGCCAGTTCATTAGGGTTATTTGCTAGGGCCTCCATTTCAGGTGGGAGATTATGGGTTATAGCAGTATGTTGTGATCTGTTCGCATGCCTGGGATTACGATCCTGGTGGTCGGCCGACGAAGCTCGGGTAGGAGATGCTCTCCTCGACAAGCGTGATCCTTGTGTTTCCTTGGATTGAGGCATTTCAAATTAATTTGTCTTAATTCTTATGATGAAGAACACCAAGAATACCAAGAACACTTTTGTTTGAATCTTCAAATATTTCTTGAAACTTTCTTCAAATCTTCAAGTTTTCAACTTGAAGTTCTTGATTAATCACACTGAATCGGAGGTTCGAACCCTTCTTCTAGCGCCAATTTGTTGGTGATCAAATTTAATCGATAGGATTAGTGACTGTTTTAATTCGGTTTAAGACTACCAATCAATTATGTGTGATTGATTACCATCGTAAATGGTAAATCGAAGATTCGGGATGTGGAATGGTAAGTACGAAAGTCGAAATCGTATTAATTTCGTGTATGTGTGTGTTTAGGTGTTTAAGTATGTGTTTTAGGAGTATTTATGAATTTGAACTTGTATTTCTTAGCTGGAGAACAACTATTTATAGAAGCTAGCAAGCATGAGGTGTCTATGACTCTTGGTTTCCCTAGCCTGCATGCTTGACAAGTGTTCTATTGACCTTTGTTTGACCTTATCTAAGCTGAATCTTAGTTACAAAGTCTTCTTTGGTCTTATCTCGGACTTCATTGTTGTTCGTCCAGGTCGGTTTAGTTGATCCAGAATGGTTTTTCCATAGAAGTTGTTCGCCTTTTGAGGTTATGGCTCAGAAGTTGTTCGCCTTTGTGTTTTACACAGATTGGCTTTGGGATCTTAGTCATTTGTTCGTTTTCATACACCTCTTAAGCTGGTAGATGCACCATCTTTCATAATGTTGTTCGTCATCATTAACTTGGTGGGGGGTCCATATTTGGCTTCGGGTCTCTAGACCTGTTCGCCAGTATGTTGTTCGTCGGTAGAGTTGTTTGTCAGTTTATACACTCACTGGATTGATTTATGCACCCCAATTTGATTTTCTTTGTTAATAATCTTTGATTTGGGGTTGGTTCTTCATAATCCTTTTTAAGGCTTTAATCCTTGTTCGTCCAACAATGATTGATGTTCGCCTATCAACAAGTTCCTTACGTCATGAGCACTTTTTATTACATCTATTTTGGTCAATTTAGCTTTTTTATTTATTGTGAATATATTAGTATGTTAATATATAAACATTTATGTATATCAATATTAATCCTATGGAATAAATTATAAATTAAACCAAATGGAAATCATTAAGTTCAAATATATGTCATGTATCAATTTAATTAATTATTTAACTTTTCACAGTATTGTCAAGACATCTTTTAATATGAAAAAATTAAAATGTTGAATTTTTTGAATAAAATATATGAATGACTTGTTGTAAATTTTGGTCGTTTAAATTAATTTGGAACATAGATAATCGTAACATATGTTAATTGTGGACATACTAATTTCTATATATTTGGCCCGTAATGATGTTGTAGTAATAATCACAGTAAAAAATTGGGCTTATGGTCAAACCTATTATATTTATGGCTATAATATTTTTTATGTTTATAAATATTATTATTGGTTCTAATAATTGTAAAAATAAAAAAATATATATGTAATCTTTTATTTAATTAGTCCATTAACTAAAATAGCTAAAATGAAAACATAAAAGTGTTGATTCATAAATAAACATTGTTCACGACACAATAGATGAAACTATATATTTCTAAAAAAACAATTCTCTCAATCAAATTACTTCACCAAGTAAAGGAAATTTTTTATTTTAAATAGTCTTTTAGATGTTGTAATAAATCTAAAATGATATATATATTTAAAAAATAAAAATTAATAAATATATGTTATAAAAATACAATTCAAATAATATTAAAGTATTGATTAATAATATACTTCAAATAATACTCTTTGCTGAATACAACTAATATTTTTTTATCGAAAAGAATTGATACCCTTAATTGATTAGTGTATGAACCATTATGACTTTATAATTGATTCCATATTTAACCAAAAGAATGAAATAGTCCAATAAATGACAATACTTTCAATTATTTAAAAATTAATATTATATTAACTTAATAAAATTTTAATTGCTAATATAAAATAATATAGTAACATAATTTTTGAAAATCTCTATATTATACCCAAATTTTTTAGTTGTTAGTAGTGAAAATATGAATAATTTTAAATCATTGAAATTATTTATGGATATATAAATATACATTTATTTGACTAAATTAATAAAAAAAAAATATTAATATAGAAAGATTGATTAAACATATTTACTATATAAAATTGTGATACCCACGTGTTTTAATTTTTAGTATTGAAAGTATAACTATTTTCAAATCATATTCTTGTCAAAATTTGTTTATGGAATGTAGAGAATTTTACTTGCATGTACCTAATTTGTAGGGACGAATCTGGTGTGGGCTGTGAAGCCTGCTATACAATCAATGACAGATTCAAGATTAAAATTTTGATATTATTTTATATAAGAAGTAATTATTATGAATTAATACTATAGTGTCATGTGTTGAAATTGAATCAATACTTATAATTATTACTTCCTCTCTTTAATTACGTATTTCTATTAAGAACTTATAATTATTTAAAATTAATACTAAAATAAATTAATAATATATTTTAAATTAATGTAAAAAAAATTAAACTCGCATAACACGCGAGTGAAATATCTAGTATATAAATATAGATAAGTTTTTTTTGAATAAACTAATTATCTTTTTTATTATTCAACTTCATTAATCAGTAATATATAGATACACAATCAATTATTTATGTTGATAATTTTTTATCAAAATTATTATACAAAATTATATCGAAATTAATAAATCATGAGAAAGCTTGATTGTTGTTGTAAATAAGTGCGTAAATAAAGAGACAGCGTTTGTTGACCCAGTTCGTCAGGAACGACTACGTCTAAGGGCGATCCAAGCCAGGAGTTCCACTATTATTCTTGTGTATGAGTAATTACAATAATGAATACAAATGTATATTTATAATACTAAAACCCTAGTCTAATAGATAAAGTCCATTGGGTTTCTTGGTCCATAAGTAATGCCCATACCAAATCTCCTAGATTTGTAATATTAAATCTTCCAGTTTTACAACACTCCCCCTTGGACATTACGATATAACATAAATGTCTTGTCATGAAAACTCCACGTACTAGGGATCGACCAAATAATAAGTAGGGAGGTATGTCATTGATCTTCTAGATCTAAATCTTTCAAATTTATTTCGAGGTTACCGCCCCACCTGAAGACAACAACGCTTTAAGCCTTTGCATCCCAATACCACGGACATACTTTTCAAAAGTAGATGTATGTAAGGATTTAGTAAACAGATCTGCTAGATTGTTACTAGATTGCACCTTTTGAATGGTAATTACGTTGCTCTTCTGGAGTTCGTATGGGTAGAAAAATTTAGGTGAAATATTTTTCGTCAGATTTTCCTTGACGTACCCATTACTCATTTGTGTGATGCAAGCAGCGTTGTCTTCAAATATAACGGTGGAAGGTGTATCGCCTTTGGCGATACCACACGGGTCACCAACATGTTTTACCAATGACCTTAACCAAACACATTCTCATGCGGCTTCAAATAAAGTTATGATGTCTGAGTGGTTTGAAGACGTGGTAACCATGGATTGTTTAACCGATCTCCATGAGATTGCGGTTCCACCACAGAGATCAACATAACCAGTCTAGGATATGGCGTTGTGGGGATCAGACAAATAGCCAGCATCTGCATAACCTACTAAGGTTTTGTCTTGGTTCTTGTGGTAAAACAGTCCAAGATCTTGAGATCCTTGGAGGTACCGTAGAACTTGCTTAACACCATTCCAATATCTCCTTGTAGGAGAAACGCTATATCTCGCAAGCAAGTTGACAGCAAATGCAATGTCCGGCCGGGTGCAATTTGCGAGATAGAGCAAAGCTCCAACAGCGCTAAGATAAGGAACTTCTGGTCCCAGAATTTCTTCTGAATCTTCTCTTGGCCTAAATGGATCCTTATCCACTTCAAGGGATCGGACAACCATCGGGGTGCTAAGTGGATGAGATTTATCCATGTGAAATCTCTCCAATACCTTCTTTACGTAGGTCGACTGATGAATAAGGACTCCTTCTGGGAGGTTCTCAATCTGCAAGCCGTGGCAGTACTTGGTTTTACCCAAGGACTTTATTTCGAATTCAGCTTTCAAGATTGAACTGGCTTCTTCAATCTCTTTGCATGTTCCAATAATGTTTAGGTCATCATAGACGGATATGATGCAAAAACCATCTAGCAATTTCTTTTTAGAATACGCATGGGAAAGCTTTATCGAATGTGTATCCTTTCTTCTGAAGAAATTCACTAAGTCAGTTGTACCATATGAGACCCGATTGCTTCAGGCCATACAACGACTTTTGCAGTTGTATGCTATACATACTGCAGTTTTCATCATCCCTCATCTGAGGAATGTCAAATCCATCTGGGATTTTCATATAAATGTCGGCATCTAGTTATCCGTATAAGTACACGGTTACTACGTCCATTAATCTCATTTGGAGATTCAACTTAACTGCCAAAGATATCAAGTAGCGGAACGTTATTGAGTCCATGACGGGAGAATAGGTTTGATCAAAATCAATGCTGGGTCTCTGTGAAAACACTTGTGCTACCATCCTCGCTTTATACCTCTCCACAATATTGTTCTCATTTCGTTTTTGTACAAATACCCTTTTATATCCTACAGGGATAACGCGCGTGGGTGTACGAACGATAGAGCCAAATACTTATCTTTTGTTAAGCGACGCGAACTCTGCATCAATTGCCTCTTTCCATTTAACCCAATTGGAGCGCTTCTGGCACTCGGCGATTGTTTTGGGTTTTGGATCTAGATCATTTATAATGGAAAGGGCGATTGACGTTGCAAATATGTCGTCGACGACAGTAATATTTCTATTGTATGTTTCTCCTGTATCATTGAAGTTCACAGAGACTTCGACGTTTACATCAACTAGACCTTCCTCATTTCCCATTGTATCTGGGTCTGGTCGTTCCACGGTCCTAGTGCATGGGATATTTTGTGCACGTGCTTCATCACTAGGACTCTCGTCTCCTAGAGACTTGGAGTTATCTAGACGGATCTCTTCTAGAGATTTTCCATTCGACTGACCAGATTTGCTAGCCTTTCGTTTAGGTGTGTTACTATCTCTTGAGGGTCCCTTACGGTTTTTGCGTGTGGGGGCATGAGTACTCATTTTGCTTAGGACCTCAACCCTTTGGGGAGAATTTACTGTAGGTATATGTGATCTAGTCACACCTCTATGGTCAGTGAACGCGTCTGGCAGATTATTTGCTAAGTTTTGCAAGTTAATGATCTTCTGAACTTCCAGTTCAGATTGATTAGTGCGCGGATCTAGATACTGAAGATTACTTATGTTCCACGCAAGTTCCTGGCATTTATTCAATTTTAAATTCGGATCTCCCCCTAATGCCGGGAAGTAATCTTCATCAAACATGCAATCAGCAAACTGGGTTATTAATTGATCCCCAGATAAAGGCTCGAGGTATTTCACGATGGATGGAGAGTCGTATCCGACGTAAATACCGAGTTTCCTTTGTGGGCCCATAGAGGTTCGCTTGGGTATCGTTATTGGTACGTATACCGCACATCCGAAAATGTGCAGATGGGAAATGCTAGGTTCTTTCCCACGCACTAACTGTAGGGGGGAATGATCATTATATGCAGTTGGACGGATTTGAAGTAAGTGCGATGCATGTAGGACTGCATGCCCCCAGCATGAGGTGGGTAGTTTAGAGTTCATAAGCAATGGTCTCGCGATAAATTTGATACGTTTTATTAGTGCCTCAGCAAGACCATTTTAGGTATGGACGTAGGGGACCGAATGCTCCACTTTAATTCCTAGGGCCATACAGTAATCTGTGAAGGCCTTCAAGCTAAACTCAGCTGCATTATCCATGCGAATCGATTTAATTGGATAATCCGGGAATTGAACTCTAAGCTCGATAGTCTTCGCAATGAGCTTCACAAAAGCTTGATTGCGGGTGGACAGCAAACATGCAAATGTCCACCTAGTGGAGGCATCAATAAGGACCATAAAATAACCAAATGGTCCTGATGCTGGGTGAACCGGTCCGCAAATGTCTCCTTGGATTCGCTCAAGTAAAACCGGAGACTCTAGTCCAACCTTGGTGCGCGACGGGCGCACTATCAACTTACCCTTAGAACATGCATCACATAAATATTCATCAACGAGAGTGATTCTATTATTCGAAATATTATGATCAGTTGAATTAAATAGAATCCTACGTATCATTATTTGTCCCGGATGACCTAACCGCTGATGCCACAATTTAAAGGAATTTGGGTCATGAAATTTCATACTCATCGCTAGATGGGAACTAGACGGCCGAATGTATGAATAGTACGAACCGGAGGAGAAGGAAGGAAGTTTTTCTATAACTTGCTTACTGCTACCTCGAGTACTAGTCATCAAAAGGTATTCGTTATCGTTCTCAGTTTTAGTTTCGACTGAGTAGGGTACGCTTAGATTGCGGAAACAATAAATCATTATCAATTATTAATTCGGTACCCATGGGGAGGACAATGGAAGCTCTTCCAGAGCCCACTATCAACGAACTATCATTAGCAATTGTCGTTATACTCCCCTTACGTTCTATCTAGTTATGAAAATACTTCATATCCTTTAGGATCGTATGTGTGGTGGCGCTATCTACCAGACATAAATCACTATGGGTGTCCATCATGTAAGAGGAAATAGTCCAAACCTAATAGTTGATTTGTTTACAAGCCATAAATGAGAACAACAATATCCAAAATAAACACATGGACAGCTATTAAGGTAAACATAGCGAAGCTAATAAATTCATTCATAAATAAAATATCTGAATGAAAGGATCTAAAACATAATGAGAAGTTTTTTTATTCAGAAAACAAAATACTAGGAATAACTAATTACGTAAATCTACTCGTCATCTCCAAAATCCTTAAGCTCAATGCCCGTACAATCTGCGTTGTCTAGGTCAGAGTCTGCTTCAAGCAGACTGGCATGGTGAGATTCAACTCTAGGAGCCTTCCCCTTATCGTCCTTCTGCTGCTTTTGATAAGCCTCGACCAAATGTTTGGGAGTGCGATACGTGTGAGACTAATGGCCCTTGTATCCGCATCTGTAGCAGGATTGTTCAACCTTATCTTGATTATCATATTTTTGGGTAGCGGAGTTCGTGTTAGATGCAGCCTTCCCACGAACCTGAGCTTGATTATCATTCAAGGCACCTGAACCACATGATTTATTACGACCTCGGCCTTGGCTACAAGTTCGTTTACTTCCTCTCCCCCTTCCACGCTTGCGACCTCTTGTATCACTTTGAGCTACAACATGTGCTTCGGGCACTGCTTTCGAGCCAACCGGCCTCGCATTATGATTCTGCATAAGGAGCTGGTTGTGCTTTTCTGGTACTAGGAGTGCAGAAATCAGCTCGGAGTGTACAGTGTAGTTCTTAGCCCTATACTGTTGCTGGAGTACAAGGTTGCTTGCGTGGAAAGTCGACAAAGTCTTCTGGATTAAGTCGTTCTCAGTTATCGTTTTCTTACATAACTTTAACTGAGACACAATACGATGTAGGGCTGAGTTATACTCCGTTACGGACTTAAAGTTTGGAAACGGAGGTTCAACCAATCGTATTGGGCTTGAGGGAGGAGTATATCATTTTGTTGTTGGAAACGGTCCTTCAGGGACTTCCACAACGTTCCAGGATCTCTCTCTGTGAGATACTCATTTTTCAGGTCCTGATTGAGATGATGTCTAAGGAAAATCAAAGCTTTCACCTTCTGGGCGTCTGTTGATTTTGGATCATCGACAATCGTGCCGCTAAGGTTGTTTGAGGCTAGATGTATTTCAATATCTAGCGCCCATGTCAGGTAGTTAATACCATCAAGAGTAAGCTCAACAAATTCTCTTTTGGTAATATCAGACATTATTCACTTCAACTAAAGTGACATGGGTAAGGGGATTGACCAAAACATAGACAATGGGGAGACAAGGATTTATTTAGTTACTCTAAGGCACATAGATGCACGTACTAGACGCCGTCTACTCAAGGCATAAATTTACGGTCCGTCAAATACCGGGCGCCGCCTACCCGGGCATAATATGCGGACTATGAATAAAGTAAACTATGTGCGCAAAAGTAATACACGTAGGATAATTAAATCACATAAAAATGCAAAAACAAATAAGGGAGATAATCACATGAAAATAATTTGCAGAAAATATACGATTTAATAGATAGAGGAAATAATCATAAGAATAATCATTTCGTGTATATTAACGTAATTCAACAAAATATTTTCAGGATTAAAAATAAATTTTGTGATACCATAAAACGAAACCGAAGTTATGTTTAGGTTTTCACAAAATTCAGGGGGGAACAGCGCTACGTGTGACATAGCGGAAGGAGAGAAGCGCCGCCTCGACGCTGCGTATGGAGGCGCGTGGAGGCGGTAGGCCACGAAGGGGGCAACGCCGGTAGGCGGCGCACGGAGGATCGCTATAGCGCGTGCGGCGGCGCGGGCCCGCATTGCGCGTGGTGGCTACCGGCCACGAAGCACGCTCGTGGCGGTAACGCAGCGGCACAATGGGGCCGTGGTCGCACAGTGGCACAACAGGGCCGTGGTCGCACAGCGGCGCACGGCAGGAGGCGTGACAGCGATGAAGCGGCACAACAGGGCCGTGGTCACGCGGCGGTGCTCGCCAGGAGGCGCGACGACGACGCAGCGGCACACCGGGGCCGCGGTCGCGTGGCGGCGCTCGGCAGGAGACGCACCGGCGATGCAGTGAGGCACAATGGGTCGTGGACGCACGCTCGACAGGAGGCGCGCCGGCGATGCAGCGACGCACAAGGGGTCGTGGACGCGCGACAGCGCTCGGTAGGAGGTGCGACAACGACGTAGAGGCACACCGGGGCCGCGGTCGCGCGCGCAGCGGCGCTGGGGTGGCGGCGGCGGCCGTGCGGCAGCCGTTGCTCCGTTTAATCTCAATCTAAAAATAAATTAATTTTAATTCAACGAACAAGCATAATCCAATTAATTGCAAATATAAGTATAAATCGAATTAGCAATATTAGGGCATATAAATCATGCAATACAAGGATCAAATAATTCGGTACGGGAATTAATTCATATAATCTATAGAGAATTTAATTCTAGGGCGTATCGTTTAATCTCGGGCAGAGTCTCGTGCTGGTAACGTGTTGTAAATAAGTGTGTAAATAAAGAGACATTGTTTGTTGACCCAGTTCGTCAGGAACGACTACGTCTAAGGGTGATCCAAGCCAGGAGTTCCACTATTATTCTTGTGTATGAGTAATTACAATAATGAATATAAAGGTATATTTATAATACTAAAACCCTAATCTAATAGATAAAGCCCATTGGGTTTCTTGGTTCATAAGTAATGTCCATATCAAATCTCTTAGATTTGTAATATTAAATCTTCTAGATTTACAAGAATTGTATTTCATTAGTCCAAATTTATGGTCTTATCTACAAATTAAGTAATTCAATGAATTATACACTTAATTATACCTGGAATCTTAATTGATTTTTACACTTAATTTATACACTTGATTTATGCTTTTGATTTATATGTGGAAGTCAATGAATTATGCATTTAATTAAGTCAATGAATTATTTCAGATTTTATTTAATTGATTTATACGTGATTTGAGAAAAAAAAAAACTTAACTTTTGATTTTATTTTGGTTAAAATTATTTGATTTGGTCAACTGTTGAAATTTAAAAAATAAATCACCGTAGTCAATTGAATAATTATTTCCTACTATATATATTATGGTATATGGTCAACTTTAATGTATGCATCGATTAGTTCTATTTAGAAGGTCTAATTATTGCCTCAATCCATTCTCTACATTTTTGGTATTCTATACAATCATCTTGATCGAAAAGGTGTATGTCTTTTAATTGAAATAATGGATCAATTTTATTAAGTATTATTTCATAAAAGAAGTAATTAAATAAAGTTCAGTAATAAGGAGTCAAATATATAAGTTAATCTATTATATATGTTAAGTTAATCTATTAATAAAAAAAAAATCTATAATTTAAAAACATACATATGAATTTTGAAAACAAAGTCTGTCTTTTTTTTTTTTTTATAAGATACCCACTAACAAAAAATTTAGGATTTAGGAATGTGGAATACACCCATAAAATATTAGACCATATCAAAACATATAAATCAAACCTAAAAAATAAATGAATCAATATTTTCGTATAGAATTATTCAATAAAACCGGAAAATATAAATCAATCAAAATATAAATTATTATTTATGTTGGGAAATTAGGGGTGCCCGAATCTATTCGGGATGAAAATTAAATACGATTTTAAATTCAATTATTAATAGCATTAATTAATCCTAAATTAATTCAAATAATAATTACACCAACAACAATTAATCATGCATATTAATTTATTTCACGTAAAATTCTATGGCGGAAAAACTAAGAATTTACGTGATTATATATCTCTTGAAGTGACGTCCAATTGAGATCTACGAGACAAGTGTGACGATGGAAGCGCTCACGAACAATTAAAATAACAAGGAAGAAAGAAAATATTTATTGCTCTTGATTTTTCCAACACATGGAATTATGTAACTGTAAACTGGAGATGAAATAATCATCCCCTATATATAGATATAGGATGACCTGTTATGAAATGAAATAATAAATTTAATTGGTGGATGTCCTTTTATTTTCTCAAATTATTACAAGAATAATGAGGTGTCCTTTTGCTTCCACAATATTAATGCATGAATTCTTTTGGACTCCAAAGGATCCTAGAATGATCCATGCATGTGTATAAATAGGTGGTATGCCACCCTATTTGAATGTATAAAAAACTTGAATGAAATATAGTTCACCCTACATTCTTCCCTACAATATTCTCTATATATTTTGTTCTTCTACTCTTTTGTTTCTACATATTATAATAATTTCATAACACGTTATCAGCACGATTATCTACTTTGAGCAATATAAAAGATATTCAAGGGAGCACAATTATATCATATAATTTATCACTTTTGAGAAGGAAATGGATGCCAAACTTTTGGGATTAAATAATGATGGTGATATGTGTTTAATTGATAGTGCTACTACACACACTATATTAAAAGATAGGAAATATTTTTCTCATTTAGAAAAGGAGGAGACAAGTGTTAATACTATCAGTGGTAGTGCAAATTTAATTGATGGCTCCGGAAGAGCCATTGTATTTCTCCCTGGGGGAACTAAACTTATCATAAATAATGCACTATTGTCTCCCAAGTCTCGAAGAAACTTGTTAAGCTTTAAAGATATCCGCAAAAATGGATATCATATCGAGACTCTAAATGAGAAAGATAATGAATTTTTACTAATTACAAAAGTCATTTCTGGAAAGAAGTGTGTGTTAGAAAAATTATTTTCATTTTCTTCTGGTTTGTAATATACAAATATAAATACAGTAGAAACATATCACCTAATAAACCAGAAGTCTATTAATTCCAAAGATTTCATGGTTTTGCATGATCGCCTTGGACATCCTGGTTCCATTATGATGAGGCGAATAATTGAAAATTCACATGGTCATTCACTAAAGAATAAAAGGGTGTTAAATTCAAATAAATTTTCATGTGTTGCTTGCTCACAAGGGAAGTTAATCACTAGACCTTCACCAGCTAAAGTGGGGATTGAATCTCCTACATTTCTAGAACGAATTCATGGTGACATTTGTGGGCCTGTAGATCCACCATGTGGGCCATTTCGATATTTTATGGTGCTAATTAATGCATCAACGAGATGGTCACATGTATGTCTATTATCCTCTCGCAACTTGGCATTTACGAGATTGCTTGCTCAGATAATTAAATTACGAGCACAATTTTCAGATCATCCAATTAAGAAAATTCGTCTAGACAATACTGGTGAATATTCATCACATACTTTCTATAACTATTGCATGTCAATTGGTATAAGTGTTGAACATCCTGTAGCTTATGTTCATACACAAAATGGTCTAGCTGAATCATTTATCAAAAGAATGCAATTAATTGCTAGACCATTGCTAATGAAATCAAAACTTCCCTTGTCTGCTTGGGGACATGCTATATTACATGCAGCAACACTTGTGAGACTTCGGCTGACAAGTTATAATAATCATTCTCCCTTACAATTAGCTTTTGGCTATGAGCCCAATATCTCAAATTTGAGAATTTTCAGTTGTGCGGTTTATGTTCCCATTGCACCACCCCACCGTACTAAATTGGGCCCCCAACGAAGATTGGGAATATATGTCGGGTATGAATCACCTTCTATAATAAAATATATTGAGCCATCAACAGGTGATTTATTTAGTGCACGATTTGCAGATTGTCATTTTGATGAATCTCATTTCCCGACATTAGGGGGAGGTAAGAATCAACCAAAGAAGGAAATCAATTGGAAAGTAAAAATGGATTTCCTTGATCCTCGAACAAAAGAATGTGAACTCGAAGTTCAAAGGATCATACATTTGCAACAAATTGCAAATCAATTACCGGATGCATTTAGTGACTCCAGAAGAGTTACTAAATCTCATACTCCAGCAGAAAATGTTTCGGTAAAGATTAACGTCCCTGAAGGACAAATAACAAGTGCTAATGAGTCTAAAGCACGCCTGAAGCGTGGGAGACCTCTTGGTTCCAAAGATAAAAATCCTTGAAAGAAAAGAGGATTAAATAAAAATGATGAGCCAAAAGATGATGAAGGACTCACACGTAGTGAGAAAATTCAACCTCCTGAAGGGATTACATCTGAAGATGTTGCTCCTGAAGAGCTAGATTCGGAAGAGAATGAGGTTATAGAAACTTCGATAAATTTTGTCACTACGGGAAAAAGTTGGAACCGAAGAGAAACGATAATTGATAATATTTTCGCATATAATGTAGCACTTGATATTATGGAAGGAAACGAGGATCGTGAACCCAGATCGGTTGATGAATGTCGGCGTAGAAATGATTGACCAAAATGGAAAGATGCAATCCAGTCTGAATTAGATTCACTGGCAAAACGAAAAGTATTTGGACCTGTAGTCCAAACACCCAAAGGTGTAAAGCCAGTAGGATATAAATGGGTATTCGTGCGGAAAAGAAATGAGAAAAATGAAATTGTGAGATATAAAGCACCTTTGGTAGCCCAAGGTTTTTCACAAAGACCTGGATTTGATTATGATGAAACATACTCCCTTGTAATGGATACAATCACATTTAGGTATCTTGTAAGTTTTACTGTGCATGAAAAACTTGACATGCGTTTAATGGATGTCGTCACTGCATATTTGTACGGTAATCTTGAAAATGATATCTATATGAAAATCCCAGAAGGATTTAGCATGCCTGAAGCATGTAAATCAAATCCAAGAGAAGTTTATTCTATCAAATTGCAAAGGTCTTTGTATGGGCTCAAACAGTCTGGACTCATGTGGTATAATCGACTCACTGAATGTCTAGTTAAAGAAGGTTATACTAATGACCCAATATGCCCATGTGTTTTCATAAAGAAAAATGGGGCAAATTTTGTAATAATTGCAGTATATGTTGATGATCTCAATTTAATTGGGACTCCTGAAGAGCTCCAAGGTGCAGTTTCATATTTGAAGAAAGAATTTGAGATCAAAGATTTTGGACAGACTAAATTTTGTCTTGGCTTGCAAATTGAGCATTTAGAAGGTGGAATTTTGGTCCACCAAACTGCTTATACCCAGAAGGTATTAAAGCGGTTCTACATGAAAAATGCACATCCATTAAGTACCCCAATGGTCGTTCGGTCTCTTGATCCTAATAAGGATCCTTTTAGACTGCGAGAGGAGGATGAAGAAATTCTTGGTCCTGAAGTACCATATCTCAGTGCTATTGGTGCACTTATGTATCTTGCTAATTGTACAAGACCAGATATATCATTTGCAGTAAATCTATTAGCAAGATTTAGTTCATCTCCTACACGACGACATTGGAATGGTATTAAACACAATTTTCGCTATCTCCAAGGAACAATTGATCTTGGCCTATTTTATTCAAATAAATCTCGACCTGAATTACTTGGTTATACTGATGCTGAGTATTTATCAGACCCACATAAAGCAAGGTCTCAAACTGGATATGTTTTTACATGTGGTGGTACCGCAATTTCATGGCGGTCTACGAAACAGTCGCTTGCTGCCACCTCTTCAAATCATGCTGAAATCATAGCAATACATGAGGCCAGTCGAGAATGTGTTTGGCTAAGATCAATGACCAATTATATTCGGAAAAATTGTGGGTTGTCACAAGACAATGAAAATCCTCCAATTGTGTTATTTGAAGATAATGCAGCTTGTATAGCCCAACTAAAGGGAGGATATATTAAAGGAGATAGAAATAAACATATTTCACCAAAATTCTTCTTTACTCACGAGTTACAAAAGAATGGTGAAATTGATGTGCAACAAATCCGATCAAGTGACAATTTAGCGGATTTATTTACCAAGGCATTACTGACGGCAACATTTGAAAAATTAGTGAAGCGTCTTGGAATGCGGCAGTTAAAGGATTTTAAATGATATTTGAATCAGGGGGAGAATTATTGTAATAAGTAATATGTACTATTTTTCCCTTCAATAGGGTTTTTGTCCCAATGGGTTTGTTTTCCCTAGTAAGGTTTTTAACGAGACATATTATTTGACAATGGACATCCAAGGGGGAGTGTTATAAAATGAAATAATAAATTTAATTGGTGGATGTCCTTATATTTTCTCAAATTATTACAAGAATAATGAGGTGTCCTTTTGCTTCCACAATATTAATGCATGAATTCTTTTGGACTCCAAAGGATCCTAGAATGATCCATGCATGTGTATAAATAGGTGTTATGCCACCCTATTTGAATGTATCAAATACTTGAATGAAATATAGTTCACCCTACATTCTTCCCTACAATATTCTCTATATACTTTGTTTTTCTACTCTTTGGTTTCTACATATTATAATAATTTCATAACATGGCCGATTTTATGCTCGGGAATATGGAGGAAAAAAAATTTTGGCCTCCAATAAATCTTGAATATATCTCATATATCATTTTCTCCATAAAATATTCCACAAAAATCTCACCTTCTCTTCTATACATATAATTTTTGAAAATATGGAGATTAAAATCACTAGATTTGAATTTTCTTGAATTTATGAGATAATCTTGTATTCCAAGAATACATATCTTCCATAATATCTTTCCAAGAAAATTATTGTAAATAAGTGCGTAAATTAAAGAGACAGCGTTTGTTGACCCAGTTCATCAGGAATGACTACGTCTGGGGGCGATCCAAGCCAAGAGTTTCACTAATGATCTTGTGTATGAGAGTGATTACAATAATGAATACAATGATCTATTTATAAGAATAAAACCCTAGTCTAAGATATAAGGCCAGTTGGGTTTCTTGGTCCATTAGTAATGTCCACATCAAATCTTCTAGATTTGGAAAAAAATCTTCTAGATATACAACACTCCCCCTTGGACATTACGACATAACATAAATGTCTTGTCATAAAAACTCCACGTGCTAGGTATCGGCCAAATAATAAGTTAGGGAGGAATGTTATTGGTCTTCTAGATCTAAATCTTCTAGATTTATTTTGGAGTTACCGCTCCTCCTGAAGACAACAACACTTTAAGTCTTTGCATACAAGTACCACGAACGTACTTTTCAAAAGTAGACGTAGGTAAGGATTTAGTAAACAGATCTGCTAGATTGTTACTAGATTGCACTTTTGAATGGTAATCACGTCACTCTTTTGAGATAAGTTCTGTCAGGTTTCCCTTGACGTACCCATTACTCATTTGTGCGATGCAAGCAGCGTTGTCTTCAAATATAACAGTGGGAGGTGTATCGCCTTTAGCGATACCACATGAGTCACCAATGTGTTTTACCAAGGACCTTAACCAAACACATTCTCGTGTGACTTTAAATAAAGTTATTATTTCTGAGTGGTTTGAAGACGTGGTAACCATGGATTGTTTAACCGATCTCCATGAGATCACGGTACCACCACAGAGAAAAACGTAACCAGTCTGGGACATGGCGATGTGGGGATCGGACAAATAGTCAGCATCCGCATAACCTACTAAGGTTTTGTCTTGGTTCTTACGATAAAACAGTCCAAGGTCTTGAGACCCTTGGAGGTATCGTAGAATATGCTTAACATCATTCCAATGTCTCCTTGTAGGAGAAGCGCTATATCTCGCAAGCAAGTTGACAACAAATGCAATGTCCGGCTGAGTGCAATTTGTGAGATAGAGCAAAGCTCCAACAACGCTAAGATAAGAAACTTCTGGTCTCAGAATTTCTTCTGAATCTTCTCTTGGTCTAAATGGATCCTTATCAACTTCGGGGGATCGAACAACCATAGGAGTGCTAAGTGGATGAAATTTATCCATGTGAAATCTCTCAAATACCTTCTTTACGTAGGTCGACTGATGAATAAGGATTCCTTCTGGGAGGTGCTCGATCTGCAAGCCGAGGCAGTATTTGGTTTTACCCAAGGACTTTATTTCGAATTCAGTTTTCAAGATTGAACTGGCTTCTTCAATCTCTTTGCATGTTCCGATTATGTTTAGGTCATCAACATAGATGGATATGATGCAAAAACCATCTTGTGATTTCTTCTTGAATACGCATGGGAAATCTTTATCGAATGTGTATCCCTTCTTCTGAAGGAATTCACTAAGTCGGTTGTACCACATGAGGCCCGATTGCTTCAGGCCATACAACGACTTTTGTAGTTGTATGCTATACATACTGCAGTTTTCACCATCCCTCATTTGAGGAATGTTAAATACATCGGGAATTTTCATGTAAATATCGGCTTCTAGTGATCCGTATAAGTACGCGGTTACTACGTCCATTAATCTCATTTGGAGATTCAGTTTAACTGCCAAAGATATCAAGTAGCAGAACGTTATTTAGTCCATGACGGGAGAATAGGTTTGATCGAAATCAATCCCGGGTCTCTGCGAAAAACACTTGAGCTACAAGCCTCACTTTATACCTCTCCATAGTATTGTTCTCATTTTGTTTTCGTACAAAAACCCATTTATATCCTACAGGGATAGCGCATGCGGGTGTACAAACGAAAGAGTCAAATACTTGTCTTTTGTTAAGCGATGCGAGCTTTGCTTCAATTGCCTCTTTCCATTTTACCCAATCGGAGCGCTTCCGGCACTTAACGATAATTTTGGATTCTGGATCCAGATCGTTAATGGAAAGAGAAAATGTCGCTGTAAATGTATCGTCGACGATAGTAATATTTATATTACATGTTTCTCCCGTATCTGGGAAATTCACAGAGACTTTGACGTTTACGTCAACCAGACCTTCCTTATTTCCCATTATATCTGGATCTGGTCGTTCCACGGTCCTAGTGTAAGGAATATTTTGTGCACGTGCTTCATCACTAGGACTCTCATCTCCTAAAGACTTGGGGTTATCAAGACGGATCTCTTCTATAGATTTTATATTCGACTGACCAGATTTGCTAGCCTTTCGTTTAGGTGTGTTACAATCTCTTGAGGGTCCCTTACGCTTTTGGCGTGTGGGGGCATGAGTACTCGTTTTACTTGGGACCTCAACCCTTTGGGGAGCATTTACTGCAGGTATATGCGATTTAGTTACACCTCTATGGTCAGTGAACGCGTCTGGCAGATTATGTGCTAAATTTTGCAAGTTAATGATCTTCTGAACTTCTAGTTTAGATTGATTAATGCGTGGATCTAGATACTGAAGATTACTTACGTTCCGTGTAAGCTCCCGACATTCATTCAATTTTGAATTCGGATCTCCCCCTAATGCCGGTAAGTAATCTTCATCGAACGTGTAATCAGCGAACCGAGCCATTAATTGATCCCCAGACAAAGGCTCGAGGTATTTCACGATGGATGGAGAGTCATATCTGACGTAAATACCGAGTATCCTTTGTGGGCCCATAGAGGTCCGCTTTGATATCGTTATTGGAACGTATACCGCACATCCAAAAATACGCAGATGGGAAATGCTAGGTTCTTTCCCACGCACTAACTGTAGGGGGGAATGATCATTTTATGCAGTTGGACGGATTTGGATTAAGTGCGATGCATGTAGGACTACATGCCCCCAACATGAGGTGGGTAGTTTGGAGTTCATAAGCAATGGTCTCGTGATAAATTTGATACGTTTTATTAGCGCCTCAGCAAGACCATTTTGGGTAGGACGTAGGAGACCGAATGCTCCACTATAATTCCCAGGACCATATAGTAATCTGTAAAGGCCTTCGAGATGAACTCAGATGTATTATCCATGCGAATCGACTTGATTGGATAATCCGGGAATTGAGCTCTAAGCTCGATAGTTTTCGCAATGAGCTCTGCAAGAGCTTGATTGCGGGTAGACAACTAATAAGCATATGTCCACCTAGTGGAGGCATCAATAAGGACCATGAAATACTAAAATGGTCATGATGCTGGGTGAATCAGTCCACAAATGTCTCCTTGAATTCGCTTCAAGGAAAACCGGAGACTCTAGTCTAACCTTAGTGCGCGACGGATGCACTATTAACTTACCCTAAAGACATGCATCACAAATAAGTTCATCAACAGGAAAAATTCTATTTTATTCGAATTATTATGACTAATTGAATTAGGTAGAATCCTACGTATCATATATTGTCCTGGATGAGTTAACCGCTGATGCCTTAATATAAAGAAGTTCGGGTCATGAAATTTCATACTCATGGCTAGATGGAGATTTTGACGGCCGGATGTAGGAATAGGACAATCTGGGGGAGAAGTAAGGAAGTTTTCTATAACTTATTTACGGTACCTCGAGTAATAGTCATCAAAAGGTATTCATTATTGTTCTCAATTTCAGTTTCAATGTGATATTCATTAGTCCTAATATCTCTAAAACTGAGCAGGGTACACCTAAACTGTGGAAACAATAAGACATTATTCATTATGAGTTCGGTACCCACGGGGAGGACAATGGGAGCTCTTCTGGACCCCACTATCAACCTACTATCATTGCTATTATATTTATACTCCCCTTACAATTTAACAAGTTATGAAAGAACTTCTTATCTCTTAAGATTGCATAAGTGGTGGCGCTATCTACCAAACATAAAACACAATCTCAATCCATCATGCCAGAGGAAATAGTCCAAACCTAATAGTTGATATGTTTACTAGCCATGAAAAGCAATATCCAAGTAAATTTAATGGACAGCATTAAGGTAAACACATTGAAGCTAAAACATAATATTATCCATAAAATAAAATTTCCGAAAGAAAGGATCCAAAATACAAAGTACTAAAACAATCAAATACACAAATCACTCATCATCTCCAAGGTCCTTGAGCTTGATGCCCAGAGGATCGACGTTGTCTTGGTCAAAGTCTGCTTCAGGCAGTCTGGCATGGTGAGATTAGACTCTAGGGGCCTTCCCCTTGCCGTCCTTCAGCTGCTTTTGATAAGCCTCAACCAAGTTCTTGGGAGTGCGACACATGCGAGACCAATAGCCTCTGCATCCGCATCTGTAGCAGGACTGCTTAACCTTGCCAGATGAAGAGCGAAATTCAAGGTTATGTGACCATCGGATGTACTACGACCTCGGCCTTTAACCCAGATCATCTTACTCTCTCCCCCTTCCATGTTTGCAACCAATAATATAATTGTCCCTATACTGCTGTTGGAGTATAAGGTTGCTAGCGTGGAATGTTGACAGATTGTTCTGCATCAACTGGGTTACAATACGGTGCAAAGCAAAGTTGTACTCCGTTATAGACTTAAGGTCTTGGAAACGGAGTCTCAACCAATCGTATTGTACCGGGGTCCCTGAATGAGGATCTAAATGATGAATTCCTCACTCAGGTGGTTCATGAGAAAAATCAACGCTTTCGCCTTCAGGGCGTTAGTGGATTTCTAACCTTCGAGAATTGTTTCGCTCAACTCATTTAAGGCTAGATGGAACTCGACATCTAGCACCCATGTTAGGTAGTTATTAACATCGAGAGCAAGCTCATCGAATTCTTTCATGGTAATATCATATATTTTCACTACGATTTTAAAGTGACATGGTAAGAGTTGTGACCAATTTATTGACAACGGAGAAATAAGGATTTATTTAATTATTCTAGAGCACATAGATACAAGTATTGGGCGTCGTCTACCCAAAACATAAATTTACGGTCCGACAAATACCGGGCGCCGCCTGCCGGGCATAATATGCGGACTATAAAGAAACAAACTATGTGCGGAAAAGTAATGCACGTAGGATAATTAAATTACATAAACATGCATAAACAATTAAGGAAGATAATCACATGAAAATAATTTTTAGAAAATATACGATTTAATAGACAGGGGAAATAATCATAAGAATAATTATTTCAGGTATATTAACGCAATTTAATGAAATATTTTCAGGATTAAAATAAATTAAACACGGGTTTTGTGATATCAAGAACGCAAATGAAATAGGGTTAAGGGATTACAAGAATCCGGGGAAAAACATCGCGTGGGTCGCGCACGGTGGACGGGAAGCGACGCATGTAGGGCGGTCGCGTATGGGTGATTAGTGTGAAAATTGCTCGAAATTCGTGTACTATTTTTGCCAAATTTAATTGGATTTCTTGCATTTATTTACATTAATTTGACCATTTGTGCTTAATTGTCGAGAAAGGCATTTTTGTTATTTTTGCAGGAAATTGAATGATTTTTAGAAGAAAATACGAGCCTATAATTTTGTGAGGTCGAGCGAGGAGAAAAATCGAGAAGAAAACGAGAAAAATGTAGAAGAAAAAGAATTGGGCCGAAAGGAATATAATTATTAGCAAAGAATTAGCCCAAGATGCAAGCCCAATGGGAGAAAAAGGAAAAGCCCAAAGAAACCGGCCCAAAGAAATGAGGAAGCGCGGCAACACAGGCTACTCGACCGAGCCACTCAGTCGAGTCGAGCTACTCGCTCGAGTAGCCTGGGGAAAAAGCGGGAGCGATTTTAAAAAGCATACTCGACCGAGTTGCTCGGTCGAGTTGAGTGACTCGTGCGAGTCAATGTCGGTTTTTCCAGTGCGCTCGAGCCCATTTTGCCTTACTCGACCGATGCACTCGGTCGAGTCGAGCTACTCGCTCGAGTAGCCTGTAGCAGAAAAGCGTAAAACGCTTCTAAAAGGCGTACTCGACCGAGCCACTCGGTCGAGTAGCGCACGAAATTTTGGGATTTTTCGAAATTTCACCATTTTTGAGGGGCTCTTTTGCAAGTTCGTTTCAAGCATTCTTCCCCCAATATTTAAACCCTCATTCTCAGATTTTAGAGAGAGGAGAGAGAGCTAATTAGAAAAACACACCCCACACACCTTTATAGTTTATTTTCACCTTCAATTTTTAGATTTCAATTTTCTTTCAATTAGTAGAACAATTTAGCTAGCATTTGGAGAACAATTTTCAATTCCAAGTTGTAATCACTCTATTGAGGTGACTTCTATCCTTTATCTTTCAATTTAGTTGGTATAATTTTCTCATTTATGCTTTCTTGCAATTTTATTATGATGAGCTTATTGGGTTTATTGATTTCATTTGTTAGTTTATCTATTGTTTGTGTTAGATTAGCCATGGGCTAATCCCCTAATGCTTTGGGTGTTTGATTTATGAAGGAATTAGTGTTATGTTGTTAATGGAGCTTTGATTGTGCTATTGAGTTGGTTCTTTTGCTTCTATTAATGTGTATTTCTTGATTAGATTGGTTGACTAGGTTTAGTAGCTCTTGTTAGGTTAATTTGTGCTACAGCGAGAGTTGGGTGTGAGTTAATCGAACTTGTGGTGAGGAATTTGGTTAATTAATCGGATTCAATTAGTCGTTTATTGACTCGAGAGAGGGTAGATGGCTAGACCACCATTAATAGACATTAGGAACCTTAATCTATGGGTTTAGGGGCCTAGTGAAGAGAGAATGCTTTAAGTGCATCGCGTGTTTAAAGTCATTCACTATCTTTTGTTCTTTTGGTAACTAGTTAGGTGCTAATTAGTTCATTTGATCACCCAAGCCTCAAAAGGGATCGGTATTCAAAACTTAAGTGATAGCTCTTAGTTCGAACCAACGAAGTAGTACAAGATAAGTGAAATTAACTACGTAGCATTGATTCCGACATAAGGATTTCACCCGAAGCATTACCCTCAACCTTGCACTTCTAAACGAAGTTTTACATCGCTTTCTAGCTTAGTTGTTCATTTCAATTTTATTGCTTAATTCACTTATTGTCTTTTAATTTGATTAGTCTAAAAACCAAAACAAGCCTCTACAATTTTACAAAACTCGTAATCTTAGGGATCCACCGATCAACTAAGTTCTTGGATCGATAAAACTTGGTCGTATACTTGCATTGCATAAATGATCCCATATGCTTTTGGGTCGTGTTTACGTGTTCATATAGATTTGCAAAAATACGAAAAAGTCAATGGCGCCGTTGCCGGGGACCTAGTTTGATCGCTTTAGGTGGGACTTAGGATTTGTTGAGTAGAGTTGGTAGTTGCATTTACTTTCTTTATTTTTGTTTTGTTTTTGTTTGAGTTTGATACTTGGTACTTGTTGTAGGTGCATGATCACGAGAGCAAGAGGAGGACAAGTTCAACCAATTGACCACGAGATCGAGGCACACGCAAGAAGAAGAAACCGAAGAAGGAATCGAGGAGGAAGAAATCAAGCAATGGAAGGAAACAATCCGGAGGCGGATAATCCGAACCATGGGAACGAAGCTCGAGAAGGGAATGGAGAAAATGTGCAAGGTGCACAAGTGGTTCAAGGGGGAGTCGTTCTACCGGTTCATCACCAAGTTGAAGTGGGAGCTCAACCAAACCAATACCCAAACCCTTACCAATACCCAAACCCTTACCAATATCCATATTACGGCTTCTACCCAAATTTTCCTCAAAACCAACAAGCCCAAGGTCAACAACCTCAACCCAATCCACCTCCACCACACTATCCATATCCTATACCACCATATTTCCAACCTCAAAATCACCCACTACCTCCCAATCCACCACAACCACCACCACAAAATCCAAATCCACCAAACCAAGAGCAAAGATATCCGGCTATTCCCTTACTCATGCAATTTGAGGGAAGGCCAATTAGAGAACATTTTGAGCCAAGGCAAAGAGAGTATTACGATGGCATCGCTAGGCCAAATGTAGAAGCCAACAATTTTGAGATAGCACCGGCTATGCTCAAGTTGTTAATGGAGAATCAATTCGAGGGGCTTGAGAAGGAAGACCCTCACATGCACTTGAGGAATTTTCTCAACTTAGCCGATACGTTCAAGAGGAACGGGGTACCCGAAGATGCCAAAAGATTGAGGATGTTCTCATTCACACTCACGGGGAAAGCGAAGGCTTGGTTAGACAAGGTGTTACCTCCGGGTAGTGTAAGCACGTGGGATGAGATTAGCAACAAGTTCTTACTCAAATTCTATCCTCCCTCAAGAACGGTTAAGGCAAAACATGAGATTTCAAAGTTTCAAAGGAAGCCCAATGAAAGCCTTAAAGATGCATGGGAGCGAATGAATAACATGTTGATTTCGTGTCCACAACATGGGTATCCCGATGAAGAGATTCTAGCTTCATTCTTTTGTGGGATGGACGCCGAAGCACAAAATTTCTTAAATTCTTGTGCGGGTGGAGGATTTTTGGATCTTCCGGCGGGGATGGCTATGAAAATTCTTGATGTTGTGGCTAGCAATTCTTCCCAATGGAACATGGATACAATTCAAAGGAATCGTGTTAATCGAGTTGATGATCGTGATGTGATGTTGCAAACATTCATGACAACTATTTTGGAAAAGATGAATGCTCTCTCTCTTGGCCAAGGCAGAGATCCTCCTCCATCTTTGGAGCTTAACAACAATGTCCAAAACCCGATGACCCAATTTGAGGATGTGAATTACATGGGTAGGCCTTATCAAGGGGGAAACCAAGGAGGATATTCACAAAATTTTCAAGGTGGAAGACAAGGGCAAGAGTATCAAGGACCTCAAGGTCAAGGTCAACCAAGACCTCCATTCCAACAAGGACCAAATCAAGGGTATCAAGTGGGGAGCTCTTCTCAACCGCAAGGAGCATTTCATGGAAATCAATGGGGACAAAATTCCTCATTCCAAGGGAATTCCCAAGGAGGAGGAGGATATTATCCAAACAATCGAAAGCATGAGAACTTCTCTTATGCCAATCAAAAAGGAGTCATCCAACTTCCACCGGGAGTGGACCCGGGATCCAAGTTACCAAGTGGAGAAGGGAAATCAACTTCGGACGAGCTACTCCAACTATTGGTCAAGAGGACGGAAAGATGTGACTCCATGGAAGTAAGAATGGAGGAGCTAGCTAAGTTAGTGGCTCAAACAAATTCTCAATTGAGCGCCACGATAGCTCAACAAAATTCTCAATTGAATGCTACTATAGCTCAACAAGGAGCTCAATTTGGTGCCCAACTCAAAAATCTTGAATTCCAAATGGGGCAATTATCCACGACGGTGAGTGGAATGCAAAACAAAGGAAAATTTCCTTCCACAACCGAAGTGAACCCAAGAGAGCATTGCAAAGCAATACAATTGCGAAGTGGAAAGAGATATGATGGTCCTCAAATGCCCGAAGATTTAGAAGAAGAGAAGGGTGAGAAGAAGGGTGATGGTCGTGAAGGTGATGAGAAACTCCAAGAAGAAGAGGAGCTTGAGGTAGAAAATGAATTCGATCGAGGAAAGGATGATGAAGAGGAAGAAGAAATGAAGAAGACCATGCAAGAGGATAAAAGAGAGTTAGACAAATCAAAAGAAGTTCAAAAAGAGACGAAATCTGAAAAGTGGGTACCAAAGTGGAAGCGAGCTAAGGAATTGAGAGAGAAGAAAGGTGAGGATGTCCCTTGTGATCGATGGGGAGTTCCTATGACTCCAATACCTCCACCTTTTCCACAGAGGTACATGAAGCAGAAAATGGCGGATAAGTTTGCAAAATTTTTGGAGATTTTCAAGAAGATTCACATCAACATACCTTTTGTTGATGCATTAGAGCAAATGCCCCACTACATGAAATTCCTAAAGGAGGCCATGTCAAAGAAAAGAAGGTTGGGAGAGCACGAAACAGTGAACTTGACCGAAGAATGTAGTGCCCTTTTGCAAAGGAACATTCCTAAGAAGCTCAAAGATCCCGGAAGTTTCAACTTGCCTTGTGAAATTGGGGGTAGTGAGATTATACTAGCTCTATGTGATTTGGGAGCTAGTGTAAATCTCATGCCTTATTCAATCTATAAGAGGTTGGACTTGGGGGATGTGAAGGAAGTCTCTATGACCCTTCAATTTGCGGATCGATCGGTGGCTCGTCCAAGAGGGATAGTTGAAGATGTACTTGTCAAAGTGGACAAGTTTATCTTCCCGGCCGATTTTGTGATACTAGATATGATAGAGGACGAGCACGTGCCTCTCATTCTAGGCCGACCCTTTCTAGCAACCGGAGAAGCCATGATCAACGTGAAGGATGGGGAGTTGAAATTGAGCTTCAACAATGAAGAGATCAAATTTTCGATATACAACACTCTTGAGAGGCACGATCAAGTTGAGAGTTGTAGTTTCGTGAGTGAAGTCAAGAGCATCATTCAACATGAATGGGAAGAATTCTCTAACTCAACCTTGTCTTTAGATTCTAATTCATTTTTAAGTAAAAATTTATCATTGAATGATGATTGTGCTAATGTGGATGAATTTTCTCTTGATAGGTATGGAATGGAGAGTGCAAAAGGAATGAATCAAGCTTGGGGGAAGGAGAAATTTCTACCATTGCATGATGAGAACGAGAAGGATGTGGAAAAGAAGGAAAGCAAGAAGGAGAGTTTGAAACCTCTACCGGAGCACCTCAAGTATGTATATCTAGACACGGAGGAGAGGTATCCCGTAATTGTTTCATCTTCTTTAACTTGTGTTGAGATTGAAAAGTTAGTTGTGGTGCTTGCTAGGAATAAGAATGCTTTAGGATGGTCTATAGATGATCTCAAGGGGATTAACCCATCAATTTGCATGCATAGAATTAGGATTGATGAAAATGCTAAGAGTGTTGTGCAACCTCAAAGGAGGGTGAATCCAATCATTCAAGAAGTGATCAAGAAAGAAATTTTGAAATTTTTAAATTCGGGCATGATTTACCCCATTAGTGATAGTCCTTGGGTGTCACCTCTTCATGTTGTTACCAAAAAGGGGGGTATGACTGTGATCACCACCGATACCAACGAGGTGATTGCCACACGGGTGGCCACCGGTTGGAGAGCGTGTGTTGATTACCGGGAATTGAACAAAGCCACATGTAAAGACCATTTTCCACTTCCATTCATGGATCAAATGTTAGATAGGCTTTGTGGACATGAGTTTTATTGCTTCCTCGATGGTTATTCCGGGTACAATCAAATAATGATTGCCCCCGAAGACCAAGAGAAAACCACATTCACAAGCTCGTATGGAACGTTTGCATGGAGGCGAATGCCTTTTGGATTATGCAATGCCCCCGCCACGTTCCAACGATGTATGATGTCGATTTTTCATGATTTGATTGAAAGGATAATGGAAGTATTCATGGATGATTTTTCTGTGTTTGGGAGTTCATTTGATAATTGCTTAGAAAATTTAGAGAAAGTGCTTATACGTTGTCAAGAAACAAACCTTGTTTTGAATTGGGAAAAATGCCACTTTATGGTCACCAATGGTATTGTGCTTGGTCATCATATTTCTGTGAAGGGTTTGCAGGTTGATCGTGCAAAGGTGGTGGCAATTGAAAAGCTTCCTCCACCATCCAATGAAAAGGGAATTCGCTCATTTTTAGGGCATGCGGGTTTCTACAGGCGGTTTATAAAAGATTTCTCTAAACTTTCTAAGCCTCTTTCACATTTACTAGAAAAGGATGTCCCGTTTGAGTTTACTGATGAATGTCTATCTTGTTTCCGGGCTCTCAAAGAGGCATTGATATCATCACCCATCTTGATAAGCCCGGACTGGAGTGAACCTTTCATCCTAATGTGTGATGCTAGTGATTTCGCGATGGGGGTAGTCTTGGGGCAAAACCGTGAGAAGAGATTTCGAGCAATATACTATGCCTCAAAGACTTTTAACTCCGCACAAGTGAATTACACAACCACGGAGAAAGAGTTGCTAGCCGTTGTGTATGGTTTTGACAAGTTTAGGCAATACTTGATCGGGGCAAAAACAGTGGTTTACACGGATCATGCGGTGATTAGATATTTGATGGGGAAGAAGGACTCCAAGCCGAGGCTCATCCGTTGGATTTTGTTGCTACAAGAGTTTGATATTGAGATCCGGGACAAGAGAGGAAGTGAAAATGTGGTGGCCGACCATTTGTCTCGCTTGGAAAGAGGGGAAGGTTTTGAGGAGCCAATTGAAGAAGTGAAGGAAGAATTTCCCGATGAGCATCTTTTCTTTATTAATGGGAACTTGGTGAGCAAGGTAGATGAGGGCCCATGGTACGCGGACTTAGCCAATTACATAACGTGTGAGAGGTTGCCCTATGGAATGACTCCATATGAGAAGAAGAAATTCCTTAAGGACGCTACCTCTTATTATTGGGATGACCCCTTCTTGTATAAGAAAGGTGTGGATTCCATAATAAGGAGGTGTGTTCCCAAGGAAGAATGGGATAGCATAATGACTCATTGTCATTCATCTCCATGTGGAGGACATTATGGAGGGGACAAGACTGCACTCAAGATCCTTCAATCGGGTTTTTATTGGCCAAGGTTGTTCCAAAGTTGTCACGAGTTTGTGAAGAAGTGTGACAAATGTCAACGGAGTGGGAACATCTCTAAGAAGAACGAGATGCCATTGCATGGGATTCTAGAAGTGGAAGTGTTTGATGTTTGGGGAATAGATTTTATGGGACCGTTTCCGTCATCTTATGGAAACGAGTACATCTTGTTGGCCGTTGACTATGTGTCGAAATGGATCGAGGCCATAGCCACTCGAACAAATGATTCAAAAACAGTGATTGATTTCTTGAAGAGTCACATTTTCTCTCGATTTGGAGTGCCAAGAGTGTTGATAAGTGATGGAGGAAGCCATTTCGTGAACAAACTCCTCGACAAGTTGTTGGCAAGTTATGGGGTAAATCATAAGGTGGCTACTCCGTATCATCCACAAACAAATGGGCTAGCCGAGGTGTCTAATAGGCAAGTGAAGAAGATTCTTGAAAGAACGGTCAACTCAACAAGAAAGGATTGGTCAAAGAAGCTAAATGATGCTCTATGGGCCTATCGAACCGCCTACAAAACACCACTTCAAATGTCTCCATTTCAATTAGTGTTTGGCAAAGCATGCCACTTACCGGTGGAATTGGAGCATCGTGCATTTTGGGCCACGAAGAAGATGAACTTTGATAGTGCTTTGAGTGGTGAAAAGAGGGTTCTTCAACTTCATGAGCTTCAAGAATTTCGGGAAAATGCATATGAAAGTTCTCAACTTTTCAAGGATAAGACAAAGAGGTGGCATGACGCTCGAATCTCTAAGAGAATTTTTACCGAAGGGGATGAAGTCCTATTGTACAACTCACGTTTGAGTATGTTTCCCGGGAAGTTGAAATCAAGATGGAGTGGACCATTTCGTGTGAAGAAAGTATACCCATCGGGTTTCTTGGATTTAGAGAATGAAAAGGGTGAAGAATTTAAGGTCAATGGTCATCGTGTCAAGCATTACTACTCGCCTTGTGAGAAGGGAGTAGTACATGAGCTCAAAGTTATAGACCCTTGAACTCGTAGAGTTCCGTCCGGCATAGGACGTTAAAAATAGCGCTAAATGGGAGGCAACCCATCATTTTTGTTTTCTTTTATTTTTGCATTGTTTAGTTTAATTGCCTTTGCTTTTGTTTTGTTTAGTTGTTGGGGTCGTGTGTTGAGGCTCGGTGAGGATTTCGAGCTCTTTGGAAAGACACGTGCTTGAAGGAAGCTTGAGGTACAAACACATTTTCCTAAACTTAGACATGCTATGCAAAGTCTAAGTTTGGGGGGGTGTTCGTCTTTTTATGCGTAATTTTTGAATTGCACCGATGCACCCCCATTTGATTAGAGCTTATTGGTGATCATTTTTGTTGGGAATTTTGGATTTAATTTCTTACATATACTTGTACATGAGTTTTGACTTGACCTACGAAGAATTGAAGGTGTGATGTTTTCAAGAGACGCGCTTGATAGGAAAGGTGAGCATACTCAAGGAGCTTAACGAGAGGTGCTCGTGCCTTGAAGAAGAAGATTGTGCTTGGTGCCAATTGGAGGTAATATGCCCCAAACTTAGAATTGCTTAGCAATGTATAAGTTTGGGGGGGTTTATTTGTTTTGATTTTCATATTTTACATTGCACCGTCGCACTTGAGGCTTCACTTGAACATTGCACCGGCGCACGCCTCATTTTTGTAGAGTTTTGCTTATTCGAGTACTTAATATACGTGTTGAGATTTGAGGGTGATATGCTTTATAAGGGGTTTTGTGAGTTTATTTGTCGAATTTTTGAATGGCTTGCTTAATGTGGTGAATTGTTTGGTGAGTAGTTGGTTGCAAATCTCATTGTGGCACTATTCTTCCAAACTTTTAATTGCTTAGCAATGAAAAAGTTTGGGGGGTATGTTCGTTTTGCAATTCTATTTGCACCAATTTACTTCACTCAATTTTTGAAAATTTGTGCTTAAGTGTGGGCTTATTGAAAATCTTTGAGTATATTTTTTTTGGAGTTAAGATTGTGTGGCTTGGTGTCGGAAAATCAATTGATGGTGATTGTTTGGTTTTTGAGATTTAGTTGAGCTTGATGGTATTGATTGAGACTTGCTTGTTTATTTGTTCATGTGACGATTATGCTTGATTTTGTGCTCGATCCATGATTAGACAAGCCCGTGAGCTTTAGAGCCTTTAGACTTGCATATATTTTGGTCTAATTTCTTTCTTGTGAGTATCCTTCATGCTTGTGTGCTCTAGAACTTGTCAATTGTCTTGTTTGAGGCTACATTGAGTGTTAAATCTTTGAAAGTGATATGAGGCCATCTTTGATTTGAAAAGTCACTTAGCCAAATGTTCCATACCAAATGAAATTTTTCCGTAGTTAGCCCTTTTGAGCCTATTGACCTATTTTTCTTGGCAACCTACAAATTTAGCCAAATTATCCATTTTGTGAGCCTAATTTTTCCTATGAGCTAGTGGAGCTTGAACTTGGATAGTGAGGTTGAATTGTGCTTTAATGTGAATTTGGTGGATGAGTTTGTGTGAAAGTGAAAAGAGTGAAAAAGAGAAAAAGATGAGTTGCAAAAAAATTGTACTACAAGAAAAGATTGAGTTTGTTGTGAAAAAAGAAAATTTTGGGAGAAAACTCTCTTGTGTACAAGAATTTGGTAGAGTTACAAGTTCAAAAGAGGTGTTTGATGGTTGATGGTGATGAATGTGCTTGAAAAATGAGAACTAGTAAATTGTTGGAGTTTGGTAATTTGAGTTGCAAATTGATCACTTGCGATTCTATCTTTGAGAGTGTAGAGATGTACCATGGCATTTTGACCTCTCGCTCCACTAGTTTACGAGTCACTTTATCCAAATTTCCCCACCTCGACCAAAGAGCCCAACATTACAACCAAATGCAAGTCCTCATTGATTCTTAGATTGACCACTTAGAAAGTGGTGGAGAACTTAGATGATTGGCAAGCCTATGGTAGTGCATTTGTGTGAATTGATTGATGAGTGCATACATTCCTTGATACACTTTGAGTGATGAGTGAAACACTTACTTGAAAGGATATTGTGGATTGAGCACTTGAATCTTGCATTGATTTGAACATGACTTGTGAATTTGCTAGTTGATTTTTGTACATAAAGGCTTGATTAGATTGAAGGAACTTGACAATTGCTACATTATTCTTTTTGACACTCATTTCTCGCAATCCTCCCACTTGTTTATCTCTTTCGTTGCTCGGGGACGAGCAACACTTTAAGTTTGGGGGGGGTGATTAGTGTGAAAATTGCTCGAAATTCGTGTACTATTTTTGCCAAATTTAATTGGATTTCTTGCATTTATTTACATTAATTTGACCATTTGTGCTTAATTGTCGAGAAAGGCATTTTTGTTATTTTTGCAGGAAATTGAATGATTTTTAGAAGAAAATACGAGCCTATAATTTTGTGAGGTCGAGCGAGGAGAAAAATCGAGAAGAAAACGAGAAAAATGTAGAAGAAAAAGAATTGGGCCGAAAGGAATATAATTATTAGCAAAGAATTAGCCCAAGATGCAAGCCCAATGGGAGAAAAAGGAAAAGCCCAAAGAAACCGGCCCAAAGAAATGAGGAAGCGCGGCAACACAGGCTACTCGACCGAGCCACTCGGTCGAGTCGAGCTACTCGCTCGAGTAGCCTGGGGAAAAAGCGGGAGCGATTTTAAAAAGCGTACTCGACCGAGTTGCTCGGTCGAGTTGAGTGACTCGTGCGAGTCAATGTCGGTTTTTCCAGTGCGCTCAGCCCATTTTGCCTTACTCGACCGATGCACTCGGTCGAGTCGAGCTACTCGCTCGAGTAGCCTGTAGCAGAAAAGCGTAAAACGCTTCTAAAAGGCGTACTCGACCGAGCCACTCGGTCGAGTAGCGCACGAAATTTTGGGATTTTTCGAAATTTCACCATTTTTGAGGGGCTCTTTTGCAAGTTCGTTTCAAGCATTCTTCCCCCAATATTTAAACCCTCATTCTCAGATTTTAGAGAGAGGAGAGAGAGCTAATTAGAAAAACACACCCCACACACCTTTATAGTTTATTTTCACCTTCAATTTTTAGATTTCAATTTTCTTTCAATTAGTAGAACAATTTAGCTAGCATTTGGAGAACAATTTTCAATTCCAAGTTGTAATCACTCTATTGAGGTGACTTCTATCCTTTATCTTTCAATTTAGTTGGTATAATTTTCTCATTTATGCTTTCTTGCAATTTTATTATGATGAGCTTATTGGGTTTATTGATTTCATTTGTTAGTTTATCTATTGTTTGTGTTAGATTAGCCATGGGCTAATCCCCTAATGCTTTGGGTGTTTGATTTATGAAGGAATTAGTGTTATGTTGTTAATGGAGCTTTGATTGTGCTATTGAGTTGGTTCTTTTGCTTCTATTAATGTGTATTTCTTGATTAGATTGGTTGACTAGGTTTAGTAGCTCTTGTTAGGTTAATTTGTGCTACAGCGAGAGTTGGGTGTGAGTTAATCGAACTTGTGGTGAGGAATTTGGTTAATTAATCGGATTCAATTAGTCGTTTATTGACTCGAGAGAGGGTAGATGGCTAGACCACCATTAATAGACATTAGGAACCTTAATCTATGGGTTTAGGGGCCTAGTGAAGAGAGAATGCTTTAAGTACATCGCGTGTTTAAAGTCATTCACTATCTTTTGTTCTTTTGGTAACTAGTTAGGTGCTAATTAGTTCATTTGATCACCCAAGCCTCAAAAGGGATCGGTATTCAAAACTTAAGTGATAGCTCTTAGTTCGAACCAACGAAGTAGTACAAGATAAGTGAAATTAACTACGTAGCATTGATTCCGACATAAGGATTTCACCCGAAGCATTACCCTCAACCTTGCACTTCTAAACGAAGTTTTACATCGCTTTCTAGCTTAGTTGTTCATTTCAATTTTATTGCTTAATTCACTTATTGTCTTTTAATTTGATTAGTCTAAAAACCAAAACAAGCCTCTACAATTTTACAAAACTCGTAATCTTAGGGATCCACCGATCAACTAAGTTCTTGGATCGATAAAACTTGGTCGTATACTTGCATTGCATCAATGATCCCATATGCTTTTGGGTCGTGTTTACGTGTTCATATAGATTTGCAAAAATACGAAAAAGTCGGCACTGGGGCGAGAAGGGCGCGCGCGGGCGGCGGCTGGTGCTGGTGTGCGGCAACGGGCGTGCGATGGGCGCTGCTCTCGTGTGGCAATGGGCGCGTGACGTGCGCTGCTTGTGTGGTCGTCTCGTGCGGCGGACGGTGGCGGTCGTACACCTTCGGGACGTCGGTCGTTGCTTGTCAATTCAATACACAATAATTAAATCCAACAATCAATTATGAATCAAATAAATTCATAGCATAGGTACACATGAAAACATGGAAATTCATATGAAAATAAATTAAGGGCGTACCGTATGATCTCGGTTAGAGACTCGTGCTGATAACGTGTTGTAAATAAGTGCATAAATTAAAGAGACATCGTTTGTTGACCCAGTTCGTCGGGAACGACTACATCTGGGGGCGATCCAAGCCAGGAGTTTTACTAATGATCTTGTGTATGAGAGTGATTACAATAATGAATACAATGATCTATTTATAAGAATAAAACCCCAGTCTAAGATATAAGGCGCATTGGGTTTCTTGGTCCACTTGTAATGTCCACATCAAATCTTCTAGATTTACATCAAAAATCAACAAAATCATTTTCTCTCTCCTATCATAATTTTCAAAATTAATCAAGAAAAATCAGCAAATTATATTTTATTTTATTTTAATCATCTTATTATTATCGGGCTACTTGAGGGGCCTTTAGGAGAATTAAGATTGAACCTCCAATGGACTTCTGAATTTTAATATTGAGCCTCAATATAATTCAGCCCATTAATATTAATTAGTACCACTAATAAATTAATATTGCACTATCCATATTAATCCATATTACGATAATATGGGCTCCCGGTTATTATTTTCCGTGTTTAAGATTATCTAGTCTATTAATTACTTGAGCTTCTGAATAGCTCTAAATTAATTAATATCTTTTACATTGGCGTAAAGACAGCTCAACATTATTATCCGTACCGAAGAAAGTAATTCTTTACTTGCAAGATTTGGTACAATAAAATTTCTGAGCCTGCCAAGGGGACAAATCACACGAGCAGTACTCGCACACGTTTCTCTGTATTAAACCTTAGCAACCGTCGTATAATTAATATTACTGCCCAAGACACAAGGTTTGAAGTCACAATGATTCTCACCCAACATGAATCAAAGCAATAACTATTAACCACACACGGTCCTATTTAAGTGACGGAGATTAAGAAATCAATAACCACTGAGGTCTAATTCTTCACATTTCAGAACATAAGAATTTATCCTCGCTGTAGATCCTCTTCAACACATACTAAATGACGTGCTAGTGCAATCTCTTGGTCAAGATAGGTAAATCTGAGAATTACACATCGAAATTTCACGGTGGAGTGTTCAATTCCAACTGGGTCGTGAATTTATACGTTTAGTTATAAGTAACTGTCAATGTGATCTTTCGTAATCGGGTATCACCACATTGACTACAATGTAACACGTACTACTTATAATGAACTGGTTGCAATAAATATTCAACATTCATTCATATTTAAAGCAAATGTGATAAAAGAATTATTCTCATAAAACAAAGTGTTCAATACACAAGTTATACAAAGTAAAAGCTTACTTTCACGTATAACTCCAACAATCTCCCACTTATACTTAAAGTCTGTTTTTTTAGTATATATCATGCATGTCTAGTGTAGTTCTTCGTGACATTTCATGTCAACCTACACTAACCTAATAATTCCTCCCACTTATACTTAAAGCATATTGGCAATAGTCTTGACACCTATGCCATCCACATGTCTCTCGAATGTACTCTGAGGCAGACCCTTTGTGAATGGATATACTAGGTTGTCCTCCGACATTTATCTTTGTCACCTCTTCATCTCTTCTCTTAACTATTTCTCATATAAGATGGTGTTTTCTTTCAATGTGTTTGCTGGCCTTGTGGGCTCTCGGTTTCCTTAAATTTACAACTGCTCCGGCATTATCACAATAGATAGTAATTGTGCTGGGCAAATTCGGAACAACGTCTAAGTCCACTAAGAAGTACTTGAGCCAAACCGCTTCTTTCGCTGCTTCACAAGCAGTTACTTATTCGGCTTTCATGATCGAATTGGTGATGCATTTCTGCTAATCGCTTCACCATGTCATGGCTCCTTCTCCCATGCAAAACACACTATCCGAGATAGATATTCTGGATTCTATATTTGATTGGAAATTTGAGTCCGTGTATCCAACGGAAATTAGACTATTTTACTGGTAAATCAGCATCATATCACGAGTTCTTTTCAGATACCTCAAGATGCATTTAATGGCAGTCCAATGGTCTTTCCCGGGATTACTTTGATATTTTGCCACCATGTCCACGGCATAGCAGATATTCGGTCTCGTACAGAGCATTGCATACATAAGGCTTTCTACGGCCGAAGCATACGGAATGCCTTTTATGTCATCTATCTCCGCTTGCGTCTTAGGACACATTTCTTTTGATAGATGGATTCTATGCCTAAAAGGTACAAAACCTTTCTTGGAATCTTGCATGCTGAAATGCTTCAAAACAGTGTCAATGTATGAAGCTTGCGATAAGCCCAACATCAATTTCTTGCAATCACGAGTGATTTTGATCCCAAGGATGTGACCAGCTTCCCATAAGTCCTTCATATCAAATTATTTTGACAGTCATACCTTTACGTCTGACAATACCTTTACATTGTTTCCAATGAGTAGAATATCGTCTACGTATAAAACTAAGAATACCACCGCAGTTCCGTCACACTTTTTATACACACAACTTTCAAACTCATTTTGATCAAACCCATAAGACTTAATAACTTGATCAAAACATTGGTTCCAAGTACGAGATGCTTGCTTAAGTCCATAGATGGACCGCTTGAGCTTGCATATAAGATGTTCTTGGCCTTTTGCAATAAAACCTTCGGGTTGTCGCATATAAATATCTAACCCGTCAAGACTTCTGTTAAGGAAAGCTGTCTTGACATCCATTTGCCAGATCTCGTAATCTAGATGTGCAGCGATCAACAAGAGAATACGGATGTACTTAAGCATAGCTACAGGCGAAAAGGTTTCCTCATAATTGATCCCTTCTTTTTTAGTATACCCTTTAGCCACTAGCCTTGCCTTGAGGGTCTCAATCCTTCCGCCCGGTCCTCTTTTCCTCTTGTATACCCACTTGCATCCAATGGGTTCTACCCCACTGGGTGGTTAGACCAGCTCCCACACTTGATTATGATCCATTGAGCCCATTTTGGCTTCCATTATCGTTTGCCAAGATTCAGCATCTTTGTTTTTTATTGCTTCGTTGTATGTTCATGGGTCTGATTCATCGCTGTAAATCAAATTCGAAGATTCTCCTATTCCCATGAATCTCTCGGGTTGTCTAACAAACCTCCCACTACGATGGAGTTCCGGTTGTGTAGGTGTGACGATTGGTATATCATCTTGTATAGTTGGTATATGAGTTTGCCTTCTTAATTCGTCTAAGGTAATCTCACTTTTGGGCTTTCTATTGTTCATATAGTCTTCCTTCAAGAATTTAAAAAGTGTGCAAAATACGGTCTTTTGATTCTTGGGACTATAGAACATACACTCTTTCGTTCCCATGGATATCCTATAAACAGCCTTAATTCCGAACGTGGATCTAATTTATCGGCTTCCTTGTCTAGCACGCACGCCGGACACCCCCAGATTCTCACGTATCTCAAATTGAGCATTCATCCGGTCCACAATTCTGTCGGGGTTTTATGAATCGATTTGGATAGCACCAAGTTTAGAATGTAAGCCGTCATTTACAAGGTATTACCCCAAAACAACTAGGGTAAATCTAAATAACTCATCACGGATCTGACCATTTCTAAAAGAATCTGGTTCCTTCATTTCGCTACACCGTTCTATTGAGGGGTTCCCGGTGTGGTCAACTGGGATACAATTTATTTGTCCGATATGTAGTTCAAGAATTCATCACTTAGGTATTCGCCTCCACGATCAGATCGTAGAAACTTGATACTTCTTTCCCTATGCAACATAAGGTAGGTGTATCCATATCCCGAGTAATCGTCAACGAAAGTGACAAAATACTCATACCCCTTCCTTGCTATGATCGTCATTGGACCAAACATATCGGTATGAATGAGTTCCAACACTTCTGTGGCTCTATTCCCCTTGGCTCCAAATGCCCTCTTGGTCATTTTACCCTCTAAACAGGATTCGCAAGTTGGAAGCAGCTCAACTTGAAGAGACTCCAAGGATCCGTCTTTCACCAATCTTTGTATCTGCATTAGATTAATATGACCTAATTTAAGATGCCATAGATGTGTTTCCTTCATGCCAGAAGAAGACTATCCTTTATAACTTGAAATAGTCGATGTCTTATTAGATTCAATTTATGAGTGGTGTGCCCAATTAATGGTATAAAGATCATTCAACAATGTTCTGGAACAAATAAACTCATTGTTTCAAGAAATAATAACATCCTTATTAAAAGAAACTGAGTATCTATTCAAAACAGTTTAGAAACTGAAGGTTGAGTACTTTCTAAACTAGGAACATGAAGAACGTCTCTCAAGACCATAACTCTATCTTCAAAAGATAGGCGCACTTCTCTCACTGCTTCAACTGCCACTCTCGTAGCATTGTCCGGTGCGATGGGGATTTCACTTCCGCTAAGTCGTCTTGTTAGCTTGAACCCATGCAAAATGAAATAAATGTGATCAGTGGCTCTCGTATCCACTATCCACGAATGGACAGCATACACCACTTCACAAGCTTCGACGACTAGGGCGTGTGAACTACCTAACTTTCCTAACCTCTTAGGCTTGGAACAGTCAGACCTCCAATGTCCTCTTTTACCGCAACTGAAATATTTCCCCTTAGCTTTGCCTTTCGCAACAGTTGGATTTGCTTGGGTCCAGCTTTTGGTTCTCTTCCTCTTCTTCCCTCGGGACCAGAAGTGATAGACGGACCATTAGCCACCATAGCAGTGGACTGGTGCTCCATTATCGCCTCCATCGAAGCTAAAGCTTGCAAGAGCTCGGGTAAACGACTTGTCCGTTCATTCATCTGACAGTTCAAATGAAACTGCTCAAAGCTTTTCGGTAGAGAATGGAGTATGAAATCGACCTGAGAAGGGATATCAAAATCCGCACCAAGTACTTCCAACTTGTTAAGGTATACCATAATCTCGATAACGTACTCCCTCGCGGGCGTTCCCTCGGTCAGGTTTGGTGAACTGATTAGTCATGGGTTTCTGATGTGAAAACATCTCTTCAAGGCTATCTATGTTTTCAATAGTGGATACAATGTCTTCATGAATGCGCCTCAAATCCTCAGACAGAGATGTCAAGATGATGCACTTCATGTGTTCATTGTCACGCTTCTAATCATAAACTGTCTTTTCCCATTGCTTGACTTATCATTAGGCTTGCCGGGTATATTAACGTGAATAACCCAATTGTATTTTTGTGCAGTAAGGATAAAGTTTAAATTACATTTTCAATCGATATAATTCTCTCCAAAAAGTTTGGTAACTTAAAGTATACTAAACAGTGGATAAAGGTTGCGACATGATGAAAAGAGATTAAAACATACATTCATATTAATATCTAGAAAAATACAAAATTATCACATAATTCGATCACATCAATTATATTGAAACCTTAACACAGTATAATCAAGCATCAGCCGACATCTCAAAATAATTTAAATGCGCCACGAGGGGTGGTCTATACATTTAAACACATTCAAACAGGTCACAAACATTAATTGTTTCAAACTTTTAATTTAAAATTAATAGCCGGCTCCCACTTTGACCATATAAAAATTGACAGAGACTCTACGGGGAGTAAGCTAATATCAATTTCTTACACCTAAGTAATAACCATAGTTCAATACAGGATTATTATTTTTCTTTGAGCAAGCCACTCGTGGTGAGGGTCAATACCGTCACTAGTAATAATCTACAATCATCCTTTCGGAATTTATTCATGTGAAGTCCGTCTTTTTGGCCGATCTGAGGGGGAAATGTATTCCAAAAAGACTTCACAAATAAATAAATTATGGAGGTCAAATTAATCCAATTTTATTATTCGGGATAAAATTGCGATTAAAAAATATATATACTTAGTAATTTTCTGAAAGTAAGGTTTTTCTTGGACAATTAAAATCATGCAAATACATATTATCAAATAATAAATACACGAAAATAAAACATCCATAAAAAAAATTAAAACACATTAGAGCACACAAATCAAATTGTCACGGTTAAATTTTCTCCACGTCTTGATGCGAGAAATTGTCCTCATTTTCATCGTTCGTCTCGACAAGTCCCCACTCAAACAACAATAAATCATCAAAACGTTCTTGTTGGTATCGGGACAACGTTTGGAATCACACAAAAAAATACGAACCAAAAAAATTGCACAGCCAGAGATCTGGTGCGCATTGGCCTCGCACACGCGCGCAACGTGCGATACGGCGCCCGCCAGGCAGCCCACGCGCCGAGCGCGCCTCGTGCTGCCTAGCACCCATCGCGCACGGTACCATGCGCCTCGTGCACACCGTGCATCGGGTTTCTCCATTCATCCTCATTTTCCACTCCATGCACAATTCACGTCCATGCATGCGCCACACATGCATGCATTGTCCGAGTACGCCGTCTTAATTTATCATCTTCGTTCCGATCTGGTTACAATTTATTTAAAAAAAAAACTAGATCTAGACTAGTCTATTACATTGATCAAATCAAATAAATAAAACAACTAATCTACTCGTAAATTTTCTTACGAGAAAAACGAATTCGAACGAATCGAATTAGAACCCAAAAAAACTCATACACATGAATAAAAAATAAAATATTAAAACCATGACAATTGGATACCTGCAAAAAAGATCTAGCAATTCTACTATCCAATTTCAATTTAATGTTTAACAATTTAAATTCCAATTTAAAGATCAGAGCCCGAAACTATGGCTCTGATACCAGTTGTTGGGAAATTAGGGGTGCCCGGATCTATTCGGGATGAAAATTAAATACGAATTTAAATTCAATTATTACTAGCATAAATTAATCCTAAATTAATTCATATTATAATTACACCAACAACAATTAATCATGCATATTAATTTATTTCACGTAAAATTCTATGACGGAAAAACTAAGAATTTACGCGATTACGTGCCTCTTGAAGCGACGTCCAATTGAGATCTACGGGACAAGTGTGACGATGTTATCAACCGTAAAAGCCTTCTCAAGTATATCCCTTTCGCCTTATTCATTCGCCGGTGGGAAGCGCTCACGAACAATTAAAATAACTAGGAAGAAAGATAATATTTATTGTTCTTGATTTTTCCAACACATGGAATTATGTAACTGTAAACTGGAGATAAAATAAGCATCCCCTATATATAGATATAAGATGGCCGATTTTATGCTCGGGAATATGGAGGAAAAAATATTTTGGCATCCAATAAATCTTGAATATATCTCATATATCCTTTTCTCCATAAAATATTCCACAAAAATCTCACCTTCTCTTTTATACATATAATTTTCGAAAATATGGAGATTAAAATCACTAGATTTGAATTTTTTTGAATTTATGAGATAATCTTGTATTCCAAGAATACATATCTTCCATAATATCTTTCCAAGAAAATCAACAAAATCTTTTTCTCTCTCCTATCATAATTTTCGAAATTAATCAAGAAAAATCAGCAAATTATATTTTCTTTTATTTTAATCACCTTATTATTATCGGGCTACTTGAGGGGCCTTTAGGAGAATTAAAATTGAACTTCCAATGGACTTCTAAATTTTAATATTGAGCCCCAATATAATTCAGTTCATTAATATTAATTAGTACCATTAATAAATTAATATTGCACTATCCATCTTAATCCATATTACGATAATATGGGCTCCCGGTTATTATTTTCCGTATTTAAGATTATCTAGTCCATTAATTAATTGAGCTTCTGAATAGCTCTAAATTAATTAATATCTTTTACCTTGGAGTAAAGACAGCTCAACATTATTATCCGTACCGAAGAAACTAATTCTTTACTTGCAAGATTTAGTACGATAAAACTTATGAGCGTACCAAGGGGACAAATCACACGAGTCGTACTCGCACACGTTTCTCCGTATTAAACCTTAGCAACTGTCGTATAATTAATATTACTGCCCAAGAGGTTTGAAGTCACAATAATTCTCACCCAACATGAATCAAAGGAATAACTATTAACCACACACGGTCCTATTTAAGTGACGGAGATTAAGAAATCAATAACCACTGAGGTCTAATTCTTCACATTTCAGAACATAAGAATTTATCCTCGTTGTAGGTCCTCTTCAATACATACTAAATGTGCTAGTGCAATCTCTTGGTCAAGACAAGCCAATCTGAGAATTACACATTGACCTTTCACAGCGGATTGTTCAATTCCACCTGGGTCGTGAATTTGTATGTTTAGTTACAAGTAACTGTCAATGTGATCTTCTGTGATCGGGTATCACCACATTGACTACAATGTAACACATACTACTTATAATGAACTGGTTGCAATAAATATTCAACATTCATTCATATTTAAAGCAAATGTGATAAAAAAATTATTCTCATAAAATAAAGTGTTCAATACATGAGTTATACAAAGTAAAAGCATACTTTCACGTATAATTCCAACAATTTATAGACATGAAAATAAACAAAGAAATTATTATTTATAGAATAATATTTAATATACATTTATTTAAATAATACATTAACATAGAATTGTAATTTCATAAAGAATATGATTTATAGAATTGTAATTAATGCGTTGAATTGTAAGTAAAACATTTCAATATCGAAAAATAATATACATTGACAATATTAAAAAAAATACAAATTTTAACTTATAATCAACGATTCTTCATCTTCACAATAAAATTGATCTTCCACTTCATCTTCATATTAAAAATTGACCATCCACTTCATTTTCATTGTTAATGTTTAATCCCTTAAAAAAAATAGATGAGATTCACACAATAATAATTTTCATACACATAAAATAAAATAAAACAATAATTAATAAAAAAAATAAAGAAACAACATAATTAGTAAATAGAGTAAATACCTTTAACATGTATAGATTTATATCCTGCCAAATCACAAAAAATAAAAAATTTTAAGGAAAGAAACATAAGAGATTAGACAAAATATGAGGATTAAATTCATACAATGAAACAATAAAAAACATAAAATAAAACATAAATACCTTAAGATGAAGATTCTGCAAAAATGAAATATGAAGATTGAATATATTGAGATGAAGATCTTGAAATATATATATATATATATATATATATATATATATATATATGTGTGTGTGTGTGTGTGTGTGTGTGTGTGAACATTTAGACGAAAGAAGAATCAATATAGAACTTCATAGCAAAATCGGAAAAAAAATAAAAGAAGAACGAACGAGTCTATTTGTATTCAATTATCGAACGTATGATAGAAAATACGAAAGATAAATCGAAATATATTTTAGAGAAATTGGATGATTTCTTTGGAGAGATTGTTGGAATTGATTTTTGGTTGTGGAGATAGATGATATATATAGAGGGCATGTCACATGTGAAAAAATCAACGACCAAGGTTAGATTAGAGATTAACTTTCAATGGTTGAGAATAATTTTTAAAGTTAATGAATTAGGTGAATGAGAGGAGAGTATTTTCACAATAGAGGTTTGTGGGTTTGCCACATAGGCTTAAAAAAATTTGTCTATATAGGATACTGAGATATATATTGGATTTTTATTTGGAAACACTTCACGTGGTTCAATTTTTTTCATTATTCATTTGTATCGGTCCCACTTATAAAAAATACTACCATAGTAGTGGAACTTACGCTTAACTTTATTTATGACCTTGTTGACTATTTCACCTATTGCTTTGATATGAGTTCTTTATTTCTGACTCTAGACACACCTAAAATAATATTAATGAACTACGTAAATTTGTGGTCATTTTTTTTCATTTTACACATTTTTCTTGTATTTGTGTTAACAATCTATAAGACCAAAAAATAGTTTAATCCGTAACTCACATATATTTATCAATATCAATTTTGAATTTGTAAAGGCACACATTTATCATCTTTTCTTTGGTTGAAAGGTAAGAAATGGTACTTACAGTTAGGGCTGGCAAATCGGGTTGCCCGATCCGGCCCTTTGGGTCAAACTATGTTCATGGGTCGGGTTGGGCTTGTCCATTTTCATATCGGACCTATTAAATTTGAGCCCAGCGTAGTCCAACCTAGCCCATGGGCCCGGTCCTTTTTTTTTTTTACATGTATAAAACATAACTCATCACACTTTTACAATCCACATATATTTATATTTTAATCTATTTTAGTTCATAACAACAACACTAATTATAAAATAAAATAAAAATCATAAGTTCGTACATAATTTCAAATTAAAATAAAGATAATTAAAATACGAATAAATTTAGAGTCCTAATAGAATTTATAACAATTCATAAGAGCATCCACAATGGTGGAGGGGTTATAACCCTTCTCTCCCCTCCACCTCATTGTCACCTCACATTTTGTGTAAGACTAACCAATTTAGACTAACTCCTACAATGGTGAAAGAGTTATAACTCATTTTTCAAGGACCCATCATTTATTTCATATCAAATTATTATATTTTTTACTTACAATCTTAAAATAATTATCTCATATTTCAATATATGAATATATTAACATTATTTTCACTATTATTTAAAATTATTAATTTAAAATATTTAGTGCTAATTACTAAGATTGTCCAATGTAAAAAGATTAGAGAACCATAAATGACGTGGGCTTTATTTTTTAATCTTAATACTATTTTTTAGAATATAAACATGTTTATCATTTTAAAAATTACTTTATTTCAGTTGATTATCTATATTACATTTTTATGGAGGCATTTTAATTGAGACAATATATTTCACATAAATTTAATTATCAATTCAACAATGGAGTACAACATATTGAACAATGATGAAGAAATATTTTTAAATAATAAAAAAATTTTGAACAATAAGAAAACAATTCATTGAAAATAATTAAAAACTTGCTATATCAATTATTGTTAGATCGTGCCCAAATATGCTCCACTAAGTCGGCACGAAGTTGGTGATGAACTTGATTATTACGTAGCTCGGTGTTCCTCCATAGATAATCCCTAAATTCGGGATTAGCTCCTTATATCGGTTGTGTGGACTCATCTCCTTCATCATTGTTCCAATTTGTAACCATGTCTCCCTCATCTTCGACAATCATATTGTGCAAAATAACACACGTTAACATTATGAGCTTCAATTTTTTCCTATACCAATAATGAGCTGGTCCTCTAACAATTGTCCAACGTGCTTGGAGCACTCCAAATGCTCATTCGACATCCTTTCGCGTTGATTCTTGTCTTTCCTTAAAATATTTTCTCTTAGGATCTAGTGCCGGCGTAGGAAAAGCTTTAACAAAAGTTGACCATTCCGGATAGATACCATCTGTTAGATAGTAACCTTTTGTATATTGTGTTCCATTCACCGTGAAACTAACCTCTGGTGCAGTGCCTTGCAAGATGTTGTTGAATAAAGGAGACTCATTAAGTACATTGATATCGTTGTGCGATACTGCGACACCAAAAAATGCATGTCATATCCACAGGTCTTGAGATGCGACTGCTTCAAGGACGATTGTAGGTCTTTCCAAGCAACTGGACAATTTCGCCACACCAAGTGCATGCAGTCAATACTTTCTAACATGCCTGGAAAACTGTGTTTCAACTCGTGCATTTGGAGAAGACGTTGAATGTTATTGTGATTCGGTCTTCTCAAATAGCGATCACCAAATGCTTCAACCACATTTTCACAGAACTTGAAAAGACATGTAATAACGGTTGATTCACCCATTCATAGGTACTCGTCAAGATAGTCAGCAGGGACTCTATAGGCTAATTGACGAACCACTATTGTGCATTTATGTAGTGATGAAAATCCTTGTCTTTTGGCGGCATCAGACCTTTGTTGAAAAAATGGAGATCGATTCGCGAGTTCGTTTACAATGCGAATGAATAAATCCCTTCGCATGTGAAATCTTCTTCGAAAGATGTGATCAGGATAAATCGGATTTGGAGAAAAATAATCATCGAAAAGCCTAGCATGTCCCTCTTCGCGGTTTCTCTCGCTGAATCTTCTAGTTCGTTGATTGTGCACATCGTCTTCTAAATGTTGAAGAATCGTTAACATCATTCTTTCACTGGGCAAACCAGGTTGATCATCGGATTCATCGGATGGACTAGAGCTCATAGAACACTGAGACATTTTAGAGTAAAAGTATTTGTGAGTTTTTACTTATGCAAAGGTTTTTGTAAAGATAAAGAGCATTTGTGAACTTACGTAAATGTATTCAACTACTTTTTCCCCTCCAAGACATATTAATTAAAATACAATAATTAATTATTAATATTCAATTTTTTATTTCTGCAGGGTACATTGTTGGTCCCGAAACGAGTAAACAGGTGTATGGGGGGGGGGAATACACCTGTGGTTACAAATTAAAACTTCTTATAAAACTTATCAGGTTACTTAAGACAGTAGCTCGTCAGTTGACTTGAGGTCTGCTGAGAGTTACTTTGTGAAAGCTTACTGAGATAATACCTCCACTGAAAGCTCAAGACTTTCAGTTGAACTACTATCTAATTAGCTTTCAGATGCGGATTAGTGAGCCCTTTAGAAAACTCGTTTTACTTTGATAAACTTGGAGATTAACACACACTTAGGAAAGCAGATAATAAGAACACAAGATATAAAGTGGTTCAGAGATGAATCTCCTACGTCCACTGTCCTGATCAAACAGGAGAATTCCTTTCACTTGGAATTCCTTGTGTTATAGTGCCAAGGTGCACTGATCAACTAATCCTCTCTTAGGATGATTGATCACTAGGAAATTCCAGGTCCTAGTTCCCAAAACAAACCAGCTTTCAGACTGATACAACAATCAGCTTACTAACACCACTTAACACTATCTCTCAACCTAAACACTGAGTAGGGTTTTGAGTAAGGTTTTGGTTCCAACTATTTTGAGATAATCCTTACAAGTTTAGCTCAAGGCTTAGGATTGGATTATCTCTTTCTAAGATTTGGATATAGCTTTTAAGCTTGGTTACAGAAGGTTTGTTAGGCTCTCTACAAATGTGAAACACTTGGGAAACAAAGGTAATTTTGAGTGCTTCTAGTTGTTATGAATGTAGAGATAGCTTTGATCTTGTGAGTTTCTCGTGCATAGAAATGAGCACGTCCTTCTGTATTTATAGGCTTCCTTGAAAATCTTCCCGTTGGATTTGAATCTTCTCAAGTAAGTCTTCTTGTATCTGATTGGTTCAAACGACTCTATTTGAAGCTTTAAGTCTTGTCAAGAAATGGCTGAAAGACCATGCCTGTTCACCAACTTTCTGTAGATTGCTAGGGAAAGACTTTTAGTACTTGTCAGGCTGGGACAGGTCGGTTGTCAGTAAAGTACACTGACGTGTCATCTTCTAATTGGACCTTTAGTCTGCATGCCCAGATTCTTGTCTTGCTTTAAGGTGGAACTCCTCTGAGAGAACCTTCTTATTCCTTTATTTATTGTAAGCTTCAATGTAATTCGTTTTACCTTGTTCCAACCAGATTAACTAACAACTTTTAATGTGCTTAGCATTGAATGTATTTTGTTAGTTCTCATCAGTGGACCTTGGTCCTCTCCTGATAGTTTTAGTCTTAGTGAGAATGTACTTAGAAAACATTCAAGACTTAGACTTCTTCTCAGATTACTTGTCTTCAGCGGACTTCACTTCAGTGGACTTCATCTTCAGCAGACTTCATTCTTAAATACACTCTAACAATTACTAACTGTACTTCAGTTCCTTAACAGTTTAACTGATTTACTAAGTACTAACTCTACTGAATATTTTACTTACAAAACAACTTAGGAGGAACATTTTGGCATCTAATCAAAACATAAGTCTTATACATTTTCCCAACAATTTCCCCCTTTTTGATTATGCTGGAACCTATCTTATTACATTTCTTCTTTCAGAGAGGTTCTTCAGATGACATACAAAGTTCACAAATTTTGTAAGTAAAAACATTCAAGTGCATAAGCCTAAATGATAATAAGATATTATCTTCGGCAAAAACATCAGTAGAGTTCATTTCATTGATAAATGGTGAAGTACATATTACATGAAGTCTACTATCAAAAGTTTTCAAAATTAAAGACACCTGGGACTTATAAACAAATGCCCTGCAAAAGATACTAACTTCTCAGATGGATTCGAAAATGGGTTCAAGTCCATACTGCTTGAATACTCTTATCTTTAGCTCGTTCTTCCTCTCCATCATCTCCTTTGAATGTCCTCTGAGTCCAAGATGCTCACACAAGGATGTCCACTCTTCAGTGATCCTTTCTCTATCAACAGCACCAGTTGCATCTTGAGGAGGCCAGTAGGTGATTTGCTCAGGGGCCTTCAGGGCTTGATCTGGGAAGGCATCATTCCAAGCATCACTGATCTCAGGATAGAGCTTAGGATAGGCATCAAACAACCATGAGTTGAAAACTTCTTAAGCATTATCTCTTCCTAACTCTCCACTGACATAAAAGGAATACACAAATTCCCTTTTAGCAGTCTCCCAAGCATCATTGAGCTTCTTAGGAACCCAAGCATCATGATGAGGAAATCTGTTCTGAGATGGAGTGATTTTGTCTCTCTTCAGCTTAGCAGCCCACCTTTGATAACCACTCCTGAACTTCTTTGAAGTAGTTTTATCAAATGTGGCCAGCCTCTCCTTCCTTTTCCTCTCAGCTAACTCAGCAATTGTCTCTATCTTCCCAACCACCTTGTCTCTCATATCCTGCTGCTGAGTTGTTAACTTCCTTGTTCTTTCATTCATTCCTCCAGCCTCTTTGATTAGCTCAGTGAGCTCTGTGACTCTTGTGGGTGCAGACTTAGGAGGTTCAGATGACAAAGGTTCAGGATTGAGAATGGGGAGTACCTGAACTTCATCAGTAGAGGTTGTGGACTTAGCTGCCAACCTTCCTAAGGTTCTTGTCTTTTTGGCTACCTCCACTGAGAGGGCATCAGATGTCTTTCTCTTTGTGGTTTCCCCCTTCTTTGCAGCTCTTTCCTCCTTCTCCTTCAGATGCTCTTCTTTGAACTTTGATAGGTCAGCTGAGGAGGTCTCCTTGCCCTTCTTGGCTTCTGCAATCTTCTGAGCTTCAGCATCAACCTTCTTCAGAGTGCTCTTCACCTGTTGGCCTTTCTCAAAGTCAGGGGTTTCAAGGATAATGTTCATCTTATTCTTTGGATCAAGCTTCATATCCTTAGCACTTATCCTCTTTTCCCTCTTTCCGGCATTAATCATGCACTCAGCCACAATGATGTTGAGCTTCAGTTGATCATGGGCTAAAGCTTTCAGCTCAGTTGAGCAATGATCTACCTCATCTTCAAGCCTCTCCAGGGTCGCTCCAGCTGTCTGCCCAAATTGAACAAATTGTGCCAGCTTCTCATCGATCAGCACATTTGTTTTCTCCTGAGTTGGGAAGTGTTGGAGTTATACGTGAAAGTATGCTTTTACTTTGTATAACTCGTGTTTCAAACACTCATTTTATGAGAATAATTCTTTTATCACATTTGCTTTAGTTATGATTGAATGTTGAATTTCTATTGTAAACCGTTCAATATATGGTACTAGTTACATTGTAGTTAATGTGGTGATACCCGATCACGGAAGACAACATTAACTGTTTCCTTGTAACTAAACGTACATTTTCACGACCTAGGTGGAATTGAACAATCCGCCGTGAAAGGTCGATATGTAAAGCTCAGATTGGTCTGTCTTGACTAAGAGATTGCACTAGCACATTTAGTATGTGTTGAAGAGGACCTACAGCGGGGATAAATTCTTCTGTTCTGAAATGTGAAGAATTAGACCTCAGTGGTTGTTGATTTCTTAATCTCCGTCACTTAAATAGGACCGTGTGTGCTTAATGGTTACTGCTTTGATTCATGTTGGGTGAGAATCATTGTGACTTCGAACTTTGTGTCTTGGGCAGTAATATTAATCATACAACGGTTGCTAAGATTTAATACGGAGAAACGCATGCGAGTACGGCTCGTGTGATTAGTCCCCTTGGTGGGCTCAGAAGTTTTATCGTACCAAATCTTGCAAGTGAAGAATCAGTTTCTTCGGTACGGATAATAATGTTGAGCTGTCTTTACTCCAAGGTGAAATATATTAATTAATTTAGAGCTATTCAGAAGCTTAATTAATTAATGGACTTGATAATCTTAAACGCGGGAAATAATTATCGGGAGCCCATATTATCGTAATATGGATTAAGATGGATAGTGCAATATTAATTTATTAGTGGTAATAATTAATATTAATGGATTGAATTATATTGGGGCTCAATATTGAAATTCAGAAGTCCATTAGGAGGTCCAATCTTAATTCTCCTTAAAGGCCCCTCAAGTAGCCCATTAAGTAGCCCAATAATGATAAGGTGATTAAAATAAAAAGAAAATATATTGCTGATTTTTCCCTATATTTTTCAAAAATTTGAAATCAGGAAGAAAGAAGATTTTGTTGATTTTCTTGGAAAGATATTATGGAAGATATGTATTCTTGGAATACAAGAATATCTCATATATTCAAGAAGATCCAAATCTTGGAATTTCTACTTGTTGATTTTCGAAAATTCTAAGCTTAATATGGAGGGTGAGATTTTTGTGGAATATTTTATTTTGGAGAAAAGAATATATGAGATATATTCAAGATTTCTTAGAGTCTAAGAAAAGATTTTTTCCAAGCCCATATACCACCTAATTTTTGGCCACCTCTATATTATAAATAGGGGATGATTATTTCATCCCCAAGTACATAATTCCATGTTTTGGAAAAATCAAGAGCATAGATATTTTTCTTTTTCCTTAGTTATTTAAATTGTTCGATAGCATCTCCCACCGGTGATTGAGCAAGGCGAAAGGGAAATACTTGAGAAGGCTTTTGGGTTGATAAAGCGAGATCGTAATCGTCCCGTTTATTCAAAGGCCAAGTCTACAAGAGGTACGTAAGTCACATATCATCTTGATTATTTCCGCCATAGATTATATGTGAATTAATTCAACATGCATGATGTAAATTTAGTTGTTGGAATTATTATTTGAATTAATTAGGATTAATTCATGCTAGTAATAATTGTATTTAAATTCGTATTTAAATTTCATCCCGAATAGATTTCGGGCACCCCTATTCTCCCAACAAGAAGTCTTCAGTTGCCTTCTTCAGAACTTCTCCCAGTTTAGCTCCTAACTCAGCATGTTTGGCCTCGAATTCAGTCAGCTTAGAATTCCATAACCCTTCAACCTTCCCAAGCAGGTCCGCTGAGAAAGCCTCTACTGAGGACTTTAGGTTGATGGATACATTCTCCACTGAGTCTTTGAGAAACTTAGTTCTGGCCTCTTCTTCAGTCTGCTCCAGCTTCTTCAGGGCATCTATGACTAGCACGCTTTGTCCTTCAACGGCATCAATCACCATCTGCTGAGAGTCTTCAACTTTTAGAGTGAGATTTTGAAGTGATGTTGTTGTGGATTCCATTAGTTCATCAACGTGGTCTGAGAGGATAACCATCTCATCCACTTCTTCTTGAACAATCTCCTGGACATCCCTCAGCCGTGCTTGGAGAGAGGGAAGGTTTTCTTCCTTGAGTGAGTGAACAGCATCACTCAGAGGAGTTAGGTTGACCTCTGCTGGGGGAATTTCAACAGTTTGAGTACCTGCATGGCAAATAATGTTAGCTCTAACTCCCTCAGCCTCACCACCTAGGTCTCCAGATGCTTCTACCTCCATGGGAACTCCCTCCTCCTCACTTTTCTCTCTTTTCTCATCCTCACTCTTCTTTTTAACTAAATTTTTCTCAGCCAATTCTCCATTTACAGGGATGATTGCTCTTATCTCTCCACTCTTTACAGCAGTGATCTCCACCTCATTTTCTTTCTCATTCAATTTTTCAACTCCACCAGAACCAGATACCTCAGTTGACTCCTTAGCCACCACTGAGGGCTGTTGTGGGAGAGCTTCAGTAGACACCTCTACTGAGCTCTCCTGTGGCAAATTTTTTACCTGTATCCCTTGCCATGGATACATCCTTGGCTACTTCACCATCACCTTGCTTTGGTGAAGCACCTCCTCCTTGTACAGTTTCTTCTTCCTTCTCCTCTTCACTCTTCTCTTTCTCCTTCTCTTTCTCAGCTGCCTCAATATTTTGCTCAATATCAGCTCCTCCTTCAGCTATAGGCTCAGCTGGCTTCTCTTTCTCTCCTTCAGCAACCTTTTCCACCTCTACTTCCTTCCTGGCCTCAGCTATCTTCTCCAGAACCAGACTTTCAAAGATCTTCTCATCACAGAGAAGTCTGGTTTTGTGCATCCCAACAAACTGCAGTACTTCTACCTCCTCCTTTTTCCAGCCCTCTGCATTGCTGCCTCTGACAGCCAGAAGGATTTCACCAAGTCTTCTATCTTTGAGCTGGACAATGAGTCTCAGTCTCAAGAACATGGCTTTGAGTGTGGGAAAGTTGTCAAGTTCAGGGTATTTAGACTCCAAAGAGTAAGCTACCTCATCCTTGAGAGTGTCTAGGAATGAGTACTCTTCTTCATCATCTGAAGGAAGGGAAGGGGTAGGGGATCTGCTTTCTGTTGGCTCCTCTAGGATAGACTCCAGGTGAGTTGAGTGTGAATCAGGAACATTTGGTTCAGTGGAGGTTTGGTTTTGAGTATCAGTGGATGTTGGGTTTTGTTCAGTGGGGGTTGAGGATGTAGGTTCAGAAGGGGTTGAGGGGATGAGTTCAGTAGGGGTTGAGGGAATGGTTTCAATAGGGGTTGAGATGGGTTCAGTGGGGGTTGTTTGGGATCCACTTTCTGGCTGTTGAGAGCCATCAGTGGGGGGTTTTGGTTATTGTGGAGATGCGTTTGGTTTTGGCAGGAATGCGTGGTTTAGTTGTTTTGGATTTGATGGGGGTGGGTGCAGGAACATCTGAGTCAGACTCAGTTGAGATAATGTTAGGGGAAGAGTCTGGGTTACCTGATGAAGATTCATCAGTAGAGTTGGTGACTCTGACTTTCTTGGAGACACTGTCCTTCTCCGCCTCAGTAGACCTCTTCTTCTCCTTTTTAGAAGCTTTATCTGCCTCTGCTTCTTTGTGCTGCGCCATCTTATCACTCAACTTAACCAGCCTCCTCTCCAGCTTGGTTTTCTTCCCTTCAGTAGGGTTAGCTTCCTCTTTCTCAACTGCCTCTGGGCTCTCCTCAGCAGGCTTGATCATCCTTGTCTCCAGAGCCTTTCCAGATTTGAACAAGGCTTTGAGATTACTCCACTTCCTGTCTGGAATCCAGTCCACTCCCAGATCTACATTCTCTATCAGATAGGAGATTTTTGTTGCAAAATTGAGCTTACTAGACAGTTGGGGAGTTTTGTCAGGTTGGAGTTTTGAGTGCTCTTTATTCAAAGCCCTAAAAAAGAACTGTTGCCAGTTGTATGACTTCTCCTTGCTTTCCACAATCGCCTTCATTAGTCTGAGCTTGGGCTTGCTCACTTGCTCTGTGCTTCCTTGGTTTCCCAGTATACACTTTCCAACAACTTCACAGAGAACATTATATACTGGCAAGAGTACATTTATGTTCATTGTTGGACTGTATTTCACCTTCCTTTGCATAATGGTATTGACCCATTCTTCCTCTTCATCCGCGATGCAGGTATCTGGATTCGGACCTTCAGAGGGGAGATCAAACAACTCCTTCAAATCATGACCACTGACACGGATCTCCTTCCTTATCTTCTGGTGTTCAACTATTTCCATATCGCCCCGCATCACCTTCTTCTTTCTCTGGAGTACTAGATGAGACCTGATCCTTGAATTAGAATTGGATATATGATTGAAAAACTCAAGAACCTGCCTGTCAAAGCAGTTCTTAGGATGAACAGACAAAAACTTCTCTAACCCAGCAGTTTTAAGCAACTCTAGGGCTTCTTTGATATGGGCAAATTCCAGTTTGGATTCTATCTCAGGATTATCAAAAACCACGATGAGTTCATACCAGAAATTTTCCTTATTGGTAAGGAAACTAAGATTTAGTTTTGCCATTTGAACGAAAGGGGTTTGAGAAAAAAAAATTTGCAGAGTGTATAGGATAGATAGAATGAGTTTGCTTGAAAGTGTGTTCGAAAAGGTTCTTAGGCTGAAATTTGGGGCTTTTATATGAGAAATAAGCGGTTAGATCGATCGGAAAAATCAACATCTGAGATTGATCTGGTTTGAGATCGTGGATAGTCCAAGAGTTTAGTGGGGAGTTTTTAAGATATCTTGACGGTTAGAAAAGAACCGCCTAAAATGAATGGTATGGATTGAAAGTGTTGGTAGCCGGAAGGTCACATCATCCGGGTTTTAAGGCGCGTGAGATAGGTAACTGTAAAAGTAAACCTGACTTGTACAACGCGCATTAAATGCTTGCCAAACCAAAATCTCTTCAAAAAAGTGTGAGAAAGATTTAATTTTCAGAAAGCACTCATTAGAAATTCTATTGAATCAAAATATATATTTTAAAAACTAAGAGGCTTTAGATTTGAAAAACACTAAGTATAAACTTTTGACCTCCACTGAGGTTCGACCTCGTCTGATATTCAAACCTCTTCTGAGATGAGGAGCTTATTCTGAGAAAGACCCTCTTCTGAATATGAACCTCCACTGAGTTGAAAGTAACTCTTCTGAGATTAAATCATTTCTTTACTCTCCTGGATCTAGAAGTCCAAGCTCCACTGACAACTCTTGAAACCTTGCTTCAGCCAAGGGCTTAGTGAAGATATCTGTCTTCTGCTTGTCAGTGTGGATTTTGAGCATTTTGATGTCCTTCTTCTCCACATGATCTCTGATGAAATGATGCCTTATATCCACATGTTTGCATCTTGTGTGGAGAACTGGGTTTTCTGAAATAGCAATTGCACTATTGTTGTCACAGAAAATAGGGACCTCATTGGCAAAGATATTGTAATCTCTTAGTTGTTGTCTTAGCCAAAGAATTTGAGCACAACAACTTCCAGCTGCCATATACTCAGCTTCAGTAGTACTTGTGGCTACTGAATTTTGTTTCTTGGAGAACCAAGAGATCAGCTTACTTCCCAAGAATTGATAAGTGCCTGAGGTTGATTTCCTGTCAATTCTACATCCTCCATAGTCAGCATCTGAGTATCCTGTGAGTTCCAGATTGTCATCTGAGGGATACCACAATCCCATATTCACAGTACCCTTAAGATATTTGAGAATCCTCTTAGCAGCTTCCAGATGACTTTTCTTGGGGTTGGCTTGATATCTTGCACAAATCCCAACTGCAAATGTGATATCAGGCCTGCTTGCTGTGAGATACAGTAGAGATCCAATGATGGCTCTGTAATGAGTCTGGTCTACTGATTCACCATCTTCATCTGGTTCCATCTTGGTGTTGGTGTTGAGTGGAACTCTTGCTACTTTGCTGGTCTGGCATCCAAACTTGTTTATCAGCTCCCTTGTATATTTGGCTTGATTGATGAAGATTCCTTCAGGGGACTGCTTAACTTGAAGTCCTAGGAAGAAATTCATTTCTCCCATCATAAACATCTCAAATTTTCCCTACATCAGTTGAGAAAACTTTTCACAGAGGACTTGGTTGGGACAACCAAAAATGATATCATCCACATAGATTTGTACAAGCAAAGTGTCCTCTCCTTTTGTGATCCTGAATAGAGTTCTATCAACTCTCCCTTTGATGAAATCATGATCCAAAAGGAATTGTGACAAAGTATCATACCAAGCTCTTGGAGTCTGTTTCAATCCATATAGAGCTTTTCTCAGTCTATATACTTTGTGACTTTCTTCAAAACCTGGGGGTTGTTCCACATAGACTTCTTCATTGAGTACTCCATTCAAGAAGGCATTTTTAACATCCATCTGGTACACTTTGAATTTCTTGTGAGCAGCATATGCAAGAAATAACCTTATTGCCTCCAATCTGGCTACTGGGGCAAATGTTTCATCATAGTCAAATCCTTCAACTTGAGAATAGCCCTTTGCTACAAGCCTGGCTTTGTTTCTGACTATGATATCATTCTCATCCTTCTTGTTCTTGAATACCCACTTGGTTCATATCACATTGCAGTGATATGGTCTGTCCACCAACTCCCAAACTTGATTCCTTGTGAACTGGTTGAGCTCTTCTTGCATGGCAATGATCCAGTTGGAATCTTGAAGTGCTTCTGCTATGGAACTTGGTTTCTTGTTTGATAAGAAATAATAAAACAAAGAACTTTCTCCATGAAAACTTCTAGTTTTGACTCCTGAGGAAGGATCTGTTGGGAAAATATAACTCCAACAGGATCACCTAGGATTTGCTCAACAGGGTGATCTGAGAGCCAAGTTCTCCTAGGCTGATGCCCTTCAGTAGAGTTTAACTCTTCTGAAGTTGAGTCACTAGATATAGGAATGAAATCGAATTCAGGAAATAAAACAGAGGGTTGAAGTCCTGAGTCATCATTCAAGGTATTCTCATTCTCAATGGTAATCTCATTGGTTCCCCCTTGAATGATGGGTGCAGTAGATGTCTCAGTTGTGACCACATCTTCATTGACATTGCTTACCTCTTGAACTGGGATAGTGTTCATCAGTTCAGTTGCTTGTTCAGGAGAGCTCTCAGGTGAGCTTTGAGGGGTGGTTTGACTTTGGGTGACCCCCTTGAATTGTTGATCTTCTAAATTGTCCCATGTTGGGATGTATGTATCAACACAATTCTCAGGATAGCCTTTAGACTTGATACTTAGTCTGGTTAGTCTTTTGCTAATTCCCTCCTCATTCTCCTTACTCCTAGACTCAAAAGTAGATTCATCAAAGACCACATGAGGTGTTTCTTCCACAACAAGAGTTCTACAGTTGTAAACTCTGAAGGCTCTACTGATTTGGGAATATCCTAAGAAAATTCCTTCATCAACTTTGCTATCAAAAGCTTTCAGTTGAGTTTTCCCATTGTTGTGAATGAAACACTTGCAACCAAAAATATGAAAATATGATACCTGTGGCTTTCTGCCATTCCATAATTCATATGGAGTTTTTCCTTGATGTTTGGTTACCATGGATCTATTTTGAGTGTGGCAGGCAGTGTTGATAGCTTCAGCCCAAAATCTTTTAGGAACTTGAGCTTCTGCAAGCATTGTCCTGGCTGCCTCCTTGAGAGTTCTATTTCTTCTTTCAGCTACTCCATTTTATTGTGGAGTTCTTGCAGCTGATGTCTCATGTGAAATACCTAATTCTTTGCAATAATCAGATATAATAGAATTAATGAATTCAGTGCCCTTATCTGATCTTATCTTTACAATGTTCAAGCTCTTTTCATTGCTAACTTTCTTCAGGAGCTCTGGCAGCCTCAGTTGAGTCTCTTTTTTGCTTGCTAGGAATATCACCCATGTGTACCTGGAGAAATCATCAACAACAACAAGTGTATATTTTCTCCCATTGATACCTACAGGGGTTACTGAACCAAAGAGATCCATATGTAACAGTTGAAGTACTCTGTCAGTAGAGGTTGCTAATTTGCTCTTGAAAGATGCCTTTACTTGCTTTCCCTCCTGATAGGCTTTGCATATATGTTCTTTGTTGTATACTTCATTTGGCATTCCTTCTACCAGTCCATGTCTTGCTATCCTGTTCATCATCTTGAAGATCAGATGACTTAGCCTTTTGTGCCATAACCAATTAGTGTCAGTTGAGCTCTTAGCAATAAGACATGCATTTGGTGTGCAAGACTTCCAATCTGCAAGATAGACATTTCCCTTTTTTGACCCAGTTAGTAGTACCTGTTGTGAAGATATATTCTTAACAAAACACAGGTTACATGAAAATTCAACACTGTATCCTTTATCACAGAATTGACTTATGGACAGAAGATTATGCTTAAGTCCACTGACAAAGGATACATTGCTTACTCTTACTGAGCCAATGATTAAAGTACCATAACCTTTAGTGGCTCCTTGTGAGTTGTCACCAAAGGTGACTTGTGGACCTTCTTTCTCAACAAATTCTGTCAGGAGATCTTTGTTGCCAGTCATGTACCTAGAACATCCACTGTCCAAGTACCAGACTGAAGATTTAAGAGCTTCTCCTTTGTTGAGGTCCACTGAGCCCTGCAATCACAAATCAAGCTTTAGGTACCCATTTGGTGTTGGGTCCTACCAGGTTAGTTGTACCTTTCGGAATCCAAATTTGTCTCACAGTTCTAATCACTTTAGATTGACTAATTTGTTTTCCATAAACATCTACATAGATTGTTATCTCCCTAGGTGCCTTGGGAGTAAACTTTCTATGGGTGTCAGCCTTTGAAGGAACAGAAACCTTCTTTTCAGTCTTTCTTTTTGGCTTGGGTGCACCTGGCCTTGGTCTATGTTGATAAAGGTATGAAGGACCTTTTCCTTTAGGCACAAAAGGAATAGGTCTTCCATATGAGTCATTCCTTGAGAACTGCTCATGCCTGGGTGCTCTCAGCTGAGATTGCTCATCTGTGAAGACCTCGGCTGATAGTACCTCTGCTGAGATCTAGTTTGATAAGTCACCTGAGCCTTTCCATTTGGTTTTGGCTTAGATTGACTTTTCTTTTGAGTGATCTCAACTGGTCTTTTTTCCTTTATCCACAGTCTGTGGTTGAAATGTCACAGACTTGACAAAAACTCTCTTTGTGCCACTTGAAGAAGCAACACTCAGATGACCTTTTGAAGGTTTTGGAATAAATCCTATCCCACACTTGTTATTAGGATTGATTTGAAAATTTTGAATCTCCTCTATGGCAAGAGAGGGTTTGTTTAGATCATCAATCCTTTTTAACAAGGTCTCTTCAGATTTTTGTAAGACATCAATTTTCAGTTGAGAATCCTTTATTTGGCTTACCAATTTTAAATTCTCTTCAGTTAACTTTGTCTTAGATTCATTGAGATCTTTTATCAGTTGATCTCTACCATTTCCTTGACTCCTGAGGGTTTCCACCTCTTTTGTCAGTTCAATGGTAGATTTGGCTGAGTTCAGATCTGCTTGATTCCCAGACTCGATTAACTTGGAGTTTTCACTCAAGAGATGTTTGTTTTCATCTTGAAGACAGAAACTTGCTTCTTGCAACCTTGAGAAATCAATCATCAATTGTTCCAAAGCGGACTGAAGATTGAGTTCCTCAGTTGACTCTGAGCTTAGCTCAGGTGTGTGTTCTAGAGAAATGGATGGTTTAGATTGTACCTCTGGTTCTTCTCTTGCCATGAGGCACATGTCATCATCACTGCTGTCAGAGAACAGTCCATCAGATGACTCCAGATTTTCATCCACATCCTCAGCCACCATGGCTTTCCTTTCTCTATATCTTCTGTCTCTTTTGGCTTGCCTTTCCTTGCTTTCTTTTGTGCTCAGTTGAGGGCAATCATATTGAAAATGCCCAATCTTCTTGCACTGAAAACACCTGTTGGCATCATCATTCTTTTCCTCAGTGGACTCTCTGGTCTTTGATGATGATCCTTCAGCCTTGGTGTAATTCTTGTATTCCTTCTTCTTTTCCAGCTCAGATGAGCTTTTCTCTTCTTCTCTGGTGGTCTTTTGTGGATAACTTCTACCTTCCCTGTTATCCCTGTAAAATCTTTTATACTTGCCAAAGTGGTTGTTAAGTTGTTCAAACCTTCTAGCCATCAGGCTGAGTTCCTCCTGCATCTTAGCCTTGCTTTGAGACTTGCTTGCCTTTGTACTCTTCTGAGGCTTTAGGGATTTTGGCTCAAACTCCTTGGCTTTGAAGGCTACTCCCTTCTCAGCTGAGGTCTCATCAGGAGCCCTTTTCCTATTCAGATCAAACTCATAAGCCTTGAGTTCAGAGAATACCTGTTGCATAGACATGCTGGATAGATACTTGGTATTCTGCATCATCACAGAGTACACATCCCATCTTGAGGTTAGACCTCTCAGGATCACTAAAGCAACCTCCCATCAAGCTGGTCAATGGTCTCAGTGGGATCCATGGTGAACTGCTCATACTTTTGAATAGCTACTGAAAGCTTGTTCTCCTTTATCTTGTCAGTTCCTTTACACATGAGAGCAAGAGTGTCCCATAGTTCCTTTGCAGTTTTGCAGTGGATCACTTTTCCCATTATAGAATCTGGAATGGTGGTGTAGAGAATGTTCATGGCTATGAAGTTGAGGTTGTTTCTCCTCCTCTCATCTGCAGTGAAGTTATCTTCATCCTTGGGCCATTCTTCTCTAGGATCTGCAATAGTTTCAGCTGTAGTTCTGGGGTTAGGTGTCATAAAAACAAATGGACCTTTAGTAATAACCCTCAACATTTCATCATGCACACAGGCAAGATGAGCTCTCATTCTGATCTTCCAGAAGTCATAGTTTTCCACTGAGAATTGTGGAAGCTTGTGATGAGACATATGGTTCAAGGGATTAACTCCCATGTTGTTCTCTGCTGGTGGTGCTACCCTAGCTGCATTGTCAGCCATAGTATAAAAATAAGTTTATCAAGAGATCAATTCAGGTGACCTTGAAAAACACTTTTAAGCACAAGGTATACTTAGAACAATGGTCTTTTGAACCACTGCTCTGATACCAATTGTTGGTCCCGAAACGAGTAAACAGGTGTATGGGGGGGGAATACACCTGTGGTTACAAATTAAAACTTTATAAAACTTATCAGGTTACTTAAGACAGTAGCTCGTCAGTGGACTTGAGGTCTGCTGAGAGTTACTTTGTGAAAGCTTACTGAGATAATACCTCCACTGAAAGCTCAAGACTTTCAGTTGAACTACTATCTAATTAGCTTTCAGATGCGGATTAGTGAGCCCTTTAGAAAACTCGTTTTACTTTGATAAACTTGGAGATTAACACACACTTAGGAAAGTAGATAATAAGAACACAAGATATAAAGTGGTTCAGAGATGAATCTCCTACGTCCACTGTCCTGATCAAATAGGAGAATTCCTTTCACTTGGAATTCCTTGTGTTATAGTGCCAAGGTGCACTGATCAACTAATCCTCTCTTAGGATGATTGATCACTAGGAAATTCCAGGTCCTAGTTCCCAAAACAAACCAGCTTTCAGACTGATACAACAATCAGCTTACTAACACCACTTAACACTAGCTCTCAACCTAAACACTGAGTAGGGTTTTGAGTAGGGTTTTGGTTCCAACTATTTTGAGATAATCCTTACAAGTTTAGCTCAAGGCTTAGGATTGGATTATCTCTTTCTAAGATTTGGATATAGCTTTTAAGCTTGGTTACAGAAGGTTTGTTAGGCTCTCTACAAATGTGAAACACTTGGGAAACAAGGTAATTTCGAGTGCTTCTAGTTGTTATGAATGTAGAGATAGCTTTGATCTTGTGAGTTTCCCGTGCATAGAAATGAGCACGTCCTTCTGTATTTAGAGGCTTCCTTAAAAATCTTCCCGTTGGATTTGAATCTTCTCAAGTAAGTCTTCTTGTATCTGATTGGTTCAAACGGCTCTATTTGAAGCTTTAAGTCTTGTCAAGAAACGGCTAAAAGACCATGCCTGTTCACCAACTTTCTGTAGATTGCTAGGGAAAGACTTTTGGTACTTGTCAGGCTGGGACAGGTCGGCTGTCAGTAAAGTACACTGACGTGTCATCTTCTCATTGGACCTTTAGTCTGCATGCCCAGATTCTTGTCTTGCTTTAAGGTGGAACTCCTCTGAGAGAACCTTCTTATTCCTTTATTCCAACCAGATTAACTAACAGCTTTTAATGTGCTTAGCATTGAATGTACTTTGTTAGTTCTCATCAGTGGACCTTGGTCCTCTCCTGATAGTTTTAGTCTTAGTGAGAATGTACTTAGAAAACATTCAAGACTTAGACTTCTTCTCAGATTACTTGTCTTCAGCGGACTTCACTTCAGTGGACTTCATCTTCAGCAGACTTCATTCTTAAATACACTCTAACAATTACTAACTGTACTTCAGTTCCTTAACAGTTGAACTGATTTACTAAGTACTAACTCTACTGAATATTTTACTTACAAAACAACTTAGGAGGAACATTTTGGCATCTAATCAAAACATAAGTCTTATACATTTTCCCAACATACATTAACCTACCTATTTTTATTTCATTAATTAATTGGTCATATTCATTTGGTCATATTCAATTTTTTTACTTCTGCAGGGTACATTAACCTACTTATTTTTTTTTTTCATTAATTAATTGTTCATAACAATTTGGTCATATTCACTTTTTTACTTCTGCAGGGTACAATAACCTACCAATTTCCTAACATTTATTTCCTATTTCCTACACTCTAGCCATCTCTCGAAATATTTCCTACGTTCATCAATTCATATTTCTTTTTACCATTAATATTTAACCTACCAATTTTGACAACATTCATTAATTATTGCATTAAAATTGCTTTGATGCCATTAATGTTAAGGATTCATGCATGTACTTTCTATTGCATTAAAGTTGCTCTACAGCCATTTATGTCAAGGCTTCATGCGTGTACTCTCTATGGCATTAAAATGATTTTGCAGCCATTTATGTCAAAGATTCTTTTTATGCTCATATTAATTACCTTATTAATTAATAATGAAGATGGATAATTATATGAGATAACTAGCATTATTAGTTCATATTTTATTCATAATTTAATTTATGCTTGCAATATATATAGAGTGAGAGATAAAGAAGAAATTGTATCAATAGTTTGAAATACACTAATTGAAATACATTAATTGAAATTACACAATGGATACATTAATACAAAATATTGAGAAATTACAATAATACGATAGAAAAATTATTCTATGAATTCCATTTTGCAATAATCTTTGCACTTACATGTTGGTGTGAGACATGCTGCTCATCCGTCATTTTAGAGGTATCTTGATAAATAATTATCATTCCTTCATCTCCAATTCACGTTCTTTCAATGCAATTTCTTTTTCACGTGCTTCGACTTCTCTTTGTTTACTCTTTGTGTAGTCAATAAATTTACCAAGACACTGCTCATACTTGTCATTGCTTCCCATGGACCCTGACCTAGCCTTACATTTCCCTTTTGCTTTTCTCTTGGCTGCTTTTTGGCCAATGGGACAAGCATCGTCGATATTTAGATCAAAATTCAATCTTATAGAATTGTTACTCGTCTCAGAGTCAGAGGTCCTCACTTTCTTTGATACATTTATGGAATCATTGTATTGAGGAGAAAATAGTGGACGATCCTTTACAATCTTCCATACATGCTCGTAAGCAAATGCTTTTTAATTATTATAACTCATATATTTAGCATGTGCCATACGCAATATGTCATCGTCGTTGGTGCCTCTTTTATACACTAGAAACACTGCTGTAGCAAGAGTTGAAGAAATTTACCTTTGTCCCAATTGTATTAAGCCAGTGTGGCTTTATCTGTTCAGAACGTCGTTTCGGTGTATTAGCGGGACAATTCTCATTATAGTAATCTGTGACCCTCTTTCAAAAAGCCGCCAATTTCTGATCATTGCCAACTACGGGATCATCACTCATCATGATAAAAGAATTTGCTAGGACCCCGTTTTCTTCTGTTGTCCATCTCTTAGACGTATTAACTTCAACATCGGAGCACTCGTGATCCGAATTTAAATTAATTGGAGTTGAAAGTTGAGATAATTGTGTCTTCGGTACGGAAGTTGGAGTTGCTGGTTCTTTGTCGTTTTGAGTTCTTGATGACATCTCGGTTGCTCGTGGAGTAGAAAATATTTGAGGTGGAGATTGCCTGAAAAAAATTGATGGAAGCGTATTGCTCGAGTTGTTAACAAAATTTCCATATCCTTGAAAGATTGGAATTGACGGTTGAGCATACGGAAAATTCGGGTAATTGGATGGAATTGAGTGGACGAGCCAAATTGAGAATATTGAAAATTTTGTGGATACGATGAATTATGAGAGAAGGAAGTTTCATCCATAGTACTTGGATGATTGATCAAATTCCTACGAAAATCCTTGTTAATGTTGTTGATAGTGAAGTATTCACTATTTACTTTGAAACAACATGAATTTGTCATTTCTTCTCATTAACCAACACTTTATGATCATATGTTGTCTTAGATGTTTTAACATGCAGGATGAAGATCTAGAAGGATTTACAAGGTTCTGGAATACTCAATGTTGCAGTGAATGTTGCATAACATTGGTTGCAACATGAGCCGTTACGGCTTCCAGAAGGATCTACAAGGATCTACAAGGGCCTGCACGATCCAGACTTATCCAGGACATTTTAGAACAATCTATATCAGGCGGTTGCATCAAGGAATATCAAGAATAAAGATAAGAACGTGGGGACTACATAAAGATCATGGAGCGGTTATAAAGAGAAGTTATTTTTGAATTGAAGACTTGTGCCTATAAATAGAGGCCGAATCTTTCAGTACCAAGTGTGGAGTAAACGAGTACACCTACTCTAGTGTTGATCCTGAGTTTAAAGGTGATAGGACAGTTATTCCAACATTTATGTTATACTTAGAAGTAGAGTTCTTCTCGTATAACTTGCGGTCGAACCTATATCCATAGATAGAGAGATCATAGATATAGAGTAAGATCAACTTTGACGGTGTATTGTGAAATACACTTAGCCAATTTAGATTTGATAGGTGATATCGAGTCTTGTTTCCGTTGTGAACGATTATACTCTTCACACAAGTTTTGTATCACTAATCTTTTTATAGTGAACCTTTCGCCGTAAGGCTAGCACAAACTATTTAAGATAGTTTGTGTTAAAAAGTATTCCATTTTGCAATAGTGTGTTTAAGTCTTCCGATGTACACATTTTATATTCTGATTTTCCAGTTTGTTGTAATATTTTTTTTAACATTTGTTACAACATATGCACTTTATAACAACACGCACACTTTCAATTGGCACCAAAGCCATAAACTTAGGGGGCGCTTGGTTAGCAATTCTTCAATGGTAATGGGAATGAAAATTTATTTCCATCTATGCCCTCATAATAAAAATGATATGTTAGGGGAAGAAGTGTTCCAATGGTGACTCCATTGCTAGTGTCATGCCCCAATTTTGGAATAGAAGTGGACAACAAATGGTTGTTGGTGGGGAAAGGGGAGTGATTGAGGAGGATGATTGTAGCAAGAGAATAGGGCAATCAAAATGGAGTAGTGATTACCTTATTTAGGAGGAGAAGTAGTGATTTTGTTCTCATGAATCATGTTAATTACACTAATTTTCAATCTCATCCCCATTACCATTGAAGAGTTGTTAACCAAGCGCCCCCTTAATATACTAAGTTTAGATCCTGAGTTTTAAGTGCGTCTTTTGCTATGGAATATCCTGTAAACACCCCACTTAGGCCTCCCATACTAGTTGGAAACAACTATGCCTATTGGAAACCTAAGATGCATATGTACATCAAGTCAATTGATGAACGTGCTTGGAGAAGTGTTCTGACCGGCTGGGAATGGCCCAGAAATCAAGCAGATGATGATGGCGAGACAAGAGTCAAACGGGAGATTGAATGGACAAATGAGGAGACCACGCCGGCAAGCTACAATTCCAAAGCTCTCAATGCTATCTTTACCTCTGTTGATATATCTATGTTCAAAATTATATCAACATGTACCACAGCTAAAGATGCATGGGAGAGACTTCAAGAACATTGCGAAGGAAGTGGAAGTGTTCGAAGGACCAAACTTCGTATGCTTGGAACCAAGTTCGAGAATCTAAGGATGAAGGATGATGAGACGATCACGGCTTACAATGAGAGGCTGAGTGAAATTGTCAATGAATCACACGCACTTGGTGATCCTATTTCCAATGTACAGTTGTACACAAAATTTTGCGATCTGTTCCTAAACGGTTCGATGCAAAAATTTGTGCTATTGAAGAAGCCAAGGACACTGACACTTTAAGTCAGAATGAACTTGTAAGTATTCTCAAAACATATGAGATGAATACAACTCAATCTGATGATACAAGTGAAGGAAAGAAGGTTGTTGTTTTCAAAGGTGAAACATCTTCCAACAATGAAAATCAGCCCTTTGTGACTGAGGTTGAGTCTGATGAAGATTTTTTAAACCAATGTTACAATACTCCTGAACACATTGCCCTCCTTACAAAGAAGTTCAATTCCTACATGAAGAAGAAACTGAACAGATCCAGAGGAAGTGTCCAACAAAGGACTCCTTTCAACAACACACCATCAGACCCAAAGAAAAGGAAGGATTAGAATCAATCAAGGCAATTCAGAGGTAATAAATCAAGGTATGATCCTGAATTTAGAAAATCAGTTAGATGTGATGCATGTACTGGATTTGGACACTATGCAAATGAGTGTGCAAATACCAGGTTAAGACAGAAACTGAATTTTAATATTACCTTTAGTGATGACTCGGATGATGATGAACCTGAAGGTTCTAAAGATGAGGAATTAGCTTTTTATGCAAGAATTGATTATGATGATTCTTTAGATGATGATCTGGATGATCTAGACACTGATGATGTTTCCAATTTTATAACATCAGAAACAACATTTGTTAAAAATCATTCAGATTTGAACTTTTTTAATGGGTGTGTTAATGAGACAGGTTCTAATGACATAAGGAATGATGATTCCAGTATAGCCAAAGAGAATGATGATCTCAGAGAGACTGTGACAAAGTTGGAAGTCATTCTAACAAGGAAGGATTTAGAAATTTCTAAGCTAAAGGAAGAATTGAAAAATTCTACCTTAAGCTTTAAGAAGTTTTCTAAAAGCTCTTCCATTGTAAGTGATTCTTTCACTACTGGACAGTCTAGTAAACATGGTTTAGGCTATTGTGGTGAGACTACTTCTAAATATGTGAATAATCCTGTAAAATTTGTCAAGGGAAAAACTAAACTTTTTGCTGAGACAAAAGTACATGTGATTGATAAACCTGTTAGGAAGTATGTATGTCACTATTATTCTAAAATTGGTCATATACCTTACTGTCAAAAGATGAAAAGAGATCTGGAAATTCAAAGAGTGTTGTCTGAAATGTCTTCACATTCTAAGAAACACTGGTCAAAATCTGCTAAGAAAAAGAAGGAACATGTTACTTGCAATATTGTTCAAACTTCTCTGAAAGCATGTGTTCCTGATCTATGGTACTTTGATAGTGGTTGCTCTAGACATATGACTGGTCATGTTAACTACTTATCTGACTATGAACCTTGTAATGGTGGAACTGTTACATATGGTGGTGGATCAAAAGGTAAAATCATTGGAAATGGAACCTTAAATGTTGAAGGTTTTCCTAAACTTAAGAATGTTTTGCATGTTGATGGTTTACTTGCTAATCTTCTCAGTATAAGTCAACTATGTGATGACAATTTGCATGTTGAATTTGATAAAGATTCATGCTATGTTCTAAACAAGGATAATAAGTGTCTAATGACTGGAAATAGGTTAGCTGATAATTGTTATCTAATTGGAACAAACAAAGTATGTCATTTGTCAAACTGTGATGATAATGTCCTATGGAATCAAAGACTTGGACATGCAAATTATAGATTCATGCAAAAATTGGTTAAGTCTGAAGCAGTGAGAGGTTTGCCTAAACTGAAGATTGTTACACCTACTGTATGCGGTTCATACCAAAAAGGTAAGCAGGTAAGAATGTCACATAAAATGTTATCACATTGCATGACACATCGTTGTTTTGAATTACTGCATATGGATCTTATAGGTCCTATGGAAACTGAAAGCATTGGTGGTAAGAAATATTCACTGGTTGTGGTAGATGATTACTCTAGGTTTTACCTGGATTGAGTTCTTAAGAGAGAAATCTGAAACATTTGATGTTTTTAAAATTCTTTACAAAAGATTTAAAATTGTTTTCAACTTGAAAGTAAGCAGGATTAGGTCTGATCATGGTAGAGAATTTGAAAATAGCATGTTTTCAGAATTCTGTAATAAGAAAGGAATTATCCAAGAGTTTTCTTCTCCTAAAACTCCACAACAAAATGGGATAGCTGAAAGGAAAAATAGAACTCTTCAAGAAATGGCAAGAGTAATGCTTACTTCAAAAAATCTTGCAAAGAAATTTTAGGCTGAAGCATTGAATACATCATGCCATATTGCTAATAGAGTCTATTTTAGATTTGGAAGCAACAAAACCCCATATGAGATCTTGAACAATAAGAAACCGAATGTGAAACACTTTCATGTTTTTGGTTGTGTGTGTTACATTCTGAATGATAGGGATCAACTGCATAAGTTTGATTCTAAGAGTGATAAAGGTTTTTTCTTAGGTTATTCTAGAAATAGCAAAACCTATAGAGTCTATAACCTTAGAACTAACACTGTTCAAGAATCTGTGAATGTTGTTTTTGATGATGATAGGAATCTGATAGATGGAAATGACACAGAAGATGTGACTGAAGTTACTGATGTTCCAAAAGAATCACTGAAAACAGAGAGTGTTACACCAAATGTTACAGCATCTGGTTCAACATCCTCTACAGATTCAGTTGATACTTCACAGAACAATCAGTATACCCTAAAGAAGAATACAGCTACTTAGATTACAAAGAGTCATCCTTCGAATCAGATCATTGGAGATGCTTCAATTGGTGTTCAAACGAGAAGAAGAGTAAGTGCAAACCGTGTTGATGTGGTAAGGTCTGTGTGCATGTCTTCAATATGCAATATTGTGAATGCTCAGTGTTACTATTCTGAAATTGAACCTAAAAATATTACAGAAGCATTAAAATATGAAAATTGGATTAATGTTATGGATGAGGAACTTAATCAGTTTGAGAGGAATGATGTTTGGTCATTAGTTCCAAGACCTGATAATGTCAATGTCATTGGAACTAAATGGATCTTTAAAAACAAAACTGATGAGTTTGGTAACATAATTAGGAACAAAGCTAAATTAGTTGCACATGGTTACACTCAAGTTGAAGGTATTGATTTTGATGAAACATTTGCACCTGTTGCTAGGATAGAGTCCATTAGACTATAACTAACTATTGCATGTTACATTAACATTAATCTTCATCAAATGGATGTAAAAGCTGCATTTCTGAATGGCATATTAATTGAAGATGCATTTGTTGAACAACCTAAAGGTTTTGAAAACCCACAGTATCCTGATCATGTGTACAAACTAAAGAAAGCCATGTATGGTCTCAAACAATCTCCTAGAGCTTGGTATGGTAGACTTACCGACTTTCTGTTGCAATTTGGTTTCATAAGAGGAGAGGCTGATAGAACCTTGTTCATTAAAAATTCTGGAGAAGACTTATTAATAGCTCAAATATATGTTGATGACATTGTTTTTTGTTCAACTTGTAACATTATGTTAAACGAGTTTGTTGAAGCAATGACAGCAACATTTGAGATGAGCATGGTAGGTGATTTGAATTACTTCCTAGGACTTCAAATCAAACAAACTGATAAAGGTATTTTCTTCTCTCAGAGTAAGTATGCAAAGAATTTAGTGAAAAGGTTTGGTTTAGAAAGCTCAAAAGTCATGAAAACTCCTATGGGATCTACACAAAAGTTGTGTAAAGACACTGTTGGTCAAGATGTTGATCCAACTTTGTATAGGTCCATGATAGGTAGTCTTCTGTACTTAACTTCAAGCAGGCCTGATATTATGTATAGTGTTTATGTTTGTGCTAGGTACCAAGCTTGTCCCAAAGAGTCTCATTTGAATGCAGTCAAGAGAATCATAAGATATGTGGCTGGTACAACTGATCTTGGTATATGGTATACCAAAGACACAAGCAGTGTACTTGTTGGATATAGTGATGCTGACTGGGCTGGAGACATTGATGATAAGAAGAGAACGAGTGGTGGTTGCTTTTATATGGGTAACAATTTGATTTCATGGCATAGTAGAAAGCAGAATTGTGTATCACAATCTATTGCAGAATCTGAATACATTGCTACAGGTAGTTGCTGTACACAACTTCTTTGGTTGAGTAAAATGTTTAGTGATTATGGTTTAGAGAGTGACACTTTAACTGTATTTTGTGATAACACAAGTGCTATCAACATTTCGAAAAATCCAGTTCAACACTCACTTACTAAACACATAAGTATTAGACATCATTTCATAAGGGATCTTGTAGAAAAGGATATTGTGAAGTTAGAATACATACCCACTGAAAATCAATTTGCTGATGTGTTTACTAAAGCATTAGACCATGGGAGATTCTCATTCTTGAGGAAATCTCTTGGTATGTGCACAATCTGAGTAACTGAGAAGCGGATGTTGTTATGTTTGTTAAAACATCTATAACAACATCAGGGTATTTGCATGTTCTAATTAAAGCTTGTTCTTGTATTTTGATTCATAATTTCTTTGTAAAATAAATCTGGACTAAGTACGTTTTTTGTGTAAAAATAAAGAGGAATCACTCTTCTCAAACGCATAATAAGTTTTTGAAAAAGCACATCAAGATGTAACTAATTCACTGAGTAACTATGGAGCACGGAGTTCGCTACTACGATGCCTTCTTTTCAAAAGGTGATTAGTAAAACATCAATATGTCACAAATCCATTGAGTAATTATGGGGCACAGAGTTCGCTGCTACGATGCACTCTCTTGAAAAGATGGATCAATGTGAATAAAAAGTGCTAAAAGTGTTTGATAAAAAGTGCGACATTGGATATTAAAACCGATGTTGAAGTGTGTGTTCCAATTTTGAATACAACATCATATGCAGTTCGTATTTATTTTTCTAAGTCAAGTTATGGACCGATTTTTCAGGAATTTGTTTTTAATTTCCACATGCATAACCCACGATCTTTTGCAGTTACTATGTTTAATTAATTAAAATTCGGATTTTTGTTTCTGGAATAACCCACGATCTTTTATGGGGGAGTGGGTGTTTCCAACTTCTTAAAATCCAGAATATTCCTTTTGTGGGTAAATAAAATAACTTCCGTACTCTCTCCTATATATATCTTTCATGTCGTATGTTTAATTTTCTGTGTTTTAGCATATGAGTAAAGTTCAGAATTTTTCTTATAAGTGTTGAAGTTAGTGTTCTCGCATTCTAGGGTTTAGTGTTATTTCTCTTAAATTTTATTTCACTTGCTTTTACTAAGTACTTAATGGCTGGAAATCAAAAGAAAAACTCCCACAGTTCGAAAACTCCCTCAAACTCTCCACCTTCTCAAGCTTCAAACCTGAACCTTCTTGCAGAAATGGCCTCAAGCCAAAACCCAAATGCTGCCTCTGTTGCTCCATCATCGAGCACAACACCTCTTACTACTCTAACTCATGTTCAAGCTTTCCCCGTAAACATCTACATCCCAAATGAAGCCACTGTCGATCAGCTTGAGTCGATCGCACGAGGTATTGCTCAAAGCCTTCAAGGAAGCCCTGTGGTTCCCAAGCTAACCATTGGTTCGATTGAAGTGGATGTTACATCCTACCTGAACCAAACTCAAAACCCTTTACCTACTAGTCATATCGAAGGCACTTCTTCGATTGCTAAACCAGAAATTCCAAAATCCTCAAGCCAAGCCAATAACCCTACTGCTAATGTTTCAAAAGATGTTGAAACAGGTGATCAAGCCATGGAGAATGCTGACATTGCCGAGGAGACTGTTGCTGAAGAAACTAGGGAGAAAAGCCCTAATGCAGAGGTCCCTGATGTTGAGATGTGAGAGGAAGACAAAGAAGAATCACCCAAAACTGATTCTTCAATGTCTGAGGACTCTGAGCCTGCTCCAATAGCCAAAGCTGTGAAGAAAAAGGGTGGCAGGAGGAAAAGGAGCCCTGTTCAATCAAGGAGGAGATCGGGTAGAGCAAAGAAAAGGGTGAACTACTCTGAAACCTCAAGGAAGAAGAAATATGGTGAAGGAGATGTTGCTACTCGACCTATTCGAGTGTTTTCTGAATATGAAAAGGAGTCAAGCTCCAAAGACTCATCTGAGAAAGAGACTGGTCACTCTCAAAGCCAGGAGAAGGAAGAATCTGATGAGAGTGATGTACCTATATTTGAACTAAGGAGAAGAGCAAGAGTTGAGCTGAGGACCAAGAAGAAGTTTGAGTATGCCACTGGTGGTGCTGGAACAAGTGCAGCAGCACCAGAACCTGAAGCTGATGACAACAGTTCTGATAGTAGCTCAGACAAAACCAAAACTGATTCTGATCAAGGAGGAAGATGTTCCTCATATGGATGAGATCATAAATGTCCTGACTGGAAGGAGAGTTAACAAATGGAAGAAGAATATATTGGCTGCCTCATTGACCTTTCTGTATTCAATCTTATACAAACTGGTAGTGTATAACTGGATACCCTCTACAAATTCCACAAAGGTGACCAGAGATCAGGCTGTACTGATGTACAGAATTGGTGTGATGAAGAACTTTAACCTTGTGTTGGTTATTTTTCATCACATAATGAAATTTGCTGGAAAGATCTCTGAGAAAGGCAGCCTGCCTTACCCTGTGCTGATTTATGGATATTTGAGGAGTCACAACTTTGTTTACAGAAGAAATGAGTTGTTGAGGGGGAGAGTCAATCTGATGGGTATATCTCATTATTTACTGTCTGGAAATAGAGTGTTAGACTTACCTCTACAGGATAATGCTGAAGAAGAAGATACAGAACCACACCAACCTGTTCCTGACCCTGCTCCTGCACAAGATGCTGCACAGAATGTTGAGAACATACCTAGCAACATTCCTGCTTCTACAGCTCCTTTCCTGAATATCTCACCTGAGTTTATTCAAACTCAACTGAAGCATTTGCAGGACTCTATAGATGAACTCCAATTCCTAAAGAACTACTGTGAAAACCTACTTTCTGCCACAACAGGAGGAGTACCAGTTGCTGCTGCTCGAGGAGTTGAGATTCATGAGATGGATGATGCTGTTGAACCTGCTGCTGAGGTTGCTGAGGAAGGAAGGACAGTTGCTGATGAAGCTGTTGCAACTGGACCTGATATTGCTGAAGATGTTGTTGCAAACCTTGCAACAATTCATATCCAGGAAGCAGAGGAAAAAGAGTTGTATGGTGATCTGCCAGATATTTCTGCCAAAATTTGAAGATGTTTTAAAGACTGGAGGAAGCACAATTTATGGGGGAGCTTAGTGCAAGATGCTTGAAGCTGCAGCTGTATATATTATACAGTGATATCAAGTTCATTTTTGTGATGCCTCTAAGTACTCTTGGTTGATTCATGTTTTTTTATTAAGTTTGCTATGTTAGAAAAGTTTGCTTTGATAGGAAGTTCTTAATTTCTGAAAGACAATATTATATTAGTTGTTGGGATATTATTTCAGTTTGAAAGTTGTAATTTGAATGAGTAAACATTATGTTACTCATTTTGTTGTTTGATGACCATATATGATGATGTTCATTCTGTTTTGGTGAAATTAACTTATTGTTATTTCATCTTGATTTTGATGGTTCAACTTACAGTTGATCATCTTGTTTTTTTAGCTATTTTGCTACACAAGTGTGAAATGCTAAGTGTACAATACGATGTTGATCTCTATTGTACATACATCACTAACTTATATATTGAGAAATATATACATCAGGTGTGTTGTAGTAGAAAGGTCAAATTGGGAGAGATTGTTAATGTTGTTGATAGTGAAGTATTCACTATTTACTTTGAAACAACATGAATTTGCCCTTTCTTCTCATTAACCAACACTTTATGATCATATGTTGTCTTAGATGTTTTAACATGCAGGATGAAGATCTAGAAGGATCTACAAGGTTCTGGAATACTCAATGTTGCAGTGAATATTGCATAACATTGGTTGCAACATAAGCGGTTACGAGTTCCAGAAGGATCTACAAGGATCTACAAGGGCCTATACGATCCAGACTTATCCAGGACGTTTTAGAACAATCTAGATCAGGCGGTTGCATCAAGGAATATCAAGAATAAAGATAAGAACGTGGAGACTACATAAAGATCATGGAGCGGTTATAAAGAGAAGTTATTTTTGGATTGAAGACTTGTGCCTATAAATAGAGGCCGAATCTTTCAGTACCAAGTGTGGAGTAAACGAGTACACCTACTCTAGTGTTGATCCTGAGTTTAAAGGTGATAGGGCAGTTATTCCAACATTTATGTTATACTTAGAAGTAGAGTTCTTCTCGTATAACTTGCGGTTGAACCTATATCCATAGATAGAGAGATCATAGATATAGAGTAAGATCAACTTTGACGGTGTATTGTGAAATACACTTAGCCAATTTAAATTTGATAAGTGATATCGAGTCTTGTTTCCGTTGTGAACGATTATACTCTTCACACAACTTTTGTATCACTAATCTTTTTATAGTGAACCTTTCGCCGTAAGGCTAGCACAAACTATTTAAGATAGTTTATGTTAAAAAGTATTCCATTTCGCAATAGTGTGTTTAAGTCTTCCGTTGTACACATTTTATATTCTGATTTTCCAGTTTGTTGTAATATTTGTTTTAACATTTGTTACAACATCTGCACTTTATAACAACGCGCACACTTTCAATCCTTATTATTTTTGCCCATCTGATATGGAAACAAAAATATCAAGAACACAAAGAAATGAGAAGAAATAGCAAAGGGGTAGAGTAATGTGATATAGAGTAATAGTGGGTGAGGAGAAAAAGGTAAGTGCATATATCATATTTATAGGCATTTTTTCTTTGGGCATGCATGCCAATATATCACAACGGTAGTGTAAAACAATTCAAACCTTTAATGAATTGGACATGTAGGGTTGGTTGATTAATTTATTTCCAATAAATGAACTTCCATTCAATCATGCAATTAATATTTGTCAGCCTCAATTCATAGAGAATATTTTTAAAATGTTGGTTTTCTATTACTCCCTTCATCTCAATTTTATTTTACCGGTTTATTTTAATGGAGTATAATGCGAGAGTTGAATTCTAGTATTTAAAATTTCTTTTGGAGTAAATTTTAAAAAATTAAATGCACTTTATTTCTATTTTAGAAAATGAGAAAATAAAATTGAGACGAAGGGAGTATTAGTGTGGAACAAAAATAATACCGAATTATAAAGGAAAAAAAGTTACAAAATATATTTATAAAGAATTACATTTTACGTAATAAAATAGTTTTATGTTAAAGAATATAAACACACCAAATAATTATAAAATTTAAAATGATAATATTACAATGAAATTATACATATATATATATAGTATGCATATTGAAAGTTGAAAGCTAATCTGTCCAAAGAAATGAATTGAAAGCTGAAATGACTATCGCATAAAAAAAAAAAAAAAGATGACAACATGCAGGACATGGCAGCACATTTTATTTGACCAATTCCTCCCTTTTCTTATTGCGTGAGCTCACTTCCCCATTCTCACTCGTGAAACCCACTCTCTTACCATGTGTGTGGGGTTTATTTTTAAATTTTGAGTTACTCTACAGTAACCAAATTAAAGTGAGAGAATGTTATAACTATCACCCACAATAGTGATAACTCTTTGTTGGAAGTTATAATTTTGGGAGTAACAACCATTGTGGTTGCTCTAACTTTTTGATCCGTGTTGCAGCATAAGTCCTTTATTAACCCTATAAATGGGTGCAGTTATGATGGAACTCACTGTTCCTGATATGGTACTTGCATTATGTAAAATGACAAGTTAGAGTGAGAATCAACATTAAAAATTCCATTCATACAGCAAATGTTTTAGAATTGAAGCAAATAAAAAATCTAATTACCAAAACTTTGATATTATAAAAAATCATATATTTTGTTTTTCTACCTCTTCGTCCATGTATCTAGAGTAGAGCCGGCAATTTGGGCCCGGTCGGATCTACATATGGGCCGGGCTGGGCCCAAAAAATAGAGGCCCGAAGAAAATGGACCGTTTTAGGCCCAGCTCGGCTGGCCCGACGGGCCGGCCCGTTTGGCTCGATTGATTTTTTTTGTTTTTAAAAAATTATAATTAGTGTTGTTTCTTAAAATAATATTTAGTGTTGTAATTACAAATATATGGACATATTTGACTTGATACTGCCATAATAAGGAACTTAGTGTTGTATATTTAGTTTTAAATGATATTTAGTGATATTTAAATGATATTTAGTGTTGTATATTTAGTTTTTTTTTTAAACATACTTGACTTGATAATTGATGCCATAATAAGGAATTTTGTAAATGAAGCCCCTCAATTTTCAGTACCGTGGAATAAAAAAACTCTACCAAACATTATTTTGAGATTAGAAAAAAAACAATGAAACGGGCCGGACCTGCCAGTTAGCCCGCGGGCTAGGGTTGGGCTGGGCTGGGATTTTACAGGTCCGACATGGAAATGGGCATGCCCGGCCCGCGAACAGTGATTGGCCCAACGGGCCGGCCCGCCCATTTTACTAGCTCTAATCCAGAGAGGAGAATCCTAGTCATTGACGCTTCTGGAAAGGAAATTATAATTCAATAGTCAATTTTTTTTATTTAATGGTTAATTTGAATTTTGGTTAATTTCAGTCGGGCCAACCATGCTGCTCATGGTCCATCGAGCCTATCGGACCGGACCAAAATGACCCTATTTTTTGGGCCACTATTTATTGAGCGCAGCCAGCCCAGCCCAACCCAGCACAAATCCAAGGCAGACCGGGCTCAAATTGTCAGTTATAATTGACATTCAGTTAGTGATGGGTTAAGACCGTCTTTTTAGGTTGTACCATAAAAATCATATATAATTCATGAAGTAATATAAATTTACAAATTTTTTATAAGAGTTCAGGAAAATGTAAACTCCAAAAGTAGATCCAAGGCGCTAGCATTACGCTTTATCACTTACTAATAATGAATATCATTTCAAACCAATACTAGCCATGTATTTTACAATTTAACCGAGCGAAAATTACGGGAAAGACAATTTGAGGTAATTAGATTGTGAGATGGAAAAATGTCCAAGCCCCACTATAAAAGCCAAGCCAAAATTTCTCTATTCTCCACCACACTATCTAGGTCACAATAAGCCATTAAGAAGGAAAAAAGGGTCTCAAATTAAATTCCCTCTCCAACTTCTTGTATTTTGTCATGGCGGGAAGAATGACTTCCCTTGTTTGGTTCATGGTTTTGGGGCTCGCGGCCTGCGTTAGCGGGCGTACGGCCCCTCCCTCGCGGGAAAAAAACATATTCATATTAGCGGGACAAAGTAACATGGCGGGGCGAGGGCATGAACCCTGCGGTTTCGAGTGCATGCCCCGCCCTAATATCCTCCGATTTAGTGGTGGCCTAAAATGGGAGCCGGCTAAGGACAATCTGCATCAAGACATTGATCTTGGGAAGCCCGAAAATCAAGGGGTGGGGCCCGGGATGCCCTTCGCCAACCGAATCCTGGAGAGGAACCCCAACTACGGAGTGATTGGCCTGGTCCCTTGCGCCATCGGGCAGACGCAATTGGTTCAGTGGAAAAAAGGCGGTATGCTTTACAATAACATGATCGCCCGAGCCAAGGCCTCGGTGCGTGATGGAGGGGTTATCCGCGCGCTGCTCTGGTACCAAGGCGAGAGTGATACCAACACTCCCACTACCTCCACTTATGCCGCCAGATTCGTTCAAATGGTTAAAGATATCCGCGCTGACCTGCAATTACCTACTTTACCTGTCATCCAGGTATGTACAAACAACCTAATTAATTAGCTTATAAACTCTTTAAAACCATTTATAAAATAATTAAATTGTTTTAACAGCTTATAAGATCTTAATTAAAATAAGTTGTCGTAAATTTAGTGATAACCGTAGCATTTTATATTTATATATGGTTGTTTAATTTTCAGGTGGCGATTAATAAGAGATTAGAGGAACCAGATGTTGACGTAAGGCAACAACAATTGGGAGTAAAGTTTCCAAATGTGACAACTGTGGATGCCAAGGGATCAGCATACACTCCTTGGGATGACATTCATCTCAACACCGCAGGAAATATTCATGTGGGCCGACTCATAGCCGATGGTTTCCTCGACAACTATGCTTAAGGATGATCAATTGGGAATTATATTTATATTTATAAATAGTTAGCATGATATGCATATGAATGTATACTTGCTTTTCAATTTTTTTTTATCACAATTGAATTTCCCCACCAATTTAATTCCACTTACTTACCTACACCTCAATTTGCACCATGTGTTGCGTTTGATTTCCTTCAATTATGATCCAGTTCCTTCTCGAAGGTAACTATATAAAATTAAAAAAACTTTAACATTCACGGGTAAAAAAAATTAGGCACCGAAATTTTTCGAGTTGACAATTTAAAGATCATAATTTTAAAAGTCGCAAATTGAGGTCAAGTCAGTTCAAATTCAGACTGAATGGGAGGAATTAGCGCGATCTAGGTTGATTTTAACGTCAATTTGTCACTTAGTAAAATTAATGTCCTTCAAAAATATTTTTTCCCCGAACACATACTAACAACACATTATATCACTTTTTATATCTCACTTTGTATTCCACTGTCTAGATAATTAATTTGTGTAATGTAAAAAATAACCTATGATTCATTATTAGCAAGACAACATGGGTTAAAAATCCAAAATATAAAATATACGATAGAATATTAAAAGGGTCATGGTTAATTGTAGCAGCCTTTTTGTAAAATACACCACCCTACAAATTTTCATAAAAAATCCAGACTTTTTTTTTTCAATTACACTATGTTCAAAAAAATCCGAAAAAGTGAAAAAAAAATCCGAACATAGAGTAGTGTATTCATTTTGATAGTGTATTTAACATAGAGGTAGTGCAAATAACCTGTATCTATCTATTAAAAGTGGGCCTTTAACTAACATCTTCTATAAACTAAAATGGGCCCACTAGATTTTTGTGTTTAATTGTTACTACTTTTTATCTTTTTAGTTGTCAATTTCTTTACAATGAACTATATTTAATTTAACATTATTAATTAACAATATAATTATTAAAAGATAATTTAATTGTTTAAAATGTAAAAAGTATAATAAAATTGAATAACATAATATAGTAGGACCCAGTAATAGTTGTGGTGGATGGATGAGTATTTTTTCAAAAAAAAAAAAAAAAAATTAGCGTTAAATGAAAGAGTGGGCTCTTTGTGCGTGGGTAATTATTTATATTAAAAATATTGATATCCATACTTGCATTTTTTTTAAATAATAATATTATAAAATTTTGACTTTTTAGTAACACAAATCACATCCAATTATTATAGTTATTCTAGTTAAAAAAAATTAATAACAAGAAATAGTAAACATTAATAACAGAAACGATCATTATTAAATTTAATTTACTATTTTTCTAATGTGAAGTTAGAAAAATCTCCTTGACACGAGGCAAATAATTACGGGTATTTTACTATTTTAACCTAATAAAATAGGTGGGTTGGAAAGTTAAAGCTGCCGACCTGCCGACATGCATGACTCATCAATTACGTCTCCTCTCCTCTCCTCTCCTCACCCAATTATTCAATTCCAATATATATACACATCCTAATTATCCATAAACTCGATGCTCTCTTCTCTTCCTCCTACACAAATTGATTCGATGGATACTTCAAAGGTATGATGTTTTAGCTAGCGTTTATTTTTCAATCAATATTATTACTTTTTTTTTAGTCATGACATAGACCTATGCTCTCAGGCTACAGAAACAATTAATGAAGAGGGTGCGACGGAGATAAACGTGGAGACGGTGGACTACCGGAAGCCCGCGGGCAAAGATACGGAGCCCGAGAAGGAGAAGGTGGAGATCACTCACGTGTTTCGGCCCGAAGACGACAAGCCCGGGCCCGACAATATTGTGGCGGATGCCGCCGGAAAAGTGGCTGAGAAATTTCAAGCTGCCAAAGAAGCTGTAACGGAATATTCCGCCGGCAAGAAGGACGATGATGAGAAGAAGCCGTAATTAGATAAGCTATATATGAAATGATTCGAATTAGATCTATGGCTTAACACGGTAATTGTGATTTGACTTGCAATTTGTGTCTCCAATTCGAATTATTATGTCATGGCTTAATCATTTGCATTTGATTTTCTCTTGTTCTTCTTTTTTGGTTTAGCAATTAATAAATTATAAATTTAGGAGATTTATTATATTAGATTCAAAAAATTTGATATGACATTACTAATGGGTTTATAACCTAAATAGATTTTAGGCTTAGATTAGAATTTCTCTATTATAAATACTTATGTACTCAATATTGTATACAAGTGCATACACAGATATATTAGTAAAAACTCTTTACTAACTTTTTAGGCTTAGATTAAAGTTTCTTATTATTATAAATAGACTTATGTACTCAGTATTGTATACACATGCATACACAGATATATTAGTGTAAACTCCCGGCTTGATACGCTCCTGGGTAAACAAATATGTGTCTCTATTTTGCGCTTACGATTTACAACACATTATCAGCACGAGTTTCTGCCCGAAGCTAATCGGCACGAATCTAAATTTAATTTTCAATAGCATGATAATTAATTAACGTATCAATTCTTTTTTATCCACGTGTTCTATGATTTTACCGTGAAATTAAATTATTTATTGCACCTGTATTTTTGCTTGCAATTATTATTAAACGAATCGAAAAATAATTAAAAATAATATATATGCGCCAACGGCCAGACGCCAGCCGCCGCGTGAAGCGCCACCGCTGCGCGTGCCGCGGCGGCTACCGTAAGCGACAGTAGTCCGACGCGAGCCTCCTCTGCTCCGCCCCGTGCGCGAGACGCCGTGGATTCGCGCGCCTCTGTCTTCTCCGCTGCTCTGCCGCCACGGCATAGAGCGACGGCCGTAGGCCGCGTCACCGCGCGGTGACGCACCGCAGCCCTCGCGCCTCCGCCCTGGAAACCCCGCCGCTGTCCCTTCTCCTCCCTGCCCATGCCCCGTGTCGCCCTACCTACTTTGGACCTAACTGGCCCAATTCGAATTGGGCCACAAACAAAAAACAAAAAAAAAATTACTTGGGCATGCAGCCCTCTTCATGGGCAAGAACTTTTTATTAATCGATTATTTATGGGCTATTACTTTAAAAATATGAATTCATTATTTATTTTGGGCCTCATGTAATTTTTCTAGTATTTTTGTGCCATCAATCTAATTTATCAAGTTCCGAAAAAATACTTGAAAAATTAAAAGTAATAATTCTTTGCATATTAATTAAGCTCGAAATAATTTGGAATTAATTTTAAAATTAGTTCTCAATACATTTATTATTTTATGTGCTTAATTGTTATATGCGCATGCTTTTATGATTAAATTATCTTTCATGCATTATTACTTTTGCACATAGTTCTCATTTTATAGTCCGCATATATTGTCTGGGTAGGTGGCGCCTAGTACTTGTCGGACCGTAAATTATGTTTTGGGTGACGGGCCCAATTCTTGCTACTATGTGCTTGAAAGTGATCAAATAAATCCTTATTCACTAGTACAAAATAGAACTTAGAAAGCGGTTGATTTTCCCCTTAGAAAGCGGTTAAAACCGCTTTCTAAGAAACAGCTATGTTAGTCTAAGATAGCGGTTAAGAAACCGCTGTGCAAGGTAGGAACTAAGAGAGCGGTTTTGAACCGCTCTCCAAGAGGATGAACTAAAAGAGCGGTTAAAAACCGCTCTCCAAGTGCCACACTAAGAGAGCGGTTAATAACCGCTATCCAAGCCTCACTCTTAGATAGCGGTTAATAACCGCTCTCCAAGAGCCTTTTTTATTTATTTTTATTTGTTTAGACAGCGGTTATTAACCGCTCTCCAAGCTCTTTTTTAATTTTTTTTATTTATATATATATATAAATAAACCTGCTTTTTTAACCGAATTATATATATATATATATATATTTTTCAATTATATATATATATATTTTTTTTTTTAATAAACCTGCTAATATATACAAAATTACCAAAACACATATACTAATATTTAATCGTAACATCAAACACATATACTCTTCCACCCCATTCCTATACTCCTCTGATAATCTATCTGCCCGAACCCACTTTCGATCCATATAGAACTAGAGATGCCTATATAGATTAACCGAAAAGCACACGTGTTGAGTCTAACATATTAATCCTAACATGCACCCTAAAATAATTTCATCTAAAATTTTAACATATGAATCCTAATATGCATTCTAACAATTCCATCTAAAGATATTCCTAAAGCCTTCAATATTTCCCATCTATAAACCTTTTGAAATAAATTCTAACATTTTAATACTAATTAACATGCACCCTAAAACAATTTCATCTAAAATTTCAACATATGAATCATAACATGCGCGCATTCTAACAATTTCATCTAAAAATATTCCTAAAGCCTTCAATATTTCCCATCTATAAACCTCTTGAAACAAATTCTAACATTTTAACACTAATTAACATGCACACTAAAACAATTTTATCTAAAATTCTAACATATATCCTAACATGCATTCTAACAATTCCATTTAAATTATTCCTAAAGCCTTCAATATTATTTCTCATCTATAAACATCTTAAAAAAAATTCTAACATTTTAATACTACTAATTAAGATATATACATCTAAAATTCTAAAAAATTATAATATGTCAATCTAAAATTCTAACAAATTTCATCTAAAATAATTTTAACAACCTAATTTGCAAAAATTTCATCTAAAATTAATCAAAAAGCATTTAATGTTTCACCAATAACATACATATATATATACATATTCATACATTATATATATATATATATATACATATATATACATGCATATTCATATTCACTACATTTTCATATATATACATATTCATATATATATATATATATATATATATATATATATATACACATATATATACATACATATACATTTTAATACATTTAAAATACATATTATATACATACCAGTAGAAGACGGCGGAGAAGGCGGCGGTGGAGGGGCGGCGGTGGAGGGGCGGCGGCAGTGCAATGCCGCGTCGGGGGAGGCCGAACGGCGGACTAGCAGCGGCGGTGGCTGGACGGCGGTGGCTGGGCGGCGTCACAGCAGTGCTGGGCGGTGGCTGGGATGCGTCAAGGCGGTGGAGTGGGGGGGGAGGAAGCTTCTCGCGGCGGTGGGGGTGGAGGGACCAGTGTGGGGGAGGAAAAATACGCGTAATTAGGTTAATTGATGGTCAAAAGGGGTAAAATTGGGGTCAAACTCTTAGATAGCGGTTATAAACCGCTTTCCAAGTAATAAACTAAGATAGCGGTTAAAAACCGCTTTCTAAGTACCACTTGGAGAGCGGTTTAAAACCGCTCTGTAAGCCCCTTCTTAGATAGCGGTTTTTAACCGCTTTCTTGCACCTGACATCTTACACAGCGGTTTTTAACCGCTCTCTTAGCCTAACACTAGGAGAGCGGTTAATAACCGCTGTCTTAGCCTTTTTTTTTTTTTTTAATATAATTATGTTAAACCGCTCTCCAAGCTTTGTTTTGGAGAGCGGTTTTTTTAATAGCTCTCCAAGTATAGCTCTCCAAGTCCAAATGTGTAGTAGTGATTTCTCCGTTGTCAATAAATTGGTCACAATACTCACCATGTCACTTTAAAAAAATTGTAGTTAGAATGTTTGATATTACTAAAAGAGAATTCGCTAAGATTGTTCTTGATGGTAGCAATTACCTAACATGGGCGCTCGATGTCGAGATCCATCTAGCCTCAACTGAGTTAAGTGGAGCTATTGTCAATGAGTCGAAATCAACTAGCGCCCAGAAAGCGAAAGCATTGATTTTCCTCAGGCATCATCTGAATCAAGACCTGAAAAATGAATATCTCACTGAGAAAGACCCCGGAACGTTGTGAAAGTCCCTGAAGGGCCGTTTCCAACAACAAATCGATATACTCCTCCCTCAGGCACATTACGATTGGCTAAACCTCCGGTTCCAAGACTTTAAGTCTGTGACGGAGTACAACTCAAGCCTGCATCGTATTGTATCCCAGTTAAAGCTATGCAAGCAAGCGATAACTGAGGCCGAGTTGACACAAAAGACTCTATCGACATTCCACGCTAGCAACCTTGTACTCCAGCAGCAGTATAGGGCCAAGAATTACACTGTACACTCTGAGCTAATTTCTGCACTACTAGTGGCAGAAAAGCACAACCAACTCCTTATGAAAAATTATAACTTGAGACCGGTTGGCTCACAAGCAGTGCACAAAGCACATGCTATAGCTCAAGGTAGTACAAGTGGTCACAAGCGTGGAAAGGGGAGAGGAAGTAAACGAACTCGTAGCAAAGGCCGAGGTCATAGTAAATCCGGTGGTCCAGGTACCTCGAAAGACAATCAAGCTCAAACTTGTGGAAAGGTTGTACCTAACACGAATGCCGCTCCACAAAAATTTGGCTCTCAAGACAAAGTTGAGCAGTCCTGCTACAAATGCGGATGCAAAGGCCATTGGTCTCGCACGTGTCGCACTTCCAAATATTTGGTTGAGGCTTATCAAAAGCAGGAGAAGGACGACAGGGAAAGACCCCTAAAGTCGAGTCTCACCACGCCAGCCTACCTGAAGCAGAATTCGACCATGACAACGACGATCTCTTGGGAATAGAGCTCAAAGACTATGGAGGCAATGAGTGATTGGAATATTTGGTCATTTTAGTACTTTATTTTGGTTAAGACCTTTTTTATTTGGATCCTGTCTTTCGAATATTTCATTTTCATGTTTGATACGACATTTATGATATTGTTTTGATATGTTTACCTTAATATATGCTATCCGTTAAATTTATTTGGATATTATTATTCTTATACATGGCTTGTAAACATATCAGCTATTAGGTTTTGGTTTTTTCCTCTGGCATGATGGATTCAAATTGTGATTTATGTTCGCACTATGCCAGAAATAGCTTTCAACAACGGGGAAAAGACAACGGGTATAAGTTTTGGCCGTTGTCTTAAGTGTAAACCCCGTTGTCTTAGGTATTCCCGTGGTCTTAAATTCAGGGTTCACACCAAAAGACCACGGGTTTAAGCCACCGTTGTCTTTTTCCGTGGTCTTAACTCAAGTTTCGTAACATAAGACAACGGGTTTAATCCCCGTTGTGTTTTCTCGTGGTCTAAAATTTTTATTTTTATTTTATATATATATATAATTAATAATAAAGAATTTAGGTTATAAAAGGAACGTGAATTATATTATAGGTAACTCTCACCTGCTTTCTACCCTGACCCATTTTCTCACTCTAACCGGCTCTCACGTTCGTCACTCACCACCACACCACCACCACCGTTCGTCGCTCAGGCCTCCCTCCACCACCGTTTCTCAACACCATTTCCACCACCACCGTCGCCTGCGTTTTCTTCTGCCATGAATCACACCGTCATGAACCGCCGGCTTCGTCCACTATCGTGAACCATCGACTTCATCCACCGTCGTGAATCGGCTACTCGTCCTCCGCCATAAATTGCCTGAGTCGAAATCTCCCCAGGTGATTAAGCCCTAATTTCTTTCACCTACGTCTAAATCCCTATTTCTCCCGAGGTATTTCAGGTATTTTCTTAGTGTTGATTCAAGATACAAGAGTGAAATTGAAATTGTGCAACCCTCACTGATATCCCTACGTTCACGGACAATACTCTGTTAGTCTATGTCTGTCTCTCCCTCTCTCTCTCTCTCTCTCTCTCTCTCTCTCTCTCTCTCTCTCTCTGAATGTAAATCTATATTTGTGAATGTGCTGAGATGAAGGACAGAGGTGGCATTATGCTTTGTGTGTTTTGATGCCTAGTGTTGTAATTTTTATGTTGCTAATGTGCAGGCCAAGAAAGATGGTGATAAGCCAGGGCTTGAGGCTATGTTGCAAAAGGTTTTGCAATTGTATGCTTCCAGGGTCCTCTCAAAGCGTAGTTATGCCAAAAAAAAGGTATTGTGATGCATGTATTTTCTTATCACGAAAGAATACTTGTGCACCAACAATTGATTTCACAACTTTTTTGGTGTATTTTCTTTCGTAAATTAAATTATGATTTGTATTTAACGCAAGATTTAAGTTGATCTCTATTAGTACTTTTAGCATCTAAATATAATGTTCTAGCTTCCCCTGTTCCGATGGAATGTTGAAACATTAATCCAAGTTACTTATTTTGTATTTGAAGATCCACATTTTTTCCACCTTTTGATAAATTGGTACATTTCTCTTTCATAATTAATTGTTTGAAAAATTAATCATAATGTGTAATTGATTTTGTGTATCAGCTCCGAAAAGTGAATGGAACATGCTCTTACTCAATGGGTTGAGTCTTGGTAAAGGTGATATTTCCCCTGAAGAATTATACGGTGTTGTAAAGAAACGTATTGAGAGGGTATTGATTAGAACCGTAAGTATCCCTGTGAAATTATTGCCATTTTACTTAGTTTACCTCATCTTCTCACCAAAATCTTCAAACCCATGCCCCGATTCAGGAGGGTGGATCATACCAACAGTGTTTCTTACTGAGTATCTTAAAGGTATCCAGGCAAGAGGATAGGAGATCGTTAATGTACTCCAAGGAAGCACCCAGCAGGCTTTCTCCTAATATCACAACTGATGAACATAACATATTTTGCAAGAGTAAGTTTTAAAGAATGAAAGAGTTGTTCATATTTGTGGTAGAAGCGTGTGATTCAGATTTGAATGTGGGTGTGGCAGGGACTGTTGTTGTTTGAACAAAATGGAAAAACCTGTGGGATTTTAAGATGAAAAGACCCAGCTTCACTATGAAAAATGAAAAACTCGACCATTTTAAGATGGTACCGGGTTTTTTTTCTATGGATTTATCTATTTTTACTCCTATTTAAGTGTGTTTGTGTGTAGGTCTGATTGAGAAGATATATAGAAGATGAAAGAAAGGGTGCTTAAATTAAAAAAAATTACGGGTATGAATCTCTCTCTATAATGTGTACGAATTATTATAAGTTACATGCTTATAATGCTAAATTATTATTAAGAGTTGGGTCTTTCTGACCAACTATACATATATTTAACACAATATGTACTTGGAAAAGTAGTTGTTTATCTGCAACGATTATAGATTTCCTTGTCAATTAGCTAGGCAATTTCTTCTTCTTTGGTACATGCTATGCTATGATGATGGTATGCTTGTGGATAGGCTAAATATTCCAGTAATGTTAAAATCTTTCTCACTCTTTCGGCCTAATTATTATATAATACTATGACAATGGAATTTGCGATTAATTAATTTTGTGTTGCTCTGTTTTTTTTTTTTTGTAGGATTTGGTTAAGGATGCTTGGAGTTGAGTTGTTACAGGGGGACAAGTGTCTTTACTTGGTGTTAGCTTATAATTTACACTGATTTTGTTCATCATGTGTTGAAATTTAACTGTGCTTGTGCTGTTATTTGCTGATCTATAGAGATTAGTTGTTGATTTTTCTGCTGTAAGAAGTATTAATTGTTATAGAATGTTGGTAATGCTAAAGATTGCTAAACTTGAAGCATTATTCTTGCTTTAAAGCTATCTGATGAGTTATGTCATTTTCAGTTCAATGCTCGGTCTGAGTCAATTAGAGAGAAGGCTTCTTTTCGTCGGCTTATTCCAAAGAACAGGTGTTTGGTTTCTTTTGAGGGGTATGCACTCTGCACTTTGCTTTCATTTGTACCAATTTTTCAGTTTGAGAGTATTGTCACATTGTGACTATATCATCGCATTCATTTTTATTGAATCAATGGTTATTTGGGAAGTGAGTAATTTGCAATTCTTCAATAAAATTGGGTAATGATGAAGAAGAAGTAATAGATAGAAAAATGGGGTGAAAGGAACTGCAGTTTCTTAGGGTGAAAAATGGTAAATATACATATTTTCATTTTATGACTGCACAAGTAGAGTATGCACTCCATAAATTAAATCGCAAACTCTCTCTTGAGAGTTGTGCATGTGTGTATGTCTTGGCACTAGAAATATTGTCTGCAAAAATTAATATTATGTTTGGAGAGATTAATTATTGGGTAATACAGTCAGTTTAACTGATGCATTTAAATGCAATCTACTTTTATTGATGTTACCAAATGTCTTCCCATAATAGATGTGAAATACACCTCACCAAGGTGGTATACGTGATTTTGGCATATAATCCTTGGAGAATTAAATGTAATTTTTAAATTTAGGTCTTTAATGAGGATTTTATGCTAATTAATTTACTATCAATATTTATATACTTAACCTATGCAAATAACTCTGTAAGGGATATAAAAAGATCTATATGTGTATAATCAATTGCAAACCCATTATGAATATTGAATTCATGCATATTTAAGCCTTTATTTTGATAAATGCAGCTTCTTTTAATGGTTTACCAGGTCATAACATAAAGGCAATATATATGAGATTTCATGATCATGTACATTCTACCTCAAGCTTTTTTATTTTCAATTTTATTTTTAAAAAATAGTGTTCCAATTTGATGCATTTCTTAAAATTAATCTATTTTCTACCTTGCCTTTCATAACAGGTGGTTGATATAATTGATAATGATTTGCAGCCAAATGCTGTTACATATTTCAACAATCTACATTATTCTTCCTTCCCCGTCTAGCATATTTCAACAACCTATATATATATGTGGTAGCTCAACTTTAATAATATATCTGCTTGATTTTTATATATAGCGTATATTTTATTTATTTATTAATGTGTTAACTTTTTTTTTATTGGAGGTTGGAGATGACTTTGAAATGGATAGTGATGAAGATGATGAGGTAAATGCATATGATTGTCACCTGCTTTCTTGCAGTATATATTCAATACAATTATAAGTTTTTATTCTTTTTAATGAATATTGACTTACAAAATGTCATTTGTATGATAATTACCTTTGTAATTATTATAAATGTTACATTTGAAACTTGTGAGATATTTTTTAATGCTAATCTTATATTGCAGATCCAATGTATAGATCAGTGGATGATACTCTATCAAAACAATGACTCTTATATCCTATAAAGGTTCTCAATGATCTTCACCTCCTTGTGCAAACTTATAGTATTCTTAATTATTTGGATGCATTGTTAGAAGAACGTTTATATTTCTTTTCATATCAAGCAAACCATACTTCACTCTTTTGTAGGAATCATTTGACTTGAGATGGAAGATGAAAGATGGAAGAGACGCTATTGGAACTAGTATTTAGATTAATTTTTGTAATATTTTTATGAGTTACATTGTTGGAATTTGGCAGTATAATAAAATCTAATAATACATTATGTGTTCTTATGATTTTATAATATCTATTTTTTGTTATCTTGTAAGAATTTAAAATTATTGCAAAAAAAAAAAAAAACAGAATACCTATGACAACGGGTTAAGTGGAAAAGACAACGGGTTTCCACTGTTGTTGTAGGGACTTACGACAACGGGGATTCCCCGTTGTCTTAGATATTTTTCCACTGTTGTTGATCGGCTCGTTGTCGTAGCTCCAGACCTTTGACAACGGTCAAAACGTGTGGTCATAAGTCTTTACGACAACGATTACACTATAGTTATGACAACGGTTATTCACCGTTGTCTTAAATATTTAAGACAACGGTGAAAAACCCATTGTCAAAAGTCTGAAGCTACGACAACGAGCTCATCAACAACGGTGGAAAAACACCTAAGACAACGGGGAATCCCCGTTGTCGTAGCCCTTTTCTGGCATAGTGTCGGTAGATAGCGCCACCACACACACAATCTTAAGAGATATGAAGTATTTTCATAACTTGGTAGAAAGAAAGAAAGAAAGGGGAGTGTAACCACGATAGCCAATGATAACATAATGATAGTGGGCTCCGAAAGAGCCTTCATCATCCTCCCCATGGGTACCGAACTTATAATTGATAATGCTTTGTTGTTTCCACAATCGAAGCGTACCCTTCTCAGTTTTAAGGACATAAGAATTAATGGCTATCACATTGAAATTGAAACTGAGAATAATAATGAATACTTTTTTATGACTATTACTCGAAGTAGCCGTAAACATGTTATTGAAAAACTTCCCTCCTTCTCCTCCGGATTGTACTATTCCTACATCCGACTGTCTAATCTCCATCTAGCCATGAGTATGAAATTTCACGACCCGAACTCTTTTAAATTATGGCATCAGCGGTTAGGTCATCCAGGACAAACAATGATACGTATGATTCTATCTAATTCCATTGGTCATAATATTACGAATAATAAAAATCCCTCATGTCGATGAATTTATCTGTGATGCATGCTCTAAGGGTAAATTAATAGTGTGTCCGTCGCGCACCAAGGTGGGACTTGAGTCTCCAATTTTCCTTGAACGGATTTAGGGAGATATTTGTGGACCGCTTCATCCAGCATCAGGACCATTCCCATATTTCATGGTCCTAATTGATGCCTCTACTAGGTGGACATATGCATGTTTGTTGTCTACCCGCAATCAAGCTTTTGCGAAGCTCATTGCGAAAACTATTAAACTTAGAGCTCAGTTCCCAGTTTATCCAATAAAATTGATTCGCATGGATAATACTGCTGAGTTTACCTCAAAAGCCTATACAGATTACTGTATAGCTCTGGGAATTACACCCAAAATGGTCTTGCTGAAACGCTAATAAAACGTATCAAACTTATCGCTAGACCATTACTTATGAACTCTAAATTACCCACTTCATGTTGGGGGCATGCAGTCCTACATGCATCATATCTGATACAAATCCGTCCAACGGCATATAATGATCATTCCCCCTACAGCTAGTGCGTGGGAAAGAACCAAACATTTCTCATCTGCGTATATTTGGATGTGCGGTGTATGTTCCGATAACATTACCGAAGCGTACATCTATGGGCCCACAAAGGAAGCTAGGTATTTACGTTGGATTTGACTCTCCATCCATCCTGAAATACCTAGAATCTTTATCTGGTGATCAATTAACGGCCCGGTTCGCTGACTGCACGTTCGATGAAGATCACTTTCCAGCGTTAGGGGGAGATCCGAATTCAAAATTGAATGAATACCGGGAACTTACGTGGAACGTAAGTGATCTTTAGTATCTAGATCCACGCACTAATCAATCTGAACTGGAAGCTCAGAAGATCATTAACTTGCAAAATTTAGCAAACAATCTGCCAGACACGTTTACTGACCATAGAGGTGTAACTAAATCGCATATACCTGCAGTAAATGCACCCCAAAGGGTTGAGGTCCCAATTAAATCAAGTATACATGCCCCCACACGCCAGAAGCATAAATGACCTATAAACGATACAAATACACCTAAAAGAAAAGCTAGCAAAACTGGTCAGTCAAACGTGAAATCTCTGGAAGAGATTCGTCTAGAAAACTCAAAGTCTCCAGCAGAGATTTATCCGGAAGACGAGCGTCCTAGTAATGAAGCACGTGCACAAAATATTCAATGCAGAACGACCAGGCCTAAATACACTGGGAAATGAAGAAGGTCTGGTTGACATAAACGTTGAAGTCTCTATGAATTTCATAGATACGGGAGTAACATGTAATAGAAATATTATTGTCGTCGATGACACATTTCTTGCGATAATTACTTTTTCCGTTATAAATAACGATCTAGATCTAGAACCCAAAACCATCGCTGAGTGTCAGAAGCGCTCCGATTGGGTAAAAGGGAAAGAGACAATTGAAGCACAGCTCGCATCACTAAATAAAAGAAAAGTATTTTGCTCTATCGTTCGTACACCCGCCCGCGCTATCCCTATAGGATATAAATGGGTTTTTGTACGAAAACGAAATGAGAACAATAATGTGGAGAGATACAAAGCGAGGCTAGCTAGTAGCTCAGGGGTTTTCACAGAGATCCAGTATTGATTTCGATCAAACCTATTTTCCTGTAATGGACGCAATAACGTTCCGATACTTAATATCTTTGACAGTTAAAGTAAATTTCCAAATGAAATTGATGGATGTAGTAACCGCATATTTATACGGATCACTAGATGCCGACATCTATATGAAAATCCCGGATGTATTTAAGATTCTCCAGATGAGAAATGGTGAAAATTGCAGTATGTATAACATAAAACTGCAGAAGTCGTTGTACGGCCTAAAATAATTAGGTCTAGTAAGGTACAACCGACTTAGTGAATTCCTCCAGAAGAAGGATACACAAGTGATATAGTTTTCCCATGCGTATTCATGAAGAAATCGCAAAGTGGTTTTTGCATAATATTCGTATATATTGATGATCTAAACATAATCGGGACATGCAAAGAGATTGAATAAGTCAGTTCAATCTTGAAAGCTGAATTTGAAATGAAAGTCTTGGGTAAAACCAATTATTGCCTCGGCCTGCAGATCGAGCATCTCCCAGAAGGAATCCTTATACATCAGTCAACCTACGTGAAGAAGGTATTGGAGAGATTTCACATGGATAAATCTCATCCACTCAGCACACCTATGGTTGTCCGATCCCTCGAAATGGATAAGGACCCATATAGACCAAGAGAAGATACAGAAGAAATTATGGGGCCAGAAGTTCCTTATCTTAGCGTTGTCGGTGCATTACTCTATCTCGCAAATTGCACTAGACCGGACATTGCATTTGCAGTTAATTTGCTTGCGAGATATAGCGCTTCTCCTACAAGGAGACATTAGAATGGTGTTAAGCATGTTCTACGGTATCTCCAAGGGTCTCAAGATCTTGGATTGTTTTACCGTAGGAACCAGGATAAAACCTTGGTAAGTTACGCGGATGCTGGCTATTTGTCTGATCCTCACAATGCCATATCCCAGACTGATTACACTTTTTCTCTGTGATGGTACCGCAATCTCATGGAGATCGGTTAAACAAACTATGGTTACCACATCTTCAAACCACTCAAAGATAATAGCTTTGTTTGAAGCCTCACGAGAATGTGTTTGGTTGAGATTATTGGTATAACACATTGGTGACTCGTGTAGTATCGCTAAAGGCGATACATCCCCTACTGTTATATTTGAAGACAACGCAGCTTGCATCGCACAAATGAGTAATGGGTACGTCAAGGAAAACCTGACGAAACATATTTCACCAAAGTTTTTCTACCCATACGAACTATAGAAGAGTGGCGTAATTACCATACAAAAGGTGCAATCTAGTGACATTCTAACAGATATGTTCACTAAGTCCCTACCTACATCTACTTTTGAGAAGCATGTTCATGGTATCGGGATGCGAAAGCTCAAAGAGTTGTTGTCTTCAGGGGGAGTGGTAACCTCGAAGTAAATCCAGAAGATTAGATCCGGAAGTTCAATAAATTGCATTCCTCCCTAACTAAATATTTTGTTGCTACCTAGCATGTGGAGTTTTTATGACAAGACATATATGTTATGTCGTAATGTCCAAGGGGGAGTGTTATAAATCCAGTAGATTTATTATACCAAATCCAGAAGATTTGATGTAAACATTACTAATGGGCTTATAACCTAAATAGACTTTAGGCTTAGATTAGGGTTTCTCTATTATAAATAGTCTTATGTGCTCAGTATTGTATAAACACGCATACACAGATATATTAGTGAAAACTCCTGACTTGGTACGCCCCCAGACGTAGTTGTTATCGATGAATTGGGTAAACAAACATGTGTCTTTATTTTGCGCTTACGATTTACAACACGTATGATATAATAGTGACATATCTAGAATTTCAGTAGGGATAAAAAGATATTATAAACTAAAGGAAGCGAAATAATAATTTTATGAATTTAAAATATAAATAGAAAAAAAATTATATAGAACACCTCTATATTTCATTTAATATATAAAATTATTTTATGTTTAAAAATTGTGTATGGAACTCTTTTACTATTTTATCAAATGCATTAACGTCGCGATATTTGATAAAAAGTATTTATACATGGAACTTTTATGTTTCATTAAATGATAAATAAAAATCTCGTGAAGAAATATGCATGAAATATTCACTGTTCATTTTGTGAAATTTCGATATGTAAATATTTTGTATAAAAGAAAATTATGTAAGTTCACATTTTGTGAGATTTGATATTTACAATTTTTATATTTACATATTTTGTATAAAAGACAATTATGTAAGTTCACATTTTAATTTAATGTTATTAGTGTTTTTTTTTCTTTTCTAAATAAAGTGCTAAGTGAAAATTTCGTATAAGTTTTTATAAAACACATAGAGATGTTATATATTTGATGAACACATAGAGATAGAAGTGTTATGTGCACCTTCTATTAAATACGTCCAAGAACTTTTGGTCCAGCACAGGCCCACTATGGTTTTGTGAAGCCCATAAAGATTCTCAAAACCAGTGAATTGTCACAACTCACAAGCACGCAATTAGAGGTGTTAGAAACAACGAGTAGTTTTAAGAGTTTGGTTCGAGTCGTTAGGTTTCAAACTGGACTCGCTTACATATTAATTATAATAGTTTAAATCGAACTCGTAGAACTCAATATACTAACAACAAACCGACTTATTAAGTTCCATATTTAAGAAATTTTTTGTAACTTTAATAGGATCACTAGGTTCGATGATTACTAGCGATGAATCAACTCGTTAGGCTCGATATTTAAGTTTTTTTTTTTTTTTAATTCAATTAGGGTGACTAGGCATGGCTTGATTTGTTAAGTTTGTAGTCAGTCAAATTGAATTGATATAACTTTACTTTGTTAATATTATCGAGCAAACTCGAGCTCTATTCAACGAACGCGCGGGTTGAGATCGGACAATAGCTCTACCTGCAAATATATCCGCAGATCAAAAGGAAATAAGTCCAGAGACTTTGGGTCCATCCCAGAATATAAGAAGCCCATTAATAATTAAAAAGGGTCCGGCTAAATACCCCTCTATTAATAATAGATACACCTAAATTCATCATGAACTAATATACCCTTTTTAAAGCAATCCTAAATCATATTTTTCTGCCTCTTACTCCCTTTTCTTAAGGATAAACACACCAACAACTCCACTTCAACCAAGCCACCGTGCCCCCGCACACAACCTCATGATCCCTTCTGTTGTTTCCGTTCCCGGCACCTCAGCAACGATTGCTCTTTTTTTCTTCTCTTATTTTTTTCTTTTCTTGGTGCATCTCCTGTTTGATTTCTCCCTCTCCTTTATTTTTTCTCCTCTCTTGTTTTTCTTTAATTTTTTTATTAGTTATCTTTGATGGAAGGATCGGTGAGGGCCACATTGAAGAAGTAAGAGGAAGAGAATATAAAGATGAGATGCCAATTGAGCGAATTAAGCAGGATAAAATGGGAAGATAATTAACCTTGTGGTCGTGGAAATGGAGGCGGTGTTCAATCTTAGAGAGAAAGAGAGAGGAGGTTGGCGGACGGAAGGAAGAAATGGAAAACTAAATTTGAGGAATAAGATGATTTAAGGTTTTTTTTAACAGGGGTATAATAGGCGGACGGAAGGAAGAAATGGAAAACTAAATTTGAGGAATAAGATGATTTAAGGTTTTTTTTAACAGGGGTATAATAGGTACTTTATGATGAATATAGGTGTATCTATTATTTATGGAGAGGTATATAGGTGCTTGCCTTTTGGGCCTATATCATATACAGCCTTTCTGTTTAGCAATTTTTATTTTCTATTTAAAAAAAAAAACTGTTCAGCAATTAATTAGTACCATTAGGACAACAATTTTTCACATCCAACGAGGTATAAGTCCAAAGGACAACTCAGCCCACAAATGTAGGGAATATTGGTAAACTATACAAATAAATTAGTTTTATATATTTTTTAGATGAAATGAAAAATTAGAGAAATATAGAAAATTATCCCTCTCAAATTTTCATTTTAAAAATTTATCCCATATTTAATTTTTTTACAAAAATGTCAATGGGAAGGGTTGCATAAAGGTCGGGCATGATTTTTTGTAAAAATAAAATGGGTGACATTTTTAAAAATGAAAACCTAAAAGTGAATTTATCCATATTTCCCAAATTTTTCGGTCCCCATGACATCCCCAAAGAGAAAATTGTATAAATGTTTCAAATTTTCTACTCATGCGCTCAAATTGCTAAAATTGTTGAAGTGGAATTTTATTTACTAAAATCTAGTGATTTTAATTAAATTGCAATTCATGAAAAAGTTATGATTTTATTCGCAACCAAACCTTTTTTTATACAATATTGCAAAAAAAAAATTTTTACCTTTTTTTACAGAGTTATTATTCATTCATCCGAAATATGGTTGTATTTATACAATTTATCATTTTGGTGGGAAAATTGATAAAGTTAATTTTTAGCATTGAAATGATCACAATTTTCAATTAAAATGATAAACACGATGTATAAATACAACTTTATTTTATATTGATAAATAATGATTCTATAAAAAAAATTGGATCGAAGGGTATTTTTTGTATTAAAGAATAAACAGTAATTAGACGATACAAAATGGAATGCCACTCATCCTTGATACATGTCCTGTTTCAATCAAATCATTGTCCTACGTCAAGACATGTATATAAATGGGCCCTGACAAAAATTCTGGAGATTTGGACTTGTTTGCGACTCATCCATCAATAATCCATGATTTGTAAATACTCGGATGTATATGTATGCGGTACTATGGAGATATTGTGTTGATTTGTTCAAATTGTCATTGAAACTGTAGCTTACTCGCCCTTAAATTTGATCTGATATCATAATACACAATCCCCTCAATTTTGTTTACTCATTTGATAAAAAGGTTCATCTCAATTTTATTTTCTCATTCTAAAAATAAAATACATTTAAAAAGCGCTTGGTTAGCAACTCCTCATGGGAATAAAAATTATTTTCCATCTATGCCCTCATAATAAAAATGATATGTTGGAGGAAGACTTATTACAATTGTGACTCCATTCCTAGTATCATACCGAGAGGTGTCAAACGGGCCGGCCCGACACAGTCCCACCAGGCTGGGCCGGTTGTTTTCGGGCCACTTATTATGAGGTCCGTCCTGACCCATCTCGGGCCACCGGGGCAAACCAGCCCAATTTTTTTAATTTTTATATATATTATTATTGTACTTAATTTATATATTTATCTCATCAGTTTATAATTTAGTAAACATATTTTACTAATATTGTTATAAAAATTATTTAGTTTGTCAACAACAATTCAATAATTAAATTAAAACTTAAATTCCTAAATAGTATTCAAACAACAATAATTCAACAAATCTTAATAAATTTAAATTCACCAAAATAAATTCAAAAGTCCATAATCCAACATAACAACTGTTAAAAGATATGTATATAGTATTTTTGCAGGAACCTTAACTAATTTTCATTATTTAATAATTGCATTATCTATTCAAAAATATTTGTATGATTCCCAATAAATATTTGTAGTACTATATTCATAAACAACACAAGTGATATTTTAATCTTAATTAGTACTTAGTGTAAGCTAAAGAAGAATAAAAATTACCCTAAATTTTAAAAAAAAAATCTACCTACCACGCCAAGCCCTCCCCAAGCCCGAGCGGCCCGCCGGGCCTACCAGGCCGGGCCAAAAAAACTCGATTCTTTTCGGGCCTATAATTTTGAGGCTCGACCCATCCTTAAAACCGGGCTTTTCGGTCCGACCCGTCGGATCGGACCCGTTTTGACAGCTCTAGTAGTCATGCCCCAATTTTGGAATAGTAGTGAAAAACAAATGGTTGTTGGTAGAGGAATGGGGGAGTGATTGAGGATGATGATTGTAGGAATAGAATAGGGTAATCAAAATAGAGTAGTGATTATCTTATTTAAGAGAGGATGTGGTGATTTTGTTCTTATTAATCATCATAATTACACTAATCTTCAATCTCATTTTCCATTAACATTGAAGAGTTGCTAACCAAACGCCCCCTTATTTTTTTAAACTTCACCCTACAATTCAACTACTTTATTCATTTAAAAATTATTTTATTCACCATTTTCAATACTATTTTATTCATTTAAATACTACATTTCAACTCTCGTATTAAACTCTGTATAAAGTCAAACAGAAAAATAAAATTGAGACGAATGGAGTATATTGTAATTTTAGTTTATGAATCTAATGTTATCAGTGAATACATATAATGATATCAGTAAATGCATATGATAGTATAAATTTCATATTATAAAATTTATTCCCGAAACATTTTGTGTATAAGTATTACTCCCTCCACCCACCATTCTTGTACCCTTTTTTTTATTGTCTATTTATCTTTTACGTGAACTGCAAGAAAATAAAAAATTGCCTACAAAATTTTAATTTGCTACAACAAATTTCAAACAAAAAAGTTTGTAGTAAGAATTGTCTACAATTTGTCTACGAAATTTTCTAATTATGAAAGTTTCTATGTTTCTCAACCTAGAAACAACGTGTCTACGGATTAATTTGTCTACAAAATAAAATCCCTAGGTATAATTACCTACAAGTCATTTGCCTACAAAATTTTACCTACAACACAATTTACCTACAGAATTTCCATAGACAATTTTTTTTGTAGGTGGGGACGGAAGATGTCTATACAATTAAAAAAAAAAATTGTAGGCAATTCGAAGGTAATCCCCACTAGGAATTTTGTTGTTGGAAATTTCATAGTCATATTGGCAATTTCCGTAGACAATTTTATATTTTCTTGTAGTGGTATTCCACTTTTGAAAATAGACAACACTCGCAAATAAATAGTTGATACTCATAGTACTCTACGCAATACTTTTATTTTATCTATTTTTTCAATAAAATATTAATATTTATTAAATCTTGTGTCAAACAATAAAAGAGTAAAAGATTTGATGGACTGAGGGTGCATTTGGATATCAAATAAATTAAATTTAAATAGGTATTAAAAAAATCAAGTTGGGTACAAGTATAACTCAATTAATTTGACCATATATTATTACGTCATCTTTATCTCTTTTCTTAACATTAATTTTCAAACAAAAAATATTACTCTCTCCATTTCGCGATTATTTTCACACTTGTTATATTTGGGTATTAAATAATTATTTACACACCTTAAAAAAATGAAGTAACTTCATCTCTCACAAAAGTCAATAAACTTATCATAAGCAAAGTTTTATATTAGCACATATTATAATAAACTTATCATGAAATTATTTTAAAATATTAAATATTTTATTAAGAGTATCAAAAATTTCATCAGAATTATAAGAAATCAGAGTCAATGTAATTATATTATAATTGTTATTTTGTTTTTGTATCCCAATTTTTTATACTTCTTGTGAGATTGTTTATATTTTTATCAAATATTTGATATTTTAAAACAATTTCATAATAAATCTATCATGCATTGTTTGCAATGTGTATATATATATATATATATATATATATATATATATATTGGGTCACTTGTGCACTAAATGCACCGTGTAACTGCGTCAAATGATGACCCATTTACATCAGAGGCGCGCTACATATATTAAATATCCAAACTTTTAATTGTTTCTCGCTCGTGCCCCAGTGAAAACTGATGCCCGCGCCTTATGTGAGGTTTAAGGTTCAATTCCCCTCTACTACTTATTTTTTTTGACCCACTTTTATGTTATATGATGGTTAACTTTTCAGCTTTACTTGAGGTAACTTTTCTGTTTTATCTTGAGCAACTTTTTCAGCTGTTATATATACATGTTGAAGGAGTTCAGAATTCGTCACTTTTTTTTAAGAATTCATGACTTGATTGCTACTTCACAAGGAAAAAAATACACCAAGGAGTAAGATTATGTTAAAATAAAAAAGTTTTGCTTTGTTCCACATTGATTTCTTATCAAAGCTAAATTTTTTAGTATAGTCGTACTTTAATTTGTAAGTTATACAAGTTTGCTAGTATAATTTTTCAGTTTAAGTTTGTGTAACTTTTCAATTTAAGTCTGTGTAACTTTTCAGTTAAATTAGTGTAACTTTTCTGTTAAAGTTTGTATAACTTTTCAATTATATCTAATGAACCATTTTGGCTTAAATGATTCGCCCCTTATTCTCTGGAATTTTGGGAAAGCACAAGAACACACCTCCAGAAAGGATTCAATTACTGAGAAACTTACACAAAATCGAGAATCTGAGCATTACCTTTACCTGCTATAGTCTTGGCACATGTTTGACAATACTATCAGCAATCGATCTTCAGAAGCCCTCAAGTGCGAAATAGAGCTTTCACTGAAAGAGTTAGGGATGGCAATCGACTGAGTCGGGGCGGGTACCTAGATACCCAGACCCACCCCATTCTTTAAACGGGGCGGGGTGGCCCGACCCGTGCGGGTCTCGGGGCTGCCCAAGGGGCGAGTGGGGCAGCCCATTTTTTAAATATAATTTTTGTTATTTTAAAAATAATATATAAATAATTATAAATATATAATATAAAAATATCTATAAATTTGAATTATTGTTATTTATATATTATATATAATTAATAGATATGAAAAATATATCATATTTATATATATTATATACTATTTATATATATATTTATATGTATTTTTATAAATATATATTAAAATATAATATATAAAACGGGGCATCACTCAAAACCCGCCCCATTCTAATACGGGACACGGGCCGGGGCGGGTCAGGGCGGAACGGGTTAATATTGTCATCCCTAGAAAGAGTGAACTGATTTGCCAACCTGAAAATTCTTCATATCAGGAATAAAGAAGAAGGGAGAGAGACGGGTCATGCCAGAGGGAGAGATCATAACGAAGAAGTGTGAAAATATAGGAAAGACATCCGCCAGATGGGCCATGCCGTGTGAGAGAGAGGAGAGAAGTAGGAGGGGGGGGCGCGGGTCGAGCTGGCGGGCGGAGGTCGGCGAAATTAGTAATTGGGTAGGAGCAGGGCGAGTGCACGGTGCAACAAGTGTATATGAAACCTCCTCATATATACACACACACATATATATATATATATATATATATATATATATATATATATATATATATATTCGAATATAAATGATATTAGTTGAGGATCTAAAATCATATGTTGAATAGTTATTTTTTTTTTGTTCGGAATGTTGAATAGTTATTTGATTTGATATAAATACTAAGGTGATTCGAGTTTATAAATCATATATCGAAACTTTTTTTTATTATCGGTAAATGTTATTTGTTAGTAGTTAGATGGGCTTTTCTACGGTCAGGAAGGAGTTCGCCCTTCCTGACATCAGGAAACCAATAAATTATTGACACATCATTTAATTTCGCCCTTGGCGACACAGTTTCGCCATGAACGAATTAATTAATTTTAAAAAGATATATATATATAAAGTTACCAAAATATCCTTATTATATATAAATAAAATAATTTTTATTTATAATTATACATTTTAATTATGTCTTATTTAATTTAAATATAAATTGTGGGACTTAAACTTTTTTGTTGCATAACTTCGTTGATTCTGATGGCCAGCAACCAACCGGAAAACACTGTAAAAACACTGGCCGACAATTCCAACCCACACCCGACTCTCTAATAAATTTTTATATGTGTCTTTTTTATTTTGGGTCAATTTCTAGAATTTTGATATGTGTTTTCTGTACCGTGTTCTTTGATGCGTAATTCTGCAATTTTGGAGTGAAAATTTCTTTTATTGCAAAATTTGCAATTTTGATTCGAAATTCGATTTGTAGAAGTCAAATTTGGGGATTTTTTGGATTTTGGGTTTTGTGGATGGGGGCATATTGATAGACGGGGAGGGAGAACGGGCTGGCGGCGGTCGAGATGGTTGAGAGAATACCACCATTATCGGAGTAGATGGAGCCAAGGTCGCCGGAGTACAGGCGATGAGCTTCGTAGAAACGAAGGATTGCTGATGTAGAACGAGCAGCGGATATAGGGACCACGATGGAGGGTCGGACGGAGATTGCCATCAAATTTGAAAACCCATTTAAAACCACCATGGTTGATAACTGGAGTTCTCTGTAGAACGTGATGAAAAGATGTTCAATTTTAATTATTTAGTTATTTTTCCTTTTTTTTTTTTTCACTTTTTAAATTGTTAATAATAAAGGATGTGTTGACGTGGAAATGAAGAAAGACACAATAAAATGTTGAGATTTTTATTATAATATCAAATTCGTGATCAAACTGAAATTTAATTTAAAGGCGTATAGAATTAATCTTATTAATTTAACTATTTAAGTGTTGTTTTTTTTAAATATTAATGAATTCGTTTAATGTACATTTTGGCCACTTCAAAGTTCAAACTGAGTTTATGTAATTTGAATAAAAATAAATAATTATGCGATCATTTCGATAAAGTTGAAAAATTATGGGACAAAATAGTTTAAATCTATGTTATTAGGGATATATGTGTAATTTTATAATTAATATTTAAAACTATTATTAAAAAAGGGGTATTTTTGTTATTTTATATTTATCAATTTAATTTATTAGCAGGTCAATGCACTGCAACTGCAATATGCAGAGCGCAAACGCTATAACGCAAAGTGTAATCATAACGAAAAAAATGTGTGTGTTGGATCAAGAATCTAATGGTATTTAAAGGATTTCCTGACGTCAGGAAGGACGAACTCCTTTCTGACCGTAGAAAATTCATAGATTAGTTCACCAAGCCCCTAAATACTCCAAGAAATCTCCAAGCCACCTTATAACACTCCCATAATTCGTTCCCTGAAAAAATCGAACCCGGGTCACTCACTAGAGTGAGAAACCCGGTGGCTAGATATATTAATGGAATCGAAACTTATTTTTTAGTTTTTCTTTATGATCTAAAAGAGTTTAATCAGATATATTACAAGACTATTTGAAATTCTACTATTTTTTACTTTATATTAATGTGTATTTGATACTAAGATTCCGAATACCTTTATTTTTTTATTGCATTTCAATTTTTATTTTATTACTTCAATAACTTGCCCATATATGGTTATAATTTAGTACTCCCTCTGTCCAATATTAGTAGTCATATTTTTTGCGCTGTTATTTTTTTTATTATAAGTTAGAGGGTGTTATGAGATATTGTGATGTTCATTTATGAATAAAATGATTGTTTATGAAAATTGTGATGCTTATATTTTCAATAAACAATAACTTTATTGATAAATGAACCTCACAATACCTCATAATATCCTCCAACTTATGACAAAAAATAACAGCCAAAAAACAAGACTACTAATATTAGATGGAGGGATTACTATTTTTATAAAATAAACTGATGAAAAATAAGATATGAAATAAATGCATATATCAAGGGGGTAAATATGGGGTCGATGCAATCATTATCATTTGACACATTTTCATAGGTAGAGTCAAGTATATGGTAGTAAAATATTTGGATGACTAAATCATGAGGACAATAACAAAATAATTAGGTGGGATATGAGTGAAGTATTTCAATATCTGGTCCACAAACAATGACTTCCCAATGAATTTTGTGTACTAATTATAATATTGGCAGAGAAGTCATTGTTTGTACTGCAATAATTTTGTTTAGGCAAAATGCAGATTTCAATGTGGGAATGGTCTGCATATGTTCCTTCATCAATCTTAACGAAATAATGGTTTGACCATCAATTTTAATTCATTTCACCCAAGCAGGTTGTTCCTTACATAAATTGCTGGGTAAAAGTTATTTTTAGGGTAAAGTACTACTAGGTCTTTTTTTAAAGTGTAAATTCCTTCTAGGTATTTAAAAAATCCCAAATGTCCAATAGGTGCAAAATTGTCTACTTATTTGCGAAATTGTCTCTACCATCTGTCAGCCTTCCTCTGCCACCTCCAAAAGCCTATAGCTTCCCATCCCATCAGTTACTTTTCACTTTTTGGGACTCTATTTCACAAAAACCAGTATTTTGTTAATCATTTTCTGCCATTATTTTGAAATTTACCCACAAAAAGAGAGAATCTAGAAAGACGCGGCGAGACGCGGTGTCGCTGATACGGGCGGCGAAGAAGGGTCTGTTACAGATAGGTGACGACATGGCGCTGGGATAGCCGGTGAGAACCGCGACGGCGGCGGAGGACAAGGAATACGACGGCAACGCTAGGTGGCTCCGGGATCGACGGATTTGTTCAATTCCTCAGGTTTTTTGGGAAATTATGAGATTTTGTGTTACTTAGTTGGCTCCTCTTTGAATGGTTGTTCGAATTTGGGAAAATGGATGATGATGAACAATGAAATTATTTTGTTTGATTGATATTGAACTTATTTTTGAATTAAATATGAAATCCGCAGAAAGAAAGAAAAAGTCAGTTCTTATTTTGTTTTGCTCCTCTTTGAATGGTTGTTCGAATTTGGGAAAAAAGATGATGATGAACTAGTGTTGCAAAAAAATGGGAAAACTTTATAACATATTTCTGTTATTTTTTAACTGGGATATAAAGGTTTCTCATCTAAATAGCTTAGTGGTGTGTGATTGATAGATGAGTTTTGTTATCTGAAAATTTGATCTTTTTTTGTGGTAATTTTATCTCCTTTGAGAGATTACAAATCAATGAAACAGTATGTTTTTTAGGCATCAGCATTCTACTTCCTTTATAGATATATAAACAATTACACTTGCAGGTCTTTCACTAGAACATTAAATTTGCTCATAATACATAGGAAAATGGAAAATTGCTCAGAATACACAAATTAGAGATTGAGAACCAATAGCTCTCAGAAGGTAAGTGTACCAAACTTTGCTTCGTCTGCTGCTGCGTGATTTATTAAACTTTTCTTGTTCTGGTGTCTATTTCTGTTTTGGCGCCTATGAGGAAGCAGATTGATTCTCTGTTAGATTGAATGCCTACTGTTGATAGGCGAGCAGAAACAACATTTGGGCGACCAGGATTAGCGCAAATCACTTAAGAATTAAAGTGGAATTAACTCATGATTCACCCAAGATATCTGGCGTGCAGAACCTGCATGCGATCAAGACGTATAGGCGAACAAAATCAGAATAAAAGCTACCTGATGAGCTCAATTAGCATCTCGCCGACCAGATCCAACCATAATACCAAAAGAGTAAATAAGACAAGAGACCAACAAAATCAGACTAAAGATTCCTCCAGGACAAGTCCAATATGACGAGCAGCTCTTGACTGCGAGCAAGTCCAACAAGATAAGGATAGAATTTAGTCTAGATAAGGTCAACTTAGTCAAAGGCCAGGTGTCGTGCATGCAGGCCTGGTAGGCCAAAAGTCACGACACCTCCTGCTAGGCAATTGTCTATAAATACTTAGATTTTTTCAGCTAATAAAACAGGCACAAATTATTATACACGTCCAAACTTCGATTACGAATCTAAAGCAGCTATTTAACTTACAATCGAACTTAAACACGTAAGCTTTCATACGATTCTAATCCACCTAAACCTGAAAATCCGTATTCACTAATTACGTTAGTGATCAATCACACGTAATTATTTGATGATCAATTAACCATCTAAAACAGCCATTAATCTTCAAGATTAGAACTGATCGTCAACAAATTGGCGCTAGAAGGAGTGTTCGAACCTTTGAATCGTTGAATACGGGAAGATTACCCCAAGATTAAAGAACAAGTTTGAACTTTTGAGGAAAATTCAAGAACACTAAGAACAACACTTGATATCTTCTGTGAACATGCCTCAATCACGAGAGACACAACGTTCACAACATATAACCAGGGATTCACACTCCCGGATGTCCCAGGCTGGAGGGCGAGCAGAAATGACCAAGAGAATCAAACTGATGTTGCTCGTCAGTTAGTACCACCGGAGTTGGATGCCATTGCTCGCAACCCCGACGAATTGGCGCGCACAATTGCCATGCTCCAGGCTTTGCAAAGACAACAAGCCCAACCTAGCCCTTCATATGTGCGAGCAAGGTGTAGCCCCACAAAGACTCGTGAACATGAAAAGGCAAGGGGGGATCATTTGAATGAGGCAGATAGTGCCCAAGCTCGTAAGGCCAAAGGCAAAGAAAAACAGCACATCGAGGCCGCCAGTCAGGGAGGTTCGACTCAGAATCCGGCCATGGCAGGGAGTCAGGGCACACGCCAAAGTGCTCTTGAAAGATTGGGTCATCGTGGCCGGGGAATCATGGGAGTCCATCCCAATGCAGTGGCAGCTCGCCCAACTGTAGTACCTGTTCGCCAATCAGTCCATGACAGGTTGACTAGGTCAGCTTTTGGTCGCCTTGGCCCAAACGCAGAGCCCAATCCTAGGAGGCCAATCCAGGGGGTTCCCGCTCCCAATGAGGGACTGGAGCGAACAGACGGCTGTGCGCCTCTGCTCGCCGGACAGCCTCAGAGTCAGGGGGGATCCTTGGAAGAGCTCGCCTCCATGAGAAAGGTCATAGAGAGCATGCAGGGCCAGCTAGATCAATAAAGAGGATATGGGAACACAACTCTTCCTGTCTCACCTCTATCTATGGTGATTCTGAAGGCTCCAATTCAACAAAAGATTCAGTTTCCGGCAAGTATACAGTATGAGGGCACGGCGGACCCCCGGGTGCATCTGATGAAGTATACAAATTACATGGTGTCAATGGGGGCAAGTGACGCAACACAATGTCGCAACTTTCCTTCGACCCTGGGAGATCGTGTCCATAAATGGTTTTCAGCTTTGCCACCAGCTTCGATTCATTCGTTTGCCCAGCTGGGCAAAGAATTCTTATCCCATTTCTCTACGGCCGGGTCTTATCTATCCCAAAGACATCGGTTATCCGACTTGAAACAAACTGACGACGAGTCGGACCGATCGTATCTGGAAAGATTCGACAAGGTCTTGTTGGAAGGGGAGTCTGTCAGTGAAGATTCCAAGATTGTGGCCGTCCTGGCTGGGCTCAAGAAAGGCACTGAACTCTGGAAAGATGTACACCTAAGATGCCCGAAGACATATGCCGAATTTCGGGATCGGGCAGGCGTCTTTGTCTCCATGCATGAAGCCCTGCAAAAAGATATGGGAGATAAAGGAGAGCAGAAAGAGGGTGCAAAGAAGCCTGAAACTGGTTATCGAGCTCCCAATAACATGAAAGCATTTACTGAAGGAACGGAGCTGAAGGACAAATTGAACCACATTCTTACCGTTTCAATCGATACAGTTTATAATAACGTTCGAGACAAAGAATTGCTCACACCTCCCCGTAAAATACGTCAAGATGCAAGCAAGTTGAACCAGAATAAATATTGTGCCTACCACCAGAGCGTGGGACACTTTACAAGCGAATGTCGTGATTTGCTGAAGCAGTTGTGGCATTTTTATGAGGAAGGAAAGCTATCCGAGTTTGTTAAAAGACAGCCCGGCAAGAGAAACAGAGACGAAGATTCTGATGAAGAAGATCAGGAACAGGCACCTCATCGGAATCGAGCTGGGCGACCAGCTCAGGCGCCAGCCGGAAGACCAGTTCCGGATATCCAGATGATGGAACCTGCAGGGCCCCTAGGTGGTTATTCTGATGGGCGACCACAAATTTCTAATCGAAAAAGAAAGGCATAATTACGAGCGATCGGTTATGTGCAAGAAATGGGGATTATTCCACCTACCATGCAAGCGTCGGAATTAACTTTTACCGACAGAAATTTGGAAGGAGTACTGACCCCTCACAACGATTCGCTTGTGATATGTGCCAAGATTATGGAAACCAGGGTGCATAGATTGTTGGTGGATACAGGAGCCTACACTAATGTCCTTTTCAAAAAGACGCTTGACCAAATGGGAGATTATGCAGGCTACATCAGAGACACAAATTACCGTATTCTGGGATTCGGAAATACTGTGACAATCCCGTTGGGAATAATAACTTTCGCTATGCAACTTGTTACGGTCAAAGAGCCCGAGAAAAATATCGCAAGAATGGTGGATTTCTTGGTCGTTGATCAAGAGTCAACGTACAACGGATTCTTGGGTCGACCTTTCTTAAATGAATTCAGGGCCGCCTGTTCTACTTAACATTATTGCATAAAATTCCCAACGGCAATTAGAGTTGGCACGGTAAAGGGAGACCAGAGAAAAGCTCGAGAATGCCTTCTGCAAATTCAATCAAGACAGGGACAAGTATCTATGATGGAAGCGTCAACCAGCCAACTTGAAAATGAACCCTCAATCTTGGAGGACATTCTTGGAGCTCAGAATGATAAGATGGACGAAGACGATCAGCCCTCGCCCATGGGCGAGCAAATGCTGTAAGGTGGCGAACAAACCTTGCCAGAGGCAATATTGCCACCTATGGTTAACAGAACATGTCCGAATGACATCCATAAGGGCCCAGCTGTGGCGACCAAACCCTGCCCGGAGCTAGTTGAAGATTTTGACCCCCGGTTGGGTGCCGAACCCATGGACATCAAAGATGAACTAAGTCCAGAAGGACCAATAGTTGACCCTCGATGGAAGGGGCAAAAATAACGGGCAACTCCGGTTGAAGAATTGGAGGCCATCAAGATTGATCCTGAACGTGATGGTCTTGAACTTTACATCGGGTCTGAACTCCCCGAGCCTTACAGAACTCGCATAACGGATTTTCTGAAGGCTAACTTAGACGTCTTCGTATGGTCCCATGCTGATATGGTGGGAATCGATCCGAAGGATGCTTGTCACAGGTTGAATATCAACCCAGTCCGAAAACCTATCCACCAGTAACGGCGAAAATATGGACCAGACAAGTATCAAGCTCTAAATGAAGAAGTCAAAAAGTTGCTGGACAACGATTTAACTAAACAAGCGTTATGTCCACAATGGGTTGCAAATCCTGTCCTGGTACGGAAGCCAAACGGAACCTGGAGGCTATGCATAGATTTTACAGATCTTAATGCAGCATGCCCGAAGGACAACTTTCTGCTCCCGCATATCGATCAACTGGTGGACAGTACTGCCGGTCACGAAATGTTCACATTCATGGATGCCTTTGCAGGATACCACCAGATTCCAATTCACCCAGATGACCAAGAAAATACGGTCTTTTATGTTAGGATAAAAATTTGTTAGTTTTGATGAGTTAAAACAAACCAGAAGATGTAATAGGACCATCTGGACCTGTTAGCCAGATGAGGTTTAGTTAGGACTTAGTCTAGGGGGAACTGCCAGACCAGAAGACCTCACCAGAAGAGTCACCAGAGGACTTCATCAGAGGACTTCTCCAGAGGAGATCAGACCAGAGGCAGATGACCTTCCCCAGACCAGACGAGTCCGGACCAGACGAGTCTGGTGGAACAAAAGATGCTCAGTTTGATCCCCTTATTCTACTGAGTATTCTGGTTGTTCACCAGATAAGGACCAGAAGACACCGAGGTTGCCTGGTGTCTGGTCCTGCCTTCTCTGGAGAGAATCAGAGTTAGGCAATTGGAAGCATTGACCGTTGGTGATTCAAATCAAGTCAAACAAGATTGGATTAAGAAGATATGAAGACAATCATTCAAGATCTCACCAACCCAATCAATCAATTAGGGAATTGATTGATTGAAGCTTCCATATATAGAGGATCTGATTGGATTAGCCTCCCAACGGCTATGTCCCTAATCCCCTCTATATATACTTGAGTGCAGATCAAGAAAAAGCTCTAGAATCATTCACGCGCATATAGCCATACTAAGCCTTTGATCACTACGCATATTGCACTCACACTTCGTTCTTAATTACTTATCTACTCGTAAGGAGTTAATACACTCAACCTGTTCATCTTGTTGGAGTGAGTTTATCTTTAGATCGAAGTTAGATCTAAAGAGTTTGTAAGAAGGTGCTGGTACTTCAAAAATTCCAGTGAGTAAGTTTGTGAGTTGGTTGTTAGTGAGACCCCTTGGTGATAAGGGAGAGTGGACGTAGGATATTTATCCGAACCACTATATATCTTGTGTCTTTTATCGCTTTATTTTTAAATATTGTTTTATTGATCTCTTATAAAAGATTTTGGAAAGACATTATTACATAAGCTTCCGCAATTAATCTATCGAGTGGGACCAACAAGTGGTATCAGAGCAGTGTGTCCACGACCACTGCTTTGAAAAGCTTTTGGTGGTCACCGGGCAGATCCATTGCTCTTTTGTGCTATTTATTCAAGCTCTTGTTATTTCCCTAAACGTCTTTTCAATATGTCTTCGAAATCTTCTTATAAGAGTCGCAAACTGCCAGAATTCTCGTTCGAGGATTATAGCCACTGGAGCTTCATGATGAGTAATCATCTCGGAGCTATTCACCACCGCATGTTAGATGTGGTTGAAAGTGGCCCCATCAAATTTTACTGGACTCCTATTGATAGTGGCAGGTCTGAGTCCAGAGAAGAAACTAGCGACGCTGCAGAGGATAGAGTTCCCAGACAACGAATCCTCAAAAAGAAAGACGAACTTGACAACGATGAGAGAAAGCTACATAATCTGGACCAGGTGGCGAGGACTGAGATTATCAACACTCTTACTAAAGAAGTTATTGAAAAGGTCAGGACGTGCACCACTGCAAAAGAGATGTGGGACAAGTTAGCTCTGCTCTGTGAAGGAACAGAGAAGATTAAAGATAACAAGCTTCAAGCTGTTCAACACTCTTTTGACACATTCAAGATGAAACCAGACGAGACCATTGACCAGCTGGACATGCGTCTCACGAATCTCTTGAACAAGGCTAGTGCCTTAGGTAAGACCTATTCTGAAAAAGAGATTAATAGTAAAATATTACGTTCACTAACAAGCAGGTGGAGAATTAAAGTCACTGTGATCAAGGACAACAAGGATCTCAACACTCTGGATCACCATCTTCTGTTGTCTGATCTCAAGGCTTACGAATATGATCTTCAAGAGGAGGATCAAACAGAAGAGGTTTCCTCTTCTGGCCAGAAAGGAGTTGCATTCTCTTCAACTCTCAAATCTGATGCCATGCCAAAGGAGTCCACTGCAGATGACTTGAGCCTCAAGGAGCAGGTAGCACTTCTAACTCATAAATTAGACAAAATGAGTTCAAAATATGGCAGGTACAAAAGGCATTGGAAGGAGTCTACCAGAAACAGGAAGAGTTCTTTCAAGCCTGCAGAGAAGGAGAAGACATCTGGAGACTCAAGGGAGACCAGATTCAGAACTCCAGAGAGGAGGAGAGATGACAACCCTGGCAGCTCTGGGAGATCAGATCATCAGAGGAGGGATGGTAGCTCTGGCAGACCTGACTACCAGAGGAGAGAAAGTAGCCCTGCCAGATCAGACTACAACCAGAGGAGGAGAGAGCCAAGTCCTAGTCCCAGAGGAGACAATGCCTGCTACACATGCAACAAGACTGGTCACTACAGTTATGATTGTCCTCAGCTTACTCCTAGGGAAAGAGAAGAGAAAAGAATCAAGAGAGATAGGAGATATGCAGATAAGAGAGCACTGCTGGCAGAAGCAGAGGAGGAGGATACTAGTTCCAGTTCTTCTTCTTCTGACTTTGGATCAGATGATGATGTGTGTCTCATGGCAGACATCACTGAGGTAAATGAAACTACTCTTGTTCTATCTAATTCCAAATGTACTGAATCCTCTAATTCATCTGGTAACTCCAGAGAGTCTGATATGCAACAAATGCTATCAGTTCTCCAAAATTGTGTCCAACTCTGTCAAAAACTTGAGAAAGAGAATGGTAGGCTCAGAGCAGAAGTTCAATCTCTCTCTCATGAGCACAAATCCACCAGAGAACTCATGAAAGATCATTCCAAAGAAGTCTCTGCACTTCAGGATAAGATCACAGAAAGAGATACTCTGGTAGATCAACTCATGAAAGAAAGGAATTCTCAAGAGGATGAGATCACTGAACTCAGAGCCAAATACCAAACTCTTATCAAGGGAAAACAAGTTGTCCACAACATAGAGGAGATACCTATGCCCAGAGAAGCTCCTAAGATACCATCTGTTGTATCTATCATATCAGAGTCTTCTCAGCGCATTTGTGATAAGAGTGGTTTAGGATATTCTGGAATTACCACTAAAACTCACAAGTACTTTTATAACAAAGACAAGTCTGTAAGGGCTGGTAAAGTGGTAGAAATCTGGAATGATAAAGACTTAACTGGTAATGGTTACAAGGTGGTTCACAATCCTGATTGGAAAAGGAATCACTCTGTTAATCACTTAACTAATGGTCCAGAAGAGTTGACTACTCTGGAAGAGAAGATGCTTGAGAATAAGTGTCAAAAAGGGGAACCATTAAAGATTAATGGTTCTGTGAACAATGAGTCCCAAGGAGTAGGAATTACTCAAATTGAAGGACCCCAGAGAAATCCTCAAAGGGAACCTAAACAGATTAGGGGACCTCAAAGGAAACACTCAAAAAGGGGGAATACCAATCAGAGTAATAACTACCAGAGAAAGAACAATGTTCAACAGAACCAGGTACCCCAAAGACAATTTTCTCAGAAAAATCAATTCCAGAATAGGTATACTCAAAGGAACTATAATCACCAGAACAAGTCTAATTATCAGAACCAGAGGAGGTCTTCCAGACCCATCTATAGAAAACCAACTGATCTGGGAAGTTATGACACCAGAGATGGTTCTTCTAGGATGTACCCTTACAACCAGACCTTTAAGACCATGTCTTTGAGGCAGGCCATTCCAAAGGCCAGATTTGAGAAAAGGTACACCAGACCTGTTTATAGGAAAGGTGTCCTTATCAGACCAGTAGCTCAATATGTCATAGTAAGAGGACATGTACTGGTAGATAGATTTGGAAGGAAGATAAGATCTCCTCATCCATCAAGAGATGATCTTTATCTATGGATTCCTACAAAACCTGCAACTAACCAATCAGGACCCAGCACTAGTAGGGGACCTAATTAATCTCTCTGCAGGTAGATAAGAGTCCATTGGAGAATGGATTATCAAGCAACCATGTCTGGTACATTGATAGTGGATGTTCCAAGCACATGACATTCCAGAAGGATAATCTCCAAGATTTCAAGCCATTGAATGGACCAAGAGTGATGTTTGGTGACAACAACTATGGAGTCACCAGAGGAGTTGGAAAGTTGACCTTCAATGGAGTATCTGTAGATGAAGTCTACTACGTAGAAGGACTCAAGCATAATCTGCTTTCAGTATCCCAATTCTGTGACAAGGGATACTCAGTGAAGTTTTCTAGTGATTCATGCACTGTTTTCTCTTCTGATTATAATGATATCTTGCTAATAGGCTTGAGGAAGGGTAACATTTATCTTGCAGATTTTAGCAGTTGCCCAAGGAATACTTGCCTGGTTGCTAAAGGATCTGCAGAGAAAAGCTGGATTTGGCACAAGAGATTGTGTCATCTTAACTTCAAAACATTGAACAAGATTGCCAGAAAGGGTCTCATTCGAGGTCTTCCAAATGAAGTGTTTAAGAAGGATCAGGTTTGTGGTTCATGCCAGAAGGGTAAACAACCCAAGACGTCCTTTAAGGATGTCCAGAGCACAACCACAACCAGAGTACTTCAACTACTTCACATGGACCTGTTTGGACCTGTTTCTCCTCTTAGTTTCAGTGGAAGGAAGTACACCTTAGTAATAGTAGATGACTTTTCAAGATACACTTGGGTAGTGTTCTTGTTTAAGAAAAATGAAACTATAACTAAGCTGCCAGAGTTCTTCAAGCAGATTCAGAATGAGCAGAACCAGAGCATAGTCAGGATCAGAAGTGACAAAGGAACAGAGTTTTTGAATTCACATATTGCAGATTATTGCAAGGATCATGGGATTTTTCATGAGACATCTGCTGCCAGAACACCTCAACAAAATGGAGTTGCAGAAAGGAGGAATAGAACTCTCAAAGAAGCTGCAAGAACACTTCTGGCAGAATACAACACTCCACAGAGATTCTGGGCAGAGGCCATCAATACAGCTTGTTACACTCAGAACAGGTGCCTGATTGCCCAGAGACACAATAAGACCCCATATGAGGTATGGAAAGGTAAAACCCCATCTGTTTCATATTTTCATGTTTTTGGATGTACGTGTTTCATCCATGACAATGGGAAATCTAAATTAAGAACCTTTGATGCTAAAGTGGCTGATGGATTATTTTTGGGATATTCCAGCACCAGTAAAGCTTTTAGAGTTTTTAATAAGAATTCACTTTGTGTGGAAGAAACACCTCATGTTGTTTTTGATGAATCTACTTTTGAGTGCAAGGTGGATTCTACGTCTCCTGATGAGACCCAGAATCAGGCTAAACCCAGAGTTATCAAGGTCAATCCACCTATTCTTGACTCAGATTCAGATTCAGATGAGGACCCATCTCCTGGTTCTCTGAAGCAGCAGTCTTCACAAGGAGCAGATCCAGAAGAGGTTGGAACTCCTGTAGGGGGAAGCTCTTCTGCAGGTGGTGATAATCACCAAGGTACTGCAGAAGATGATCACCCAGGCAAGACCACGGGAAGGAGGACCCTGGTTGATCACCCCTATGACCTGATCTTAGGAGATCCAACTAAGGGTGTCCAGACTAGGAGAACTATTAACTTAGCTGCCTTATTTAGTTGCTATGTGTCCTTGATTGAGCCCAAGAACATCAAGGAGGCACTGAAAGATTCAAATTGGATTGTGGCTATGCAGGAGGAATTGAATCAATTCACCAGACAGGATGTTTGGGAGCTGGTAGACAGACCAAGACATCAAAAGGTGATAGGCACTAAGTGGGTTTTCAAAAATAAGAAAGATGAGAATGATGTAATTACTAGGAACAAGGCAAGGCTAGTGGCCCAGGGTTATTCTCAGTCTGAAGGAATAGACTATGATGAGACTTTTGCTCCTGTTGCCAGACTAGAAGCCATTAGATTGTTCTTAGCATATGCTGCTCACATGAAGTTCAAAGTATACCAAATGGATGTGAAATCTGCCTTTCTTAATGGGATTCTCATTGAGGAAGTGTATGTTGAACAACCTCCTGGTTTTGAACAAGGTGACAAGGTGTTTAAGCTTAAGAAAGCTCTTTATGGGCTGAAGCAGGCACCCAGAGCATGGTATGACACTCTATCTCAATTTCTTCTGGACAATGGTTTTACTAAAGGTAAAATTGATAGGACCTTGTTTAGGAAAGAAGAAGGAAAGGACATCCTTCTGGTCCAAATATATGTTGATGACATCATATTTGGATCCCCTAACAAGAAGCTGTGTGAGAAGTTTGGTGAACTCATGCAGGGACAGTTTGAGATGTCCATGATGGGAGAATTAAATTACTTTTTGGGTTTGCAGGTTAAGCAATCAGAGAAGGGAATTTTCATTAATCAAGCTAAGTACACCAGAAACATGTTAGAGAAATTTGGAATAGGATCTAGCAGAGCAGCCAAGATCCCTATGATGACAAATTTCAACATGGATCCAGATGAGTCTGGAGAGTGTGTGGACCAGACTCAGTACAGAGCACTAATTGGTTCTCTTTTGTATCTGACTGCAAGCAGACCAGATATTACTTTTGCTGTAGGAGTTTGTGCCAGATTTCAGGCCAACCCCAAGAAGAGTCACTTGGAAGCAGCTAAGAAAATATTGAAATACCTTAAGGGAACTGTGAATTTAGGATTATGGTATCCTGCAGATGACAACTTAGAATTAAGTGGTTATTCAGATTCAGACTATGGTGGGTGCAGAATAGATAGGAAATCTACAAGTGGTACATGCCAATTTTTAGGGAACAAATTGGTATCCTGGTTTTCCAAGAAGCAGACTTCAGTTGCTACTTCAACAACAGAAGCAGAGTACATGGCTGCAGGGAGTTGTTGTTCTCAACTTCTTTGGATTAGTCAACAGCTTAGGGATTACCAGATTAGAGCTAAGGATATTCCTATTTTCTGTGACAGTAATAGTGCCATTGCAATCACCCAGAATCCAGTTCTTCATACCAGATGCAAACATGTTGATATAAGGCATCATTTTATCAGAGATCATGTTGAGAAAGGGGACATAAGGATGGAAAAGATTGCAACAGAGAGGCAGAGAGCAGATATTTTAACCAAGCCTTTGGCTGAGACCAGATTCAGAGAGTTAGCTTTTGAGTTAGGATTGTTGGATCCAGAGACAGATTTGATTTAGGGGGAACATCAGAGTAGTATCCTTTGTAAATTTTCTTCATAAATTTTCTTTATGCTAACATACCTGCAGATTAGATATATCAGAGAGGGTATACCTCCAGATGAGGTATACACCAGGTGACACTTATCCCAGATGAAGTGTTGAGTCAGAGACATGTGCAAAGTCTTTACTGACCAGGACCAGATAAGTCTCATCAGAGGAGAAGTTTCACCAGACTAGTTGTGGTATCATCTGGTTACAATATCAGGTGACAGGTATGTCTTTTCTACTCTGGCCTCTGATCATTGGGATACACTTTTCAAATTAAGAAGTACACTCAAAACCTTTCACCTTCGGAGTGTATTTAAGACTAGGGTATAGGGCCTAGGCAATCATTTCGCTTTTTCTCTTGACTGCCACAAAACCCCTTTATACCCAGTCCCAATGACTATGCCAACGCACCAGATTAAATCTGTATTTCGCCTTTCATCATGGCCATCGGATTTAATCACTGTGCAAAATGTCAATCAATTCTAAAAGTGATTTTGTTTCCTAAATAGAATTTGAAACAACACGCGTTCACTCTTCATTTAATTTTCGAGCCACGCGTATTACTCTATTTAAATCACTTTTGTTTTCAATCTGTCCTTTCACGTTTCCATACTATTCAAACCCTAACCTCTCTCTGCGAAGTTTTTTTTCTCTCTCTCTCTCTCTCACAGTTATGGCGCCCAAATGCAATTTTGATCCAGACTATGTCTGCAAGAAACTCAAGTCAGAGATGGTGGTGGACTTCTATTCCACTAAGAATCCGGCCGCTTTGGAGATTTTGGAACTTCTCCGACGTTCTGGACTGGAGGAGTTGATCTCAAAGGTTCCCAAGGATCTGCGTACCTTGGATGGATATGCTGCACAGTTTCTTATCCGGATGAAGATCCATGAAGACTATATTTCTTCCAAGATTGATTCAGAGGATCTTGTTTTCTCTAAGGCAGACTTCTGTGGTCTTTTTGGTAACCTTTCTGCGGAAGGAGTGGACCCACTGAAGTACAGAGAAGGAGAGGCGTTGGAATCCTTCAAGATGTTTGCCAGAAATTCATGCCAGAATATTACCAAGGGTTTCTTGGACAAGCATCTTAGGCAGAAGTATAAGGTGCTTTTTGACATTGTGGTGAAGATTCTCATGTGTGAGAGCCATAGCACAGATGCCATCTTCGTTGGCAGGCTCTGTGTTATGAGGGTCATTCTGGATGGCGTTCAATGTAACTGGGCTGAGTTCTTCTGGGGGGTGCTGAGGAAGAACAAGGTGAAAATACAGAAGGAAGAATGCCCCCAGTTGCCAGGAGAGCAACAATTTGTGTTCAATGCTAATGTCTCATTGGGCACAAAACTCACTATAATTCTGGATTCGATTCTTCCAGAGAAGAAATGGAGACAATCCTGGTGTAAGGGTTTCCATAAGTCCAAGATTATGTTCTCCAAGGATGGTCCTCTCCATGGCCATCCTGACTCTGATGGAGAGCAAGCCATCCCTGCCCCTCCTATTCAATCTATTCCCTCTCCTCCTAAGGGGCAGAGAAAGCAGCAGCAGCAGAAGACTCAGAAGAAAGCTGCTGGAGCAACTGGTCCTTCAGCCGTTGCCTTTTCTGGTTCCTCAGAGGAGGACCAGATTCCCCTTCTTGATGTGCTTAAGAAGAAGGCTGATGATGATAAAGCTGTAAAGAAGGCTGGAGCAGCCAAGAGGAAGCAGCCAGACGAGGCCAAGAGAGGTTCTGCTAAGAAGAGGAGGACTAGCAGAAAGGCAAAGAAAACCCTTCTGGTGGATGAGCCATCAGAAGAGGAAGAGGAAGAAGATGAAGTGCCTCTTGTGAGGAAATCCAAGGCCAAGAGAGCCCTTCTTCAAGATTCAGACTCTGGATCTGATCTTGGAGAGGCCTTGGAGAAGGCCATTGAGGATGCCACCCAGATGATGGAGGATGCTCCAGAGCCTGTTTTGCCTGCTGGTGTTGACCCAGCAGAGGTAAACCCTTCCTTTCCCTCTTCCTCCCCCATAAATCTTGTTTCCCCTTCTACCTCTCCCCCAGACAACATTCCCCAAACCCCATCTGCCTCTGGTAACCCCATTCTACCACCAGAGCAGACTATTCCAGATACACCCGTCTATACTCCCTCTACCATTCCTACACAAACACCTTCTCCCCCAAATTTCCAAACACATATCCCCACTAACCCCTCTCCCCCACCTTCTGTATCAGAGGTACCCTCAACCTCCTCTGGTGCAGAAGTCCCCCCTTTAAACACTTCCACCTTTCAAATCCCCCATACATACTCTGTACCAGATATCCCTTCCTCTTCTGGTGCAGAGCAACCAATCCCTACCACCTCTACTTCACAAATTCCAAACCCTCCCCAAACCCATACAGACCAGGACCCAACCATTTCTATGGCTCTGGGATTCGCTGGCCCTCCCCGCTCTCCAACCTGTTTATCCAGCGATGATAGTGAAGATGAGGAAGCTTCACTTGAGCCTGTTGACTTAGCCCCTTCCTCCTCTGCCTCTGGGCCCAAACCCTTCACTTTCTCATCTGCAGAAATGGGTCCCATTAGGCAGAGTATGAGTGTAAGTGCTCAGCTCTGGCTAAGAGAGCATTTTCCAGTTCTCCTGGAGCACTTACCACTTCTGGCAGAGCTTACTGATGCCAAGGTCTGGAGCAAGGCCAGACTTGAAGATGTGGAGGACCTGGTGCTATTGCTTGAGGAAATGGGTGCCTCCAACTTCACTGCTTGGGAGATTGAGCTGAAGCAGAAGATGAACATTCAGAATCCAGCAGAGCTGGAGACTCCTGGTGCAGCCAAAGTCTTGATTCGCACCTTGCTCATCCAAAGAGGAGTCATGCTCACTCCAGAGGGCCCCACTTACAAGTTTGGTCCTCACTTTGTCTTCCCTCCAGAGCTTTATTCAGACGAGGAGGACTTTGAGATGTCTCCTGCTGTGCTCCAGAAGATGAAGGTTTTCTTCAACGAGCAGATCATGCAGATAGGGCGCTTTTCCAAAGCAATCCAACATATGGCCCCTGCTATGATTGAGCATCAGATTAAGCAAGAGAGGAGAATCTTCATGAAGCAGCTCAAGTCCTCTCTGGCAGAGGTTAAAGCTTCGTTCAAGGCTAATGGCTTGTTTGTCAAGCTAGATGTTATGCACAGTCAGAAGCAGCTCCAAGAGCATGTGATGGAGCAGTTGAGGCCAGTTTCTGTACTCAAAGTGGAAATGGCCAGCCAGATGATTCAGACTGCTAGACTGAAGGACTCCCTCCAGGAGATGTTGGAGAAGCAAGAGAGACTTGTTGCAGAGTCTAAGGCTTACCTGGAGGAGGCCAAGCAGCTTCGTGATCTTCACTCTTCCTCCAACACTGCCTTGCCTGATCTCATAAGGCAGGTAGTGGAGCCCCTCCTTGATGAAGTTAAAAAGGGGGAAGAGAAGGCCAGAACTGATCTGGCGAAGACCACAAATGAGACTCTGTTTAGCCATGGAGCTCGTCTGGACCTGTTGGAGAACACTCTGGCCCAGGCTGAGTTGCAGAAGAAGAAGAAAGAAGAGTTGAAATCTCTATCTATGGCTAAACAACTTGCTGCTGAAGAAGAGTCATCTGAAGCTGAGCAGGATCCTTCTACCATTCCTGGTCCTGCTAAGAGAAAGATTAGAAAAGTTAAGAAGAGTTTCCTTGAATCTGTTGTCGAAGAAGCAGAGAAGAGATACAAGGAAGAGACTCCAGAGGAGAGGCAAGCCAGAATCAGGAAGAACATAGATGAAGAGCAGAGGCTCAGATATGTTAGGAGACAGAACAAGAAGGCCAGAGAAGCTGGTATTCCTTCTGGTGCAGGTGGCTCAGGACAGAAGAGGAAAGCTCCTGTGGAGGTTATGAACATCTTGCCACTAAGGACAGAAGGGTCTTTTGACTCTACTGTGCCTTATCCTCTGATTGAGAGATGGAGAGAAGCCAAGACCCTCTGGTTCATTCAGCATTATATCCAGAGGCCAGCACCAGAAGATGATGAGCTGATCAACAGAACCTTCCATTCTTGGATGCAAGCCTATGATGCAGACTTGTACAAGCAGCTGATGGATTCAACCATTGAGTTCAACCTGGAGGTGACTGCTCCTGAATTTACTTATCTTAACACTCCCATGATTGGGAACCAGGTGGATTGGGCAGAACTGAAGAAGCTTTACAAGACCAAGGTGTTGGTGAATTTCACTCCAACATCTTCTGCAGAGTTGAAGGCCGTCCAGGATAGGTTCCTTGACTGGTTTCTTGTCCCTAAAGAGAACAGAAGATATGCCTAGTATAGGACAATGAACTTCAATGTAATCTGTAATTATTTTGTCCTCTGATTATTAATGAAAAATACATATCTTCTCTGTTCTAAAGACAACTCCTTGTTGTCTTATTATTTGCCTGATGAGATCCATTCTAAGGTCTCATTCCTTTATTGTTTTCTTGCTTAAGTTTACTTTTGATCAGTTCTGGTAGTGTTTTAACTCCATCAAAAAGGGGGAAATTGTTAGGATAAAAATTTGTTAGTTTTGATGAGTTAAAACAAACCAGAAGATGTAATAGGACCATCTGGACCTGTTAGCCAGATGAGGTTTAGTTAGGACTTAGTCTAGGGGGAACTGCCAGACCAGAAGACCTCACCAGAAGAGTCACCAGAGGACTTCATCAGAGGACTTCTCCAGAGGAGATCAGACCAGAGGCAGATGACCTTCCCCAGACCAGACGAGTCCGGACCAGACGAGTCTGGTGGAACAAAAGATGCTCAGTTTGATCCCCTTATTCTACTGAGTATTCTGGTTGTTCACCAGATAAGGACCAGAAGACACCGAGGTTGCCTGGTGTCTGGTCCTGCCTTCTCTGGAGAGAATCAGAGTTAGGCAATTGGAAGCATTGACCGTTGGTGATTCAAATCAAGTCAAACAAGATTGGATTAAGAAGATATGAAGACAATCATTCAAGATCTCACCAACCCAATCAATCAATTAGGGAATTGATTGATTGAAGCTTCCATATATAGAGGATCTGATTGGATTAGCCTCCCAACGGCTATGTCCCTAATCCCCTCTATATATACTTGAGTGCAGATCAAGAAAAAGCTCTAGAATCATTCACGCGCATATAGCCATACTAAGCCTTTGATCACTACGCATATTGCACTCACACTTCGTTCTTAATTACTTATCTACTCGTAAGGAGTTAATACACTCAACCTGTTCATCTTGTTGGAGTGAGTTTATCTTTAGATCGAAGTTAGATCTAAAGAGTTTGTAAGAAGGTGCTGGTACTTCAAAAATTCCAGTGAGTAAGTTTGTGAGTTGGTTGTTAGTGAGACCCCTTGGTGATAAGGGAGAGTGGACGTAGGATATTTATCCGAACCACTATATATCTTGTGTCTTTTATCGCTTTATTTTTAAATATTGTTTTATTGATCTCTTATAAAAGATTTTGGAAAGACATTATTACATAAGCTTCCGCAATTAATCTATCGAGTGGGACCAACATTTTATACTAACAAAAATTTGTTATGCTGGAAGAGGATGTCGTTTGGTCTAATCAATGCTGGAGCAACCTACCAGAGGCTGGTCAACAAGATGTTTGACAAACATATTGGGAAGACGGTGGAAGTGTACGTCGACGACATAGTCGTCAAGAGTACACAGAAGAAAGATCACCTCCATCATCTTTCCCAGGTATTCGACATACTCCGAAGATACAATATGAAGTTAAATCCAAAGAAAAGTAGTTTTGGAGTACATTCTGGGAAGTTCTTGGGCCATCTGGTCAGCAAACGCGGAATCGAAGCTAATTCAGCAAAGGTGAAGGCAATCGTCGATATGGAGCCACCACGTTCTGTTAAAGAAGTGCAAAGGTTGACCGGTTGCCTAGCCGCTTTAAACAGGTTCATATCACGATCAGGAGACAAGTGCCGTCCATTTTTTGAGGCCATCAAAAAGGGCAACTTTGCCTGGACGGAAAGCTACCAGAAAGCCTTTGATCAATTGAAAGAATATCTGGGAGATGTAAAAATTCTGTCAAAACCAATTCCCGGTGAAAAGTTATATCTATACCTGGCAGCGTCTGACAAAGCCATAAGTTCGGTGTTAGTTCGGGCGGATGGCAAGTTTCACCTGCCAATCTACTATGTCAGCCAGGCCTGCATGATGCTGAGGTGAAGTACTCACCAACTGAAAAGCTGGCATATGCTCTTGTCACGAGTGTTAGAAAGTTAAGACCATACTTTTTCGATCATCAAGTCGAAGTATTAACAACTTTCCCACTCAAACAAATACTACACCGACCCGACACCGCTGGCCATCTTTTGAAGTGGTCAATAGAAATAAGCCAGTTTGGCGTGACATATGCACTCGAACCGCGATTAAGGGACAAGCGTTGGCCGACTTTATAGTCAACTTAACCTTCCCTCAAAATCCAACGAGAGGGCTGGATCACCTATGGCATCTTTATGTGGATGGTTCGTCAACAAATCTGGCCTCGGGGGCAGGAATAGTGCTCATCAGTCCCGACCGGTAAGTATTCACTTCAGCATTCAGATTTGAATTCATGGCCACCAACAATGAAGCTGAGTATGAAGCCCTCATTGCAGGTCTTCACTTGCCACTAGCTGTTGGAGTAAGACAACTCCAGATTTTCGGAGATTCCCAACTCATTGTAAGCCAAGTACGAGGTGAATATGAGGCCAGAGACGAGCAAATGATCGAGTATCAACGAATAATTGCTCACTTGGTATCTCTGTTAGACCAAGTATTTATCCAGCAGATACCACGAACGAGCAACACACAAGCTGACGCCCTAGCAAGGTTAGCAACAAGCGATGGGCCAGCAGATCTGACGGACAATGTCATTACCAGAAAAGTCCAACCATCAACAATGGACTACGAAGTAAACCAAGTAGTCGAACATAACAACGACAATGATTGGAGAATTCCTATAGCCAAATACTTGAAAGACGGGGAGTTGCCAAGCAACTCATTTGAGGCTGAAAGAATCAAGAAACAGGCAACCAAATATGCTCTGGTAGATGAACAGTTTTACAAAAGAGGCTTTTCACTCCCGCTACTCAAGTGTTTGTCTAGGGGGCAAGGAAGGACAGTCCTGGAGGATATACATTCTGGAGTTTGTGGAAATCACACTGGGGGGAAAGTTTTGGCCTACAAAACTATAAGGCAAGGTTATTATTGGCCAACCTTACGAAAAGATGCAATCCAATTAGCCAACGCTTGCCACCAGTGTCAGGTTTTTGCTCCAAGTATTCATGCCCCCGCCTAGGAGATTGTATCGGTTTACAGTCCATGGTCATTTGCAAGATGGGGAATTGACATTATTGGTCCTTTCCCGGCAGAAGTGGGAAATGTTCGATTTACCGTCATAACAGTCGATTATTATACAAAGTGGGCAGAAGCGAAGCCCATGGTAAAGATTACACAGTAGAACATGATCAACTTCATATGGCAGAACATCATCTGTCGCTTTGGAATTCCACGAACAATTGTGACAGATAATGGCCCGCAGTTTGACGGAAATGAGTTGAGAGACTTCTGTACAAAGTGGGGGATCAGGAAACACTATTCAACTCCCTACCATCCCCAGTCAAACGGGCAAGTTGAAGCTGTAAATAAGATCATCAAGCATACATTGAAAATACGCCTGGCAGAAAGCAAAAGTAGCTGGTCAGAAAAACTCCCGGAAGTCCTGTGGGCATATAGGGTTTCTCCCAGGTCAAGCACCGGAGAAACACCTTTTGCAATGGCCTTCGGAACAGAGGCGGTGATACCAATTGAATTAAAAACCAACACAGTCAGGTCGACCAACTTAGATGAACAAGCAAATCATTATGCTTTGGCCACAGAAACAGATTTACTCGAAGAAAGGAGACTACATGCTGAGCTAAAGAATGCCACGTACAAGCAAAGAGCAGAGCGTTATTATAATTCCCAAGTCAAGATAAGAAAGTTCGAAGTTGGTGACCTTGTTCTAAGGAAAAAACTTACCCCACCTCCAGGCATATTTGGCCCGACTTGGGAGGGCCCATACAGGGTAACAGACAGGTTACCCAATGGAGCGTACGACATAGAAGACTTAGATGGCAACTCGGCCCAATATTCCTGGAATGCAGCTAACCTAAGAGAATACTTTCAGTAAGCGACCAGTTTTGCCTCATGAAAGAGTGAAGTTGAGTTGGGCGAGCTACTAAGTCCATTGGGCGAACTGGAATGGCAGAGATACAAGATGGATCCAAAAACTTGCCTAATTTTTTGAAATTTTCACTAAGTATAAATGGTCGAAAAAAGTTGAATTGGGTCAAGTCTGGTCGCGTGCTAGAATGCCGGTATCTTGTATGGTTTTATTTCCTCTTAAGAGTTTAAAGGTGCCTTGACAAATTGTATAGTAGTCGAGCAACTTTGACTCTTGATGTAAATTATGTTTTTTAATGGTTGGAAGCTTAACATTGTTTTTGTCGAGCAAATCCATCCTAGCTAGTGCAGGATTACATTCTTGGTCGCGTTTGATACTTGTAATTTTTAATATTTGTTCAATATTAAGTTGTTCGTTCAAAACAGAAATGTGAGCTCAAGGCGCAAGTTGATTATACAACCAAGCCCTTTAAAGGCTGTTCGTTTTTAAATGGACATAGCCTAAGGCCAAAAGCCCATCAAATCCTAAGGCCAAAAAGTTCCTAAGGAACAAGCCCCAACTACATTAAGATTGTTGAAGCATAGATAAAGATGCAAAGAACAATTAATGTAAGACAAAAAGACGAGCAATTGAGCAAAATAGTTCCATTAAAGATAAGGCTTGATCGCCCAAGAAAATTATAACAAAGACGAAAAAAAAAAAGTACAAGTCCCTAGCTAATCCTGTCCGCTAAGATCCTTGCCCGGCAGCTGGAGAGATATTATCATCTTTGGGATCTTCTAGAGGAGAACCTTCGAGGGCGGGGTCAACTGGGACCACTTGGGTTAGCTCGGCAATTAGCCCCTCAGCGTCAGCACGCTCTTTTAGAGCTCTTTCACTTTGATCGGCAGGCAGGATTTGCTCGCCCTCGGCAGCATCGCCCTCTTCTTCTTCCTCGTCCTCGGGAGGACTTGTGATAATTATTTCAGGGCCGATGAAGTCGAGCTTGACTCCATAGTCAGGCAGGTCGCCAATTTGGAGAGTTGTGCCCGGGGCTGGAGGGTTTGATTCGACGAAGTTGCACAGCTCCTTGCCGATCTCCTCAACGACTGCGGCAGCTTTAAATTCATGAGCAATTCGAATGCTCTCAGCATAGCCTGTCACGTAACCCAGAATTGAGCTCATCTCCATCTTAGGAATAAGTTCCTCTTGGGTAATGGAGTTGGCGAGCTGGGATTCAAGGTCCACAATTTTTGCCGTCGCCTCGGTCGCAAATTTCTCGGCGACCTCCTTCTGCTGCTGAGCGCGAGCAAGATCTGCTCGCATCTGCTCGACTTCGGCCATTTTGACCTTCAATTCTTCGGAGACTTTGACGTGCAGGTCCAGGGCACGTTGCTCGCTAACTTGATGAGCTTTGGCTTTATTCTCGAGGTCGACGATAATCCTCTTCGCCTCCGCCTTAGCATCATCCCGTTCCTTGGCGATACGGCTGACGGTGGCCGCATGCTGACGAGAATCCTTCTCGAGGTCCTCAACCTGGTCGACCAAACGCTGCACGGCCGCCAAGGTGTTGCCCGCCTCAATGAGACACAGACGGCCATTATCGCGAGGCACTTGTGTCTTAACATCTCGTTTAGCTCCTTAGTCCAGCTACGAGCAACGACCTCGAAAGCGCGGCAGACAAAAGAATCCGGGATCTCGCGAAGGTTGGTCGGCACCTTTGAGCAGGCAAAACGGTGCACCAAGTTAGACCGCCCAGGGTACTGCTTGGGCGAGTAGCTGGAGAGAAAACTTCAGTTAATAAAAAAAAGGAAAAAGAAAATGCTAAGTATCCTGGGCGAGGAGAATTGTACCTATCAAGACGACCCTTATCCCATCCGAGGTAAGTGGGGTCGGTTGAAGGGCCGGATCCTTCGCGAGCAGTAGCGACCAGAGCTTGCTCGCCGGGATGCTCCACAGAAGGAGTTTGCTCGCTGTCGCCTTCGGATGGTCGGACAGCCACGGTCACTTTGTCTTGAGCAGTCTTTGCTCGCTTGGCCATTTTTCAGTATCGGAGACGGGAGTGCCATCTCCACGAAGAAGCCTCTTTATCCTCGGGACCAATGTCTTGGGTAGACTCGCCACTGGGGTAGGTGGCTGTGCCGAGCTTGACCCTTCGGCTTGCCTTGGGTCGCCTTTTCCACCCTTGGCCGCAAGGGCAATAATCTTCGAGAGAGGATCCGACTTCTTGCGTCCTTTTTTAGTCGGCATCTCCCAGACACGGTTATCGAGCTCAAAGAAGAAAGGGTGAAGAGCAACTGTGGCGAACTGATCTGTAAAGGACATAAAAAACAAGTTAGCACTAAGTATAATGCCGATCAGATCTGTTCGCCCAATGAGAAATGATACTTACCCTCTGGGATACGAGCTAGAGCCTCAAGATGGTGAGGATAAGTAGTGAGATGGGCAACTCGCAGTGTATCCTCGGAGAAAAGATGACCAATACTTCGATCTTCTCGGCAACGAAGGGCGATCAAACACGCAACAAACAAGAATTGATCGCTGATGCTGTTCTTTACAGTTCGCCACCCCAAGTTTTTGGGACCTGAAACAAAGGAAAAAGAGAATTAAAATTAGTGTAACCACTTCAAAGTTATAGAAGAGGTAAGACTCATGCTTTAATTCCCTAAACTCCGCCGGGGTCTCAATTCGTTCAGAACCCCCTGAGGAGCGAACAGAGGCACGCCAGTCGCCTCCGATCCAGAACCAGTCATGCTTCCAGTCTCGCACCTTCCCAGGGATATCCTCGACCAGTTTCTGGCCTGGTCGCGCCTTCAGATAGTACCAACCCGCCTCTTCCCCAGTGCAGCCGGTCATCGTCATCAGGTAGCCAACTTCTTCGGCGGACAGCCTATTGGGGTATCCCTCTAGGGCGAACATCACCATCAGAGCCATCAAATTTATCCACCCAACGGAAGTAAGTTGGGTGATAGCCAAGTTCACGTCTTGAAGGAATTGGCCGACCAAAGGATGCAACGGTAGAGAAACTCCAGCATTCAAGGTAGCAAGGTTGATCGCCGTCAATCCACGTGGTGGGCGATCAGCTCTGTCGTCCACCAAAGGAGCATACATCGGGATGTCAAAGGGAATCTTGTAATCCCTCCGAATCCCGGCCAAGTCCTCCTCGGTAATGGCGGACACGATACAGCTCGCTGCGAACTCGGTCGCTTTAAGCTTCCGTACCCCGCGAGCAGGAATGACGAATCGGTTTGAATGCTCCTTTTCGTACTCATCCCAGTCTACACGGCGAGCAACCGCGACTGGAACCCGATGCTCGATCAGTCTGGGCGCAGGAAAATTGATGTCTTTTAGATAGGCCCAGGTTAGTTCGTCGAGGTTCACCGGTTGAAGTACCTCGACCTCTTCGTCCTCGTCCTCGTGGAGGTCCGAGCTCATTTCCTCCAAGAGCTGGCGAGCAGGATTTACTCGCTCCTCTCTTTCCCCGGAGGGACGAGCTCCAGAATTAATAGAGAGTGCAACCGAAGCCGCCTCGGGATCGGGTTCCAGGTTGACTATGGGAGGATTATCTTCGACGGGCCATTTTTCAGGGTTCCGGGGAGGGAAAGAACCGGTCTCAGAGTGCAACGACATCCAATAAGTTAAGGGAAAAAAGTTTTGAGTGTTTTGCAGAGTCCGGCGAAGAAGAACTCGGCGGTTTAGGATTTTCCACGGTGGAGTAGGGATGTTTATGTAACAAGGACACACACAACGCAAGAAAAGAAGAAAGAGAAGAAGAAAGCAAAGAAGAAACTACCTTGAAGTCGTTTGAAGGTCACCGGAAACTGGAAACGATCACCGGAAATTTGAAAGAGGAAAAAAGGAGAGATTCGCTCTTAATAAACAGTAAAAATGATAAAAAATCGCGAATTTTTTCTTTAAATACTCTCTGAAAAAACGGGGTACCGGGCGAGCAAGTTAAAGAATCAAAGGACTAAAATGCAATTTCTGGGCGCGTGCAGCACCTACCCGACAAAGCGGGAAGGCGCGTCACCTCGGGATCATGTGCGTGTGGGCGGCAGCAATCATTCCGCCCACGTCACACCTCGAGCCGTACCCAGACCTTGGGATCCCAACCGTCCCCGGTCCAAGTCTGCTCGACCAATGTTGTCCGCCCGTGAAAAGTTGCTCGCCCCCGCGACATTCTTGCTCGCACCAGTGACACTTAAAAGTTGCCAACCCAAAAAGTGCTCATTCACCATGTTCACAATTTATTGATCGGCAATGGGGCAATTGTTGATAGTCGAGCAGAAACAACATTTGGGCGACCAGGATTAGCGCAAATCACTTAAGGATTAAAGTGGAATTAACTCATGATTCACCGAAGATATCTGGCGAGCAGAACCTGCATGCGATCAAGACGTATAGGCGAACAAAATTAGAATAAAAGCTACCCGATGAGCTCAATTAGCATCTCGCCGACCAGATCCAACCATAATACCAAAAGAGTTAATAAGACAAGAGATCAACAAAATCAGACTAAAGATTCCTCCAGGACAAGTCCAATATGACGAGCAGCTCTTGACTGCGAGCAAGTCCAACAAGATAAGGATAGAATTTAGTCTAGATAAGGTCAACTTAGTCAAAGGCCAGGTGTCGTGCATGCAGGCCTGGTAGGCCAAAAGTCACGACACCTCCTGCTAGGCAATTGTCTATAAATACTTAGATTTTTTTCAGCTAATAAAACAGGCACAAATTATTATACACGTCCAAACTTCGATTACGAATCTAAAGCAGCTCGATTAACTTACAATCGAACTTAAACACGTAAGCTTTCATACGATTCTAATCCACCTAAACCCGAAAATCCGTATTCACTAATTACGTTAGTGATCAATCACACGTAATTGTTTGATGATCAATTAACCATCTAAAACAGCCATTAATCTTCAAGATTAGAACTGATCGTCAACACCTACCAGCTGAATGAATATTTGGTATACGTAATTAGATTCAATGTATTGTATAAGTTCAATAGATAACATCATAAGTTCAATAAAATTTAGTATGTAAGTTCAATATTGAATATCATAAGTTCAAAAAATGGTTTAGTCATGATTTACTTCAATTGAGCTTGCAAAATAGAATGTGCTACAAATGAATTACTTCATATTTGACGTAAATTTCTTTACATGTGGCAAACATGTGAGTGCATGATATAATGAAATTGGTTTTTAAAGACTCGAGATGGCACTTGATTGTTTGATTAATAATCATCGACCAAATTAATTTAATTGACTTGGGTCATCCATGCATTTTCTCTGATCGGCTTATTTTTAATATGGTGAACAGATATATAACACTGGTGCATCTGGCAATGTTCGAACTTTCTGTCACCTTCCTTTGCCTGGTATTGCAATATCTATCTTTTTGGGTGTTATATGTGCTTAAGCAAATTGTTGCATGGGTTATTTATATCTCATTTTCTGTTACAAGACATACAATGTCTTTTACGCCAAAGTTTTGAGTCAAGGCATCAATCACAATGGGCTTTGTTAGCAATATTTTATCTTCAAACACATTTTTAGCAATATGAGCTTTGTTAGCAATATTGAATATCAACAGATTTATTGAGCTTGTCCATCCCATCAGGGGATCTATGGCGCTTGTTTTACTAATAGCTGTCTTATTTCTTCACTTCACAGATGGTGAGTTATTTCTTCACTTCAGCAAGAAACGCACAGGTCACCTACAAATTCGATTTCGATGGCTATATCATCAAATCTTGCCAAACCGTGTCTACTTGGTTTGCCTCTCAATGTGTATTGAAAATCAAAACAATTGTTCTCACAAGAAGAATTGACAATGTTGTAAGTTTCTTTACTTCCCGAAGTAAAGAATTCAATGGGTATATGTCCAGAAATGAAATGTTTCTATTACTATTCCTGAAATTTCATTAATGATTTATGATGATTTAATCTTGTAAAAATTCAAATTAAATCTTGTTTGATCAATGTATTCAGGTACACCGTGCAATTTAAATTCGTTTTTGAAAAATTACTATGTTATCACTATAAAAATGTACTCCTTCCTATTCAAAATATGTCATTCTAAAGTGCAAATTTTTTCTTTAAAGTTCGGTCATACATATATAAAGTTCAAAAAAAAAAAAATTAAGTACAATTGAGAATTGACTATAAGTTCAAATTTATATTGTTAAATTTCAATATTATATTCAAATTTACCAAAAGTGAAGCCTCCTATGGTGATTATATAAATGTTTTTAATATGTTCCATTTTACCAGCATACTCAATATAGAATCAATCAGGGTCAAATTTCAACACCTCTAACCCAAAATAAATAAATGTTGTATACCATGAAAACAAAGCAACTCCACTCCATATATTTTCCACTCATTTAAATAAAAGCAGCTTTTGAGCTCAGGTCAGCATTCCTAAATCTCAAAAATTTCATTTTTGTATATTCACTCCTTTAATGCCGGATAATGAATCAACTAATCTCTCATAAGGAAGGGAAAGCTGAGTTTTATATGCAAATTTGAAGACTTCGTTAATCGGTTTTACCACCACACCATCGATTAGCCGGAATTTATGGAGGCTCGTCGAAATTAGGAGAGACAGAGCTGCTGCCATTAATACCGAAAATTGACGCCGGAGATAGCAGCTCACATCGATACCGGAAATTCACCAGAGAAGCTCGCTGGAATTTGGGGTCGAAGGCACCATCAGCTCCTCCAACAGCCCGCACGTATGCCCGCCGATTTCTTCGAAGAGAGAGAAATAGGAAAATAGAGATGGAAATTAATGCCAGAAAAACAAAGCCCGTCGCCTGGAATTCAAACCACCACACTTTCGATTCGCCGGAATTTATGGAGGCTCGTCAGAATTAGCACCAGAGGAAAGCCGTCGCATCACCGGAATTAACGGTAATTAAAATTCTTGATTTGCAGCACCATGACTTCACCATTGAGATACACAACAACTTCGATTCACAGCAGCTTCAATTTTAGTTTCGGATCGGGTCTAATGATCAGCGTGTTTGAAAAAGGAAGAGTTCAGTTTTGATCAACGATTGAGAACAATTTCAATTTGATCAGCAAATTTGAAATTCAAATTAAAGTAGTCTTTGAGTTGATAAATGTACTTGCTTCCCATATTCAGGAATTTTTGGGATGAGGATGGAATTCTAGCAGGAGGGAAGAGAAAATAGGTGTGGCAGGGGGTAGATGTAGGTTTTTAGACCTAGTAATAATGTTTAAAAAGTTAAAGACCTAATAGTAATATGTCAAAATTTTATGCTCCTAGAAGGCAATTTTCCTTATTTTTAATCCTTTTTAACTTTTAATATGATTTGATTTAGTTCAGTTCAGCTTACTTTTTTTAACTTTAAAATATTCCCTTAAATTTATAACATTCAATTTTCTTCATTTTATTGACTAAAACAGGTTGGCGCAAAGAGTAAGTCTCTTGGGCATTTGGTGTATGATGCACTCACTCAACAGTTGATACTGTACACACTGAAAAGTTAGTCCCAATCACACTGAAAAGTTAGTCTCAATTACACTGAAAATCAATTTTCAATGTAAACTTTTCATTGTAATTAAGACTAACTTTTCAGTGTAATTGTGACTAACTTTTTAGTGTATATAGTATCAACTGTTAAGTGAGTGCACCGTGCACTTGGTGCATATGAGACTTTGCCTGGCGCAAATTTCTTTTTTCCACTTTACCGGTTAAAAAGATTTTTTTAAAAAAAAAATTGAGTTTGGTAAATTTAAGTAATGAATAACAAATTCGAAAAGTTAAGCAGCCTAATATTAAATTGGTGCAAATTAAGGGCACAAAAAATAACTTTTATATTGTAATAGCTAAATTAATAAGTATAAGAATTAGAAATTTGAAGAAAAATATTTTTCACAATGAATAAACAAGAATTAGATGTATTAAAAATTAAATTACGTTTATTGTCCTTGAATAGTAGCTAATAGATTATAAGAGAGAAATTAAATTGTACTAAGTGTTAGAGGTGCATCATAATATGGTGATAACAAATTGTCCTAGGTGCATCATAATATGGTGAAAACAAATTGTCCTCTGAATCTTCTTCATGCATGATATGAAATTAATATCATTATTTGATGTCTGGTCGATGTTATACAAAAATGTTACAATATATTTCGGTAACATCAGAATTTGGTCTTTCTCTTAATCTAATTCCGAGTGTTATATGTTGTTTTTAATGTCTAAGCATGGAGGTTGATGACCTAGAAGTTAATTTTGGTCAAGCGATTGCAGATTTAGAGTAAGGATGTTGAGGATGAACATGGACAGTTACAAGTTTAGTGGAGCTTAGTGGCGAATAGTTTTTTATCAAGAGAAACCATGATTATTCATTGTGGACATGCTGATTTCGTCCCCTATAAATAGATGAAGCATGAAACACAATAAAACAAGTCAAACAATACTATTCTATCGTGTACGTTACGGTATTTAGACTATATATAGTTTGGTTGTCTTCGCTTTAAGTTGGTTGAATGTTCAAACATTCTTCTCAACATTTCTAATTCTCTGTAGTGTATGTTAGACATGCGGGTAGGTTAGTTTCATACGTATTGTTTTGGTGGTATATTATGTATATTTCACCTTGTGTTTAGATCTCAAATTTAGATCTTGTTTTATTGTTTGTATCACTGTTCATTATTGTAAAGTTTAACCATTACACACTCATAGACTAATATTAGTCAATGAAAAATTTTCGATTTCATTTGCAATTTGTTTTTAAGTCTTATGTTGTACATATGTTGTCTATGTTCCAACATTATTGACAACATTCTGCAAAAATACTCATGCACACTTACACTATTATATGTGTGCATTGGTACCATTACATGTGTTCATTAATACCATCACACTTATGAATCAGTATCATAGTATAAAAAATTATGATATTAGTGAATATATGTAGGGATGTTAAACTGGCTGCGGGCTGGCGGACCAGCCCGTTTAACCCTAAACTGCACAGGGCTAGGTTTGAGGGGTCTAATGGACCAATTAAAACCCGAGCTTTTTTGGCCCAGACCGGTTAGCCCGCTGGTTTACCGGGCTAGCCCGTTAGCCCAGATTTATTTCTTCTACTTTTATTTACCTACTGTTACAATTACTTCATTTATTTACATTCTAATAGTTTTTTTAGTAAAGGTTCATCTTTAATTTTGCCACATTATGAGAACTTTCTTTGCTTGAATTATGTAAACATCCCTTTAATTGTTTTTCATATTATTTAGTTATTTTAATTTTTTTTATTAAATGTACCAATTATGAACTTTATGAACAATTTTTAACAATATTTGAATTTTTTAGTTTAAATGGTAGCGTATTACAATTACAAATCTATATTTTATATTAAAAATTTATTTTTTTATTTTTTTTTCCCGGAGACCGTTAGTGGCCCGTTTAGCCCGCGGACCGCTAGGATTAGGTTTATGTTTCAAGTGTTAGCGGACCGATTAAAATTAACTGATAAGACCCGAAACTGTTTAGGCCCGTAGCCCTGTAGGGCTGACCCTATAGGGTTAGGGCTAGCCTGTTTAACATCCCTAAATATATGTAATACTATCAGTTTAAAACTATAAATAAATTTTATAGACGAGCGACTTAATAAAATTGAAAATAAACAAAATATTAGGCAATGCAATTAGATTATGAATTATTCCAAAATATGGAAAATACTTTGTGAGATTACTCATATACATTATTTTTAAAAGGTAAATGTTAATTTTTTAACAAAATATATTGAGAATCAATTTTATCGTGAAAATATTCCTAGTAAATTTTATTTTTTTTTGAAAAAGCAAAAGAACTTTTATTCCTAGTAAATATTTACTCCATATAATATTAGAGTTAACATTTCTATTTTGAAATTAAAATCAATTATATATTGTGCGTGGTTATTCAATATCTACATGTCATATACTCACACAAGAAATTTAACACTCATAAAAAGATGAAATGTAACCCAATTTAATCTCAAAACGGCATATCAACAGAGTAAAATCTCTTGTAGCACAAGGAGCTATCCCCCACATTGAAGGGATAAAATTCACACACTACTGCTGTCAGGGCTCGATCCTGCGTCCTTTTAGCAATTTGCCACCCAAAAATCAAGTGAGCTATGTCCATGCGGACAACAAGAGTAAAATCTCTATTAAGCATACTGGGAGATGTCTATCTTGAAGAATAAATCTCTTACCACTTGAGACATTTATTACTATTTTTACTTTAAGTCTTTACTAGACTTAGACTTCTTACTAAGTTATTATTAATAATGATTAGTAGTAAGTAGACTCGGTTATTATTATTATTACTATTATTATTAATGTTCTTCACGAGGCCATTATAATAATTAAGTGGTGATATACTGTTTATACTAATCCATCAAAAGATAAAAAGGAAAAGGTAAAGCAAAAGGTATATACTATCAGCCTTCACAAAGTCAAAAGAATAAGAGGTTGGTATTAAAATAACCCAATTTTATCAGAATAAGCATTTCCGAAAATAGAAAAATTATTAACTGGAACCAACTCCCTAATTTTATAACATTATTATTATGAAATGTGTAACACAATTGTCACTTCTTCTGACGTACAAAAAGGGCCAACGAAAACACCAAGGCCTTAATCAAAAGATATTGTCCCCCAATTTCTTCAACATTCCCTACCTTTAACCTTTTTTATTTTATCATTTATGCGTACTTAACTTTTTGGTGAATCTTACGTGTATCTAATTCCTCTTTAATCCCATCTTAATCTACCGACTACCATTATCCATTGATTCTAACCATTAAAATGATCTTCTTGTTACCTCTAATTTCAAGCTAATAATTATACTCATGGCCAAAATTGAGAGATCATCGAGTGAGAATAACCTGAAAACGTCTATTTTATCCTATAATTTAATTCATAAACTCTAAAGATTTTTTTTTTATATAGTTCAAAAACATGGTGTCCTAGTCTTGACATCCGCCCATAGTTGATGTCCTGGAAACAAAAAAAATTCAAACCATATATAAGAATAATAATCTCTCTATCACGTACTTATCATCTTTAGAGACATTTCTTCCACGTCATGATTGATTTTTATAAGATGTACTTATATTTAAAGAAATCCAAGATCATACGATTTTTTGTCCTATAATTGATAAACTTCAAAGATAGGTCCTACCACCGATAAGTATGTATGATTTTATAAAATGTTGTTTCCGTCATCGATGAGATCATGGGAATACTCTTTAGAGACTTAGGGGAGATTTGTTTTGAATTCTTCCATGACAATGGAAACCAATATTTATTTTTCATGTGTGATGCTCTAATTTAAAAAAATAAAATGGACAAAATAATTATTAATTGTTGCATAGAGAATAATCGAGGAGGATAATAATAAAAAGTAGAAATGTAATCAAATGAGGTAGTATTTATTTTATTTGATAGAAAAGGGTCTTACGGATCATCTTTTAATTTAAATAACCACTATAATTACTATATGGCAAAAAAAATTACGAGAGCGTCTCATGGCATGAGACAATACAAATTAACACTCACCCCTACCAAAGTGTTAATGAGTCAATGTTCTAGTTATACTAATTCTCATTGTTTCATGTCATGAGACGGTCTCATATAAGACATAATGTTACTATATATTTTATTTTTATTGTAATCCTCATTTATATTAATCCTTTAATTAACACACGTCAAATAGTTATCGGTTGGGTTACTCGTAAAAACTAAATGAAAAAGTGGAAAAACAAATTAAATGTCGGAGGACTAAAATCAAAGGTGCAAAAATAATATACATGGATTGCACTATTCACATCGCAATATAACATGGATTGTACTATTCACATCCTACTTTTTTCAATTTTGTCATTATAATATTATTTAATATCCTAAAAATAATAATTTTCTTTTTAACTGTACGTTTTATTTTAAACTTTTTTAGTTCTTTAATTTTCAAATTTTAAAGACAAAGTTTTTGAAGAAAAACTAATTTAATTAAATGAAATATATGTAACTTTTACAAAGCATAGAACACATTTTAGAATGTTAATTAAATCACTTGACGATTTTTTTTTTTTATTTATTAAATATGGTTCATCAAGTTGAGATATGCAGAGTGAAAATTGTGGTGTAAATTAGCTCCATCCAAATTAATATATCAGTAACTTATTATACTAGCGACAGTTAACAATACATAAAGTTATGACAAAGTACAATTATTAAATTAAGCTCATTATTTCTCTTTTTAACGTTTTCTACATTATCAAATAGTATTTGCATTGTATTTGTTCCAAAAATGAACACGAAGGAGAGACAACAATGTTACTACTATTAATTAATCACATTACCAATAGATGCAAGAATTTATAAGCGCCATCATAATGATCCAACTGTTTTTATAATTAGCAATTATCTTTGTGTCACTATTAATATTGAACCCTATTAATTGAATGTAACGACGGCGCATAAAGTGGACTACATACACAAAGAAAATAAATCACTTAACGGTCTCATATGTGTGCAAGTAATATTCACCTAATTAGTTCTAATCGTCCATTTGCATTCAAATATGATTTAGGAGAAATTGATTTAAAAAAAAAAAGATCTGATATTTAATTTCTTATGAAGTCCCTCTATATATGAAATGCAATATTGTGTTTTGTTTTTAAAAATAAATGTGATTCTCATTTATTGAGTACAAGGAGTACACAAATCTATAATAGTTACACTGTATATGAAGATGAAAATATCGGTAAAACGAAGAACTGTTAAGACTATATAAAACTTTCGAGGTACACAATTAAAAGGGTGATAATTTCAAACATGGATAGAGAAAAAAGAGGACGGAAGAATGTGTTCTTTCAACAATTTCCAAATATCACATAGAATTAGTCGCAATATATAATGTTTTATACAAAACTTTCCTAGCCAGAAGAATATCATCTACTAACCCTAAGGATATAAAAAGTTTAATCAATTAAGATTTTATTTTTTTTTCTTCAAAAAAAAAGTTAAGATTTTATTTTGAATAGCATTTACGTACTAACTAAACTTATGCCAAAAAAATAACCAATTATTTTATTATTTTATTGTATTGGATAAAATACGAATATCTCTCCAAAACAATTACAAGGGTGGATTTAAACTCGGGCATGCTTAGACCCGATCTAGTGGGTCTGAGATAGATCATACTCTCTCCGTCTCATGATTATTCGCACACTTTCCTTTTTCGTCCGTCCCAAAATTATTTGTACACTCTAAAATAAAAAACATTGATTTGCGTGCATACTCACAATAATATACACATATTTACCCATATGTTTACCTAAAAAGTGAACTTTTCTTAAAACGTGTGCCCTTTTTTGTGTGCGAATAATACCGGAACGGAGGGAGTAGTATTTATAAAATTCAACATAACTCCATATTTATATACTAATATTATGGGCATGTCTTTCGTAAAACTTTACAATATATAAAAACATCAAATGTTGATTATGGTAAGTTAGTAACCTGAAGCCAAATGGACACGGCGATAGAGTTGTAATTGGATGTCGTAGAACAATACTTTATATGTATTAATTATATAATGTGATAAAATTAATTTTTTCTTAATTAATAATTTAATGTACTTTTACATGGTAATACTACATATATATAAATAAGTAATATTAAATGTAAAACGTGATGTTGTGTAGCATTCCAACTTCCAAGCAATATGGTTTAGTATAATGTAATACAATATTTGTTTTTCTAAATTAATAATTTTTCATAATATTACACATAATCCTACCATTTTCCATTTATGGAGTGAACCTATTTCATTTATCGATGATTTAGGTAAGCAAGCAATAATGTTAAGTGTAAGATGTTTTTTTTTATCGCTAAATATTATTTGTTAGTAGTTAGAAATTAGTTCATCAAACCCTCAAGTGTAAGATGTAATATTGTGTAGCATACTGAGTATTACGATTTAGTAATAGAATTTGATATAGTTAATTTTTTTTCTCAATTATTAATTTATCATGTAGAGGGTAATATTCTTACATTGCATACGTAATATTATACTCCCTTCGTTCCATTTTTTATTGTCCCCCTGCCAACAAGGTCTGTTTTTTTTTTTTATTGTCCTTTTAATCTTATTTATTATAAATAATATCAATAAAAATAATTTTATTCCCTTTTTTTATCTATTTTATTTATCGTTAAAAATAAATTTATCACTATAAATATTAAAAATCAACTAGATCTCATATTAAAGTTTGTATTAAAAGTAAAGGGACCATCGAAAATGAGACTAAAGGAGTACTTTTATGAAGTGATGTTGTTTCATTTATTGGTGATTTATGTTATTTATTCAATCCTGTATTATCAACTTGTTCTTGAAACTACAGCAAGTCAACAACAAACAAGTGAAAATATAACAAAACAAACAAAAATTTGAGAATTATGTGATATGACCTTCACTCCACCCACTCTCTCTCACACAACGGCCGCACCAAAATTCTTTGATTAATAGTGAGGAATTTATTTTTTTATTGCTCCAAGGAAATGACCCTTTTGATTAAGATTTTAATTTCAGGTTCCTTCTTAGGATCAAGCTTGGATAGAAGTATTACTTTTTCTCACTCAATTATATCTCAATTTCAATTTTGATAAAAAGAAATAATTAACAAATTACAACCCTCATATGCAAACAAATTGTTGGAAAAAAAGACTGTTTGGCACTGGAAACAATTTGGCACTTAAATCGAGTGCAAATCCAGTTTTACCAAAATTAAACCCCAGTGGCCGACATCAGTTTTCTACCCTCACAATTCACATGCAGACAAATCCCCCCTTCTTACACAGGTCTCTTTCTGTCTCAGAAAACATAACTCAGCACTCTTGTGTGTCTTAAATCTCTATGCAAACACAATTTTTCTGAATTCATCATTCTACACAAATTATATCTTAAACTGCCTCCGTTTTCTGCACACTAATTTGAATATACGTTTTTGAGCATAGTAATGACTTATATACATTTTTTAAAACATTGTACTTTTTTGGTATATATAGTAATGACTTATACGCAAATGTAGGGAATAATTTTTTTTAAGGCCAGTAAGTAAGTTAGTGGGGGTAGCAAAAGAAGGACCACAGGTCTTCGGGCTGGCAATTTAAGGACACCAGATTTAAAATGTTGCAATTTGAGGCCAAATTGACCCAAATTGACTCTAATTGGAGCTAATTCGGGCAAATTTGGCCTCAATTTGCAAAATTTTAAACCTATGGTCCTTAAATTGTCAGCCCCAAGACCTACCGTCCTTCTTTTACTACCTTTTATTACAAGATTTTTACGTTTTAGCAACGAAAAAATTATGTTGTTAATCAATGAGTTTGCATTTAGTAATGGATTTACAACGAATATTTTTCATTGTTATTATGCTCGTTGCTAAATATGCCAACGAAATAGTATCGTGTTAGTAAAAAATACCGACAGATTATCAACGGATTACCAACAAAAAATAAAATATTTATTTATATGATCAATCTGTTGGTAATCCGTTGGTAAAACGGTTAGTGAACATAATCCGTTGTTAAATTATTGTGGTAATTTTTTATTCTGAATTAGCACTAATTAACCCCTGATTTCGAGATATTTTATACACATTGCACCCGTCCAACACCACCTTGAGACATAACTATTACCTTTCTAAATATAAGTATATATTTTAAAAAAATTAATACAAAAAAATAAATGCTTCTTCCTCATACCAACCTCACGCCCCAATCATTTTTTATCCAAAGTTTAGACCGTCGTCCCTACCCACCCCGGCCCTCACCTCGACTGTCCAACCCCAAGTTTTTTACCGTCAATGGTGCTAAGGTAGAATAGTGTGAACTACACATAAGCAACAGGCTTGGTTTTGGCCGATCGAGGACCATGTTCCAAGCACGTGTATAAAATAGCCCGAAATCGGGGTCATGTCTCAAAATAGTTATTTTTACAATTTTTTTTAAATATATATTATATTTAAAAATAAAAAATATTTATTTTTAAAGTGGTATCGGACGGGCTCCACGAATATAAACTAGTCAAATATCGGGTGTCATGTGCCGAGTACGTGAAATTTGGGTCCAATTAGATCTAATTTGGAATTAATTTTTTAAGACCACAACTTAGAGGGTAGCAAAAGAAGGACGATAGGTCTTGGGGCTGGCAATTTAAGGACCATAGGTTTAAAATTTTGCAAATTGAGGCCAGGTTGGCCCGAACTAGCTCTAATTAGAGTCAATTCGGGCCAATTTGGCCTCAAATTGCAACATTTTAAATCTGGTGTCCTTAAATTGTCAGCCCAAAAACTTGTGGTCCCCCTAACCTACTGGCCTAAAAAAAAATTATTCCCCGCAAATGTATATATTTTTATGAAAGCTTACACACATCAATATTATTTTTAGTGTGTAAATAATTGTGGAACAAATAAATAAGATAAGTGCACGAATAATCGTGGGACGAATGGAGTCTCTCTCTGAATGGGTCTTGCATGATAGGAGCATAAGTTAAGCACCTCACGTTTACACTATAAAAGAAACGAATGTTAATTTATGAGTCAACTCACCATGCATGAGACCATCTCACACAAATTTTTGTTTATTCTTTTAAACATAATTATACAAGGCAAGAATCTAGCGATCTTTCACCCTAAAACTTAATTGTATTTTGTAGGTATTTTAATTTCTAAACATAATTAGTTGCTGTTAAAAAATAAAATAGTAGGTCTAGCATTTAATTTGAGAATAGTATTCTGTTAGGAAATTAAATAGATGAATTGATTCAACATCTCTCTCTACATATACAAACTTTTAGATGAGAATAATTTTTTTTAATGGTATCACATCTTTAAAAGGTATTAGTGTTAATTTGTGCCAAATAATAAAACATGAAATTATTTCACATAAATTTTTGTCTAAAAATACATTTATTTTGCTAGTAATAATGTATAATGAAAAAAAAAAAATTAAACCAGTGAAATTGATTTAAAAAGAGGCTTGCTCAATATTTAATTTTCTACCAAGAAATATGTAGATCATATATATCAATAAAAAATACAGAAATAAATTAATATATTACTCTGCAAATATCTATGTTCAAGTTCTTAGCACCATCCGACAAAATGCCAACCATCTTTGCTTCTTACATAGATCCCCATACCCCCAACCCCACCCCACCATTCATATATTCAGTAACTTGCTATGAATGGGCACCTTGGATCCACATGCAAAGATGGTTGGCATTTAACATTTTACACATCAATACCAATGTTATTCAATATGTATATCATATATAGAGAGAGAGTATTAATCTCTAGACTTGAAATTAGGATTCAGAAAATTGAGTGGTGTTTGGAGTCTTGATTTTCTTGAAGAGTGGCTCTGGTGAGGAAGAAGATGAAATGAGTGGCCATGAATCATTGGAGTTATCAGAGCTGAATGATGCATCAAACACGCCCTTGGGGCTATAAGGCAACTTCCTTTTCTTGATTGACTTCAATGTCGCAACTTCTTGGATTAGTACACAGCAATCTTGCACTTTTTCCTGTTCAATTTCAAGGGAGATGAACAATTTACCATTAATAGAAGTATTAAGCAATAGTATTAGTCTTTACAGGTTAAAGTATAAGTGGTGTATGATACATTGCCAAAATTAAATTACCTTGTTGATTCCAAGAATGGCTACCAGTTGATCTTGAAAATCCAACCCAGTGCAAGGGTTCAAATTGGTTATTACAAAGAGCATTGTGGCAGAGGCCAATGCTGAGGGAAGATACCCCATAAATCTACTGTCTGTAATCGATTTAAAAAACCAAGATGGAATATATAAATACTGAGAAGACTAATAAAAGAAGAGTGAAATTGGTTCAGAGCGTTATTTATTTTTATTAAAGAGTATTAGTTGTTTTAACTAAAGAGTATTAGTTTATTTTCAATAAACAACTAATACCCTTCAGTTAAAACAACTAATACCTTTATTGAAAACAACTAATACTCTTTAGTAAAAATAATTAATACCATGTAAAAACAACTAATACCCTTTATTGATTCATGTATGAATCATTTTCAACTGTACTTTGTGTTAAAGAAATGCTGAGAGTACTTACCAGAAATGAGAGAAAGAATGAGAGTCTCGCATCTTGAAAGAAAGCCACAACAGATCTGGTGGCTCTTCAATGCTAGCCTCCTTGTGAAGAAATCAAGAAATGAAAGTGGGGTCACGGGATTCATCTTCCAGTGCAGCGTTGAGAGAATCAAAATCTCCATTCTTTTGATGTTTTTAGCCTCAAACACATACTTGGGCTCTTCCACCTGCAAAATCAATCAACCCCATCTCAGTAACAGAGAGAGGGATAGGGAGAGGGAGAGGAAGGAATTAAAGAAAAATGGATCAAGATTGGATTTTTAATTTTTTACATACTTGCAAGTCCAGAAGAAGGGGGACTTGAATTTCATCAACTTTAGCAGCTAAAGAAAGGCAAGCCACAGCAGCAAGATGGGCCATCCATGGCTTCTCTGTGTGATCAGATCGAAAGGCGGAGAGGAACCTATCGAGGTAGTTAACTGCAAGAACCGCAGTGAGAGGAGAGAAGGAATAGTAGGCAATGACTTTGAGCATCCAGTCGACTGCTTCCTCTCTAGAAGGGCTCTCATTGTACACTTGGGATTCCTGCTCTTTCTTCAGTAACGTGTTCAGCTCTTCTTCATCGTCATCATCACAATCCAACATCGACTCAAGAAAAGGCTGTGTGTCATCCCAATGTTGTTCCTGGCAAAACAGGGCATCTATCAGGATTGGAGAGTTTAGTTGATGAGAATTGAGCATGTTCTTCTTTTGAGAAGAAGGCGTGCACTCATTCTAGTCAAATAAAGAAGCCAAGAGAGAGAGAGAGAGAAAGAAAGAAAGGGGGAGAGATGTGCTTTTAGGTTTTAGCCATCGATTTCAACGAGGGAGGTGGAAGAAACGGGTAAAGATTGTATTTTTATGGAGGGTTTATTTGCTTTATGGGCTTTGGTGAGTGAAAGACAGAGATTGGGAGTTATATGAAATCATTTATTCTATATTTTGTGTTTGACGCTGTGTTTCATAGTGTGGATAAAAGATATATAAAGAGGGAGTATTAAAGAAACGAGAAATTCAGGAGCTCGACTCGTTAAGACTCTAACTCAATTTATTTATATTGTTAAATGAGCTTGAGTCTTTGAAGTATTCGATTTACTGATGAATTGATTCGATCTTGATTCATTAGGCTCGGCTCAGCTTGTTACACCATTAGACTCATTTGTAAGTCAAGTCGAGTCGAGTCAAATTTTATTTTCAACTCATTAATATTATTGAATCGAGCTTGACACGCTTCAATAATTGCTCAAACCGAGCTCAACTTTAATAACAACTCTATGTGAAAGGTGAAAAAAATAATAAATTAATGATATATACCACAATGCCACATGAATATATGTTAATAATTCATAGGGATGGAACAACCAATGACATACGCATAATCGACAAATTTTTTTATTTAGGCCAAATATCAAAATCAATTGCAAAAATAGGGTTGCTGCAGAAATGTTTACGAATATAGGGTTGATCGCGCCTGGGAGTGGCGATCAAAAGAGAGGATCGCGCTCACCAGGCGCGATCAAAAGATAACCAGCTTTTCTACCCCTTGATCGCGCCTGGCAGAGGCGATCTACTCAGTTGATCGCGCTCCCCAGGCGCGATCAACACGAAGAGCTGCCACGTCGTGCCTCGCCCTTGCCAGAGGCGATCCTCGACAAACTCTGCCACACCCACATGGCGAGATTCCCGCGCCACTCCGCGTGCTTGCTCCACTACCCCACGCCAAGTCAAGATTTTGGCAGTATATGCATTTGAATGTGCATATAACAGCACCCTTCCTCCTCTCCTCATTTCATTTCTGCTTCTCATTTCATTTCTGCTGCTTTTCCTCCTCATTTCATTTTTTCTCTTCTTCCTCCTCATTTCATTTCTGTTCCTTCTCCCCCTTTTATTATGTTCGAATTTTAGCCAAAAATAAAAACACAAGGGCTGCTTCCAAAATACAAACCAATCCCAAAAAAATGTAAGTATTTTAATATTTTTAAATTTTTTGCAGTTTTTTATTTTATTCTAAAATTTATTTTTCTCAACTTGCAGTCTCACATATACACACAAAAAAAAGCTAGTTGGTATTTTGCTATCTACCTGAGGAGTACAGACACTACTATCAAAAGGTAAATTCTTCAAAAAATAATTAATAATATTTTTCGAATTTATTTGCATGCATATATTATCTTTTTATTTTTTAAATAACGGTGCACAGGAAATATGTTACTAGATGAAAAATTCTCAATATATATATGTAAATTGCAATTATTGTACACATAGTATTTATTCTTGGTTATAAAGGTTTTAAATCTTGATATTGAGTTTATGTTGTAACTGATAAATATTATTAAGTTCGTGAGTTTTTTTCCAATTAACCCAATTAAATATGGATATAAATTAATTATTTGTACAAATTCACTCATTTTTGTCCATATAAGGATGTGCTAATTTAGTGGGTCAAACTTACATTATAATTATAAGACTTTATTTTAGAGGGTGTAAATAAAAAAATAAAAAAGTTGAGAAAAATTATATAAACATAACAAATATTTTGAAATAAGATTTGAGGCCAAAAGCAGCAAAAGTTTTGGATAGGAGGGAGTATTTCTTTTTATCATAATGGCGACTTGAATATATGTTGCATGACCGGCTTTTGACCGAAAATAAATAAGGGAAATTATGCATGTACACCAATTTCATCGTAAATTTATTTATATTTTATATATATTTTATTAAAAAGTATTAATTTAATGGTAATAATATATAATGAAAGCATGCAACTAATCGTTTTAATTTTTGCACAATAAAATTGGTTATAAGAAGCTCAGTCTAAACATTCATATCAATCATGGTCATGGTAATATTTTCTTTAAACGATTAATTTTAGCTAGCATTTAACTCAAATCAACCTCAGATCTGGATTACACTTAAAAAAATATTTTAATGAATTTGGAGTCAAACATTACACTTAAAAAAATTTGACTTGTAAAAAAAAATTATTTTCTAACACATCTTGCAACTTGGTCCAATAAAGATTATAAATCACCCTCCTTACTTCTATTTGAATATGAGAAAATAACTCCCCTCTAAAAAAATATGAGAAGATATTATTTTAATGATATTCTTGTTAACTATAACTGTGAACTACAATTTTATTAACATAATAAAACAATTAGTATTATTTAATGAAATAATATTACCTCTCCAATTAATATTTTTAGTGAAAACAACTAATATCATTTAATAAAACGATTAATACTCGTTAAATAAATTTCAAGATAAATATTACTCACAAAATATATTAAAATTTAATAAACTCATTGTTGCCTTGCTTATAATTTAAATGGCGGCATTTGGCTTTATAGCAAAAGTTGGATATATAAGTATAATTACTCAAAAATTGGTGACATTTGGCAAATTTAAACGGTAGCAGCAAAAAAAAAAAAAAATTTGTTTTAAACGGATGCAAATTTTGTGCAATATAGATTAAAGTTATTTAATGCATTAATAGTTTAATCCCGCCATTATCTCTAATCTACTTTAAAAGTCAATTTTATTGTAGTGTTAATTATTAATTTAAATTATTGAATTCGAAGACAAGAAAGATCTACAAGTAAATTTGGAGGATATCTTATATGGAGAATTAGTGTTTATTTATTATTATATATATAAAGTTTTTTTTAGGAGAATATTCAATTCATTAATAGGGACCTTCGCATTGATGTTCTGAACCCCTTTGCTGAATCAACTTGTTGTATCTAATGATATCTATAGGATTTCATTTTGGACATGCACTGTAAGCTTTGAATGTGAAAAATGAGATGTACATTCGTTGTTTAAAAGTTATTTGTAAAACTCTAATATACTATTTATGGTTTCTTATTACATTTACGTGAATGTTGTAATTATAGATGACTTTATGGTTTAATATACACTATTATTTATGTGTCTGAGTTTTAATATTTTACAGGATGGATGCTGCAAAAGAGACACTATTATATGGACCGGCGAGCCGATCTGTACTCACCATGCAAAATGAACATCGCTCGAGACTAGACCGTATTAATCGGGAATCAAGTGAAACTGTGCTCAGTACATACCAAGGAGGCGATGGGGTATTTTGGACATTTAGGCAAGATGACCCCGATCCTCGAAAGATTGTACTTCACCCCCGTGTAGTGGAGAGATTGAAGACGATGGGTTTTTACGGTCCACTTCGTTGTGAGTCGTTCAGACTTGATCGACATCTCATCACTGCATTACTGGAGAGATGGCGTCGAGAGACGCACACATTCCATTTTCCCGTCGGAGAGGCCACCATCACACTACAAGACGTTGCCATTTTGTGGGGATTACCCATAGAAGGAGAGCCAATTATATGCAAAGATGAAAAACATACTTTCGGTGAATGACAAGCTAGGTGTAATGCGCTTTTGGGCATCAACGTACAACAAGTTGATATCAGGGGCAGGAGTGCGATCCTGTTTTCTTCTCTGAAAAATATGTTGAGAAATGATATTGCTATTTACGACGAATCACCACAGGAGGTAGTTGATCAATATGCACGGGGGTGTGCACTTTTACTTCTGGGGACAGTAATGATCCCCGACCACACTCGGAATGCTATCCCATTAGTGTATTTGAACTTTCTGGAGAACGTGAATACATCAGGGGAATACAGCTGGGGAAGTGCGGTATTAGCGACTTTATATCGGGAACTCTGTATGGCTTGCCACGCTAATGGCAAGATTATCGCTGGAGCATTATGCTTGTTACAGGTAATTCTTGATTAGTTTTAATTACTTTTAAACAAATCATTGATTAGTTGTATGTTGAAACTAATTTACTCATGAATACAACAGATATGGGCATGGTCAAGGATAATACCAATACAACCAAGGAACGTATATCCTATGCTCCAAGAAGGACACATCTTGAGTGTAGATGGTCGCAATTTGGGGCTTCCACCGTATGGGGCTAGGTATTTTTCTCTAAACACATTTATCTATAAATCGCATAACATTCGTTTGGCTATGCATACTTATTGTGATACCTACTTAAATTATAGGTGGATGAGGTCTCACTCTTGGCATTAGAGAATTTGGTACAGCAATACTTGGCATCCAAGGATTGTTAGTGGTATCATCCTCATCAGACAGCCCCTCGTCCTCAGAACCATTATCGCTTGGTTCAGAATTACAATTAAAGTCTGGATATAGATCACCTTCTATATCAGCTATGGAGGTGCCGATAGGGGCCATTATCTTAGTGATACCAGAAGGTCCAATATTAGGATCTGAACCACCGGCATGACTAGACCCTAAATGTTGGTAGGGTTCATCTTCCCAAGCACCCCACTCATTATGGTTCACTTGCAGGGCCTCGTATGCAATGTTTGAAGGTCTATCCATATTGGCTCCGCCACGACCTGACCCTTCAGAAGGATAGTATTGGTTCTCCCACTGAGCATGGGATGCTGGGTACTGCACCTTCATTTCAACCTCCACTAATAGCTCAACTGAATTGAGCCCCGCTTGTGGATGGAAGAAAAATCGAAGGTCGTTGTTGTTCCTAATAGGACAACTAGAGGAGGCATTCCCATTATTTATTATGCAAGACACATTCAAAGAATACACTCGCAAATCTAATCCCGTAATCTCAGACAACACACGTAATAGACCATAGAAATCAAGCATACGATCAACTCTTCTTGTTCCAATAACAGCTCCACAAGAGTGCACAAGGATTCCAATATCGCAAGAGATTGGCATATCTTCAACAACACAACACACTTATGAGTTTATCATGAATTATTTTTGTATAATACTTTGCCAATTATTAAAAAAAACTGTATATATGTGGTGTATTTTGCAATTTCAAATGAATTATTGTCTATATGTTAAAAGGATAATTATGCAATCATAAAATCAGGGTTCCAAACCAACAAAAAATCATTTGAAAATTCTTTATGTTGATGCGTGTATATATAATACATATAGGGAAAATAGACTTTTTTGTCCTTTAAGTTTCGTTGACTTTGATTTTTTGTCCTCTTAAGTTTTGAATTTTGAAAATCGTCTGTTAAGTTGCATTTTCCTGTGATTCCCGTCCCCCGACCTGCTACTGCAAGTCACCCATCTGGTTACCGAGTGACGTGGCATTATTTTTTTATTTTCTTTTATTTTTATTATGATAAATATCATACTTTAGTATCCATATTGTTGTATTAGTTAAAGAAATCTAAATAAAATTTTCAAAAATAATTAAAATTTGATTTGAAGAAAAGATTAAATATTCTAAAATAAATAATTATGAAAATCTTGTTTAAACAATGAGGAATCCGAAAACCTAACTTAACTTGGGCAAAAATTAAAGCAACATCAATTTATTATTATTATTAAAATTATTCATTTAATTTTTTATTAATTTCAAATATCAATAAAAGATATTAAATTTCAAAAATTAAACAGACCCACCCCCCCACCCCACCCCACCCCACCCCACAATAGTTTCATATCCTCCCTGGGATCATTTCGCCCAAATTTATTTCTCATTTCCATGTCTCCAGATCCATGATTTCTTGATATATTAATATTGTATATATATGATATATTCCATTAGTTGTTAGATGGGAATTAAAAATAGTTTATTGTAATATAATATATTTATTTATGCATGATATAATTTTTTTAAAATTAAAATTTAACTTTTTATAAGTTAGTTATCAAACAATATATATTTATTAATAATTTTAGGATATATTCCAAATAAATTTATAATTCAATAAAATTTATAAAATGATGTACAAAATAAACGTATTTTTATTTTGAATAAAATGAGTGAATCATAAAATTATGTCAAGGAACATGCATCCTCCTAAATATGATATTCCTTAATTTGATTGATGTTTCTCCAAGTGAAATGATATTTAAAACCTCAAAATAATTTATATATTAAAATAATTAAATTAAAAAAGAAAGACACATAAACTAAATTCACAACAAACACAATTACATGTCGATATATGGACAAACTAAATTCATTAAAATATTTAATAACATTGTTTGTTTTTTTTAGAACCAAGAATAAATACCATGTGTACAATAATTGCAATTTACATATATATACTGAGAATTTTTCATCTAGTAGCATATTTCCTTTGAAGAATTTACCTTTTGATAGTAGTGTATGTACTCCTCAGGTAGATAGCAAAATATCAACTAGCTTTTATTTTTGTGTATATGTGATGGATGAATTTTGAAAGGAGTACTAAAATTTTCGGTACAATGAGGTGAGGAAGAAGAACAAAGCTGAAATACTAGTGATAGAAGGAAAAATAAGAAATTTTCGTGCAGAAAATGGGAGGAAGAAGAAAAAAAATTCGTGCAGAAAAAATGGGAGGAAAAAGAAGAAGAAAGTATCTGTTATATGCAAAGAAAGAATCTGTTATATGCATTTAGACTAGAAGATTCGGACAAAATAAGAGTCAAAACGCGTGAGAGGAAGCAGCAGACCGCGTGGGAGCCATGTGATCGTGTCAGAATGTGTCGAGGATCGCCTCTGGCAAGGGCGAGGCACGACGTGGCAGCTCTTCGTGTTGATCGCGCTTGGGGAGCGCGATCAACTGAGTAGATCGCCTCTGCCAGGCGCGATCAAGGGGTAGAAAAGCTGGTTATCTTTTAATCGCGCCTGGTGAGCGCGATCCTCTCTTTTGATCGTCACTCCCAGGCGCGATCAACCCTATATTCATAAACATTTCTGCAGCAACCCTATTTTTGCAATTGATTTTGATATTTGGCCTAAATAAAAAAATTTGCCCGCATAATCGAATAAAAGAAGAGTAGGTTTCCATTATATGTATGAAATTGATATCATTATATGCATTCTAAATTAAATAAAACTTGTTTATAGTATGAAATTGACATTATTACATGTATCACTAATTCCATTACATGCATTCGTTGATACTCTATTATTTTTATACTATAATTTAAATTTATAAATTTAATAATATCAATAAATACATATAACAAGGGATTTAAACCAAATTCGTCATCTATCTTTTCACCTTTATCAAAATGGTCCTCTATTTATTTGCTTTATCAATTTAGTCCCGTATTTATTCATGTTTCGCCAAAATGATCCTAATTGGCCTAAAAATTTACAAAACCTCACCGTTTTGGTCCTATATTTATTTTCTTTACCAATTTAGTCTTGTATCAATTCACATTTCTCCACTTAGGTCCTAATTGAACGCATAAAGCATAAAATGCCACCTTTTTAGTCATGCGCACTAGTTTTTTCGGGGGAAGCCTATGATGTGGTTTTCTTTTTCAATGTGGTACGCTAGGTGACAATCTTTGCCAAATAAAAAAAACTTGAAATAAAATACAAAAATCAATTAGAACCATTTTTCACCAAATTAGCACCATTTTGACAAAACTTGAAAAAATACAGGACTAAATTGATAAAGCAAATAAATAGAGGACCATTTAGATAAATGTGAAAAGATAGAGGACGAATTTGGTTTAAATCCCGATATAGTATTCCTTCCGTCCCAAAAGAATTTGCACTCTTGGGATTGCGCATGGATTAAAAAATAGGGTAAAGAAGTGATATATGGTTAAATATGTAAATGTTTATGTAAGTGTACATTCAAATTAATATTTCCCTTTTAAGTAGTGGACAGATTAGTGTGGAACGTCTAAATAAAAAAAATGTGCAAATTCTCCGGGAATTGGAGGGGATAAATTTTATACTAAGAGTGTGTTTGGTGGCTATGTTGAGGGTTTTTCAACTTAAGTTGACAGCCTTAAGCGGCTGTTTGGTGGACATTGGACGGCCCGCTTTTAACCTGAGGCCCGGTGTTAAATACTATTCCAGTGAGGTATATGCATCATTCCAAATTGGAGTGTTTCATCAACATATGTTACCTCATCATATGATTTCTCAACCTACATTAACTCATAATGATACAACATAGCCATCAAACGGGGCTAAAAGAAAGAAGAAAGGTAAGTGTGAGGGGGAGGAGAGGGAGGTAAAGCCCTGGCGCATGAATGGGTCAAGCAGACGTGCCAATTTGTCTACATAATTTTGGTGTATCGAAAAGTAATAAACCAGCCAATGAAATTGCACCTCGTAGCATGATAACAAACTCTAATTTAACCTGTCAATTTTATACATATGTGTCGTGTGTGTGGTGGTCACATGTAGACAAATTCTAGGTAGAATTTATACATATACTCCCAAAGTTATTTTATATTATTGTTTATCACTCTAAATTATATTGAATTTAATTAATAAATATAAATTGATATGTACAAAGTAATAATATGATATGTAAATATACTTAATGAAGAAAAGATATAATTGCATATAATAATATAGTTGTATTTTCATTTATAGAAATGTCGATTGAATAAGAAAAGGGGTAGTTTCGATAAGTAGCAAATAAGTTTAAGACATAGGGAGTATTTAAAAAAAAAAAAAAATTGGCATGAGATCGTCTCATAACATGAGATAACATAAATTAACAATCACTCATATCAATATTATAATGCATCATGTCTAATTTATACTACATCTCACCACACCACCTCACATATATGTGTAGTGTAGTTATATTATTCATGATTGATATTATATAAATATCGAAATATAACATTAACTAATTGAGGTGAAGTTTAATTTTGAGTTTGAGAACTTTTTTCTGTGCTTGATTGAACAATATTAGTAGTATTTCAATAGTCTGGATCTCGTGATTCAAAATAAAGGTTTTTTATAGACTGGTTTTATTTGTTGGTGTCATTGTTATGGGTAGAGTATATAATATTTATTTTGAAATTGGATTGTGCTGATTCGATGATTATAGTGAAGTAATTTTATTATGATAAAGTATATAGTAAGATTGATTAATATATAAATATAAATCATTAAAGGGTAATAGTTATTTTCATTAAAGAGTATTACTTATTTATACTGAAAGAGTCTTAGTTGTTTAGTAAATGCGCTTAAAAATTAGTGTAATTATTAGGGTTCATTAGAACAAATTCATTATCTCTCCTCCTAAATAAGATAATCAATACTTCATTTTGATTACCCTATTTCCCTCCTACAATCATCCTCCTCAATCACCCTCCTCAATCACTCATTTGTTCCTCCACCAACAGCCTCCAAGAAACAATTGTTGTCCACTTCTATTCCAAAATTAAGCATGCCACTAATGCAATCACCATTGGAACAATTTTTCCCCCAACATATCATTTTTTTGTATGGGGGCATAGGTGGAAAACAAATTTTCATTCTCATTACTATTGAAGTGCTCTTAATCAAGTGCTCCTTTAGTTGTTTGGTAAAAATAAACTAAGACTTTTCAGTGAAAACTACTAATACCCTTCGGTGAAAATAACTAATATCTTTTAATGTTTTGTGTATAAACTAATTTCACTCCATACATATTCTTTTATTATTTTTTACTCTTTAGTGACATTTCGTGAACGGAGGGAGTACCATTTTCTTTTTGTGTGAGTTTTAAATCTCTCCTTACTCCTTAGTGAAGTTTTTTTGTTTTTATGTCATGTGGTTTTGGATGTGGTATTTTGGATCTAATTCTTGAATTTTATAAATAAATATCATTTCCAAAAAAAAAAAAAATTTACAAGTTTATTTATTCAACGTTATAATTTTGACTCATAATCTTTTTATCAATCAATTTTTTTTTCATGAAGCAATTTGTATACTAAAAATATTATCATACTAATACTCTTATTTATATAAATGGAGTAATATTTTGCTCTATATGAAATAATACTTTTTATTAGTTCTATGATCCATAAAGATAGTCCAAATTTAAATTTAAATCACACTTGTTGCACAGACGTTGTTGCCATCAATTTTAAGTTCAAGCCTGAATCACCTGTAGAATCTTAAAACACATAGCCATGCATGTAAGTGGTTTAATTAAATTTTTAAGTTAAATAATTATACAGCGTATTTACTTATAAGATCGATTATGAATTATGTAAACTATATCATCCCTCTTGTAAACCACTTTTATTCTGTTCTAAATCTAGAAGATTTATTATTTTAAATCTAGAAAATTTGATGTGGACATTACTAATGGACCAATAACCCAATGAGCTTCATATCTTAGACTAGGATTTTATTCTTATAAATAGACTATTGTACTCATAATTGTAATTACTCATACACAAGAATATTAGTGAAACTCTTGGCTTGACTCGCCCCCAGACGTAGTCGTTCCCGACGAACTGGGTGAACAAATTCGCGTCTCTATTTTACACTCTCAATTTACAACACGTTATCAGCACGGGACTCTGCCCGAGATTAAACGGTACGCCCTAAAATTAATTCTCTACAAATCATATGAATTAATCACCGTACCGAATTATTTGATCCATGTGTTACATGATTTATATGCTCTAGAATTATTAATTTAATTTGTTCTTGTAATTAATTGAATCAAATCGTGTTTCGAATTGGATTAATTTCAAATTGAGAATCGAACGAGCAACGGCCGCCGCCCAGCGTGACGCCCGCGGCCCAGCAGCCGCCGCCGCCTAGCGCGACGCTCCCCGTGCGCCGTTCGCCGTCGTCCGCGCGGCACTACCGTGCGCTGCCGGTCGCCCCTTCGCCGCCTCCGTGCGCGGCGTCGAGGCGGCGCAAGCCCTCCGCACGTGGCACCATTCTCCCCGAAATTTTGTGAAATCCTAATCTAATTTCGGTTTCGTTTTAGGATAACAAAAAATCTAATTAATTTATTTTAAAATCCTTAAAATATTTCGTTAAATTTCATTAATATACATGAAATATTTAGCCTCATGAATATGCATGTTTATTAAGTCGTAAATTTTCCTTGAAATTATTTTCATGTGATTATCGTTCATAATAAATTATTTTGCATGTATCTATGATTTAATTATCTTACGTGCATTATTTTTCTCGCACATAGTTTATTTCTTTATAGTTCGCATATTATGCCCGGGTAGGCGGCGCCCGGTATTTGTCGGACCGTAATTTATGTTTTGGGTAGACGGCGCCCAATTCTTGCTTCTATGTGCTCTAGAATAATCAAATAAATCCTTGTTTCTCCGTTGTCAATAAATTGGTGACAACTCTTACCATGTCACTTTAAAATCGTAGTGAAAAATGTATGATATTACCATGAAAGAATTTGATGAGCTTGCTCTCGATGGTAATAACTATCTGACATGGGCGCTAGATGTCGAGATCCATCTAGCCTTAAATGAGTTGAGCGAGACAATTCTCGAAGGTTCGAAATCCACTAACGCCTGAAGGCGAAAGCGTTGATTTTTCTCATAAATCACCTGAGTGAGGAATTCATTTTTTTTAGATCCTTATTCAGGGACTCCGGAATGTTGTGGAAGTCCCTGAAGGACTATTTCCAACAACAAAATGATATACTCCTCCCTCCAATACAATACGATTGGTTGTGACTCCATTTCCAAGACCTTAAGTCTATAACGGAGTACAACTTTGCTTTGCACCGTATTGTAACCCAGTTGATGCAGAACAATATGTCAACATTTCACGCTAGCAACCTTATACTCCAGCAGCAGTATAGGGACAATTATATGATTGGTTGCAAACGTGGAAGGGGGAGAGAGGGTAAGATGATCTGGGCTAAAGGCCTAGGTCGTAGTACATCCGGTGGTCACAAAACCTCGAATTTCACTCTTTAAAAATCTGGCAATCAAGAAAAGATTGAGCAGTCCTGCTACAGATGCGGATGCAGAGGTCATTGGTCTCGCACGTGTCGCACTCCCAAGCACTTGGTTGAGGCTTATCAAAAGCAGCATAAGGACGACAAAGAGAAGACTCCAGAGTCGAATCTCACCATGCCAGCCTGCTTGAAGCAGACTTTGACCAAGACAGCGTCGATCCTCTGGGCATCAAGCTCAAGGACTTTGGAAATGATGAGTGATTTGCGTATTTGATTGTTTTAGTACTTTATTTTTTGGATAAAACAATTTATGCTTTTTGATCCTTTCTTTCGGATGCTTTATTTTATGGATGATATTATGTTTTAGCTTTGATGTGTTTACCTTAGATCACTGTCCATTTCTTTTATCTGGATATTGATGTTCTTATTCATGACTTGTAAACATATCAGCTATTAGGTTTGGGCTATTTCCTCTGGCATGATGGATTGAGATTGTGATTTATGTTTGGTAGATAGCGCCACCACTCATACAATCTTAAGAGATAGAAAATATTTTCATAACTTGGTAGAACGTAAGGGGAGTATAACTACAATAGCAATGATAGTATGTTGATAGCGTGCTCCGAAAGAGCTTCCATTATCCTCCATGTGGGTACCGAACTCATAATCGATAATGCTTTATTGTTTCCACAATCTAAGCAAACCCTGCTCAGTTTTAGAGACATTAGGATAAGTGGATATGAAACTGAGAACAATAACGAATACCTTTTGATGACTATTACTCGAGGTAGCCAAGTTATAGAAAAACTTTCCTCCTTCTCCTCCGGATTGTACTATTCCTACATCCGGCCGTCTAGTTCCCACCTAGCTATGAGTATGAAATTCCATGACCCGAATTCTTTTAAATTGTGGCATCAACGGTTAGGTCATCCAGGACAAACTATGATACGTAGGATTCTATCTAATTCAACTGGTCATAATATTTTGAATAATAGAATCCCTCCTGTTGATGAATTTATTTATGGTGCATGTTCTAAGGGTAAGTTGATAGTACGTCCGTCGCGCACTAAGGTTGGACTAGAGTCTCCTGTTTTCCTTGAGCGAATTTAAAGAGACATTTGCGGACCGATTCACCCAGCATCAGGACCATTTCGTTATTTATGGTCCTTATTGATGCCTCCACTAGGTGGACATATGTCTGTTTGCTGTCCACCCGCAACCAAGCTTTTGCAAAGCTCATTGCAAAAACTATCGAGCTTAGAGCTCAATTCCCGGATTATCCAATTAAGTCGATTTGCATGGATAATGCTGCTGAATTTAGCTCAAAGGCCTTTATAGATTACTGTATGGCCCTGGGAATTAAAGTAGAGCATTCGGTCCCCCTACGTCCATACCCAAAATGGTCTTGCTGAGGCGCTAATAAAACGTATCAAACTTATCGCGAGACCATTGCTTATGAACTCCAAACTACCCACTTCATGTTGGGGGCATGCAGTCCTACATGCATCGCACTTAATACAAATCCGTCCAACTGCATATAATGATCATTTCCCCCTACAGTTAGTGCGTGGAAAAGAACCTAGCATTTCCCATCTGCGTATTTTCAGATGTGCGGTATATGTTCTGATAACATTACCAAAGCGGACCTCTATGGGCACACAAAGGAAACTCGGTATTTACGTCGGATTTAACTCTCCATCCATCGTGAAATACCTCGAGCCTTTGTCCGGGGATCAATTAACGGCCCGGTTCGCTGATTGCACGTTCGATGAAGATTACTTCCTGGCATTAGGGGGAGATCCAAATTCAAAATTGAATGAATGTCGGGAGCTTACGTGGAACGTAAGTAATCTTCAGTATCTAGATCCACGCACTAATCAATCTGAACTAGAAGTTCAGAAGATCATTAACTTGCAAAATTTAGCAAACAATCTGCCAGACGCGTTCACTGACCATAGAGGTGTAACTAAATCGCATATACCTGAAGTAAATGCTCCCCAAAGGGTTGAGGTCCCAAGAAAAACTAGTACTCATGCCCCCACACGCCAGAAGCGTAAAGGACTCTCAAGAGATAGTAATACACCTAAATGAAAAGCTAGCAAAACTGATCAGCCGAATGTAAAATCTCTAGAAGAGATTCGTCTAGATAACTCGAAGTCTCTATAAAAGACTCTTCTAGAAGACAAGAGTCCTAGTGCTGAAGCACGTGCACAAAATATTCAATGCACTAGGACCGTGGAACGACCAGAACTAGATACACTGGGAAATGAGGAAGGTCTGGTTGACGTAAAACGTTGAAGTCTCTATAAATTTCATAGATACGGGAGAAACATATAATATAAATATTATTATCATCGACGACACATTTGCAGCGACATTTGCTCATTCCATTAACGATCTGGATCCAGAACCCAAAACTATCGTTGAGTGTCGGAAGCGCTCCGGTTGGGTAAAATGGAAAGAGGCAATTGAAGCAGAGCTCGCATCGCTTAACAAAAGATAAGTATTTGACTCTTTTGTTCGTACACCCGCGCGCGCTATCCCTGTAGGATGTAAATGGGTTTTTGTATGAAAATGAAATGAGAACAATACTGTGGAGAGGTATAAAGCGAGGCTTGTAGCTCAAGGGTTTTCGCAGAGACCCGGGATCAATTTTGATCAAACCTATTCTCCCGTCATGGATGCAATAACGTTCCGCTACTTGATATCTTTGGCAGTTAAATGAATCTCCAAATGAGATTAATGGACGTATTAACCGCGTACTTATACGGATCAATTGATGCCGACATTTACATGAAAATCCCCGATGGATTTGACATTCCTCAGATGAGGGATGGTGAAACCGCAGTATGTATAGCATAAAACTGCAGAAGTCGTTGTATGCCTGAAATAATCGGGCCACATGTGGTACAACCGACTTAGTGAATTCCTTCTAAAGAAGGGATACACATTCGATAAAGCTTTCCCATGCATATTCACGAAGAAATCGCATAATGGTTTTTGCATCATATCCATCTATGTTGATGACCTAAACATAATCGGAACATGCAAAGAGATTGAAGAAGTCGGTTCAATCTTGAAAGTTGAATTCGAAATTAAAGTCTTGAGTAAAACCAAATACTGCCTCGGCCTGCAGATCGAGCATCTCCCAGAAGGAATTCTTATACATCAGTCGACCTACGTAAAGAAGGTATTGGGGAGATTTCACATGGATAAATCTCATCCACTTAGCACCCCTATGGTTGTTCGATCCCTCGAAGTGGATAAGGACCCATTTAGACCAAGAGAAGATTCAAAAGAAATTCTGGGGCTAGAAGTTTCTTATCTTAGTGCTGTTGGAGCATTGCTCTATCTCTCAAATTGTACTCGGCCGGACATTGCATTTGCTGTCAATTTGCTTGCGAGACATAACGCTTTTCCTACAAGGAGACATTGGAATGGTGTTAAGCATGTTCTACGGTACCTCCAAGGGTCTCAAGATCTTGGACTGTTTTACCGTAAGAACCAAGACAAAACCTTAGTAGGTTATGCGGATGCTGGCTATTTGTCTGATCCCCACAACGCCATATCCCAGACTGGTTACATTTTTCTCTGTGGTGGTACCGCGATTGTTGATGACTGTTTCTAATCTCGAAGATTAGTGGCTGTTTTTTATGGTTAATTGATCACCAAATAATTACGTGTGATTGATCACTATCGTAATTAGTGAATACTAAATTTTAGGTTTAGGTTTGGTAAGAATGTTTATAAGTATACGTGATAAATTCGATTGTAAGATAAACGAGCTGCTTTAGAATTGTAGGCGAAGTTTGGACGTGTATAATAATTTGTGCTTATTTTATTAACTTGAAAAAATCTAAGTATTTATAGACATTTGCCTAGCAGGAGGTGTCATGACCTTTGGCCTACCAGGCCTGCATGCACGACACCTGGGTTTTGACTAATTTGACCTTATCTAAACTAAATTATATCCTTATCTGCTGGACTTGCTCGCAGTCAAGAGCTGCTCGTTCTATTGGACTTGTTCTTGAGGTGTCTTTAGCTTGATTCTGTTGGTCTTTGGTCTTGTTAAAGTGTAGCTTTTGCATTGCGGTTGGATGTGGTCGACAGAGTGCTGACTGTGCTTGCTTGGTCTTTGCTCGAATTTCTATAGCTTTTGATCGGATTCTGTTCGCTCATTTCATCTTTGCATAGTATGCAGGATTTGTTCGCCAGATACCTTGTTAAGTCCTGTTCTTGGGTTAATTTCATCTTAATCCACGGGTGTTTTGTGTTAATCCTGATCTCCTATCAACAATTGCCCCCTTGCCGATCACTAAATTGTGACGATAATAAGCGAGCAATTCATGGGTTGGTAAATTTTAAGTGCTACTTAAGTGAGCAGGAATAATGCGGTGCGAACAACTCTTCATGGGCGGACAGCATCGGCCGAGCAGAGTTGGGCCGGTGACGGTTGGAATCCCCAGGCTTGGGTGCGGCTCAAGGTGTGACGTGGGCGGAATGATTGATGCCTCCCACGCGCACGTAATCCCGAGGTGACGCGCCTCCTATTTTATCGGACAGGATTTTCACGCGCTCAATAATTGCACTTTGGTCCCTCAACTTTTGGACTTGCTCGCCCGGAACCCCGTTTTTTCAAAAGTTATTTAAGGAAAAAAATTCAATTTCATTCATTTCCACTGTTCATCAAGTGCGAAAATTGCTCCTCACCCTCTTTCAAATTTTCGGCGAACGCTCCTCCGTTTCTGATGACCTCTAATCGATTTCAAGGTAGTTTTTCTTTGGTTTCTTCTTCCTCTTTCTCCTTTCTTGTATTGTGTGTGTTTAAATTTTGTAAAAACCCTGAACTCCGCCGCGGGAGATTTTGAACCGCTGCCCTCTTCGTCGCCGAAAACCGCCACAATCAAAATACTCTAACCTTGTAAAACCTGATGTCATCACACTCTGAGACCGGATCTTTTCACCCACGCAACCCTGAGAAATGGCCTGTCGAGGAGATGTTGGAGTTATACGTGAAAGTATGCTTTTACTTTGTATAACTCATGTATTAAACACTTGTTTATGAGAATATTTTTTTTATCACATTTGCTTTAGATATGATTGAATGTTGAATATTTATTGCAACCAGTTCATTATAAACGATACATGTTACATTGTAGTTAATATGGTGATACCCGATCACGGAAGATCATATTAACGGTTTCCTTGTAACTAAACGTACAAATTCACGACCCAGGTGGAATTGAATAATCCGCCGTGAAAGGTCGATATGTATATCTCAGATTGGCTTGTCTTGACCAAGAGATTGCACTAGCACATTTAGTATGTGTTGAAGAAGACCTACAGCGAGGATAAATTCTTCTGTTCTGCAATGTGAAGAATTAGACCTCAGTGGTTATTGATTTCTTAATCTCCGTCACTTAAATAGGACCTTGTGTGCTTAATGGTTACTGCTTTGATTCATGTTGGGTGAGAATCATCGTGACTTTGAACTTTGTGTTTTGGGCAGTAATATTAATCATACGACGGTTGCTAAGATTTAATACGGAGAAACACGTGCGAGTGCGGCTCGTGTGATTAGTCCCCTTGGTGGGCTCAGAAGTTTTATCGTACTAAATCTTGCAAGTGAAGAACTAGTTTCTTCGGTACGAATAATAATGTTGAGCTGTCTTTACTCCAAGGTGAAAGATGTTAATTAATTTAGAGCTATTCAGAAGCTTAATTAATTAATGGGCTAAATAATCTTAAACGCGGAAAATAATAATCGGGAGCCCATATTATCGTAATATGGATTAAGATGGATAGTACAATATTAATTTATTAGTGGTACTAATTAATATTAATGGGCTGAATTATATTGGGGCTCAATATTGAAATTCAGAAGTCCATTTGGAGGTCCAATCTTAATTATCCTAAAGGCCCCTCAAGTAGCCCATTAAGTAGGCCAATAATAATAAGATGATTAAAATAGAAAATATATTTGCTGATTTTTCTTGAGATTTTTGAAAATAAGAGATATGGAGAGAGAAGATTTTGTTGATTTTCTTGGAAAAATATTATGGAAGATAAGTATTCTTGGAATACAAGATTATCTCATAAATTCAAGAAGATCCAAATCTTGCATTCTCAATCTATAAATTTCGAAAATTGCATATATAAGGAGGGTGAGATTTTTGTGGAATATTTTTTTATGGAGAAAAAGAATATATGAGATATATTCAAGATTTCTTGGAGGCCAAGAAAAAGATTTTCTCTCCCCTAAAATACACCTAAATTTCATTCACCCCTCTCTTATATATAGGGGATGATTATTTCATCTCCAGTTTACTTTTCACAGCGTTGAAAAAAAAAATCAGCAACACTATTTTTTTTCTTTCTTGTTATTTTAAATTACTTGAAAGCACTTTCCACCGGTGATCGAGTAAGGCGAAAGGGAAATACTTGAGAAGGTCTTTTGGTTGATAGGACGTTCGTGATTGTTCCGTTGTTATCAGATCCATGCATAATATCATGAAAAATGGATACAAATTTTTTACTGCTACTTAGTATCGGCAATAGGTCTGAAAAAGTATCTAAAAATATCAAATTTAGATATTTGTACCCTGTCGAAGTAAGGAACCATTCGTGTCGAGTAGACCTTGTTGTTGTCAGAATTCTTAATTCATGAGTTGTAGGGAGGGATTTATGTCACCACAAACAGAGACTAAAGCAGGTGTTGGATTCAAAGCGGGTGTTAAAGAGTACAAATTGACTTAACTGGCATCAGAGCCACGGTTTCGGGCTCTGATCTTTAAATTGAAATTTAAATTGTTAGACATTAAATTGAAATTGGATAGTAGAATTGCTATATCTTTTTTGCAGGTATCCAATTGTCATGGTTTTAATGTTTATTTTTTTATGTGTGTGATTTAATTGTTTTTAATTCGATTCGTTCGAATTTGTTTTTCTCGTGAGAAAATCCACGAGTAGATTAGTTATTTTTATTTTGATTTGATCATTGTAATAGACTAGTCTAGATCTAGTATTTATTTTTTGTAAATAAATTGTAACTGGATCGAGACGAAGAACGAAGAATTAAAGACGGTGTACCCGAACGACGCATGCATGTGTGGCGCATACATGGACGTAAAATCATGCATGGGGTGAAAAACAAGAACATACGACGAAACCCGGTGCACGGAGTGCGCGAGGCGCACTGTGCCGTGCACTAAGGGCGAGCCGAGGCACATGAGCGCGCGCGCGAGGCGCCGCCTCTCGGCGCTCGGCGGTCGTGCCGAGAGGCGCACAACCCATCCCGTGGGCCGACGCGCACCGTATCTCGGGCCGTGAAATTTTATTTCTGTTCTCAATTTTTGTGTGTGATTTTAAATATCGTCCCGAACCCCAAACAAAGTTGTATTTGATGAAGTGTTGTTGTTCGAGTGGGAGCGTATCGAGACGAACGATGGAAAGAAACAAGGACGATTTTTCGCATCAAGACGTGAAGAAATTAAACTGTGACAATTGGATTTGAGTGCCCCAATGTGTTTAATTTTATTTTGATGGATGTTTTATTTCATGCAATTATTTTTATTTGTTAATATGTGTTTGCATGATTTTAATTGTCCAAGAAAAACCTTACTTTCAAAAATTACTAAGTATGTTTCTTTAATCGCAATTTTATTCCAGATATTAAAATTGGATTAATTTGGCCTCCATAATTTATTTATTTGTGAAGTCTTTTTGGAATACATTTCCCCCTCGGATCGGCCAAACAGACGGATTTCAAATGAATAAATTCCGAAAGGATGATTGTGGATTATTACTAGTAGCGGTATTGACCCTCACCACGAGTGGCTTGCTCAAAGCGAAATAATAATCCTGTATTTAATTATGTTTATTACTTAGGCATAAGAAATTGATATTAACTTACTCCCCTCGGAGTCCCTGTCAATTTTTATGTGGTAAAAGTGGGAGCCAACTATTAATTTTGAATTAAGGATTTATAACTTTCAAGTTTGTGATCCACTTGAATGTGTTTAAATGTATAGACCACCCCTCAAGGCGCATTTAAATTGTTTTGAGATGTTAGCTGATGCATGATTATATTATTTTAAGGTTTCAATATAATTAGTGTGATCGAATTATGTGATAATTTCATATTTTTCTAGATATTAATATGAATGTATGTTTTATTCTCATTTCACCATGTCGCAACCTTTTAATCCACTGTTTAAATATATTTTAAATTAACAAACTTTCTGGAGACAATTATATCAATTGGAAATGTAATTTAAATTTTGTCCTTACTGCACAAAAATACAATTGGGTTATTCACGTTAATATACCCGGCAAGCCTAATGATAAGTCAAGCAATGGGAAAAGGCAGTTTATGATTGGAAGCGTGACAATGAACACATGAAGTGCATCATCTTGACATCTCTGTCTGAGGATTTGAGGCGCATTCATGAGGATATTGTATCCACTGTCGAAATCATGGAAAGCCTTGAAGGGATGTTTTCACATCAGAAACTCATGACTAATCAGTTCACCTAACATGACTCGGTCAAGTTGGAAATGGTGAAAGGAACGCCCGTGAGGGAGTACATTTTCGAAATTATGGCATACCTTAACAAGTTGGAAGTACTTGGTGCGGATTTTGATGACGGACAAGTCGTTTGCCCGAGCTCTTACAAGCTTTAGTTTCGGTGGAGGTGATAATGGAGCACCAGTCTAGTGTTATGGTGGTTAATGGTCCGTCTACCTCTTTTGGTCCCAAGGGAGGGAAAAAGAGGAAGAGAACCAAAGGCTGGATCCAAGCAAATCCATTTATTGCGAAAGGCAAAGCCAAGGCTAGCATCGAAGGGGAAGTATTTTAACTGCGGTAAGAGAGGTCATTGGAGGTCAACCTATTCCAAGCCTAAGAGGCTAGGAAAGTTAGGTAATTCACACACCTTAGTCGTCAAAACTTGTGAAGTGGCGTATGCTGTCCATTCGTGGATAGTGGATACGAGAGCCGCTGATCACATTTGTTTCATTTAGCATGGGTTCAAGCTAACCCGACGACTTAGCGTAGGTGAGATCCTCATTACACCGGGCAATGCTACGAGAAGTGGCAGCTGAAGCAGTGGGAGAAGTGCGCCTATCTTTTGAAGATAGAGTTATGGTCTTGAGAGACGTTCTTCATGTTCCTAGTTTAGAAAGAACTCAACCTTCAGTTTCTAAACTGTTTTGAATAGATACTCAGTTTCTTTTAATAAGGATGTTATTATTTCTTGAAACGATGGGTTTATCTATTCCGGAACATTGTTGGATGATCTTTATACCATTAATTGGGCACACCACTCATAAATTGAATCTAATAACACATCGACTATTTCAAGTTATAAAAGGAAGCGTTCTTTCTGATATGAACGAAACACTTCTATGACATCTTAGATTAGGTCATATTAATCTAATGTGAATACAAAGATTGGTGAAAGACGGGTCCTTGGAGTTTCTTCAAGTTGAGCCGTTTCCAACTTGCGAATTCTGTTTAGAGGGTAAAATGACCAAGAGGGCATTTGGAGCCACGGGGAAAAGAGCCACGGAAGTGTTGGAACTCGTTCATACCAATATGTGTGGTCCAATTACGATCATAGCTTGAAGGGGGTATGAGTATTTTGTGACTTTTGTTGACAATTACTCGGGATATGGATACATCTGCCTTATGTTGTATAGGGAAAGAAGTATCAAGTTTCTATGATCCGATCGTGGAGGCGAATACCTCAGCAATGAATTCTTGAACTATCTATCGGACAAAGGGATCGTATCCCAGTAAACCGCACCGGGAACCCCTCAACAGAACGGTGTGGTGGAACGAAGGAACCAGACTCTTTTAGAAATGGTCAGATCTATGATGAGTTATTCAGATTTACCCAAATTGTTTTGAGGTAACGCCTTGGAAACAGCGGCTTACATTCTAAACTTGGTGCCATCCAAATCGGTTCCTAAAACCCCAATGGAATTGTGGACCGGGCGCAAGCCCAGTCTAAAACACTTGCGGATTTGGGGTTGTCGGACATACGTGCTAGACAAGAAAGCCGGTAAATTGGATCCACGTTCGGAATTAAGGCTGTTTATAGGATACCCTGCGGGAACGAAAGGGTGTATGTTCTATAGTCCCAAGGATCAAAAAACCGTGTTTTGCACACAGTTTAATTTCTTGGAAGAAGACTATATGAACAAAAGAAAGCCCAGAAGTGAGATTACCTTAGACGAACTCCTATACCAAGTATACAAGATGATATACCAATCATCACACCTTCACAACCGGAAACCCATCGCAGTGGGAGGATTGCTAGTCAACCCAAGAGATTCATGGGAATAGGAGAATCTTCGGATTTGATTCTCGGTGATGAATCAGACCCATGGACATACGACGAGGCAATCCAAGAAAAAGACGCGGAGTCGCGGTAAACAACAATGGAAACAGAGATGGGTTCGATGGATCATAATCAAGTGTGGGAGTTGTTCGATCCACCCAATGGGGTAAAACCCATTGGATGCAAGTGGGTGTACAAGAGGAAAAGAGGACTGGACGGGAGGGTTGAGACCTTCAAAGCAAGGCTAGTGGCCAAAGGGTATACTAAAAAAGAAGGGATCGATTCTGAGGAAACCTTTTTGCCTGTAGCTATGCTTAAGTCCATCGGTATTCTTTTATCGATCGCTACGCATCTAGATTACGAGATCTGGCAAATGGATGTCAAGACAGCTTTCCTTAACGGAAGTCTTGACGGGATAGATATCTATATGCAACAGCCCAAAGGTTTTATTGAAAAAGGCCAAGAGCACCTCGTATGAAAGCTTAAGAGATCCATTTATGGACTTAAGCAAGCATCGCGTACTTGGAACCAGTATTTTGATCAAGTGATTAAGTCTTATGAGTTTGATCAAAACGAGTTCGAGAGTTGTGTGTATAAAAAGTGTGACGGAACTACGATGGTATTCTTAGTATTATACGTAGACGATATTCTGCTCATTGGAAACAATGTAAAGGTATTGTCAGACGTAAGGGTATAGCTGTCAAATCAGCTTGATATGAAGAACTTAGGGAAAGCTGGTCACATCCTTGGGATCTAGATCACTCAAGGTCGCAAGAAAAGGATGTTGGGCTTATCGCAAGCTTCATACAAAGACACTGTTTTGAAGCGATACACCATGCAAGATTCCAAGAAAGGTTTTGTACGTTTTAGACACGGAATCCATCTATCCAAAGAAATATGCCCTAAGACGCAAGTGGAGATAGATGACATGAAAGACGTTTTATACGTTTCGGACGTAGGAAGTCTTATGTATGCAATGTTGTGTACGAGACCGGATATCTGCTTTGCTGTGGGCATGATGGCAAGATATCAAAGTAAACCCCAGAAAGCACATTAGATTGCAATCAAGGTTGAAAATATCGGTATCGATGGATATATCGGGACCTTAAATTTATGGAAATATCAATGGAAATATCGATATCGAATATCGATATCGGTAAATTTAAAAAATTGTAAAAATTTAATAACTAACTTTTAATACATAAAATTTACAATAGAACCTGACCATATTTTACATTTCTGATATTTAACAAAATTATGGATATTTTCTCGATATTTCTCGATACTTTTTCGATATTTCTCGATATATTTTCGATATTTACCGATATTTTTCGATATTTACCGATATTTGACCGATTTTATGTTCAATTTGCACAAAAATATAGTCGAAATTGATTTTATGTACTGATATTTATCAATTTTTTTATGGATACTATGGAAATATCGTTACCCCCCAATATCGATATCGGTGACAATGAAAAATGGATATATCGGGGATATATCGTGAAAATTTCCGGATATTTTCATCCTTGATTGCAATTAAATGCGTTCTTTAGTTTCTGAAAAGAACTTGGGATGGAATGCTGATTTAACAGTCAGTCGGTCTAATTTCCCGTGGGATACACGGACTCAAATTTCCAATCAGACATAGACTCCAGAATAACTACCTCGGGTAGTGTGTTTTACATGGGAGAAGGAGCCATGACATGGAGAAGCGATAAGCAGAAATGCATCACCGATTCGACCATGAAAGCCGAATAAGTAACTGCTTGTGAAGCAGCGAAAGAAGCGGTTTGGCTCAAGTACTTCTTAGTGGACTTGGACGTTGTTCCGAATTTGCCCAGCATAATCACTGTCCATTGTGATAATACCGGAGAAGTTGCAAATTCAAGGGAACCGAGAGCCCACAAGGCCAGCAAACACATTGAAATAAAATACCATTTTATACGAGAAATCGTTAAGAGAGGAGATAAAGAGGTGGCAAAGATAAATGTCGGAGGACAACCTAGTATATCTATTCACAAAGGGTCTGCCTCAGAGTACATTCGAGAGACATGTGGATGGAATGGGAGTCAAGACTATTGTCAATCAGTTTTAAGTATAAGTGGGAGGAATTATTAGGTTAATGTAGGTTGACATGAGATGTCATGTAGAGCTACTACACTAAGACATGCATGATGTATACTAAAAAGCAGACTTTAAGTATAAGTGGGAGATTGTTGGAGTTATACGTGAAAGTATGCTTTTACTTTGTATAACTCATGTATTAAACACTTGTTTATGAGAATAATTCTTTTATCACATTTGCTTTAGATATGATTGAATGTTGAATATTTATTGCAACCAGTTCATTATAAACGGTACATGTTACATTGTAGTTAATGTGGTGATACCCGATCACGGAAGATCACATTAATGGTTTCCTTGTAACTAAACGTGCAAATTCACGACCCCGGTGGAATTGAACAATCCGCCGTGAAAGGTCGATGTGTATATCTCAGATTGGCTTGTCTTGACCAAGAGATTGCACTAGCACATTTAGTATGTGTTGAAGAGGACCTACAGCGAGGATAAATTCTTCTGTTCGGAAATGTGAAGAATTAGACCTCAGTAGTTATTGATTTCTTAATCTCCGTCACTTAAATAGGACCGTGTGTGCTTAATGGTTACTGCTTTGATTCATGTTGGGTGAGAATCATCGTGACTTCGAACTTTGTATTTTGGGCAGTAATATTAATCATACGACGGTTTCTAAGATTTAATACGGAGAAACACGTGCGAGTACGGCTCGTGTGATTAGTCCCCTTGGTGGACTCAGAAGTTTTATCGTACTAAATCTTGCAAGTGAAGAATTAGTTTCTTCGGTACGGATAATAAAGTTGAGTTGTCTTTACTCCAAGGTGAAAGATGTTAATTAATTTAGAGCTATTCAGAAGCTTAATTAATTAATGGACTAAATAATCTTAAACGCGGAAAATAATAATCGGGAGCCCATATTATCGTAATATGGATTAAGATGGATAGTGCAATATTAATTTATTAGTGATACTAATTAATATTAATGGGCTGAATTATATTGGGGCTCAATATTGAAATTCAGAAGTCCATTTGGAGGTCCGATCTTAATTCTCCTAAAGACCCCCCAAGTAGCCCATTAAGTAGGCCAATAATAATAAGGTGATTAAAATAAAAGAAAATATATTTGCTGATTTTTCTTGAGATTTTTGAAAATAAGAGATATGGAGAGAGAAAAGATTTTGTTGATTTTTTTGGAAAGATATTATGGAAGATAAGTATTCTTGGAATACAAGATTATCTCATAAATTCAAGAAGATCCAAATCTTGCATTCTCAATCTATAAATTTCGAAAATTGCAAATATAAGGAGGGTGAAATTTTTGTGGAATATTTTTTTATGGAGAAAAGAATATATGTGATATATTCAAGATTTCTTGGAGTCCAAGAAAAATATTTTCTCTCCCCTGAAATACACCTAAATTTCGTTCACCACTCTTATATATAGGGGATGATTATTTCATCTTCAGTTTACTTTTCACAGCGCTGAAAAAAAATCAGCAACACTATTTTTTTCTTCCTTGTTATTTTAAATTACTTGAAAACACTTCCCACCGGTGATCGAGTAAGGCGAAAGGGAAATACTTGAGAAGGTCTTTTGGTTGATAGGACGTTCGTGATTGTCCCGTTGTTATCAAAGGCCACTACAACAAGAGGTACGTAATCACATAAATTCCTAGTTTTTCCGCCATAGGTTTTATGTGAAATAATTCAACATGCATGATGATAAAATTATTGTTGGAATTATTATTTGAATTAATTAGGATTAATTCATGCTAGTAATAATTGAATTTAAATTCGTATTTAAATTTCATCCCGAATATATCCGGGCACCCCTATTTTCCCAATAGGAGAACCCCATCATCGTAAATCTGGAGTCTGATCCCGAGGCGGCCTCAGTTGCTCTCTCCGTAAATTCGGGAGCTCGCCCCTCTGGGGAAAGAAAAGAGCGAGCAAATTCTGCTCGTCAGCTCGTAGAGGAAACAAGCTCCGATCTCCATGAAGACGAGGACGAGGAGGCTGAGGTGCTCCAACCTATAAACCCCGACGAGCTGACCTGGGCATACCTCAAGGATATTAACTTTCCCATGCCTAACCCAATTGAACATCAAATTCTGGTCGTCGTTGCTCACTGGGTGGACTGGAGCGAATATGAAAGGGAGTACTCAAATCGCTTTGACGTGCCTGCTCGCGGAATACAGAGACTCAAAGCGACCGAGTTCGCGGCGAGCTGCATTGTGTCTGCCATCACTGAGGAGGACCTGCCTCAAATTCGGAGGGATTACAAAGTTCCCTTTGATATTCCGATGTACACTCCCTTGACGGATGATAGAGTTGATCGCCCACCCCGCGGACTAACGGCGATCAACCTTGCTACCCTCGATGCCAAAGTCACCTTGCCGCTACATTCTCTGGTCGGCCAGTTTCTGGAGCGCACAAACTTGGCCATTACCCAGTTGACCCCCGTAGGGTGGATGAACCCCATGGCCTTGATGGTTCTGTTCGCCCTTGAGGGATACCCCAACAAACTGTCCACCGAGGAAGTTTGTTATTTGATGATGATCACCGGCTGCACTGGAGAGGAAGCTGGATGGTATTACCTCAAGGCGCGACCAGACCTGGAATTGGTGGAAGACATTCCAGGAAAGGTGCGGGATTGGAAGCACGACTGGTTCTGGATAGGGGGTGACTGGCGTGCTTCTGCTCGCCCCTTTGGTGGCCCTGAGCGGGTTGAAACCCCTGCGGAGTTTAGGGAATTGAAGCGTGAGTCTTATCCCTTCTGTATTTTTAAAGTGGTAAGACTAATTTTAATTTTTTCTCTGTTTTGTTTCAGGTCCCAAAATCTTGAAGTGGCGAACTGTTAAAGACAGCATCAGTGACCAGTTCCTGTTTGTTGTAAGCTTGATTGCATTGCGCCATCGAGAAGACCGTAGCATCGGCCATCTGTTCTCGGAATCTACACTTCGGGTTGCGCACTTCACCACCTACCCCCATCACCCCGAGGCTCAGGCCCCTATTCCAGAGGGTAAGTTTTTTAAATTTTGGACGTACAGACCTGTTCGCACTTGAAGTTAGTACTAATTGTTTTACTCTTCTCTTGTAGACCAGCTCATCACCGTCGCTCTCCATCCCGCATACCTCGAATTGGACCAACGTGTTTGGGAGATGCCGACCAAGAGAGGACGTAAGAAGGCCGACCCACTGACAAAGATAATCGCCCTTGCTGCCAAGGGTGGGAAAGATGACCCCAAAAAGGTTGGGGGGTCGAGCTCGGTGCAGCCGCCTGTACCAATGACTAGTCCGCCCAAGACCTCAACTCCAAGGGCGAAGAGGCTTCTTCGCGGAGACGACACTCCTGTCTCCGACTTTAAAAAGGCGGCCAAGCGAGCAAAAGCTGGCTAAGAGAAGGTGATCATTGCTGTGCGCCCAACCGAGGCCAACAGTCAGTAAACTCCCTCTGTGGAGCGTCATACCGAGCTACCTCTGGTCGCTGTGGCCCTTGAAGGACATGGTCCTTCAACTGACCCCACCTATCTGGGATGGGACAAGGGTCGCTTTGACAGGTATGTCTTTCCTCGCCCAGGATACTTAACCTCTTTCTTATTCATTTTTTTAATCATTCTTTTTTTCCTTTCAGCTACTCGGCCGAGCAATACCCTGGGCTCTCAAACATGGTGCACCGGTTCGCCTGCTCGAAGGTGTCGGCCAACTTTCGCTAAATCCCGGACTCCTTTGTCCGCCGTGCTTCTAAGTCTGTTGCTCGAGGTTGGACAAGGGAGTTGAATGAAACTGTTAAGGCACAAACGCCTCGTGACAATGGCCGCCTGTGCCTCATCGAGACGAGCAACACCTTGGCAGCCGTTCAACGGCTGGTCAACCAAGTGGAGGATCTTGAAAAAGACTCCCGCCAGCACGCGGCCACTGTTAGCTGCATCGCCAAGGAACGGGATGATGCCAAGGCGGAGGCGAAGAAGATGGTGGCCGACCTAGAGGACAAGGTTAGGGCCCACCAGACTAGCGAGCAGCGTGCTCTGGACCTCCATATCAAAGTCTCGGAGGAGCTAAGGGCCAAAATGGCCGAGATCGAGCATATGCGAGCAGAACTTGCTCGCATCCAACAACAAAAAGAGGTCGTGGAGAAGTTTGCGACTGAGGCAACTGCCAAGGTTGCCGACCTTGAAGCCAAACTTGCTAATTCCATCCCCCTTGAAGAGCTCATTCCTAAGATGGAGGCGGGCTCGATTCTTGGGTTCATGACGGGCTACGCAGAGAGCATTCGTATTGTACACAAATTCAAAGCTGCTGCTGTCATAGAAGAGATCGGCAAAGAACTCTACAACTTTGTCGAATCTAACCCTCTGGCTCCGGGCACAACTCTCAAAATCGGCGATCTCCCGATTATGGTGTAAAACTTGACTTTGTAAGCCCTGTAGTCATAATCACTAATCCTCCTGAGGAGGAGGAGGAGGAGGAGGCCGAAGTTGCAGAGGGTGAGCAGACTCAGCTCGCCGAGCCAAATGAGAGAGCTCTCCGAGAACGAGCTGATGCGGATGGGCTTATTGCCGAGCTGACCCAGGAGGTCCCGATTGATCCTGCCCTTGCTGGGACTCCTCTTGAAGATCCCAAGGATGACAACATTCCCCCACCTGCCGGGCAAGAATCTTAGCGGACAGGATTAATTAGGGCTTTGTACTTTTTTCTTTTTTGTTGTTGTTGTTCGTTTTCTTGCAATTTTTTGGAGATCAAGCCTTGTTTTTAATGGAACTATTTTGCTCATCTTATTTACTTTACATTAATTGTTCTTCGCACTTTTATTCATGCTTATAACAATCTTAATGTGGTTGGGCTTTGTTCCTTAAGAACTTTTGCCTTAGAATTTTGTGGGTTTTTGGCCTTAGGCTATGTTCATTTAAAAACGAACAACCTTTGATGGGCTTGGTTGTATAATCAACTTGTGCCTTGAGCTTGAATTTCTGTTTGAACGAACAACTTAACATTGGAATGATCTTAAAAAATTACAAGTGTCGAATGCGACCAAAAACGTAATCTGTACTAACTGAGTTGGAGTTGTTCGACCAAAACAATGTCAAACCACCAACTATCCAAGAAACATAATTTACATCAAGAGCCAAAGTTGCTCGACCACTATACATTGTCAAAGCATCTTTAGACTCAAAACAAAATAAGACTATACAAGAGGCTAACATATTAGATCACAACCAACTGACCTAACTCAACTCTGTTCGACCATTTATACTTGGTGAAATTTTCAAAAGATTAGGCAAGTTTTTAGGATCCATCTTGTGGATCTGCCATTTTAGCTCGCCCCCTTGACTTAGTAGTTCGCCCATCTCAAATTCACACTCTCGTAGGTAAAACTGCCCGCCTACTGAGAGTACTTCCTTAAATTAGCTGCATTCCAGGAATATTGGGCCGAGTTGTCATCTAAGTCCTCTATGTCATATGCTCCATTGGGTAACCTATCTGTTACCCTGTACGGGCCCTCCCAAGTCGGGCCAAATATGCCTGGAGGTGGGGCAAGCTTCTTTTTTAAAACAAGGTCGCCAACTTCAAACTTTCTTATCTTGACTTGGGAATTGTAATAATGCCCTTCTCTTTGTTTGTATGTTGCATTCTTTAGTTCGGCTGTTATTCTTCTTTCTTCGAGTAGATCTAGCTGGACTGATAATGCAGAGTTGTTGGCCAGTTCTTCAAAGTGTGCCGTTCTTAAAGTTTTGATTTTCAACTCAACCGGAATGACGGCTTCTGTTCTGAATGCTAATGCAAAAGGTGTTTCTCCGGTGCTTGACCTGGGAGAAACCCTATATGCCCATAGCACGTCTGGCAACTCTGTAGACCATTTGTCTTTACTTTCTGTTAGCCGAATCTTAAGAATATGCTTGATTATTTTATTGACGGCCTCCATCGGCAGTGCTGTCCACCAGTTAATCAATGTGTGGAAGCGGAAAGTTGTCCTTCGGACATACTGCATTAAGATCTGTGAAATCTATGCATAGCCTCCAGGTTCCATTCGGTTTCCGCACCAAGACAGGATTTGCAACCCATTGTGGACACAACGCCTATTTAATTAGGTCGTTGTCCAACAACTTTTTGACTTCCTCATTTAGAGCTTGATACTTGTTAGGTCCATATTTCCGTCGTTTTTGATGGACAGGTTTTCGGATTGGGTTAATATTCAATCTGTGACAAGCATCCTTCGGATCGATCCCCACCATGTCGGCATGGGACATGCAAAAACGTCAAGGTTGGCCTTTAAGAATTCCGCCATTCGAGTTCTATAGGGCTCGGGGAGCTCTGATCCGATGTATATTTCAAGGTTCTGTCCCTTCCACCGGGGATCAACCATTTACCCTTCGGAGCTTAGCTCATCCTCGGTGTTCATGGGTTCGGCACCCAACCGGGTGTCAAAATCCTCAATGGTCCCCGAGCGGGGTTTGGTCGCCATGGATGGGCCCTCCTGGCTATCATAGGGATATGTATTATCAATAACAGGTGGAAAAATTGCTTCTGGCAAGGTCTGCTCGCCATTTTGCAGCATCTGCTCGCCATCTTGTGGTATCTGCTCGCCCATGGACGAGGGATGATCATCTATGTCCATCTGATCATTCTGGGTCCCCAGGATGTCCTCCAAAATCGATGGTTCATTCTCGAGCTGACTGGTGGACGCTTCCATCATAAATGTATATTTCTTAGCTGGATGAAGTTGAAGGAGACATTCTCGGGCCTTTCTTTGGTCTCCCTTTAACGTTCCTGCGCCACTAGTTGTTGGGAATTTGATACAATAGTGGTAGGTTAAAACTGCAGCTTTGAATTCATTCAAAAATAGCCGCCAAGGAACCCGTTATAGGTGGATTCTTGATCTACGACCAAGAAATCCACCATTCTAGTTATGTTCTTTTCTGGGTCCTTGGTCGAAACTAATTGTACAAACAACCTAATTATGCCCAACGGCTCTGTTACAGCGTTCCCAAAGCCTAGAATTCGGTGATTTGAATCTTGAATGTAGCCAGCATAGTCGCCCAATTGGTCAAGCGTCTTCTTGAAAATGATATTCGTGTAGGCTCCGGTGTCAACCAGTAGTCGATGTACTTTTGTTCCCATTATCTTAACAAAGATAACGAGAGAATCGTTATGGGGTGTTACGATTCCTTCTAGATCTTCTTCCGTGAATGTCAACTCTGCAGAGTGCAGGGCAAACAAGTTGACCCCCATTTCTTGTACCTGATCTACTGCCCGTAGCTCCGCCTTCCTCTTCCGGTTCGAAATTGGTGGTCGTCCATCTGAACAACCTCCAACAGGCCCTACGGGCTCCATCGTTTGGATTTCGGGAATAGGACCTCCTGCTGGCGTTTGAGCTGGTCGCCCGGCTCGATTCCGACGAGGTGCTTGTTCTAGGTCCACCTCATCAGAGTTTTCATCTCTATCTCTCTTGCCGGGCTGTCTCTTAACGAACTCAGATAACTTTCCCTCCTCATAGAAACGTCATAGCTGCTTTAGCAAGTCACGACACTCACTTATAAAATGCCCCACACTCTGATGGTAGGCACAATACTTGTTCTGGTTTAACTTGCTCGCATCTTGACGCATCTTATGGGGAGGTGTGAGCAATTCTTTGTCTCGGACATTATTGTAAACTATATCGATTGATACAGTAAGTATGTGGTTCAATTTATCCTTCAGTTCCGTTCCTTCAGTGAACACTTTCATGTTCTTGGGAGCTTGATAACCACCACCACCAGGCTTTTTTGCACCCTCTTTCTGTTCTCCTTTGTCCCCCATGTCTTTTTGCAGTGCTTCGTGCATGGAGACAAAGACTCCTGCCCGATCACGAAACTTATCATAAGTTTTCGGACATCTAAGATGTACATCTTTCCAGAGTTCGGTGCTCTTCTTAAGTCCAGCTAGGACAGCTACGATTTTAGTGTCCTCGCTGACTGACTCCCCTTCTAGCAAGACTTTATCGAATCTTTCCAAATACGATCGGTCCGACTTGTCATCGGCTTGTTTTAAGTCGGATAATCGATGTCTTTGGGATAGATAAGACCAGGCCGTGGAGAAGTGGGATAGGAACTCTTTACCCAGCTGGGCAAATGAATGAATTGAAGCCGGTGGCAAAGCTGAAAACCACTTGTGGACACGATCTCCCAGAGTTAAAGGAAAATTTCAGCACTGGATTGCATCACTTGCCCCCATTGATATCATATAATTGGAATATTTCATTAGAAGCACTCGGGGGTCCGCCGTGCCCTCATACTGTATGCTAGCAGGAAGTTGGATTTTCTTCTGAATTGGGGCTTTCAAAATCACCGAAGATAGAGGGGAGGTAGGAAGGGTAGTACTCCCATATCCTCTCTGCTGGTCGAGCTGGCCCTTCATGCTTTCAATTGTTTTTCTCATGGAGGCGAGCTCTTCAAAGGATCCCTCCTGACTTGGAGGCTGTTCGGCGAGCAGAGGTGCGTGACCATCTGTTCGCCGCAGTCCCTCGCTTGGCGTGGGAATCCCCTGGGTTGGCCTCCTGGGATTGGGCTCTGCGGTTGGGCCAAGGCGACCAAAAGCTGACCTAGTCAGCCTCTCGTGGACTGACTGACGAGCAGGTGCAGCGGCTGGGCGAGCTATTCCGACTATTGGATGCATCTCAGCTGCTCCCCGGCCACGGCGACCTAATCTCTCCAGAGCACTTTGATGTGTGCCCTGACTCACCCCCATGACCGGATTCTGGGTTGAACCCCCCTGACTGGTGGCCTCAGCGAGCTATTTATCCTTGCCTTTTGCCCTACGAGCCTGGGCGCTGTCTGCTTCATTTAAATAGTCTCCACTGGCCTTCTCCTGTTCTCGAGTCTTTGTGGGGCTATGCCTTGCTCGTACATAAGAGGGACCAGGCTGGACCTGTTGTCTTTGTAGGGCCTGGAGCATTACTATTGTCCGTGCCAATTCATCTGGATTGCGGGCAAAAGCGTCCAGCTCAGACGGCATCAATTGACGAGCAATTGTGGTTCGATTCTCTTACTCGTTTCTGCTTGTTCCTGCTCGCCTACCAGCCTGGGACATCCGGGAGTGTGAGTCCCTTGTCATATGTTGGGAGTGTTGTGTTTCACGTGATTGAGGCATCTTCAGTGGACGTATCAAGTATTATTTCTTAGTTCTTTGATGAAGAACACCAAGAACACCAAGAACACTAAGAACACTTTTCTTAAAAAATTCAAAATTAAGTCCAAAGTTTTTGTGTAATCTCTCTGTATTAAATGAATCGGAGGTTCGACACCCTCCTTCAAGCGCCAATTTGTTGATGATCATTTCTAATCTCGAAGAATAGTGGCTATTTTTTATGGTTAATTGATCACCAAACAATTACGTGTGATTGATCACTAACGTAATTAGTGAATACGAAATTTTAGGTTTATGTTAGGTAAGAATGTTTATAAGCATACGTGATAAATTCGATCGTAAGATAAACGAGCTGCTTTAGAATCGTAGGCGAAGTTTGGACGTGTATAATAATTTGTGCTTATTTTATTAACTTGAAAAAATCTAAGTATTTATAGACATTTGCCTAGCAGGAGGTGTCATGACCTTTGGCCTACCAGGCCTGCATGCACGACACCTGGGCTTTGACTAATTTGACCTTATCTAAACTAAATTCTATTTTAATCTGCTGGACTTGCTCGCAGTCAAGAGTTGCTCGTCCTATTGGACTTGTCCTTGAGGTGTCTTTAGCTTGATTCAGTTGGTCTTTGGTCTTGTTAAAGTGTAGCTTTGGCATTGCGGTTGGATCTGGTCGGCAGAGTGCTGATTGTGCTTGCTTGGTCTTTGCTCGAATATCTATAGCTTTTGATCGGATTCTATTCGCTCATTTCATCTTTGCATAGTATGCAGAATTTGTTCGCCAGATACCTTGTTAAGTCTTGATCTTGGGTTAATTTCATCTTAATCCACGGGTGTTTTGTGCTAATCCTGATCGCCCAAATAGTGATTCTGCTCGCCTATCAACAACGATCTCATGGAGATCGGTTAAACAAACCATGGTTACCACGTCTTCAAACCACTCAGAGATAATAACTTTATTTGAAGCCGCACGAGAATGTGTTTGGTTAAGGTCCTTGATAAAACACATTGGTGACTCGTGTGGTATCGCTAAAGGCGATACACCTCCCACCGTTATATTTGAAGACAACGCCGCCTTGCATCGCACAAATGAGTAATGGGTACGTCAAGGGAAACCTGACGGAACTTATCTCACCTAAGTTTTTTTATCCATACGAACTCCAGAAGAGTGACGTGATTACCATTCAAAAGGTGCAATCTAGTAACAATCTAGCAGATCTGTTTACTAAGTCCTTACCTACGTCTACTTTTGAAAAGTACGTTCGTGGTATTGGGATGCAAAGTCTCAAAGTGTTGTTGTCTTCAGGGGGAGCGGTAACCCCGAAATGAATCTAGAAGATTTGATCTAGAAGATCGATTACATTCCTCCCTAACTTATTATTTGGCCGATACCTAGCACGTGAAGTTTTTATGACAAGACATTTATGATATCTCGTAATGTCCAAGGGGGAGGGAGTGTTGTAAATCTAGAAGATTTATTATTCCAAATCTAGAAGATTTGATGTGGACATTACTAATGGACCAATAACTCAATGAGCTTCATATCTTAGACTAGGGTTTTATTCTTATAAATAGACTATTGTACTCATAATTGTAATTACTCATACACAAGAATATTAGTGAAACTTTTGGCTTGGCTCGCCCCCAGACGTAGTCGTTCCCGACGAATTGGGTGAACAAATTTGCGTCTCTATTTTACGCTCTCAATTTACAACATATTCTACAACTCAAATATACCGCCAAACCCTGCCCGATTATAAAATTTGTACTTACAAATTGTTTTCATTATACGTTATTACTACTGAATTAATATTTTTTTAATAAAACAACTAATATTTTTAAAAGATACTCACAAATCACTATGAAACTAGTTTGTAGTATACTTTTTCAACTACCCAACATAAACCTTCTAACCCATCTGTTATATTTGGATGAGTTGTTGAGAGGTAAAAAAATAAAACCAAATATTATTGAGAGAGAAATTCAAATTTGTTATTACTTTTGGATACAATAATAATAACATATATAAGTTCAACTTTAACACGATATAAATTCAACAGAAATATTGAATTTTTATACTTTTGGGTAAATTATTTTTTAACTGATGATTGTCCCCAAAAAAAAAAAATTGAGTACCTAAAAGGCAATTTCACATTTTTTTTTTTCATATAGTACTAATTTTCTTTCTTTTCGGCATCATCTGTATTTAACCAATGAGTGGTTTTAGTGTGCATCCAAGTGCATACTATATACTTGGATTTTGCAACCAATTTAAAATTAATTTTGATCAAAAAGTAAAAATTTGTGGGTCAGACCCAACCCAACCAAAACTCGCGGATCAGCCTAACCCTCAGCAAAAACACAAACACAAAATAAATCTAGCTAGTACAAACACAACAAAGAAGAAAAACACATAGAAATCAATCTCAGGGTTCTCAAATTTGTCCCTGGACACGGAAATGACGAAAATGTGTTCCCCGAGAACAGCATCGAACTTTCCTCTTAGGTTTTTCCGACTTTTTCGACAATCCGCCATTGTTACATAGCAACAATGTGGAATCGTCATCTCCATTGCTCTCCTCAATCATCTGTACCTTTGGTGACTCCATAGCACTGCTCACGGCATTACTAATCGCATCGATCTTCAGACCATTAAGATTCATATCCATTTACAAAATTCCATACCCAAATTTCAATGCCTAGTCATTTTTGGGATATTGGTGAATAATTTGTGGGGATATAACTTAGGTATTGGTGATTATAACTTGGGGTATTGATGATTATAACTTGGGTTATTGATAATATAACTTGAGGTATTGGTGATTAAGTCTTGGGGTATTGGCGAATAATTTTTTGAGGATACAACTTGGGATATTGGTGATTATAAATTAGGGTATTGGTAATTATAACTTGGGGTATTGATAATATTACTTGGGGTATTGGTGATTTTAACTTGTAGTATTTGTGATATAACTTGGGGTATTGGTACAAAGCGCGTGCGATCCATTTGCGACTCGATTTGTTATCAGACCCGTTAATTTTGATCGGGTTTGACATGACCCGCGAATTTTTACTTTTTGTTCAAAATTAATTTCGAATTGGAATAAAATTTCATGCACCCTAAAATTTGTCTTAACCAACAGTTTAATACTCTTTTGTGCCTTTGGTTTTAGCTTTAAACAATTATATTAATTTTTTGCACGTGTTATTTTATATTTCTAAAAATGGAATGTGCTTATCAACACCATGTCCATCTAATTAAAAAAAAACATCAAAACATATTGAAGACAAGAGTAAAACTTTGGGTGCAATATGCAACTGATACCCAACTAAAAATAATTAATATTACTGGTCAATTAATATATTTTAATAAAAAGTTAATAGCATTTAAAACTAAATTTGAATTTCTCTCTGTGTATACATATATATATATATATATCTATACTATATTAAAAAGTAACAAGAGGTTGAGAAACATTTTTGGACAATTTTGTCCTTAACATATTTTAATCTTTACTATTACATCCCAACTCTCTATATTCATTTATTTTATATTTATAACTTTTGAAATTCTTGCAATAAATTAGTAATAATATATTTTAATCCTGACTCATAACTATTTATTTTATTTGTTTTATAACCTTTGAAATTCTTACATAAAAATTTATAATTGGTATTATTTATGTAGTCTTTGCAGTAATTTAATAAGCCCTAAGACCATTTTTGTCGGGTACTCCTCTATTTCCTTATAAAGCCAGCTCAATATTTTTCTATTTCTGTAATTATAATACAAATTTTGCTTATCTATAATATCATAATAGCATGAGTGGTAGCAAGTAATGATTCAGAACTCGAATTTAATTTTTCTGACTCTGAATTCATTCATTCATATATTCAGAGATTGTAGCTCTCTCTATTTTCAATTGAAAAATATGTCGAATAGTTCTCTTTGATTTGATTAGTTTCACAGTTAATGTTAATTTGTCATGAGTGGTAGCAATTAATGATTCAAAACTCGAATTTAATTTTTCTGAATCCGAGTTTGTTCATTCATATATTTAGAGATTTTAACTCTCTCTATTTTCAATTGCAAAATATGTTGAATAGTTCTCTTCAATTTGATTAATTTCACAATAAATGTTAATTTATTATGTTCTCTGTTTTCCCAGTGAAGTGTTTGGTTTTTAGTGCGACCAATGTAAGGAGATGGACTAATGATCGATGAAGGAACTCGGAAAGTTGCATAATGTGCTAAAAAAAGATAAAATGAAGACTTCTTCTGATACAAGGAGTCATAATAATTAAGCAACAATCATACCAGAAAGGCTGGGGGGGGGGGGGGGGGGGGGGTGGTGAGAGATGTAATAGAAACGAGGAGGTCGTAGCTAATTAGTTGTGGGGTACATGTTTATTAGTGGATTATTATTGGCCTCAAGTTAAAAATTCAAATACTACATGTTTTCTATAAGATAACAAAATCTTATTCTTCTTTATTTTGATGTTAACAGTCACCTACACTTGACGAGGACAGTTTTCAAAGCAACTTCTCTTATACATTCATGACAGAAGCTCGGAGAATGAAAGACGAGAGGAGAGCTTAAATTTGAAAATTATTAATTACAAACTTTGGATAATTTTAACTATTAATTTATATAGAAAGAGTATTTTACAAATTGATTTATTCATATAGTGTTTTTAAAATTGACCTTGTTATTGAAGCTTAAAAAAACGTTTTTTTTTTCAATCCAAGAAAAGTATTATTAATCAACTATTCTATTTTTCAATTCTCCGACTTTTCGTATATACTAACAAATTTGGCAAGATCAATCATAGATGTACCTAAGATGTTTGATTAAGAATCAAAGAAACTTGCTTAATTTCTTTAATCAAGAAAAGAATTTAATAAATGACAATTATGATAAATATCTTTAAATTTTAAAATTAAAAAACAAAATTTAAAACCAGTATGATATAAAAATTAGAGCTTTGTGAATTAAAAACTAAAAATATCTAAACAAAATACTTATAATTCATAAATCATTTAAAAAATTAACAAATAAAATTTAAGAACACACCCACATCAAATAAAATACCATGAAGAAGTTGACAACCTAAAAATTATACCCGAATGTAGAAGATCACGTGACAGCTAATTTTTCGATCTCTCATAAAAATTATTTTTATGTTAAATTCATAGAAAAAATCTCGTGAATCACATATATATGTATAAGAGAAGCAAATACACACTTTTCTTGAAAAATTAGAATATTGAAATCTTAAGTTTTAAATCCTTATTTTATTTTTCTTCAACTAAATTACATACAACGTGCAACGCACGTGTATACAACTAGTATATAGAAGTGTAACATCCTCAATGTTTAATTTATGCGCCTTTAAAAAAAATCTTTACGCTCATATACTATTAAATAGTAGTCCTGCTGAAAATTTAATTGTGAAGTACATCAAAATGAAATTAATTAAAGAATAATATCATAATTCCTAATTACATGCTTTAAATTCTGCAAAACAACTGGATGCAGTACCTACGCAATTAATTGGACAATTGCCATTAAAGTCCAAAGTATTAAAGTTTTTTGTATACTGAGTATCATGTCCACAGCCATATATGCTGAACCTAGTGAGTAGTGGGCCACAGATCATTGTCTTATAGAGTAAAAATTAATATGACAAATGCTACTCCATCGTTCCGGTCTAACTATATTTGTTATTACTCCTTCCATCTACCAAATATATACCAATTTTTCTGTTTTGGTTGTCAACCAAATTTTTACTCCTTCTCCCTTTGGAAATAAACATCCCCACAAACAAAAAATTAGTCCCACAATACCCTCTACAATACTCTTACTTTATCAATAAAATACTAATTTTCATGAAATCATGTGCCCAACAATAATGGGGTATAAATTTAGTGGACGGAGGGAGTAATATATATAAGGGGTCGTTTGGTTTGAGGGATTACCTGATATTGTTTTTATAATCTCAAGTAATCTCATGTTTGGTTTGAAGGACTGCAAAGGATCATGACTCTGGACTAAACTAGAGACTGAGTCCATCATCCCAGCTAATCCCTCATTCTAAGGACTACTGAGTCCTGCCACATAGGTGGGTTTATTAGTCTTGATAAAATTAACACATCAATCTCATTTAATCACTCAATCCTGTTGAATAACAACCACACAAATTTAAAGCGTGTTTATTAAACTGGATTTGTAAATGATACATGTGTTGATGATCAATTTTTTATCGGATGTATTAGTGACTGTTTAAGTTCGGTTTAAAGATCATCAATCAATTACGTGTGATTGGTTACCACCGTAAATGGTAAATCGAGGGTTCGGGTTCTGAAATTGTAAGCACGAAAGTCGAAATCGTAATAATTTCGTATGTGTGCACGTCTAGGTGTTTAAGTGTGTGTTTTTGGAGCATTTGTGAATTTGAACTTGTATTTCTTAAGCAGGAGAACAACTATTTATAGAGACTAGCAAGCATGAGGTGTCTATGACTCTTGGTCTCTCTAGCTTGCATGCTTGACAAGTGTCCTTTGACCTTAGTTTGATCCTATCTAAGCTGAATCTTAGTTACAAAGTCTTCTTTTGGTCTTATCTCGGACTCATTGTTGTTCGCCTAAGTCGGTTTGACTAATCTTGATTGTTCTTCAACTGAAAGTTGTTCGCCTCTTGGGGTCATGCTTTCGTAGTTGTTCATCTTATTGCTTCGTAGAGCTAGGCTTTGAGATCTTTGTCATTTGTTCGTCTGCATACACCACTTAGATTGGTAGATCCTCCACCTTTTGACAATGTTGCTCGTCATCAGTGACTTAGCAGAATGTTCATTTCTGGTCTTGGGCCTTAAAACCTGTTCGCCAGTTTGTTGTTCGTCGGTAGAGTTGTTCGTCAGTTTATACACTCCCTGGATTGATTTATGCACCCCCATCTTGATTTTCTTTGTTTATAATCTTTGATTTGAGGTTGGTTCTTCTTAATCATTTTTAAAGCTTTAATTCTTGTTCGCCCATCATTGATTTATGTTCGCCTATCAACAATTGCCCCCTATCCTGACTACATGTTGTCCCAGGCGAGCAACTTTGTGGCGAGCAACTGTAGTTAGGATATTATACTGGTGAGGATTTGGACGAACATCTTTGTACCGGGCGAGCAACTTTGGGTTCGCCTCCTCGTCTTCCCACGATCCGGGGGATATACAAGGATGACGTGGGCGGTATGATTGCGCGCCGCCCACGCGCGAGCAGTCCCGAGGTCACGCGCCCCTGTATTTGCTCATAGGTCCTTTGATTTTTACTCTTGCTCGAATTTACCCCCGTTTTTTCATATTTGGCCCCGGCTTTTTCTAAATAATACGGGTTGTACCCCGTTTTTTTCTTTGGTATAAAGGTGAGTGGGAAATGAAATTTTTCCCACTCTTCTTCATTTGCTACAGAGAACTCCGGCGAATTCACCATCTCCGGCGATTTTTGAGCTTTCCGGCGTCCATTTCTTCACATTCAACTTCAAATTTTATTTTCCAGGTAGTTATTCTTCTTACTTTATCTTTTTTGTTTCTATTTTCTTCAAAAAAACCCCACCGCCGTCGTGTGGGACCGTGCGCCACCGTGTTCTCCGGGAAATACGCCGCCGTCTGCAACTCCTTCCACCGCCATCTGGATTTTTCCCCTTCTTCTCCCTCTTATGTCTTCTCATTCGAGCAACAGATCTGAGGAAACCTTAGATCCCCTCTTCCCCGTTGCGGTTCACGACGATCAACCTCCACCTGAGGTTTCCTCAGCGTCAAGCCTTCACGTTGACTCGGTTGTGCGCTCGGTGGAGGATATCGGTGCTCGCTCATCTGGGAGGGAGTTGGTGGTCGTTGCGAGCAGAGATTCGAGAGAAAGCTCTTCGTCTAGTGCCGAATCGGAGGATCCATTTTTTGACGAACTCACTCGCGAGTTCCTAGAGAGTATTAACTTTCCATCTCCCAAAATGCTGGAGAATGAAATTCCAATTGGAATTGCTCGGCCATTTGAATGGCGAGCATATGTTGAGGAACATGCGAGCAGCTATCGCCGCCCCGAAAGAGAAATAATGGATTCGGGGAAAAATGAGTTCCAGGCGAGCAGAATCAAGAGTGTTGTTCGCGAGGATGAATTGGACTCGCTCCGAAAGACCTACAAGATCCCCTTCGATATTCATATGTGGGCTCCTCGGAGGAAAGAAAGAGCTGATCGCCCCCCTCCAGGATGTACGGTGATCAACATTCATACCTTGATCGTTGGATTGAAACTGCCTCTTCCACCCATTGTTGGTCGCTTCCTAGAGGCGACCAACCTTGCGATCACTCAAATTACTCCAATTGGGTGGATGAACTTGTTGGGGACAATGTGTCTGTTCGCACTGGAGGGGTACGTTGATCGTATAACTGCAGAAGAGATCAACTACCTCATGACGATCACGAGATGTCCCCCTGGAGAGGAAGGTTACTTCTATCTCAAGGCCAGGACTGGACTGAAGATGGTAGAGGGGGTGCCGAACAAAATCTGCGATTGGAAACAGCACTTCTTCTTCATCGGGGGTGATTGGTGAGCATCTTCTGGTCCACACGGTGGTGATGGACGAATAAATTCCCCAGCCTCTTATGGGAAATTTAAACGTAAGACTTTCTTGCTCGTTCTCGAACTGTACTGTTCTAATTTAACTTTTTTTGTTTGTTCGCAGGCCCTCGTTTACCCAAGTGGAACTCAGAGGAAGAAGAGAACGGCTCAGAGTTCCTATTCACCTCCTGCTTGGTCGGCCTTCGTAATAGAGCGGAAAGGACCACTGAGTATTTGCGTGAGGGAAAGTGCTTGAGAGCTGCTCGTCTGCTTACTTACCCTCATCACCTAGAGGCCCAGGCCGAGGTGCCCCCAGGTATGAAAATTTTCAAACTCTTTGTGCACACTTTGTTCGTCACTGACTTTCCTAACTTGCTCGCCTTAACTTCATTTTTTTTAGCCGAACAAGTCACCGTTGCCGTTCCACCTTGCTTTGCCCTCTTGGAACATAGGGTCTTCGAGATGGCGCCTCCGAAGGGACGGAAGAGGAGAGGTGACCCGCCTACTAAGGTTCTGGCGATGACGAACAAGGCTGAAGGAGCCAAAGTTCCGCAACAGGCTGCTCCCCCTGGTCCTGTTCAGCCATCTTCTCCAATTTCTCCTCCTCGTGGGGGGAAACGTTTGAATAAAGCTGATGGGACTCCATTGGCCCACGATGTCCCTGGCGGCGGTAAGGGGAAGGAAAAGGTGGGCCAGAGTCATGCTCGCCCTGAGGGGGATGCTGTTCGCCGCTCCTCCATCGAGCCTGCAGAGAAAACAGGCAAAACGGGCAGGGATTCCACTCCTGTCCGCGGCCCTGAGGACCTCACCCATCTGGGCTGGGATGATCGGAAATTTAAGGAGTAAGTCTACCCCTGCCTTTGCCGAGCAAGATTCACTTTATTATTTTTTTTTTCTAAGTGTCATTTGCTTTCTTGTTCTCAGATATCGCGCTGACGATCATCCTGGGCGATCAAGTGCTGTCCACCAGTACGCTTGTTCAAAGATTCCCGTTAATATAAGGGAGATTCCCGGCGACCATGTTCGCAGAGCGACAGAGTTGGTCGCCCGAGCCTGGACACGCCCACTGGACAAGGCTGTCTTTCAACAGGGGCTGACGGACAATGTTCATCTTTCTATGATGCTTCATGCCAACGGCCTTGTCACAGCTCAAAGGGCAATGGCCCAGATTGCCGAGTAAGAAGAAGCTGCTCGCCGCTACGCCAGCACTGCTCGGCAGCTTACAGAGGAGAAAGATGGCCTGGTTGGCCAGTACGAGGCTAAAGTTGCCCGTCTCAACAATCAAATCAATGTCTACATTGACACTGAGAAAAAACATCTTGAAGAAATTCAAGGTTTGTCCAGTGAATTGAGAGGCAAAGATGCCATGCTCGGCGAGGGAGAGAAGAAGTTGTCCGCGGCTGAACAAGAGATCGCCGAGCTCAAAGCAGAAATTGCTCGTCTTCGAGAGACGGAAGCCAACCTCTTCACACGCGAGCAACTTGAAGCTGAAGTTCAGGCTCGAACTGGCCCCATTTCTAACCTTGGGTATATTTGCGCCTACGCGGATAGCATCCGCACGGCCGATGCTTATGATTACAAGGACCTGGTAGAAGAAATGGGTAAAGACTTGTCCGAGTTTATTGAACATTATCCGCCGCCGAACAACATTGAGATCCAGCTGGCGGACGTGGCTGAGTTGGGGTCAAGATTGATAAACTTGACCCTAGCATCATTGTTACCCATCCTCCTCCCCAAGTTAATGAGGACGTGCAAGAGGAGGAGCCGGCCGCTGCTGACGAGCAAGCTGCTACGGAAAGGGAACAAAAAGCGGCGGAGGACCTGGTCAGAGACATGATTGTTGATCCTCCTGCAGACCAGACTCAAAGCCCTCCTCCCGCCGAGCAGCAATAGACTTAGGACTTAGAATAGTCTTTATTTTGTAATAGTTGCTCGGTAGGCTCTTCTTTGTAGTTGCTCATTTTTGTAGTACTTTGTACTATTTTTTAGGCTCAATGCCTTTTGTTTAATGGAATGTCTTTCTTATATTCGCTCATTTTATTTATATGTTAATTGCCTTTACATTTTTATCAATGCCTTTGCAATTATAACATATAGTGTTGGGCTTTTGTTCGAATTGAACTTTGCCTTTAGTGGAATCAGGGTTTAGCCTTAGGTTCTGTTCATTTTAAAAAACGAACAACCTTTAAGTGGCTTTGGTCCTCAAAATGGACTTGTACCTCGAGCTTTTGGACTTTTCCTCTTTGACGAACAACTACTATATTTACATTATGAAAATTTTATAAGTGTTGTAAGACTGCTCGTCACTAACATATACAACCTGACGAACAACTTCGAACACTAACTAAAAACATGCTCGTTTATAATATTTTTACCGAGCAACTTTATCTAATATTAAAAAAGATGAAACAGCACTAAACTATACAATGTGCCGAACAACTTTGAATTCTATACTTAGCAAAATTTTCAAAAAAAAAATTGGCAAGTTTTTGGTTTGCCTTACTTGGTTCACTACCCCCCCAAGGATTTTGTTCGCCCAATTAAGAACTTGTTCGTCTCATTGATAGTACTTCTTCAGATGTACAGCATCCAGGTGTATTGGGCCGGCTTGCCTTCCATATCTTCGATATCGTATACACCATTTACGAATTTCTCCGTTATACGATACGGGCCCTCCCAAGTTGGTCCCAATACACCTGGAGGTTGGGCGAGCAACTTTCTTAGAACCATATCTCCAACTCTGAATTCCCTGATTTTAACATGAGAATTATAATAGCGTTCTGCTCGCTGCTTATAGGTAGCATTTTTTAGCTCGGCATTCAGTCTTTTTTCTTCGAGCAAATCCATTTCAGTAGCTAGAGCAGAGTTGTTCGCCTGCTCATCAAAGTTGGTCGTTCTGAATATGTTGGTCTTTAAATCGATTGGTATTACAGCTTCTGTTCCAAAAGTCATTGCAAAAGGTGTTTCTCCGGTGCTTGACCTGGGAGAAACTCTATATGCCCACAGGACTTCCGGGAGTTCTTCAGACCAACTGCTTTTGCTCTCTGCTAGCCGTACTTTCAATGTATGCTTGATTATCTTGTTCACGGCTTCGACTTGTCCATTCGACTGGGGATGATAGGGCGTAGAGTAATGTTTTTTTATTCCCCACTTTATACAGAAATCTCTCAACTCTTTTCCATCAAACTGCAGACCATTGTCTGTTACGATGGTTTGCGGAACCCTGAAGCGACAGACAATGTTCTTCCAAATGAAGTTGATCATTTTCTGCTGGGTGATTTTTACCATGGCCTCTGCTTCTGCCCATTTTGTATAATAGTCGACTGCCACAACGGCAAATCGAACACCTCCAACTCCTGCTGGGAAGGGACCAATAATGTCCATCCCCCATCTTGCAAATGGCCACGGGCTATAAATTGATACGAGCTGTTGGGCCGGGGTATGAATGTTTGGGGCAAAATTCTGGCACTGGTGGCAAGTCTTTGCTTTCTTGATTGCATCCTGGTGTAAAGTTGGCCAATAGTAGCCTTGTCTGATAGTTTTGTATGCCAATGCTTGCCCCCCAGTATGATTTCCGCATACTCCAGCATGTATTTCTTCGAGTGTTGCTCTCCCTTGTCCCCTAGGCAAACATTTGAGAAGTGGTATTGATATTCCCCTTTTGTAAAGCTGCTCGCCCACCAGAGTATATCTGGCGGCTTGCTTTGTTAGCTTGGCAGCTTCAAAAGGGTTGTTTGGTTTTTCTCCACTTTTCAAATATTTGACTATATTTGTTCTCCAGTCTTCTTCTTCACTTGCTTGCTCATCAAGTTGGTTGACATTATAACTTCTTGTTGATGGATCATTCATCTTTGTAATTATAATGTCTGCCAACTCTGCTGGTCCCTCACTTGTTGCTAGTCGGGCCAACGCATCTGCTTGCGTGTTGCTTGTCCTTGGAATTTTTTCAATGAAGACTTGTTCTAACAAGGACATCAGGTAAGCAACAATTCGCTGATACTCGATCATGTGATCGTCTTTCGCCTCGTATTCACCTCGGACTTGGTTCACAATCAATTGTGAGTCGCCAAATATTTGTAACCGTCTAACACCTACTGCAAGAGATAGGTGGAGACCAGCAATAAGAGCTTCGTACTCAGCTTCGTTGTTGGTTGCCATGAAACCAAATTTGATTGCCGAGGTGAATACTTGTCTGTCTGGACTGATTAGAACCACCCCTGCCTCCGAGGCTATGTTGGTTGAAGATCCGTCAACGTAAAGATGTCAGGGGTGATCAAGTCCTCTCGTCGGATCTAGTGGGAAAGTTAGTTCGACAATAAAGTCGGCTAACGCTTGCCCTTTGATCGCTGTTCGAGGAGCATAGGTGACCCCGAATTGGCTAATCTCTAGTGACCACTTTAAAAGGCGACCAGCCGTGTCGGGGCGATGAAGAATTTGTCTGAGTGGGAAAGTTGTTAGCACTTCAACTTGATGATCAAAGAAGTATGGTCGTAACTTCCTCACACTCATGACAAGTGCGTACGCCAGTTTCTCGGTTGGAGAATATTTGATCTCCGCGTCATGTAAAGCTTGACTGACGTAGTAGATAGGTTGATGAAATTTGTCGTCTTCTCGCACCAGAACGGAGCTGATGGCCACTTCTGACGCTGCCAAGTATAAATATAGCTTTTCTCTTGGGACGGGTTTTGATAGGATTTTTACATCTCCCAGGTAGTCTTTGAGTTGGTCGAACGCCTTTTGACAGTTGTTAGTCCATGTGAACTGTCATTTCTTGATAGCTTCAAAGAATGGATGGCATTTGTCCCCCGATCTGGATATGAACCGATTCAATGCTGCTAGGCATCCTGTGAGCCTTTGCACTTCTTTTATTGAACGTGGGGGTTGCATATCCATGATTGCTTTGACTTTTATTGGATTGGCTTCGATCCCTCGTTGACTAACAAGATGGCCCAGGAATTTTCCTGAATGAACTCCGAAACTGCTTTTCTTCGGATTCAGCTTCATGTTGTAGTGTCGAAGGATTTCGAACACCTGGGTCAAATGTTGAAGATGGTCTTCCTTTTGGGGGCTTTTGACCACGATATCGTCCACATAGACTTCTACCGTATCTCCGATTTGTTCGTCGAACATTTTGTTCACCAACCTCTGGTATGTTGCTCCGGCGTTGATGAGGCCGAAGGGCATTCTCTTCCAACACAACAAGTTTTTATTCGTATAAAATGCTGTGTTCTCTTGATCGTCTGGATGCATTGGAATTTGATGGTACCCGGCAAAGGCACCCATGAATGTTAGCATTTCATGACCTGCAGTGCTGTCCACCAACTGGTCAATGTGAGGAAGTGGAAAGTTGTCCTTCGGGCATGCTGCATTCAGATCTGTAAAGTCTATGCATAGCCTCCAGGTCCCATTTGGTTTCCTCACAAGGACTGGGTTTGCTACCCATTGCGGACAGAGTGCTTGTCGAATTAAGTCGTTGTCTAACAACTTCTTTACTTCTTCGTTCAAAGCCTGATACTTGTCTGGGCCATATTTTCTTCGTTTTTGATGGATTGACCTTTTTGCTTGATTGATGTTGAGCTTATGGCAAGCATATTTTGGATCTATCCCCACCATGTCTGCATGAGACCAAGCAAAAACATCTAGATTTTTGCTGAGGAACTCTTTCATCCGGGATCTGTAAGGCTCAGGGAGCTCAGATCCTATGTACAATTCGAGATCCGGGTTTTCAGGATTAACTTTGAATGCCTCCAGCTCTTCAACTGGAGTTGCTCGTCGTTTTTGTCCTTTCCACCGAGGATCAAGTATTGGTCCCTCAGAGTTGAAATCATTTTCGATGTTTATTGGCTCTGCCCCCAGGCGGGGATCTAGATCATCTGTTGGCCCTGATTCGTTGTTGTTAGTCAACACCTGGCCCTCCAAGTGGTTAGATGAGTGTTGTTCGTCACCACCTCTTTGTTGTTTGTCAGGATGATGTTCCTCATGGGTGGTAATGAGTTGCTCGTCTAACACTTGCTCGTCAAGATGTTGCTCGTCAGTATCCATGTGGTCTTCCTCTATGTCCATCATGTTCTCCAGTATTGATGGTTCATCAGTGGGATAGCTAGTTGTGGCCTCCATCATGGATACTAGTGCATGTTTGGCCTGCAACTGTAGGAGACATTCCCTGGCCTTTCTTTGATCTTCTTTGATCGTACCTGCTCCACTTGCTGTTGGAAATTTCAAACAATAGTGGTAAGTGGAATATGCAGCTTTGAATTCATTTAAAAAAGGTCGACCAAGAAACCCGTTATAAGTTGAATCCTGGTCTACAACCAAGAAGTCAACCATTCTTGTAATATTTTTCTCGGGTTCGTTGACCGTTACAAGTTGTACTGCTAAAGTAACTATTCCCAAAGGGACGGTAACAGCATTCCCGAAGCCTACTATTCTGTGAGTCGAATCCCGGATATAGCCCGAATAATCTCCAAGGTGATCGAGCGTCTTTTTGAATAGGATGTTGGTGTAGGGTCCAGTATCTACCAACAATCTGTGGACTCGTGTTCCCATAATCTTTGCGCAGATTACGAGCGAATCGTTGTGCGGAGTTAAAATTCCTTCCAAGTCATTTTCGGTGAAGGTCAATTCTGCCGTTTGCATGATTGATGGTTTAACCCCCATTTCCTGGACTTGATCGATTGCTCGTAACTCAGCCTTCCTCTTTCGGTTGGAGATCGGTGGTCGTCCATCAGAACACCCTCCTGCAGGGCCTGCAGGTTCCATCATGTATAAATCCTCCAACGGACGAGCAGGGATGGTAGGAACTGGTCGCGCTGGTTTGTTGTTCTTCTGAGGTTGATCATCCTCGTCCTCTGAGTTGTTCTCCCGGACTCTCTTCCCGGGTTGTCTTTTAACAAAGTCAGAGAGCTTTCCGTCCTCGTAGAAACGCCAAAGCTGTTTGAGCAAATCTCTACATTCACTTGTAAAGTGCCTCACGCTTTGATGGTAGGTACAATATTTGTTAGGGTTGAGTTTGCTAGTGTCTTGGCGAATTTTCCGGGGAGGGGAGAGCAACTCCTTATCCTTCACATTTTCATAAACAGTATCAACTGACACTGTTAGCACTTGATTCAACTTTTCCTTGAGCTCCGTCCCTTCAGTAAATGCCTTCATGTGTTTAGGGACTCGATAGTTTGTTACGCCAGGTTTCTTGTTATTCTCCTTGGGATCAGCTTTGTTTTCCCCCAAGTTTGATTACAAGGCCTCGTGCATGGAAACGAATATGCCGGCTTGATTTCTGAATTCGGCATAACTTCTTGGGCACTTCAGACGTACCTCTTTCCATAGCTTTGATCCTTTCTTCAACCCGGCCATAACAGCAACGATTTTCGTATCCTCACTGACAGGTTCACCTTCTAACAACACCTTGTCTAACCTTTCCATGAATGCCCGATCTGACTCGTCGTCATTTTGTTTTAGGTCCGACAATCGATGTTTCTGGGACAAGTATGATCCCGCCGTTGAGAAATGAGAAAGAAATTCTCGACTCAGTTGAGTGAATGAATGGATAGATGCTGGTGGCATCGCCGAAAACCACTTGTGCACCCGATCCCCCAAAGTTAAGGGGAAGTTTCGGCATTGAGTGGCATCGCTGGCACCCACCGAGACCATATAATCTGAGTACTTCGTCAGATGAACTCTGGGATCAGCAACACCGTCATACTGTATGCTTGCGGGGAACTGGACCTTTTTCTGGATCGGGGCTTTCAGAATGACAGGTGATAATGGTGAGGATGGCAAGCTGGTCGTCCCCACTCCTCTTTGTTGGTCCAACTATCCCTGCATGTTCTCCACTGCCCTTCTTAAACTTGATAGCTCATCCAAAGATGCACCCTGACTTGGAGGCTGTTCGGCGAGCAAAGGTACTAACCTTTCTGCTCGTCGCAGTCCCTCACTCGGAGTGGGCAAATTCTGGAGCTGTTTTCTAGGGTTGTTCGCCGCATTTGGCCCTAGACGCCTGAAGGCAGATTGAGAGAGTCTCTCATGAACTGATGGGCGTGGTTGCTCAAATGTTGCTCGCCCACGCTCAACCTCCTGGCGAGCAACTTTCTCCTGTTGTTGGGGTTGGCCAAGTCTGTCCTGGGCACTGGAACGAGTTGTTCCATGGCTCGACATTGTTGTTTGCCCGCGAGCAGATTCAGCCTGACCCTCTCTCGGTTCGACCATCTTTGCTTTGCCTTTATCCCGCCTGACCTGGGCACTGTTCACCTCGTGTTGTTCGCCCCTGGTTGACCTAGCCCTAACAACTTCTACGGCTCTATCTTTAGGCCTCACTTGTGAAGGCCTATTTTGATCTTGCTGTCTCTGTAGTGCCTGGAGAGCAGCAATGGTTTTGGCTAATTCGTTAGGGTTGTTCGCCAGGGCTTCCATTTCAGGTGGGAGATTATGGGTTACGGCCGTATGCTGCGATCTGTTCGCATGTCTAGGATTACGATCTTGGTGGTCGGCCGACGAAGCTCGAGTAGGAGATGGTCTCCTTGACAAGCGTGATCCTTGTGTTTCCTTGGATTGAGGCATTCCGAATTAATTTATCTTAATTCTTATGATGAAGAACACCAAGAACACCTTTGCTTGAATCTTCAAATATTTATTGAGGTTTTCTTTGAATCTTCAAGTTTTCAACTTGAAGTTCTTGAGTAATCACACTAAACCGAAGGTTCGAACCCTCCTTCTAGCGCCAAAATTGTTGATGATCAATTTTTTATCGGATGTATTAGTGACTGTTTAAGTTCGGTTTAAAAATTATCAATCAATTACGTGTGATTGGTTACCACCGTAAATGGTAAATCGAGGGTTCGGGTTCTGAAATTGTAAGCACGAAAGTCAAAATTGTAATAATTTCGTATGTGTGCACGTCTAGGTGTTTAAGTGTGTGTTTTTGGAGCATTTGTGAATTTAACTTGTATTTCTTAAGCAGGAGAACAACTATTTATAGAGACTAGCAAGCATGAGGTGTCTATGACTCTTGGTCTCCCTAGCTTGCATGCTTGACAAATTTCCTTTGACCTTAGTTTGACCCTATCTAAGCTGAATCTTAGTTACAAAGTCTTCTTTTGGTCTTATCTCGGACTCATTGTTGTTCGCCTAAGTCGGTTTGACTAATCTTGATTGTTCTTCAACTGAAAGTTGTTCGCCTCTTGGGGTCATGCTTTCGTAGTTGTTCGTCTTATTGCTTCGTAGAGCTAGACTTTGGGATCTTTGTCCTTTGTTCGTCTGCATACACCACTTAGATTGGTAGATCCTCCACCTTTTGACAATGTTGCTCGTCATCAGTGACTTAGCAGAATGTTCATTTCTGGTCTTGGGCCTTAAAACCTGTTCGCCAGTTTGTTGTTCGTCGGTAGAGTTGTTCGTCAGTTTATACACTCCCTGGATTTATTTATGCACCCCCATCTTAATTTTCTTTGTTAATAATCTTTGATTTGAGGTTGGTTCTTCTTAATCCTTTTTAAAGCTTTAATCCTTGTTCGCCCATCATTGATTTATGTTCGCCTATCAACAACATGGTGTATTTATATACAAGTAGGAGAGATCTAGAACCTTTATTTATGAGAGCTACAAAGTTTGTTATCCTTACTAACTCGGCTGTAACAAAATCACGTGAACTATCATAACTAATTTGCTAACCGTCACTAGCCTTGGTTATATGATGAAATGTGTGTATGCGTGCATGATTACATGCATGTGGACAATGGTGTGTACAGATACATTCAATACGCTAGCAAAGGCTACGAACTCCCCAACGAATCAATGCCGAGAAGAGGTCTAAGTAACTGAAAATGTGACGGCGAGAGAGGTTTAGTTAGCAAGTCAGCAGGCTGCTCATCAGTGGGGATATACCTAACGTCCAGTTGATTGGCCTTCACCTTTTCCCGAAGAAAATGAACATCCACTTCGATATGCTTTGTTCCGGAATGAAAAACAGGACTGAATGCTAGGGTAATGGCCCCCTGATTATCACACCACAAGGCCGGGGGTTTGGCGAGCGAATAGCGTAATTCGTGAAACAAAGTGTCGAGCCACAAGAAATCCGTAGTAGCAAGAGCCATGGTACGATACTCGGTCTCCGTGCTATTTCGGGCAGTACCAGACTGCTTCTTGGAGCACCAAGAGATCAAGTTGGAGCCGAGTTTGATACAATAGCCAGATGTACTACGACGATCAAGGTTGGCTGCATACTCTACGTCGGCATAACCATGTAACCTGAAATGGAAAACATGAGTAAAAATTAAACCATGTGTTAGTGTACCTCGCAAATATTGAAGAATACGCTTGCAAGCTGTCCAATGAGCCTGAGTCGGAGCATGAAGAAATTGAGAAAGTTTATTGACACTAAGGCTAAAACCAGGCCTTGTTGGAGTCAAGTACTGAAGAATGTCAATAACACTACGAAAGGGAGATGGTTTAGAGAACAAAGGACCATCAGATAGAGATAATTTGACACCAGGACGGGATGGAGTAGGATAAGGAGAGCAAGAATCAAGTCTTGTTTTGACAAGAAGATCATGTATGTACTTAGACTGAGTGAGAATAATAAAGGAAGAAGTGACCTTAGCTTCAATTCCCATAAAATAATTCACCTACCCCAATTGCTTAAATGAGAAAGTAGCATTTAGATTATGTATAAGTTGTTGCATAGCACAATCATCATCACTAGTAATGAGAATATCTTCCATATAAATAAGAAGCAGCAAAAGCTTTCCATTATCCTTCTTGTGAAATAGCTAATGATTTGCCAATAAGTGAACAAAACCTTGAGAAACAAAATATTCGTGCAACTGGTCATACTAGGTTTAGGGGCCTGCTTTAAGCCATATAAGGCCTTGTTTAACTTGTATACATGAGCAGAAAACTGAGGATTCTCAAAGCCTTCAGGTTGATGAACAAACAAAGTATCAGTAAGCTACCCTTTCAAGAATGCATTGTTTATGTCCACCTGTTGTATTGACCACTTAAAGGCAATGACAAGGCTGAAGATGATTCGAAAAGTAAGAGGTTTAATTACTGGAGAATAAGTGTGGAATTAATCAACCCCTGGAGTTGAAAACCTCTAGCAACCAACCTTGCTTTGTACTTTTCAACTTGCCCATCTTTTTTATACTTGATTCAGAAAATCCACTTAGTAGTGATAACCATGTTGAGTAACAATCACACAAATTTAAAGCTTTTTTATTAAAATGAATTTGTAAATGATACATGGTATGTTTATATACAAGTAGGAGAGATCTAGAACCTTCCTTTATGAGAGCTGCAAAGTTTGTTATCCAACTAACTCGGTTGTAACAAACTCACGCGAACTATCCTAACTAATTTGCTAACCGTCACTAGCCTTGGTTATATGATTAAGTGTGTGTACGTGTGCATGCTTGCATGCATATGGACAACGGTGTGTACATATATATTCAATACATTCAAACATAAAATTAAATTTTAGACATAATTCAATCTACAATCCAAGCGTACAATCACACTCAAATAATTCAATTTAATTCAATCCCTTCAGCCCAATCCTATTTAGTCCAATCCAATCCCGTGAACCACATGTTGATTTTTGGGGTAAAATAATAAATAGTGTTGAAAAGTGAATTGAATGAGTGATATTTTTAGTAATATTATGTGAGTTTAAAGGTTAAAGTTTATATATAGTATAATACTTTTTTTTTTCCATTTATTTAATGAAAAACTTAGTGTGGGACGACTCGGAAATAAAAGTGGGAAGTTTACTCTGACCTCTGGGACGATATATATTGATTTCATTATATTCCCGTAAAAAAATCATTATATTGATTGTTGCGTTTTGTGGAAACAAGCATCACTCTTGATTGATTTTCACTTGTTTTTTTGGATAATATCATAAATAGTCAGTAATGTTTTGATGAGTCCAATTTTTTTTTTTTCAATTCGCACCTTTTTATGTCAGTTATAATCTATAATGCATGGATTCTACAAAAATTACTACAATGCAGTGTCGTGTACTGCATGGGTACGAATGCAATTCGCCACATGTCGAATCTATGCAAAAAAATAATATATATATATAAATAAATAAATAAATAAATATATATATATATATATATATATATATAATTCGGACTCACATATCTAGTTCCAAGGATTCGGGTATCTTGTTCTTTTTGCAATAATTTTTTTTACAGTATTAAACTTAAAAATTAAAATTGAATGCAGTGAATTAAAAATAAAAAATATATATTAAATACTTACTTACCATTTCACTTTCCACACAGTAGAAGCAAATTTACATTTTGCTCTATCCTCATCCCAACGATGTAAAGTCGGAAATTTTCTAGGGTTATATATTTTTTTTTTTTGTAGAAATTTTATGATTATTATTTTTCAGGGAAAATTCACTAAATAATGATGCTGATAGAAATGAGAATAATATGAATGTTATTTGACTTTATGTATTGGATTGATGAGGATGTTTAATTGTTATATTTATATATTTTACATGTATTAAAGATTATAAAATATAAATTAATATTTTTATACTTGTTGAATCACACCATGAAATTTTCAAAAGTTATATCCATTTAATTACTTGTATCTTACCGCACCCGCACATTTGCAACATAGGTTGTAATCCTTTTTGCCAGAAGATCCAATTTTCCACCAAATTAATTTAGGGATTTTTATGGCCTCCGACCAAATTGAAAAGTAATTTGTCATTTACTAAAAAACAAAATGTCTAAAGTTGTGCTAAGAAATTCATAAAAGTAACTATATAACGAGTTAGACAAGAGTTGGATCTAGAACACAAAAATTGATTTTTTTCATAAAAAAATGATTAAAATTGAACACACCCAATGTACGGGAAATTTATGATATTATCTCCATGTTTTTGGTATAGTTTTATATTGAAATACAAACCAATTTTGAAAAGTTTAAAATATTAAGCACTAGTTGTAGACCCGCGAGATTTGCGGGTATCAATAAGTATTGTTAGATTTTTTTGTTCGATAACACAATATAAGTATGTCCACATGAATGTGATTGTGTTATTTTTAATAAATTATTCACAACAGAGGCATAATTTTCCAATAAAAATATAATTATTTCATTAAACACAAATGATTGTCTTATACTTTCAAGGTTTCCATTCAGAGTCAAAACTCAGGATAGTCCAACGATCGAAAGAAATTGACCTTGATTTTTATTAATAGTCGTTGCAAAACACAACAACATAATAAATTGCCTCCCACACCCTCTCAATCTTAACACTACGAATTTGTCCTGTAAAAAAAAAAAAGACAACCACCAAGATTGCAATCAACATGTACTAGAGATACAGCGACCTCTGGTTTTTCTTTTTATTCCTCTCCAACTGCACTTCATCGCAGTCAACTCCCTCAACAATGCGAATAGTATGACAGTCCATTTGCTGAAATATTACATAAATATTAAATTAATATCCAAATAACAAAAAAATAAAAATATAATATATATCACAAAACAACAACAAAAGAAAGAGGCACAACCCACTCCTACTCCCACTTGCCAAGACACACTTGAACAGATCTATGATTTTAAACATTATAAAAATTAAAGGATCATAGTCGGAAATATATATATATACGTGCCGCGATATTGGATGCAATAAATATAATATTCAATCACATTGATTAAGATCCAATACATAAAGTCATACACACAGTAAATGAAAATTCAATAATGTAGGAAAGACAATTAAAATTGAGTAAAAAAAAAATTTGGACAACTAAAAGTAAATTAAGAGAAATGTCAAGTCGCTTACTTCCTCAGGTGCTGTAGAAATTAGTCAAAATTCATAGATAACTAAACTATTAACAAAATTATTTCCAAAATATTTGTAATCTTTTGCATTAAAATCATATAAATAAGTAATAATTTCTTCCAGAACTAGAGTACCACAAATAATGGTCTACACTTAACACACTACACAAGAAAAAATAAATGCAATGGGAATTAACTGCAAAATATTCATCTAAAACTATGGAAAATCATAGTGATTTGAACAATAAACTTCAATATATACTCTTGTTGCAGGTTCCAAAATTCCAAGAAACTTACACAACACAAAGAGTATTTTAGGAAAGAAGTATAAATCTAATAAAATTAAGATATCATATATTAAATATATTAATATTTATAAATATTCTGTGATTCAGAGGAGAAAAAAAGGGATGTTATGTCCCTAAATCCTATCTTTATAAGCTTCTGATGTGGACTGTTATTCATTCTGTGCTGCAATCGATTCTCAATTCATTGCTCTTATTTTTTTTCTTCTTGGACATGGGTCATAATATTTTTGTGGTTGACTTTAAGGTGATTCTTCATGATCTGGCTGTGAAGTTAGGTTATCTGTGTGCTGCGTATGAAACCTTTGATATTAGTATCAATAGTGTTCCCATTTTCTAGTCGGATGTCTATCTCCACAGTGCTTATGATGTTTGCGCCATTCACGGTGATTTTCTAGATTCTGCCGAGGAGGCCGTGAACGATGCTGTGAATCGAGGAATTAAGTATCTGGAGAAACTATATTATAACAAAATTGTAGACATTACATCCTATTAGCATCCAATGTCTCAATACTATAATTTCAAGCAGTGAACTTATTGTATCCTACACACATCTTTTAGGTGTATGAATAAAAATAATTATATTATCTTCTAATTCTGCCTTTAATGTATTTACCCTCAATTATGATTAATTGTAAGATTGGGATTGTCATGATAATTTAATAATTATAAAATTGGACAACAACAACAAAATCAAGAGTAATGCATAGATAACTAACATATTAAGAAATATTATTTCCAAAAAAAAAAAGAAGAAGCAAAAATAGCTACAAAATATTTGTCCATCGAATTAGCAATACAACTAACATAAAGAAATATTATAAAATAAAGAATTTGACGCGACGAACAACATGAGATGGGCTAAAAAGAGTAGAATTCGATCATTTGTGAATTGATCCGTCCGAAATTAGAATTTATAAATCCATAATAACATAGGTGATAAAAAGACACCTCAAAAGTATTATTCACTAAACATTATAATTAGTCATATTAAAAAAAACTAATATAAAACAATACATAAGGCACTGAACCTAAATCAAAAAAGGAGAAAAGTACTCCAACATTTTCGAGTCAATCACGAACCGATCACATAAAGTCCGGTGGAGAAAAAATGGATAGAATACAAAAGAGAAACCAGGAGATATATTAAAATAGGACTTAGAAAATTATTAGTGGGCTAAATTTGCAATTAGATGTCATTACAACCCTGAAGCCATTATGTTGGGATTAAGAGTAATATCTTTTAATTCTAGTCCGAATAAAATAATAACATTCAAAAGTGACCCTAATAGATATAATAAATTAGGACTACTGGGCTAAAATAAACGCACAGGATCATTTGCGAATTCATCCGTCCAAAATTAAAATTTATAAACCCATAATAACATAAGTGATAAAAAGATACCTTAAAAGTATTATTCACTAAGCAGTATAATTAGTCATATTAAAAAAAAAAAAACCATATAATACAATACATCAGGTACTGAACCTAAATCAAAAAAGGAGAAAAGTACTCAAATATTTTTGGAGTCAATCACGAACCAATCACATAGAGTCCAGTCGAGATCAAAAGGATAGAAAACAAAAGAGAATCCGGGAGATATGTTAAAGTAGGACTTAGAGAAAATTATTAGTGGGCTAAATTTGCAATTGGATGCAAACACAATCGTGAAGCGATTATATTGGGATTAAAAGAGATATCTTTCAATGACTACTAATCCAATATCCATCCGTACACTCAAAAACCAAGAAAACCAAAATATGGTCGATTTAAATGGATAATTTACAAAATTGGATTGAAGACATGAGTCAAATGAGAAGAATTGCGTCGAAAATAAAGGCACGCGAAGATAAACGAAATAAGGACATCAAAATATAATTTCAATTTTGCAAATGGTTGCCAATAGAATTTTGAACCTCTCATATAAAGCTCAAACCGCGTTAAAAATTATACGTGAAAATTAGTACTACCGTCCATGCCAAACAAAGTATTTTATGAAGCAATGGATCAAAAAAAAAAAAAAAAGAGAAATTGCGCAAAGACAAATCTTTAAAAAACATTTAACGCGGCGGGAGACAACACGAATCACAATCATCCCACAACACGTGGAATAAAATTTGTGAAATAATTATCATCAAAACTCAGGTAAATCTCATCACCGTGCTGAATCATTATGTGGTACATAACCTCACACTAGTTCCTGGAACTACGGAGCATCCGAGATCGCCTTTTTTCACAACTATATCCATGAACTCGTACCCAATATTGAATATTCTACCCTGCTAATTCTCCGGCACTGCAAGCATCTTGCTAGTATCGCCAAAAAGAGTTCATGTCGAAGATGGAAGTTTCTATAGCAAAATGAATAAAATAAGGAAAGAAAAATTAGAAGAAAAATTTTAAAGAAAAATTTACTATAGTGGGAAATTATACACAAAGACTAAAAAATAATATTACCAGTCGAGTCATCCATTCCGTAGAATCACAGCACGTACGGACCGTAAACCCCACTAGAATAGTCGCTAACTAAAACAAAGAAAATTAAAATAAACGGCAACAGAATTAACAATGTATGTCATAGAGAAAGCCATTCACAATGTGACGTAAGAATAAAAATTTTATACAATGATTGGACAATTACAAAAAAAAAAAAAAAATACTACCTCAAACTTAGTAATGGACAACGGTGGAGGCACACCACGCATAGTAGCCAAAGAATGCACATGATAAGGCCAACCTTGAACATCTAGTAAAAAAAGAGGAGTTTGCGTGTAGAATCAAACTATGCAAAAAACATAGTTCGAAATATCAAATATAATAATTAAAAATTAAATTTACCTCTATAACCACCACATCGATCGTCACAGTATGGAGTAACACAAAAGGTATTTAAACCATCATACAAAATAGTACTCCATCAGTCCCAAACTCGTTTGCTACATTGCCAAAAAAGTTTGTCCCATACTCGTTTGCTATATCTACTTTTGGCAAAAAAGTAACAAAGTTTTTTAATATTATATTCTTCATACACTAATAATAAAAAACATCTACTTTATCACTTTATCACTTTAAATACTATAAAAAAAACTCTTTTTTAATAACCGTGCAAATAGTAAATGAGAAGTTGAGTTTGGGACGGAGGGAGTAACACATGAGATATGTGCAATCCGAGCACCTAGGAAGAATTTCTTCCAATCACATGTTATATGCCCCAACCCACCAAACATATAGCACCTAGAACTGATATATTATCCAGTAGAAATCTTTACCAAGCACGTAGATGGAAAAAAATTGGCAAAAATCCATGCAAATTCATCTGGAATAACTTGAGAGAACATAAAAAGCTAAAAACGAAAGTAAAACATACAACAAATTATGGCTACACAAAACACACCGTTTTAACTAAATAATATTGAAGACTAAAAAGAAGCTTACAGTTGAATCCGCAAATGGAGCAAAGAATTCAGGAACGTGCGACACACTGATCATAAAACCCACTGCTGAAGACAATAGAATAAAGTCGGAGTAAAAAATCAAAATTAAGATTTATAAGATGGACAACAAAAAAATTAAGGTTCCTTAAAAAAGGTAATTAACAAATATGATACCATTGTCATTTTCCATCAAATAATCGTCTATTATTTCCCCAACCTGATGCAGCATCCCACCTACTCTAAAAAATTTCATGCATAGAGAAGACGACTCCGGGATCATCGAGAAAAAAAATAACATCACCGATCTTTAAACGATGGAAGGTGATCAACTGATCCCACTGATCTCCACAAAATACATGAAAACGATCAACTTCCAAACCAATATCGATCCACCACTTATAACACGCACTATCGAAAATGTCCATAGAACAAAGACCACAAGCAGTTGAGCGCCAATTTTCAATAAATTTATCAGGAATTAACTGAAATATATTAAAAAATAATAGTCAATTAGACAAATCCATTACAATGTCACCCATGACCCAATTTAAAAACTCATGAAAAGGATACATGGGATAATGAGAAGTATCATTTTAGAAAAATAGTCAAGGTGACCGTATGGCAAGAAATATAGACAGAAGGATACTTCCCCCATGTCATGGAACCTTTTCTCAACTTTGCAATGGCAAGGAAATCTAGACGCAAATTTGTACCTAAAGGGTATCAAGGAACAAACATATATAACTATTAAACTATACAAACACGGAAATTGCATAACAATATAATAAGATAATCAAGCCAAGATTACCTCTAACCACAGACATTTTAAAAAAATTGACTGTAAACACAAAAAAAGGGATGAATAGAGCACAAAATTTTGATTTCACGCCCAACAAAAGACGCAAAATTGGAAACGTGGATCCATGCACGCGGAAAATACATCCAATTGCATTTTCAAATTCCGATAAGCAACTTAAAAAATGAACAATATATAAATTAAAATATAATAAGCCAAAAAAAGTACAATACGTCATACCAGAATTAAATATTGCAACTGGAAGTGACCGATACAACGAAGAAACTCCAAAAAAACTGCTTGAAAAGTTAAAGGACGAATATTGACACACCGAGTCGGAAACGATGGCTAACAAACCCTAAAGACTGCATACGAAATATCAAAGCTCGAAAAAAAGGGAAGTGATTTATTAGGTCAATACATGAGTATGATAAATATATTTTCACGATCATCTCATAAAAGGAAAAAAAAATAAGATCCAATATATTTTAATATAATGACGTCGAAAATAACCAAACTTCTAACCATGTTTTGTATATTAGGTATACATCTAACAAAATAATATAAACATAATCTAAAATTGGCCGTCAATTATAATCCTAAGGAAGGAATCGATATAGACCCAGGAAAGTTTAAAAAAAGATTTCAAATATACCAACTCAAACTTATCTAAAATACAAAATATTTTTAAACCGAGAATCTAATTTGCTAATATAAGTGTGATTAGAAAAATCACCGTGGAATTGGTGATTGGAGAGCGGTCTATTAATAAGATTGGTATTACAGCGTACAACAAACTTCCTCAATTAAAGGAAGACAAATATGGGAAAAACTAATCTAGGAAAGTTGACTAAGTATAATACAAGATTTACACAATCACCAATTAGAATAAATCAAGTAACATTAATTCCGCTATTATCCCCTTCAAGCGTTGCGTGGGGTGGAGGCACACGCAAAGCTTGGAACGAAGAAGCTCAAAAGCAGGACGAGGAAGACTTTTTGTAAATATATCCGCGAGTTGGAGATGCGAAGGAACAAAACCAGTGCGAAGCTTGCCTGAAGAGACTAACTCGCGCACAAAATGGTAGTCTAGATCAATGTGCTTGGCCCTCTTGTGTGCAACCGGATTCTGACTCAGAAATAGAGCACTTTTGTTATCGGAAAACAACAAAGGCCGTGTAGATGGCAATGCCCGGAGCTCTCGAAGAAGATGAGTAACCCAGACTAACTCAGCTGCAGCATTGGCCATTGCCTGATATTCAGACTCACAACTAGAATGTGCAACAGTAGGCTGTTTCTTAGCGCTCCAAGAAACGAGATTACCCCCAAGGAAAATAGAGTACCCGTAGGTAGAACGACGGGTTTCAACCCAACGTGCCCAATCAGCATCGGATTAACCTAATAGAGAAGAGTCCGAACGTTTAACGAAAGCAAGACCGAAATGAATGGTTCCCTTCACATAACGAAGAATTCGCTTAACAGTCGAAAAATGCACCTCTGTAGGAGAATGAAGAAATTGACTGACAGAGCTGACAGCGTAAGATAAATCAGGACGAGTAATCGTTAAGTACTGAAAAGCCACAACTAAAGATTTGTATAAAGTAGGATCCTTGAAAAGAGGACCCGTACTGACTAGAGATTCTCCGGTGGCTAATGGTGTCGAAACGGGCTTGGAATCTAACAGATCCACACGTTTGAGGATGTCGTGAGCATATTTAGCCTGCCCCACAAACAGACCATCAGGAGTGTACGAAACTTCCAGACCAAGAAAGTAATTCAATTTCCCGAGATCTTTAATTGCAAACTCCTGATGAGTACGAGAGATGAAACGACGAAGAGTTGTAGAATCATTCCCTGTAACGATGATGTCATCAACATATAATAACAAGTAGATCCGAGAAGAGCCCTTGGAGAAATGAAAAAGGGAGGAGTCAGCTCTACTCTGAACAAAACCCAAACTAAGGAGGAAGGAGCTGAACCTCTGAAACCAAGCAAGAGGTGCCTGGCGGAGTCCATATAAGGCCTTCTTCAAGCGGCAAACATAATCGGGATGGCGAGAATCAGTGAAACCAGGCGGTTGAGCCATGAATAATGCTCTCCCTTGCAAATTTGCATAATGCTCTCCCTTGCAAATTTGGCAAGGAGGCGTATACGGACGACGACCACCACCTGAAGATTGACCATGCCAATGTCCAGAACTTGAACCTGAACCACCAGTATGCCCTGAATTCCGACGTTGATTGCTACTGTTGCCACCATGACGTGCATGGCCACCTGAGGCGCTACGGCCACGACTAGTATTACCAGAAGAGGGCGGATCACCTCGGGATGCAGTGAATACCGCAGGTGACTGAACCGAACCATCCATGGCACGTAGCATTCCTTCAAATTGACGGGCCTGATGCACTAAGTCGCAAAACTTAGGAATCGAACCCAAGGCTAACCGGGTGTCAGAGAAACTCGCAAATTGCATACCAAGGCCTCGTAAAAACCAATGAGCCTTGTCATCTTCAGGGATAGGACGACCAATAAATTGCAATTGATCACATAGGGCCTTGAATTTCTTTCCATACTCATCCACAGATAAATCACCCTTCCTGAGAGAGATGAGGGACTCACACAAAGAGTGCGTATGGGACGCCGAGGTATCGGAGAAGGCAGCGAGCAACGCCATCCAAGTAGAATGAGATGACGCGCAATTGAATATCTCAGCATCAGCGTCGGAGGTAAGCGATGTACGAATCACGCTTAAAAGCTTCTTGTCCTTCTTTTTCCAGTCCAAGAAAGCCGGATTCAGAGACGTTGAGCCATCGGTGGACGTGATGGTCGGAGAAGGCGCCACCACCGAGCCATCGAGGAACCCAGACAGATCGAAGCAATCTGCCATATCAGAGACCTGATCGCGCTAGATGAGAAAGGTCGAGGCGTCGAGTTTCGTTGGTACCATGCTTATCATGGTCGCAACATGAAATGGATCAGAGGTCGGAGCAGCCATCAGAGAAGAGAGGAGGAAGACGATCAGAAAGGATTAACGGACGGACTGGAGGAGACGAGTCCAGTCAGGTCGGAACGCCGGAGGGGACCGTCCGGTGAGTTGCAGCCGAAAAAAAGAGAAAGGCGGCGGAAAAAAAATTAGGGTTTAGGACCGATTTCTGCTGATACCATATAAGTGTGATTAGAAAAATCACCGTGGAATTGGTGATTGGAGAGCGGTCTATTAATAAGATTGGTATTACAGCGTACAACAAACTTCCTCAATTAAAGGAAGAAAAATATGGGAAAAACTAATCTAGGAGAGTTGACTAAGTATAATACAAGATTTACACAATCACCAATTAGAATAAATCAAGTAACATTAATTCCGCTATTAGCTTACAAATACCCGTCAAAAGCGCAAGAAATACGGATGCATTAGGAAAAAATCGAACAAAAGAAAATTATTTTGATCAAGGAATATCTAAGGGGGTGCTTGGTTTACAATTCTTCAATGGTAATGAGAATGAAAATTTATTTCCATCTATGCCCTCATAAAAAAAATGATATGTTAGGGGAAGAAGTGTTATAATGGTGACACCATTGCTAGTGTCATGCCCTAATTTTGGAATAGAAGTTGACAACAAATGCTTGTTGGTGGAGGAATGAGGGAGTGATTGAGGAGGAGGATTGAAGGAAGAGAATAAGGTAATCAAAATGGAGTAGTGATTACCTTATTTATGAGGAGAGGTAGTGATTTTGTTCTCATAATTTTCAATCTCATTTTCATTACCATTGAAGAGTTGTTAACCAAGCACCCCTAAATCTTTTAATCGATCATCTCCATAAACAAAGCCATCTACCCTTTTTTTCTCGTCAACAAAGATTACAAACAACTATATAAACAAATTTTCCATACATATCACAAACATTATTACTCTTCAATCAACTTAAGACAACCTATCAAAAGTCACTACAAAAAAAACACTGTTTTGCGACAGAATTAGCGACGGAAAATCCGTCGCAAACAGTGTTTTGCGACGGGATCTGCGACGGACACGTATCCGTACCTAAAACAGCCGTAGCAAATTTTTGTGACGGATTCAGCCATCCGTCGCAAATTAACGACGGACAAATCCGTCGCAAAAACGGCGGGTTAGATCCGGCCGGGTCACACAGAATTTGCGACGGACAGTAGTCCGTCACAAACTTTTCGGGTCAGACCCGATCGGGTCAACAACATTTGCGACGGCTAAATTCCGTCGCAAATGTTTTTATATATTTTTTATACTTTTTTGTGTTATAATTTGCGACGGCCTGTTTTCCGTTTAATTTTGCGACGGAATATGGCCGTCGCAAATTACCGAGCCTATACAAAAAAAAAAGTGGCTCGCGTGGTTCGAGCCCGGGCACCCGATGCGGCCGGGGCGGGCGCGGAACACTGGGCCAACCGACCCATTCCTTGTTATATGCAGCCCACCTTCTATATTAGTCTTATTAGGCATGGAACAATTAATCCATTTTTTGCGTCCAAGGGGAATCGAACACGGGACCTTTTGTGCAAGAGGAGAGGGCGCGCGCCACTAGGGCACAAGCTACTTTTGTTTATTTTTTTGCAATTAATTGTATATGTATTCAAATTAAGTCATTTTTTTTATAATTCACCAAATTAATTTCTTTTCGTATCTAAGTTGTTTATTAAAATATTTTGCCCAACTATTTTTTTTATTTTGTAAAATTATTTATTTCGACTCCCGCTTAAATTTATAATTCGTTCATTTGTACGCAATTAATTGTATATGTATCCAAATTGACTTATTTTTTTTTCTACAATTCACCAAATTAATTCATTTTCGTTTCTAACTTGTTTTATAAATATTGGGGCCATTTAATTTTTATTATTTCTGTAAAACTATTTATTTCGACTCCCGCTTAAATTTATAATTCGTTCATTTGTACGCAATTAATTGTATATGTATCCAAATTGACTCATTTTTTTTCTACAATTCACCAAATTAATTCATTTTCGTTTCTAACTTGTTTTTATAAATATTGGGGCCATTTAATTTTTATTATTTCTGTAAAACTATTTATTTCGACTCCCGCTTAAATTTATAATTCGTTCATTTGTACGCAATTAATTGTATATGTATCCAAATTGACTCATTTTTTTTCTACAATTCACCAAATTAATTCATTTTCGTTTCTAACTTGTTTTTATAAATATTGGGGCCATTTAATTTTTATTATTTCTGTAAAACTATTTATTTCGACTCCCGCTTAAATTTATAATTCGTTCATTTGTACGCAATTAATTGTATATGTATCCAAATTGACTCATTTTTTTCTACAATTCACCAAATTAATTCATTTTCGTTTCTAACTTGTTTTTATAAATATTGGGGCCATTTAATTTTTATTATTTCTGTAAAATTATTTATTTCGACTCCCGCTTAAATTTATAATTCGTTCATTTGTACGCAATTAATTGTATATGTATCCAAATTGACTTATTTTTTTCTACAATTCACCAAATTAATTCATTTTCGTTTCTAACTTGTTTTTATAAATATTGGAGCCATTTAATTTTTATTATTTCTGTAAAATTATTTATTTCGACTCCCGCTTAAATTTATAATTCGTTCATTTGCTTAAAAAATTTTTCATAATTCACCAAATTAATTCATTTTCGTTTTTCACTTGTTTTTATAAATGTTGTGTCCATTAAATAAAAGTAAATTCAAACTAATAAATTCACAAAATTATAAATTAAAGTAACAATTCAAAAATTAAATTAAAGTAACAATTCAAACTAAAAAAAAATTGTACTTCATAGTTATTAAAAATCAAATTTTTTTAACAATCGGAATTAAATCCGTCTTCCTCTTCATCCTCGCCCAGGTTAACAATCGGCGGCATCGATGGCTGGGTCGGCGGGATCGGCGGCATCGGTGGCGCAGACATTTGCGCTCGTGGCATTGAATCAGAGGCGAATATCTGCCACCACGCCTGCATGGCGGCTGTATACTCCTGCAGCTCGGCCCGATACCGCTCCACCTCAGCTGTATACCGGTCGTGCGCCTCTCGCTGCTGCCTCTCATACTCTTCCTTCTCTCGCTGCTACCTCTGCATGTTCTTCATCTGCTCCACCACCGTGGCAAGCTGCCTCTCGACCTCACTGGGATGAGAGTCGATGGAAGACCGAGAGGAGGATGAGCCTGAGCCACGAGGTCGGAAAAAGTTCTTTCCGAAGCTGCCCAATCCAGCGAACCGCCCCTTTTTAGCCTTGACGTTCTTGAAGTACAATTCATTTTGAACGTCAACAGAAGGCTGTGTGGGGGGGCATCGACCCCGACCCCTCTGCCGTTTCCTCAGGCTGAGGCTGAGAGGCAAGATCCTCAAGCATCTTTCTCTGCAAATTAATTATACAAAAAATTAAATAAATTGAACACAAAATATAAAAAATACTTTTAATATTAAAAATTTAAATAATACTATTAATATTGAAATAATACTTACGTGGATCTCGGTGGTACGGCCGTAGGTAGACTTCCCAGTCTCCTCGACGAATGGGTGGGTGAGCTGCAATCTCTCAAAATGAGAGGGCTCGCGTCCTTGCTCCGCCGCCTAATTAGAAAAAAAGATAGTAAAAATTAACAACACTCATAAAAATTAGGAAAAAATAATATAAATTCAAAAACTACAAAATTGAAGACGAAACTTACAAATCTCAACCCGTGCTCATAAATGGACCGAGAACCGGCCCGATGTCTTGCCATCCCTTCTCCATCAGGGTCACTACGCCGATTCGCCTTGTTTTTCGCCGACTTCTCTTGGAATGCAGGGGAATCCCAGTAGCGGAGGAATTGGTCCCAAATCGACCGTCTTTCACTGTCAAGCCCCAAGTCGGTGGCCTCTCCCTTCTTGTACCACTTCTCCCTCATTCTGTAAAGGAGGTCTCTGTACCTTTCCTTTCCATATTTATCGAAATTCCTCCGCATCTGGTCATCGTGCTCCGGTGCCCAGACACATTCTTTCTGCAATTACAATTTAAATGTAAATATATGTTTATATATTTGATATTAATAAACGGTGAATTAATAAATTAAATTAATACCTTAAACTCCTCGAAGTATGTCTTTTTTCTTGCATCGGACACTAACCTCCAACTGTAAGCGGTGGGCTCGAATCCACCGCGAAAGATGGAGTCGGAAACCTGATTAGCAGCCTCATGACCCGGAATCCAACTGTAAAATTAAAATTTCAAAGTTAGTAAAATAATTAGATTTTAATTAATAAAAAAATTGAGTATAAAATATTAAAATTTACATATGACCACATGACTTAACAGGCATCCGTCCTTCAACAACCGGATGCTGGCAGGAGGAGGATGAGCCCTTAGCAGTCTGCTGTGAGGAGGAGGAGGAGGAGGAGGAGGAGCCCGCACCAGGCTGTGAAGAGGTCTCTGATAGAGACCTCGGCCTGAAAATAGGTGGAACCACGGGTCTTAGTGAGGGCCGTCGTCTCCTCCCTCCTCCCTCCTCGTCCTCCTCGACTCGCCTCCTCATCCCTCGGAGGCTGCTGACTGTCGTTGCCACTGCCTTGTCCGCTCATCTATAACAAATTTCACGAATTATTCATTCAACTAAATTAAAATCAATCAACTAATATTATTTTATAAATTATATATTAAACTAAAATCAAACAACTAATATTATTTAAAATCAAACAACTAATATTATTTAAAATCAATTAACAACCTACTCAACTAAATTCATTCAACTAAATTAAAATCAATCATCAACTAATATTATTTTGTAAAATTATTAAACTTAAATCAAGCAACTAAAATTATTTTGTAATATTATTTAAACATGCTTAACAATTAAAAATTAACAAATTACTAAAACAATTCAACTAAAATCAAACAACTCAGCTAAAATCAATTCTAAACTTAACAAATTCAACTATTTCTAAACATGCTTTAAAATTAAATTAAAATTCGATCAACTAATTAAATTATAATTCAAATAATTCAACTAAAATCAATTCATTTCTAATATAATTCAAACAATTCAACTAATTCAATTCTAAACTTAACAAAAATTAAACATACTTTAAATTAAAATTCGATCAACTAATTAAATTATAATTCAACTAAATCAACTAAAATCAATTTATTTTTAATATAATTCAAACAATTCAACTAATTCAATTCTAAACTTAAAAAAAATTAAACATGCTTTAAATTAAAATTCGATCAACTAAAATCAATTCATTACTAATATAATTCAAATAATTCAACTAAAATCAATTCTCTAAACATGCTTTAAAATTAAATTTTAAACGGTAAAAATGAAGAAAACTTACGGTTTATTTGTAGAAGATGACGAAACGAGAACTCGGTGGGGACGGATTGGCTCTACAGCGACGGCACCCGACTTCTCCTTCCTTTTCCTCTCTTTTTCCTCTTCTTCTTTTCTCTCTTTCTCCGTCTGCAACGCGGCGGGCCTGTATAAATAAGTGGAAAAAAATTTGCGACGGACGCCTGTCCGTCGCAAATTTTGCCCGTCACACGCAAAACGACGCCGTTTCTTACTGATTTGCGACGGAAAAGCCGTCGCAAATCAGTCAACGCACCGTTTCCCGATAAGAGGCGTAAAACGGCTCGAATTTGCGACGGACATTCCGTCGCAAATCAGTCAATGGGCCGTTTCCCGAGAGGTCGCGAATATAAATGTAAGCATTGCGACGACTTTCGTCCGTCGCAATTACAAAGTTTAAAATTGCGACGGCTTCTTCCGTCGCAAATCAGTCAAACGGGTCGCTTCCCGAACGGTCACCTTTAAACGGGTATGTTTTGCGACGGAATTGACCGTCGCAAACTCAAAATTGAAATTTGCGACGACCTTTCCGTCGCAAATGTAGCCGGTTCAAGACCAAGTCGGTGGGCCCTAGATTTTGCGACGGCTTATCCGTCGCAAATTACTATCATTTGCGACGGACTTCCTAAGTCGTCGCAAATTTTCATTTTTTGTGACGACTTACAAAAATCCGTCGCAAATGATAGTAATTTGCGACGGATATTCTTGCCGTCGCAAAATTCCCGTCGCTAAACTCCATCTTTTTTGTAGTGAGTTAAGTAATTAACATATTAATTGATAATCATCTCTATTAGAATTTAAATTATAATCCCTCCGATTAAAAAAGATTGATGTTTTAACATTTGTTGTTGAAATTAAGAATTAATGTATATTGACAAATATACCCTCATAATTCCTTAATTACGGCTCCTGATAAATTTATTAAAAGTAAATTTCAATATGAGTGAGATTTTTTTGAGAATTGATTAGGGGTATAATGGAGAGGTAGAGTAAAAAATAAGTAAAACATCAAATATTTTGAAATAAAAAAGCTACCCTAAAACATCAATCATTTTGAATCGAAGGGAGTTCTTGTTAATTATTTTAACAAGTTGAAACGGAGGACATAATTTTAGTAAAGAGGACTATAATTTTTCACTGGCAACTCGGCTAATAATAAGAGGTATATATCAAACACTACAGTGAGGCAATATAAATTTAAATATTTTATTCAAAGCTTGCAGAATTAGAAGACAAAAAAAAAAAAAATTAACAAATTAACAAATTAGGATTAGATTAGAATCTATAAAGGAATTCACCTAAATTTCAAATCCTAGTAAATAAAGATTACAACCAATTGATATATTTTTTCCATATTGAACACAAACGTTACTTCCACAACATTAAATTAGAATAAATTGTCAATTAATAAGGAATCATCTAACAATTTATAAAAAAAAAATTAAACTGGATACACAATTTCACAATAATTAGACCAATGATGAAAAAAAGAATATACATATATCCGGTAGTTTTATAATAGGAACTAACATCTTATTATAATATATTTTCAAACTTCTTAAAGTTGATGTGTCAACACCACCTTATTCTAAGGATGAGGTGGCATATCTCAAATCTCTCCATTTTGAAATACTACGCTCTCATTAAAAGTTGGCTAAACTTTTAATCTCGACCCTTCGTTCTATATCATTAAATCTAAACCATTAATTTATATCTGCATAATTAATGCAAATAGATATTTTTTCCATTTTCTTATTTAGTTATTTTTAGAATTTATTATAAATCATATTTTTTCCAAACCTTAATGTAATTAAATATGATCTATTTATCGAATGAATCTAAATTTATCATTTCTAAGTTTGAGTTAGTATATATAGTATAATATAATGTTCGATTATTTTTTCCTAAAATAAAAGGTATGTAGTTATATATTCCAAAGAATATTCTTATGTGATATATTCTTATTATGAACAAGATATAATATTGCATGCTTTTTTTTTTTAATTGTATTTCATTTTTCCACATAAAAGTTTCATTTGTTCCACTCTTTTTCTGAGATTTCTCACATCAATTATTGGTTAGTTATATATCTATTGTTATTAGTATATTTATTTTATAATTAAATTCATCATTTTAAGTGCTCACAATTTGATTAGATTTAAATATCAATATCAATATGAATGTAATAATGATTGTTGATTTATGCTCTATATCGTTCACTTTAAATATTCTTCATGTGCAAAAATAATATATTTAACTATAATATATATTTTTATCTGAATAATTATGATGGTTTAATTGTTGTAATTTAAATCTCATTATAGATTTCAAGAGTATGACACCTCAATTTTCTCTGATTTCTAATATCAAGAGTGAGCCAAAAATTGACCGTTAAAGTTAGGATTCAAAAAGTTGGACAATATTTTTTTAATGATTTTAATAGAGACAAGTTCTACTTGGAACTCATTTTGATCAATAAACATGTATTTGTAACGTTAAAGTTTATTTCAAATTTTGTATTATTTCTTATATAAATTAATTTCTTACCGTATACTCCAAATAACTAATAATGTTGATTAATTTATAAATTATTCAATATTGAAATGGAAATTGATTATTATTAAATTATTAGTCTAAGTAATGTTATTCCATAATTGTTATTAATTTATGTGAATTTTGATGTTTTTTTAATTATTTAGTTTGTAGGATATACCTATAGAGTTTAGTGAAGGGCACGGGCCACAGCTAAACAAACCCTATAATTTATTGTATATACCTCGAAATTTTTTAGACAAAAATATTATAATATTAAATGTCTACAGAAAATAAAAATAATATACTTTTTCAGTACGCGAAATTCGCGTGGGTACACTCTAGTAACTTAATATTTTAATCGATTGGACTAATTTACAAAAGGAAGTCAACTAAGATTATAAAAAAAATGTACAAAAAAAAGGGAACAATCAATTACAAAAATTTAGAATAGGAACACACCCAATTTTCGGATCCTACTATCCGTCAAAAAAAAAAAAAAAAATTCGGATCCTACTAAACAAATAGTCAAGAGAATTGATATAAGTTTCAATTATAAAAAAAAATACCTCACCACCATTAAATGTGAATACTTTTCATTTATTATGGAATTAATTTATAATTTAGTATACGGTAAAAAAGAAAAATATATAGTGGGTACTTTTACAACGGGAATACATCTAATGCTACATATTTTAAGAAAATAGATTTTAAGCAATTTGATTAATATCACACGATTAGCATTTAGTTTACAGTAAAAGGACAAAATATATAGGAACTCATCTAATGCTACATATTTAAGGAAAATAAATTTTGTCCAATTCATAATAAATTAAATTACCACGAATTTAGGATAATAACCAACTACAACCAATATGAATTTAATTTTTTGATCCAAGTCAATGTCATTAATTAAAAAAAACACACTCACGGAATTAGAACCTACTCCCTCCGATCCAAAAAGATTGATGTTTTAACATTTGTTGTTGAAATTAAGAATTAATGTATATTGACAAATATACCTCATAATTCCTTAATTACAGCTCCTAATAAATTTATTAAAAGTAAATTTCAATATGAGTGAGATTTTTTTGGGAATTGATTAGGGGTATAATGGAGAAGTAGAGTAAAAAATAGAGACAATACACAAAAGTGCCAAAAATTTAAGGGGGCACTTGTTTTTTGCCCTTTTTTTTCAAAAGATGTATTATGCCCATTTTGGACCTAAATTGTCCACACTACCCTTACTCATTCATTTTGTATTTCAGTTTTTTTTTTCTTCCTTCAATATTAGGTTTGTCTTGCATCCAAACACTCACTAATCCAAATATTAAAAATTCTGAAAAAAAAAAGAAAAAAAAAATCGAAATGAAGAACTTGAAGAACCCAGTTGACGGGTTCTTCCCACTCTACTCTGTTTCTTCACACGATTTCTTCGAAGTTGCACGGTTTCTTCCCAAATTCAAAGGGGTTCTTTCAAAATCCGCGCGAGCCTCCCTTGTTCTTCCATAGCTTCGTCCAATTTAGTCTACGGGAGTAGGAGGAAAATTCGTATGGAGAGCATTATAGTCCAAGATCCAATTTTTGTTGAAGGAAGTAAGATTACAGTTCATGTCATTCAATTTATGTCTATATGGTAATGAAAATTCACTCTTTTGATTGCTTATCTTGAACTATGGTGTTAATGAAACATGAATTACTAAAAAAAATTCTGAAAAAATTTCATTCATGTAATGCCCACCAAGTGTTTGACAAAATTCCTCAATGAAAGAGTATAATAATTTGATGTGCTAATTCACTTCCTTGGTCATGTATTTTTGCAATCATCTGTCAAATTGGTAATGCCAAATTGTCTGTCTTGTAATCATCTGCTCAATTGAAATTGCACCTTCATTTGACATTGCGAATGCCAAGTTGTGGCGTTAATTCATATGTTCATGTGAAATTAGGGGTTTAATTGAAATTGCTAATGCCAATTTTTTTCTTTAATCACATGCTCGATCCAGATTAGGGCTTCAATTGGAATTGCTAATGTCAAATTGTGGCTTTAAATCATCTGCTAATATACTATTTGCGCGTTCAATTGACATTGCTAATGCCAAATTGTGGCGTTAATTCATTTGTTCATTGTGAAATTATGGGTTAAATTCATTAAGATATGTAGAATGGTAGTGGGAGGTTATGTTTTCAAAGTGTGCATTGTAGTTATTTTTTGCTCTATCCTCTATTCTACGTGCCTCAACACAAACTGTCCCTCTCTCTTTCTATGTCTCTCACTTCAAACTTCTCCTTTTCTCCTATATATTTATCATATTGTGCTCGGTATTTTACTACTTACTGTATGATCATCCTTGCATCAAAAATCTGCAATCATTAGTATAAGGTGGAATATTTGGTTGCAGTTTGAGTTCATTATGTGATAATTTTGGGGTGGAAATTATTACAAAATGAATGCTCCTGTAAAGTAGATGAATTATGTTGATTACTTCATTAGTCTTCTAAAGTAGATGAATTAGAAGAAAATATTCATTGTTCATTGCTAGTATACTCGATTAGTCTTGTAAACTAGATGAATTAGACTCTTCAAAATATGATTGTTCATTGTTCATTGCTAGAATACTTGATTAGTCTTATAAAGTAGAAGAATTAGACTCTTCAAAATATGATTGTTCCTTGTTCATGGTGCAGGTTTCAATGGCTAGAGTCAATTCTAGGGCTGATATCAAATGCGTTGTCGATGCCATTCAAACTCTTTTGGATGAAGATAATCTGACAAGGTTCAAGACTACATGTTTCGGGAGTTTCTTGGAATTGCAACCACTCCAATTTCAAGGCCAAGTTGTACATCACCTATTATTGAAACAGGATAAATCTGGATCCAGAAAGACGATTATTTTTTATGTGAATGGTTGCGATGCTGAGTTTGGCCCGATTGAGTTTTCGTTGATGACTGGGTTGAGCTTCGGCGAGGTTCCAAATACACCCGATGCCTCAGAGTTTTTCACTAGTGTATTTCCCGGAAAGAAGCACCTATTTCTTAATGACATATTCGAAGCTTTGGAAGCTCAAAACGGGGGATCTGAAACAGCATTCAAACTGTCCATGCTACTAGTGTTTCATCTCACCATGTCGAACATTTCATCTACACGTTTTTGGATCTTAGCCATTTGACAAGAAATTTGGTTGCTAGTGTTTCCAATTGGTAGTGCTTAACTAAATTTATACTAATTTTGGGGTAGAAAACGACAAATACACAAATGCCAACTCATCCACAGATAACGTGAGGAATTCCAATTTATTGCCAATCAATCTGCCAACATCACCCACCAATAAATGACACCATGCTTAAAAAATTTGAGAAAGGGAACTCAAGGTACATCAGTAATTTATTCACATGTAGGCTAATAACCCTGAAAACATGTTTCATCAACAAGACAATTCAATTAAATATTGTGGAGCATTTTAATTGGATGAGTAGTACTAATTGATTCTAAACCCTAAAAAAGCAAAGAATATGGTTGTACCATAAATACTGAAAGGATGCTATGAAAATATACTAATTTTGGGGTAGAAAACGACAAATACACATATGCCAACTCATTCACAGATAACGTGAGGAATTCCAATTTATTGTCAATCAATCTGCCAACATCACCCATCAATAAATGACACCATGCTTAAAAAATTTGAGAAAGGGAACTCAAGGTACATCAGTAATTTATTCACATGTAGGCTAATAACCCTGAAAACATGTTGCATCAACAAGACAATTCAATTAAATATTGTGGAGCATTTTTATTGGATGAGTAGTACTAAATGATTCTCACTCTAAAGAAGCAAGGAATATGGTTGTACCATCAATACTGAAAAGATATCTGAAAATGTACTGATTTTGGTGTAGAAAACGACAAAAACGCATATGCCAACTCAATCACAGCTAACGAGAGGCACTCCAATATATTATCAATCAATCTGCCAACCACAATATTGTCAATAAATGACACCATATTTAAAAAAAAACTAAAATATATGCAAAGTAAATCAGTAAATTTTTCACATGTAGGGTAAACCCTATTATCCCTAAACATGCCAACTCATTCACAACTCATAATCATCATAAGACTCATCGGAAGAATGATCAACTTCTATACCAATATTATCATCGGATGTGGGGTTGTCTTCACCCAATCTGGAATATTTTGCGAAGGATCATTAAATAGATGGTCATCCTTCAAGGCATTGAATGTATCCATCATCTTCAAAAAAAACCCCCGGTTGTGTGAAGGAAGAACAGCTACCGACAACTCCATCAATGAAGGGTTCAATTATTTCCGGTTGTGTACCTAGACGGGACACATAAATGACAGGCGAATGTGTTGTGCGAAATAGTGACTCAACATCGTCATCAGTATCTATATTAACAATAACAGAATCTCCCTTAACGTTAGCAACTTCAACAATTTGATAATCATTTGCAGTCGTCTTAGCATCTTTCAAAACACTATTAACCAAACTTCTAAGACCTGATAGGTTGATATGTTCATCGTGGATAACTTTACCACGAGAAATACCACCCACGTAAGAAGTGCCATCCCATTTTCCGTTAAAATGGAGCACCAAAAATTTTCGTTCACTCATCTGGGAACTACACAAAAGGGTGCGGGTTAGAGTATAAACTAATAAAATCACAGAAAATAAGACCATACGCATTCATAACTTTCACAAAAGGTGTTGTTGCAGTTGGCAAATTGTTGGCAATAAGTTGGCAAGCGGTTGGCAAGCTTCGTTAGCACAAATTCCCTTCAATTTATAAACATCACACTCAAAAGATATATCATAGCTGAACATTTACAGAAATTTATGCTTCATTCTCACCATACTACAAAATAAATGGTCAAATGAGTGAATTTAACATATCATGTTCTTTCATTTAGGACTTTTGTCAAACACTTGGTGGGCATCTACATGAAAGAAATTTTACTTAACAAATGCTTTGAGTAATTCCATACCTTATCACCACAATACAAAATAAATGGTCAAATGAGTGAATTTAACACACAAACATATCATATTCTTTCATTTAGGAATTTTGTCAAACACTTGGTGGGCATCTACATGAAAGAAATTTTACTTAACAAATGCTTTGAGTAATTCCATACCTTATCACCACAATACAAAATAAATGGTCAAATGAGTGAATTTAACACACAAACATATCATATTCTTTCTTTTAGGAATTTTGTCAAACACTTGGTGGACATCTACATGAAAGAAATTTTACTTAACAATTGCTTTGAGTAATTCCATATCTTATCACCACAATACAAAATAAATGGTCAAATGAGTGAATTTAACACACAAACATATCATATTCTTCCATTTAGGACTTTTGTCAAACACTTGGTGGACATTTACATGAATGAATTTTTTTGAGATTTTTTTTTAGTAATTCATGTTTCAATAACACCACAATACAAAATAAATGATCAAATGAGTGATTCCATACCTTATTGACATAAATTGAATTGAATTGGACACCTTGGCCAACCAAACAATGGTGTGTAAAAAAGCAGAAGCATGTATTATGCCATGCTCGACAATGTTAAGATGAATTCAAGGGGGCCCAAAATTTCTCCCATAGTTATTACAATGCTCGACGAATTCAAGGGTGCCCGAAACAGAAGTATGTATTACAATGCTAGACCAATTCAGATTTCTCCCATAGTTATTGGAGTGTTTGGATATTGAATTGGAGTGTTTGGATACAAGAATGTTAATTTGTGAAATAAGAATTATTTTGTGAAATTGCAAAATGGATGAGTAAGGGTAGTGTGGACAATTTAGGTCCAAAATGGGCATAATACATCTTTTGAAAAAAAAAGGGCAAAAAACAAGTGCCCCCTTAAATTTTGGGCACTTTTGCTTGTCTCCCTAAAAAATAAGTAAAACATCAAATATTTTGAAACAAAAAATCTACCCTAAAACATCAATCATTTTGAATCGGAGGGAGTAGATAATAAGATCAATGATAACAAAATATATATACATATTGGGTAGTTTTATAATATATATCAAGGAAAATAGAATTTGTCCAATTCTATTAATTTGCCACCATTAAAAACACGTTACATCACAATTTTAGGATAATAACCAAACACGTTACACTAATCTACAAAAAATTAAATTAGGATAATAACCAACTACCACAAAAAATGGTTTTTTATTTTTCGAACCAAGTCAATGCCATTTAAATTAACAAAAAACACACACAGAACTTACGGGGAATGGCCATGGAGGTAAATGTGTAAACACGACAACGACAAGTTATACAGGACGAAAAATAAAAACATCCGATAGACAAAGTACACAGCACGAAAATAATAAACTTGCGGCAGGCAATACATCAGCCAACAGATTATAAAGGACGAAAAATAAAAAAGGCTGGCCGGTAATAGACAACCCAAAATAGATTATTTTATTAATAATAAATCGAGCACGAAAACCGTGTACTCATGAAATTACAACATTCATCAACGAATGGATGAATAGATCAACGAACAAATGTACAAGAAAAAAAAGGAAAAATCGGAAGAATCTATACATTAACGATCTATTAGTATATACAGTAATGTTACAGAAGTCATTTCATCCAAAAGAATTTTATCAAGGGCTAAAACGCAGACGAATAGATTATAAACGATGTCGACCGAACAACAAAATAGCGTGAAGACTTGCCGAACGACGGTACCTACAAAAAAAGATGGAAAGGTTGGAAAGAACAAAAAAAAAATAACGACGAATGAATGAAAGGATGAGAGATAGGGAATAAATTTATAGATAAGAATCAGCGAGAACGGACGACCGCGATGAAATAATATTAAAACAATGGATGAGATCAATTTGCAATTAATGAATGAATGAGAGGGTCCAATTTTTTAAGTAGTGCAACTCTATACATGCAACATAGGCATGAAGAGTTTTTGCTTTAGTAAGTTGGATTTTTCTACGGTTAGGAGGGTTATTCGCCCTTCCTTACGTTAGGAAGTCAATCAAAGATTGACACCTCATCAATCTTCGCCATTAGCGATTTAGCTTTGCAATTAAATAAAATAATTAATTTTCTAATCGAAAAATGTAAAATTACCAACTTATATTTGTAATAATTTTTTTAAACAATACAAACATCCAAACTTAATTCATTGAACAAAAATAATTAAACATATCTTGAATTACTTAAAAATATCTCTTTTTCTCCCCAATTCCATCTCAAGAACCCTATTTCCTTTTTTTCAGTTAAATTGAAAACCCTCCTATGAACAAACTTAATTTCCCGAGCCTATCAGATGAACAATGTTATGTTCACGCTTAAACAATGCTGAATTTTATTTTTTGTGTAACGCAATTTCTCCAAGTCGAAATTACAACCAGGGACGCTTGAAATTTGTTTGCTTATTAACAAGGAGGGTTTACTTTGAGATACAATATAGATTTACACTTTAATGTTTACTACCATCTATCTAAAGTATTACTATTAAAAGCAAAATTAGATATAATATTACGATAATACCCATATACATAATTATAGAAAAACAAAATATAAAAATCATTCCAAAATAAAGACTAGAAATCAAATCTACCTTAATTAATATAATACTAAACACCAACATTGACTAATGATACCAAAAATCATAAATCACTGTAAATGCTGCAGAAATTACCCTAAAATCTTCATCCCCAAATTCAGTCTTTAAGAAATCGACCGCAATTCTCCCCCAACCGCCCACTTCGTGATCTTCAGTAATAAACATCAAAGAAAAATTATGAATCTTCATTCGGCCATTACTACATATTGCACATGAAAAAAAATGTTATGAACGCTAAATGTGTTCACTTACATTATATCATAACACAAGTGCAGAATCTTATGAAAATGTGTGGTGTATACTCTACATGTATTAAGTAAATTACACATGAATGAAATACACATTTGTGGGTTAGGTTGCACATGTTTTACATACTTTGCATATTCACAGATTAATTTGTACACGGTTTATAACATTACACACCCATTGGGGAGAATGAACATTTAATCCCATCTGAGTTGCACATTGCACATACCCATAATAGTCTAATTATTAAAAGACAAAGATTACATACACAATTGGTGGTTATAATATTGCACATGTTTTACACATTATACTTTAACAATAAAAACGTTGCATACGTGCATTTCACATTTATAACATTATTTAATTGATTTGTATATGCATCAACACAATCTCCATACTGTTATCCATCTTAAGCAGAATTACTACTCACGCAAGCAACATTACTACCATCCTATTTATCATAATAAGGAATTGAGTGACACAAATCAATAGAGACAATTTTCAAAGAAGAATGATGACAACTTAATATTAAATTTGCTTGAAATTTAACTCATTTACCAATTACTTGATCAACAAAATCACTAAATGAAATGTTTTGGCTCGACTAAGTCAATTTGCATTCTCTCTTATACACTACAAAAAAACACTGTTTTGCGACGAAATTTGAAAATCCATCGCAAACAGTGTTTTGCGACGGATTCTGCGACGGACACGTATCCGTTCCTAAAACAGCCGTAGCTAATTTTTGCGACGGATTTTGACCGTCCGTCGCAAATTAACGATGGATTAATCCGTCGCAAAATTGACGGGTCAGACCCGGCCGGGTCGCACAAAATTTGCGACGGCCAGTGGTCCGTCGCAAATGTTTATATATATATTTTTTATTTTTTTCTGTTATAATTTGCGACGGGATGTTTTCCGTCGCAAAATTCAAAGTTTGCGACGGAATATGGCCGTCGCAAAATACCGAGCCTATACAAAAAAAAAAGTGGCTCGCGTGGTTCGATCCCGGGCACCCGGGGCGGGCGCGGACCACTGGGCCACCCGGCCCATTGTTTATTATATGAGGCACACCTTCTATATTAGCTTTATTAGGCCTTGAACAATTAATCCAAATTTGCACCCAAGGGGAATCGAACACGGGACCTCTTGTGCAAGAGGAGGGGGCGCGCGCCACTAGGGCACTTCCTACTTTCATTCATTTTTATGCAATTAATTGTATATGTATTCAAATTAAGTCTTTTTTTTTTATAATTCACCAAATTAATTTCTTTTCGTATCTAACTTGTTTATAAAAATATTTTGCCCAACTATTTTTTTTTCGTAAAATTATTTATTTCGACAATGCGTAATTTTATAATTCGTTCATTTGTACACAATTAATTGTATATGTATCCAAATTGACTCTTTTTTTTTCAAAATTCACCAAATTAATTTATTTTCGTTTCTCACATGTTTTTATAAATTTTGTGGCCATTTAATTTTTTTTGGTAAAATTATTTATTTCGACTCCCGTTTAAATTTATAATTCGTTCATTTGTACAAAAATAATTGTATATGTATCCAAATTGACTTTTTTTTTTCAAAATTCACCAAATTAACTCATTTTCGTTTCTCACCTGTTTTTATAAATGTTGTGGCCATTTAAATGAAACTCACGAGGTAATAATAGAACAACATGTTCTAAGATCATGTATATGTTTGCTACAAGTAATTAATTAATTAACACTGAATTAGTAATATCTTTGTTGAAATACTATTTTGTAGCATCGTTCCCGGTCACAAGGTTTCCGCCATTATTACAGAGATAATGGGGGATAATCTAGAGGAGAACGCAATGAAGTTCAAACTCGTCTCGTCGCAGTGGAAGCAGTACTACTTGGATGAGTTTCGAGTATATATATGCAAATATTTTTAAAGGTTAAAGATATTTGCATATATATACTCGAAACTCATCCAATAGTAATGCTTCCGCTACGACGAGACGAGTTTGAACTTCATTGCATTCTCCTCTAGATTATCCCCCCATTATCTCTGTAATATGGCAGAAACCTTGTGACCGGGAATGATGCTACAAAATAGTATTTCAAAATTGCCACTGTCATTGCCCTCTTCGACTCGCCTCCTCATCCCTCGGAGGCTGCTGACTGTCATTGTCACTGCCTTGTCCGCTCATCTATAACAAAATTCACGAATATTATTCGAAATACTTATATATTATTCACTAATATTACTAAACTAAAACCAAACAACTAATATTATTCAAATTACTCAACTAAAACAACTAATACATAATTCAAACTACCTACTCAACTAAATTCGATCAACTAAATTAAAACCAATCAACTAATATTATTTTGTAAAATTATTAAACTTAAATCAAGCAACTAATATTATTTAAAATCATTAAACTAAAATCAAACAACTAATATAATTCAAACTACCTACTCAACTAAATTCAATCAACTAATATTATTTCGTAAAATTATTAAACTAAAATAAAAAAAAATTAATATAAACTTAACAATTCAACTAAAATCAATTCTAAACTTAACAAATTATAAACATGCTTTGAAATTAAATTTTAAACAATAAAAATAAAGAAAACTTACGATTTAATGAAGAAACGAGCACTCGGTGGAGACGGATTAGCTCTACAGCGACTGCACCCGACTTCTCCTTCATTTTCCTCTCTTTTTCCTCCTCTTCTTCTTCTTCTTCTCTCTATGTCTCCGCCTGCATCGCTGCTTTTATAAGGGGGAAAAAATTTGTGACGGACAGGCGTCCGTCGCAAATTGCGACTGTTAAACTCCTAAACGGCGCCGTTTTTGCGGATTTGCAACGACTTGTCCGTCGCAAACTTGAAAATTAAATTTTTGCGACGGACAGTCCGTCGCAAATCAGTCAAATGCGACGTTTCCCGAAAAGTCACGCAAAACCGAGTTAGTTTTGCGACGGATAGTCCGTCTCAAATTCGAAATTAATATTTGTGACGGACTATACCGTCGCAAAATCAGTCAAATGGTCCGTTTTCCGAACGGTCACTTTTAAACGGGTCTTTTTGTGACGGAGAAGGTCGTCGCAACCTTCAATTTTGACTTTGCGACGACCTGTTCGTTGCAAAATTTATCGGTGTGCAACGAAGGTGGTGGACCCTAGAATTTGCGACGGTCTATCCCATCGTAAAACTCTACATTTTGCGATGGATGTTCAATGCCGTCGCAAATGTTCTTTTTTTTTCCGACGACTGTCTAAAATCCATCGCAAATAGACGAAATTTGCGACGGATTGATGTCCGTCGCAAATATTCCATCGTTAATCACCGTCTTTGTTGTAGTGATACTTGATACTGGGAATAATGTACTCGTCCATAGAACGAACCCCAAAAAAACAGCTTCAAAAAACAGATGGAACTCAAAAATCAAATATGAATCTTGCAATAAAATTCACCAACCACAGAAAGAAACTAAAAAAGATAAAAAAATGAAACTAATTACTCAGTTATAAAAGTCATCGGAAATATAATCAACACACAACAATCACGTTACAAATCCATAAATACATATTAAATGTACTTACCTAAAAAGTGGATATTATACTACAAACAACCGACCGTTACAATCTAATTAAGAAATACCAAAATCTATAACTATATAATAGAGCTAGGATTTCTATACTTGGATTTGGGCGCCATTTTCCTTCAGCCGTTGATTGATATTGCTTACTTTTTTCCTGATCGTTGGATCGTTCATTGATGTTTTATATGGTATGGTTTTAAGGTTGGCTTTATTGTTTTCCTTTAGATGCTCACTCACATTATTTTACTTGTCATCTATCCATTGATTGTGCTGCCGTTACATTTTCTATATGTATATATAGGTGCCTTGAGTCTTCCAGTTTTGCATCGTCGGTTGACTCTCTTGGTATTATGCACATTCTTTGTTGCAGCGTTGATGATGGCAGTCGAGCCATGGTGGATTTTCGGTGTTTAAAGTTCGATCTATGTTGTTGCGTTGGCCAGATTATTACTTTTCTTTTTATGTTCTTCATAACATAAGTTTTTTTATTGTTTTCGTTGTCTTCGTGTAGAGCAGTGAGTGAAATGCGTATATTGTCATTGCCTCGGTTAGGTTAGATTAATGTATTTATTTATTTCTCTGTGTATCATTTGTCTTTCGCTGCGTATTTTTTTTTTTAAATTGTAGGTGTTTGTAACAGTTGCACCTTAGATGTTGTTGAATATCGGTCGAGGGTGATGCTTTGGAGGCTGGTTGTGATGTATTGTTGGGCTTTTTTGATTCAGATCATTTTTTTGGTGTATTGAGGTCTTTTTTTTTTAAAGATTCTATTGTCGTTCGTCGGGCGTTCGTGTCGTTTTCTTTTTTTGTACGTGCGTAGATTACGGGCCTGCTACCGCCTCTCCCCTGGTTGTGCAAAGCCGAATTCTATTTTTTAACCGGATCTCCTACCTCCACTTTTAGGGAAGACTACTTCTCCAGTCAAGGAAGGAGCCGACTAGAAGTGTATTATCTTATTTCAAATTGTAATTTGCAGTCTGAAATTTATGATTTGGTTTGTAATATCGACATAGGTTGCAATTTTTTTTTAATTTTCATTGTGTATCGATTTGTATATAAACAATGACATTTGGGTTCTGCTTATATTTTTTTTCTTCTGGTTGCACTCTTCTTTGTGTCTATCTATTTTGGATGTGCGTGTGTATGGGAAAGTATGAAATATTGGTGATGGTTGTCAAGTTTGAATTAGTCAATTTCTAATCCTAATCGTGTGTTTAATTTTGGATTGAATTAGTCAATGGAGGTGATCTTCTTTGTTTACCTGTGTTCTATATTTATATGTGCGTGGGAACCAAAATTTATGAAATATTGGTGATGATTGTAGCGTTTGAAATAATGAATTAATTAATCTGTAATTTTGAAGTATGTATCTATTTATTAATTAAAATTATGGCATATTAATTTATGGATCAATGTACAATTTGAAAACTTCTACAATAAATTTAATAATACAATAATTACAATATAATAGCTAACCACACGTATTAAATGAATATTTACTACACATTAAATGAATATTTAATGTTCATCGTATTATTTTTTTAAACTATTTTTATATTGCTTTCACGTATTTAATTTATAGTATTTTACTATTAATAAATTGGGTAGGTTTTCTATAAACTTGAGTTCACGTGAACTCTCTTTTTAAAATATCACTATTATGTATAATCACTATTATATTATGCATATACTACTAAATGTTATAAAATATAAGGGATTAAACTTTTGTAAGTCCAGTAATTTTACATCAATTTGATTTTAGTCCTGATGGATTATCCAATTTGATTTTGATCCTGTAACTTTGTAAATATTTTGAAAACAATCCTTTTACCGACAATAGAGTGTTGTTTAGCCGGTCATGCCACGTGGATTCTTTGTTTCATTTTTTCTTTTCTTTTTTACGTATAGTACGTGGCTTTTTTAAATATAAGGGAAAATTACTTTTTTTTCCTATAACTTTACTACTTTTTTATTTTCGTCCTGCTGACTTTTAAATTTTGATTTTAGTCCTGTAACTTCACCTCTTTTTTATTTTCGTCCTGTTGACTTTATTATTTTGATTTTCGTCCTATAACTTATATATTTTTTTTATTTTGGTCCTACAACCTACTAACCCTTATAGGACTAAAATAAAAAAGCGATAAAGTTACAGGACTAAAATCAAAATTTGAAAGTCAGCGACGAAAATAAAAAAAAGGTAAAATTACAGGACTAAAATCAAAATTTAAAAGTCAGCAGGACGAAAATCAAAATGAGGTAAAATTACGGGACGAAAAAAATCATTTTCCCTAAATATAAAGATGGATTTAGGCGGGTGCATGCGTGCGTGTCGTGATGTTGAGGAAGAAGATGAACAATACTTTACCTTTACTTTTTTTTACTCTTTGCTCTTAGATTTTGAACTATTTTGTTGGGGAGAAGAATGATTTTTGGAGAAGAACTTTTAAGATTTAGGATTTTGAACAAGCACGTACGTGATCTGGGATTTATTTTAGAAACATTTTTAAGATTTGAGATTTTAAACAAGCACGTACGCAATCTGGGATTTTTTTGGAGAAGATGAACAATGTGTGGGAATATGGACTGAATTAAAAAGCAAAAACATGAAAATTAAATAAGACCCGACCCAAAACCCGCCTGTAAAAAAATCCCAACCCATTACGTTCAAACATCTAAAATACTAGATTTATCCACTTGGCATGGAAAAAGGAAAAGAAAAAAATAATTGCTTATCCAACGTGGCGGTAACTGGTTAATTAACCCTCTATAGCCGGTCAAAGGACCAAATTCAAAATATTTTTAAACTTGCAGGACCAAAATCAAATTGAGCAAACAATCAGGACTAAAATCAAACTAGTGTCAACTTATGGGACTACAAAAACTTTAATCCCAAAATATAAATATGTTTGATTTTATGAAAGTGATAATTGATAAAATAGAGTTCACATGAACTCGGACTTACACAATTTTTTTTCTAAAAAGTAAACCATCAAGAATTAATGTCATATTTATGATTTGTTTTTAAATAAATAATACTTTTTGTATTGTCTAAATTTGATGTGAAGAGAATTATTTAAATTATAGTAAATCTCTTGTGAACTCGAGTTCACGTGACTTTTTTTTAAGTATCATTGTTATGCATACACACTATCACTGTTTAAAAAATATTGAATTTTTAAATAATGATAATTTATATATACACAACAGTGATATTTTGAAGTACCCAAGCACATATTTTTACATGATATTAGTATGCATATTAGTTGTGATTAATTTTGTTGAATTTTAGGAATATTTAGATAATTTAGATATTTGGGGCAAAGTATAGAGTGAAAATGTATTAATTGTTTTCATTAAAAAGATATTAGTTGCTTCACTGAATGATATTAGTTTAGAGAGTATTAGTTATTTTCATTAAAAATATATTATTTGCTTTCACTTAAGGGTATTAGTTCTAGAGGGTATTAGTTGTTTTCGCTGAAGGGTATTAGTAGTTTAATTAATTGATATTAATTAGTAGAATGATACAAAAAAATATTAGTTTTTTAATTAAATGATATTATTTAGTTATCCTAAGGAGTATTAATTGATTACACTAAAAAATATTGTAAAAAGATTAATGTCAAGTAATTTCTCTTTAAACATATTATTTCCTTGATTTATGGAGATTTGATTTTGCCTACATATAAAAAGTGCAGTTACAAGTTAATATTATAAGTTGAGATTTTATTTAGTCGACATGGAATTTATATATATTGTACCACTAGAAGTGCAATTACAAACTAAACCCAAAATATATTGCAGCATACATAATGACATGAAAAAAAAAAGGTATCAAAATGGCGAGCTCAACGAGAAGAAGAGAATAGTATATGTATTGACCCACATATAACTCGAATTTAGCCACGAGAATGGACAAAATTTATAACTTTGATGTCGCAATTCTTGGGGTAGGTGTAGTCGAAACATGAAATTAATTGAGGGCTTTTCTTCCTGGACGCGAGACAGTTCAAATGATAGTAGTGACGACTGTCAATGTAACTAAAATAAGAAATTAGGGCAATTTTCGGCAAAATTGTGATTTCTTCAGTATAAAAGATCAAAATTGCTACCAAAAGGACCAAAATTGATAAAGTAAAAACTTACATAACTATTTATGGACTCTATCAAAGTTACAAGATTATTTGTGATATTTTCTCCACTATTTTACTAACTTCACCTGCTTCTAAATTCACCCACTCATTTTATAATTTTTTTATAGATATAACCACTATAAAATTGTAACTGTATCTAATATAGACAACTTAAATTATCCTCCAAATGTTTCGGTTGCAATACAAATTGATCATATTGAAAATCATGTTGAAAGAAAATTAGATACAAATAATGTTGTTGAAATCTTTATGTAAAATACAATAATATTGAAATTAAACATCAACTGTTGAGATTTATATTCTTTGGATGCATATTTTTTTAAATTTCTAACTGAAACTATAAATTAATATATTTAAAAAAAATTGCACACAATTGTGTTGGGTGTAAACTTTTCTAGGGAGGATGAAGTATGTCAGAATTGAAGAATTTTTTCCAACTTTATTACAATTCTAAGTTTATTGGTGACACAGATTATCGCATGTTTCGTCTCACTAAAATATGCTATAAATTCTTATAAATGTTAGATGGGCTTTTCTACGGTTAGTAAAGCTTTCGCCCTCCCTAACGTCAGTAAACCAATAAAAACTTGACACATTATTTAATTTCGCCATTTGCGATCTAGCTTCGCCCGGAGTAAAAATATATTTTTTAATAGAAAAAATTATAAAATTACAAAAATATCCTTATAGTGTTTTTATTTTAAAAATATTTATTGTAACCCTTTTTTTATAATAATAAAAAAATCAAATTAAATTTTTTAATTTTTTTTTTAAATTTTGAAATTAAATCAAAACACAGTTTCCATTTTAATTGCTTTAATTTATTTCGATCCTCCCTCCTCTTCTTCTCCCTTTTTTTTCTTGATTGTTCTTCTTGATTTTTTTTATCAGTTCTTCTTCCTATTAAACGGGAGTGTCATCTTCATCACGTCATAGAGCCATTAATTCTCGACGACTGGAAATGATGTTGCTCTATGTGATCATCGTTGGCTGTTCTCTTCCGGTGAATTCCTTCAGCTTCGACATAGATAGCGCCAGAACAGAACAATACTGGTGGTTCAATGATCTCTAATATTTCTTTTTTGCCATTTTTATGTTGTTGATGATGATGGGTTGTGGTGTTTTGAGGTTTCCAATCTGGATTTTATTGATATTGAATCTCTCAATTTGTTCAAAAGGGTTTGATCCCATTGATAAATACTACATAAACAGTGGGTCATCTACTGATGTAATTGTGGGTGGTATCACCTATATCTCTGATAAATCATCTTCGAAATTCCTTTCAACCCCACAAAACATCCTTAGCCGATAATAATACCATTGCTTTGAATGAAACAACGCCGTTTGAGGACTCCCAGCTTTTGAAAACTGCTAGAATCTTCACTGGCCCATCTAGATATATACCTTTTCAATTAGGCAAAGTGGTAGGCACTGGATTCGTCTCCACTTTAATCCATTTACATACAAAAATTATGATATGAAATCTGCAAATTTCTCTGTTTTTGCCCAGGAAACCTAAAAGGGTGTTATTGAAATATTAAATGTTAATTAATTAATATTATAAATTATTTTTAAGTAAAAAGGGTATTTTTGTAATGTTAAATTTATTAATTTAATTTATTAATTTAATTTATTAATAGAGTGATACAATGCGATTGTAATGTGCAGAGTGCAAACGCTTTAATGCAAAGTGCAATCCATTAAAAAAATTATATACGTTGGATCTTCGATCTAACGGTAATAAAAGGGTTTACTGACGTCAGGAAGCGCGAAAGTCTTACTGACCGTAGAAAACCCCATGTTAGATTGCGTAAAAATATAAGTTTATTATAGATGAGTACTCACTCCGTCCCATAGAATCCTCCACACTTTTTTTTGTCCGTCTCGCCACACCTTCACACCCATAAAATAGAAATAACTCTATATCGCAAAAGGTAATAAAATATTAAAGTATCATTATTTTATTCAAACACCACGCTCATATACTTCTTCTTTTTACATAATCCTTATATAAAACTTTGTAACAACATTCGCACACCAAACTCATTTAATTTCAACTCAACCGTCAAACATACCCACTCCCCCACCTCTTTAATCCAGTGTTGGAAAACATGATTAACATATATGCATAAGAGTATCTATTAGGCAGATGGAATTAAAATTGAGTGTGAAAGAAACTAACAAAGCAAGATAAATTTATATTATGTGTGTGTGTGTGTTTTTAATGTTAACGTAATGGTTTATTTTTCTTTGTATTATATTCTATTTTGTATTTTGTTTGTATTTGAACAACTATAAAATATGTTATTGGACCATTCATAGAAATTTAATTTTTCCTCATAATTTCTCAGTTGAAAGTCAAAATGATCATTTTCAAGATAATTTTGAAGGAAAATTATAACCAGTCAATCTTGGTGAAATAATTGAGTTTCTTGTGAAATGTAATAATGTTGAGTTCAAACGTCGTCTAATGAGATTTATATATCATTGGATACATATCTTTTTTTAGTAGGTTTTATATCAAAACGCTTCATAATAAGTTTAACATGAAATAGTTTTAGAGTATCATTAATCTCATCAGGAGTATCATTAAACCTGTCAGGGGTATCATTAGTCTAAGTTCAAAAAAGTTTAAAACAATATTCTTGAATTCAGACTCATGATACCCCTGATGAGATTAATGATACTCCCGATGAGATTAATAATACTTTGAAATATTTTCATGATAAGCTTATCATGAACTATTCTCATATAATACTTTGCCATCTTTTTTTAATCTTACTGAAACTTCAAATTTAATATATTTTTTTAGCACATACCAATGTCGGGTGAATATTTTTATGAAAAAAAATCTAGGTTTCTTATATATTTAAGTATGTTAGTACTGAAGATTTGCTACTTATTTATTATGAATCTAGGTTTATTGGTGATACGGATTGTCGCATGCTTTGTCTCACTAAGGATTGATATAAGTTTATAAGATATTAGATTGGGTAAAGATGAGAATTTTTTTTTTAATTAGTATAATCGTATTGTTATTGGATTTCTTTGTGTTTGTACCAAGGTTGAGCACTTTATATTGATCTTTTTAAGTAAGTTTATTTGTTGTTTCTTTTGTTATATTTTAATGACTATTTTTGTTACTGTTATATTTTTTATTAAAATTTAAATATTGAAATTATTAATTTTTAATCAAATTAAATAAGGAATCGATTATAGATAAATATATTATATGATGCAACTTTGGTCCCCCGGATTAATCGGTTCTTAAATCGGATGCCGAGTAATAAAAGTAGTAGAGGACACAACTATCTACACAAACTATTGACTTAGTTCACCCACCTCATTTATAATTTTTACTAAAGATATCAACTTTAAAACTATAAATTTATCCAATATATAATACTTACAAAAACATCTTTTAACAATACTCATCCATAAACCTTATTCAATTTCAATACACCACCAAACATATCCACTCAGTCTCCTCTTCAATCCAGCATTAACATGATTAACATCCTTACACAAGAGTGGCTATTAGGTAGGAAGGCTTACATAGAAATGGGTGTGAAAGAAAAAAATAATAAAAAAAATGGTTAATATGTATTATGTTTTTTCATGTAAATGTAATTTTTTTTCCTTTAATTTTTTTTTATTACTTTTTGTTTGAATGACGATAAAAGATGTTTTTTTTTTATAGAAAATTTAAGTTTTCTTCTTAGAAAAATCAATTGAAAGTCAAATTGATCATTTTCAAAATTATTCTAAAAGAAAATAATAACCAATGAATCTTGATGACATTATCTAGCATCCTGTGAAATGCAATGATGCTCAATTTAAGTCATATGGTGAGATATTTTTGTTATGCATAAGTGTTTTTAAAGATTTATTATTGAAACTATATATTTAATATGTTTTTCATCCCTTTTTAACACATATCAGTGTTGGGTGAAATTTTTTATGGTGGAAAATTCAGGTTTTAATATATTGAAGTATATCAGAACTGAATAATTGTTCCTGATTTAATATGGATATGGGTTTAATTGTAACACGAATTGTTGCATTCTTCCTCTAACTAAAGTTTGGTATATTTTTTATTAAAAAAATGTTGAATTGCATGAAGATGATAAATTTATTTTTAAAAAGTATAATGGTATTGAGATCATAGCAAGAATGATTTTCATTGTTTATGTACCAAAGCTGAGTATTTGATATTGCTATTTGAAATCAAGTCATTATGTTGATATTTTTATTTGTAATGCTCAATTTCAAAGATGATATAATGTCTTGGAATTGTATCAAATATTCATTTTTTATGCGGATGTTAAGATTTAGAAACAATTCACGGCCTGATTATAGAGAGTTGTGCTTAGTGATTATTTTTATGACCTAAAGTTTTATACATACATATATACATACACACACACACACACACACACATATATATATATGTGTGTGTGCGCGCGCGTGTGTCTTATTCATTTTATATTTTATTTCATTTTTGTGTTTGTCACCGTTTATTAATACAAAGTTGATATTTTGAAAAAATTTCAAATTTCGTTGAGTTTGTTATTATTTAATTGTACTAATATAAACAAGTTTATTTTTTTAACCAAATATATATTATAAGACACAATTATCTGCAACTTTTTTTTATTAAATTCAACCACTTCATTTATATTTTTACTAAATACACCCTCTATAATATTTTATATAATTTTATCCAGCATATAATACTTATATCCACATCCCTAAAAAAATCTCATTCAATTTCAGTACAAGTCTACTCCAATGGTAAAAAAAAATTGATTAATGTCTCTGCACAATAGTATTTATGATCGACTTAAAATTGGGTGTGAATAGAACCAACAAAGCAAGATTCTCCATATGTATTATGGTTTTTTCTAATTCGATAGTAAGAGTGTTTTTTCATTGAAGTATATATTCTTATATTACTTTATGTTTGAACAATGATGGAAAATGTTATTCAGAATATTAATAGAAACTTTAAGAAATTATCCTTTAAGAAACATGCAGAAGAATTTTTAGGGTCAGAGAGCTACCCTTACTTTGAAAATGACTTAAAGTTATTAATTCCTTAAAAAAAATTAATATGATAATAAGATAATAATTGAGTTAATCGATTGATTAAACTTGTCACATTTCCCCTGGTTTAATTTATCTATACTCTGGTTCTCAAAACTTCATCTTTTCTATAGGATTTGTATTCCATTTGTCAGTATTGATTCATCTTGATGTTTGTAAAATAATTATTGAACAAATACTTAATTGCAATAAAAAAAAATTCTTACCTTAGTCTTGTGTTTTGATGTTCCAGAAATGAAAAATATATATCAGTGATGGATGACCCGAATCGGACATGCAACTAAACTGTGAGATAGAAATTGATTGCTTGGTGTTTAATGTGTTTATAAATTGGCAATAATCAGCGATATCGGGCACTGTGAAACTGATCTAAATTTGGAATAGAGTAGATTTTTTTATTTGGAACAAATGAACTATAACAACCATTAGAATCGGAGAATTATGTCTCTCTTGGTTTGATTTCAATTACAAAGTAGATAATGATTTTATGTATTTTGGTTTGTTTCGGGCAATTGTAGCAAATGTTTATTTTTTGGTTTTGGTTCTTTAAAAAATCAGATGATAACAGGGTCCTCGAAGTGAAGACGAAAACCATTGGTTTAAATTAATTATTGAATTGTGCATTGTATTTAACCGACCTTATGCGTTTACTTTGTAGTTAACACACGTGTCTTTCCATTATGTAATGAAAATTGTAATACAATAATTTTTCCGTTATTATCCATTGTAATGAAGCCAATATACAATGATCAATTTATAAACTCTCAATTCATTATTATTTTTCCTACTTTATTCATTCACTCATACCATATTTATCATTTTTTGTGTATCAAATGACAATTACATTTTTTTTTAATAACTTCTCCCTCCATCTCAGAGGAATTTGCACACTTTCTTTATTTGATCTTCACACACCAATTTGCACACTATCTAAAAAAAATATTGATTAGTGTTCACACTCACAAGAAATGTACATATAGTTTCTCATATGTCAGTATTTTACCTATTTTCTTAATCCACATGGAACCCAAAAAATGCAAATACCCTTAGGATGGAGGGAGTATTATTTATTACTCACTCCGTCTAATGAAAATTTGCACGTTTGCCTTATTTGGATGTCATACATCAGATTGCACACTACCTAAATGAAACACTTACTTTCGTGCACATTTATAAAAATATACACATATATACTTATGTGCCATTAATTTCCCATTTTTCTTAATCCTAAGGGTGCAAATATCCATGGAACAAAGAGTGTATAGGATGTTGATTAGTTCTACTATTTATTCGTTACATTCAAGGAAAAGTAAGGATTGTAATAGATGTATCGATATTAGTAAAGTGGCAATTAAAAAGAATATCATTTTTGGATAAAATATGTCATTTAAAAAATTAACGGAGTAAGTAGTTTTGATTATAGTTGTACTTCAACCGTCACTTATTATCTGTATTATTTTATACATTTGCACAAATCAATTGTGTTATTTATTAATATATGAAAACAATATATACACACTTAATTTTTACAATTATTTTTTTGTCAGAGGATAATTAGTACTACTATTTAATAAGAACATATTAGGATCAATGCATATCATTTTTAGGTATTCTCAGAGCAAATGATGCATTCGAATATGTCTTTTTGAGCAAAAGGGCATGAGGATTGAAGGTCAAATAATTAGGTATCAAATGTGCATAAATTTGGTAAGATTTTGTTGCAAAATGGTTAACGAATACTATCAGTTGATGGTAATATTGTTACTTAACATATGTGCATTTTAGTTTAAAAATATTTCGGGGTATATTTATGAATTTTGGGATTTATATAGCCGCACCATTTTTTAAATGCAAACGAATTTGTTGGTTCTTTTCATAACAAAATTATGGAATGTTTGTAAAGAATGTATCACATATATTTTGTATGTAATTAATTATTTTATTTTGTATCCCTTAAAAATCACATGTATATTAAAAGTAATAATTATTTTAATGTAAAAGAAAAAGCAAATTATCCAAACATTTCTTAATATGAATTTTTTTTAAAGGGAATTTGTTTTGATGATGCAATGGTTTTTTTACATACACATACAAAATAAAAAAAAAATTGGTTTAATGCTAATTATTTTTTTATAAAAATATGTTATAAGTTTAGGTATATGTTAAAAAAGAAAATTTATTTACCATTAAAATTTAATTTAATTAACTACTATAGTAAAAAGAAATCTTCCGTGCGAAGCACGGGTAGGACGATCACTAGTTATTTTTAATAAATTGTGGAACATGGTTAAGGTTAAAAATGGAATAACACAAAAATAATTGAACCAACAAGTCATAAAAAAAACAACATGGTAGCAAGAGGTAATATGCTCTCCTAGATTGTATCAATAATTAATGACAAAGTATAGAGTGAAATTGATTTATACCTGAATCACTGAAGGGTATTAGTTGTTTTCATTGAAGAGTATTAATTGTATTTACTGAAGAGTATTACTGATTTACACTGAAAAGTCTTAGTTGTTCAGTGATGAACTAAGACTTTTCAGTGTAAACCAAAATACTCTTCAGTAAAAATAACTAATACTTTTCAGTGAAAACAACTAATACTCTTCGATGATTCATATATAAACCAATTTCACTCTATACATACTCATAATTAATTAATCCTATTAACAGTGTATTTTGTTTTATTTGAATACACAAATTCATGGATTGGTTGATATGCTGTTATCTGAAATTTATTTTTTGTGAATAAAAAATTGCTTCGAACCTAGGATGAGCACGGTTCATACCTTATTACGTTGATCATAGGGGTAATCTTATGAATTGAGTTATTTGATGATACATTTTGTTTTTTTCCCATTTTATACACATAAAAAGGTTCGAGCTTTAGCCTTTAGTTTAAAAAATAACAGGATTTCTGGGTACTGGAATTGAATTATTATTCAATTCTTCTTTATTCTTAGTTGAGGACTGTATACAGAATCATGGAGTGAACAAATGCAACGGGACTTGAAGAATTAGGGTTTGAGATGGTTGATTTATTGATTAGGATATTATTAATATTTTATTAGTAATTTTAATTTCAATAATATGTAAAAGAGTTTTATTTAAATATTAAATGTTAATTAATTAATATTTTAAATTATTTTAAAGTAAAAAGGGTGTTTTTGTAATTTATATTTATTATTTTAATTTATTAATTGAGCGATACAGTGTGATTGCAATATGCAGAGTGTAAACGCTCTAATGTAAAGTGCAATTCATTGAAAAAAAATTATATGTTGGATATTCGATCCAACGGTATTCAAAGGATTTACTGACGTCAGGAAGGGAACCGTAGAAAAACCCTAGTAAGTTTATGATTTACTTAAGAGTATTAGAAATCAGGAGTATTAAGAATCGGTGACTATTGTATCATATTATGAACAATAATTATTATACTATTTGAACTATTAATATTTAATCTAAAAACATAGCATTATACTACTCCCTCCGTCCCCTATTAATATTCACACTTGTGTGGGCATAGGTTTGAAGAAAAACTGTTTTATTAACTTTTTGAATCATTGAATGAAGAATATTTTGAATTAAAATAGGTAGTGTGAGAGTGTTTTATTTCCATATTTGAGGTGTGAATATTATTACGGGATATCCCAAATAAGAAAGTGTGGATATTAAGAGGGGACGGATGGTGTAATATTTAAGTTTAAAGTATCAAGTTTAAAAAAAAAAATTAAATATCAAATATTTAATAGGGAGTATCATATATTTATTCGAAAGTGTCAATAATTTGATAATGGTTCATATTTTAGACCACTTTCATGTAAAATCCACTCCACCTCTCTCATTGTTTTTTTTTTTTTTTTTTTTTTTGAGTGAAAATTATATTTAACTTTTAATTAAACTCATTTACATTAGACTTTATCAAATTACACGTAATAGCAACATTATTAGTTAGTAGTCAATGTTGATTTTTTTTTCTTCTAGTTAGTATAGTAATTAATACTTATATTTTATTTAAAAACAAAATGCTTGACTTTTACAAGTATTAAATTTTATTTTTTTGGTAAGTACATGTATTAATTATCACTAGATAAGATGAGGGATTAAAAAAGCCATGAAATTCTCCCTAATAATTAGTGACAACAATACATCATCAATTCACTACATTATAATGAAAACTATTACACCAACCCCAGATAAATAGTCGATAATAATAATTTAGGCATAATATATATACCATTGTTAAGTTTAGCTAGTGAACTATTATCGGCAATAAATAAGAATTATTATCATGTCACAATAGCACTAATTATTATCGTGTCTTAATAACACCTTTATCACTCGAAATCAATATTTTACATTTATATAGCTGCATCATTACTCGCATCGCATGACCTGTTTGTTGCTATATTTAGTGGAATGCCTTCAACACACTAAATTTAGAGTAGGTTTCTTCTGGGATTTAGGTATGCAAACGAAGTCATATTCTTAAATTTTATTTTAATTAGTAAAATGTCTATTGAATGATACATGTATATGTTTGTTTTGGTATGTTAGTAGGGTAAAGTTTTATGTTAAATCAAATTAATATTTAACAATTATAGATATTGTGTAAAAAAAAAAAATAGAAAAGAGAATGGATTGATTATAAAAAATGCAAGGAAAAATCAAACTAGTTCGACATTGATTAACTATTTAAGTAAAAGCAAGCGGGATAAGGAAGACAGAATTAGATGTTTTTCACTTTCTGATATATATTTTGTATGTTGCTTTGAATGTGGCCGCATTCATAGAAAAAAAAAATGTTTCTCGTATACAATTTAAAACTCTCTTCGTCTAATACAAGTGAGTAAAGAATCTTTAACATGTATTTTAAGAAATATTAGTTATAAAATAGATATGTTAAGAGGGCATTATATGGTACATTTATGAGAGTAAAGATAAAATAATTTTTTTATTTTTAATCTATGTCTACTTATATTGAAAGAATAATAATAAAAAAAAATTGTCTACTTATATTAAAGGAGGAATATCAAAGGCAATTTTAACCTGTTGTATTTAAATTAATACTATGTGTTGATCTTATTTTTGTTTAGAATCGAAGTCAAAGTTTGTTTGAACTAAATATCTTCGCTCTTGTAGACACCCACAGACTTAATAACTTTGAAAATGGGTTACTCTATTCAAAATATGTTTTTAAGTTTTCAACTATTTATAAATATTATTTCTTTCGTCTCAAACTAAATACATTATTTGTCCATAAAGTTCGTCACAATATAAATGCATCAATTGTTCAAGGGAAAATGGTCAAATAAGCCCCACAATTTACGCACCAGGATCAAATAAGTCCTCTGTTAGGATCAAGAGCCTAAATATCAGATTAATACTCCTTAGACTCTCAGTAGGATTAGCAATAACAGTAGAACTCTAAGATAGCAACTCAGAAATTGAAGAATGATCAAAGAAAGAAAGTAAGAATACAAAGTGATGGAGAACAGATCGCAAATTGAAGATTTCGTTAGTTTATTTATTTATTCTTATTTCATGTTGGGCTTTATTATTTAAGTTACATAGACTTTTATGGACTTTTACACTAAAAAACCCTAGCTTACTTAGTATTTATATTTGATTCATGAGATGTAATCAGTACGTTTGAAATTATTCTAAAACCCTGAGAATTTCCCGAACCCTTTCTCTTGCATTACTACGTTTGTGCTGCGTCAGTTGGTACTCGGAGTCAGTTCCTGGTCCACACGATGCCGCCTAAACCAAACAATCAAGAGGTTACCCTGTTGCGTGAGCAATACGCTTCCGTTAACAACGTATTGAATGAGACGCGGAAACAATTCGACACGTTGTCTGCGAGAGTCGAATCTATTGCCTTGGCCAACAATCCCCCGCCGCCTCATGCCCCTGTGGTCGGTGATGGGTCTTCGGCTACGGCGGGAACCGACGATGAAGAAACCTTCACGGACAACCCCTTCGCCCCTCTCCATCAACCTGCTGTCAACCGCCATCCCTTACCCACGCATAATCCCCCTCCGCAGATTCTCGTTCAACAAACCCTACCAGCGCAACCACCCATGCCCCAATCCCCGCTGCACGGTCCGCCGCCACCCCCATAGCATCCACCTCCCGCTCTTCCGCCGCACCAGGATACCCGCTGGGAAGCTGGGTTTCGCCTGGACGTTCCCGAGTTCATCGGTGACGGAACACCGGACGATTTCCTTGATTGGTTCTCCACGGCAGAGGATCTCTTGGATTTCAAGGGCGTTCCCCCCAATCGTAGAGTGGCCCTCGTCGCCACGCATTTTCGCGCACGGGCCGCCGCCTGGTGGCGCAATTTCCGCCATACGCACCGCCGCGAAGGCCGTCCCGACGTCGTACACTGGGAACTTTTGCGCGAGTTCATGTCCCATGAGTTCGTCCCGGCAAACTACGAATCAACCCTCTATCAATGATTCCAATTGCTACGTCAGGGTCCTCGTTTCGTTGATGCGTACACGTCAGAATTCTATCAGTTGTCGGCGTGCATAGACTGTCGCGAAACGCCGTCCCAGACGATCTCTCGCTACATCGGCGGTCTCCGTGTGCCCTTTCTGGACACTCTCAATCTGCTCCGCCCCTCGTCAGTTGCGGAGGCCCACCATCAGGCCCTCACCTTGGAGGCCCAGACCGCCCGCCGTGTTCCCCCTGTTTTGGGCGCCGATCGCCGCGGCCTTGCTCCATCACCTGTCGGTGCTCCCCAGGCCAGCTTGCAGCCTACTTCCGTGCCATCCCCACACCCAGCAGCGGGTTCCAACCCCCCTGGGCTGCGTCCAACTCTCAATGGACGGTGTTTTAATTTTGGCGATTTGGGCCACCGTATGCGTGCGTGTACCCATCCGCGCAGCTCTCGTGCGATAATCTTAGAGGGCGACGACCTTGTCCCTACTTCTGACTTTGCTGTCGATGTCGTACCCGCGGATGACGTACACGTGCTTAGAGACGCTGGCCCTTTGTTAGTACTCAGACATGCCTGTCTTTCTTCCCCGACGTGTCCCGCTTCGACCCAACAGAACGCACTGTTTCGCTCCACTTGCACAATTTCTGGTAAAGTTTGCTCTTACATTATCGATTTTGGTGCGTGCGAAAATGTTATGTCTATTGTTGTTGTTGCCAAGTTGGCTCTACCTACTATTTCCCACCCCAAACCTTATACCTTGGGTTGGATTAATCGTGACACTGTGATTACTGTGACTGATCGCGTGCAAGTTCCTTTTTCTATGGGTGGTCGTTACTTTGATTCTGTTTGGTGTGATGTGGTCCCTATAGATGTGTGTCATCTTTTGTTGGGTCGCCCTTGGCAGTTTGATCGTCGGGTTTCACACGATGGATATTTGAACACTTATTCGTTTGCTGTGGATGGTCGTAACATTTTGCTACATTCTTCCGGTCCCTTCACCTAGGATCTTTCCCCACCTCCCTCGGTGACCTTCTTGTCCCGAGCAGCGTTTGAGCGCGAACTTTCTGCTGGCTCTCCTGGTTTTCTCCTTGTTGCCCATGATATTTCTGACCCAGTCACTGTTCCACTTGTTGCTCAGTCTCTTTTGCAGGAATTTTGTGACGTGTTCCCCTCTGCGCTTCCTTCCGAGCTTCCCCCTTTACGGGACATCCAGCATCAGATTGATTTGGTTCCAGGAGCTTCCCTACCGAACCGACCCCACTACCGCATGAGTCCTGTGGAGCATGCTGAGCTTCGACATCAGGTCGAGCAGTTATTATCCAGGGGCATGGTCCGTGAGAGCTTGAGCCCTTGTGTCGTTCCAGCTCTTCTTACTCCTAAGAAGGACGGTTCGTGGCGCATGTGCATTGATAGTCGGGCCATCAACAAGATCACTGTGTGTTACCGATTCCCCATTCCTCACCTCGACGACCTCCTTGACCAGCTCAGTGGGTCATCAGTTTTCTCTAAGCTGGACCTTCGTAGCTGTTACCACCAGATTCGAATACGTCCTGGGGATGAATGGAAGACAACGTTCAAGACCCGCGAAGGCCTTTTTGAGTGGTTGATGATGCCATTTAGCCTGTCCAATGCCCCCAGCACCTTCATGTGTGTCATGAACCAGACATTACGCCCCCTTATTGGCACTTGTGTTGTCATTTATTTCGATGATATACTTGTGTATAGTAAGACGGAGTCTGATCACATGGATCACCTGCATGCGGTCTTCTCGATCCTTCGTACCGAGAAGTTTTATGGGGCCCCTCAGAAGTGTGTGTTCTTTTCCGATTCTGTCATCTTTTTGGGCTTCCGCATTTCGGCCGCGGGCGTTAGTGTTGATGACTCTAAAGTGGAGGTGATCCGAGACTGGCCTACCCCTACATCTATCACTGTTGTGCGCAGCTTCCACGGGTTAGCCTCTTTTTATAGACGCTTCATTTCTCACTTTAGCTCTATCATGGCTCCTATCACAGATTGTATGAAGGGGAAATCGTTCCAGTGGTCTACCGCTGCAGCTTCTGCTTTTGATCTTATCAAACAAAAGTTTATTTCGGCACCCATTCTGGTCCTTCCGGACTTTACCACTCCTTTCGAGCTTCATTGTGACGCGTCGAAGGTTGGTGTTGGTGCAGTCTTTAGCCAAGATGGCCGTCCTGTCGCTTACTTTAGCGAGAAACTCACGTGTCCCCGATCGCGTTATTGTGCTTACGACGCTGAATTTTATGCTGTGGTACGTGCGGTGCGTCACTGGCGTCACTATTTATTTCAGTGAGAGTTTGTTCTTTTTACAGATCACGACTCCTTGAAGTACTTGGCTTCTCAGGATAGTGTTTCCGCTCGTCATGCATCTTGGGCCGCCTACCTCCATCAGTTCAACTTTGTGATTCGTCACAAGTCTGGCACGGCGAACAAGGTGGCGGATTCCCTTAGCCATCGGCATTCTCTCCTTGTTGATATGCGTGTTTTGGTTCCTTGGTTAGATGATTTCACCGCTATTTACGCTGCCGACCCCTACTTTGCTCGCGTCCTGTCTCAGTTTTCCGACGGAACAATTACGGGGTTTACTCTCGTAGATGGCTTCCTCTTCATGAGCACCCGTCTCTGTGTTCCTTCTTGCAGCCTTCGCCTCCAACTCATCACCGAGCTCCATAATGTAGGACATGTTGGTCGGGACCGTACCTTGGCACTTCTGCAGTCTCGTTATTTCTGGTCATCCTTACGGCGTGAGGTATATCGCTTTGTCGCTCGCTGTCACATCTGTCAGGTGTCCAAGGGCATGGCTTCCAACACCGGACTCTATCGTCCACTACCCATTCCAGATACACCTTGGTTGGCAGTTAGTATGGACTTTGTGCTTGGTCTTCCCCGCACTCAGCGTGGCTTTGATTCCATTTTCGTTGTTGTTGATCGCTTCAGTAAGATGGTACACTTCATTCCTTGCAAACAAACTTTAGATGTCGTTCATGTGGCCCAACTTTACTTCCGTGAGGTATATCGTATTCATGGACTTCCTTTATCTATTGTTTCTGACAGGGACACCCGCTTCTTGAGCCACTTTTGGCGGTGTTTATGGCGTCAGGCCAATACAGAGCTCCACTTCAGTAGCGCCTATCACCCGTAGACTGATGGGCAGACTAAGGTAGTGAACCGCTCTTTGGGGAACTTGCTGCGGTGTTTGGTTGGAGACAACACCAGATCGTGGGACTCGAAGCTTCCCCAGGCTGAGTTTGCTCATAACTCCGTTGTGGGTCGCAGCACTGGCTTTTGTCCTTTCTATATTGTGTACGGCCTCACTCCTCGGGGACCTTCAGACTTGCTTCCTCTGCCCACTTCTACCCCTTCGGAGAGCCGTGCATCCGCGTATTGGGATGAGTCAAAGAGGGTCCATGTTGACACTCGAGCCCACTTGGAGTCCAGTAATGCTTTGTACAAGCGTTACGCTGATGGGCGACACCATCACATTGAGTTCGAGGTCGGTGACTTGGTGTGGGCAATCCTCACTAAAGACCGCTTTCCTGCCCATGAGTACAACAAGCTTGCGTCTCGTAAGATCGACCCAGTCGAGATTATAGAGAAGATTAACCCCAATGCATACTGATTAGGCGTGAAATTGTCATGATTCGTCGCTCGAAATGCCCTTGTTTTGATGGATTTATATAAGTATTTAGAGTCATTTGAGTATTATTTTCACAAACTAACAAATTCGTGTCTTTGATGCTTATAGATGGATAGAGGGCAAAAAGAGGAGTTTGTAGGACTTCGAATCGACTCAAACGGATACCCGGATGAGAAGACATGGAAGAAATACGAGAAGTATTAGTTCGAGCGAGCAAAAGTGTCATTGAAGTACTCAAGATGAAGGAGCTCGAGTAAACACTACTCAGGCACTCGAGTAGTGCACTCGAGCCAGCTTCGGTCGAGTAGCCAATACTCAGGCACTCGAGTAGTGCACTCGAGCAGAAGCCGGTTGAGTAGCAAGTACGCAGGCACTCGAGTAGACTACTCGAGCAAGGTCCGGTCGAGTAGAGCTACTCGAGCTAAGGGGCTCGAGCACTTTTCACGTTCTGCACAAATTTGACACTCGAGCTTGCATTGCTCGAGTACTTTTACTCGACCTCTACTCGAGCTCGACGGAATTTTGGCCCATGAGATCCCGTTTCGACCCGTTGCCTATATATACCTCTTCCAAACACGTTTTGAAGGATCCCCGAACGCACTACATCACTTTTACATAGAATTTTTAGAGAGAGAAGGAAGAGAAGAGACGAGCAAGTTTAATTTTACGGTTTTGAGGTTTTTGCTTACGAATTCACGTTACGATTTTATGTTTTAGTTTCGTTTTTTTTATATCTTTTGTTCTTTAATACGCTGAGACCTCATTTTGTCAATTAATTTCAGTATTCTTTTATATCTTAAAACCCCAGTTTATGTTCGATCGTTTCTTCGTTTTAATTACCATGTTCATGTTTGTCACTTGTCTAATTGTTATTGTTTACGTTAAATCTATGTCTAGCTAAAACCCTTGCATGTTTAGGGTAGGATGAACTCGTAGAAGTAGGTTGTGGGTACGTAATTAGTATAATTCGTGACGTTAGTTTTAATTCTCTTAATTAATGAATTCTTATAATTAATCTTAACTCTACCTTTGAATTTCGTAAGAAATTGTTAGAGAGAGGACGACCGCATCACTCAATAACAATTAGTAGTCTTAACGAGAGGGTTTAGGAGAGGTTAATTCATCTACCGGTTTAGCGAAGGAGGACGACCGCATCACCTTAGTTAAATTAGGGTCTCATTAATTGAGCACAATCCATTAACTTGTTAGTGGATTAGTGAAGTCGAGTGTTAGGGTAAAGTATTAGGGTTTAGAATCTTGAGCTTTCACCGTGCATTCTTATACTTAGGTTATTTCTTGTGTGTCACGGTTATTTTAATTATCGTATCAACTCCGTTAGTATACGTAGGAATTCCTATCCCGAGCATCACCCTTTTATATTTGAGACAAAACCATTAGATAATTAACTCATTTCTTTCTTTTGCATTAGTAGAGTAGAATAGTTTAGATTTAATAATTTTCAATCCCCAAACATACACTGATATTAACTACGACGCGTAGATCTTCAGGGATCTATTCGCATATACACTATCCCGTGGGTTCGATAATACTTGGCCATTATACTTACTCTTACTACAGTGAACCCGTACTCTTGCGGGGAAGCTACTAGTAAAAGCTAGTATATTCGCTTCAAGTCAATGGCGCCGTTGCCGGGGATGGCGTTGTATGCTTTTGAATAGGACTTGTAGATAGCTTAGTAGTTAGTAGTGGGTGATTTATTTTCTGTTTTTATTTTTATTTCCATTCATTAGGCAGTTGCGTTTTGATCCTTCTGCTAGTGTTTCAGATTTATGAAAACACGCTCACAAGGCAATACGAGCGAAGAGAGGTTACCTGCAGATCCTGAGACAATAGCTAGAAGGAACCGAGCCTTCTTGAGAAGAATGACTACTGTCGCGGGAAACAAAGACAAGATTTCTGATGAACTTGGGGAGTTAGACAAAATAGCTGTAGAGTATACTGCTCTTGTGGAACGGGCAGAGGGTGCCAATGGAAACAGCAGTAATCAGCAGATACCCATAGGGGGAACTGAGAGCCCACACCCGAACCCACAAGACACAATCAACTCTACACAAACACAACCCCAAAGCCAGAACCAAAACCCTGCTTACCCACAAAACCCAAATAACCCTTTCAACAACCCAGTATACCAACATTACCCATACCTACCTTATCCTTACCCACCTTACCCGTATCATCCACCCCCAGTCTATAATCAACCACCTGTTTACCCACCACCACCCCAACAAGTATCAGTACCTGCTGCTAATCCTCAACACGTTCCTCAGAACGTAGATCACATTATGGCTATTCGAGGGAGGTTTGCAGCGCAGCTACAATGATACTATGATGGAGTGGCCTTACCTCCGGTTGAGGCGAACAACTTCTCGATATCCCCAGGGATTTTAAAGCTGCTTACCGAGAATCAGTTCAAGGGGGTGATCGGGAAGGAGAATCATCATACACATCTGAGGAGCTTTCTCGTGATAGCCTCAACATTTAATTACAATGGCATGTCTGAAGATGCCAAGAGGCTTAGGCTGTTCCCATTCTCATTTACGGGAATAGCCAAGGAGTGGTACGATAATACGCTTCCGCGGGGAGGTATTACCACTTGGGCCGAGCTCGAGCGTCTGTTCCTCGAGCGATTCTACCCTCCATCTAGGACGATCAAGGCTAGAATTGAGATCTCGTCCTTTCGCCAGAAGTCTGGAGAGGATTTACGCCAAGCGTGGGAGAGATACTCAAACATGCTGATTGAGTGCCCGCAACACGGGTACAACGAGGGAGACATTATGGCATTCTTCTATAGTGGTGCCAACAAGGCGGGGCAAGACCATTTAGACGCCTGTGCGGGAGGAGCATTCCTGAATCAAGGCATAGAGAGGTGTAGGGAGATCGTGGACAACATTGTCATGAATGCCGGTGCTTGGGGTGTGGATGCAGATTTTCAGAGGGTGCATCAGGTTGAAGAGGGAGAAGGAACGAGAAGGCTATTGATGGCCATGATGGAGAAGATAAACAACCTCGAGTTGGGGAAGAATTTGGTTGGAGAGCATGCAGTAGAGAATGAGAGAGTAGACCAACCAAGTGGACAACAAGAGGTAGCCAATTACATGGGAGGTCCGTATTTCAATCAGAATGGCTACCAAGGTGGAAATCAGTATGGAAAGCCTTCTTATGGCCAACCATTTGTACCTCTAGGCCCTCAGCCACTTCAAAATCAATGGAGGAACACACAAGGAGTTCAAGGAGACCAGCAGCCTCCTCAAAACACATGGAGGAAGAATGAGAACTTTTCTTATGCTAACCCAAAAGCTGGTGTTACTGTTCCTGCAGGTGTTGATCCGGGGTCAAAGCCTCCGGGTGGAGAAGGCGGTGCCTCAACCGAAGAGATACTGAGAACGATCCTTCAGAAGGTTGAGGAAGGTAGCAAGAGATTGTCATCCTTGGAGTACGATGTGAAGGAGTTGCATAAGAAGGGTGATCAACGTGATCAAGAGCTCCAGAAGATGAATGTTGAGTGGACTATAACTCAACAGAAGAACAATCGAAGGTTCACTTCTTTAGAGTTCCAGATGAGCCAGATTGCAAAGTCAGTGAATAGAATGCCGGAGGGGAACCCGAAAGAGCAGTGCAAGGCGATCCAGCTAAGAAGTGGAACCAATTATGAAGGACCTCAGATGCCTGCTGATTCTGAGACGCCCCAAGTTGAGAAGGGGATTGAAAGTGAAGGGATTGAGAAGCATAAAGATGTGGATGAGTCCCATCAGAGCAAAGAGCTTGAAGAGGAAGGCCTTGAGAAGGGTGAGAGAGTTCCTAAGTGGAAAAAGGCAAAGGAAGCAATGGATAAAGTGAAAGAAACGGAAAGAGATGAATGTGGGGTACCCAAATCTGTGATACCCGTCCCATATCCACAACGCTTCATGAAAAAGAAGCTTGATGAAAAGTTTGCAAAATTTCTTGATGTTTTTAAACAACTTCATATTAATATTCCTTTTTATGATGCTTTGGAACAGATGTCCAACTATGCGAAGTTTTTGAAGGACTTGATCGCTAAAAGGCGGCGAGTGGATGAGCCAAGGTTGGTGCAGTTGAACCACGAGGTGAGTGCATTAGTGCACAAGGCGCTTCCTCCAAAGCTGAAGGATCCCGGGAGCTTCATGATCTTATGTGACATTGGGAACGGGATCAAGAAGGGAGCGTTGTGCGACCTCGGGGCGAGCATCAATCTCATGCCCCTGTCGCTTTTCAAGAAGTTGGAAGGTGGTGAACTTCAACCCACAATGATGACGCTTCAACTTGCCGACCGGTCTATCACTCGACCTCAAGGTATGGTTGAAGATGTCCTAGTGAGAGTTGGAGATCACATCTTTCCAGCCGACTTTGTAGTCCTAGAGATGGAGGAAGATGAGCACGTGCCCCTAATCTTGGGAAGACCATTCTTAGCTACGGCGGGGATGGTGCTAGACGTGGCAAATGGGAAGATTACGTTAAAGGTTGATGATCAAGAAGTGAAGATCTCCCTATATGAAGCCATGAAGCACCCAAAGGAGGATGAGAGCTTATATTGCATGGATGCAATTGATCCTCGTGTTAAAGACACGCCTTCTATCCCTAATCCTTCATGACTTTGTTAGTCCTTCACTTATTGATTTAACCCATGAGTATTATGATCTTGATTCTTTTGATAGGGATAAAGTGAAGAAGTTGAAGGATGAAGAGGTGAAGAAAGTGGACGTGGTCCAGTTAGAGGGAAAAGGAGGAGTTAAGAAGAAAAAGTCCAAACTCAAGAAATTATTTTGTAAGACTCCTCCAGATAGAGGCAAGAAGGAGTTGAGACCCATAACACTTGGGAATGAGAAAAGAGCAAAAGAGCTCATGATGGTGGGACATCAAGGAAAGGAGTTCAAACACCACTCTTATGAGAGTAAGGGAAGGAAATTTGAGTATGATGTCCCATAAGCTCCTTTGAGCTCGGTCCGGCATGAGGACCTTAAAAATAGCGCTGAATGGGAGGCAACCCATTATTTTTATTTTTTATTATTTGCTTTGTTTTTTTTTTATTAGGGAGTTATTTTGAGTCGTATGTTTAACCTCGTACTTGAGAGTTTTATTTTGTAGGCTTGTCTCTAAAGGAGTAAAGGTATCATGGAGTTATTCATATTGAAGGAACCAACTTGAGACAAGGGAGTGTGCAAAGCTATTGAGAGAAAAGGAATTATTTGGTTGAGGTAACCCACAACCCCAAACTTAGACCTCTAGCAAGGTCGAAGTTTGGGGGGTGGAGTTTTTTATGTTTCTTGTTACATTGCACATGCATGCACGCCCTTATCTTTGAGTTGAGTTTGATTGATTATTGGTTTGTTGAGATACTCCTTGGGGTGATTTTGAGTTGACTCGCTATTGCATATTTCATGCCTATCAATCATCTTATGCTTGTTGATTGCTATCTTTGAGTATGATTTGATGAGTAGAGTGAGTTGTAAGGGTGAGTTAGAAATTCTTTTGAGTGAGTGTTTGAGTTTGAGCTGATTTAAGAAAGAACTAGTATGCTTGCAAGTTTTCCTTCTGAGTGCTTGTGTGATGATTGTGAGAATGCACTAGACTAGCATGGATGTGAAAGCCTTGAGATTTGAGCCTTATGAGATTTCGATATATGAATGAATCTCTTCGTTTGTGAGTGAATCATCACCTTAGAGGATGCTAGAACTTGTGTGTGCTCTTGCTTCTAGATTGTGTCTAGTTTGATATGCCGAATAGGATCTTAGGCCATCTTTGATTTTATTGAGTCACTTAGCCAAAATTTTCCTTACCAATGGCATTGATCCCTTGTTAGCCCCTTTGAGCCTAAAGCCTATTTTATTTGCTAGCACATATGAACACTATTCCAATTCCTAAGCCTTTTTGTCCCAATTTGAGTGGAGAATAGGAAAGTGTGAATGTGAAGGGAGTGAATTGATGTGAAAAAGGAAAAGGTTGTTTGTTGAGTGAATATGAGAAGAAGGAGTGATGAAGTTATGAGATGTGAGAAAAAGAAAAAAAAATTGAGAATGAGCAAAAGAAAAAATGAGCTCATGTGTTTGTGCGAAAAGAAAAAAAAAGTGAAGTGATTGAAAAAAGAAGTGAAAGAGTGAGAAAGAAAAAAATTTGAAGTATTGAGAAAAGTGGAATTGAAAGGGTGTTGATTGAACATGTTTGAAGGATTGTGTTCCTAATCTCGAAGTGCCAAAGTTGCCAAAGTTTGATTTTCTATTCTCCATTCACTTTAGTCACTTTACCTTATATTGTTATCCCACATGTCCAAAGAGCCTACATTACAACCTTGAGAAAAGTCCTTTTTTATTCGGCATTGATTTCTAGAGTACGGTCAAAGTTAAGAGCACGTACAAGCCTATGGCTGCCAATTTGTGTGATTGATTGATTGAGTGAGTCCCTTGATCATTGTTATACACTTGTGAGGGAGAGAAACACATCGTTGAGTGCACATCCATGTTGGATTTTAGTATTTCTTGCTGTTGTTGCATGAATATGATGAAGGAAGGTGAGTGAGTATACTTGTGATGCATCTTTGAAGCTCGAATTTATGTACTTGCATGATTGGATTCCTTGACTCATTCCTAACAATTTCACTTAACTTATTATTTCGTTGCTTGAGGACAAGCAACATGGTAAGTTTGGGGGGGTTGATTAGGCGTGAAATTGTCATGATTCGTCGCTCGAAATGCCCTTGTTTTGATGGATTTATATAAGTATTTAGAGTCATTTGAGAATTATTTTCACAAACTAACAAATTCATGTCTTTGATGCTTATAGATGGATAGAGGGCGAAAAGAGGAGTTCGTAGGACTTCGAATCGACTCAAACGGATACCCGGATGAGAAGATATGGAAGAAATACGAGAAGTATTAGTTCGAGCGAGCAAAAGTGTCATTGAAGTACTCAAGATGAAGGAGCTCGAGTAAACACTACTCAGGCACTCGAGTAGTGCACTCGAGCCAGCTTCGGTCGAGTAGCCAATACTCAGGCACTCGAGTAGTGCACTCGAGCAGAAGCCGGTCGAGTAGCAAGTACGCAGGCACTCGAGTAGACTACTCGAGCAAGGTCCGGTCGAGTAGAGCTACTCGAGCTAAGGGGCTCGAGCACTTTTCACGTTCTGCACAAATTTGACACTCGAGCTTGCATTGCTCGAGTACTTTTACTCGACCTCTACTCGAGCTCGCCGGAATTTTGGCCCATGAGATCCCGTTTCGACCCGTTGCCTATATATACCTCTTCCAAACACGTTTTGAAGGATCCCCGAATGCACTACATCACTTTTACATAGAATTTTTAGAGAGAGAAGGAAGAGAAGAGACGAGCAAGTTTAATTTTACGGTTTTGAGGTTTTTGCTTACGAATTCACGTTACGATTTTACGTTTTAGTTTCGTTTTTTTTATATCTTTTGTTCTTTAATACGCTGAGACCTCGTTTTGTCAATTAATTTCAGTATTCTTTTATATCTTAAAACCCCAGTTTATGTTCGATCTTTTCTTCATTTTAATTACCATGTTCATGTTTGTCACTTGTCTAATTGTTATTGTTTACGTTAAATCTATGTCTAGCTAAAACCCTTGCATGCTTAGGGTAGGATGAACTCGTAGAAGTAGGTTGTGGGTACGTAATTAGTATAATTCGTGACGTTAGTTTTAATTCTCTTAATTAATGAATTCTTATAATTAATCTTAACTCTACCTTTGAATTTCGTAAGAAATTGTTAGAGAGAGGACGACCGCATCACTCAATAACAATTAGTAGTCTTAACGAGAGGGTTTAGGAGAGGTTAATTCATCTACCAGTTTAGCGAAGGAGGACGACCGCATCACCTTAGTTAAATTAGGGTCTCATTAATTGAGCACAATCCATTAACTTGTTAGTGGATTAGTGAAGTCGAGTGTTAGGGTAAAGTATTAGGGTTTTGAATCTTGAGCTTTCACCTTGCATTCTTATACTTAGGTTATTTCTTGTGTGTCACGGTTATTTTAATTATCGTATCAACTCCGTTAGTATACGTAGGAATTCCTATCCCGAGCATCACCCTTTTATATTTGAGACAAAACCCTTAGATAATTAACTCATTTCTTTCTTTTGCATTAGTAGAGTAGAATAGTTTAGATTTAATAATTTTCAATCCCCAAACATACACTGATATTAACTACGACACGTAGATCTTCAGGGATCTATTCGCATATACACTATCCCGTGGGTTCGATAATACTTGGCCATTATACTTACTCTTACTACAGTGAACCCGTACTCTTGCGGGGAAGCTACTAGTAAAAGCTAGTATATTCGCTTCAAGTCACATACCACCTCCGTCTTCCCTCTGGTTTCCGCACTTCTGACGTCTTCAACGTCAAACATTTGGTTCCCTACTTTGATGGAGAACATATCTCTTCTGATTCGAGGACGAATCGCTCCGACGGGGGTGTGAATGATGGAGAACAGATCATAAATTGAAGATTTCGTTAGTTTATTTATTTATTCTTATTTCATGTTGGGCTTTATTATTTAAGTTACATAGACTTTTATGGGCTTTTACACTCAAAAACTCTAGCTTACTTAGTATTTATATTTGATTCATGAGATGTAATCAGTACGTTTGAAATTATTCTAAAACCCTGGGAATTTCCCGAACCCTTTCTCTTGCATTACTACGTTTGCGATGCATCACAAAGGATTATAGTGGTTCGATCAAATAGATCTACATCCACTTTTGTGAGGCCCTTTCACTATGTTGAAGAAGAACTACAAAGTTACAATGATGTTAATAGGCGAGCAGAAATGTCATTAGGGCGAGCAGAATTAACTCAAAGTACTCACTATTAAGACAAAATTAAGCCAACAAAACCAGGCTGAGCTGGAAACGTCAGGCGAATAGGCTTTGTCCGCCTAGCAATAATGATCAGGCGGATAGCTTTAAGCCAAGAGATCACGAGGACCAAAATGATATCCTGGCGAGCATATCTAACACATCGGCGAACAGATTTGATCACAATATCAAGACATCAAATTATCAAGAAGGAAGACCAACAAAATCAAGTTAAAGACTCCTCAAGGACAAGTCCAACGGAACGAACAACTCCTGAATGCGAGCAAGTCCAGTGTAAAAGGATAGAATTTATTTTAGATAAGGTCAAAATAGTCAAAGCCCAAGTGTCACACATGCACACTAGGGAGGTCAAAGGTCTTGTACACCTCCTGCTAGGCAAACTTGTATAAATACTTAGATTTTTTCAGCTAATAAAATAAGCACAAATTAATATACATGTCCAAACTTCGATTATATATCCAAAGCACCTCGATTATCGAACATATGAAATAAATATATAATCAATACACATGTTTATTCTTATCCAATCTCAATTTTCGTATTCACTAATTACGTTAGTGATCAATCACACGTAATTGTTTGGTGATCTAATTAACAAGTAAAACAGCCAATAATCCTCATGATTAGATACGATCATCAACAAATTGGCGCTAGAAGGAGGGTTCATACCTTCGATTTAAGGATTCAAGTGTGATTAAGCAAGAACTTCAAACTTAAAACTTGAAGATTTGAAGAAAGGTGTTCTTGATGTTCTTCATTTAAGAACCTTTGAAGACTAACACCCACATATTAATTAAAGATGCCTCAGTCTCATAAGACTTAACACACCCAACATGTGACAAGGGATTCACATTCGAGGATGTCCCAGGCTGGTAGGCGAGCAGAAATAGCCCTGCACAAGCAAGAAAACCATTCAACAGCTACACATCAACCAATGCCACCTAATCTAGATGCTTTTGTTCGCAATCCTGATGAACTAGCTCGAACAATCGCAATGCTTCAGGCCTTACAAAAGCAACAAGCACAGCCTGGCCCATCTCATAACCGAGCAAGGCATAGCCAAACAAAAGCTTGCGAATATGAGAAGACCAGGGATGAACATCAAAATGAGGCAGACAGTGCCCAAGTTCGTAAGATGAAGGGCAAGGAGAAACAGCTCGCCGAAGCTACCAGCTATGGAGAATCAACCCCAAACCAAGCTATGAGGGTTAGTCAAGACACATGCCAAAGTGCACTGAACAGATTAGGTCGCCTTGGTCGGGGAGCAACGGAGATCCATCCTAGAGCAGAAGTAGCTCGCCCAACCCACATACAAGCTCGCCAGTCAGTCCACGAGAGGCTGACTAGGTCAGCTTTTGGTCGCCTAGGCCCAGATGGGGCACCCAATCCTAGGAGGCCATTCCAGGGGGTTCCTATACCAAGTGAGAGACTGCGGAGAACAGATGGTCATGCACCTCTGTTCGCCGAACAACCTCCAAGTCAAGGGGGATCCCTGGTGGAATTGGTCTCCATGAGGAAAGCAATCGAAAGCATGCAGGGTCAATTGGACCTGCAGAGAGGTTATGTGAATACTTCCCTTCCATCCTCTCTGTTATCTTCAGTAATCTTAAAAGCTCTCATTCAAAAGAAGATCCAATTCCCTGCAAGTATACAATATGAAGGCACGACGGACCCCCGGGTACATTTGATGAAGTACTCTGATTATATGATATCAATGGGGGCAAGTGATGCAACCCAGTGCCGAAACTTTCCACTGACTCTGGGGGACCGTGTCCATAAATGGTTTTTGGCTCTGCCACCAGCTTCAATTCATTCGTTTACCCAACTAGGTAAAGAATTCTTGTCCCATTTCTCTACAGTTGGGTCTTATCTATCCCAGAGACATCAGTTATCCAAGTTAAAATAAGTTGACGACGAGTCAGACCGTTCGTATTTGGAAAGATTTAACAAGGTCTTGCTAGAAGGGGAATCAGTCAGCGAAGACACCAAAATTGTAGCCGTCCTAGCTGGATTAAAGAAGGGCACTGAACTTTGGAAGGATGTACATCTCAGATGCCTGAAAACTTACGCTGAATTTCGTAATCGGGCAAGAGTCTTTGTCTCCATGCACGAGACCTTGCAAAAAGACATGGGAGACAAAGGTGAATAGAAGGAAAGTGGGAAAAAGACTGGCGGTGGAGGTTATCGAGCCCCAAAGAACATGAAAGAATTTAACGAAGGGACAGAACTGAAAGACAAACTGAATCATGTACTTACCAAATCAATCGATGCGGTGTACAACAATGTCCGGGACAAGGAATTACTTACTCCTCCAAGAAAGATACGTCAAGATGCTAGCAAGTTAAACCAAAACAAGTATTGTGCCTACCATTAGAGTGTGGGGCATTTTACAAGTGAATGTCGTGACTTGCTAAAGCAATTGTGGCGATTCTATGAGGAGGGTAAGCTATCTGAGTTTGTGAACAAATAATCCGGTAAGAGAGGTAGAGATGATGAATCTGAGGATGACGATATTGAACAAGCTCCCCGAAGGAATCGTGCCGGACGACCAGTTCCAGCACCAGCAGGAGGCCCAGATCCCGAAATTTAAATGATGGAACCTGTCGGACCTGTTGGTGGTTGCTCTGATGGTCGACCCCCAATCTCAAACCGGAAAAGGAAGGCTAAGTTACGTGCAGTAGCTCAGGTTCAAGAAATGGGGGTCAACCCATCAATTCTTCATACAACAGAGTTGACCTTCACGGAAAGAGACTTAGACGGAATCGTAACTCCCCGCAACAATTCCCTCGTGATCTGTGCCAAGATAATGGGGATGAAAGTATATCATTTATTGGTGGACACCAGAGCCTACACAAATATCATCTTCAAAAAGACGTTTGACCAACTAGGAGACTGTGCTGGCTACATTGAAGATTCTAATCACCGAATTTTAGGCTTCGGAAATTCTGTAACTGAACCCCTAGGAATAATTAGGTTGTCAGTACAACTTGTATCGACCAAGGATCCCGAAAAAAATATAACTAGAATGGTGGATTTCCTGGTCGTTGATCAAGAATCCACCTACAATGGGTTCCTAGGCTGGCCTTTTTTAAATGAATTTAAAGTTGTTGTTTCAACCTATTACTACTGTGTTAAGTTCCCAACAGCAAGTGGAGCAGGGACGTTAAAAGGAGACCAAAGAAAAGCTCGTGCATGTCTCCTTCAATTACGTCCAAGTGAAAAACCAGTATCGATGATGGAGGCTTACACTAGCTATTTTGACGAAGAGCCTTCGGTTCTCAATGACATTTTGGGGCCTCATAATGATTCGATGGAAGCTGACGACCAGACCTTGCCTACGGGCGATCATCAACTGCACAATGGCGAACAACTTTGTCCGGCGGCGGAATCACATTTGATAATACCTATGGACACTAACTTGGAGGATCCAATCCTGTTGGCCAACAATGTCCCCAGCAGACGATTTTGATCCCCGCCTAGGTGTTGAACCAATGGACATTGAGGATGAGCTAAGCCCAGAAGGGCCAATCGTTGATCCACGGTGGAAGGGACAAAAAGGGCGAGCAATTCCAGTCGAAAAACTGGAAGCCCTCAAAGTTAACCCTAGCCGTGATGATCTTGAACTCTACATCGGGTCCGAGCTCCCTAAGCCCTACAGGACTTGAATGGCAAAAATTTTGAAAGCTAACCTCGATGTCTTTGCATGGTCACACGATGACATGATGGAAATCAATCCAAAAGATGCTTGTCACAGATTAAACAGCAATCCAGCCCGAAGACCCATTTACCAGAAACGACAGAAGTACGGGCCTGACAAGTACCAAGTTCTGAATGAAGAAATTAAGAAGTTGTTAGACAACGACCTGATCAGACAGGCGTTGTGCCCCCAGTGGGTTGCAAACCCTGTCCTAGTGCGGAAGCCAAATGGAACCTGGAGGCTATGCATAAATTTCACAGATCTGAATGCAGCATGCCTGAAGGATAATTTTCCACTTCCGCACATTGATCAACTGGTGGATAGCACAGCAGGACATGAAATGTTCACATTTATGGATACTTTCGCTGGTTATCACCAAATCCTGATGCACCCAAACGATCAAGAAAATACGACCTTCTACACAAACAATAACTTACTTTGCTGGAAAAGAATGTCGTTCGGGTTAATCAATGCAGGAGCAACTTACCAGAGGCTGGTGAACAAAATGTTTGACGAACATATCGGGGAGACGGTGGAGGTGTATGTTGAAGACATAGTTGTCAAAAGTACTAAAAAAGAATACCACCTCCAACATTTATCCCAGGTGTTTGACATTCTCCGAAAATACAACATGAAGTTGAATCCAAAGAAAAGCAGTTTCAGGGTACATTCAGGAAAATTCCTAGGTCATCTGGTTAGTAAAAGGGAAATCGAAGCCAATCCTGCAAAAGTCAAAGCAATCGTTAATATGGAGCCTCCTCGTTCCATCAAAGAAGTACAAAGGCTGACAGGATGCCTAGCAGCTTTAAACAGGTTCATATCACGATCGGGGGACAAATGCCGTCCATTCTTTGAAGCCATCAAAAAGGGCAATTTTATGTTGACAGACAGTTGCCACAAAACTTTTGAACAACTAAAAGACTACCTGGGAGACGTAAAGATTATATCAAAGCCAATCCCATGAGAGAAGCTTTATCTGTATCTGGCAGCCTCAGACGTGGCAATAAGTTCTATTTTGGTACGAGCAGAAGGCAAATTCCACCTTCCTATTTATTATGTCAGCTAAGCTCTGCATGAAGCTGAGGTGAAATACTCGCCCACCGAAAAGCTGGCATATGCCTTGGTCATGAGTGTTAGAAAGTTAAAACTGTACTTTTTCGATCATCAGGTCGAAGTACTAATAACTTTCCCACTCAAACAAATACTGCATCGAACCGATACAGCAGGCCGTCTGTTAAAATAGTCTATAGAGATCAACCAATTTGGAGTGACCTATGCACCTCGAACAGTGATTAAGGGTCAAGCATTAGCCGACTTCATAGTCGAGCTGACTTTTTTCCAAAATCCGACGAGAGGGCTAGATCACCCATGGCATCTCTATGTAGACGACTCGTCAACAAATTTAGCCTCGGGGGCGGGGGTAGTTCTTATCAGCCCCGACCGACAAGTATTCACTTCAGCAGTCAGATTCGAGTTTATGGTCACCAATAATGAAGCTGAGTACGAGGCCCTAATTGCAGGTCTCCACTTATCACTAGCCGTTGGAGTCAGACGACTCCAGATTTTTGGAGATTCTCAACTCATTATGAGCCAAGTACGAGGTAAATATGAGGCCAGAGACGAACATATGATTGAGTATCAATGAATTGTTGCTCATTTGGTATCTATGTTAGACCAAGTATATATCCAGTAGGTACCTCGAACGAGCAACACACAAGCTGATGCCCTAACAAGATTAGCAACGAGTGACTGGCCAGCAGATTTAATAGACATCGTCATCACTAGAAAAACTCAACCTTTGACGGTGGATTATGAAGTAAATCAGATGGTCGAATAGAAGAATAACGATGATTGGAGAACTCTTATAGCCAAATACTTGAAAGATGGTGAACTGCTAAGCAATTCTTTTGAAGTGCAAGAATAACAAAACAAGCAGTCAAGTATACCCTGGTAGACGAGTAGCTTTACAAAAGAGGTTTTTCAGTCCCGCTACGCAAGTGTTTGTCTAGGGGGCAAGGAAGGACTACTTTGGAAGATGTACATTCCGGAGCCTGTGGAAATCATGTTGGGGGCAAGCTTTGGCCTACAAAACTGTAAGGCAAGGCTATTACTGGCCAACCTTATGAAAAGATGCAATCCAGATGGCCAGAGCTTGTCACCGATGTCAAATATTTGCTCCAAGTATATGTACCCCTACTCAAGAATTCGTTTTGGTTTTCAGTCATTGGCCGTTTGCACGATGGAGAATGGATATTATTGGACCTTTCCCGCGTGGAAAAGGAAATGTACGATTTGATGTTATGGCCGTGGATTACTATACAATGTGGGTAGAAGCAGAAGCTCTAGTTAAAGTTACCTAAGAAAAGATGATTGGCTTTATATGGAAGAACATTGTCTGTCGATTCGGAATTCCTCAAACACTGGTGACAGACAATGGTCCTCAGTTTGACGGGAAAAAGCTTCGGGATTTCTGCACCAAATGGGGGATCAGGAAGCACTATTCAACCCCCTACCATCCACAGTCAAATGGTCAGGTAGAAGCCGTCAATAAGATAATCAAATATATTCTTAAAATACGGCTAACAGAAAGCAAAGGCAAGTGGTCTACAAAATTGTCAGATGTACTGTGGGCATACAGAGTTTATTCCAGTTCAAGCACCGGAGAGACACCTTTTGCATTATTAATTGGAACTGAAGCCGTCATTCCAGTTGAATTGAAGACCAAAACATTGAGAACGGCCAACTTTGAAGAAGTGGTGAACAACTCTGCCCTATCAGTCGAGCTAGATTTGCTCGAAGAAAAAAAATCACGGCTGAACTAAAAAATACAACTTACAAGCAGAGAGCAGAACGCTACTATAATTCTCTAGTCAAAATAAGAAAGTTCAAAGTTGGCGATCTAGTTTTGAGAAAGAAGCTCGCCCCACCTCCAGGCATATTTTGCCCGACTTGGGAGGGCCATACAGGGTAACGAACAGATTACCCAATGGTGCATATGGCATTGAAGACTTAGATGGCAACTCGGCCCAATATTCTTAGAATGCAGCTAATTTGAAGAAGTATTTTCAATAGGCGAGCTACTTTGCCTATAAGAAGTGAAAGTGACGTTACTTAGCTAGGCGAGCTACTAAATTCCTTGGGCGAGCTAAAATGGCATGTGCACAAGTAAGATCCAAAAACTTGCCTAATTTTTTAAAAAAAATTCCACCAAGTATTGGTTGTCGAGCAAAGTTGATTTGGTCAAGTTGTTTGCGATCAGGCGCTGATTTCCTCTTGTATAGTTTAAATTCCTTTAAAAGTCCAAGGTTGGCTTGACAAAATGTATAGTAATCGAGCTACTTTGACTTTGGGTGTAAATTATGTACTTTGATAAGTTGATTGTTTGACAAAATGTATAGAGGTCGAACAACTCCAGCTTAGGTTATTATGGTTTGCAGTTTAGGTCGTCATTTGTACTTGTAATTTTTGAAAGTAAGTTCGATCTTAAGTTGTTCGTTCAAAGGAGATTCAAGCTCAAGGCACAAATCCATTATACAATCAAGCCCATCAAAGGTTGTTCGTTTTTAAATGGACATAGCCTAAGGCCTAAGCCCTCAAATTTCTAAGGCAAGAGTTCTTAAGGAACAAAGCTCAACTACATTAAGATTGTTAAGCATAAGTATAAATGCAAAGAACAATTAATGTAAAAAGATTAAGACGAGCAAAAGATGTTTTATTAATGAACAAGGCTTGATCGCCCAAAATAGTTACAAAACACTCCTTAAAGGAGCGAACAACTACATCAAAAGAAAAATACAAGGAAAGACCTAACTAATCCTATCACCTAAGAACCCTGCCTGGCAGGGGGAGGAATGTTGTCATCATTGGGGTCTTCAAGAGGTTTCCCAGCCAGAGAAGGGTCAATGGGGACTTCCTCAGTAAGCTCGGCGATCAACCCCTCCGCATCAGCTCGCTCTTTGAGAGCTTTCTCACTTTGCTCGACCGGCTCAGTATGCTCGACCTCAGCAGCCTCTTCCTCCTCGTCCTCAGGAGGACTTAATTACAATACTCGGGTCGATGAAGTCAAGTTTGACCCCATAATCGGGCAGGTCGCCGATTTAGAGAGTTGAACCCGAGGCAAGAGGATTGGATTCGATGAAGTTCATCAGTTCCTTACCAATCTCCTCAACCACAGGTTGAGCATTGAACTCGACGAATCCAATGATCGAGCCCGCCTCCATCTTTGGGATCAACTCATCTTCAGTAATGGATTTGGCAAGCTGACCTTCGAGGCTGGCAATCTTGGTCGTTGCCTCGGTGGCAACTTCTCAGCGACCTCTTTCTGCTGCTGAGCACGGACGAGTTCGGCGCGCAACTTTTCGTTCTCGGCCACTTTGGCCTTAAGCTCCTCAGATACTTTGATATGCAGGCCGAGGGCGCGCTTGTTGATAGGCGAACAACCGAGCAATGGGATTAAGCTAATTAAGAGTAACCAAGTGGCTAAAAGGTCATTGAAGATAAAATTTAGAAGAGGCGAGCAGCAGGGAAAAGGCTAGGGGAAGCGAGCAGCTGGGAATAATGGCAAAACAAAATGGACGAGCAGTAGGTCAGACGAGCAACTGGTTGGACGAGCAGCAGGTCACCAAAAGAATAAAAACAAGCGAGCAACTTGAACAGGAAGATCCAAGAATACATCAAAGGGGCGAGTAGGCGAACAACAGGGCACCTCAGAAGATCATCAAGGATCCCATTACATTAGGAACAAACAAGTGTCTTAACACTTGTCATTGTACAATATGTAATAGCTTAGGAGTAAAACAAGTGTCCAAACACTTGTCAATATATAAACCTATGTGATTAAGAAGGTGACACCTCCTACTTGCTTGTACTCTATAAATACCCCTACATGAGAAAGGGAAAAGGGGGTTCATTTTATTAAAAATAAGACCAAACTCTTGCAAATTTATTTCTCAACCCTTACTTAGATCAGTCTAGTGTTTAATTCTAGCCTCATTACCTTGTTTGATGATCTTTTAAGCCTAAACAACCACTAATCATTCATATTGATTTAAGATCATCAACAATTGGCGCTAGAAGAAGGGTGGGTCCGAACCTCTGATTGGTTGAAGATTCGAAAGTTTTTGTAAAAAGTCGTCGGATTCTGCAAAATTAGATCCAAAATCCGGCAAGAGGTCGCCGGAAACTGGGTTTGAGGGTGTTAATTGACCAGTTGGGAAGAAATTGAGCAAGATTTAAAAACTTAAATGCATGCATGTGTGAATAAGGGTTTGTAAATAACCAAATTCACACATACAAGGCTAGTTGTTTTTAAATCGACACTCATAAACACAAATCTCTTGCCAAGAAACACCTCACATTTGATAAATGGTGAGATCACATGAAAGACAATCATCGAGTTCCCATCCGTCGAACAAGTCACGAACTAGGGTGTCGTCAACGGGTGAACATGCACGAACGGTGTGAACAACATCCCAGAGGAACGTACAAGTTACAATCGATACTATTCCCCCAGAAGTTGAAGCTTTGGCACAAAACCCAGAAGAATTGGCAAAAATGATTACTGTTTTGCAATTATTACAAAGACGACAGGAAGCTGCCGGACCATCAAGAGCCCAAGAGGCGAGCAACCGGGCAGCTGAGCACAGAACTAAGCAAAATGAAGATGTGCGGATAGACGAAGTAGACAGTGCTCAAGTAAGAAAGGTCAAGGGCAAAGTTCTGGTAAGTGAACGATTGGGAAGTCGAGGAGAGTCCACCCCAGGAGTGGGCGAGGAGTCGAGCAGCGAGGATACAAGGAGTGTAAGTCATACCCGCATACAGGGTAGAATGGAAAATCAAGGAAGATATAGAAAGAAAGTGCCTCGAAGAAGCGAAGAGTGAGCACACCCCGCTGCTCGCCCCTCTGTTCACGACAGGTTGAGAAGATCGGCTTTTGGTCGTTTATGTCCCAATGGAGCTAGCAACGTTGCTAGGCATGTCACACAGGAGAAACGTCCCGTTAGTAAGGAACTGCGTCATGAAGAGGTCATTGAACCCGACCATGACGAACAACCTTCTAATAGAAGAACGTCCAGACGAGTGGCAAGTTTTGAAGAAAGCAGTGGAAGAAATACAGAAACAGTTGGAGACCCAAAAGGGCATTGGATCGACGGTGTTGCCATCGTCACCATTATCTTCTATAATCTTGAATGCTCCTATACAAAAGAAGATACAATTCTTGACTATCAGTTTATACGAGGGGACTACAGATCCGAGGGTTCACTTAATAAAGTATTCAGATTTCATGATATCTATGGGAGCTACGGATGCGACCCAATGTCGTAACTTTCCACTCACACTCGGGGATGGACCCCATCGGTGGTTCTCAGCATTAACTCCGGGATCTATCAACTCCTTTGCTCAGTTAAGCAAGGAATTTCTATCTCACTTCTCTACAGTCGGGTCCTACCTTACACAAAGACACCAGTTGGCAGATCCGAAATAAGGAGATGATGAGTCTGATAGAGTGTTCCTTGAAAGGTTCGATAAGGTTTTGTTGGAGGGAGAAATGGTGAGCAAGGACACAAAGATTGTGGTTGTAATGGCGGGACTCAAGAAAGGAACAGATCTGTGGAAAGATATGCACTTGGCTTTCCCCAAGACTTACTCAGAATTTAGACACAAAGCTGAAGTATACATTTCAATGTAAGAGACTCTTCAGAAAGAGTTGGGAGACAAGACCGATCCCAAGAAGCCGGGAAAGAAATCGGGAGGAGAGTACAAAGCTCCCAAAAACATGAAAGCTTTTAATGAAGGAGCAGAACTGAAAGAAAAGTTGAACCAAGTCCTAACTGCATCAGTGGAAGTTGTTTACAACAGTGTAAAAGACAAGGACATGTTATCAGAACCTAGAAAAATTCGGCAAGAACGAGGAAAGTTGAATCCCAACAAATACTGTGAGTATCATCAAAATATAGGCCACTTTACAAGTGAATGTCGAGACCTCCTGAAGCAGCTATGGAGGTTCTATGAAGAGGGAAAATTATCGGAGTTCGTGAAAAGACAGCCGGAAAAGAAACCGAGAGCAACAGTATCATCCAGCTCGGAAGACGGTGAGAGTGACGAACAACCGAGCAGGAGGGACCAGAAAAGGAAAAAGACAATGACAGCCCCAACTGATCCAATGCAAGAGATCTTTATGCTTGAACCAGTCGGACCTGTGGGGGGTTGCTCAGATGGAAGGCCCCCGATATCCAAGAGAAAGAGAAAGGCAGAATTAAGGGTTGTGGCTCAAGTCAGAGAAGTTGGGGTAAACCAGGCTACCAAGAAGACGGGGGACTTGGTATTTTCAGAAAGGGATTTAGATGGAATACTCACTCCACACAACGACTCGTTGATCATATGTGCTAACATCATGGGGACCCGAGTCCATCGCTTACTTGTTGATACCGGCTCCTACACAAACATTTTGTTTAAAAGCACACTAGATCAGTTAGAAGATTACGCTGAATACGTCAAAGATTGTAATCATAAGATAGTGGGATTTGGAGAAGCTGTAACCATTCCCTTAGGAGTAGTTACGTTATCGGTTGAACTTGTATCGACCGAGAACCCTGATAGGAAGTTAACTAGAATGGTAGAATTCTTGGTTGTAGACCAACAATGTGCCTACAATGGGTTTCTCGGTCGTCCTTTTATTAATGAATTCAAAGCAGTCGTTTCAACGTACTACTACTGTCTCAAATTTCCAACTTCAAAAGGATCAGGTACGGTAAAAGGCGACCAGAAGAGAGCTCGGGAGTGCCTCCTGCAACTTCAACCAAAAGACAACAAAGTGTCTGTCATGGACGATCAGCCGAGCAGCAGGGCTAAAGACGAACCTTCCATCTTAGATGAAATCATAGAATCCATAGACACAGAGATGATGCAAGTGGACGAACAACAGGGCGAGCAGGAGGTCCAAAACGAGCAGCAAGGAAGAGAAACTGTACCTACTCTGAATGGAGTTGGGGATATCGAGCCAAGGTTAGGAACAGAGCCAATAATGATCGAAGATGAACTTAACCCAGAAGGGCCCATCACCGATCCTCGTTGGAAAAGCCAAAAAAGAAGAGCAACACCGGTTGAAGAGTTGGAAGCAATAAGAGTCAACCCGAACCGAGAAGACTTGGAACTTTTTATTGGATCTGAGCTCCCTGAGCAATACAGATCCAGAATGAAAGAATTCCTTAAGTCTAATCTTGATGTGTTCGCATTGTCACACGCCGATATGGTAGGCATTAGCCCTGAGCATGCTTGCCATAGGCTAAATACTAATCCAACTAAGAAATCGGTAAAGCAGAAAAGAAGGAAATTTGGACCTGACAAGTACGAGGCGTTGGATATAGAAGTAAAGAAACTACTAGACAACGATCTTATCAAACAAGCATTATGCCCCAGGTGGGTGGAGAACCCAGTATAGGTCCGAAAGCCAAACGGTACATGGAGACTGTGTATCGATTTCACCGATCTAAATATCGTCTACCCTAAAGACAACTTCCCATTACCACACATTGACCAGCTGATAGACAACACGGTCGGACATGAACTTCTTACCTTCATGGACACATTCGCTGGCTATCACCAAATCCCGATGCACCCGGACGACCAGGACAACACAACATTCTACACCAACAAAAACTTGTTGTGTTGGAAGAGGATGTCGTTTGGGTTGATTAATGCAGGAGCCATGTACCAAAGACTTGTCAATAAAATGTTCGATGAACACATTGGCAAAACGATGGAAGTATACGTGGTTGACATAGTCGTCAAAAGCCCGAGGAAGGAAGATCATTTGGAGCACTTATCACAAGCATTTGAAATACTCCGAACTTATAATATGAAACTAAACCCAAAGAAGAGCAGCTTCGGAGTGCATTCAGGAAAATTCCTCGAACACTTGGTCAGTCAAAGGGGCATCGAGGTAAATCCCTCAAAAGTGAAAGCAAACATGGATATGCAGCCACCAATATCGGTCAAGGAGGTCCAACGGCTCACTGGATGTTTAGCAACCTTGAATAGGTTCATTTCAAGATCTGGTGATAAATGCCGACCTTTCTTTGATGTTTTCAAGAAAGGACAGTTCCAATGGACAAACAATTGTCAACAGGTGTTTGAACAACTAAAAGAATACCTTGGCAATACCAAGGTCCTGTCAAAGCCGGTCTCGGGAGAAAAATTATACCTATACCTGGCTGCCTCAGAAGTGGCGATCAACTCGGTCCTAGTTTGGGCAGAAGGGAAGTTTCACTTGCCAATTTACTATGTGAGTCAAGCCTTACACGAAGCAGAAATCAAATATTCACCGATGGAAAAGTTAGCTTATGCACTAGTAATGAGTGTAAGAAAACTACGTCCATACTTCTTTGACCATCAGTTAGAAGTACTAACGACGTTCCCGTTGAGGTAAATTTTGCAAAGGCCTGACATTGCTGGTCGCCTCTTCAAGTGGTCACTCGAAATAAGCCAGTTTGGAATATCTTATGCACCTCGAACAGCGATCAAAGGACAAACGTTAGCCAAGCGTTAGCCGACTTCATAGTCAAGCTAACCTTCCCTCAAGATCCGACAAAAGGTCATAACCATCCATGACACATGTATGTGGACGGATCATCAACGGATACAGCGTCAGGAGTCGGGATAGTGTTGATCAGCCCTGACAGATTTGAGTTCATGGCAACAAACAACGAAGCTGAGTATGAAGCACTGATTGCCGGACTTCGGTTAGCATTGACTGTGGGGGTACGGAGATTACAAATATACGGAGACTCTCAGTTGATAGTCAACCAAGTCCGAGGGGAATACGAGGCAAAAGATGAGAACATGGCTCTATATCAGAAAATTGTGGCCCATCTGGCCTTTTTATTTGAACATATCTACATTGAACAAGTGCCAAGGGACAATAATGCTCAAGCAGATACACTTGCTCACCTGGCTACCAGCACGGGACCAGTAGAACTTTCAGAGGTTACGATAACCAAAATACTTCACCCTTCAACTAACGATTACAAAGTCAACCAGACCGAGGAAGAAGTCGGGGAAGAGGACTGGCGAACACCAATACTCAAATATCACAAGGATGGTGAAGCACCTGAAGGCCCACGGGAAGCAGCCAAGATGGCCAGGCGAGCAGCAAGGTTCACTATCATGGAAGGGCAACTTTACAAGAGAGGATTCTCACTTCCTTTGTTAAAATGTTTAGCGAGGGGACAAGGCCAAGAAGTTTTAAAAGAAATCCACGAAGACGTGTGTGGAAATCAAGTAGGAGGGTGAGCATTGGCATACAAAATAGTGAGGCAAGGGTACTATTGGCCAACTCTACTGCAAGACGCAATCAAAGTTGCAAAAATATGCCACAGGTGTCAGTTGTTCGCCCCAAGCATTCACAGGCTACCAACTGAGCTAATATCAGTAAATAGTACATGGTCATTCACAAAGTGGGGGATAGATATCATAGGACCTTTCCCAACTGGAAAGGGGAATGTAAGATTTGCGGTAGTGGCCGTGGACTATTACACAAAATGGGCTGAAGCAGAAGCACTCGTAACAATCACGCAAGAAAAAATGCTCAGTTTTATTTGGAAAAACATCGTGTGCCGATTTGGAGTCCCACAAGCAATTTTAACGGACAATGGAAGGCAGTTCGAAGGCAAAAAAATAAGAGACTTTTTCAAAAAATGGGGAATTAAGAAACATTTTTCAACTCCGTATCATCCCCAGTCCAATGGACAGGTTGAAGCGGTTAACAAAATAATCAAACATATTTTGAAAATTCGTCTAGTTGATAAGAAAGGCAAATGGTCAGAAGAATTGCCAGAAGTACTTTGGGCCTACAGAGTATCATATAGGACGAGCACCAGAGAAACACCATTTACTATGGTGTTTGGCACCGAGGCAGTCATACCAGTAGAGCTCAAGGTACCTACGGAGCGAACAACAGAGTTCGACGAGCAGTCGAACAACGCGGCTTTGGCCGCAGAAATAAAGAATGCAATATACAAAAAAAGAATCGCGAAATATTACAACTCGCAAGTAAAAGTCAGGGAATTCAAAGTTGGAGATCTAGTACTCCAAAAAGTTGAAAGCCCACCTGTTCACCCCTATTACCCTCTTGCCCTATTGCTCGCCCAAAATAAAGTGTATCAAACGCAAGCTCAATATGGGGCAATCAGCAAGACTCAATTATGAGAAATAAGAGGCTAAGTCCAAAAGGGACCATAAAAGCCCAATTAAGTGATGGTCAAGTTCCTAGGGAACCATGAAGACTCATATACATACAAATTTGCAAACAAAGTGCTTTACTCTTGGAAAGAGAGAAGCACTTAAGCAGAAATAAAGAACATAATACGAAGGGCGAATAGTAAGGCAAATATGAAAGAAACATGAACAAAGATAAAGCTATGACAAAGAACAAGTTCATTACAATCATACCAAATAAAGAGTTTAATCAAAAGGATAGACAGAAGGAGCAATACAACTGGAAGGAGGTTACAAGGTCAGTCCTATCACAAAAACTAAAAAGAAGAGTAAAAAAATTTCATCCTTGAGGAGCCGGGGGAGTAGTAGTACAAGTCATGACGTCAAGACCATTATCTAGAGCATACTTCACGGACCTCACACAGTCAGCATACGCACAGATGTAACCAAAGTTCGTGTTATCAGTTACATCTTGTACGTAGGTGGTGTATGGAATGGCACGCTTCTTCTCCTTTTCCAGTCGGTCGACATGGACCTTCAGAGATTCAACCCGCTCCACCAACCCAACTCGCTCGATCTCCAGAACTTGCAGGCGATCAGTGGCCACTCCCAAGTCCAACTTCAGTTTTTCAGAAGCATTGGAGGCCACCTTCTCCCGATCCTCTGCAGTTTTCAGATTACTCTCCCAAGTGAGCTTGGCCTTCTCAAACTCAGCCTTCAGCTTGGCCAGCTCATCATCCTTCCTCTTCAATAGAGTGTCCCTCTCGGCCTCAAGTTGCTCGATCCTCTGGCCCAGGCCCCTGTTTGTCCTCTCCAACTCGACAGCTTGGTCAAGGATCCATTGAGCGGATATAGCCTGATGACTGGCATTGTAGCTCAGGAGACGAGCATTATCGCTCAAACTTTAGCTCTGAAGGATTTCTTCACCCAGTTTAGTTCAGGAGCGAGGTATGAGCTCAGTTGCTCGCCTCACATGCGAGTCTCAGATGTCCTGGTAAGCCGGGGCAGATTTTACACAGCTGAACTAGTGGAGAACTTTATCCCGCCCTGGGTACTCTTCTTTCTTGTACCTACAAAAGAAAACATAAACGGTCAAATAAGAGGGATAGGGGGCGACCAGCCGAGCAGCTGGGAAGGACTTACTCTCTCAATTTAACAGGGTCATATCCCAGGTAAAAACTATTCGGAGAGGAGCTTCTCCCTTTGCTCGCCACCATGGCGCCGACCACCTGTTGCTCGCTCACTTCCTCAATAGAAGAGGAGTGAGGTGCATTCTTCTTGCTCGCCGGAGCCTGACCTCTTGCTCGCTTGGAGCGATCATCCTCTTTCCTAGCGGGGGCGACTTCCTTAGCCAATCTTTTCTTGCCCCGGTTGTCTCTAGGAGGCGAAGAATGAGGAGGAGGGCGAGGAGCAGGATCTTGCATAGGTGGGGCTTCTTCTTCTTTCTCCTCCTCCGCCCTTAGCTTGATGAGGGAAGTAGGAGGATCAAGCTTCTTCTTCTTGGAAGGTTGAGCAGCGGCCATTTGTTTAACACGGCGAGCAAGGAGGTGATAGCACTCTGGTATTTTCGGAACGGAGACAGTCACCCTTTGCGCTGAAAATAAGACAAGCATAAGAATCAGAATAGTAAAGGAGGCGACCAGGCGACCAGTCGACCAGGCGACCAGGCGGCCATTAATACAAAAGGGAAACTGTATACCTTCCGAAACAACAGCTTGAGCCTCCAAGTGATGAGCACTGGTAGTCAACTGGGTAAGCTTCCGACAATGAGGTTTGGAGAGGTGCTTAATGCTACGATCACTGGGGTTCCGGAGAGTGATCACGGTGAGAACGTATAAGAACTCTTCACTCAATTCAGGGTGTCCCCACTTCAAGATACGCGGACCTGCAAAACAACAAGAAAGAAAAAATTAAAATTAGTTTCACCCTGTCCATCAAAAGATAAAGGTGAAACCTAAGCCTTATTTCGCCAAAGCCTTCAGGAGAATTGATGTGACCAGGTCTACCAGAAAAGTCCGAAGACGCCCGCCAGTCACCACCAATAAAAAAGAATTGTTTATGCCAGCTCTTCACCTTGTTCGACACCCCCTTCGATCAATTTCACACCACTTCGGGCTTTAAGGTAATACCACCCCAGTCCTTCCTCCTTAGCAGCCGAAGAGATAGTCATTGCATAATGTATCTCAACGGTGCTTATCTTATTCTTGTAACCCTCAAGCCCGAAGAGGGTTATAAAAGCCAGTAGATTGCTCCATCCGTTCGGGGTGATCTGTGTAATGGCCAAGTTTGTATCTTCAAGGAATCGGTTGATCACGGGGTGTAGAGGCAGCGGGAACCCAGCATTTAAAACATCCAAGTTAATGGTGGTGCAACCAGGAGGCGGGCGATCAACTGTTTTTCCTTTCTGCGGAGCGTATAAGTGGATGTCATACGGGATCCAGAAGGATGAGCGAATACGAGCTAGGTCATCCTCTGTGATTAGACTCGGTATTCGGCCCGCTGTATATAAATGAGTCTCCTGAGCAGCCATGATAGTCCTCTCGGGAGGCGAAAAAGAGTTGTGATAGCGATTGGCATACTCAACCCATTCCTGCCTACGAATAATCGCTTCGAGAATTTGGGACTCAGGAGTTGGTTTGGATATGGGGAAGTTGATTTCCTTAAGAAACCTCCAGGTTATGCCAGGGGGAGAAGGATCCCGTTGGTCATCTCTCGATTGAGCCACCTGCTCGCTGCGACCCTGTTACTCGCTGCTCGCCCCTACAAATTCAGGGACACTCATCTCCTCGATTTTGGCAGCAACTTCGGTGGAATCTTCACCCAAGTCGGATGAGGTATTTCCTCCGGAGGACTGGTGAGTAGTTGGTTAAACGATATCCTGCTCGCCCGAGCTATCTACGACATAGAAAACGTCGATGAAGCGAACAACAGAGCTCGCCTCCGAGCCCGTATCTTCATCTACAAGTAAAGTGCGCGAATTCCGAGCAATAGTTTGGCGAAGTGAACAGCGAGGAGCAAGGAGCGACGTTTCAAATTCCATTGGTCTCTTTCCCAGATTCCGACCAATATTTTCACCGGAGATAGTGTTGCTTGAAGTTGGGGATGCCATGAGAGCTAGGATCGGAGTTTTTTCGACGGGGAAAGTTCAAAGGCAAAATTAAAGGGAGATTAAAGACGATGCCGGGGACGAGAGGCGACGACAATCGCGGTAGAGGTCGGAGCACGGCGGCGATGGAAGCAGAATACGGCGGGGGTGATTTTGAAAAGATGGTCAAAAAATTGGAATGTAAAATGCAAAAAATTGAAAATTAAGACAAAAGAAATGATGAATTTACCTCTAAATGGAACGAATCGGCAAAGAGTGAAGAATGCTTGGAGAAATCGGAGAAGAAATTTTAATAAATGGCAGATTTCGTATAATAGCGTAAAAAGGAAATAGAGAAGAAGAGGACGGGTATTTATAAGAAGGAAAATAGGGATAGAAATAAAATAGAGAAAAAAAAAAAGAAAGCCCCTACATGCAATTTTAGGGGTGCACACGTGGATAAGGGTGACATCACCCAGCCGCCCAACAGCGCTTCGAAAACCACACCTCGGAGAATGAACTGTCGCCAGACCAAGGGTCATACCCTGTTGATTGCTCAAAATTTTACCGCCCAAAATTTTTGAATACCTGTTGCTCGCCTCTGATCCCCATTCGTCGTCTAAACTGTATTTTGACCTAAAAATGATAATTTTTCATTCTAATAGGTCAAACTGGGGGGCATTGTTGATAGGCGAACAACCGAGCAATGTGATTAAGCTAATTAAGAGTAACCAAGTGGCTAAAAGGTCGTTAAAGATAAAATTTAGAAGAGGCGAGCAGTAGGGAAAAGGCTAGGGGAAGCGAGCAGCTGGGAATAATGGCAAAATACAATGGACGAGCAGCAGGTAAGGCGAGCAATTGGTTAGACGAGCAGCAGGTCACCAAAAGCATAAAAACAAGCGAGCAACTTGAACAAGAAGATCCAAAAATACATCAAAGGGGCGAGCAGGCGAACAACAGGGCACCTCGAAAGATCATCAAGGATCCCACTAATTAGGCATTACATTAGGAACAAACAAGTGTCTTAACACTTGTCATTGTACAATATGTAATAGCTTAGGAGTAAAACAAGTGTCCAAACACTTGTCAATATATAAACCTGGGTGATTAAGAAGGTGACACCTCCTACTTGCTTGTACTCTATAAATACCCCTACATGAGAAAGGGAAAAGAGGGTTCATTTTATTAAAAACAAGACCAAACTCTTGCAAATTTATTTATCAACCCTTACTTAGATCAATCTAGTGTTTAATCCTAGCCTCATTACCTTGTTTGATGATCTTCTAAGCCTAAACAGCCACTAATCATTCATATTAAATTAAGATCATCGACGGCGCTGCTCGCGCACTTGATGGGCCTTTACCTTGTCTTCAAGGTTGGCCACTATTTTTCTCGCCTCGGCCTTGGCATCATCCCTTTCCTTTGCAATACGGCTAACGGTAGCCGCATGCTGGCGGGCATCCCTTTCCAAGTCCTCGACCTGGTCGACCAGTTTCTGCATGGCCACCAGAGTGTTGCCCGCCTCGACGATACACAGGCGACCATTATCACAAGGTGTCTGTGTTTTGACAATTTCGTTCAGCTCTTTGCTCCAGCCTCGAGCAACAGATTCGGAGGCGCGGCGGACAAAGGAGTCCGGGATCTCGCGGAATATTGTGGGCACACGCGAGCATGAAAATTGGTGCACCAGGGCTGATCACCCAGGATACTGCTCGGGTACATAACTGCAACAATAGCGCATAAAAATATATATAAAAAAGAAAAAAACGAGAGAAGTACGCTGGGCGAGGAAAAGCTTACCTATCATGACGACCCTTATCCCAGCCGAGATAAGTTGGATTGGAGGCAGGGTCCATTTGTCCTACAGGAGCAGCCGCGACCACATGCTGCTCCGATGAAGGAGTTCGCCTGCTGTCGAGCTCAGTTGGGCGGGTGGTGGCGACCTCATCCCCATGGCCGACCTTGGCCTTTTTGGTCGCATTTTCGGTATCGGAGATGGGAGTGTCATCTCCTCGAAGAAGTCTCTTCGATCGCGGAGTTGTAACTTTGGGCGGACTGCTCATCGGGGTGGGTTCCTTTGCCAAGCTGGACCCACCAACCTACCGGGGATCATCTTTACCCCCTTTAGCTGCCAAGGCGATCATCTTTGCCAAGGGGTCAGCCTTCTTCCGTCCTCATTTGGTCGACATCTCCCAAACGTGCTGGTCTAAGAGGAGGTAAGAAGGATGAAGGGCAACGGTGACGAGCTGATCTGCAAAGAAAGAAAACAACAAAAGTTAAATTTGGGTACAATATAAAAGTCCGAGCAGATCTATTCGCCAAGATCAAGAAAGTTTACCCTCGGGAACTTGGGCCTGAGCCTCAAGGTGGTGAGGAGAAGCGAGCTACCCTTTGGTCGATTCGAGACTAAGATGGCTAACGCTACGGTCTTCTTGGTGACGAAGGGCGATTAGACTGACGGTGAACAGGAACTGGTCGTCCACGCTATCTTTGGCACTTCGCCACTTGAGACTTTTGGGACCTAAAACAAAAGAAAAAGAGATTAAAATTAGTCCTACCACTCTAAATGTTGAAAAGTGATAAGACTCACGAATCAAGTCCTTAAACTCCGCCGGAGAGTTAATATGCTCAGGGCCACCATAAGGGCGAGCAGAAGCACGCCAGCCCCCACCAATCCAGAACCAGTCGTGCTTCCAATCTCACACTTTTCCTGGAATGCCCTCCACCAGCCTCAAGTTCGGTCGCGCCTTGAGGTAGTACCAGCCCGCCTCTTCCCCGGTACAGGGGGTATCCCTCAAGAGCGCACAGAACCATTATCGACATAAGGTTCATCCACCCAACGGGGGTGAGTTGAGTAATGGCCAAATTTATTCGCTCCAGGAACTTGCCGATCAATGGATGTAACGGCAAGGTAACCCCGGCACTAAGCGTGGCCAAGTTGATCATCGTGAGCTCGTATGGTGGGCGATCAGCTCTATCATCAGTAAGAGGAGCATACATGTGCACGTCGTAAGGAATTTTATATTCCCTCCTAATTGCGGGCAACTCCTCCTCGGTAATCACGGACACAATGCAGCTCGCCGCGTACTCGGTAGCTTTGAGTTTTCGTCTCCCGCGGGCAAGAACTGTGAAATGGTTGGAGTACTCCCTCTCATACTCATTCCAGTCGACCTGGCGAGCAACGGCAACCGGAACTTGGTGTTCGAGCGGATCTGGCATGGGGAAGTGGATATCTTTCAAATACCCCCAGGTTAGTTCGTCTGGATTGGCAGGCTGTAGCACCTCGACCTCCTCCTCGTCCTCGTGGAGGTCGGAGCTGGTCTTCTTTTCAACTAGGCGACCAGGGTTTGCTCGAGCTACCCTCTCCCCAGACGGGCGGGCTCCTAAGTTTACGGAGCGGACAACCGAGGCCGCATCGGGATCTGAATCAAGATTCACCACGGGAACGGAGGACTCCCCAATTGGACGTTTCTCAGGATGGCGAGGAGGATAAGAGTCAGTCTCAGAGTGAGAGGACATCGAGATCGAAAAAGGTTTGCAACGGTATAAATGGTGGATTCCGGTGGAAGGTTTAAAAAGACGACAGCATTTTCAGGTTTTCAGACGGCGGAGTTTAGGTCTTTGGGTGTTTCTTACCCAATAATTATAAAAGTAAACAACTAAAGGAGAAGAGAACAATGGAATTTTTACCTTAAGTATTCGGAATTGAAGAAATCATCGTCGGATTTGAAGGATAATCGCCGGAAAATGTTTGAAAGGGGAAAGATGCAAGATTTCGCGCTGAGATTGAACAGTAAAAGTGAGAAATTGAAAAAAAAATCCTTTTATAGCAAGGGTGAAAATGGGTCCCAGGCGAACAAAATTTAAAATGTGAGGACTGATTTGCAAATAGCGAGCGCGTGCAGCCCTACCCCGATAAAATTGGAGGCGCGTCACCTCGATTTTGCATGTACATGGGCAGCTGTAATCATTCTGCCCACATCACACCTCGAGCCGTGCCCGGGCCTTGGGATTCCAACCATCGCCCGTCTAAGTCTGCTCGACCATGATAGTCCGCTCGTTAGAGGTAGTTCGCTCCAAGTAAGATCAGCTCGCCTTCATAACTCCGAATAATTGCCAGCCCATAAGTTGCTCGCTCTGCTTCATCACAACATAATGACTGGCAAGGGGGCAATTGTTGATAGGCGAGCAGAAACGTCATTAGGGCGAGCAGAATTGACCCAAAGTACTCACTCTTAAGACAAAATTAAGCCAACAAAACCAGGCTGAGCTGGAAACGTCAGGCGAACAGGCTTTATCCGCCTAGCAATAATGATCAGGCGGATAGCTTTAAGCCAAGAGATCACGAGGACCAAAATAATGTCCTGGCGAGCATATCTAACACATCGGCGAACAGATTTGATCACAATATCAAGACATCAAATTATCAAGAAGGAAGACCAACAAAATCAAGCTAAAGACTCCTCAAGGACAAGTCTAACGGGACGAACAACTCCTGAATGCGAGCAAATCCAGTGTAAAATGATAGAATTTAGTTTAGATAAGGTCAAAATAGTCAAAGCCCAAGTGTCACACATGCACACTAGGGAGGTCAAAGGTCTTGTACACCTCCTGCTAGGCAAACTTGTATAAATACTTAGATTTTTTCACCTAATAAAATAAGCACAAATTAATATACATGTTCATACTTTGATTATACATCCAAAGCACCTCGATTATCGAACATACGAAATAAATACATAATCAATACACGTGTTTATTCTTATCCAATCTCAACTTTCATATTCACTAATTACGTTAGTGATCAATCACACGTAATTGTTTGGTGATCTAATTAACAAGTAAAATAACCACTAATCCTCACGATTAGATACAATCATCAACAAATGATATTCACCAGAGTATCAGCTAAGAAAATGAATCTAGCACTCTAAAATATCATACAAGCTATCAAGTGAAAATTTAACTTTTCTCTAACTTTGAGCTAATATATATACGATCAACCGAGACACCCTTGAGCAGTTATAAGTTGCGAGTTATAGCCTGCCACGTGCTCTTCATCTTGCAACTTGAATCAGTTAAAACCTCCAAGTGGTTAGGAAGTTATGACCTCTTGAAGTTGGCACCAAACAACACTTAAAACGGTAACAGCTTTGCATAACTACTTTTCGTAACCGAATAACTGTCAACTCTCTTGGATTTTCCAGCTGTTAAAGGTCAAGAACAGGTCTTCTAACTTCACACTTCCATATAGTTTGGAAGATTCTACTAGATTTAGAGATAACACCTCTCAAATCTCCACCTTTAGCTCTAAATCAACAATATCACCTTCATAAAAGGCCTTCACCATTGCTCCCTCATGAGCAGCACCATCCAATGCTTTAATGCATTCCAATAAGCCTAAGACAAAGTTCAAACTTTGCCTTAGGCAATGCCTTTGTGAATCCATCTGCAGGATTGTCTTCAGTAGCTATCTTAGCTACATGCACTATCTATTTCTCCACCATGTCCCTTACAATATAGTACCTTACATCAATGTGTTTTGTTCTTTCATGGTAGCCTTGATTTTTTGCCAAATGTATGGCACTCTGATTGTCACAATACACTGACCTTCCTCTGGTAAAGTCCCAATTCCTTCAGGATCCCTTTTAGCCAAAGACTCTCTTTTACAGCTTCTATAAGTGCTACAAACTCAGCTTCTGTAGTGGATAGAGCAACATTAGACTGATGTGTTGATCTCCAAGACACTGTTGTTCCAAACAAAGTGAACACATATCCAGTTAAGGACTTCCTTGTATCAACATTAGTTGCATAATTTGAATCAACATATCCAACTAATGCTTCTTCATTTCCAGTGCACTTCTGAAACTTCAATCCTTTATCAACAGAGCTAACAACATACCTCATAATCCACTTCACAGCTTCCCAGTGTCCTACTCCAGGATCACTCATGTATCTACTCACTACACTCATGGAGTGAGTAAGATCAGGCCTGCAGCATACCATGGAATACATTAGGTTTCCCACTGAACTTGCATAAGGAACCTTGCTCATGTAAGATCTTTCTCTACAATCTTTAGGACTTTGTTGAATTGACAGCTTTATATGTTGTCCAAGTGGAGTTGTTACAAGTTTAGCTTGACTCATTCTGAACCTGTCAAGCACCTTCTTCATGTATGAGCCTTGACTAAGATGAATAACATTTATGTCCCTCTTTATTTCCATTCCCAGAATCATCTTTGCTATCCCAAGGTCTTTCATTTCAAACTCTGCTTTGAGCAGTTTCTTCACCTTATTAATTCCTTCTTCATCTTCACTTGCTATAAGCATATCATCCACATAGAGCAGCAAGTAAGTCTTTAATCTGAAACCATCTTTGAAGTAAACACTATTGTCATACTTGCTCCTTGTGAATCCTACTGATGTAATAAACTCATCAAACCTGAGATACCACTGTCTTGCACTTTGCTTAAGTCCATATAGTGACTTCTTGATTAAACACACCTTGTTCACAACATCAGGTATGTTCACTCCCTCAGGAATTTTCATATGGATAGGTTTATCTATCTTTCCATGAAGAAAGGCTGTATTGAGCTACTAAGGCTAGAAGAATCCTTATGCTGCAATGATTCACTACTGGTGAGAATATCTCATTAAAATCCACCCCTTCTCTCTGAGTAAAGCCCTTTGCAACAAGTTATGATTGGTATCTTATGGATCCCCCTTTCATAGCTTCCACTTTCTTCCTGAATATCCATTTGCACCCTACAAGTTTCTTGTTCACAGGTTTATCCACTATCTCCCATGTTTGGTTCTTCTCAAGAGAAAGTAACTCATGTTCCATAGCTACAATCCATTTATCTCTTTCACTGCAGCTAACAACCTGTGAGTAAGTCTTAGGTTCATGTTGCTCCACATCTTGAGCAACACACAGTGCAAAAGAAATCATATCAGCATGTCCAAATCTCTGTGGTGGATGAGTCTGCCTCCTGACTCTATCCCTTGCCAACTGATAATCCTGATACTCAGTCTCACTGTCTTGATCACTATCATGATCACCTTGATTCTCATAAGCATAACTTCTTATATCCTGTGGCTCAACCTCAAAATGTGTAGTACTATCTTGAGTCTCTCCAGAACCTACATTTTCAGTCACCTTAAGAGGTATGCAGCTTTCATCAAAGGTTACATCTCTACTTATGATGCACCTTTCACTTCCCTTCTCAATGCACCACAATTTGTATCCTTTTACTCCTGTTGGATATCCAATCAGTACACACTTGAGAGCTCTTAGTTCTAGCTTGTCTTGTCTTGTATGAGCAAAGGTCTTGCATCCATATACTCTTAAGTTTGAGAAGTCAGGTTTGTGTCTAGACCAGGCTTCCTCAGGTGTTTTGAACTTCAGTGGTGTAGATGGACTTCTATTTATGAGATAAGTTGTTGTAGTTACCACTTCTCCCCAAAAAAACTTAGGTAATCCAGAGCTACTCAACATACACCTCACTCTCTCTAGCAAGGTTTGATTCATTCTATCAGCAACTCCATTTTGTTGAGGAGTTCCAGGTACAGTTATGTGCCTTACAATGCCTCTCTCCTTGCAGAAAGTTGTGAATTCTTCAGATAGATACTCCAGCCCGTTGTCAGTTCTTAGAACTTTTAGCTTCTTTCCACTGATGTTCTCCACCTCAGCTAACCAATTCTTAAAACTACTAAATGCTTCAGATTTAGTATTCAATACAGATATCCATACCTTCCTTGAGTAATCATCTATGAAGGTTATGAAGTATCTTCCTCCATTCCTTGTGGGATTCTTTGAGGGTCCCCACAAGTCTGAGTGTACATAGTCAAGGATTCCTTTTGTGATATGAGAAGCAGTGCTAAATTTCATCCTCTTAGACTTCCTATATATGTAGTGTTCACCCATATATGCAGTGTTCACATATATCAATCTTTGAGATTCTGTCTCCACCTAACAGATCTTGTTTAGCTAGCTCTTCTAAGCCCTTTTCACTCACATGAGCTAGCATGTTGTGCCATAACAATGTGTTGTCCTTTTCATTAATAGAATCAGTCCTACCAGTAACAGTACTTCCAAGCAAGAAATAGAGATCATTTCTTCTAGTTCCTTTCATAACAGTATGAGTATCTCTGGTAACTACTAATTCACCATTTTCAGAAGTAAACTTGTACCCCATATTGTCTAGCATGCCAAGAGATATTAGATTCCTTCTAAGATCAGGTACATACCTTACATTCCTCAGAGTTCTGACAGCACCATCAAACATCTTCAAGTTTATAGAGCCAGTTCCTCTTACTTTGCATGTGTGGTCATTTCCAAGCAAGACTGGTCCACAATTCTGGTGTTTGAACTCAGTGAACCATTCTTTCACAGGGCACATGTGAAATGAACAACCTGAATCCAGAATCCACTCACTCTTCTCCTCTGATGTGGTGATGGAAAGTACTTCAGCTAGTTCAAAGCTTGTGGAGTCTTCAGTTTCTACTGCTTGATTTACTTGTTTCTTATCTTTCCCAAATTCAGCAACTCCCTTAAATTTTGATGACTTCTTCCACTTTGGGCAATTCCTCTTGAAATGTCCAGTCTCATGGCAGTGATAACACTTCCTGCCTTCACCATCATTAGAGGTTTCTGATGATTTCTTCTCAGGTTTCTTGCCTTTATCTTTAGGCCACTTCTTGAAGTTCTTTTTTAAATGGTTTTCTTTTACTGTCAAACTCTCATTCACCTTGGCACTGCTACTAGCTTCAGACGTTTTCTGCAATTCCTTAGACTTATGAGCCAATTGCACATCTTCAAGGCTAATTGCTTCTTGTCTTCCAAACAATATGGTGTCCTCCAGGTTTTCATAAGACTTAGGTAAAGCACTTAATAAGATAAGGGTGTTATCCTCCTCTTCCAGCATAATTTCAATGTTTTCTAAGTCATCCAGAATCTTATTGAAATCACCCAACTGCTCCAGGATGGGTTTGTCATCTGTCATCTTGAATGCATAGAGTTTATGCTTCATGCACAACCTGTTAGCCAAGGTCTTCACCATGTACAAGCTTGAGAGCTTGTCCCAGACCTCCTTTGCAGTTTTCTCCTTAGCCACCTCCCTTAGAACTTTGTCTCCAAGGCACAAAATGATGGCACTGTTTGCCTTTTCTCTGATCTTGGTCTTGTCTACTGCTTTCTTACTTGACTCTTCTTCTTCTTGCTTTCCAGGTTCTTCAATGGCTTCAGCCAATCCTTGCTGAACCAGAAGGGCCTTCATCTTAATTCTCCATAACCCAAAGTCAGATTTTCCAGAGAACTTCTCAATATCAAACTTTGTTGAGCCACTCATCCTTGCTTCTTGTCTTGATATGGTTTCCCACAGACGGTGCCAGTTTGTTAGGATCAAAAGCCTAAATATCAGATTAATACTCCTTAGACTCTCAGCAGGATAAGCAATAACAGTAGAACTCTAAGATAGCAACTCAGAAATTGAAGAATGATCAAAGAAAGAAAGTAAGAACACAAAGGATTATAGTGGTTCGATCAAATAGATCTACATCCACTTTTGTGAGGCCCTTTCACTATGTTGAAGAAGAACTACAAAGTTACAATGATATTCACCAGAGTATCAGCTAAGAAAATGAATCTAGCACTCTAAAATATCATACAAGCTATCAAGTGAAAATCTAACTTTTCTCTAACTTTGAGCTAATATATATACGATCAACCGAGACACCCTTGAGCAGTTATGAGTTGTGAGTTGTAGCCTGCCACGTGCTCTTCATCTTGCAACTTGAATCAGTTAAAACCTCTAAGTGGTTAGGAAGTTATGATTTCTTGAAGTTGGCACCAGACAACACTTAACACTGTAACAACTTTGCATAACTACTTTTCGTAACCGAATAACTGTCAACTCTCTTGGCTTTTCCAGCTGTTAAAGGTCAAGAACAGATCTTCTAACTTCACACTTCCATATGGTTTGGAAGATTCTACCAGATTTAGAGATAACACCTCTCATCCTTGATCTTTTATTTTCATCCAACATCCCTTTCTTTTCAATTTGAATCGAATAAGCCCCTAAATATATGCATTAAGATCAAATGAGCCCTTGATCTATTCTTTTGTTCATCCAAATTATTTTCCTTTTTAAGTTGGATCAAAGTCCTTATACTTCTTAAATTCAACATGCAGATTTTTCTCAATTCTTTACTTTTAAATTTTGAGTAAATGATATTTAAATATCTCATGCATATGATATAATTTAGAAATTGGATGCGGCTAATAACACCCGAACTTTTGCTCATCACACCCGAAATATTTATTTTACTAAAATAGTCCAATGTAATTAGACTATTATACCCTTTACCACTTAAAATCTAAAAATATAAAATTTAGTTTTGCTCAATACACCCAATCTAATATTTTTTCTTGTTGATCGTGACTTTTTTTTTCTCCCACACCCAAACTCTTTCTTCTTCATTCTTCACCCAACCACTTAAATTAATACTCATGGTAGATGTCATGGAAGAACACACTTCGAAAAATACATGTAATGTAAGATTTCTATGAGTTTATTGTTACATATTGTATGTGTTATGGTATGAATCTATTTAGAGAAGAATATTTAGGGTTTAAAAGTTGTATTACTTGAGTTACAGTCGAGGTTTTGAGGTTTAAGAATTCTGAAAATTGCTCATGTTTGGAAAATCAGAGCCGAACATTTATCATTATGTTTGGCCAAAGTTGGTCAAACGCAATGATAAATGTTCGATCAGTGTTGGCCAAACATTATGAATAAAGTTCGGTCGTTGTTGGTCGAACATTATGAACAAAGTTTGGTCACTGTTAGCCAAATATTATATATAAAGTTCGGCCATTGTTGGCCAAACACAACAGTTAAATCAATAATTACATATTTGAGTTTTGCGTTTCTTTCTTGTTACAGTCTTCTGTGTGCGTGAGTGCTCTGCGTTTTGGGTGTGGGGTTTTTTTTTGGGGGGGGGGGGGGTTTTTTGATTTGGGTGTGTGGTTTTATTTCAGGGTTTAAGATTTGGGTGTATGAAAATATTAAAATTTAAGTTGAGGGGTAAAACAGACAATATATTACGGGTGTTTTGAGTAAACTAAAAAAATTGGCTCGGGTGTGAAGAGCAACGGGTGTGATGAGCAAAAGTTCGGGTGTTATTAGCCGCGGCCTTAGAAATTAAAGTAACAATTTGTTTTAAATAAATAAAGAAAGAAATAAGTGCACCCTACTACAATCCATAACCCCTTAAATACACTATAAAACATCAAAAATTCCATAACCCAAATTAATACAACTGAATACTGATTTGTATTTAAAAAAGGTAGACCCCACCCAATCTTCTCTCTCCCATCTCCCCTAAAATACAACCCTCATCTCCTCACTCATCTCTCTCATTCGTATCCCCACTCTCTCTCTCTCAATTCAAAAATATACCATAGCTAGCCACCTCTTAATTCCGGCGATCCACCACCGCCAACCATGAGTGAGCGGATCCAGATGCCAGCCCATCGGAAGACGAAGGCACCATTTTGGGTAGGGGTCCAGACGATCTCTCTCCCACTCTCTTTCTCTCTCTCTCTCTCTCTCTCTCTCTCTCTGTAGACGGCTCTTTTTCCCTCTAACACCATAGACGTCGCCGCCTCGCCGTTGTGGGTGGGGATTAAGCAGAAGATGCGGTGGTGGGGTTAGATCAAGGGTTTCGAAGGCGGCGTTGCAAATATGCTCAAAGAGCATCGCTGTTGTCAGATCCACATACACCATTCCCAGTCGTGCCGCCGCATCGCCTGTTCGCCTCATCGCCAAATAAGATGATGTTGCCACTATAGGGTAAAGAAAAGAGTGTTGCCTCATCGCCGATCTGAGTCTATATCCCTCCCCTGAGTTCATAAGCAGTTTCTATTATGAATTTCCAGATCAACATTCATAATTCAGGTTCAATTTTAAATTGAAATATTCGTGAGTGATAAGACAAGAGCCATGTGCCTATGAATGTGTTGCTATTGATATTGATATTCAGGGTATTGGATTTAAAATTGAATTTGCTCATAAATTTTTGGAGTTAGAATTGTTGTCTTTTGTTTGAAGATTTTTTTTGGAATTTTGGTTCTGCAAATATGATTTTTATAAATATTTTGTGATTTCAGGCATTCAAGTAAGAAGATTTCTGAAAATTCGAAGATTAAAATGCTTTTGAAAACAGCCTGGGCATCTGTTCAATTTTTTTTTCATTTGTTCATAATATTTGGACGATTGTTCATAAATTTTGTGCGTATGTGCACATTTTTTTCGACAGCCTGTTCATAAATTTTGGGTGCATAATTATTGCAGATGTAATATTATGGTTTCTTTTCTATGTAATTTCAAAATTATTAATGAATGAGGTGTTTTTACTTTTTAATGTATTTTGAATTGTGTGATTAAGTAGATATTTTTTATGTTTGGTGTTCAAAAAAAAATATATTTATGTTCAAAATTAATATTCGAAAATAGCAAATAATTATGGTCAAAAATTGACCTCGGGAAATGTGAAAAAAGTATTCTGAGATAGACTGTGTCAAAATCTGAAATTAAACATGGGCCCTCAAATTGTATCATTTTATGATTTGAGTTAAAGAGTGGGGACCAAAAAATGTAATAAAATGGTTTATTGGATTTCAACGACCCTATTTTGGCTTTTGAATTGTACCGTTTATTAACTACCCCATAAATAAAATAATAGTTGATAAAAAAAGGTATGATCTATTTATCTATAGATAAACCCCAATTAGAAAAAATTGGGTATCTCAAACACAATCAATAGGTTTGAAAACGAAAGTCATTTGTCACTAAATTCAGTGTTGGTTTTTTTTTTTAATTCAATATTTTTATTTAAATATCTTGAAGAAGTTAAAATATATTCAATAGATCGATTAAATTTAATTAGAATGTTCGACGAAATTAATATGTTATTAAACATATATAAAGTAAAGAAATATTTGAACTAGTTTTTTTTTATCAAGAAAGAAGAAAATTTTATTAAATCCACAAATAGTTACACAGTGGTGTGATCGTGCGAGATACATCTAAATACAAATTACAATACCATATCGATCATTTACACTCCAAGTCTAACATCACATAAATTTTACTCAAGATACCAAACAACTCAAAGGATCCACTCCCAGACTTTCATATTTTGAACTCTTCTTCCAATGCATGTCCTGATTGAGCCAACTCCAACAGTTTATCTTCAGCTTTTTGAACACCTTATCCATTCATATTTGTTCTCCTCTAAAGATGATCACATTTCTTGCTTTCCAAAGTAACCAGACCTCACATTCTCATATACATGTTGTCATCCTTATCTTACGTTTCCCTCTCCATAGCCCACAAAATTGAATCAAGTTCAAACTCGGGTCCGATATTAAGGCCGTGTACACTCCCAACCAATTTGCACATTTTATCCCCAACTCATGAGATATAATGCATTCAAAGAACAAATGCCTACCTGATTTTGGTTTCAAATTTGGTGTGATGTCGCAGGCACCAAAAAATAAATAAATCACCTAAACTAACCCACTAATGTAGTAGGGTAAGCAAGGGTCGGACCCACAAGGAACAGTGTAATTTAATTGATTGAGTTCGTGTAGCAAAACTATAAAATGGGGGGGGGGGGGATTTGTTGGATTACTTATGAAATAATACTTAAATAAAAGGATAAAATAAAAGAGAGATTCAAAGGAGAGAATAGTCTAGCTCTTGGATTATTTCCCCCTAAATGATTTAATCAACTCAATCAAAAGTACATGAAATTTCAAACTCTACTCGAATCTTATCCCTAAACCAGTGATACGACCAAACTAGTTCGAATTATTTCTTAAGTTTAATTAATCAGTAGGTACGATCCCCAATTAACCTATTCAAATAAATAACCACAAAACATGTATTCAAGGTTCAATTTATTGAATGCATTAACTAACAAAAATAATATGACAAACTAGACTATGAAAGCGAAACGTCTGAATCATACAATCTAGACTTCGCTATCCCTAGGTGTTCTGCCCTATTTGCTACTCCAATTACACATTTATAATGATTACGGATTATAAAGTGTAATTTAGCTGGAATCAATTAAATAACAAACTCGGGTGGCCAAACCAAATAAATTTATTAATTGAACATGCATAGCATTATACTAAATAGCGAAGAAATCGAGATAAAGTAGAAAAATATAACTAGATAAAAGTAATTAAAACATTTTAGGGTTCCAAAAATTCAAGAACTAGAAAGCAAACTTAGCCACTAAACATGGCTAAGTGAAATAACAAAAAAATGTAGCTAAACATAGCTACGATTATTGTGTGTTTCTCTCTCCCAAAGGTTGCTCTCCTCGCCATAGTTCCATGATGTCTTTATATAGAGGAGGTAACTTAAAGACAATTATAGTCATCGGGCAAATTAAGAGATAAAATCGACATGTGTGAATTTTAAAGGATTGATTGTAGGCAACTCTTAAAGTCTTGATATTATGCTTTTATGCAGTCTCTTTTTCCATTAAAAATATGTGCTAAAATTCAATCCGGAGACCCTCCATTTTAGGCTATGTATTCACTTTGGTTCGATCAATTTGCAGTCACTCGCATCTCCAAATTTGGTCCGTCTCAAATTTAATCAAAAGGTTCCAAAACAACCTGAAAATGATAGAAAATATAAAATCAAAGCAAATGAGACCAAATATTATAAGTCGGGTAATTACAAGATAATAGCGAAATAAAATACGTAAGTTAATTAAAATAAACACATCAATTATATGCTAAAATCCGACTTATCAAAATTGCAAAAGACACAAATGTTGTTGACCAACATCGGAAGAATGTTCCTTCGTTGCAGCAAGTTCATTGTTGGCATCCCTCATTTTACCACTTTACAAGCATGCACTCGAACCGTTGGTGGCGCCCCAATACTCCATATAGCCTTTAGTCCCTCTCTTTTGTTGCATCTTTCTCCAAACTCTCTATTGAACAACTATCCATACGTTCCTTTATATTATATATACCGTTTCCAACATACTTCCATCTCCATACATGCGTCCGGTTCTCCCTGTCTCGGTTTAAACCTATTAATCAAAGTACAAAAATCATTTAACAATTCAATATCCCTATAGTTCCCTTCTCCATCTCCAAGTCCATCCCCATTCTCAATATTTGAACTTGTTTGGATGGCAAACTGAAGAGGGTGGCATAATAATACAAATTGTAAATTAAAATTGACCTACTCCAATTTTTTATAAAAATATGAGACAAAAGATGGTTATTAGTGACGGTGGATGAGAATGATTGAGAAAAAACGATTGTAAAATATGAAAAAGGTTAATCATAGTGGGTAAAGGTTACCTAATTTAGGAGGAGAAGTAGTGTCATTGATTGTTTATCTTTTGTTCTCATTAACCATCATAATTGTCCTATATTGTTGCACGAATTAATCTAATTGCCACCTTGGCACCACAGACCTCACCATACTAGGTCACACCAACGGGTTTAACGTTGTATTGGACGAAATCCAAAGGCAAGTATAGTAACTAGTGGTTTTACCCACTTAGCGAGGTCTTACAACGGTCAACACAGAATTTGGCAGCACCTCGGCCCAAGAAGCAGCTCGACATACAGGGACGCGTGTGTTCGCCTGGACTTCGCTGGATCTCGGTGCGATTCAAGGAATCTGAGTCTGACAAGATCGAGATTATTAAGAAATATATCCATGTCATAGTGATAAATAAAAAAGTCCGTACCTATTTTAGGAAGGTGGGGTCTGTCCTCAAAGAACAGATGTTGTATGGCCACTTCCAAAGGCAAGATCCATGGATCTTCCAAGGATCACACACGGATCCCAAGTGCATTTAAGGCAATATAAATACAGTCTTCAAGACACTAATAAAATGATCATCAACTTAAGATTAGGCCTAAAAAAACCAGTAGTTTTCTTGTGCACTTATTGTTTTCTTGCATTTTATAGCAATCAATATGTTCTTCATTGATCGAAGCATTTAATACTTCAATCGAATCACAAATATTTGTTTTATCCATTAAATTGCCACATTCACACACTAATCCCCTCAGATCATAAGTGGGTAACAACACCTTATACTCATCCTCATTCTCATTCATATTAAAAAATAAGGGAGTGACTAATAGATACAAAGTAAGGGGTTTTTTATTTTGTAATAAAAGAAAAATATATGACTACTTTCCAATATCATAAATGTAACAACTCAAAATAAATGCAAATATGGTAGTTATGGGACACTCTCATATGCACATATTGTATGGTGCATTCACTTTAACAGTTGAGATTGTTTACACTGAAAAGTGTAGACTGGTTATACTGAAAAGTGTGAATATATTATACTGAAAAGCTTACACTGAAAATTGATTTTTTGTGTAAACTTTTCAGTGTAATTTAACCACACTTTTCAGTATAATCAAATCATATTTTTCAGTATAAACAGTCTCAACTGTTGAGTAAGTACATCATACACCAAATGCACAAGAGAGATGCTCGGTAGTTATACTTATCTTTATTCGTTGCAATTATTACATTGGAAGGTAGTTAAAAAAAAATCATTTATTACAAAATTAACTTAGACCAAATTTTGTATTTAGAAAATCATTTTTCCTTAAAAGAATTTTCGACCAGGCATAACCACATTTAAAATAACATTATTATCCAATTTGCAGCCACAGATAGAACAACATTCTCACACTGTTTTTTCTATTCATACACAGTATCAATTTGTAAGAACATCCTCATTTGTATACCTCTTTCCAGATACAATTTTTTGCCACGTCAAAAGATAATTATACATATTAATTTATACCTCTACTCTCCAATTATCTCAAATACAAATATTACTATTTCAGGGACCCACTGTCCATATCGTTAATTCATTATATATTTCTCAACATAATACTCCCTATGTCCCAAGATTTTGTTCACACTTACCTTAAATGGACGTCCCAAGATTTTCTTCACACCCCAAAAAAAGAAATAACTCTCTCTCACAAAAGTCAATAAAACATAAAGTTATTATTATTTTATTCAACTCCACGCTCACATGCTCTCATTTTTTAAAAAATATATCAAACTCAAGTGTGAACAGTATCGTGAACAATATCTTGGGAGGGAAAGAATGTTTTATAGTGGTGTGACTAGGTTAGATGTAGGAGTGAAGTAGGTTCAGTTAGTGGTGTGACAGCAAAGAAGACACGTTCGAGAATCTTCTAAGAATAAATTGGAGACACATGTATGAGATCAAAAGATAAAACAGAATATATTAAGCGCTGTAATAAATTTCATAAGGGAAGTCCTTTCAGAAGAAAAAAAATGATAAGGGAAGTGTGTATTAATTGATTTTAGGTGGGAAATGAGAGGGGAGGGTGGCTCTTTCATTACTTCTTCTTCGATGCGTTGCTTTCTCTTTCAGTCTCTCTTCATCTCAGAGGCTCAATGTTCGAGGCTTAAAGTGAGACAAATTTAAAGAAAAGGACTTCTGCTTGCAGGTTTGAGAGGGAAATTATGATGGATATTGAATTGAATAAGATGTATGTCCGATTTATTTAGGGAAATTTGTTAAAAATAAATTATTCCCATGTTTAATAAGTGATTTTACGTTTACAAATAATCACTTAATTCATAAATTAATTATACAGTACCCTAAATTACTCTTACTTTAATAATTTTATCTACATTTTTTTAAAGGCTTAATTGCAATTTAAATCACGATATTTTTCAATATTGCATTTTAAGCTAAACTTTTGGATTTTGTTAAAACAAAATTCAACTTAAATTTTTTTTGCAATTAAGGCTTACGGGCAGATTTGCCCCTGCCAATTGCAGACGTAGCGTCTACGTGTCAATCGCCCAAAAAAATATAAATTTGGTGGAAAATAACTTTAAGATTTAATTGTATTTTAAATCATGACTTTTTTCGAAATTGCATTTTAAGCTAAACTTTTAGATCAATGTTAAACAAAACTCCAATTTAATTTTTTTTGGCAATTAAGACTTACGGACAAATTTGCAGAGGTCCGTCGTTGACATGACGTCTACATGACAATGTAACAAAAAACTTTAAATACGTGGCATAATTTAAAATTAAAATTTTATAAATCAAATGTGTATATTAATGAGAACATAAATAAATGAATCCAAATAGAAAGAAAAGAAAGTAAATAAAAGATAAAATTAAAAAACAAAATACTTGTATTAATAAGAACATAAATGAATCCAAATAGGATAAACACAACCACTTTACCATAAAATAAATTAATAATCCATTTTACCATGAAATTGAGACGTAGGATTTTGGAAAATTATTTGAAAATTGATAATTTAATTTAAATTCTTTCCATATATTTAAAAAAAATTGCCACAATATTTAAGTTTTTTTTGGAGCCGTTGCCACGTAGATGTAGTATCAACGACGACCCTCTGCAAATCTGTTTGTAAGTCCTAATTGCCAAAAAAGTTAAATTGAAACTTTTTTTTAACATAATCCTAAATTTTAGGTTAAAATGCAATTTTGGAAAAAGACGTGATTTAAATGGCAATTAAACCTTAAAATTTGTTGTCACCTAATTTAAGTTATTTTGGGCGGTTACCACGTAGATACCACATCAGCAATGGGCAGAGGCAAATCTGTCTGTAAGTCTTAATTGCCAAAAGATATTAAGTTGAATTTTTTTTTTAACAAGATCTAAAAGCTTAGCTTAAAATGCAATTTTGAAAAAAGTCGTGATTTAAATTGCATTTAAGCTTTTTTTTTAAAAAAACATGTCAAAGTCAAACTAGAATGGGGACGATGAGGGTATTATTTTTATTTTTGAAAAAGTTAATTATTTTAGGGAAAAAAAGGAGCCGATTTTTTAATAAATTTTGATGTCCAACTCAAGAACTGACTAATACGATAGACCAATCCCACCATCCAAGAACTGAGTTCACATGAATTATCATTTTCAACTATCGATGTTATGTATACACACAAACACCGCTTTTTATATTACCTATCACTATAGAAAAAATATACGATTTTTAATAGCGTATGTACATAATAGTGAGAGTAAATATGCATAACAACGATATTGTTATACATAATAATGATATTTAAAGAAATCGAGTTTACATAAACTCAAATTTATTTTAAGTTTTTTTCTTTTCTTTAACATTGTGATCAGACCATTCTCTAAATTTACAAGTGGGGATCAAATAGACCCCTAGACACTTTTTTTTAGTACAACTAAACTTTTTTTCTTTTACATTGAGACCAAATAAATTTCTAATTGTATACATCATATTTTGTATTCTATTACCTGTCAAGAAAAAAAAATTGATCAATCACACTTTAAATTTTTATCCTTTTAATATAATTCTCCCATGCACACAACCTCCAATCATGTACAACAATATAAGATAGTGGATCCATTAATTATTAATAAGGTGTTCTATGATACAAAAAAATTAATTGATAGACTAAATAATAAAATATTATATATTATATATAGAATTTGTGAGAAATTTGCACTGAGCTGAAGCCTAGTGCATAACATATATAAATATACCCCTTGTTATTTATTGAAAAATAATAGTTCCGATACTTCTAAATTTTGTCAACTGGAATTATTTCAGGTTAGATAAGCCAAATATTACATATACAGCTTTACACGATCCTTTGGGAAAAATATCAAAAGTAGTCATGTAACTTAGGCATTGTCCAAAAGTAGTTCAGTAACTCTTTATTTTATCAACTCTAATCTTTTTGCCAAAAAGTTAAAATTTTGCTCGGAAAGTGCACATGACTTGCACATGCTCGATTAAAAATGGCCAACTGAATGACGTAGAATGCCACATGTAAAAAGAAATCCTACTCATCTTCTCCATTAACCCTAGCCGCTGTAATAGCTGTAAGATTAATTTGTCCATCTACACCATCCTAAATCGCTGAAACTAAGCCAACAGAAAGAAAGTTGTGTTTTCTGGATCTGAAAACAATTTCTTACTTTCGACCACGGCACATGCTGTTTTCAGATCTTGCAGTGGTGTCAAAACTTAGAAATTCCCCAAATTGAAAAACCCTTTTGAGTCATTATAAAAGTTAATTAAGCAAATGAAAGGTGAAGTGGAAATAAGAGTTGTTACGCGAATGTGAGAGTCACACACATTTCTCTTGGGGTCGGTGGCAGAGAAAACAGTGTATACAAGCATGAAGGTGTCGATAATCTCATCTCCAACCGCTGGCAAATTGATTTACCCATAGCCCACAGTGATAATATCGTCGTCGAGGATGCTGAAGGGTCACTTCATCACGACTTTCACCAAACCCTCTCCGCAGATTAGGCATGAAATTGTTATATTTTGGTGCCCGATTAGTTCATATTTTGAGCTTATTTGATGAGTATTTAGAGTTATTTGAGTATTATTTTCATAAACTAATCAATTTGTCTCTTTGATGCTCATATTAGGAAAGAGGGCAAAAAATAGAGTTCGTAGGACTTTGAATCGACTCAAACGGACTCCCGGATGAGAAGATATTGAAGAAATACGAAAAATATTAGTTCGTGGGTGGAAAAACATCACTTAGCTCAAAGGAGGAAGCACTCGAGTAGAGGAGCTCGAGCACCAAGTGCTCAAGCACATGGGCTCGAGCGCCCCAAGTTCACTGGAGGTCCGAGACCGCTCGAGTGAACCTAGCTTGAGCGCTATGCGCTCGAGTACATCAAGGTCGAGCGCATGTTTGACGCTGGAGAGAAGAAGCGCTCGAGTAAGCCTAGCTCGAGCGCTAGACGCTCGAGTGCATGTTGGTCGAGCGGCAAGTTGTTGCTGGAAGTGAGAGGCGCTCGACTAAAGAGAGCTCGAGCGCTAGGCGCTCGAGCAAGGCGCCTACTCGAGTACTTTCAGCCTTTTAAACTCAAGTTCGGCCCCATCCAAGCTTATTTTTAGACATCATCACATATTTAGACATAGTTTTTTAAGGAGAAGAGCTTGGAAGTGAGTTTGGAGAGTTTTAGCAAGGTTTTGCATCGTGTAATCGAGGTTTTTAGCATATGAATTCTTAGTTTAATTATTTCTTCGAACGAATTTCCTTTTATTCTCGTTTTCTTGATACTTGAGAATACTAAACCTAGGTTTTTCCATATTTATAAAGATTTACTTTGAGACTTGAATTTATTGATTTCATCTTTCGTTTATGTTCTTGGTTTCTTTCGTTAATTTAGTTATGCAAATGATTATCGTTCTTGTTATTGTTTTCATTCTTCAAACCACCATATTAGTCTAGAACCCTTGCATGCTTAGGATAGGATGAACTCGTAGAAGTAAGACGTTGGTACGTAATTAGGATAATTTGCGATGTATAGTTTTAGTTCTCTTAATTATTGAATTTTCTAATAAACCCTAGAATAATCTTGAAATTGAGTACGAAAATTGTTAGCGAGAAGACGACCGCATCACTCTTTAATAACGAATAGGCTTAAGGAGAGGATTTTTGGAGGATTTTATAATCTACCGGTTTATCTAGAGAGGACGACTGCATCGCCTTAGTTAAATTAGGGCCTCAATAATTAAGCACAATTCGTATAATCTGATTATCGGATTAGTGAAGTAGGTTGATAGGACAAAGTATTAGGATTAATTCTTGAGCTTTTAGTCTTTCAATCTTGTGCTAGATTAGGGAAGTTGATTGCTTAGTTGTAATGCACTTAGGATTATAACTTGAACATCACAATTATTTTAGTTATTGTATCAACTCCGTTAGTATACGTAGGAATTAATAACCCGAGCATCATCATCTCATATTTAAATTTCAACTAAAGTTAGTATAGTTTTAATTTCATTATTAGCATATAATTAGTAGAAAATAATTAGGATCATTAGCATAAACCAAATATTACATTTATATTAGCTACGAGACATACATTTCCAGGGATTTATTCGTATACAAACTTTCCCTTGGGTTCGATACTACTTGGTCCCTATACTCGTCCATATACTGCAGTGATCTCATACTCTTGTGGGGTAACTACTAGTAAAGTTAGTATTTTGCGTTCAAGTCAAACACAAAATTTGATTTCTTTTCATCGACATCAGTTTCAGCGGGTTGGGTTTGAATTCATTTTGCTACGTTTAAAGAGGCTCGGGTTAATGGAGGCAGGAGCGGATGGTAATATGGGCAGCACTGGGCTTTAGCCCAGTGCAAGTCCAAACCAAGTACCTATATATATATATATCCCACTAATTATTATTAGTTTCAATTCAACCCAAAAAAATTGGAAAGCCCATTATTATTAGTTACTTGGTTCATCTAAAAATAAAAGCCCAAGAAATGTGGAAAGCCCACTAATTATTATGAGTTTCAATCTAAAATATAAGAAAAGCTCATTATTGTTATAAGAAAAGGTTACAGCTTCTTTCTTCATCACTTTATATGATTCAACCTATTGGAAGCTTCTTCGGTAACTCAGAAACGACAGCAACAAAACAGAGCATTGGTCCCCTCCCCCACTCACGGGTAAAAAAAAAATCTACATTCTTCTTTCTTTATTTTATTTTTTATGGTTGTATTTTGTATCTAATTTAGTTACTTTTGTTATTTTTATTTTTATTGATGCATATGATGAAGTATGGAAAAAAAACATGTTAGTTTATATCAATTATATTTTTTATAGTTTTTAATTCAATTAGCAATTTAGTTAGTAATGATCTTCTTTTACTAAGTGTTAAGATTATTTGAAGTTATTAATTCAACTTGATGGGGAATTAGTATTTAGGGTTATGATATTAAGTAGGTCAAATTATTAGGGCTAATAATTTGATTATTATTTATTTAGTAATTCAATTGATAATTTTGGATTACAAGTAGTATTTAGTAATTTATTTTCATGTGCATTATCCCAGATTTTTAAATGGAGCAACAACCTTCTGCAAAGAAAGGAAAGAGACTTATATCATCCTTTTTAAAAAAACGTGACTGTCAAGATACTGAAGGTAGCTCAGAACCTACATACGCCACTACACAAAATCAAACTAATCAATCTCTTTCAACACCTATGGAGCAAATTCCCTCAATTTCAGATTTACAATCAAATACATGTATTGAGCGTGATCCGGGAAAAATGAAGCAGATGTGGGAACATTCTGTTAATGCACGAGATGATATGAGACGGGTATATCTAAAAGCTGGGCCATATCAACCGAGAATGGAAGTGTATCCTGTTACGAAGTTTGGCACTCAAAATCATAGTTTTCAGAAAAGGTGGTTCGACAAGTTTCATTGGTTAGAATACTCGTCTCCCATGGATAGAGCATATTATTTGTATTGCTTTCTTTTCATTAACGATGTTAATATGCATATTTCTTCTGCATTAGTCAAGGAAGGGTTTAACAATTGGAAAAGGATAAGTCAAGAAAATAAATGTGATTTTCTTACTCATGTTGGTTCTGCAGCTACATCACCACATACTATGTGTTTAAGACGTGCAGAGGATTTGATGAGACCATCTGGGCACATTGACAAAGTTATGCACGCTCAGACAAATATTGAGAAAGAGAGGAATCGTTTGCGCTTAAAGACCTCAATTACTAGCCTCCGATGGCTTGCACTTCAAGGTTGTGCTTTTAGAGGTTATGATGAGTCTTCATCTTCATCCAACCGTGGGAATTTTATTGAATTGGTGAAGGCTTTTGCAAGTACAAATAAGGAAGTTGATGAAGTTGTTCTTGATAATGCTCCAGGAAATGCCCAATACGTTGCTCCTTAAATTCAAAAAGAGATTTTGAATATTATGGCAAATAGAGTACGTCAAATGATTCACAAAGAAGTTGGTGATAGATGTTTTTGTATCCTTGTTGATGAAGCACAAGATATCTCCAAACAGGAGCAAATGGCCATTATCCCGAGGTTTTTGAATGATCATGGAATTTTGACTGAACGTTTTTTTGCAATTAGAAGTGTTAGTGACATCACTTCATTAAATTTGAAAAAAGAGATATGTAGTGTTCTTTCTCATTTTGGTCTCTCGGTTAAGAAGATGAGAGGCCAAGGGTATGATGGTGCTAGTAATATGCGTGGTTCATGGAATGGACTTCAGGCATTATTTCTTAGAGATTGTCCATATGCCTATTATGTTCATTGTTTTGCGCATCGTCTACAACTTACATTAGTTTCCGCATCTAAGGATATCAGTGTTGTTTGGGAATTTATTTCTCACTTGGATAATGTAGTTAATATAATAACTTCTTCACCGAAACATGTCTCTCAACTACATGCTGCTCAAAAACATAAAATTCAGAGTTTGTTGGATGCATATGAGCTTGATTCAGGACGTGGTGCCAATCAAATTGGTAATTTGCAGCGAGCTGGAGCTACTCGTTGGAGTTCACACTATAACTCCGTGAGGAGTTTGATTGATATGTATGCTGCAACTTGCAAAGTGTTTGAATGTCTCATTGAACACTCTCAAAGTGGAAGATCTAAAGCTGAAGTTCAAGGTGTGTACAAAAATATGGCAAGCTTTGAATTTGTATTCACTTTACACTTGATGCATAGAATTATGAGAGTTACTGATTCGCTTTGTCAAATTCTCCAAAGAAAAGTTCAAGACATTTTGGCTGCTATTACGTTCGTCTCTACTATTAAAACCATTCTTAAAGAGTTGAGGGAATATGGTTGGGAAGGATTTTTTGAAGAAGTCAAAATTTTTTGTTTGAGGAATGATATTGATATCCCCGAATTGGAATGTGCGTATAAGGTTGGTCGTTCTTGTGGGCAAACTACAATGGAACATCATTGTCATTTTGATGTTTTTAATGGAGTAATAGATTGCATCTTGATGGAGTTGGATATAAGATTTAATGATGCATCAGTTGAATTACTTTCTCTCAGTGTGGCCTTAGATCCTAAAAATTCTTTCGAATCATTCAACATTGATAATATTTGCAAGCTTGCAAGGAAATTCTATCCTGAAGATTTTACAGGTCAAGATATTGTTACTTTAGAGTATGAGTTGGATCACTATAAGCGTGATGTGATATTGAACCAAGAGTTTCAAGTTTCTACTTTTGTTGAGTTGAGTCAACTATTTTCTAAGAGTGGAAGGTCGAAGGTCTACGTTGTGTTAACTAGATTAATTCATCTAGTTTTGACGTTACCCGTTTCGACTGCTACAATTGAACGAGCATTTTCAGCGATGAAACATGTGAAGACGGCACTTCGTAACAAGGTGAGAGATGATTTACTTGGAGATTGTCTTATGCTTCATATTGAGAGAGATTTCGTTAAAAATATAGAGATAGACTCAATTATTGATGAATTTTATGTTTTAAAGTCTCGTAGAGCACAACTTAAATGAACATCAAAATATTCTATCCTGTGTAAATTTTTAATGTACTGAAGCATTTTTTTTTCAGCCCACCCCACAACCAATTTCTGGATCCGCCCCTAAATGGAGGAGATAATTTGTTTAGTTGAGGTGGATTTTTTTTACACGTGACGTGACATTCCATGTCATTCAGTTGGCTGAAAAAAAAAACAATTTTAATCTAGCTAGCATGTCCGGATCATGTGCATTTACAGGGCATAAATTCAACTTTCCGGCAAAATAGGACTAAATTGATTATAAAGTAACTAAAATTGATAAAGAGTTGCAAACTACATTTGGACTAGACCTAAGTTATAGGACTGTTTTTGATATTTTCCCCAATCTTTAGCAAACATGCCCCAAAAATAAATTAATTGAGATATATATCGTGATGGGTTTTTGACGGTGTTTGCAAATTCCACAAAATTGAAAAAAATATTATTTTTTCCTTCAAATCCTTTTTTTTTAGTCTTCCCTCCAAATATGTTCCATTGAATTCTAGATTGAATCCTATTTCTTCCACGTTTATTTTGGAATTTAGATGTGTGTGTGAAGTCATGACTTTACATCCAGATAATATAAAATTCATGATGAATAGTAAAAATATATGTTTATTTTGAGATTTTGGTAGAGTGAAATTTTACTTTATGTCAAATCATGTGTAAGAGTAAAGTAAGATATGTAAATGTAAGTAGGAAAAAGAAATATGAGTGAGAAAAAAAATGATATATGAGTACTAAAGTGAATTGTATTGAGAATAATAATAATATTTTTAAATTGTATAAAGTGAATTGTATTTGGAAAAATAATAATATGTAAAATTGAATTTTAAATCTCTAACTCGAATAAGACGGGCCCAAAAAGTACTAGTCTTGTTTGGGTGAATCCCAAACAAATACGGTCTTTATTTTACATATGATTGAACTTATATTTATAAATAATCATTTAATATTTAAATGAATCTCATAATATTCTTAATTTATCTATTTTTCAACTTTTTTTCTTAAAATATGGTTCCATTTATATTGGAATATATTTGGGGAATACCGGAAGTTTTATTTTCTTAAATTTTTAAAATTAACAATTCTAAAATCGATTATCAAATCTTGAAAACAGAGCCCTCTTCTAGTCACTAAAGGCGATCAGAAAGTAGTAGCAGGAGTCTGCATTCAGCCATACTCCTCATTTCCTGCATATACATATATATTATATATATATATATATATATATATATATATATATGTCTCATTTCATTGCAACAGAAAAAGGGACCAAAAACCCTTTATTGGGACTCAACAACCATTCATCAATTTGTAGAGTAGAGCGTAGACTCTCCTCTCCGCCTTTCTAGGTGATAGGACCATTCCATATTCCCATTCCAATTCAGACACACTTTCTTCAACTCTTTTGCATGTGAGTGCTGCTGTATGCGTGTCCAATCAGTGTGCTACTTTAATTTTTTTTTAAAATTAAACTTTAATTAGTTAATGCACCTATTTTAAATTTTTTATTTTTTTTAAATTACACTTTAATTATTTAATCAATTAATCTTACTAATTATTTGAAAAATCATATTTATTTTTTATACAATATTTGAAAAGTGATATTTAAGTGACCAAATTAATTAGTGCGTTCAAATATCTGCTAAATTGCATCAAATATTTAGAAAGTCATATTTATTTTTTACATTAACTTTAACTGTACTCTAATTATTTATTTACACTAATTATTTTATAAAAAAATATTAGTAAAATGTTTAGGGTGATGATGAGTAAAATATTAGTAAAATAATTACCTACAAGTGATTTGTCTATAAAAATTTCTAATTGTATAGACATCTTCCTTCTCACCTACAAAATAATTTTCCTACGGAAATTTCTAGGCAAATTGTGTTGAATGTAAAATTTTGTTTGGTTTAGAGTTACAATTTAAAGATCATATAGATCTATACAATTATCTACACAACGATCATGCACAACGACGTAAAGATAAACGTGAGACTGACAAAAAGGCAAAAAATGATGCCAAAAAAATCCCTTTTTTAAAAATTTTTATGAAAAATATGTAATGTGTGTATTTTTTTTCCTGTAATGATTGAATTTTTTTCTTGTAATGAGTGTATTTTTATTAGAATTGTGTATATTTGCTCTTTCTCACAATTAATACTTTTGAATTAAGTAGCTAATATTTTTTTAATATTAAAAATAGTTTTTTTTTTAAATAATAGTTACTCTAAAAAATTAATACTTTTGAATGAAACAACTAATATTTTTTGTAAAATAATTAGAGTAAATAAATAAAGATAAATAACATCATCCCATCACCATTCACCCTAAACATTGTACTAATATTTTTGTAAAATAATTAAAATAAATAAATAATTAAAGTAAATAAAATAACTAAATAATTAATAATTTTAATAATCATCATCTAATCATTACCTAATCATCATCATCATCATCAAATGCATTATTGTGCATATAGCATTTGTGTTTGCATTTGCTATTAAAAAGTAACCTATTTTTAATAGGCTCCAATATGCTTGAAGGGATTTTTTTTGTTTTTTTTTGTTTTTGGTGCACATAATAACTAACAATATCAATAGACTATGGAAACAATGAGGATATATTTGAATAGACTTTGGATTTTGCGATCCACACTCTGTTCTAGTTTGAAATTTAAAATCGAGTTTTCAAATCTCAAACTCAATTCATGCCTATAAACCTATTACTACTTTTTATATAATTAAATACAATCACATCATCATTTTTTTATCATCCAATCAATCTTTCTCCTACTTTTCTCTAACACAATATAATAAAACATCTATCACTAAAAAACATTGATTTGACATAAAATAAAATCTCACCCTACTAAAATCACAAAACAAACCACACACTTTATTATTCATCAATATTTTTACATCCTAAGATTTCAAAGTCATGACTTCCCCCGCACACCTAAATCCCAAAACAAACATACCTTGAGTGTTCTAGTGCATATTTAAGTGTATGATATGCACTTAAATTTTTAAAAAAATACCTTAATTAAAAATTAATAATATCTCAAGAAGTAATAAGTAATGTCTCAATTGCAAAAAACAAAAAAAAAAAAAAAATTATATATATATATATATATATATACAATTTGGAATGTTAGTGTGTATTTTGATAAAGTCAAAATTGAACTCAAAATTGTATTTAAAATCTAAATGTATGACATGCACTTGAGTGAATGCTAGAATTTGTGAGAAACAATTAATTTGATTACCCCACACCCCCACACCCCCCAAATGTAAGTGAGCAAATGAATTTTTACACCGGTTTAAAAAAAATATTATTTGTTTATGTATAAAGTACTCCTTCCGTCCCAAATCAGTTTTCACAGTGCACTATTCATCTATTACAAAAATCTCTAAATTACAATTTATTTCACTAATAATTATACAAAAAAATATATTTCTTTTGTTTCATTCACTTAAATTGAACAATATTTCATCATCAAAAAAATATTTTATCAATTTAAATATTACAAATAAATTTTCATGCTAAAGTCCAGAAAAGTCAACTGTGAAAACTAATCTGGGATGGAGATATTATATATGTTGGAGGAGGATATTATGAAGTATTGTGTGATCTATTTATGTATCACATAATTATTTATGAATAAAATCAATAAGGTTGTGTTTGTTTTCAGCTTACGAAGTCTGGATGGGGGATGGGCTTCCCCCCGTCCCGGCCAATTTTCGAATTTGCACATCTCATCCCCCATCCAAATACACATCCACCCCTATTATACATCTATACCTCTATTTTCACATAACCCAATATCTATCACATCAACTTTATTTTTTCACATAAAATATATATTTTATTAATCTCTATTTTCTACTTGATAATACACCATCAATTAAATTAGTACTACTATATTATTTATTTTAATTGTTTACAAAAAATCAATGAAAACATATTAATAGTAAATGTGCGTGAAATTAATTGCTATCTTCATTCATTAATTATGTCTACCATATAAATAAATTGAGAACATTTTTTCTTGACTTAACAATAGACAAAACATGATTATAAATATTAAAATTTACTTTAAATTAATTTAAAATTCCTTTGTAGGCACGTCGCAGACAATCCCCACTATTTAAGAACGAAATTATTTTTATCGAAAAATATAATGGAATATTTCGTAGATAATTTTTTATATTCTTATAGTGAATGAAGATTAACAATAGGAGAGAAATTACATTTTAAAAATAGAATAACGGCTTCTTATAAAAAAATTGTATTGAATATATATCCATTAAAACATTGGTTATTTATTTCGTTTTATAATTCATTATTAAATACAAAATCTGAAAATGAATAAAAATAATATTATGAATTAATGAATTAACGATGAGAATGTTCAAATTTCACCACATGTAATATGATGATGCATGCCTTTAGTATATTAAATAATAAATATATGTATGGTGTAGTTGAATTGTTTTAAGAATTCAATTTTTTTATTATGTTTAAAAAAATAAAAAAATGTATGATTTCAATAAAATCAAATTAAATTGGTATTAATTGACATTTTCGTGTCGGATAATTAATTTCTTGTAATTTTAACAACATTAATAAAATTTTAACCACGTTAATATCATTTTATGATTCAATTGTTTTGTGTTTTAATTCAATTCAAATAATATAATATAATTAAATAATTATATAATTATACATAATAATGTTAATTATTTTATATTACAATTCAACACGGGCATTCAATCATTACCTCTTTAATAAATAATAATATAATAATACATCATCATTATTGATTTGACATAAAGCCCCATCCACCCCTACTACATCCAACCCAAAACAAACAAATGATTACTATTCACAGGATTTCGTCCATCCACCTTTTTTCCCCATCCGAATTTCCTCCATCCACCTCAAGACGAAAACAAATGTAACCTAATATTTTAAGTAATTAAAAAAAAAAAAAACCGGAGGATGAAGATAAAGTAAAATTTACGTTTTCCGTTAACGCCTATTTATATTGGACAAATTCTAGGGTATATCCAAGTGCATACTATGCACTTGGAAATTTCATCTCAATTTGAAATTAATTTTAATTTCTTGGCCCATTTAAAATTCGCGGGTCAGCGGGTCGGATCACATATATACTCGCTCCTTTTTTTTCTCTCTCTCTCTCTCCAGACGCTTACGATGTCTTCTCCAAATATAGAAATTGAATCTCTAAATTGTCTTCAATTAGCGAAAAGATCCGGTTGCCGCCCAGACATAGCAACAACGCCGCAAACCACCACCATTCAGTCCCAACGTCTCTCTTGCCTACCTTGCTAAATCAATCATTGATCGAAGTTGCCTCTGCTCGTCGCGCACACGAGCCACCTTATCATCTGCCTCTCCAATCGGGCCTGTCGCGCTAGCCGTCGTCATCGTGGGGAGGAATCTCAAACTTTTCCTTCATTGCTATGTCATTCTACCACGCTGATTTTGTTTAGGTGTTCATCATAAATCAACCTCGGCTGAATTTTGTAACTGGATTTTTCTTCTTAGATTTTAGGATGAATTAAGAAGTTGATGTGTTCATCACTTTTGATTTCGAATAATTGAAATTTTTATGTTTTGTATATGATATGTCTCCATGAATATGATCACTATAGGTTATTGTTTTGATGCTCTGTTCTTAGAAAGCAAAGGCAAATTAAAGTGCTCTAGGATTCATTTTTATAAACAGAGCATTTGTTGGATAATTACGTTACATCTTATTATTAAATCATACAAAGCATTTTCGGTACTTAGAATTACTTTTGGGTTTACTAGTCAACTAGGCATGTGGGACTTTGTTCAGTGAGAATCCCAGTTTGAAAAACTTGGCAAGATTGCCTTCGTATTGGTACCACAAAGGCCTAAAAGGGAGTGTGCTCTCCTTGTTGATGTTGTAACTATGTTGATATTTTATGATTATAGATGGGATATTTGTGATTATATATGGGCATAGGTGATCAGGATTTGGGGTATAAGTAATAATAATTTGGGTAATTGGTGAGTAATTTTTGGGGTATTACTGAATAATTATTTGGAATATCACTGTTCAATGTATTGTTGAGTAATTTTTTTAGTATTTGTGATTATACCTTGGGGTATTATTGATTAATTCTTGGGGTATTGGTGATTATAACTTAGGGTATAGGTGATTAAATCTCGAGGTATTGGTAATTATAACTTGACTATTGTTGAGTAATTCTTGGTGTATCGATGATTATAACTTGGGGTATTGTTGAATAATTCTTGGTGTCTCGGTGATTATAACTTGGGGTATTGTTGATTAATTCTTGGTGTATCGGCGATTATAAGTTGGGGCATTGTTGAGTAATTCTTGGGGTATTGGTGATTATAACTTGGGGTATTGGTGATCCTAACCTGGGGTATTAATAATTATAACTTGAGGTTTTGTTGAGTAATTCTTGGTGTATAGGTGATTATAACTTGGGGTATTGTTGAGTAATTCTTGGGTATTGGTGACTATAACTTGGGGTATTGTTGAGTAATTCTTGGGGTATTGGTGATTATAACTTGGGGTATTGGTGATCATAACTTGTGGTATTGGTAATTATAACTTGGGGTATTGTTGAGTAATTCTTGGGGTATTGATAATTATAACTTGGGGTATTGTTGAGTAATTCTTGGGTATTGGTGATTATAACTTGGGGTATTGTTGAGTAATTCTTGGGTATTGATGACTATAACTTGGGGTATTGTTGAGTAATTCTTGGGGTATTGGTGATTATAATTTGGGGTATTGGTGATCATAACTTGTGGTATTGGTAATTATAACTTGGGGTATTGTTGAGTAATTCTTGGGGTATTGGTAATTATAACTTGGGGTATTGTTGAGTAATTCTTGGGTATTGGTGATTATAACTTGGGGTATTGGTGATTATAACTTGGGGTATTGGTGATTATAACTTGGGGTATTGGTGATCCTAACTTTGGGTATTGGTAATTATAACTTGGGGTATTGTTGAGTAATTCTTGGTGTATAGGTGATTATAACTTGGAGTATTGTTGAGTAATTCTTGGGTATTGGTGACTATAACTTGGGGTATTGTTGAGTAATTCTTGGGGTATTGGTGATTATAACTTGGGGTATTGTTGAGTAATTCTTGGGGTATTGGTAATTATAACTTGGGGTATTGTTGAGTAATTCTTGGGTATTGGTGACTATAACTTGGGGTATTGTTGAGTAATTCTTGGGGTATTGGTGATTATAACTTGAGGTATTGGTGATCATAACTTGTGGTATTGGTAATTATAACTTGGGGTATTGTTGAGTAATTCTTGGGGTATTGGTAATTATAACTTGGGGTATTGTTGAGTAATTCTTGGGTATTGGTGATTACAACTTGGGGTATTGTTGAGTAATTCTTGAGGTATTGGTGATTATAACTTGGGGTATTGGTGATTATAACTTGGGGTATTGGTGATCCTAACTTTGGGTATTGGTAATTATAACTTGGGGTATTGTTGAGTAATTCTTGGTGTATAGGTGATTATAACTTGGAGTATTGTTGAGTAATTCTTGGGTATTGGTGACTATAACTTGGGGTATTGTTGAGTAATTCTTGGGGTATTGGTGATTATAACTTGGGGTATTGTTGAGTAATTCTTGGGGTATTGGTGATTATAACTTGGGGTATTGTTGAGTAATTCTTGGGGTATTGGTGATTATAAGTTGGGGTATTGATGATTATTGATTGGTGTATTACTTATTATTGCTTGAGGTATTAATTATTATTGTTTGGAGTATTGTTGGTTATTGCTTAGGATATTGTTGATTATTAATTTGAGTATTATTGATTATTGCTTGAAGTATTACTTATTATTGTTTGGGATATTAATATTGATTATTGCTTAGAGTATTGTTGTTTATTGTTTGGAACTTTGGGCATTGCTAATTAGTGCTTGAAGTATTGATAATTATTATTTGGAGTATCACTGATTATTGTATAGGGATATTGTTAAAATATTAAAGCAAAATGATAAATTTATTGATTTATTAATTTATAAAAAAGTAAAACATAAATTTGCTGATTTATTATTTTATTAAAGAATTATAACGAATCTGAAAATAAAATGAAAAAGAGATATAATAATTTGTTTAATTTATAATTGAATTAAGTGGGTCAAATTAAGTGGGTCAAAAATTAAAATTGAATTAAAAATCCAAGTGCATGGTATGCATTTGGATGCACCCTAGAACTACTCTTTATATTGAAACGGGGTAACTAGTAATGAGTAAATAATGTTGAGACATAGCATCCCCATTTTTAGGCAAATTTTTGTATGTTTGCATTGTACATTTTTTAATGATATAGTATTATTTATTGGGTTAATTGCAAATTAAAATCACAATATTTCTGCAGATTGCAATTTAATCTAAACTTTTGAATAGTGGCAAATAAAACCTCAATTTAACATTTGTTTGCAATTCGAACCAATAAATAAATTTTTTATTATCCGAAAATAATGTTTCACTTACTTGACAATAAATAATTAATAGTATTAATATGTTAAGATTGGTTCGGGCGACAACGTATAATTTATCATCATTTTCGGGCTGATTGAAATCTACATTTTGGTTAGAATTGCAACCAAATGTTAAGTTGGAGTTTTATTTGCAAAGATTCAAAAATTTAAATTAAATTGCAATTTGCGAAAATATTGTGATTTTATTTGCAATTAACCCTTATTTATTTGAGTAAATGGTACTCCCTTTATTCCATAGTTACTTTTTTATATTACTATTTGCCCAAGTTTTAAGAAAATAATTATTTATTAGTATTTAAAGTAATAAAATAATAAAGTAAATATTTTTTGTTAGAGTGTATGAATGATATAATATTAAAAAATATAATTTTTTTTGTTGTCAAAAATGGATTTACCAATTAAGTATGAGATGAATTTTTTTAGCAATGTAGCAAATAACTTTGAGACGGAGGGAGTATAACTTGAAAGTCAGTTGTACTGTGCATATCAATTGAATAATATTACTTGTTTCACTAAATAATACTCCCTGCGCCCCCTATTAATTTTCATTTGTTGGGTGACACACTTTTTAAGAAAAAATGTTCTATTAATTTTTTGGAATAATAAATGATAAATATTTTTAAATAAAGTGAGTAATGTGAGAGTATTTTATTTATATTTTTGAGGTGTGAAAATTATTGTGGGATGTTAAAAAAAAAAGTGTGAAGTTTATTTAAAAAAACGGAGAAAGCATCACTCAGAAATCAATTATATGGTGCGAGTAACTCTCTTGTACATTTGATGTATGATGCACTCACACAACAATTGCAATTATTTACACTGAAAAGTATGATTTGATTACACTGAAAAATATGATTATATTACACTAAAAAGTTTTAATTGAAAATTGATTTTCAGTGTAATCTAATTACATTTTTCAGTATAATTAGCATATACTTTTCAGTGTAAATAATATCAATTGTTGATTGAGTACACCGTGCACCAAATATATATGAGATTGTGTCATACGGTGCAAATGGTTTTACAAGTATTACTCTCATTATTATTGTACTTTATTTATTGTCCGTAGACGCTATTACATAAAGTTAAGTGTAATTACTAGGCATAGTTAGAGGGGTTTTTCTTAGATCAGACACCCTATCGAGTTGCCTAATATCAGGTACGACCTATAATTGTGTCATGTGTCATCGCACTGTATCGCATTGACCTGCTACCTGGTGAGTTAAAAAAAAATTCCAAATTGATGATTAGATCACTAAGAGTATACCCTATTGTAATTTTCTCTACATAGGGGCACTTACAGTGGGGTGTATTTCCTAAGACAAAATTGCATACAGGTATAGTACCTTTTTACAATTGCAATGGGGTTAAGTTTTCAGACACTATTCATTGATTAGACACTATTCATTTTACTTTTCATCATTTTATGATTTGATATCTACTTTTACACTTTTCTCTTTAAATTTATCAAGTTTTATGTTCAACTTTTTAATAAAAAAAATACAGGCATTTTTTTATTTGCATTTCGTTATTTAATAATTATTCTCGCAAATGTATAGTACAAAAGATAATAACATAGTATAAATTTTTAATTTGTGTAAATGAATTATTTGTACCACAGTGAAAGATATAATTCTATAGTACAAATATAAAATTTGTAGTACAATAGTGTGGGCATTAATACAAATGTATTGTTTGTACTATGGATTAAACATATATCATAATATACATTTTGCATCTAAAAAATTCTCCTCTCCTCTTCCTATTCTCTTCTTCTCCTTCTTCTCCTCTTCTTTATCCCCCACTTCTTATTTGCAGAGTCCTTTACTTGAAACATAATTTACCTATTATAAAATAAACATATAATCCTTCAAACTCCAAAATAATTTGCAAAAGAATCCAAATTATCAAATATGAATAGCTAAACAAATTATCCTAAAACTAATCTTTGCTTATAATTTGTAAAAGGTATATGATTAAACTGAGTTTCAAAAGCACCACTATTTTTAATCTCAAACATCACTACATCTCAATAGCATCTAGAATATACTTAGTTGTATTTTCTCTAAAAATAATTTCTTGTCCTATTTTATTTTATCAAGAACAATGTGTAATCTCCATAAACCCCAATCAGTAGGTGAAATTTCACGGACATCAGGGTAGGAGCTGTTGTTTCTTCTAAAACTCAAATTAGACGAATAATTATACCATTTATTAGGATTAAATTGCTGGAATTCATATTCTTTAATCGAAGAATCCCTAAATTCATCAAAATAAGAACCCCTTTCTCTCACCTTCTCCTTCTCAATCTCTATCTCCTCAATCTTGTTCATACTGAGAAATCCAAACGCAACAGCAACCAAAACAAGGATAACATTCAAAGAATCCCAAATTTTCTTCACACTATTTGGCCTAAAAGATATTTGCACTAAACGTCAGAGTTTTAGGCACTATAAAAACCAAGAAAACAACAGTTGTTACCAACAAAAGGAACACCAACAGCCCCAAGCTGAAGAACACGGCGGCGGCGCCGTGTCGGAGGCGATCCCCGCGCCGAAGATTGGTGTTGCTTTGAACCCAAAACGTTGTCAAATCTTCCCATCTCCATCCATTTTGCGAAAGATGTCCGTTTGAGGCTTTTTCAATACGGTAGTGACCGGAGTTTGGTGGTTGAATTTAGAGAGAGAAATGGACGACCATAATTTTTGTGATTTGAATTTAGTGAGAGGAGACAGAGAGAGAAGAGACTGAGTGAGATGAGGAGAGATGAGAGAGAAATATGATTGAGAGGATGTATATATTATCAAAAGGAAAATAAAAAATATAAAAATATTATTAAATTAAAAAGTTAACCTGTATGCATTTTAGAAAAGGTAGTATACCCTAATGTATTTTAGATCACTAAGAGTATACCCTATTGTAATTTTCTCTACATATTAATTAAAAAAGATTTTAATCATAAATTAATGAAGAATAAATTTGTAAATTAAGAATTATAGATTTTTAAACTATTAAATTTAATATAATATGGAATAATACGACACAATTCGATAGTACTCGATGCAACTCGATAGAAAATTAGATGATTAACTCAACAGGTTGTAGGTCATCAAATTTAAACCATTAAATTTTATTATATATTAGATCTGATGATTTATAAATCATGTCTGATATCATGCAACTCGATAGAGTGTCCGACATAAGAAAACCCCTAGTTAGAGTGAGAGTAATTCTTATAAACTAATTTTCTCGTGCAACTCAAAAGATATTAATTATTTTATTAAATGATATTATTATCAAATTAATATTTTTCAATAAAATTAATTAGTATTGTTAAAAATTACACATTAAATAGAAACAAGTTTTAATATGAGAATATGCTTTACCTTAAAATGAATGAAAATTTCTTGTGAAGAAAAAAAAATAAGAAAAAGATTGTAGTTTTGAAGAATGTATATATATATATATATATATATATATATATATATATATATATATATATATATATATATATTTTTTTTTTTTTTTTTTTTTTTTTTTTTGAAACGGAAGAATGTATATATGTATATGACAATTTTTGGCATTTTCTCTCTTCAAGGTCCATGTTAGGAATATTTTCTTTCTAACACCTACTTCACAAATAAAAGAGATCATTTTCTTGTAAAGCATGTTTTAATTGTAAAAGACAATATCCCCCAAGGAAAAAGTGGAAGATGAAAAAAAACGTGTTCCCTTTAAAAAAATATCTCGAGTTATCGAATGGTCCGTTTCAAATGTTATAAAAAAAATCAAGTATTAACTTTTATTATTTATTCTAAAGTATTTCCCGTTCTTTGAAAAATATCATTTATACTTAAAAAGTGTTTTGTTGGAAGACTCTCCACATGAATAAGTCCTTCATTACAAACTTTAGATCCCGTTTGAGTTATAAATTGTTTGGAGCTTATAAGTATTTTTTATGTTATAAATTCAGTAGATTTATTATATCAAATCCAGAAAACTTGATGTTGACATTACTAATGGACTTATGTACTCAGTATTGTATACACACGCATACATAGATATATTAGTGAAAACTCCTGGCTTGGTACATCCCCAGACGTAGTCGTTATCGACGAACTAGGTAAACAAATCTGCATCTCTATTTTGCGCTTACGATTTACAACACGTTATCAGCACGAGTCTCTGTCCGAAGCTAATTGGTACGAATCTAAATTAATTTCTCAATATCATGATAATTAATCATCGTATCAATTCTTTTAGATCCATATGTGATATGATTTTACGGTGAACTCAAATTATCTATTTCATCTATATTATTGCTTGCAATTATTGTTAATCGGATAAAAAAATATATATAGTAAAAAAATTCGCCTACGGTCGGACGTCGCCGCCCGCAGCAGGCCACTGGGCCTTGCGTGCGCGCTTCCGTGAGCCACCTGGCTGTCGCGTGCTGCCGCCGCGCGAGGCACCGCCTCGAATCATTCATGCTGTCATGCGCGAGCCGCGGGCCTCGAAGGCCATCGCGAAGCAGCCGCTGCGGGCCTCGAAGGCCACCGTGAAGCGAGCCTTAGTGGGCCTCGAAGGCCACCGCGAAGCAGCCGTCGCGGGCCTCGAAGGCCACCGCGCGCAAGCCGCCGCGGGCCTCGATGGCCACCGTGCGCGAGCCGCCGCGGATCTCCCGAGCTCCACCATATGCGCTCCCCTTCTTTCTCCCGTTGCTCCGCCGCCACAGCGTTGAGCGGCGGCAAATGGCCGCGCACTGCAGGGCGACAGCGGCCGTAGGCCACATCGCCACACGGCGGCGCAGCGCAACCCTCGCGCCATCGCCCTGGAGCTCCGCACAACCCTCCTTCTTCCTGCCCTGATGTGCGCAACCCTCCCCACCTTCGGGCCAATCAGGCCCAATGTCAATTAGGCCGATCAGAAACAAATTTTTTTTTTATTTGGGTCTGAAGCTCTCTTCATGGGCTGGAACATTTTTTTTCTAATTTAATTTTTTGGGTTGTTGGACCTTACTATTTATTTGGGCCTCTTATTAATTTTTCTTAATACACTTTGTGCCCTCAATTTAATTTATAAAGTTCTGAAAAATACTTGAAAATTAAAAAGTAATAATTATTTGCATGATAATTAAGCTCGAAATTTTTTGGAATTAATTTTAAAATTACTTCTCAATATATTTATTATTTTATGTGCTCTTGATGGCAGTAATTACCTGACTTGGCGCTAGATGTCGAGATCCATCTAGCCTCAACTGAGTTGAGTGGAGCTATTGTCAATGATTCGAAATCATCTAACCCCCAGAAGGCGAAAACATTGATTTTCCTCAGACATCACTTGAATCAGGATCTGAAAAATGAATATCTCACTAAGAAAGACCCTTAAACGTTGTGGAAGTCCCTGAAGGACCGTTTCCAACAACAAAACGATATACTCCTCCCTCAGGCACAATACGATTGGTTGAACCTCTGTTTCCAAAACTTTAAGTCTGTGACGGAGTACAACTCAGCTTTGCATCGTATTGTATCCCAGTTAAAGCTATGCAAGCAAGCTATAACTAAGGCTGAGGTGATACAGAAAACTTTGTCAACGTTCCAAGCTAGCAACCTTTTACTCCAACAGCAGTATAGGGCCAAGAATTACACTGTACACTCCGAGCTAATTTCTGCACTTCTAGTAGCAGAAAAACACAACCAACTTCTTATGAAAAATTATAACTTGAGACCGGTTGGCTCACAAGCAGTGCCGAACCACACGCTATAGCTCAGGGAAGTACAAGTGGTCGCAAGCGTGGAAGGGGGAGAAGAAGTAAACGAACTCGTAGCAAAGGTCGAGGTCGTAGTAAATCTGGTGGTCCAGGTACCTTGAAAGACAATCAAGCTTAGATTCGTGGAAAGGTTGTGCCCAACACGAATTCCGCTCCACAAAAATCTGGCTCTCAAGTCAAGGTTGAGCAGTCCTGCTACAGATGCGGATGCAAAGGCCATTGGTTTCACACGTGTCTCACTCCCAATCATTTGATTGAGGCTTATCAAAAGCAGCAGAAGGACGACAAGGGGAAGACCCCTAAAGTCGAATCTCACCACGCCAGCCTGCCTGAAGCAGAATTTGACCATGACAACGTCGATCTCTTGGGCATAGAGCTCAAAGACTATGGAGACAATGAGTGATTGGAATATTTGATCATTTTAGTACTTTATTTTTTGTTAAGACCTTTTTATTTGGATCCTGTCTTTCAGATATTTTATTTTTATGTTTGATATGACATTTATGATTTAGTTTTGATATGTTTACCTTAATATATGCTATCCGTTAAATTTATTTGGATATTGCTATTCTTATACATGGCTTGTAAACATATCAACTATTAGGTTTGGGTTTTTTCCTCTGGCATGATGGATTCAAATTGTGATTTATGTTTGGTAGATAGCACCAACATACACACAGTCTTATGAGATAGGACGTATTTTCATAACTTGGTAGAAAGAAAGGGGAGTGTAACTACGATAGCCAATGATAATATTATGATAGCGGGTTCCAAAAGAGCTTTCATCATCCTCCCCAAGGGTACCGAACTCATAATTGATAATATTTTATTGTTTCCACAATCTAAGCGTACCCTTCTCAGTTTTAATGACATACGAATTAATGGTTATCACATTGAAACTGAAACTGAGAATAATAATGAATACCTTTTGATGACTATTACTAGGGGTAGCCTAAACAAGTTATTAAAAAACTTCCCTCATTCTCTTCTGGATTGTACTAATCCTACATCCGGCCGTCTAATCTCCATCTAGCTATTAGTATGAAATTTTACGACCCGAACTCTTTTAAATTATGGCATCAGCGGTTAGGTCATCCAGGACAAACAATGATACGTAGGATTCTATCTAATTCTATTGGTCATAATATTTCGAATAATTGAATCCCTCTTGTCAATGAGTTTATCTGTGATGCATGCTCTAAGGGTAAATTAATAGTGCGTCTGTCGCGCACCAAGGTGGGACTTGAGTCTCCGGTTTCTCTTGAACGGATTTAGGGAGACATTTATGGACCAATTTACCCAGCATCAAGACCATTTTGGTATTTCATGGTCCTAATTGATACCTCCACTAGGTGGACATATGCCTGTTTGCTGTCTACCCGCAATCAAGCTTTAGCGAAGCTCATTGTGAAAACTATTAAGCTTAGAGCTCAGTTCCCAGATTATCGAATAAAATTGATTCGTATGGATAATGCTACTGAGTTTACCTCAAAAGCCTTTACAGATTACTCTATGGCTCTGGGAATTAAAGTGGAGCATTCGGTCCCCTACGTCCACACCCAAAATGGTCTTGCTGAAGCGCTAATAAAACGTATCAAACTTATCTCTAGACAATTACTTATGAACTCTAAACCACCCACTTCATGCTGGGGGCATGCAGTCCTACATGCATCACATCTGATACAAATGCGTCCAACTGCATATAATGATCATTCCCCCTACAGCTAGTGCGTGGGAAAGAACCAAACATTTTCCATCTGTATATATTTGGATGTGCGGTGTATGTTCCGGTAACATTCCCGAAGCGTACCTCTATGGGCCCATAAAGGAAGCTAGGTATTTACGTTGGATTTGACTCTCCATCCATCCTGAAATACCTAGAACCTTTGTCCGGAGATCAATTAACGGTCCGGTTTGCTGACTGCACGTTCGATGAAGATCACTTCCCGGTATTAGGGGAAGATCCAAATTCAAAATTGAATGAATGCCGGGAACTTATGTAGAACGTAAGTGATCTTCAGTATCTAGATCCACACACTAGTCAATCTGAACTGGAAGTTCAGAAGATCATTAACTTGCAAAATTTAGCAAACAACCTGCCAGACGTATTTACTGACCATAGAGATGTAACTAAATCGCATATACTTGCAGTAAATGCACCCCAAAGGGTTGAGGTCCCAAGTAAATCAAGTATACATGCCCCCACACGCCAGAAGCGTAAAGGACCTATATACGATACAAATACACCTAAAAGAAAAGCTAGCAAAACTGGTCAGTTAAACGTGAAATCTCCAGAAGAGATTCATCTAAAAAGCTTAAAGACTCCAGAAGAGATTCGTCCAGAAAACGAGCGTCCTAGTAATGAAGCACGTGCACAAAATATTCAACGCACTAAGACTGCGGAACGACCAGACCTAGATACACTGGGAAATGAAGAAGGTCTGGTTGACATAAACGTTGAAGTCTCGATGAATTTTATAGATACGGGAGAAATATATAATAGAAATATTACTGTCGTGGACGATACATTTGCAGCGACAATTGCTCTTTCCGTTATAAATAACGATCTAGATCCAGAAGCCAAAATAATAGCTGAGTGCTGAAAGCGCTCCGATTGGGTAAAATGGAAATAGACAATTGAAGCAGAGCTCACATCGCTAAATAAAAGAAAAATATTTGGTTCTATCATTCGTATACCCGCGCGCGCTATGCCTGTAGGATATAAATGGGTTTTTGTACGGAAACGAAATGAGAACAATACTGTGGAGAGATGCAAAATGAGGCTGGTAGCTGAAGGGTTTTTACAGAGACCCGGTATTGATTTCGATCAAACCTATTCTCCCGTAATGGATGATTATGCGTGAAATTGTGATGTTTTGGTGCCCGATTAGTCCATATTTTGAGTATTTTTTATGAGTATTTAGAGTTATTTGAGTAAATTTTTCATAAACTCATCTATTTATTTCTTTGGTGTTCATATTTAGAAAGAGGGTGAAAAGAGGAGTTCGTAGGACTTTGAATCGACCAAAACGGACTCCCGGTTGAGAAGATATTAAGGTTTTTCGAACAAGTGTACAACAGTCGAAAAGTGCTCGAGCTGGAGGCACTCGAGCTGAAAGTGTTCGACCTCTACCAGCTCGAGCGCCCTGAGTGCTCTGTGAGCGAAAAGTACTCGAATTGGAGGCCCTTGAGCGCCTAGGGCTCGAGCGCCCAGAGCGTATTTTTGCCCTGTTTTTGCCCCAAATCATATAAATACCCGTCTCAAGCCTATTTTTACACATCAAGACATATTTGGACATTTTTTTTAAGGAGAAGAGCTAGGGAAGGTGATTGTCAGTCTTTGGCAAGATTTCGGAGTTTGTAATCGAGGTTTTTACCATGCAAATTCTTTATATTAATTACTTCTTTGAATGGTTTGGATTTTCCTTTTGATTTCTTGAACTCTTGATATTCTTATACCTACTTTTCCAGATTTTTATAGATTTAATTTCGAGACTTGATTTTATTGCCTTCATAATTGTTTATGTTCTTGAATTCTTTCATCAATTTAATTATGCGAATGATTATCGATCTCAGTATTGCTTTTATTCTTGAATATATCATGCTAGGCTAGAACTCTTGTATGCTTAGGATATGATGAACTCGTAGAAGTAGGACGTTGGTACGTAATTAAGATAATTCATGATGTATAGTTTTAGTTCTCTGAATTATTGAATAATTCTAATAAACCTTAGAATAATCTTGGAATTAAGTACGAAAATTGTTAGAGAGAAGACGGCTGCATCACTTTTTAATAATGAATAGGCTAAGGAGAGGGTTATTGAAGGGGTTTATAATCTACCGGTTTATAAGAGTCTCAATAATTAAACACAATCCATATAATTTGATTAGTGGATTAGTGAACTAGGTTGATCGAACTAAGTATTAGGGTTAATTCTTGAGCTTTTATTCTTTCAATCTTGTGCTAGATTAGAGAAGTTGATTGTCTAGTTTTAGTACACTTAGGATTATAACTTGAACATCACAATTATTTTAGTTATTGTACCAACTCCATTAGTATACGTAGGAATTCCTATCCCGAGCATCATCATTGACTTGAAGCGATTTTACTAACTTCGACTAGTCGCTCACCCGCAAGCGAACGGGTTCACTGTAGTATCAGCAAGTATAACGACCAAGTATTTCGAACCCAAGGGACAGTGTATATGCGAACAGATCCCTGAAGATCTACGCGTCGTAATTAATATGAGTGTATTGTTTTTGGATTTTTTGAAAGATTAATTAAACTAAACTAAATTATCCTACGAATGCAAAAGGCAAATTAAACGAAATAACAAAAGGTGTGTTTTCAAATATGAGATGGTGATGCTTAAGATAGGAATCCCTACGTATACTAACGGAGCAGGTACATAATCAAAATAACTGTGACACACAAGAATTAACCTAAGTCTAAGAATGCAAGGTGAAAGCTCAAGATTCTAAACTCTAATACTTTACCCTAACACTCGACTTCACGAACCTACTAACGAGTTAATAGATTGTGCTTAGTTAATGAGACCCTAATTTAACTAAGGTGATGCGGTCGTCCTCCTTCGCTAAACCGGTAGATGAATTAACCTTTCCTAAACCCTCTCGTTAAGTCTACTCGTTGTTAAAGAGTGATACGGTCGTCCTCTCTCTAGCACCTTTCGAACGAAATTCAAAAGCGAAGTCTAGATTAATTTTAAGAATTCATTAACCAAGAGAATTAAAACCTAACGTCACAAGTTACTCTAATTACGTACCCACAACCTACTTCTACGAGTTCACCCTACCCTAAGCATGCAAGGGTTTTAGCTAGACATAGATTTAACGTAAACAATAACAATTAGACAAGTTACGAACATGAACATGGTAATTAAAACGAAGAAAAGATCGAACATAAACTGGGGTTTTAAGATATAAAAGAATACTGAAATTAATTGACAAAACGAGGTCTCAATGTATTAAAGAACAAAAGATATTAAGAAACGAAACTAAAACGGGAAATCGTAACGTGAATTCGTAAGCAAAAACCTCAAAAACGTAAAATTAAACTTGTTCGTCTCTTCTCTTCCTTCTCTCTCTAAAAATTCTATGTAAAAGTGATGTAGTGCGTTCGGGGGTCCTTCAAAACGTATTTGGAAGAGATATATATAGGCAACGGGCCGATTCGTGAACTCGTGGGCCAAAAAACGTAAGTTGGAGAAAATGCCTTGGAAGCGCTCGAGCAGACCCGCTCGAGCGGGTCGCTCGTGCTGTTGTGGTCGAGCAGATCTGGTGCTCGAGCGGGGCGCTCGAGCTCTCTTGGTCGAGCGGTTCCTGAGATCGAGCGAGGCGCTCGAGCAGTGCCCCTCGAGCGCCCAAAATGTTCTGTATGTTTTTATGCGCTCGAGCCCTTAGCTCGAGCGGGGCGCTCGAGCAATTTCCCTCGAGTGGGCTTCCCTTCCTTTGCAACTAACACTTTTCTTCACACGTACTAATATCAATCGTATTTCTTCGATATCTTCTCATCCGGGCATCCGTTTGAGTCGATTCAAAGTCCTACGAACTCCATTTTTCGTCCTCGATTCACCTATGAGTATCAAAGAGACAAATTCATCAATGTATAGAAATAGTACTCATTTGGCTCTAAAAACTCAATAAATTCGACCAAAACTAGGGCGTTTCTAGCTACGAATCATGACAATTTCACGCCTAATCAATCATCTCATTTGCACTTCAACCAGAAGTTAGTATAAATTTAATTTTATTATTAGAATATAATTAGTATAAAATAATTAGTACTATTAGTATAAACCAAACATTGCATTCATATTAGCTACAACATGTACATTTTCAGGAATTTATTCGCATACAAACTTTCCCTTGGGTTCGATACTACTTGGTCCCTATACTCGCACATACTATAGTGATCTCATACTCTTATGGGGTAACTACTAGTCAAGCTAGTATTTTGCGTCTAAGCCAATGGACGCAATAACGTTCCGCTACTTAATATCTTTGGCAGTTAAACTAAATCTTCAGATGAGATTGATGGATGTAGTAACCACATATTTATACGGATCACTAGATGTCAACATCTATATAAAGATCCCTGATGGATTTAAGATTCCCCAGATGAGGAATGGTGAAAATCGCAGTATGTATAGCATAAAACTGCAGAAGTCGTTGTACGGCCTAAAGCAACCAGGTCTAATGTGGTACAACCGACTTAGTGAATTCCTCCAGAATAAGGGATACACATGTGATATAGCTTTCCCATGAGTATTCATGAAGAAATCGCAAAGTGGTTTTTGCATCATATCCATATATGTTGATGATCTAAACATAATTGGAACATGCAAAGAGATTGAAGAAGTCAGTTCAATCTTGAAAGCTGAATTTGAAATGAAAGTCTTGGGTAAAACCAAGTATTACCTCGGCCTGCAGATCGAGCATCTCCCAGAAGGAATTCTTATACATCAGTCAACCTACGTGAAGAAGGTATTGGAGAGATTTCACATGGATAAATCTCATCCACTCAGCACACCTATGGTTGTCCGATCCCTCGAAGTGGACAAGGACCCATTTAGACCAAGAGAAAGTACAGAAGAAATTTTGGGACCAGAAGTTCCTTATCTTAGCGCTGTTGGTGCATTACTCTATCTCGCAAATTGCACTAGACCAGATATTGCATGTGCAGTTAATTTGCTTGCGAGATATAACGCTTCTCCAACAAGGATACATTGAAATGGTGTTAAGCATGTTCTAAGGTATCTCCAAGGGTCTCAAGATTTTTTATTGTTTTACCTTAGGAACCAGGATAAAACCATAGTAGGTTATGCGGATGCTGGCTACTTGTCTGATCCCCACAATGTTGTATCCCAAACTGGTTACGTTTTTCTCTGTGGTGGTACCACAATCTCATGGAGATCGATTAAACAAACTATGGTTACCACATCTTCAAACCACTCAGAGATAATAGTTTTGTTTGAAGCCTCACGAGAATGTGTTTGGTTGAGATCTTTGGTAAAACACATTGGTGACTCGTGTAGTATCGCTAAAAATAATATATCTCCTACCGTTATATTTGAAGACAGCGCAGCTTGCATCACACAAATGAGTAATGGGCAAGGGAAACCTGACGAAACATATTTCGCCGAAATTTTTCTACTCATACGAACTCCAGAAGAGTGACATAATTACCATACAAAAGGTGCAATCTAGTGACAATCTAACAGATCTGTTCACTAAGTCCCTACCTACATCCACTTTTGAGAAGTATGTTCACGGTATCGGGATGTGAAAGCTCAAAGGGTTGTTGTCTTCACGGGGAGTGGTAACCTCGAAGTAAATCCAGAAGATTAGATCCGGAAGATCAATAAATTGCATTCCTCCCTAACTAAATATTTTGTTGCTATCTAGCATGTGAAGTTTTTCTGACAAGACATATACGTTATCTCGTAATGTCCAAGGGAGAGTGTTATAAATCCAGTAGATTTATTATACCAAACAAACATGCGTCTCTATATTGCGGTTACGATTTACAACACTTTAGAAGATGTTCTTTTTTAGTTTTAAAAATTTAGATTTAGATTTTAAAATTTAAAAGTAATTTAGTTTGGGCTTTAAAATTTGATTTTTTAAAACTTTATATTGTATTTTTATAAATAATTTATAAAGCCTATTAATTATTTTTACTTCACCCAATACCAATTTACACTCTGTCTCATATTTTAAAATATAATAACAATCATCTAAGGCAAAAACTTTTATGAGACCGTCTCATGACATGAGACAACACAAATTAACACATACTCCTACCAAAGTGTTAATGAGTCAATGCCCTAGTTATACTTATTTTCATTGTCTCATGTAATGAGACGGTCTCATACAAGACCTACTCATCATCTAATCATTACAATCACACTAAACAAATAATATAATAATACAACTCTTATATCTTAAAATTAAAACTTAACCTACTTAAACTAAAAAAGAACACAAATTTTAAAATTTCCTGAATTTTAAAAACCGCTAGTTTTCAAAAATCAATTTTTAAAAGTCACATAAAAACCCAAAAAAAACATACTCTATGGTATTTGGAAAGATAAAATGTTTAACAACTTATAAGATTAAATAAAAAATAAAAAAAGAAGTTGGAATTTGCGAACTTATTTTTATAACCACCTCCACTCCAAACCACCCACCCAATCCAACCCAACCCAACCCTGGACCCTCCTTCCTACCCCTCTCCTATCGCTAATTCAACATAAACGATTTTTTATTCAATATTAAAATTTAAATTTAAAAAATATTTTTTATAAATTATTAGAGATCTTATATTGTATTAGTCAAACACATTAGCAATTTATAAATTCTTAAAATAATTTTGAAGATGTTAGAACTTATAAGATGTTTCAAATAAGCTTAACAAGGAAACATTAATAAAGTATGATAGTTCAAACGATAATAAAAAAAAAGGACAGTTCCTTGGGAAAAAAAATAGGGAAGAGTTCTTTATTAAAAGAAAAACTTTGATACTCAATATCATAAAAGAAAAAAAGAGTATGTATAGAGTGAAATTGGTTTATATATGAATCACTAAAGAAAAAAATAGACTGAAATATTTTCGGTATATACCGGTATACCGAAATATTTTCGGTATACCAACAATATTTCGGAATACCGATAATATTTCGGTATACCGGTATATATCGGTATATACCGTACCGACAATTTATAATTAAAATTTAATATTTAATTTATTTTTATAAATAATTTGTTAAATATATCGGTATGGACTGGTATGACCGGTATATCGACATAATCGGTATTTCGGTATGAACCGGTATTTCGGTATGGACCGGTATATACCGAAATATCGGTAAGGTACGTCATACTGAATGTTTGGTACGGTATACCGAAATCCGGTATACCGAAATTTTTGGTACGGTATCGGTATGCATTTTTGCATACCAAAAATTTCGGTACAGTATGCGGTACGGTACGGTATGGATGGTACGGTTCGGTATGCCAGCCCTACATGGGTGCTTCTATCTGCCTTTTTGTTTTCTCTTTGTTTTATTAAATATTTGGACTATATTGTCCCCATTTTTTTATAAGAAATTGATTAAAATATTTTTTTTAAAACACTTCGAACACTCCAATTTAAAAGAAATTGATTAAAACTACTCCCTCCGTCCCGGTCTAAACTTTTCATTTCTTTTTGTTGAATGATTTAAGAAAATGTATTTGTTTATTAATATATGATGGGTCATATGTTAACTTTTGAGATAAAGTAATTGTAGAAAATGGAAAAATCTCATGGAGTGAAAGGAAGATAAGACTTCATGATGACAAGAAAATTAATCTGTATTATTGATGAATGAGCTTTACACTGAGATTTATGCATGAGAACATATACGGATCTATGCTAACATGAGCCATAATAACCGCATATCTAACTAACTTTTGGCTAACAGACATTGTAACAAACTTGTTGCTGCTGCTTACTCCATGCATGTTGTACAAGTTGTTGTAACCGTCATGCATATGACCATGCATGTGTATACATTCAACATCCCCCCGTCAAGTTGGACATGGATCAAGAGAGATCATGTTCAACTTGTCCCGAAACTTGAGAAGTAAACTACGTGGTAGTGATTTGGTAAAGAGATCAGCAATTTGCTCAGTAGTTCGAACATGTGTGAGATTGAGGAAACCGTCTTTGTAAAGGTTGCGAACAAGATGGCAATCGATTTCTATGTGTTTTGTACGCTCATGGAACACTGGATTTTCGGTGATGTGTTTTGCAGCCAAGTTGTCACAAGCAAGAGAGATAGGCAAAGTAAGAGGAAACTGTAGGTTTGAAGCTATATAAGAGATCCATTTCAACTCCATTGCAGTAGTGGCAATAGCACGATATTCTGCCTCCGCGGAACCAGAAACCGTGGATTGCTTCTTAGATTTCCAAGATATGAGAGAATGACCAAGATAGACACAATAACCAGTGATGGAAAGACGAGTGTCGAGACAACTACCCCAATCAGCATCACAAAAACCAGATAAGTGGAGGGGTTGGGATGAATGGTAGAATAGGTCGTGAGAAGAAGTTCCTTTCAAGTACCTGAGGAGGTGAATCATTAAGTTCCAGTGTGAAGATCTAGGAGCTGTCACAAATTGGCTTAGCTGCTGTACAGAAAAGGTTATATCTGGGCGTGTAAAACCAAGATAAAGAAGCCTTCCCACTATTATTCTATAACGATCAGGTGTAGGAAGCAAAGTACCCTCAGTTTTAGAAAGCTTGATTCCCTGAGGGAATAGAGTAGGCACATGTTTACATTCTTCTAGCTTAGAGTCTTTGAGAAGATCCAAAATATATTTCCTTTGTGTAAGAGTGGTACCAGAATCACTGTGTGCAATCTCAACCCCAAGAAAGTACTTGGCAAATCCAAGGTCCTTAATAGTGAACACATTGTGTAAGTGTTGTTTCAAAGCTGTGATGGCAGATAACTGAGCACTTGTGATTATTACATCATCCACATATACTAGTAAAGCCAAGAAAGTGGAAGAAGAACCCATAGTGAAGAGACAATGGTCAGCTGATGACTGAGTAAAACCATATTTGAGGAGAGTTGAGAATAATTCAGAGTTCCATTCTCTAGAGGCCTGTTTAAGGCCATAGAGACTCTTCTTTAACTTACATACCATACTAGGTGAAGCTGAATAACCAAGTGGAGGTTCCATATAGACCTCATCATTAAAAAATCCATGAAGAAATGCATTATTGATATCTAATTGACAAAGAGGTCATCCCTTTGTTGTGGCCAAGGAAATAAGGAATCTGACTGTGACAGGCTTGGCAACAGGGGAAAAACTTTCATCATAATCCACACCATGTTGATGATAACCTTTAGCAACCAATCTTGATTTATATCTATCTACTGAGCCATCTGGATGAAGCTTGAGTTTAAATACCCACTTACTGCCTATATGTTTCTTGTGATTAGGTAGAGGCACCATGTCCCAGGTATTATTAACTTCCAAGGCATGTAACTCTCTTTGCATAGCCTCTTCCATTGTGGGATACCCACAACCTGATGATATGAAGAAGGTTCTTGGGAACTAGACACTTTATTAGTAAACAAGGTATAGGCATGATTAAAATGAAAATAAGGCTTACCAAGGTCATCAAGGGGATCAATGTGAGATACCGAGGCAGAATCATGAGTGGACAGTGAATTAGTGGCTCATGTTAGAACAAAGTCCTTTAACCAACCAGGTTTAGATGTAGGTCTAGAGGATTTTCTGGTAACTTGAGTGGGAATAATATCAGTAGGAGTAGGAGGTATAATGGACTGAGATAAAGATGGGACTGGTGTAGAAATAGGAGATGGTGGATTAGGATTGTTGATAGGCACCATAGTGCTTTGCACAGGAGACAGTGGTGTATGAGGAGAAGGAGCAGATTTATCATGAAAAGGAAAGATGATTTCATAAAATCTGACATCTCTTGAACTAAAAATGGAATGTGAAGTTAGATCATACATTCTATAACTTTTCTGAGTTGCCATATAACCAAGGAAGACACATTTGATGGCTCTTGAGGTAAATTTGGATTTGTGAGGAAAGATATTAGTGGAGAAACATAAACATCCAAAGGTCTTTAAGAGGGAATAATCTGGTGGTTTGTGATATAACATTTCATATGGAGTTTTCCAGGATAAAATGGGACTTGGAATCAAATTAATCAGTTGAGCAGCAGTCAGGATTGAGTAGGGCCATATCTTCATGGGTATATTAGAATCAAGCATGAGTGCTCTTGCTATATTAAGCAAGTGTCTATGTTTTCTTTCAACTACCCCGTTTTGTTGGGGTGTATATAGGCAACTTGTTTGATGGATAATGCCAAGAGATTTAAAATAAGTTTGAGCAGCATTACTCAAGAACTCAGACCCATTGTCTGATCTGATCATTTTGATAGTGCAATGAAACTGTGTTTGAATGAGTTTGGTAAAGATTTGGATGATATGCAGGGTATCAGATTTGTGTTTTAAGAGGAAGGTCCAGGTGGATCTTGTGAAATCATCAACAATTGTGAGAAAATATGGTGTATTTGTGACAGAAGAATGGTTATATGGCCCCCAGATATCTATATGAATGAGATCAAAAGCTGCATTGGAACTTATATTGCTGGTATTGAAAGGTAACCGTGTTTGCTTAGCAAAGTGACAAGTAGAGCAAGGTATTATAGAAGAAGACGGGAAATAGAGAGCAAGTTGTATTTGAAACAAGGTACATAAAGTACATCAAGGAGAATTAAAGAAGAATCAAGAGTTATATGGCCAGAGTGTGTTGCTTTAATGTTAGTTCCATCAGGTAGGATAACAGTAATGTGTTTGTGTAAAGGTTTCAAGCCTGAGGTAAATAAGGACTTATTGAAAGAAAAATGTCTACTAGAACCAGTGTCCAATATCCAACTACCACAATTCATATCATCAAGTGCAGGAAAACCAAAATGAAAGGTACCTGCAAATTCTGTCATGTTGACAAATGTGTCATGAGATGTACTTGGTTTATCAGTACGAGGTGTAGCAAAGTACTTAGCCAACTCCTGTTGAATGATCTGTGAGATATCTCCAGTAAGATCTCCAGGATTAAGGACATCCTTCTCCTCCAAACAATTAGCAAGAGTAGCCTTCTTTCCTTTAAGTTTATCATACCAATCCGGATAGTCATGTAGTTTAAAGCATTGAGATGCGTCATGCCTCTTAGCACCACAATGAGAACACACAAGTTTATCCTTGTCCTCTCTAGTCCTGAAAGAAGAGGAGGTGGTAGAAGGCTTGGACCATGAGGAATTAGCAGATCTAAAACTGCCTTTAGCTTTAGTGAATAAGACAGGAGCATCAGCTATTGTTTCAATCTTCTTCTGCTGTTCAATCCTTTGAATAACAGAATATGCTTTGTTGATTGTAGGAAGAGGATCAAGCATTAAGAGTTGATTCCCCACAGCTTCGTATTCAGAACTTAGCCCCATAAGGAACTGAATCAGCCTGTTATGCATCTCTTTTTCCTGGATTTGCAATTCAACTCTACAAGTGCAATTACCACATGTGCAGCCTTTAATACTCGAAAATTCATCAAGTTCATCCCAGAGTCTTTGCAACTTACCAAAAAATACATGAAGAGCATCATGTCCTTGTTTCAAATGATAAACACTTTGCTGTAGTTGAAATAACTTTGTGCCGTTCGTAACATCAAAACGCTCACAAACATTGAGCCAAAGAGATCGAGCAGATTTACACGAAATGAACGATTCAACTAGATCCTTTGACATAGCACCAAGGATCCAGGAGAAAACCATACAATCTGCATGTTTCCAGACCATAAATTCTGGAGATGAACGATCATCAGGAGGTAACAATGAACCATCAATGTATCCTAATTTTGCCTTTGCACCAAGAGCTAAGTGAACTGCCTTGCTCCAAAGCACAAAATTATGTTCATCAAGGACGATTGAAATCAGTTTCATACCAGGAGAATCCGAGGTATGAAAATGGCTAGGATCTGTAGATACATTGAAATCAGAAAACGAAGTAGTACTGTTCAAAGCAGGCCACACAGAATCACGGCAATTCGCCATGGGATCGAAAAAAAATTTAGAACGGAAACTAGGCTCTAGATACCATGTAGAAAATGGAAAAACCTCATGGAGTGAAAGGAAGATAAGACTTCATGATGATAAGAAAATGAATCTGTATTATTGATGAATGAGCTTTACACTGAGATTTATACATGAGAACATATACGGATCTATGCTAACATGAGCCATAATAACCGCATATCTAACTAACTTTTGGCTAACAGACTTTGTAACAAACTTGTTGTTGCTGCTTACTCCATGCATGTTGTACAAGTTGTTGTAACCGTCATGCATGTGACCATGCACGTGTATACATTCAACATTTAATAGTATTGAAAAGTGAATTGAATGAGTGACAATTTTGGTAATATTGTGTGAATTTGAAGGTTAAAGTTAAATATAATAGAGTGTTGTTTTTTCCATTTATGGAATGAGAAACTTAGTGTGGAACAATCAGAAAAGGAAAGTGGAAAGTTTAGACCGGGATGGAGGGAGTACTTTATATTTAAAACACTATCCACTTTTCCATAAAATGAAAAATCAATTATTATTATTTCGAAAGAAACATTTACAAACACACCTTAAGTCCACCGAGTAAAAAATTATCAAACTTGAATGGATTAAAGTCTAATCAATTTTTACCGGAAATATTTTATAGAGACTGGAGATAGATGGTTGTGATCTTGTTAATTTATATATATGTGAACTTGTTTCACCCTTTATTAAGCGTGATTCTTGGCCGCACTTAAATACATCGTATGTATTTAAATTTTGAGTTAAATTTTAAATTAATTTTAATTTTTCAAAGTCCAATTTATTTAATGGACTTTGAAAAGTCAAAATTAATTTGAAATTAAATTTAAAATCCAAATGCAAATTATGCACTTGGGTGCATTGTAGAATTGTGTATTATAAATAGTGGAAATCATCTCATCTATTATATATTCACATTAGAAAATATATATTGATTTTTTTTTACATGATATTAGAGTCAATAGGCTCACGCACACAAATTCTAGTATGATTCCAACTAAAAGCAACTCCATATTAAATTGTCACATTGAGTTTTCTTCTAAAGGAGAAAATTGAATATCCAACCCATGTTGGGGGCTCGTTGGGCCTCCTCCTCCAAGGAGCTAGTCGCCCATGAGAGAGGGGGTGCATCTTTAAAAAATTCGGACGTTTAGATGAAATGAATTTTTTTTTATGGAATTCGTTCATGAGTCGAAATTTTGATAGACTTTGCTCACTAAATTGATGTATGAATGTTAAGAAATTAATCTGCAATTATAGACAATATTAAATATACTCACTTCATTCTAGGGGAATTTGCACTTTTGAAATTGTACGTGGATTAAAAAATGATAAAGTAGTGGCATATAAGTAAATATGTGTATATTTGTGTGAATATGTATGCAAATCGATGTTTCATTTTTAAGTGTGCAAATTGATGTGAGACATTCAAATAAAGAAAGTGTACAAATTCCTTTAGAATGGAGGGAATTCGTAAAAAATACTAGGTGTGGGGTCTAGGAGATCAATTCTTTCCACATTTGATATGTGGCTTCCCGGAGTTCTTTTATAGGTGATGATGAGTCAAATTGAATTCTCGTTATTTATTTAATACACACACATTCAAGTCGGACATTCATTTGATAATTTGGTGCCTTGACCTAACCAAGAAAGTGGTGGAGCCGCCGCAGGGAGATGGTGGTCGGAATGGGGAAATCTTTGGGAATTAAATTAGTGATATGATGGAATTGAAAAGTGATAAGGTACAATAATCTCTCAAGTCCCGATCACTCATTTTACCCTTTTCATAATCTCCTCCAACAAGCAGCTTTGACCGTCATCGCTAGTTTCACTTTGCCCAACTTACAATTTTTCTTTTAATTTTTTTTTATAGCAAGTCTCCTGTACACAACTGCATCTACAGGTTTCAAATGGGCCAGGCCGGGCCGCCCCGGCACCGATCCATCAGGCTGTTTTTTTTTGGGGCCGGACCAGGCCGGCTCAATTTTCTTCGGACTACTTATTTTAAAGTCCGTTCTGGCCCTAGGCGGGCTACCGGGCCATCAGGTCAAACCGGATGGCCAATTTATTTTTAATTTATTAATATTATACTTAATTTCTATATTGATCTCATTAATTGGAAATTTGGTATACAAATACTACTCATATAAACATAAAATTTTGTTTCATTTGTCAAATAACAATTCAACAATTAAATGAAAATGCAAATTCTTAAATGAGATAAAAAAAATTCAATAATCCTTAATACCTTCAAATTCACAAAAATAAATTCAAACAACAATAATCTAATAGTACTTAATAAACTCAAATTCATTAAAAACTACTCCAAACAATAATAACATTCCTTTAATAAGTCACAATTTATAACAAGCATACAAACTTCAAATTAAATAAAGTAACAATTTTAAGGGAGTAAACTGGGAACATAATCTATATATGGACCTACATTGTAGCCCCATCTATTTCTCTATTGATTTTTTCACTTTCTGATTCAAACTCCATAGCTACACTCCAGACTCTAATATTAATATTAATGTGGTGGTAATAATTTTTTTTTAATTGTACATTAACAAAATAAATACTAGCTATTCTTAGAATAGAAATTAGAAATAACTATTTATTTCTCTGATTCTCTCTCATTTTCCTTTCTCTTATTAAAAAAAAAAAGGACCGGGAAGGATTGGGCTTTCGGGCCAAGTCCAATCTGAGCTCGACCGGCCCGTCATGCAAAAAAAAATCGATTATTTTTGGGCCTATTATTTTGAGGTCGAGTTCGTCCTTAAAATCAGGGCTTCTCGGATTGGTACAATGGACCAAGTCCATTTTAACAACTCTAATTGCACCAGGTACATTAAATAATTATGAATATTTTTACCTAATAGTTAGATTTTTTTTTATGCTAAATGTTTATAGTTGAACAATTGTGAATGTTCAATATAAAATATAAATAATAATAACTATTAAAAAATACACTTTAATTACACTATTCATTAAGAATTCACTTTTTCTTTTTTTACTTACTCATCTAAGTCTTTTTGTTGTCGTATGCTTAGTCATAACTTTAACGTTGATTGTACTTTGGAGTGTGTGAAAAAAAAAATCCATTGTTTTATTTCTGTTACAAATGCATGCTTAAATATAATTCGACAACGGTAATTTATTGAGCAACATTTATGCGAACAAGTTCTACTATACAATTGATTTTCTAAAAATATCATTGAAATGGTGTACACAATTCAACTGATTTTCAAATAATATCATTCATTAAAACGAATAATATCATTCAAAATGAATACACAGTGCAAATAATATATACATAAATGAATATGTATAGTGTAAAAATTGATTTGCAACTAATTTTTTTAGTAGAACAATTAATACACTTTAGTGAACCAACTAATACCCTATAATGAAAAAAAAAACTACTCCCTTCATCACCAAACACTTTGCATAATTGACTCTATTTTAGTATGAGAGTTGACTTTTAGTATTTAAATGGATAAAATATTTTTTTTATGATGATATATTATTTATTTTAAGTGAATGAATAGAAAAAAGATGTAATTATTAATATAATGAAATAGTATAAGTTAAAAATCTTTCTAGGGGATGAATAGTGAACTGTGCAAAGTGTTTGATGACAAGAGTAATATCCCTCTTCAAAATTAATACTCCCTCTGTTTTAAAACTACTTTCATAGTAAAAGATGACACATTTTGTTAAGAAAAATGAATAGGTAGCTGTGAGGTTTAATTTTTTAATAAAGTAAAATTAATTTATTGACTTTTCTGAAAGATAATTATTTTATTTTTAAAGTATAAATAAGTAAAAGTAATTGAGGGACATGAAGTATGATTTTGGATAAAATTGGCGACTCTAAAGAAAAGGGAAAGAGTAATATCCTGGAGATAAACTTTAGATTGATGGCAAATGCAATTATGCTTAAAGTTCAGATGTCAAAATGAATTTACACGAATACCTTAACATATATATTTCAAATGAAATAAATTAATTTTAAAATCAATTACTCAAGCCATAGTGAATTTTAAACAACCCTAGACATCTTTTGAACGTCAGTTTCCTGGACATAACAATGCTTTCTCGAACATGGATCAACAAGTATCAAAGATAAATAAAAGAAACATATGTATTACTCCAATCGTTTTCCTATGCACAAGAAAAAGAAAAAGTTGATCGACCTATGCCAACTACTTCTATCCACAAGCACAAAAATAAGCATAAGTTGTCCATGGCGAACGACATGTCCCAATCCAGAGCAAGAAGTCTCTCGTAATGGTGGAGTCGACTTAAGCATAAGATCGAACGAAACTAACTTTGAGAAAAATTCAGCTACTACCACGTTTAAAATGCTCTTTTATGAATCTTTCTGCATAAGAAGGGTACTTATCTCGGATGTAGGCTCGAAGACACTTTTGGTAGGAGAAGTCGATCCACCCACCGTCAGTTCTTACAACAAAAAGGCACCGTGACTGTCTGAATTGGGGATGCCGATCAACCTTCATAAAATCGACATATTTTATTTTAGGTTAATACTGTGCTATCGGGGCACCCTTCTGAACTTCAGATTAATGATATAACTATATTAGGGAAAGAACTAGTATAATGCAGTGTAACAGCAAATTCGTGCCTGATAAAAAAAAAAATTGCGGCAAAAACTTAGATGAACCAGTGACACCAGTTGCATTGTGTAATTGGTGCAATTCTGACTCAATTTTGATCAATTTTTGACTCATTCACAAAAAATATGGAAATATAAAGAAGTATTAGTTCAACGAAGAAAATAATTAGTTCACACAAAAGGAAGTATTAGTTTGTAAACTGAACAATATTAATATGCAACAAGTACTTTTCATCATATGAATTGATACTTTTCATCACATGAACTAAATACTTTTCGACGGTTTTTTTTCTATGATTTTGGTGAAAAATACCTTGGTTGAATTTTTACAATCAAATGCAACTGTTGTGCTGAAGTGTTACTCAACAATAGATCCATAATTGGACAAACCATATAACGTAAATCCGCATAAATGCCCCTGAGAAATAAGTTCATCTAAAGGATATTGCGTCATAATCAGCCACTAAATTACCAACTTCCTTGTCTCTATTGAAGACATTCAGAGCTACGAATGTGATTAATAGCATGGGAACAAGATCGATCATACTACCTCATGTTGACAGTGGATTTTAGCCGACTTACAACAAAATGGAGACATGAAAGTTAGTTCCCAACTAATGAATGGCTTGTCTAGTTAATCTATCAAAAGGAGAATAGCCTAATGCAACTCGATTTGCGCACTTGGAGGATTAAAGAAAACTAACATCAAATAATGAGAGGTGTACTCTAGCCATTATGGGTGTGACTCAAGATATGGTTTGCTTAAGGTGGGATTTCTGAAAAATTTATTCGGCAGAAAGGTGAATTTTTTGCATATAATATCAATTAATGCTATAAATCAAACATAGGGAAAGAAGCATAATGTTCTCAAATAAAAAGTGCAGGTTGATAATTAAATATGTGATCAGCCTATTAACACAATGACACTAACCATAATTGAATCAAGTCCACAGCCAATCTTATCTTCAGAATGAGGATGATGTGCAAGAAGGTTATCTATCACAGCTTTTTCATCTTCTGGGACAAGACATTCTCCATCCAAATATCTGGCAGGAAGAAATTATGTCAACCTTGTAAGTAAATATACAGCCACAGAAAATATCAAGCTATTCTGGTGGTACAATGTAAAAAAGATGTTTGTTATGCTTCACAAACTAGTGCAAACCATTCAGAACCAATGGAACTTTGCATCCCTTTTCGAAAAAGAAACAGAGCAAAACCTCACGAAACACCAAACTAGTGACTAGTTCTAAAATTTCATTCAACCAAAGAAAAATGAGTATTTACAGTTCTCTAGATGGAATTAAATATTTTTAATAGTCCATTTATCTAAAATGCTGTTGCATGGTCATGATCATTCACATACATCTCTCAATGATCAAATAATATGATGAGGATAAATATACATAGAGTGATGTTGATTCCTAGTGTATTTTTAGGCATATTGTATAGATTTTTGAACTTAAATTAACCACTTTAGACTATTATCTGCTTCTTTGGGTGTGTTGTGAAAATATATAAGGAGACATAGAAGCAAGTTAAAGGACACGTTGAAAGGGGAGTAATTCAAGTCCAGTATGTTACCTAGGCAGCCAATGACCGGCGAATATTTTCAGTCATAAAAACAAAAGTGCACAAAAGATTTCACAAACATGAATTTTACTGAAATGAATGAGGAAAGACAATCTCCTCATGCCCCCCACAAATGTAAGGTTCTTTCTTATACTTTTTGCATGAAATGGGTGTATAAAAGAAAGTATCAAAATATCATTTTAAGACAGACAGTGCACAAGATCTTTGCATGTTGTCTTCTCAGAAATGCTTCTTGTTTACTCCATGGATGCAATTTATTCCAAATTCAACTGATTTTGGTTCAGAAAATATGATAGTTTAATTAATCCCACAAATAGAGAGCACACTACTAATAGATAAAGTGGTAGGAACATCTGGAAATACTACTGTTAAGATATAAATTTTTTTGTTACTCGTTATCCTAACCCACCGTCCACTGTGTGTGTGTGTGTGTGTGTGTGTGTGTGGGGGGGGGGGGGGGGGGGGGGCGGGGGCTATCAAGATATAATATGATACTATGAAACAAAATTTCAGGCAATTACAGCAATTAATGGCTCACAGCAATAATGGTCAAAATATGTGAACCAAGTGGCTAGAAACCCAAAAACAACCCTTAAACACCAATGGACTGCTCAGCATTTTTGACCTGGGCTAATCAATAGTATTTTTTTAAAGACTTTATTTATTAAAAATAATTGTGTTTGGTCATAGCAATTTAATTTTAACATTTACTCATTAAATTAACTAGGGTCATATAATTTTTCACTAATTTTGGAATTATATATTCAGAATGGATCTTATTTAATTATTATTTTTGTAGGAACAAAAATGGATTTTATCTAATTTGCTGTTAGTTTTGTTATTTTTGCACTTTCTGTTTATTTTTATTAAGGGTCATTCAATTTTGTGGATTGTAGACCAGTGATACCCTGTCTACATTTAAAAACAGTGGTAGCAATTATAATATAGAGGACCAATGTAACAAGAATATAAGATTGAAGCCCACAAAGTATAGCTATCATATCATATAGCACAACCATATAAACAGTGAATGGCATTCGGCACTTCTAAAACTGGTTATGCCATCTCAGAATCAGAGTCCTGATCTAAAGAGTCACAATACTTGGAAATTTATCCAAAGTTCCTTCAAAAGGACAGAAAAAACATTGCATACTTCCTAACTAGATATATCCAAGCCTCTTAGAAATAATTTGGAAGAGTGATCAATTCTGAAACAAACAGATCTAATCGCAGTCCCAACTATTCAAATGCATCTTTTTCTGTTTTTCATGATCTACACAACCATTCAAATGACATTTTTTTTATCACTGTGATACTACTACTATAACTCTCTCTGTAGCAAAAATAAAAAATAAAAATTTGGCATTGATTATATTTGATTACCACACAAGTCACTGATTCAAAAGAGTTCATATGGAACGTATTAGAAAGAGTACATCAGTTCTGAAACAAACACATCTAAGCACACCAGAGTCCCAAAATTTTACCAGTTCAGAAAAATACATATCTTTTGTCCGTTGCGACCTAATTATTCGAGTTAAAGGATAGTTCATTGCTAATTAGTGAGATAGCATGATAAGAGTCTCATTTCAGATAATCTTTTGTAACCAAGCCTCTTCGAAATTATACTTTTCCTCCCTTAATATACTCCTTTTTCATCAACTACTGAACCGTCTACATTACATCTCTAGATATTTATGATACTGCAATCTCTCCATTGTATTTTTTTTTTTCATAATATTGAACACTGAATACAATTTATTTGGAGCACATATTACCTATATAAAATGAATCTTAAAGATTATGGAAGAGCTAATTATGTTTGCAGGGTAAAATGAAAGCAATCACCAAGCTCATTAAATGTCACATTCTTTCTGCAGTTTCGAAATCAAAAGTACGCAGCGTCTCTAGCACGTAACCCGCCAACAATACCTGTTGAATAACTTCATCTCGAAGCTCTTAAAACCCCTCCAATTCACAATCAATTATCACCAACACAAGAATTCAAAAGAAAAATTACAGGAAATAAGAAAACACACCGCAAACAAAAGGTTTTAGAGAAACGGGTACCTATCCGAGTGGAGTATTTCCTTGGTGAGGCAAATAATGGGCTCAATATCATCGAGTATTTCTGCTTCTTGGTCTTTCCATTTCCGGTAGTCCGGGTCGTCCAGCCTCGGATACTGAGGCGGCTCTTGAGTAGTTACTGTTGAGGAAAATATTTGGCGTAGAGACGGTGAGTTATCATCGGCAGCGGCGGTTGGCTCGACGGCGCCGGTGCAGAAGGGTAGGCGAGGTGTCGAAGCATTGATGAGAAAGAGATGGTGGGTGTTTGGGGCGAGGCGGAAGCGGTGGCGGAGGAGAGGCAGAGTTCTCAGGAGAAGCGGAGCAGCCATTGATCGGAAATTGGTACAGTCGCTTCGATCGAGTGTGCTGAAAGGGGGAGATCGGGCCTTTGTTTTACTTTCTTGTAGGGGTGAAAATAACCGACTCAAGCTAGGCTTCTCGGTGGACGGCGGCCTGGGCCTGCTATTTAATCATTGGGTCTAAGTTTGGCCTATTAATTGTCGTAGATTTTTTTCAAAATTTTGGTCTGACCTTTTTAATAAATAAGTCTGACTGAAAGCTTTTTAAAAGTCATTTTAATCATGTTTACAAAATTATATTCAATAATTATATTATTATTAAATTATACTCCAATTAACGCTTTAAATTTTAAAATTAAAATGAATAATAAAATCAATTTACCAAAGGATTATCAAATAATAGCATAATAAAAAATTTAAATAATATTTTAATTTATATTTAGCAATATTCTTACATACATATATATTAAATATTTATTATATTATATTATATATATATATATATACATATTAATATAGTTAAATAGGCCGGTTTGTTGGACTTAAAAGACTTACAAAAAAACTCAAGTTTGGTCTATTTAAATAAATAGGCTTTTAGAAAAGCCTGGGCCTAACTCGTTTATAACGAGGCGAGCCGAGCTGAACTGGATTTTAGGTAAGTCAAGCCGTAGACCCTTCTCGAGTAGCCTAACCTATTTTCACCCCTACTTTCTACTCCTATAGTCATGAAAATTTACACTTTCACTTTTAATTGTGTATGTTGCATCGATGTCTCATGGTGAAAGGGTTCTTAGTACAAATTAACCCGATACACACTTCTTTCCAAAGTGTTAAAATATCATTGTTAAAATACGATTCATTGTGTTAATCTTGTATGAATTAATTTCATCGTAAAGCTAATTTTAAAAAATTTAGTTGTTTGATTAAAAAATATTAATTGTTTGAGTATGTATCTTGTGAAATCGAATCGCATGAACTTTATTTTTCAGGTATCACTGTTATTTACACACTATCACTCTCATCATGATTTCTGAAAAGCTTAGTCCGGTATTGGGCTCCGACACTCAAGTCAATGACTAATTTCTTGAGGTTTAAGACAGTATTTGTTCAATGCAATTGGAGAAAAAATGGTGAACTTATCTTTGAAAGACGAATGAAGAGTATTTATACTCGTGTATCTTTGAGGTAAAACTATAGTCTATATTGTGTTGTCCTAGCAAATTGGCAACATAGTACTATTGAATTAGCAATTTTCACCGAGAGTGTAGTATGAATTGTGTCATTAATTTTCATCTGATACAGATAGCTAAGTTGTATTATGTATGTGAGTGGGAGAAAATGATATTTCAAGAGCTTATGGGAGCATAATGTGTTAGCTCTTATCAAACCTACTAGTAAGAGGTCTGATCCGACCTTATAATCAAGTAACAACACTTTATCTACAACTAGATCAAGTTATTTAGGTATGGCAAACATAGGGATAGCAATGGAGCGGGTCTGGGACGGGTTTGGCCTGTCACAGGATCCGCCCCGTCAGGATTTTTTCAGACCCGAAAACCGCCCGCCCCGATTTTTTTTAAGAAAATAAAATAGTGTACATTACAACATAGTAGAAGTGAGAATTCACAGCTCCGATGGCCAGAAAGAAAGGGCGTCACTCACCCGAGAACTCACAAGTCGCTGGTAGAATGATGGATGATAGGCGACATTGGAGAGAAATAAAGACAGAGGAAGGAGTGAGAGAGAGAGGGTGGTTTAGTGTCGTAACTGTGTGAAGAGATGGTAGGGAGGTTGGTGGAGGCGGAGGCTGCTCAAGCTGAAAGTTAAAGCAGCAGAATTGCAAAACAAAAAAATTGGACCATGGATGATGTGCACTAAGAAATAAAGGATGTATTAAGTTAACCCTAGATATAGCACTAAAATAAGCCAAGGTCTTAAAATAATATATAAATTAAATATTATATATATATATATATATATATATATATATGGGGCGGGTTCAGGGTGGATCCACTTAATACCAGGACCCGTCCCAGACCCGGCGAATCCAAAATTAATTGGGTTCAAATCCGTCCCGAAACCCGTTTGATCGGGTTTTTACCCGTCCTGCACGGGTTGGATTCGTGACGAGTCCGGATTTAAACCCTCCTCATTACCATCCCTAGGCAAACATGTTGTTTAGAGGTCTGATTTATTCAACCTTATGGTTAAATGATTACATATATCTCTTTATTTTTCGAGTTTCATCAAGTCAATTGATTATATTTTAAGCTCTTGAAGGTACCACACCTTAAATCATGAATAAATTCTGACTCATAATCAATTACTGGGTTGGGCCTGTAACTTATTTCTTTGAAGTTATTTGGTAAGATGTGAATTGGACCTAGTATGATAGGAACATATATGATTTCACTCACATTAAAAGAATGATCCGACTATATACCCCTCCATTACTATGAGATACACCTTTCATATTGAATAAGTTTAATAAAAATCCTATTCTACCCTTTAACATATTAAATTAAATATTTAAAATAATAAATCCTAATTTTGACCACCAACCACCTCTACACCTGCTGTGTCGTCACCCCAGCACTTTGTTTGTCTCTATCTTTTTTTTTCTTTTTTCTTTTTCTCCGCGCAATATCATTCCAGAAAAATAGCTTAATAAAATAAAATTCTCATCAAAATCAAACTTATAAATCCTCCTTTATATGTTGTTACTAGATCATGTCTTTTTCCGAAATCATGTGAACACAAAAATAAAAAATAAAACTTTTCTAATAGTAAACAAATCATGGGCAAAATTATGGGAATTTCTAAAAAAATATAAAAAAATACTCAGTCTCAGGAGAGCAACCATTTCAAAATTTAAGGAGAAGAATTGAAGAACATAAAAATGAACAATTTATCTCTACTCTTAATAAGATTTGGGCGTGGAGGAGTGGTGCCGCGGTGGTGAACGACGGCAGTACGCCGGTGGTGGTGCTGTGGGGGCGCGGCGGGGGACGGCCAAGGTGCTGCATGAGGCCTGCTGCAGAAATGAGGATGAAGCAGAAGGAAAAATAAAAGAAGAGAAGATTTAGGATTTTTAAAAAAAAAAGTAAAGTACAATAGGTAATTTATAATGATATGAGGTGTATCTCATAATAATGGAGGGGTATATAGCAAAGTCCTAAAAAAATAACATAGAGGTAAGCAGCAAGTATAAAAACATACATTGATAATAGTATACAAATTTAAATGAAAACCTCATATACATAAAACATTTAAAAAAATTATGTTCCATGACTTTTTATTTAAAAAATGCGTTCTTTATTAGGGTAGATGTGTTTTACTATTTTCTCACCAAAAGCTAACAACCAACAATTGAAGCTTTCCTAATCCCACCATTTCTTTAAAATCGATACTAGATGTGAAACTTATAAAATTTGGTAAAAAAAAAAAAAAGTACTAAGATATTCAAAGAATTTATTATATATTCTGAAAGTTCACAAAATGTTGATCCCATTTAGAAAGTAATCTCTAATCAAAATAATGCTAAGTTAGAAGATGTTATTTTATGGTTTTAATAAGAAATTATATTGCTTTTGAGAAAAAAATAAGACATGATATGACTTTTTTAGTCTATCATATATCTTTTAATTGAACAAATTATTCTGGGATATTTAAAGATACACAAATTCCAACAGACACTCAAGTGCAGTGCATGAAATGCACTTGGATTTTAAGCTCAATTTTTATTTTTTAAAACACACACTAACACATAGAACTATGTAGCTTTTTTATTTTTTTGCAATTGGAGTGTTACTAATTATTTTTTGGAGTATTACTGATTACTTTTTGAGGTATTACTAAATACTTGTTGGAATAATACTGATTTTTATTTTGGGTATTGTTTTTAAAATTTAAGAGCATACCATATATTCAAGTGCACACTAAAACTATAAAGATTTAAAGAAGGCAAAGTATTATATGAAAATATTTCATGATAAGTTTATCATGAAACAGTTTTAAAGTATCATTAATCTCATCGGGAGTATCATTAATCTTATCAGGGGTATCATTAGTCTGAGTTCAAAAAAATATTTTAAATTTTCTTGAACTCCGACTAATGGTACCCCTGACAGATTTAATGATACTCCTGATGAGATTAATGATACTTCTAAAATTATTTCATGTTAATCTTCTTATAAAGCATTTTCATATAAAACCTACACTTTAAAGAAAATGACAATAGATTCAAATGGAAAACATTAAGGAGAATAGAAGATTTGAATGGAGTTAACCTTCTTTGGTAAAAAGGGAAGATTTAATTGAATAGGTTTTATATATGAAAATGGTTTATAATAAATTTATTATGAAATTGTTTTAAAGTATCAAATATTTGATGATGAGTATTAAACGTTTATTAAGAGTATCATTAATTTGAGTTCAAATTTTTTTACAATAATTACAATATAATACCACTGACCTAAATTAATGATACTCCTAATAAGATTATTGATACTCCATATGAGATTATTGATACTTTAAAACCGTGTCATGAAAATATTATCATAAACTATTTTCATATAATATTTTGCCTTTTTAATGAGATATAAAATAAATATATGATATTTACATGGATTAATAAAAATAAAAGATGATCTATAAAAATGTTTATCTTTTGAATAAGATAATGATTACATCATTTGATTGTTTTTTCCTTATTGCAATCATCCTCATTCTTCAATGCCACAATCAAAAAAAAATTTTCTTTCCAAATTTTTAAAATTAGAGCACAATATAAACGATGTAAATACCGTGAAAACAATCATTCATCCACATATCAAAAGGTGGAAACAAAATAATTTTTATTATCATTTCCATTGAAGAACTCAAAATAAGCACACCATAAGTCTTCGAAATTTTAATACAATATTTCATATACTTTTCATGATAAACTAAAGAATTAAAATTTGAAAGTATCACATTTTATATAAGTTACCAGGTGGCTTAGCCCATCTGGCCACCGGGTTCCTCAGTCTAGTGTGTGATCCGGGTTCGATTCCCTCTAGGAACGAATTATGGGAGTTATAAGGTGACTTGGAGATTTCTTGATGTATTTGGGGGCTTGGTGAACTAATCTAACCACTAACATCTAACATTTACCGATAAAAAAATATTTTATATAAGTGTTTGCGATAAGGTTTATGGTTTTAAAAAAGTTTTAAGTTACAAAACCATGAGGCGATTGTGGTGCAATGTGCACACAAGAATTGCAAAGTATAGAGTGAAACTAGTTTATAGATGAGTTATTTTAAGGATATTAATTGTTTATATTAAAGAATACTCCATCAAATTTTAAATAAATGTCATTATATACATAATTTCGGGAAAATTCTCATTATATCTCTAATTGATTCTTTTGAAGTATTTAACAATGCACATCAAGTAGCTTATAAGTTCTATTCAGTGATGCAAAAATCTCTCAAGGCGGTCGCCTAGGCACTAGACGATCATCAGCCGACTCGATTTTAGTATAATGCGCCTAGGACGTCCATTGTTTTATTTTTTTCCGCCTTGAAACAACACGGTTTAGAGAATTTCACTTAATTTGATTTAAATTATTATGTATTTTTGTTTGTCATTTAATTTTTATCAATTTGTAGTTTATATATGTATTGATTATTATCTGTTGAATTATTGATTTATCCCATTATAAGTACTAAACAAATTAAGTCATATGTAAAAAGTTATCAAATAATCTTGACCATATTAGTAAGGTATAGAGAGCAAAAAATTTAAAAAATTCAGCCGAGTAGTTCCCGACTAGCCTCCAAGGCTCCAACTAGGCAACCTAGGCGCCAGATGTTCCAAATTCGTCCAACTATCAATTTTCGACTTCTACACCCTTGATTATATTAGACCAATGAAATTCATCATTTTTCATAAAGTTAATTTAGTTAGGGGTAATTTAGAAGAAAAAAAATAGATGTCTTAAAATGTGTGCACAAATTTAAAATGACAATTATTTACAATTGAATAGAATATTAATTATTATCATTGAAGAACATCAGTGTGAAAAACATTAATTTTTAAACTAAAACATATTAATTAATTATATTAAAAAAATTAATTGTTAAACTTAAATTATTGCAAAATAGTTCATTTTAATTTGATAAGTATTCCACAAGAAAATATAGTATTTTATTTCAAATGCTATAAAGTACTCCCTCCGTCCACGAGTAAGTTTCCCACTTATTTTTGTTGAATGGTTTAAGAAAGTGTATTTGTTTATTAATATATGGTGGGTCACATGTTGACTTTTGGGATAAAGTAATGAATAGTGTTGAAAAGTAAAGTGAATGAGTGGCTTTTTGGTAATATTGTGTGAGTTTGAAGGTTAAAGTTTATATATAATAGAGTGTTGTTATTTCCATTTATGGAATGAGAAACTTACTCGTGGACGGCCCGAAAAGGAAAGTGGGAAGTTTACTCATGGACGGAGGGAGTAAGAAATAATAATAATTTGACCCTGGAGTGAATAAATAGGAACAGCCGAGATGATTACGAGTTTTCTCAAAGAAAAGTTAACCCAAAAAGCACTCCTTTTTATCACTCCCACTTCCCCTCTTTCAATTTCAATTCCTTTTCGCCTCACGGAAACACCATGACCAAATTCACCTTTCATTGCCCAAAATCCACCTGAATCTCCGCCGCCAATGGGTCAATCTGCTTCCATATCGCGCCTCAGATCCGCCAAATCCACCGCCGTTATCCCCGCGCCGGCGGCGGCGCCGGCTTCCGAAAACTCCGACGATCTGACCGCCGATTCCAACGATTTCACTGACTACACTCTGAATCTCCCCGACGAATGCCTGGCCTGCATTTTCCACTCACTTTTGTCCGGCGACAGGAAGCGCTCGTCGCTGGTGTGCCGCCGTTGGCTTCGAGTCGAGGGCCAGAGCCGCCACCGTATATCGCTCAACGCGCTGTCGGAGCTCACTGACTTCGTTCCTCGATTATTCGTCCGTTTCGACGCCGTCACTAAGCTCGCGCTGAAATGCGACCGCAGATCTGTTAGCATCGGCGACGACGCGCTGACGCTGATCTCTCTCAAGTGTAGGAACCTCACGCGATTGAAGCTTCGTGCCTGTCGCCAGCTCACTGATGATGGTATGTGTATTTTCGCCAGTAATTGCGTTAATTTGCAGAAATTTTCCTGTGGCTCTTGTAGTTTTGGGGCTAAGGGTATGAATGCACTGCTTGAAAATTGTGGATTGCTTGAGGAATTGTCTGTGAAGCGATTGCGTGGGATTACTGATGCCGCAGCTGCTGAACCAATCGGGCCGGGCAAAGCTGCTGCTTCTCTGAAGGTAATTTGTTTGAAGGATCTTTACAATGGCCAGTGTTTCGGACCCTTGATAGTTGGGGCAAAGAATTTGAGGACTTTGAAACTGTTTAGGTGTTCTGGTGATTGGGATAAGTTGCTTGAGGTTATTATTGATAGGGTTGATAAGCTTGTAGAGGTTCATTTAGAGAGGCTTCAAGTTAGTGATATCGGGCTCTCGGCCCTCTCAAAATGTGCAAGTCTTGAAATATTGCATCTAGTGAAAACCCCTGAATGTACAAACATTGGACTTGTTACAATTGCGGAGAAATGTAGGTTGCTTAGGAAACTCCACATCGATGGTTGGAAAACGAATAGGATAAGCGACGAAGGATTGATTGCTGTTGCTACTTACTGTCCTAATCTGCAAGAGCTGGTTTTAATTGGTGTGAATCCTACTTACTTGAGTCTAGATAAGTTGGCGACGAATTGCCAAAATTTGGAGAGATTAGCCCTTTGTGGTAGTGAAAGCGTTGGAGACAATGAGATATCGTGCATTGCTGCCAAATGCTTCGCTTTGAGGAAGTTATGCATAAAGAGTTGTCTGGTTTCGGACCATGGGATCGAAGCATTGGCCGGTGGTTGCCCTAATCTGGTGAAGGTGAAGGTTAAGAAGTGTAGGGGGGTGACTCCCGAAGGAGCTGATTGGCTGAGAGCAAGAAGGGGTTCCCTTTCCGTGAATTTGGATGCTGTGGAGCCTGAATTGCCAGATGCTAGTATTAGTGAGCAGGAAATTGGTGACGCTGATGCTGATACACAATCGTTGGGTGGCCAAAATAGAGACACTAGATATGGATCAAGCAGCACGGGAAGGTCCACTTCGTTTAAAATGAGGCTTGGGTTGTTTTCAAGGAGGGGGTTCGTGTTGTGCTCCTTTAGGAGGTGGTCAAGCTTTGGGGGAAGGTCGGGGAATGATTTCGGAAGGAGCTGATGTGGATTAACAGTTGGTAATACTAAGCTGTTAGTTATATTGTGTGTGTTGTTGAATGGCTTTATGAAGTGAATGTCTTTGATGTGATAATCAGGAATGTTGACTTCATTGTCTTTTTAGATTAAATAGGAAGGGGGAAAGCTTTGCACTCCCTTCATTGTTGACTCTATGGCCGATTCAACGTCCCTTAGATCTTGATGGCCGTTTAGTTAGTTATATCATATATGCTTGGTATTGATTTGGTTTCTGAAATTGTGTAATAGTGCTGAACATGTCATTATATTCCAGATTGTTTGATCTTAAATGTTGATACTCGTGAGTGCTATCATACTGTTGATTACAGAAAACTAGCTACTGTCATTTATTATAATGTTATTCGTTTAGGCTATATTTTGGTGAATGGAATTGCATGAAGTTTGTTTCTTTCATTTTTATTTCCTGGTGAAACTACACTAGGTACTTCAGTCACTGAGCTGAGTGTCTCATGTGATGTGTTTTGTGGAGATTAGTATTTTCTTTCAAATTTATGGTTCTATACTGATTGAATCTTGGCTCATGAATTTCATATTTGTGTGCATTTTTCTTTAGCTTCATGAATGGGATATAATCACTTTTAGTATACTGAATCTTTGCTGCTGTATTGCTTCATATTCACTATAATCTTGCATGGTTTTGGACACAGGGAGTTGGCAGTGTCCTAGTATTATTAATTTATTATCATGTATCAATTTTGTTGGTCAGATGTTAGCTAAGTTTAGGAATTTCATCATGTTATGGAACAAACACAGGGATGTTCAAGGCACAACTGTATGTTAAAACGTGTTTGGATCAACGTATCAACTTGTGTTTTACTTAATACACCCTAATGTACATGTTTTAGCACCATATACAATTAAGCAAAAACCAGGATGTGAATAGTTGTAACCTTATTGAAATTAAGATGCATCCCAAGTAGTGCAGATTTTGATAAGCTAATCTCCCTTCTGTACAGGCGTTTTGTTTCTTTTCTTTGCAGGTGGTTTTTGTTATAAAAAATCTGACAATTAAGATTGTACCTTTACTTTTTTAATAATGCCAGATGACTGAAAATAAAATAAAGGAATTAGTCAATGGAAGATATTAGCAGGAGATCAGAGATCTCACAACTTGATTAGTATGCAAGATTGCATTCAAAGATCTGAACCTTCCATTTTCAGCAATAAATACTCATGCTTGTGCAAATGGGGATTAGATCCCCACCCTGGCAAAAGGTAAGTTTATCAAATATAAAATTAATAACAATCATATTTAAGCTGTTTATGCTTGTGCAAGATGAAACGTTCAACCCAATCATGGTTTCCGATGTTCAAATCGGTACAAGCTTGTGTATTGTCAATAAGACTTGATAAAAATTTGTGTGAGACGGTCTCACGGTGAAACAGTTCATAATTTAGTACAAATTAATACTTAACACTTTCAAAGTATTAATGTGTTAGGTTAAATTACTTAGAGGTTGTTTCTATATAGAAGACTTGCTTATAAGTTTCACCTTTTCAAAATATTACTCTCAACAACAAAAGTTGGTGTTTATTTTCAAAATTGCCACTATATTTTCCACCCCCCATACCCACTCCCGCCTTACCACCCCCGTCTGAGATCAAGTCCCATCAACTTTTACTGTGCAACCTTTCTTGATTGCAATTTCAGGCCTCCCCCTTCATTTACCATTTTACAAGAAACATAATGTATTTTCAAATTTGGAGCAAGATTTAGGGTTTCTTCGTTCTACAAACCTTTTTCAAATTCACGCGAAAATCGGAGCGGTTTTGGCGGTAGGGATATCAAGGAAAACACTGCCGATTTTAATATACAAACCTTATTTACAAAGCGATTTCGGCAATAGGGCTACCAAGGGAAAACACTCTCCCCATCGTGTAAGTGTTTTACATTACCTCCATTTTTCATTGTAGGTAGGGTTTTTTTGAATTACATTCTGATTGATTTTTACACTTTTGGGCATTTCATTGTATGAGGTCTTGATTGCAATTTCAGGCCTCCCACTTCATTTACGATTCTGTAGATGGCAAGAACAGTTCGTATTAAGTCCGAGGATGAAAGGAAAACTAGAAGGATGAAAACATTGAGAAAAGGGAAAGCTGCATGTCGAAAAGGGGGAGAATAGTTGAATCATCAGGGGATATGGCCACAAAAGGTTACAAAGTTTAACAGAGCATCTCTACTAAAATTTTTCCATATTTTACAATTGTTGAAATTCAACTTGTTTGCTTATTTGAACCCGAGATTTTGCTGGGATTAATTCAGTTTTTCATTCATGTATAAAGTGAGGAAATATGTTTGAAAATCCATTTTATGAAAATTCTATTTTTTGAACTGAACAACCTTCTTCAAGGTTATGCTTTTAATTGATCTAGAGTTGCTTCTTTTTGTTTTTTTTTTTTCTGTTCCCACAGATATGTGTGTATAAGGTTTCTTGCTAACCCCATAAAACTCATTTTGGTTAAGGTCTTGGGGTGGTATATGTTTTTCATTTTGTTCATCGTAAAAGACAATGAGAGCCCATTGTAATACACCCTCCCTTTTTATGATCTATGGACCAAGGAAATTCATTATGCTGAAGTGATGGTCAAGCATTGTTTCTCTTTTTGAATTGAATTACCTGTTCAAGGTGTGCATTTTTTCTCACACAAAGTTGCAATCTGCACAAGTTTCTTTTGTTATCTGGGATAATATCAAATAGCTTGTGAGGTTTATTGGCGTTCCTGATTAATAACAGGTAAGAGGAAAAGGGGAGAGGGTATGGCATCAACTGAGCAAGGTATTAATATACACAGTTTGGTTAATATGTGGCATTGCAATTTTTAAGTCACACAAATCTAAACCTGGATTAACCATGATTTTTCTTCGAAGGAGGGGGGATAATATGAACTTATGATAATGGATTGAATATGTCTTTAAAGTTAAGTTTTTTTTTCCATGTTTAAGTTTCTGTTAGTATTGGTAATTGAATTTCAAAGACTATATTGAACTTATGAACAAACAAAAAGCCTACCTACACCCCAAATTTTATGAACTTCAGTAAAAAAATGTTGACCTTTATCATTTTGGCTTGGTATGATGTTGAAGTTAGGATGAAAATATTGAACTTAATTAAAGACCAAATCCCCCCTACTCCTTAACCATGTTCAAACATGGGGAGTTTGTCCTTTTATGAACTTATGCTCAAAATTTATGAACTTATGTTAAAAAATTGTACTTCAGTAGAGGGAGTTTGAACATTTTCAGGATGTAGCCAGTAGCACTTTAATCCATTGTTGTGAAGTGTCAATAATTAAAAACATTTTCATTAATTAAACACATTCTAATGGTTGAATTATAACTACAACCAGATTCAAAGAAATGTGGGGGAAGGAAAACTGGAAGCTTAAAGAAAAAGACAAAATACACACCCTCAAATGGTAGGTCATCTTTTTTAAATATGTATAAAGATTAATAGAATAGTTCTTACTAATTTGATCTTTATTACAAAATGATTGTGTATAAATTTGACTTGGAATTAATTAGATACGTATTATCAAAGTGTGGGGGATCCTGAAATCGATACAAGTGAAAGCAGCAAGACAGAAAGAAAGGTGTGTACAATAGTTGTATGTGCAAAATATGTAATTTATAATTTGTTTACACCACATTCAGAGTAGCATTTTTTATTTGATTATTATCGTATTTTGAAGGGAAGTGCAGCAAATCACAGATAAAGCCAGACAATCCATTTAGTAAGCAGCTGTGTCATGTTCATTTTGCTGCTCCTTAACCATATTTGCCAAGAGTTTTGAATCATTTTATTATGTTTAATGTTCTAGGAAATAAGCAAGTGAAGCCGAATAAAACATATTATAGAAGTAACTTGAAAAGTGCAATGAATGAACTTAAATTGGTTAGTTTTATTGAGAAGCACCTTAGGGAGATGAGGAAGGGGCCATTCTGGTTCATGATTGATGCATTTTATAAAAATGATTATCAAGGTTTTAAGGGTAGATGCCATAAGGTTGAAAAGGATATACAAGACATTATGAGAACTTTCAATATTTATCGAGAAAGCTTTTGTTATAGGTGCCAATGAATTTAGGATCTCTGACCTAGATGTTCAGCTAATATTTGGGGTTTGTGGGGGGGTAATGTATCTATTCCAGTTAAAGATTGTTCCTATGCAATGCCACCCTGGCTTGATCGTTGCTTTGGGGCTGAAATGAAGAAAACAAAGGGTCAATTTTTTCTGTACAAACACTTTAAATATAAGAAGTTGTTGGATGTGGCTCAAAAGGATGATGACACAAGTATTCAGGATTTGGTTCGTCTAACCCACTGCTATCTATTAGCAGCCCTCCTAGCCCCATCACTAAATGGTACATGTTCATTTCATTTGACTGTTTATTTTGAAAATTTGGCGAGGGTCAACCAGTACAACTGGAGTGGATACATATCCTCCTAATTTGTTAGCCAAGTGAGAGAGAGTACAGATTTGTTAGCTGGAGGGTGTGCTATGATTTTACCGGTAAATCCTACTACCCTCTGTTTTTTTCCTTTATGTCCTTTTTGAAATCCACGTAATATAGAACTCATTAACAAGTGTACTTTTATTGCAGTATTGGTTATGTGAGCATGTGTCTCTAAGTCAGTTAGTGTGTTAGTAAGTGGAGTTGTATAGATCAGTGAGGATAGCTGGTCTTGGTGCACCTTGGCACGTTAAAAACAAGAATCCCTTGAGTGGATTTCCTGTTAAGTCAGGCCGTGGACGTAGGAGCTTGAGACTCTGAACCACGTTAAACTCCTTGTGTTCTTACTGCTTTGATATTGTGCATACTTGCCATATTACTTGTTCATTCATTGCATTCAAGTTTATCAGGCCTGAATCAATCAGGCTGATCTTCAAAAGAGCACTGCCCTACTAAACACTATTCAGAATTGGGTAAAACAAGTTTTTCAGAAAGCAAACTAAACAAGACTTTAAACTTTCAGGGCTCAAACATTTCCGCACTGAACTTGAACTGATAGTTAGCCAACTGACCCGCACCAAGTGTAGTCAGTGGGCGTGTTATCAGCTCCTAGTTCTTTACCACTCTGAGTAAAGGGGACTCAGTCAGTTTTAAGGTTCAAAAATTGGTATACGTGTATTTCCCCCCCCCCCCCCCCCATACACGTATTCCTCAGTCTTGTACCGGGACCAACAAGTGGTATCAGAGCAGTGGTTCGAAAGACCACTGACTTTGAATACTAATAGTTTCAGAGGAGAAACTATTGGTGGTCACTGAACAGATCTGAGTTTGCTTTTCATAAAACTTGCATCACCATGACTTCGAGGAGACTTGAAGCTTCGTTACCTGAATTCTCTGTGTCTAACTTTGTCTATTGGAAGTTCAGATTAGAAGCACATGTAGATGCCATCCATGACCAGATGCCACGTGTACTCAGGGAGGGACCGATCAAGATCACTATTCCTAACGTCAGAGGACTGGGATATGAGGATCTTGCGATTGGTGTGCAAGTTCCTAAAGAAATGAAAGACATGACCAATGATGAAATCAAGATGGTGGGACTTGACAACGTCGCCAGAAACATCATCTTGCACACGGTTCCCTTCGAGGAGTCAGCTAGGCTGATAAACTTAAAGACGGCAAATGAGGTTTGGGATGAGCTGACAAGGATGTGTGAGGGGTCTGAAAAGATCAAGGAGAACAAGAGAAACATTGCCATTCAGAAATTCGAGGCGTTCGAGATGCTACCTGACGAGAGCATAGATCAAATGGAGTCTAGATTCATCAAGTTGATGAATGAGTTGGTGATGCTGGACAAGGATGTCCCAAGGAGAGATGTTGCTTCAAAGATCCTGAATGCCCTTCCTGAGAGATGGGACAACAGTGTAATTATGCTTAAGAACACTCAGGATATGAGTAACATAACTTCTGCTTTACTTTTTTCAGAGCTCAAAGCGCTTGAATTCGCTCTTAACAAAAGAAAGAAGAAAGTTCAGTCAGAAGAGGAAGTGAAGGAGAAAACTCCTGAGAAAAGTGTGGCGTTCAAGGCCAGGTCTGAACCTGTTGAGCCCTCATCAAACTCTTCATCAAAGTCACTGATGGAGATGAGCAGGGAAGAACTCGCTGAAGAGTACAGCCTGATGGCCAGACGATTTGACAAGCTCAATTCCAGGTTTGGTCGTTATAAAAAGTTTTATCAGGACTCACGTGACAGGAAACCTGAAGGAACCCACCAAAGCTCAAGGAGATATGAGGAGCGAAGGAATACTGACCAGAGGAGAGAACGTGGAGATGAAAAGAGATATTCTGAACCAAAACCTGAAAGAAGAGACGAACAGAGATGTACTCGCGATGATAGATATCCAACCAAGACTGAAAGCTCACCAAGAACCAGGGAACCTGACTCAAGGAGGAACCCTGAACCGAGAAAAGAAAGAGTGAGTGAGCAGGTAGCATGTTACAACTGTAACAAGATTGGTCACTATCAGTACGACTGCCCGGAGCTGAGTGCGAGGGAGAGAGAGGAAAGAAGAGCCACCAGGGATCTAAGATCTGCTGATCGGAGAGCGATGGTCGCTGAAGATGCAACAGATTCTGACGGTCCCACTGAAAGGTCACCTGAACTCTTCTCAGATGACGAGTACGATGATGTCTGTCTGATGGCTAGGGATGAGCCTGAGGTAACATAAAATTCTGTTTGTGCTTCTTACACTGGTCAAAATCCTGAGCTTAGCTCAGAGTCAGTTAGAGAAATGAACCTTCAGATCTGCTTTGATCAATTGATGGTTGATTTCTCCAGACTGCAGGAAACTAATGTCTTCTTGGTAGAGGAGAACAAGAAATTGAGTACTGAGGTTCAAACCCTGAACGAACAACTCACTCAGTCTGATCTTAAAGAATCAGCTCAAATTGTGAGACTAACTCAGGAGATTGATTTAATCAATACTGAGCGTCTTCCAAGAGAGAAGATTCTGAAGGAACTGGCTGAGGAAGAGCTGGTCAGGAAGGAAGAACTAAAAGTACTTAAGAGTAAGTTTGATGACCTCTTTACCAGACATGAAATCCTGAAAAAGAGTGAGGACTCTCTCAAGAAAAAGGTTGCAGCAATGAATAAATCCTCAGTAGCTAGAGAGGAAATAAATAGCAACCAGATACTTGGGAACAAGAAAAAGGGACTTGGATATGTTCCTGATAAATCCTCACAAGGTCAATCTCATGTTGCGTCAGGGAGCAACACTGAGAGGGTATTTGTTCAGACAGGCCAGAGTGCACCTAAGGTTGTGCTCCAGGCCCGTCAAACTGATAAGGGCAAGGAAACCGTTGACACAGTCAGGGTTGCTCCTAAGGTAACTAAGCCAAAACCCAAGGGAAAGGCGAAGCAACCTAAGGAAGCCCCTGAGAGCTCAGGCCAGGGGAAATCTCAGCGAAAGCAGAGGAAGACTCAGGCCAAGAGCCCTCAGACTGGTCAGCGAGGGTACCATCATGCTTGGCAATACCAACAGGGAAGGCCAAATATGATGACACACCCGTGGTTTTGGCATTCTGAGGCCTTTAACTGTTTTCCATTCCCTCACTTGCCTAGGGGGAATAGAAATCAGGGTCCTTATCAAGAACAAGGCCCAAGACCTACTGCACCCAGACCTAGGAAGAACAGGAAGCCAGCCCAAAAGGCACCCACTCAGGCTACTGCGAAGCCTAAGTCTAGCACTCATACACCATCTTCCTCTCAGGCAAAGAAGAAGAAAGTTATGTATGTTGATGTTTCAGGGAGACAAATTTACCACTCTGAGGCAATCAGGGTTGTGAAGCAAGTCTGGATCCCGAAGGGTACATCTGACACGATAGGACCCAACACCCAATGGGTACCTAAAGCCTGATTTGCTTGCAGGTGGCTGTGGATCACAAAAATAAGAGAGGAGACTCAATCAAAGCTGTTTGGTACCTAGACAGTGGTTGCTCAAGGCACATGACTGGAATGAAGAGTCTTCTCCAAGAATATCGAGCTAAAGATGGTCCACAGGTAACCTTTGGTGATAACTCAAAAGGTGTTACTAAAGGTTTTGGTGTTCTAATTATAGGTACAGTCAGAGTGGAAAATGTGTCCTTTGTGGAAGGACTGAAGCATAACCTGCTGTCAGTAAGTCAATTCTGTGACAAAGGGTTCAGTGTTGAGTTCTCATCGAATACATGTTCAGTCAAGGACAAATCAACACAAGTGCTTCTATCAGGTATAAGGAAAGGTAACGTTTATCTCGCTGATTGGAGCAACACTATTCCTAATACTTATTTTGTTGCTAAAAGCTCTCTAGAGCTCAGTTGGTTATGGCATAAAAGATTAAGCCACCTGAACTTCAAGATTCTTAACAAAATTTCTAGACAGTCACTTGTTAATGGTCTACCAAATGAAGTTTTTAGCAAAGATCACGTGTGTAAAGCTTGTCAGGAAGGGAAGCAGTTCAGAGCATTATTCAAAGAGAAAGCTTCTTATTCCACTGACAGGATACTTCAGCTCTTGCACATGGATTTATTTGGCCCCATAACACCTGTGAGTATGAATGGTAGAAAGTATACCCTTGTGGTTATTGATGATTATTCTAGATATACTTGGGTTATTTTCTTGTTAAATAAGAAGGAAACACAGGTGAAGCTTCCAGAGTTGCTCAGGAGACTCAGCAATGAGAAGAATCAGTCCATTACTAAGATCAGATCTGACTAGGGCACTGAATTTATAAATTCATATATTTCTGACTTTTGTAATGAACTTGGTATAGCTCATGAGACTTCTGCAGCTAGAACCCCACAACAAAATGGTGTCGCTGAAAGGAGGAACAGGACACTGAAGGAAGCTGCAAGGACCATGCTGGCTGAGTCAGGATTGCCCAAGAAATTCTGGGCTGAGGCAATCAACACCGCATGCTACACTCAGAATAGATCCATGCTGAACAAACAACATGCACAGACACCATATGAGACATGGAACAAAAGGAAACCTCGTATTTCTTATTTTCATGTATTTGATTGTAAGTGCTTCATCCTCAACAATGGGAAGACCCAATTAAAAGCCTTTGATAGCAAATCTGATGAAGGAATATTCTTAGGATATTCTGAAGTTAGTAAAGCCTTCAGAGTTTACAATTGTAGGACCCTTGTTGTGGAAGAATCACCTCATGTTGTCTTTGATGAATCTGCTAATGAGTCTAGGGCAAATATGTTGAATCTTCACACTGAGGAGGTCACAAGGAGTGTGACAAGGCTGAGCTTGAAGAATCAACCTGATCCCAAGATCAAGACAGTGCCAATTCCGAGATGGGATGATGATGACGATCAGGATGAAGAATCAGGTGCCACTCCTAAGCCCAGCACATCAGGGATTGCTGAGCCTCAGACTGAGGAACAGGCTCAACCTGAGGTAAGCACCGTCTATGAAGATGCTGTTGCAGCTGAGACGGTTCCTGAGTCACCTAATCAAGGGGGAATCAATGTCCCTGACATTGAGCTTGTTAATCCCTTTGGTATAGACTCAGGATCATCCACTTCTGTTCAATTTCCTGAATTTTATGAGCCTGTACACACTAACATTGCAGGTACTTCAGGAACAACTCCTGCAAGAGAACATGGTTAGAAGATCATCCCATTGATCAAATCATTGGTGATCCAACTGAGGGATTCAGGACCCGACGGTTCCATGGTGAGAGTTCATTGTTCTGTTGCTTTCTCTCTGAGCAAGAGCCTCAGAACATTGAAGAAGCTCTCACTGACTCGAACTGGATCATTGCCATGCAAGAGGAGTTGAATCAGTTCACAAGGAATCAGGTTTGGGAACTGGTAGATAGACCTAGGCATCAAGGTGTGATTGGTACCAAGTGGATCTTCAAGAACAAGAAGGATGAGAATGGTGTTGTGGTAAGGAACAAGGCTAGACTGGTTGCAAAAGGGTATTGTCAGTCTGAAGGAATAGACTATGATGAGACTTTTGCTCCAGTAGCTAGGTTGGAAGCTATCAGGTTGTTCCTTGCATATGCAACATATAAGAATTTCAAGGTGTATCAAATGGATGTCAAGAGTGCCTTCCTGAATGGTGTACTCAATGAAGAGGTATATGTTGAACAACCTTCTGGGTTTGAGGTTGGAGATAGAGTATACCATTTGAAGAAAGCACTCTATGGACTTAAGCAAGCACCAAGAGCTTGATATGATACCCTCTCTCAATTCCTGACAGATCATGGGTTCAAGAAGGGAATTGTGGATAGGAAATTGTTCAGGATCACTGAAGGTGATGACATTCTCTTGGTCCAGATTTATGTGGATGACATAATATTTGGATCACCAAATCATCAGCTTTGTGAGAAATTCTCTAAGTTGATGACTGGTAAATTTGAGATGTCCATGATGGGAGAGATGAACTTCTTCTTAGGATTGCAGGTCAAGCAGACTGATCAAGGTATCTTCATAAATCAGGCCAAGTACATAAGAGACTTGATTCATAAGTTTGGTGTTCAGAACAGCAATCCAGCCAGGATCCCAATGAACACAAATTGGAAAATGGATCCTGACACTGAAGGGACTTCAGTAAATCAGACTGAGTATCGTGGGCTGATAGGTTCCTTGTTGTACCTAACTGCAAGTAGGCCTGACATTACGTTTGCAGTTGGTGTGTGTGCTAGGTATCAGTCTGATCCCAAAAGAAGTCATTTGGAGGCTGCTAAGAGGATACTCAAGTATTTGAAAAGGACAGTCAATATGGGATTATGGTATCCTTCGGATGACAACTTAGAACTGACAGGTTATTCAGATGCAGATTATGGAGGTTGTAGGATTGATAGGAAATCAACCTCAGGGACATGTCAGTTTTTGGGAAGTAAGTTGATCTCGTGGTTTAGTAAGAAGCAGAATTCAGTGGCTACATCCACAACTGAGTCTGAGTATATGGCTGCAGGTAGTTGTTGCGCTCAGATTTTATGGTTGAGGCAACAGTTGAGGGACTACCAAATATTTGCTAATCAGGTTCCAATCTATTGTGACAATAATAGTGCAATAGCAATCACTCAGAACCCAGTGCTTCACACAAGGTTCAAGCATGTGGATATTAGGCATCACTTCATTCGAGATCATGTGGAGAAGAAAGATATTAGGATGGAAAAAATTCACACTGACAGGCAAAGAGCTGACATCTTGACTAAGCCCTTGGCTGAAGCAAGGTTTATGGAACTGTCAGTGGAGTTAGGACTCTTAGATCCGGGAGAGCAGTCAGTGTAGGGCTCTAGGGGGAACTCAGGCCAGACTCGACTCAGCGATGTATCAGGGTACTACAATGTCTCCCTGACAGGTATGTGTTCTAACCTGACTCGTGTGAAGTTCAAACGTCTCCCTGAGTCCGTCGTCCTGAAAATCTTTATTAAATGCATTCCGTTTTCATTAAAAGTGCGCCTTTTCATATTTAAAACCCACACGCACGGAGCATTTAATGCTCAGTTACTTTTTCATATACGTGTCCATTTTATACGGAATATGACTGACATGGGGTGTTGATTGAAGCTGAGATTAATCCTGGCCCCTCATTTCAAAACCTTTCGAATTCAGGGATTAATCTCAACCCCACATTTGAGTAACTGACTGAGTCTTATCAATCAAGAGTGCCATTTGAGGGTTTTACGCAAACACAATGCACAATCTGCACACTGAGTTTTCTCTTGCTCAAACACAGATATCTTTTCGAAAAATCTCTCTTTTTCAAAACAATGGCATTCCTTGATTCCAACTGGACAACCGACAAGATCGTAGACGTTGTCGAGAACAAGCTGGTACACATGGAGTAAGTCATCTCCATGGAAGGTATCTGTCTCACAGTTGAGGAAATCAAACCCGTATTCAAGTAGATTTCCGATGCTGGGTTGGAAACATACTTCACCACCCGCCCCATCTCCGTGCTCCCAAGAACAGTTGTGGAAGCATACTTAAACTTGTTCTTGCGGAAAGGGGAAGTTTTCACGAAGGTGACTGCGCTGAAGCCGACGGGAGAGAAGGACGGCGACGGGGAGCCTCTTTACAACACAGAGGTGGTCACTATTAACATCAGGCAGGCGGTGAGGGAAGTCTTCAAATTGCCATTCTCAGGCATCAACCCAAAAATGTACAAGGAAAACTCAGAGGGAGAATTCCTTGGGAAATGGACCAAATCTGGGTCATCAGAGTTCAAGGCCCGTCAGAACAAGAATACGTTGAAGCCTGAGTACAGGGCTCTGGTGGATTTGGTGTCCAAGATGGTGATGGGCGCTACTGGCTCTCACGAGCAACTGAGTCTGCCCAAACTGAGACTCATGGGAGCAATTGCTGATGGAGTGGAAGCAAACTGGGAGTAGTTCTTCCTTGATCAACTCCATCAGGCCGGGTTGGACAAGCTTACGCGAGATGAGGAGAAGAAGCACATTTCTATCAGTGCCATCTTGCCATTCGGAACGAGGATGTCCATCCTGATTGCTCATGCTTGCCATGGGTATACCTTCGATTTTGAGGACAGTCTCTCCTCAAAGAAGGTAATGTTTTCCTCACTGAGTGATACTTATTCAGTGCTAGGGCTGACTGATCCCAATGCGAAAGCAAAGGGTCAGGCCAAAAAGCCAGCTGGTAAGGCCAAGAGAGTGGCTACCAGTCTCATTGAAAGAGTAGATGAGCTCTTTGAGAAGAGTAAGGATATAGAGGAGGTGGAGCAGCCTGAGGTGGACGCGGCTGAGAAGAAGAAGAGGGTGAAGATCGTGCTGACAGGGAAGAGCACGAAATCAGGGACTGAGTCTGATCCTAAGAAGGCCGGATCTGAGGCTGAGGGAACTGATGATGACATCAGGAAGGAGGGTGCTGGCCTGGGCTGTACAAGTACACTGTGCTGCTAGCGCATGTGATTGAGCTCAAGGTTTGGTTGGATTTCAAACAATCAAACATGCAGAAGCAGCATCTGCTAGTGGACGCTCGTGGCTGGGATCACTGGGAGACTGAAGAAGCCAAGATTTGCTCCTACTTTGGACTGACTAGCTGGCTTCAACTTCTAAATTTTGACAACCTGAAGCAGTTAGTGGCTGAGATGATGTCCAAGAGCAAGACTGACATCCTGTCTGGTGACGAGAAGGATGATGAGGATGATGATGGAGCTCAAGGTGGAGATGTGGAGAAGGCAGTGGAGGAGACTGCGAGAGAAGTTGATGAAATGATCTCTGAGCCTCGGGCTCAGGGGGAAGGTGATAAGGACACTGGTGCCAAGGGTGGACCAGTGGCTGAGGATGTTTTGAACATCTCAACTGCCAATGAGACATCTGTCGATGAAGGGATTCCCTGCCCTGAGACAAGAGAGGAAGATGTTGAGGCATCCAAGGAGACTCTCAGTTCCGAGGGACAAGTTCCTAAGGTTCAAATTGCTTAGCTGAGCCTGAGCAGGCGGCTTTGACTACTTCACAACTGCCTTCAGTGCACCTTGAAGAAGGGACTGATGCTGCAGGGGCTGACAAGGGAAAGCAGCCAATCACTGATGCGGCCGTTGATGATGAAGATGTGATAATAACTGGGGTCGGACGTGCTGAATTCACAAGCATAGTGGAGGTCAAGAGGGAGAAAACCATAGAAAATCTAGCTGAACTTCAGGAGGAAGTAATGAGGCTACGAGCTGAAAAAGAGGAAGACTCCAAGGCCCTGGCAAAACACATCAGGTGGACAAAGTCAACCTACAACACCCTTGCCAACAGGGAGCTTGTTGGGACATTGTCAGTTTTGATTAAGATCCCAAAGCCCCTGAAAAGATGGTTGTCTTAATCTGTCTTTGTCAGGCTAGTCTTGGTTAGGATTAGTACTTAGTCATTTTACACTTCACAGGTACTCAGTGAGAGGAGAACTCACTGGAGACAATCAAGACTCAGAGCCTGAAGACGAAGAGCACCATCCTGAACTTATGGCAGTCTTCTAAGCTGGCTGAGTAAGTGTCAGTGATGAAGAGTATGACCATGAGGTCATTACTAACTCAGTCCTGAAGGGAACGGGATGTCACTGAGTTAATGGGAAGACTTGGAGTAGAGCCAAGCAATGCAAAATGAATTTCAGCGTCAGGACAAGACTGGTGGGCTCAAGACAAAATGAACTTAATAAGACAAGCCTGAAGCTCAGGAATAAGTTCTGACATTCTCACCAACCTGATGACGTGGACCAATCCGAGAAGGACACGCACGTACGGAACCTGACATGAAGACTGAATTCAGACTGCATATTCAACGGGCAAGCATTCAATGTACATTTAATGCAAATACCAAATCCATGCAAGGACGGCTACTGCATGAAGATATGTCCGTTTGAAGCCTCTCTACATAGATGACTCGAAGGCTATCTCTCCAACGGATAGTTTTTCAAATCACCTATAAATACAGAAGACCTTGAACCCATTCAAGGTTACGGGAAATTTCCAAGCCAGAAATTACTCAAACTCTCAAGCATTCAAAGCGTTCAACCCTTAAGAGAAGCACTCGAAACCTTCTAAATTTCCCAAGTGTTTCTCAGCAATTGAGAGTTATTCTGTATTCCAAGAGCTAATTAGAATTATCTTAAGCTTAGAGAGATTATCCAATCCTTAGCATAGCTTTGCCTTGTAAGGATAATCTCAACTTAGTTGGAATCCAAACTGAAACCAAAACTCTAAGTTAGGCTTGTTGGGAGTAAGTCAGTTAGAGTGTTAGTAAGTGGAGTTGTATAGATCAGTGAGGTTAGCTGGTCTTGGTGCACCTTGGCACGTTAAAAACAAGAATCCCTTAAGTGGATTTCCTGTTAAGTCAGGCCGTGGACGTAGGAGCTTGAGACTCTGAACCACGTTAAACTCCTTGTGTTCTTACTGCTTTGATATTGTGCATACTTGCTATAATACTTGTTCATTCATTGCATTCAAGTTTATCAGGCCTGAATCAATCAGGCTGATCTTCAAAAGAGCACTGCCCTACTAAACACTCTTCAGATTTGAGTAAAACAAGTTTTTCAGAAAGCAAACTAAACAAGACTTTAAACTTTCAGGGCTCAAACATTTCTGCACTGAACTTGAACTGATAGTTAGCCAACTGACCCGCACCAAGTGTAGTCAGTAGGTGTGTTATCAGCTCCTAGTTCTTTACCACTCTGAGTAAAGGGGACTCAGTCAGTTTTAAGGTTAAAAAATTGGTATACGTGTATTCCCTCCCCCATACACGTATTCCTCAGTCTTGTACCGGGACCAACAGAGCTGATTTTGCTAAAGAGAACGATGACTGACACGGCCAAGTCAGTGAGGATTGAGAGGAAGCGCACCAAGAAGATGCTCAGGAACACTCTCAAGAAACTTGATGAGAGGGATGCGATCAGGGATGGGAAGTTGAATCAGGCAGTTGACAGGCTTGCAGTTCAGACTGGGGCTATTGTCACTCAGGCCATGAAGGACTCAGCGTCCAAACTGGAGCTGGAGTCAGGGAGGTTGGATCGCATTTCTCAGTCAGTGGCAGACATTTTGGCGAAGGTCACTGACGAGTCTGCAAAGATACTAACTGAGGCCAGCAGAGTCAGCGGTGAGTCCTTGAAGGTGGAGGAAAGGATCACCAAGGCTGAACAAAGTCTCCAACTCTCTATGGAGGTCTTTGAGAAGAAAGTCAATGCTGCTATCAGTTCGGTTTCGTACGCAGGCACTGGAATTTCGATGGGAGTTGAATTATTGAAGGAGGGAATTAATGATGTCCATTCCCTAGCCTCCTTCGTAATCAACAGCGGATTTGACGCATTCCCATCCGAGGCCAATGATGATGCCAAAAAGGGGGAAAAGAAGAAAAGATCCCGCCCTGAGGCATTGGAGGCAGTCAATCAAGGTGAGACCGTTCTAGCTGACCCTGAAGCCAATCCTGAAGGAAACATATTAAGGGTGAGGAAGTCAGCTAGGTTAGCGGCAGTGGAGAACGAAGGAGAGGAAGTTGTTGCCAAGCTGAGGGAGGAGGCAACAAAGGCAAAGGCTGATGAATCTTCCAAGCAACAACCTGAGCCAGTTCAGAGATCGTCTCCCATGAGCTCAAGGAAAAATCCCATCACTTACTCAGGGGAGTTGGTGGCGGAGTTATGTGCTGAAGCATGGGGAGATCACTCTGAGAAATCTGAGGCTATGCGCATAGCTGAAATTGCTCAGAAGGAGAAGATGCGCATCCTAGAGAAAAAGGTTGAGAAGCTGACTGATATCACTGAGTTTCAACAACGAGAACTGGATGATGTAGTGATCAGCTTGCTAAGGAGGAAGAAGGCGAAGCCTGAGCCTAGGAAGTACAGGAAGAAGCCAACAATTAGGAAATCAACAATTCTTCAAGTCAGTAGGCCAGAATCAGGAATAAGGGAAGCTTTTGTCGATGAGTTCGTCTCAGAGGCATTGAAGGAGTTTTGGACTGATGCAAGGGATGAATTTGTTAGACTGTGGTATGTGCATTTAATGCAAATACCAAATCCATGCAAGGACGGCTGCTGCATGAAGATATGTCCGTTTGAAGTCTCTCTACATAGATGACTCGAAGGCTATCTCTCCAACGGATAGTTTTTCAAATCACCTATAAATACAGAAGACCTTGAACCCATTCAAGGTTACGGGAAATTTCCAAGCAAGAAATTACTCAAACTCTCAAGCATTCAAAGCGTTCAACCCTTAAGAGAAGCACTCGAAACCTTCTAAATTTCCCAAGTGTTTCTCAGCAATTGAGAGTTATTCTGTATTCCAAGAGCTAATTAGAATTATCTTAAGCTTAGAGAGATTATCCAATCCTTAGCATAGCTTTGCCTTGTAAGGATAATCTCAACTTAGTTGGAATCCAAACTGAAACCAAAACCCTAAGTTAGGCTTGTTGGGAGTAAGTCAGTTAGAGTGTTAGTAAGTGGAGTTGTATAGATCAGTGAGGTTAGCTGGTCTTGGTGCACCTTGGCACATTAAAAACAAGAATCCTTTGAGTGGATTTCCTGTTAAGTCAGGCCGTGGACGTAGGAGCTTGAGACTCTGAACCACGTTAAACTCCATGTGTTCTTACTGCTTTGATATTGTGCATACTTGCTATATTACTTGTTCATTCATTGCATTCAAGTTTATCAGGCCTGAATCAATCAGGCTGATCTTCAAAAGAGCACTGCCCTACTAAACACTCTACAGATTTGAGTAAAACAAGTTTTTCAGAAAGCAAACTAAACAAGACTTTAAACTTTCAGGGCTCAAACATTTCCGCACTGAACTTGAACTGATAGTTAGCCAACTGACCCACACCAAGTGTTGTCAGTAGGTGTGTTATCAGCTCCTAGTTCTTTACCACTCTGAGTAAAGGGGACTCAGTCAGTTTTAAGGTTAAAAAATTGCTATACGTGTATTCCCCCCCATACACGTATTCCTCAGTCTTGTACCGGGACCAACAAGTGGTATCAGAGCAGTGGTTCGAAAGACCACTGACTTTGAATACTAATAGTTTCAGAGGAGAAACTGTTGGTGGTCACTGAACAGATCTGAGTTTGCTTTTCATAAAACTTGCATCATCATGACTTCGAGGAGACTTGAAGCTTCGTTACCTGAATTCTCTGTGTCTAACTTTGTCTATTGGAAGTTCAGATTAGAAGCACATCTAGATGCTATCCATGACCAGATGCCGCGTGTACCCAGGGAGGGACCGATCAAGATCACTATTCCTAACGTCAGAGGACTGGGATATGAGGATCTTGCGATTGGTGTGCAGGTTCCTAAAGAAAGGAAAGACATGACCAACGATGAAATCAAGATGATGGGACTTGACAACGTCGCCAGAAACATCATCTTGCACACGGTGCCCTTCGAGGAGTCAGCTAGGCTGATGAACTTAAAGACGGCAAAGGAGGTCTGGGATGAGCTGACAAGGATGTGTGGGGGATCTGAAAAGATCAAGGAGAACAAGAGAAACATTGCCATTCAGAAATTCAAGGCGTTCGAGATACTGCCTGACGAGAGCATAGATCAAATGGAGTCTAGATTCATCAAGTTGATGAATGAGTTGGTGATGCTGGACAAGGATGTCCCAAGGAGAGATGTTGCTTCAAAAATCCTGAATGCCCTTCCTGAGAGATGGGACAACAGTGTAATTATGCTTAAGAACACTCAGGATATGAGTAACATAACTTCTGCTTTACTTTTTTCAGAGCTCAAAGAGCTTGAATTCGATCTTAACAAAAGAAAGAAGAAAGTTCAGTCAGAAGAGGAAGTGAAGGAGAAAACTCCTGAGAAAAGTGTGGCGTTCAAGGCCAGGTCTGAACCTGTTGAGCCCTCATCAAATTCTTCATCAAAGTCACTGATGGAGATGGGCAGGGAAGAACTCGCTGAGGAGTACAGCCTGATGGCCAGACGATTTGACAAGCTCATTTCCAGGTTTGGTCGTTATAAAAAGTTTTATCAGGACTCACGTGACAGGAAACCTGAAGGAACCCACCAAAGCTCAAGGAGATATGAGGAGCGAATGAATACTGACCAGAGGAGAGAACGTGGTGATGAAAGGAGATATTCTGAACTAAAGACTGAAAGAAGAGACGAACAGAGACGTATTCGTGATGATAGATATCCAACCAAGGCTGAAAACTCACCAAGAACCAGGGAACCTGACTCTAGGAGGAACCCTGAACCAAGAAAAGAAAGAGTAAGTGAGCAGGTAGCATGTTACAACTGTAACAAGATTGGTCACTATCAGTACGACTGCCCGGAGCTGAGTGCAAGGGAGAGAGAGGAAAGGTGAGCCACTAGGGATCTAAGATCTGCTGATCGGAGAGCGATGGTCGCTGAAGATGCAACAGATTCTGACGGTCCTGCTGAAAGGTCACCTGAACTCTTCTCAGATGACGAGTACGATGATGTCTGTCTAATGGCTAGGGATGAGCCTGAGGTAACATCAAATTTTGTTTGCGCTTCTTACACTGGTCAAAATCCTGAGCTTAGCTCAGAGTCAGTTAGAGAAATGAACCTTCAGATCTGTCTTGATCAATTGATTGTTGATTTCTCCAGATTGCAGGAAACTAACGTCTTCTTGGTTGAGGAGAACAAGAAATTGAGTACTGAAGTTCAAAACCTGAATGAACAACTCACTCAGTCTGGCCTTAAAGAATCAGCTCAAATTGTGAGACTAACTCAGGAGATTGATTTAATCAATGCTGAGCGTCTTCCAAGGGAGAAGATTCTGAAGGAACTGGCTGAGGAAGAGCTGGTCAAGAGGGAAGAACTGAAAGTACTTAAGAGTAAGTTTGATGACCTCTTTACCAGACATGAAATCCTGAAAAAGAGTGAGGACTCTCTCAAGAAAAAGGTTGCAGCAATGAATAAATCCTCAGTGGCTAGAGAGGAAATAAATAGCAACCAGATACTTGGGAACAAGAAAAAGGGACTTGGATATGTTCCTGAGAAATCCTTACAAGGTCAGTCTCATGTTGCTTCAGGGAGCAACACTGAGAGTGTATTTGTTCAGACAGGCCAGAGTGCACCTAAGGTTGTGCTCCAGGCCCGTCAAACTGATAAGGGCAAGGAAACCGTTGACACAGTCAGGGTTGCTCCTAATGTAGCTAAGCCAAAACCCAAGGGAAAGGCAAAGCAACCTACGGAAGCCCCTGAGAGCTCAGGCCAGGGAAAACCTCAGCGAAAGTAGAGGAAGACTCAGGCCAAGAGCCCTCAGACTGGTCAGCAAGGGTACCATCATGCTTGGCAATACCAACATGGAAGGCCAAATATGATGACACCCCCGTGGTTTTGGCATCCTGAGACCTTTAACTGCTTTCTATTCCCTCACTTGCCTAGGGGGAATAGAAATCAGGGTCCTTATCAAGAACAAGGCCCAAGACCTGCTGCACCCAGACCTAGGAAGAACAGGAAGCCAGCCCAAAAGGCACCCACTCAGGCTCATGTGAAGCCTAAGTCTAGCACCCATACACCATCTTCCTCTCAGGCAAAGAAGAAGAAAGTTGTGTATGTTGATGTTTCAGGGATGCAGATTTACCACTCTGAGGTAATCAGGGTTGTGAAGCAAGTCTGGATCCCGAAGGGTACAGCTGACACGATAGGACCCAACACCCAATGGGTACCTAAAGCCTGACTTGCTTGCAGACGGCTGTGGATCACAACAAGAGGAGAGGAGACTCAATCAAAGTTGTTTGGTACCTAGACAGTGGTTGCTCAAGGCACATGACTGGAATGAAGAGTCTTCTCCAAGAATATCAAGATAAAGATGGTCCACAGGTAACCTTTGGTGATAACTCAAAAGGTGTTACTAAAGGTTTTGGTGTTCTAATTATAGGTACAGTCAGAGTGGAAAATGTGTCCTTTGTGGAAGGACTGAAGCATAACCTGCTGTCAGTAAGTCAATTCTATGACAAAGGGTTCAGTGTTGAGTTCTCATCGAATACATGTTCAGTCAAGGACAAATCAACACAGGTGCTTCTATCAGGTATAAGGAAAGGTAATGTTTATCTCGCTGATTGGAGCAGCACTATTCCTAATACTTGTCTTGTTGCTAAAAGCTATCTAGAGCTCAGTTGGTTATGGCATAAAAGATTAAGCCACCTGAACTTCAAGATTCTTAACAAAATTTCTAGACAGTCACTTGTTGATGGTCTACCTAATGAAGTTTTTAGCAAAGATCACGTGTGCAAAGCTTGTCAGGAAGGGAAGCAGGTCAGAGCGTCATTCAAAGAGAAAGCTTCCTATTCCACTGACAGGATACTTCAGCTCTTGCACATGGATTTATTTGGTCCCATAACACCTGTGAGTATGAATGGTAGAAAGTATACCCTTGTGGTTATTGATGATTATTCTAGATATACTTGGGTTATTTTCTTGTTAAATAAGAAGGAAACACAGGTGAAGCTTCCAGAGTTGCTCAGGAGACTCAGCAATGAGAAGAATCAGTCCATTACTAAGATCAGATCTGACAAGGGCACTGAATTTATAAATTCATATATTTCTGACTTTTGTAATGAACTTGGTATAGCTCATGAGACTTCTGCACCTAGAACCCCACAACAGAAAAATGGTGTCGCTGAAAGGAGGAACAGGACACTGAAGGAAGCTGCAAGGACCATGCTGGCTGAGTCAGGATTGCCCAAGAAATTCTGGGCTGAGGCAATCAACACTGCATACTACACTCAGAACAGATCCATGCTGAACAAGCAACATGCACAGACCCCATATGAGACATGGAACAAAAGAAAACCTCGTATTTCTTATTTTCATGTATTTGGTTGTAAGTGCTTCATCCTCAATAATGGGAAGACCCAATTGAAAGCCTTTGATAGCAAATCTGATGAAGGAATATTCCTAGGATATTCTGAAGTTAGTAAAGCCTTCAGGGTTTACAATTGTAGGACCCTTGTCGTGGAAGAATCACCTCATGTTGTCTTTGATGAATCTGCTAATGAGTCTAGGGCAAAGGTGTTGAATCCTGACACTGAGGAGGTCACAAGGAATGTGACAAGGCTGAGCTTGAAGAATCAACCCGATCCCAAGATCAAGACTGTGCCAATTCCGAGATGGGATGATGATGACGATCAGGATGATGAATCAGGTGCCACTCATAAGCCCAGCACATCAGGCATTGTTGAGCCTCAGACTGAGGAACAGGCTCAACCTGAGGTAAGCACCGTCTATGAAGATGCTGTTGCAGCTGAGACGGTTCCTGAGTCACCTCATCAAGGGGGAATCAATGTTCCTGACATTGAACTTATTAATCCCTTTGGCATAGACTCAGGATCATCCCCTTCTGTTCAATTTCCTGAATTTTATGAGCCTGTAGACACTAACATTGCAGGTACTTCAGGAACAACTCCTGGCAAGAGAACATGGTTAGAAGATCATCCCATTGATCAAATCATTGGTGATCCAACTGGGGGAGTCAGGACCAGACGGTTCCATGGTGAGAGTGCATTGTTCTGTTGCTTTCTCTCTGAGCAAGAGCCTCAGAACATTGAAGAAGATCTCACTGACTCGAACTGGATCATAGCCATGCAAGAGGAGTTGAATCAGTTCACAAGGAATCAGGTTTGGGAACTGGTGGATAGACCTAGGCATCAAGGAGTGATTGGTACCAAGTGGGTTTTAAGAACAAGAAGGATGAGAATGGTGTTGTGTAAGGAACAAGGCTAGACTGGTTGCAAAAGGGTATTGTCAGTCTGAAGGAATGGACTATGATAAGACATTTGCTCCACTGGCTAGGTTGGAAGCTATCAGGTTGTTCCTTGCATATGCAACATACAAGAAGTTCAAGGTGTATCAAATGGATGTCAAGAGTGCTTTCCTGAATGGTGTACTCAATGAAGAGGTATATGTTGAACAACCTCCCGGGTTTGAGGTTGGAGATAGAGTATACCATTTGAAGAAAACACTCTATGGACTTAAGCAAGCACCAAGAGTTTGGTATGAAACCCTCTCTCAATTCCTGATAGACCATGGGTTCAAGAAGGGAACTGTGGATAGGACCTTGTTCAGGACCACTGAAGGTGATGACATTCTCTTGGTCCAGATTTATGTGGATGACATAATATTTGGATCACCAAATCATCAGCTTTGTGAGAAATTCTCTAAGTTGATGACTGGTAAATTTGAGATGTCCATGATGGGAGAGATGAACTTCTTCTTAGGATTACAGGTCAAGCAGACTGATCAAGGTATATTCATTAATCAGGCCAAGTATACAAGAGACTTGATTCATAAGTTTGGTGTTCAGAACAGCAATCCAGCAAGGATCCCTATGAACACAAATTGGAAGATGGATCCTGACACTGAAGGGACTTCAGTAAATCAGACTGAGTATCGTGGGCTGATAGGTTCTTTATTGTACCTGACTGCAAGTAGGCCTGACATTACGTTTGCAGTTGGTGTGTGTGCTAGGTATCAGTCTGATCCCAAGAGAAGTCATTTGGAGGCTGCTAAGAGGATACTTAAGTATTTGAAAAGGACAGTCAATATGGGACTATGGTATCCTTCAAATGACAACTTAGAACTGACAGGTTATTCAGATGCAGATTATGGAGGTTGTAGGATTGATAGGAAATCAACCTCAGGGACATGTCAGTTTTTGGGAAGTAAGTTGATCTCGTGGTTTAGTAAGAAGCAGAATTCAGTGGCTACATCCACGACTGAGGCTGAGTATATGGCTGCAGGTAGTTGTTGTGCTCAGATTTTATGGTTGAGGCAACAGTTGAGGGACTACCAAGTGTTTGCTAATCAGATTCCAATCTATTGTGATAACAATAGTGCTATAGCAATTACTCAGAACCCAGTGCTTCACACAAGGTGCAAGCATGTGGATATTAGACACCACTTCATTCGAGATCATATGGAGAAGAAAGACATTAGGATGGAGAAGATTCACACTGACAGGCAAAGAGCTGACATCTTGACTAAGCCTCTGGCTGAAGCAAGGTTTATGGAACTGTCAGTGGAGTTAGGACTCTTAGATCCGGGAGAGCAGTCAGTGTAGGGTTCTAGGGGGAACTCAGGCCAGACTCGACTCAGCGAGTTATCAGGGTGCTACAATGTCTCCCTGACAGGTATGAGTTCTAACCTGACTCTTGTGAATTTCAAGCGTCTCCTTGAGTCCTTCGTCCTGAAAATCTTTATTAAATGCATTCCGTTCTCATTAAAAGCGCGCCTTTTCATATTTAAACCCACGCGCACGGAGCATTTAATGCTACAGTTACTTTTTCATATACGTGTCCGTTTTATACGGAATATGACTAACATGGGGTTTAATTGAAGCTGAGATTAATCCTGGCCCTTCCTTTCAAAACCTTTCGAATTCAGGAATCAATCTCAACCCCACATTTGAGTAACTGACTTAGTCTTATCAATCAAGAGTGTCATTTGAGGTTTTTACGCAAACACAACGCACAATCTGCACACTGAGTTTTCTCTTGCTCAAACACAGATAATTCTTTCGAAAAATCTCTTCTTTTCAAAACAATGGCATTCCTCGATTCCAACTGGACAACCGACAAGATCGTAGATGTTGTTGAAAAGAAACTGGTACACATGGAGCAAGTCATCTCCATGGAAGGTATCTGTCTTACGGTTGAGGAAATCAAACCCGTATTTAAATGGATTTCCGATGCCGAGTTGGAAACATACTTCACCACCCGCCCCATTTCCTTGCTCCCAAGAACAGTGGTGGAAGCCTATTTAAATATGTTCTTACGGAAAGGGGAAGTTTTCACGAAGGTAACTGCACTGAAGCCGACGGGAGAGAAGGACGGCGACGGCGAACCTCTTTACAACACAGAGGTGGTCACTATCAACTTCAGGCAGGCGGTGAGGGAAGTCTTTAAATTGCCATTCTCAGGCATCAACCCAAGAACCTACAAGGAGAACTCAGAGGGAGAGCTTCTTGGGAAATGGACCAAGTCAGGGTCATCGGAGTTCAAGGCTCGTCAGAACAAGAATACTCTGAAGCCTGAGTACAGAGCGCTGGTGGACTTGGTGTCCAAGATAGTGATGGGAGCAACTGGGTCTCACGAGCAGTTGAGTCTGCCCAAGCTGAGGCTCATGGGAGCAATTGCTGATGGAGTGGAAGCGAACTGGGAGCAGTTCTTCCTCGATCAACTCCATCAGGCTGGGTTGGACAAGCTTAAGCGAGATGAGGAGAAGAAGCACATATCCGTCAGTGCCATCTTGCCATTCGGAACGAGGATGTCCATCCTGATTGCTCATGCTTGCCATGGGTATACCTTCGACTTTGAGGACAGTCTCTCCTCAAAGAAGGTAATATTTTCCTCACTGAGTGATACCTATTCAGTGCTAGGGCTGACTGATCCCAATGCGAAAGCAAAGGGTCAGGGTAAAAAGCCAGCTGGTAAGGCCAAGAAAGTGGCAACCAGTCTCATTGAACGGGTAGATGAGCTCCTTGAGAGGAGTAAGGAGGATGAGAAGGTTGCAGCTGAGGAGGTGGAGCAGCCTGAGGTGGAAGCGGTTGAGAAGAGGAAGAGGGTGAAGATCGTGCTGTCAGGGAAGAGCACGAAATCTGGGACTGAGTCTCATGATCCCAAGAAGGCCGGGTCTGAGGCTGAGGGAACTGACGATGACGTCAGGAAGGAGGGTGCTCAGGGAAAGAGGCCCCTAAAAAGGCTTAGGAAGGGGACCAGAAAATCCCCTGCTAAGAAGCTGCCTGAAGTGAGTGAGAGGGAGAAGTCAAGCTCTCCTGGAGCCTCTGACTTGGAGGAAGTGAGAAAAACTATCGAGACGGCTGAGTCGTTGCAGCCTGAGACAGTACCCTCTCAAACACCCCCACACCCTGAAACCCAAACACCTTCCATCCCTGGCCCCACACCTCAAACTCCCCAACCACCCCAAACCTCAGAGCCAAATCAGCCTACTGAGTCAGCGCCATCAACTTCACACACGAATGAGCCTGACCAGTCAGCAGAGCCGAATCTTCCAAACCCCGCAGACTTTCCATCATACCCCAATCCCAAAGACTGTCCCAAATCCATTTCAGCAGAGGAGGATGAGTTCCTTGAATTGGAGGAGGAGGAGTTAGATGAGCACATGGCTGGTGGGATTCTTGAGAACACTCTCAGGGGGAACGCCACAGAATGGGCAGGAAAGTGCTGGCCTGGGCTATCCAAGTATACTGAGTTGCTGGCGTATGTGATAGAGCTCAAGGTTTGGTTGGACTTCAAACAATCAAACATGCAGGAGCAACATATGATGGTGGATGCTCGTGGCTGGGAGCACTGGGAGGAGGAAGAGGCCAAGATCTGCTCCTTCTTTGGACTAACTAGCTGGCTTCAACTCTTGAACTTTGATAACCTGAAGCAGCTAGTGGCGGATATGATGTCCAAGAGCAAGGCTGACCTCCTATCTGACACCGAGAAGGATGGTGATGAGGATGATGAAAGAGCTCAGGGTGGAGACCTGGAGAAGGCAGTGGAGGAAACTGCACAGGAAGTTGATGAGACGAACTCTGAGCCTCAGGCTCAGGGGGAATGTGATAAGAACACTGGTGCCAAGGGTGGACCAGTGGCTGAGGATGTTGTGAACATCTCAGCTGCCAATGAGACATCTGTCGATGAAGGGATTCCCTGCCCTGAGACAAGAGAGGAAGATGTTGAGGCATCCAAGGAGACTCTCAGTTCCGAGGGACTTGCTCCTAAGGTTCAAGATAGCTTAGCTGAGCCTGAGGAGGCGGCTATGACTACTTCACAACTGCCTTCAGTGCACCTTGAAGAAGGGACTGATGCTGTAGGGGCTGACAAGGGAAAGCAGCCAATCACTGATGCGGCCGCTGATGATGAGGATGTGATCATAACCGGGGTCGGACGTGCTGAATTCACAAGCATAGTGGAGGTCAAGCAGGAGAAAACCACAGAAAATCTAGCTGAACTTCAGGAGGAGGTAATGAGGCTACGAGCTGAGAAGGAAGAAGACTCCAAGTCCCTGGCGAAGCACATCAGGTGGACAAAGTCAGCTTACAACACCCTTGCTAACAGGGAGCTGATTTTGTTAAAGAAAACGATGACTGACTCGGCTAAGTCAGTGAGGAATGAGAGGAAGCGCACCAAGAAGATGCTTAGGAACACTCTCAGAAAGCTTGAGGAGAGGGATGCGATCAGGGACGAGAAGATGAATCAGGCAGTGGACAGGCTTGCAGTTCAGACTGGAGCTATTGTCACTCAGGCCTTGAAGGACTCAGCGTCCAAACTGGAGCTGGGGTCAGGGAGATTGGATCGCACCTCTCAGTCTGTGGCAGACACTTTTGCAAAGGCCACTGAGGAATCGGCAAAGATACTAACTGAGGCCAGCAGAGTCAGCGGTGAGTCCTTGAAGGTGGAGGAAAGGATCACCAAGGCTGAACAAAGACTCCAACTCTCTATGGAGGTCTTTGAGAAGAAAGTCAATGCTGCTATCAGTTCAGTTTCTTTTGCAGGCACTGGGATTGCCACGGGAGTTGAGATGCTGAAGTAGGGCGTATTGGAAGTTCAATCCTTAGCCTCTTTTGTTATCAACAGTGGAGCTGAGTCACTCCCATCCCAGGCCAATGATGATGCCAAAAAGGGGGAAAAGAAGAAGAAAAGATCCCGCCCTGAGGCATCGGAGGCAGTCAATCAAGGTGAGACCGTTCTAGCTGACCCTGAAGCCAATCCTGAAGGAAAAGATGCACATCTTGGAGAAGAAGGTTGAGAAGCTGACTGATATCACTGAGCTTCAACAACGAGAACTGGATGATGCAGTGATCAGCTTGCTAAGGAGGAAGAAGGCGAAGCCTGAGCCTAGGAAGTACAGGAAGAAGCCAACATTTAGGAAATAAACAATTCTTCAAGTCAGAAGGCCAGAATCAGGAGCAAGGGAAGCTTTTGTTGATGAGTTTGTCTCAGGTACATTGAAGGAGTTTTGGACTGATGCAAGGGATGAATTTGTTAGATTGTGGTTTGTTGTGAAGAAGTGGGGCGACACTGACGATATCAATGCCCACTTCACTGACTACATGATGGACAATCATCCTGAGCTATTCCAGAAGACCTTGGAGGAGGCTGAGGCAGCTCAAGTTCAAGTGAAGGCTCCTGAGTTCACCATTCGAGCTACTCCCTTGGTTCCTGGAACCCAAAAGCATGACACAAAGGCCATAATGATGGAAGTATTGAAGATAGCCAAAGCTGAAGGGTACGTGAATCAACCTGGAAGACTTGGCGAGCTGAAGGCAAGAGTTTATGCAGGATATGGACTCAAGCCTGAAATGAGATTAGTCTAGGTGTTCACAGGCTTCTTTGTAATAGATTAGATTCATTGTAATCACTTCAACATCAATCAATGAAATCTATTACTTTTGCCCTCAGACAAAAACTCATTGTCTTTTTGGCTATTTGTTTTTAAATTCTGTACTTTATCAAGAATTGCTCTAACACTGACTTATCTTATAAATAGGATTCATATTTCCTCTAAATGTTTTGAGGATCTTTTCAGTGTTTTGGCATCATCAAAAAGGGAGAAATTGTTGGGACATTGTCAGTTTTGATTAAGATCCCAAAGCCCCTGAAAAGATGGTTGTCTTAATCTGTCTTTGTCAGGCTAGTCTTGGTTAGGATTAGTACTTAGTCATTTTACACTTCACAGGTACTCAGTGAGAGGAGAACTCACTGGAGACAATCAAGACTCAGAGCCTGAAGACGAAGAGCACCATCCTGAACTTATGGCAGTCTTTTAAGCTGGCTGAGTAAGTGTCAGTGATGAAGAGTATGACCATGAGGTCATTACTAACTCAGTCCTGAAGGGAACGGGATGTCACTGAGTTAATGGGAAGACTTGGAGTAGAGTCAAGCAATGCAAAAGGAATTTCAGCGTCAGGACAAGACTGGTGGGCTCAAGACAAAATGAACTTAATAAGACAAGCCTGAAGCTCAGGAATAAGTTCTGACATTCTCACCAACCTGATGACGTGGACCAATCCGAGAAGGACACGCACGTACGGAACCTGACATGAAGACTGAATTCAGACTGCATATTCAACGGGCAAGCATTCAATGTGCATTTAATGCAAATACCAAATCCATGCAAGGACGGCTGCTGCATGAAGATATGTCCGTTTGAAGCCTCTCTACATAGATGACTCGAAGGCTATCTCTCCAACGGATAGTTTTTCAAATCTCCTATAAATACAGAAGACTTTGAACCCATTCAAGGTTACGGGAAATTTCCAAGCCAGAAATTACTCAAACTCTCAAGCATTCAAAGCGTTCAACCCTTAAGAGAAGCACTCGAAACCTTCTAAATTTCCCAAGTGTTTCTCAGCAATTGAGAGTTATTCTGTATTCCAAGAGCTAATTAGAATTATCTTAAGCTTAGAGAGATTATCCAATCCTTAGTATAGCTTTGCCTTGTAAGGATAATCTCAACTTAGTTGGAATCCAAACTGAAACCAAAACCCTAAGTTAGGCTTGTTGGGAGTAAGTCAGTTAGAGTGTTAGTAAGTGGAGTTGTATAGATCAGTGAGGTTAGCTGGTCTTGGTGCACCTTGGCACGTTAAAAACAAGAATCCCTTGAGTGGATTTCCTGTTAAGTCAGGCCGTGGACGTAGGAGCTTGAGACTCTGAACCACGTTAAACTCCTTGTGTTCTTACTGCTTTGATATTGTGCATACTTGCTATATTACTTGTTCATTCATTGCATTCAAGTTTATCAGGCCTGAATCAATCAGGCTGATCTTCAAAAGAGCACTGCCCTACTAAACACTCTTCAGATTTGAGTAAAACAAGTTTTTCAGAAAGTAAACTAAACAAGACTTTAAACTTTCAGGGCTCAAACATTTCCGCACTGAACTTGAACTGATAGTTAGCCGACTGACCCGCACCAAGTGTAGTCAGTAGGTGTGTTATCAGCTCCTAGTTCTTTACCACTCTGAGTAAAGGGGACTCAGTCAGTTTTAAGGTTAAAAAATTGGTATACGTGTATTTCCCCCCATACACGTATTCCTCAGTCTTGTACCGGGACCAACAGAGCTGATTTTGCTAAAGTGAACGATGACTGACACGGCCAAGTCAGTGAGGATTGAGAGGAAGCGCACCAAGAAGATACTCAGGAACACTCTCAAGAAACTTGATGAGAGAGGGATGCGATCAGGGATGAGAAGTTGAATCAGGCAGTTGACAGGCTTGCAGTTCAGACTGGGGCTATTGTCACTCAGGCCATGAAGGACTCAGCGTCCAAACTGGAGCTGGAGTCAGGGAGGTTGGATCGCATTTCTCAGTCAGTGGCAGACATTTTGGCGAAGGCCACTGACGAGTTTGCAAAGATACTAACTGAGGCCAGCAGAGTCAGCGGTGAGTCCTTGAAGGTGGAGGAAAGGATCACCAAGGCTGAACAAAGTCTCCAACTCTCTATGGAGGTCTTTGAGAAGAAAGTCAATGCTGCTATCAGTTCGGTTTCGTACGCAGGCACTGGAATTTCAATGGGAGTTGAATTTTTGAATGAGGGAATTAATGATGTCCATTCCCTAGCCTCCTTCGTAATCAACAGTGGATCTGACGCATTCCCATCCGAGGCCAATGATGATGCCATAAAGGGGGAAAAGAAGAAAAGATCCCGCCCTGAGGCATCGGAGGCAGTCAATCAAGGTGAGACTGTTCTAGCTGACCCTGAAGCCAATCCTGAAGGAAACATATTAAGGGTGAGGAAGTCAGCTAGGTTAGCGGCAGTGGAGAAGGAAGGAGAGGATGTTGCCAAGCTGAGAGAGGAGGCAACAAAGGCAAAGGCTGATGAATCTTCCAAGCAACAACCTGAGCCAGTTCAGAGATCGTCTCCCATGAGCTCAAGGAAAAATCCCATCACTTACTCAGGGGAGTTGGTGGCGGAGTTATGTGCTGAAGCATGGGGAGATCACTCTGAGAAATTTGAGGCTATGCGCAGACTGAAATTGCTCAGAAGGAGAGAAGATGCGCATCCTAGAGAAAAAGGTTGAGAAGCTGACTGATATCACTGAGTTTCAACAACGAGAACTGGATGATGCAGTGATCAGCTTGCTAAGGAGGAAGAAGGCGAAGCCTGAGCCTAGGAAGTACAGGAAGAAGCCAACAGTTAGGAAATCAACAATTCTTCAAGTCGGTAGGCCAGAATCAGGAATAAGGGAAGCTTTTGTCGATGAGTTCGTCTCAGAGGCATTGAAGGAGTTTTGGACTGATGCAAGGGATGATTTTGTTAGACTGTGGTATGTAGTGAAGAAGTGGGGCGATACTGAGGATATCAATGCTCACTTCACTGAGTACATGATGGACAATCATCCTGAGCTATTCCAAAAGATCTTGGAGGAGGCTGATGCAGCTCAAGTTCAAGTGAAGGCTCCTGTGTTCACCATTCGAGCTCCTCCCTTGGTTCCTGGAACTCAAAAGCATGACACAAAGGCCATAATGATGGAAGTATTGAAGATAGCCAAAGCTGAAGGATACGTGAACCAACCTGGAAGACTTGACGAGCTGAAGACAAGAGTTTATGCAGGATATGGACTCAAACCTGAAATGAGATTAGTCTAGGTGTTCACAGGCTTCACTGTAATAGATTAGATTCATTGTAATCATTTCCACATCTATCAATGGAATCTATTACTTTTGCCCACTGACAAAAACTCATTGTCTTTTTGGCGGTTGTTTAAATTCTGTATTTTATCAAGAATTGCTCTAACACTGTCTTATCTTATAGATAGGTTTATCTTATTTCCTCTAAGTGTTTTGAGGATCTTTTAAGTGTTTTGGCATCATCAAAAAGGGGGAAATTGTTGGGACATTGGCAGTTTTGATTAAGATCTCAAAGCCCCTGAAAAGATGTTTGCCTTAATCTGTCTTTGTCAGGCTAGTCTTGATTAGGATTAGTACTTAGTCATTTTACACTTCACAGGTACTCAGTGAGAGGAGAACTCACTGGAGACAATCAAGACTCAGAGCCTGAAGACGAAGAGCACCATCCTGAACTTATGGCAGTCTTCTAAGCTAACTAAGTAAGTGTCAGTGATGAAGAGTATGACCTTGAGGTCATTACTAACTCAGTCCTGAAGGGAACAGGATGTCACTGAGTTAATGGGAAGACTTGGAGTAGAGCCAAGCAATGCAAAAGGAATTTCAGCGTCAGGACAAGACTGGTGGGCTCAAGACAAAATAAACTTAATAAGACAAGCCTGAAGCTCAGGAATAAGTTCTGACATTCTCACCAACCTGATGACGTGGACCAATCCGAAAAGGACACGCACGTACAGAACCTGACATGAAGACTGAATTCAGACTACATATTCAACGGGCAAGCATTCAATGTGCATTTAATGCAAATACCAAATCCATGCAAGGACGGCGGCTGCATGAAGATATGTCTGTTTGAAGCCACTCTACATAGATGACTCGAAGGCTATCTCTCCAACGGATAGTTTTTTAAAATCACCTATAAATACAGAAGACCTTGAACCCATTCAAGGTTACAGGAAATTTCCAAGCCAGAAATTACTCAAACTCTCAAGCATTCAAAGCATTCAACCCTTAAGAGAAGCACTCGAAACCTTCTAAATTTCCCAAGTGTTTCTTAGCAATCGAGAGTTATTCTGTATTCCAAGAGCTAAATAGAATTATCTTAAGCTTATAGAGATTATCCAATCCTTAGCATAGGTTTGCCTTGTAAGGATAATCTCAGCTTAGTTGGAATCCAAACTGAAACTAAAACCCTAAGTTAGGTTTGTTGGGAGTAAGTCAGTTAGTGTGTTAGTAAGTGGAGTTGTATAGATCAGTGAGGATAGCTGGTCTTGGTGCACCTTGGCACGTTAAAAACAAGAATCCCTTGAGTGGATTTCCTGTTAAGTCAGGCCGTGGACGTAGGAGCTTGAGACTCTGAACCACGTTAAACTCCTTGTGTTCTTACTGCTTTGATATTGTGCATACTTGCCATATTACTTGTTCATTCATTGCATTCAAGTTTATCAGGCCTGAATCAATCAGGCTGATCTTCAAAAGAGCACTGCCCTACTAAACACTATTCAGAATTGGGTAAAACAAGTTTTTCAGAAAGCAAACTAAACAAGACTTTAAACTTTCAGGGCTCAAATATTTCCGCACTGAACTTGAACTGATAGTTAGCCAACTGACCCGCACCAAGTGTAGTCAGTGGGCGTGTTATCAGCTCCTAGTTCTTTACCACTCTGAGTAAAGGGGACTCAGTCAGTTTTAAGGTTCAAAAATTGGTATACGTGTATTCCCCCCCCATACACGTATTCCTCAGTCTTGTACCGGGACCAACACTTCCACACTTCTCCATCGCCGCCGTGAGGGACCTTGTGCCACCATCTTCTCCGTTGAAGCGCCGCCGTCTGCAACTTCATCCGCCGTCATCTGGATTTTTGCTTTTCTCCTCCCATGTCTTCGCATTCGAGTAACAAATCTGAAGAAACTCTTGACCCACTTTTCCCAATCGTGGCCCCCGTCGATCAACCTCCCTTCGAGATTTCCTCGGCGTCGGATCCTCACGTGGATTCGGTGGTTCGTTCAGTTGAGGATACTGGTGCTCGCCCATCTGGGAGAGAAATAGTGGTCGCGGCGAGCAGGAATTCGGAGAACGATTCTTCATCCAGTGCCGAATCAGAAGATCCATTATTTGATGAGCTGACTCACGAATTTCTAGAAGGAATAGGGTTCCCATCACCAAGAATGATGGAAAATGAGATCCCAACTGGAGTTGCTCGGCCTTTTGAATGGCGTGCATATGCTGAGGAGCATGCGAACAACTTTGCTCGCCCACAGAGAGAAGTATTGGATCGGGTGAAAACTGAGTACCAGGCGAGCAAGATTAAAAGCGTTGTTCGTGAGTATGAGTTGGATTCGATCCGGGAGACCTACAAGATTCCCTATGATATTCATATGTGGGCTCCCAAGAGAAAAGAGAGAGCTGACCGCCCACCTCCAGGATGCACGGCGATCAACATTCATACTCTGATTGCTGGATTGAGATTGCCCCTTCCACCTATTGTTGGTCGCTTCCTAGAGGCGACCAACCTTACTATCACCCAAATCACCCCAATTGGATGGATGAACTTATTGGGGACGATGTGTTTGTTCGCATTAGAGGGGTACGTCGATCGCATAACTACAGATGAGATCAACTACCTCATGACGATCACAAGATGTCCCCCTGGAGAGGAAGGTTATTTTTATCTCAAGGCCAGGACTGGATTGAAGATGGTGGAGGGGGTGCCGAACAAAATTCGCGATTGGAAACAAAACTTCTTCTTCATCGGGGGTGATTGGCGAGCATCTTCTGGTCCACACGGTGGTGATGGATGAATAAATTCTCCGGCCTCTTATGGAAAATTTAAACGTAAGACTATTTTCTTGTTCGTCTTCGGACTGTACTGTTCTAATTTAACTTTTCTTGTTTGTTCGCAGGCCCTCGTTTGCCCAAGTGGAACTCGGAAGAAGAAGAGATCGGCTCGGAGTTTCTATTCACCTTCTGCTTGGTCGGCCTTCGCAACAAAGCAGATAGGACCACCGAGTATTTACGCGAGGGAAAGTGCTTGAGAGCTGCTCGCTTGTTTCCTTACCCTCATCACTTGGAAGCACAAGCGGAGGTGCCCCCAGGTATGAGAAATTTCTAACTCCTAATACCAATTTTGCTCGTCATTTTACTTTTACAACTTGCTCGTCTAACTCCTTTTTTTATAGCCGAGCAAGTCACCGTTGCAGTTCCCCCTAGTTTTGCTCTTCTCGAACAAAGAGTTTTCGAGATGGCGCCTCCAAAAGGACGGAAGAGGAGAGGCGACCCGCCCACCAAGATCCTAGGAATGACGAACAAGGCTGAGGGAGCCAAAGTCCCGCAACCAACTGCTCCTCTCGCTCCTGCCCAGCCATCTTCTCCGATTTCTCCTCCTCGTGGGGAGAAACGTTTGAAAAAAGCCGATGGGACTCCGTTGGCCCATGATGTCCCCATTGTTGGTAAGGGGAAGGAGAAGGTAGGCCACAGTCATTCTCGTCCTGAGGGGGATGTTGTTCGCCGCTCCACTGAGCCTGCAGAAAAAGCAGGCAAAGCAGGCAAGGATTCCACTTCTGGCCGTGGCCCCGAGGACCTCACCCATCTGGGTTGGGATGACCGGAAATTTAAGGAGTAAGTTTACCCCTGCCTCTGCCGAGCAAGATTCATTTTTTATTTTTTATTTTTCTAAGTATCCTTTTCTTTCTTGTTCGCAGATATCGTGCTGACGATCATCCCGGTCGAGCAAGTGTTGTACATCAGTACGCTTGCTCGAAGACTCCCGTTAATATAAGGGAGATTCCTGGCGAACATGTTCGCAAGGCGACGGAGTTGGTCGCCCGAGCCTGGACGCGTCCCTTGGACAAAGCCATCCTCCAGCAGAGGCTAGTGGACAACCTCCATCTATCTATGATGCTCCACGCCAACGGCCTCATCACGGCCCAAAGGGCAATAGTCCAAGTTGCCGAGCAAGAAGAGTCTGCTCGTCATTATGCCAGCACTGCTCGGCAACTCACTGAAGAGAAAGACGGCCTCATCAGCCAATATGAGGCCAAGGTTGCTCGTCTCAACAACCAGATCAATGTTTACATTGATGCTGAGCAAAAGCGTCTTGAAGAGATTCAAGGTTTGTCCAAGGAGCTGAAGGACAAGGAGGCCCGGCTCGGCGAGGGGGAGAAAAAGTTGTCCGCGGCTGAACAAGAGAATGCCGAGCTGAAAGCAAAAATTGCTCGTCTCCGGGAGGCGGAAGCCAACCTCTACACAAGCGAGCAACTTGAAGCCGAAGTTCAGGCTCGAACTGCTCCCATTTCAAACCTTGGATACATCTGCGCCTATGCGGACAGCATTCGCACGGCCGATGCTTATGACTTCAAGGAGTTGGTGGAGGAAATGAGCAAGGACTTGAACGAATTCATGGAGCACTATCCACCGCCGAACAATATTGAAATTCAACTAGCGGATTTGGCTGTACTAGGGGTTAAACTTGACAAACTTAACCCCAGTATTGCCATCACTCACCCTCCTCCTCCAGTTGATGAAGGCGAATAAGAGGAAGAGGTGGCCGCCGCTGACGAGCAGAAAGCTAAAGAGACGGAGGATAAGGCTGCTGAAGATTTGGCTCGAGATATGATCGTCGATCCTCCCGCCGAACAAACTCAAGATCCTCCTCCAGCCGAGCAACAATAGTTCTTAGGACTTAGCTTTTTTCTTTTCACCTTCTCTGTAATAGTTGTTCGCTCATTTTGTAGTACTTGACCTCTAGGATCATTGTACTATTTTTTAGGCTTAATGCCTTTTTGATTAATGGAATGTCTTTCTCATGTTCGCTCATTTTCTTTATATGTTAATTGCCTTTACATTTTTATCAATGCTTTTGCAATTATAACATATAGAGTTGGGCTTTTGTTCGAATTGAACTTTGCCTTTAGTGGAATCAGGGTTCAGCCTTAGGTTATGTTCATTTTAAAAAACGAACAACCTTTAAATGGCTTTGGTCTTTAGGTTCTGTTCATTTTAAAAATGAACAACCTTAAATTGAACTTGTACCTCGAGCTTTTGGACTTTTCCTTTTGACGGACAACTATTATATTTACATAATGAACAATTTACAAATGCTAAAAGACTGCTTGTTACTAACATGTACAAATCGACGAACAACTTTGAACACTAATTAAAACATGCTCGCTTATAATATTTTTGCCGAGCAACTCTGTCTATATAAAAGATGAAACAATACCAAACTATACAATGTGCCGAACAACTTTAAATTCTATACTTAGCAAAATTTTCAAAAAAATAGGCAAGTTTTTGGTTTGCCTTACTCGATTCACTGGCCCCCCGAGACATTTGTTCGCCCAATCAAGAACTTGTTCGTCTCATTGATAGTACTTCTTCAGATGTACAACATTCCAGGAGTATTGGGCCGGCTTGCCTTCCATATCTTCGATATCGTATGCACCATTAACGAATTTTTCCGTTATACGATACGGGCCCTCCCAAGTTGGTCCCAATACACCTGGAGGTTGGGTGAGCAACTTTCTTAAAACCATATCTCCAACTCTGAATTCCCTGATTTTAACATGGGAATTATATTAGCGTTCTGCTCGCTGCTTGTAGGTAGCATTTTTTTGCTCGGCATTTAATCTTTTTTCTTCGAGCAAATCCATTTCTGCAGCCAAAGCAGAGTTGTTCGCCTGCTCATCAAAGTTGGTCGTCCTGAATGTATTGGTCTTTAACTCAATTGGTATTACAGCCTCTGTCCCGAAAGCCATTGCAAAAGGTGTTTCTCCGGTGCTTGACCTGGGAGAAACTCTGTATGCCCATAGGACTTCCAGAAGTTCTGTAGACCAACTACTTTTGCTTTCTGCCAGCCGTACCTTTAACGTATGCTTGATAATTTTGTTTACGGCTTCAACTTGTCCATTCGATTGGGGATGATAAGGTGTAGAGTAATGTTTTTTGATCCCCCACTTAGCACAGAAATCTCTTAACTCCTTCCCATCAAACTGTGGACCATTGTCTGTCACGATGGTTTGTGGAACTCCAAAACGACAGACAATGTTCTTCCAAATGAAGTTAATCATTTTCTGTTGCGTGATTTTCAACATGGCCTCTGCTTCTGCCCATTTTGTATAATAGTCGACTGCCACAACGGCAAATCGAACTCCTCCAACTCCTGCTGGGAAGGGACCAATAATGTCCATTCCCCATCTAGCAAAAGGCCACGGGCTATAAATCGATACGAGCTGTTGAGCCGGGGTATGAATGTTTGGTGCAAAAATTTGACATTGGTGGCAAGTCTTTGCTTTTTTTATTGCATCCTGGCGTAAAGTCGGCCAGTAATAGCCTTGTCTGATAGTTTTGTATGCCAAGGCTTGCCCCCCAGTGTGATTTCCACATACTCCGGCATGTATTTCTTCGAGTATTGCTCGTCCTTGCCCCCTAGGCAAACATTTGAGAAGTGGAAGTGATATTCCTCTCTTGTAAAGTAGCTCGCCTACCAGAGTATATCTGGCGGCTTGCTTAATTAGCTTAGCAGCTTCAAAAGAGTTGTTTGGTTTATCTCCACTTTTCAAGTATTTGACTATACTTGTTCTCCAGTCTTCTTCTTCACTGGTTTGATCGTCAAGTTGGTTGACATTATAACTCGTTGTTGATGGGTCATTCATTTTTGTAATTATAATGTCTGCCAACTCTGCAGGTCCTTCGCTTGTTGCTAGTCGAGCCAATACATCTGCTTGAGTGTTGCTCGTCCTTGGGATTTGTTCAATGAATACTTGGTCTAACAAGGACATCAGGTGAGCAACAATCCGTTGATATTCGATCATATGGCCGTCCTTCGCCTCGTATTCACCTCGGACCTGGTTCACAATCAATTATGAATCGCCGAATATTTGCAATCGTCTGACACCTACTGCCAGGGATAGATGGAAACCAGCAATGAGAGCTTCATACTCGGTTTCGTTGTTGGTTGCCATAAAGCCAAATCTGATTGCTGAAGTGAATACTTGTCTGCCTGGACTAATTAGAACTACTCCCGCCCCCGAGGCCATGTTAGTCGAAGATCCGTCAACATAAAGATGCCAGGGGTGATCAAGTCCTCTCGTCGGATCTGGTGGGAAGGTTAGTTCGACTATAAAGTCAGCTAACGCTTGCCCTTTGATCGCGGTTCGAGGAGCATAGGTTACCCCGAATTGGCTAATCTCTAGCGACCATTTTAGTAGACGACCAGCTGTGTCGGGGCGATGGAGAATTTGTCTGAGTGGGAAAGTTGTTAGTACTTCAACTTGATGATAAAAAAAGTATGGCCGTAACTTTCTCACACTCATGACTAGCGCGTATGCCAGCTTCTCGGTTGGGGAATATTTGATCTCCGCCTCATGCAAAGCTTGACTGACGTAATAGATAGGTTGATGGAATTTGCCGTCTTCCCGTACCAGAACGGAGCTGATGGCCACCTCCGACGCTGCCAAGTATAAATATAGCTTTTCTCCTGGGACGGGTTTTGATAGGATTTTTACATCTTCCAGGTAGTCTTTGAGTTGGTCGAATGCCTTTTGACAGTTGTTAGTCCATGTGAATTGTCCTTTCTTGATGGCCTCAAAGAATGGACGGCATTTGTCCCCTGATCTGGATATGAACCGGTTTAGTGCTGCTAGACATCCCGTGAGCCTTTGCACTTCTTTTATTGAACGTGGTGGTTGCATATCCACTATGGCTTTAACTTTTGTTGGATTAGCCTCAATTCCCCATTGACTAACAAGATGACCCAAGAATTTGCCTGAATGAACTCCAAAACTGCTCTTCTTTGGATTCAGCTTCATGTTGTAGTGTCGAAGAACTTCGAACACTTGGGTCAAGTGTTGGAGATGGTCTTCTTTACGGGGACTTTTGACTACAATGTCATCAACGTAGACTTCTACTGTATCTCCAATTTGTTGGTCGAACATTTTATTCACCAGTCTTTGATAAGTTGCTCCGGCGTTGATGAGGCCAAAGGGCATTCTTTTCCAACACATCAAGTTTTTGTTTGTATAAAATACTGTGTTCTCTTGATCATCTGGATGCATCGGAATTTGATGGTACCCGACAAAGGCATCCATGAATGTTAGCATTTCATGACCTGCAGTGCTGTCCACCAATTGGTCAATGTGAGGAAGAGGAAAGTTGTCCTTCGGGCATGCTGCATTCAGATCCGTAAAATCTATGCATAGCCTCCAGGACCCGTTTGGCTTTCTCACAAGGACTGGGTTTGCTACCCATTGTGGACAGAGAGCTTGTCGGATTAGGTCATTGTCTAACAACTTCTTTACTTCTTCATTTAAGGCCTGATACTTGTATGGGCCGTATTTCTGTCATTTTTGATGGTCGGGCCTCTTTGCTTGATTGATGTTTAGTTTGTGGCAAGCATGTTTCGGATCTATTCCCACCATGTCTGCATGAGACCAAGCAAAGATATCTAGATTTTTACAGAGGAATTCTTTCATTCGGGATCTATAAGGCTCAAGGAGCTCAGATCCTATGTATAATTCAAGATCCTCGTTTTCAGGATTAACTTTGAACGCTTCCAGTTCTTCAACTGGAGTTGCTCGTCGTTTTTGTCCTTTCCAACGTGGGTCAAGTATTGGTCCCTCTGAATTAAAATCATTTTCGATGTTCATGGGTTCTGCTCCCAGGCGGGGTTCTAGATCATCTGTTGGCCCTGATTCGTTGTTGTTAGTTAACACCTGGCCCTCCAAGCCATCATACGAATGTTGCTCGTCACCACCTCTTTGCTGCTCGCCAGGTGGAATTTCTCTCTGGGTGGTGATGAGTTGTTCATCCAGCACTTGCTCGTCCGGATGTTGTTCGTCTGTATCCATGTGGTCATCTTCTATGTCCATCATGTTCTCCAATATTGATGGTTCATCAACTGGATAGCTGGTGGCGGCTTCCATCATGGATACTCAGCCTTCCTCTTTCGGTTGGAGATTGGCGGCCATCCATCAGAACATCCTCCTGCGGGACCTGCAGGTTCCATCATATACAAATCTTCCAATGGACGAGTAGGAATAGTAGGAACTGGTCGTGCCGGCTTATTGTTCTTCTGGGGTTGATCATCTTCGTCCTCAGAGTTATTCTCCCGGACTCTTTTTCCGGGTTGTCTTTTGACAAAGTCGGAGAGCTTTCCGTCCTCGTAGAAACGCCAGAGTTGTTTGAGCAAGTCTCTACATTCACTTGTAAAGTGCCCCACACTTTGATGGTAGGCACAATACTTGTTAGGGTTGAGTTTGCCAGTATCTTGGCGAATTTTTCGGGGAGGGGAGAGCAACTCCTTATCCTTCACATTCTCATAAACAGTGTCGACTGACACTGTTAGCACTTGGTTCAATTTCTCTTTGAGTTCTGTCCCTTCAGTGAACGCCTTCATGTTTTTAGGGACTCGATAGCTTGTTGCGCTAGGTTTTTTGTTGTTCTCCTTGGGGTCGGCTTTATTCTCTCCCAGGTTTGACTGCAGGGCCTCATGCATAGAAACGAATATGCCAGCCTGGTTTCTGAACTCGGCGTAGCTTCTTGGGCACTTCAGATGTACCTCTTTCCATAGCTTTGACCCTTTCTTCAGTCCTGCCATAATAGCAACAATTTTTATGTCTTCGCTGACAGGCTCACCCTCCAACAACACCTTGTCAAACCTTTCCATGAATGCTCGATCTAACTCGTTGTCATTTTGTTTTAGGTCCGACAATCGATGTTTCTGGGACAAGTATGACCCCGCCGTTGAGAAATGAGACAGGAACTCCCGACTCAGCTGGGTGAATGAATGGATGGATGCTGGTGGCAATGCTGAGAACCATTTGTGTACCCGGTCCCCCAAGGTTAACGGGAAGTTTCGGCATTGAGTGGCATCGCTGGCTCCCACCGAAACCATATAATCTGAGTATTTTGTTAGATGAACTCGGGGATCAGCAAGGCCGTCATACTGTATGCTTGCAGGGAATTGGACTTTCTTCTGAATCGGGGCTTTCAGAATGTAAGTTGATAACGGTGAGGATGGCAAGCTGGTCGTCCCCACTCCTCTTTGCTAATCTAATTGTCCCTGCATGCTCTCTATCGCCCTCCTCAAGCTTGATAGCTCATCCAGAGATGCCCCCTGACTTGGAGGCTGTTCGGCGAACAAAGGTACAAACCTTTCTGTTCGTCGCAGTCCCTCGCTTAGAGAAGGCAAATCCTGGAGCTGCTTTTTAGGATTGCTCGCCGTATTAGGTCCCAAACGTTTGAAGGCAGATTGGGAAAGTCTTTCATGGACCGAAGGGCGAGGTTGTTCAAATGTTGCTCGCCCATGCTCAGCTTCCTGGCGAGCAACTTTCTCCTGTTGCTGGGGTTGGCCAAGTCTGTCCTGGGCACTGGAGTGGGTTGTTCCGTGGCTTGACATTGTTGTTCGCCCACGAGCAGATTCAGCCTGGCCCTCTCTTGGTTCAACCATCTTTGCTTTGCCCTTATCCCGCCTGACTTGGGCACTGTTCACCTCGTTTTGTTCGCCCCTGGTTGATCTAGCCCTAACAACTTCAACAGGTCTGTCCTTAGGCCTCACTAGTGAAGGTCTATTCTGATCTTGCTGTCTTTGTAGAGCTTGGAGAGCAGCAATGGTTTTGCCTAATTCGTTAGGGTTGTTCGCCAGGGCCTCCATCTCAGGTGGGAGGTTATGGGTTATGGCCGTGTGTTGTGATCTATTCACATGTCTAGGATCATGATTAGGCGTGAAATTGTCATGATTCGTAGCTTGAAATACCCCAATCTTGGTCGAGTTTATCGAGTATTTAGAGTCAATTTAGAATTATTTCTACACATTGATGAATTTGTCTCTTTGATGCTCATAGGTGAATAGAGGATGAAAAACGGAGTTTGTAGGACTTTGAATCGACTCAAACGGATGCCCGGATGAGAAGATATTGAAGAAATACGATTGGTATTAGTGCGGACGAGGAAAAGTATTAGTTGGGATGAGTTGGAAGTCACTCGAGTGACTAGGTCGAGCGCCAACGCTCGAGCGCCTAAGACTTACATAACTTTTCTTGCGCTCGAGCAGCTCGAGCGCCACCGCTCGAGCGAATTGCTCGAGCGCCCAATACATACAGTGTAATTTCAGCGCTCGACCGGCTCGAGCGGAACCGCTCGAGCGATTGTGTCATTCGAGCTACACTACTCGAGCGGGACCGCTCGAGCGTTTTGCTCGAGCAACTTCGGATTTTTGCCTCCGGATGCGTATTTTCGGCCCATTAACTCCCGTTTCGACCCGTGCTTATATATACCTCTTCCAAACACATTTTGGAGGATCCCCAAACGCACTACATCACTTTTACATAGAATTTTTAGAGAGAGAAGGAAGAGAAGAGACGAACAAGTTTAATTTTACGATTTTGAGGTTTTTGCTTACGAATTCACGTTACGATTTCCCGTTTTAGTTTCGTTTCTTAATAACTTTTCTTCTTTAATACGTTGAGACCTCGTTTTGTCAATTAATTTCAGTATTCTTTTATATCTTAAAACCCCAGTTTATGTTCGATCGTTCTTCGTTTTAATTACCATGTTCATGTTCGTAACTTGTCTAATTGTTATTATTTACGTTAAATCTATGTCCAGCTAAAACCCTTGCATGCTTAGGGTAGGATGAACTCGTAGAAGTAGGTTGTGGGTACGTAATTAGAGTAACTTGTGACGTTAGGTTTTAATTCTCTTGGTTAATGAATTCTTAAAATTAATCTAGACTTCGCTCTTGAATTTTGTTCGAAAGGTGTTAGAGAGAGGACGACCGTATCACTCTTTAACAACGAGTAGACTTAACGAGAGAGTTTAGGAAAGGTTAATTCATCTACCTGTTTAGCGAAGGAGGACGACCGCATCACCTTAGTTAAATTAGGGTCTCATTAATTAAGCACAATCTAGTAATTCGTTAGTAGATTAGTGAAGTCGAGTGTTAGGGTAAAGTATTAGGGTTTAGAATCTTGAGCTTTCACCTTGCATTCTTAGACTTAGGTTAATTCTTGTGTGTCACAGTTATTTTGATTATGTACCTGCTCCGTTAGTATACGTAGGGATTCCTATCTTAAGCATCACCACCTCATATTTGAAAACACACCTTTTGTTACTTAGTTTAATTTTCCTTTTGCATTCGTAGGATAATTGAGTTTAGTTTAATTAATCTTTCAAAAATCCAAAAACAATACACTCATATTAATTACGACGCGTAGATCTTCAGGGATCTATTCGCATATACACTGTCTCTTGGGTACGATATACTTGGTCGTTATACTTATTGATACTACAGTGAACCCGTTCGCTTGCGGGTGAGCGACTAGTAGAAGTTAGTAAAATCGCTTCAAGTCAATGGCGCCGTTGCCGGGGATGGCGTTATATGCTTTTTGAATAGGACTTGTCGATAGCTTAGTAGTTAGTAGTGAGTGCTTATTTTCTGTTTTTATTTCTTATTGTTATTTTTATTTATTCGGCAGTTGCGTTTTGATCCTTCTGCTAGTGTGTCAGGTTTATGAAAACACGCTCACAAGGCAATACGAGCGAAGAGAGAATACCGTTGGACCCTGAGACAATAGCCAGAAGGAACCGAGCTTACTTGAGAAGAATGAACGCAGCCGACTTAGGGAAGGAACCAATGGATCTCAATAATGAGTTGGACGATGCTGCCAACGATTTCAATCAGGCAGTAGACCGGGTTGATGGCTCTGGAGGGAGTGGTGGTCAGAATCAAGACCAGTTCGTGGATAGTCAGAGCCAGAACCTGGGTGCACAAAATGTAAACAATCCAGCTCAGAATCTTGTCCAAAATCCTCTGAACAACCCTGCTTACCCACAAAACCCAAATAACCCTTTCCACAACCCAGCATACCAATATTACCCATACCCACCATACTCTTATCCACCATACCCGTATCCTCCACCTCCTGTCTACAACCAACCACCTGTGTACCAACAACCTCCAGTGCAACACATACCAGCACCACCTGTTGCTCCTCAGCCTGTGCCCCAAAATGCAGATCAGAATATGGCAATTCGGGGCAGGTTCGCGGCAAAACCGCAGAGGTACTACGATGGAGTGGCCTTACCACCTGTTGAGGCGAATAATTTTTCAATTTCCCCAGGAATTCTCAAGCTGCTTACCGAGAATCAATTCAAGGGGGAGGTTGGGAAAGAGAACCCTCACACTCACTTGAGGAGTTTCCTCATGATAGCATCTACTTTCAATTACAATGGCATGTCTGAAGATGCCAAAAGGCTCAGGTTGTTCCCATTCTCTCTTAAGGGAATAGCCAAGGAATGGTATGATAACACGCTCCCACGGGGAGGTGTTAACACATGGGCCGAGCTCGAGCGTCTGTTCCTCGAGCGATTCTACCCTCCATCGAGAACGATTAAAGCAAGAATTGAGATCTCTTCCTTTCGCCAGAAGTCTGGAGAGGATTTACGCCAAGCGTGGGAGAGATACTCAAATATATTGATCGAGTGCCCGCAGCACGGGTACAACGAGGGAGACAATATGGCGTTCTTCTACAGTGGAGCCAGCAAGGCTGGCCAAGCCCACCTAGATGCATGTGCAAGTGGAGCTTTTCTGAACCAAGGGGTAGCAAGGTGTAGAGAGATCGTGGACAATATTGTCACGAATGCTGGTGCATGGAACGAGGATCCAGAATTTCAGAGGGTATGCAAGTTGGAGGAGAATGAGGGTACAAGGAAGCTGTTGATGGCTATGATGGAGAAGATCAGCAACCTTGAGATGGGGCAGAACTTGGTTGGAGGGAATGTAGCAGCAAGCGAGAAAGTGGAACCACCCACGAGTCAGCAAGAAGAGGCCAACTATATGGGAAGGCCTAATTACCCACAAGGGGGGTATCCACAAGGTGGAAATCAGTATGGAAGACCTTCTTATGGTCAACCATTTGTACCTCCAGGCCCACATCCGCCTCAAAATCAATGGAGGAACACACAAGGGTATCAAGGAGGCCAGCAGCCTCCTCAAAACACATGGAGGAAAAATGAGAATTTTTCTTATGCTAACCCAAAAGCTGGTATTACTGTTCCTGCAGGTGTAGATCCGGGGTCTAAACCTCCTGGTGGAGAGGGCGGAGCATCAACCGAGGAGATGTTGAGAGCGATCCTTCAGAAGGTGGAGGAAGGTAGCAAGCGATTGTCCTCTTTGGAGTACGATGTGAAAGAGTTGCACAAGAAAGGCGATCATCGAGATCAAGAACTCCAGAAGAGAGACATCGAGTGGAATCGAGTTCAGCAAGAGAACAACAGAAGATTCAATTCTATCGAGTACCAAATTAGTCAGATCGCAAAGTCTCAGCCGAGAGAGCCTGGCAAGTACCCGTCAATGCCCGAGGATAACCCAAAGGAACATTGCAAGGCTATTGAGTTGAGAAGTGGGACCAAATATGATGGTCCCGAGATGCCTGTTGATTCTGAGACGCTCAAAGAAGAAGTTGAGACAGAAGGGATAGAGTCTCAAAGTGATGGAGTTGAGGTTGAGAAGGAAGGAGTTAAGATGAAAATTGATGATAAGAGTCAAGATATGGATGAGACCCAGAAGAGCAATGTGCCTGATGAGGAGATTGAGAGAATTCCAAAGTGGAAAAAGGCAAAGAAAGCAAGGGAGAAAGTGAAAGAAACTGAGAAAGATGAATGGGGGGTACCCAAATCTGTGATACCTGTCCCATATCCACAGCGCTTCATGAAAAAGAAGCTTGATGAGAAGTTTGCTAAATTCCTTGATGTTTTTAAAAAGTTACATATTAACATTCCTTTTTATGATGCTTTGGAACAGATGCCGAACTACGCCAAGTTCCTGAAGGACTTGATTGCAAAGAGACGGAGGATAGATGGACCCGAGCTAGTGCACTTGAACCACGAGGTGAGTGCTATGGTGCACAAGGCGCTTCCGCCTAAGCTGAAGGATCCCGGGAGCTTCATCATTCTTTGCGATATCGGGAACGGGATCAAGAAAGGAGCTTTGTGTGATCTAGGGGCGAGCATTAATCTGATGCCTCTTTCGTTGTTCAAGAAGTTGGAGGGAGTTGAGCTTCAACCCACGATGATGACACTCCAGCTTGCTGATAGGTCCATTACGAGACCTCAAAGAGTAGTGGAGGATGTTCTAGTGACGGTGGAGAATCACGTTTTCCCCGCCGACTTCGTAGTACTCGAGATGGAAGAGGATGAGCATGTCCCGCTGATTTTGGGAAGACCGTTTCTAGCTACTGCCGGGATGGTGCTTGATGTAGCGAATGGGAAGATCACGGTCAAAGTTGATGATAAGGAAGTGAAGATAGCTATCTACGAAGCTGTGAAATACCCCATGGGAGATGAGAGTTGCCACTTCATTGACAACACGGATGCTTGTGTTGAAGACACACTTCTAGACCCTTGCTCTTTCTATGTTCATCAGTTTGATTATCCTATTCTTGAAGATTTGTCTTATGATTCTTATGATCTTGATTATTTTGACAGCTTGAAAGACAATGAAGACGTCAAGTTCTTGGAGTTGAAGAAAGTGGAGGATGAGGATGACTTGGAAGCCGATGAGTCAACTTTCGAGAAGATGTTCGATAAGGCGCCACCATTGGAGGCGAAGAAGGAGTTGAAGCAGCTTCCCGACCACCTCAAGTACGCTTACTTGGATGAGACCGACAAATATCCGGTAATTGTATCTGCCCTTTTATCCGATGATCAGCTTGAGAGACTTTTAGTGGTGCTTCGTAAGCACAAATTTGCTATAGGATGGTCGATCGCGGATATTAAGGGGATTAGCCCCTCGATTTGCATGCATAGGATTAGATTAGAAGAGAGTAGAAAACCGATAGTGCAAAATCAACGTAGAGTTAATCCGGTCATTCAAGAGGTGATACATAAGGAAGTGTTGAAGTTGTTAGATAGCAATATGATTTTTGCTATTTCTGATAGTCCATGGGTGAGTCCATTACACGTAGTTGCTAAGAAGGGGGGTACCACGGTGATTAAGACGGAGTCTAATGAATTGGTAGCCACTAGATTAGTGACGGGTTGGCACGTATGTGTTGATTATAGAGAGTTGAACAAGACAACGTGTAAGGATCACTTTCCTTTACCGTTCCTTGATCAAATGATAGATCGATTAGGTGGTTTTGAGTATTACTGTTTCTTAGATGGGTACTCGGGGTATAATCAGATCATGATAGCCCCCGAGGATCAAGAGATAACCACCTTCACCTGCTATTATGGGACTTTTGCTTTTAGGAGGATGTCGTTTGGGTTGTGTAACGCACCCGCCACCTTTCAAAGGTGTATGATGGCGATTTTTCATGGCTTGATTGAAAAGATTATGGAGGTTTTCATGGACGACTTCTCCGTTTACGGGGAGTCGTTTGATAAATGTCTAATCAATCTTGAAGTTGTGTTAAGCAGGTGTGAAGAGACGGACTTAGTGCTTAATTGGGAGAAGTGTCACTTCATGGTAAGAGAAGGTATTGTTCTTGGACATCATGTGTCCTCGAAAGGTATCCAAGTGGACAAGGCGAAAGTGATTGCTATCGAGAAGCTTCCACCACCGTCGACCGAGAAGGGGATTCGGTCATTCTTAGGACACACGGGTTTTTATAGACGTTTCATAAAAGACTTTTCACAAATAGCTAAACCCCTTTTGCGGCTTCTTGAAAAAGAAGTCGCCTTTGAGTTTACTAATGAGTGTTTAGTGGCTTTTAATAGGTTGAAAGAAGCGTTGGTGAATGCCCCGATACTTGTCACACCGGATTGGTCTAGCCCGTTCGTGCTGATGTGTGATGCTAGCGATTATGCGATGGGGGTTGCTTTGGGGCAAATTCGTGAGAAGCATTTTCACGCTATTTATTATGCCTCGAAGATGCTGAATTCTGCTCAAGTGAATTACACTACGACCGAAAAGGAGCTGTTAGCGGTCGTGTATGCTTTTGATAAATTTCGACCCTACTTAGTAGGGACGAAAACAATTGTATATACGGACCACGCAGCGATTCAGTACCTTATGAGTAAGAAAGATTCAAAACCCCGTCTCATTCGTTGGATCTTGTTGCTCCAGGAGTTTGATGTAGAGATTCGAGATAAGAAGGGATGCGAGAACGTGATAGCCGATCACCTTTCGAGATTAGAGCTCACCAAGGAGAACACCGTGGAGGATCGAGAGGTGAACGATGAATTCCCTGATAAGAAGCTCTTTGGCTTAGGAGACATCCCTGTGTATCGAGTTGAGGGGAAGGCACCTTGTTTGCAGATTATGCTAACTATTTAGCAAGTGGTGAGTTGCCCGTTGAGATAGACTCGGTGCATCGGAAGGCATTTTTGAAGAAGGTTTGGGAGTTCATTTGGGATGACCCCTACTTGTTCAAAAGAGGGGTCGATCACGTGTTGAGAAGGTGTGTGCCAGAAGAGGAGTGGAGTGATATCATAAGGCATTGTCACGCCTTGCCATGTGGAGGACATTTGGGTGGAGAGAAGACCGGAAGGAAAGTCCTTCAATCTGGTTTTTATTGGTCAACTCTATTGAGAGATTGCATGGAATGGGTTAAGAGGTGTGAGAAGTGCCAACGATTTGGCTCCATTACTAAGAGGGACGAGATGCCTATGCACGTGTTCATGGAAGTCGAGATATTCGACGTATGGGGGATTGATTTCATGGGTCCATTTCCTCCTAGCAATGGATTCTTGTACATTCTCGTATGCGTTGATTATGTCTCGAAGTGGATTGAAGTTGTCCCAACTCGAGTGAATGATTCTCGAGTGGTCATTGAGTTCTTGAGAAAGAACATCTTTGCAAGATATGGAGTTCCAAGAGCTTTGGTAAGTGATGGGGGAAGTCATTTCGTGAACAAATGGATGGAAAAGCTGCTGTCCAAATACGAGGTAAGTCATCGAATCTCTACTGCTTATCATCCTCAATCTAACGGTCTTGCAGAGGTTTCCAACCGTCAAATCAAGGAGATCCTTGAGAAGACGGTGAGCATAAGTAGGAAAGATTGGGCGATGAAGTTGGATGATGCACTTTGGGCATATAGGACAGCTTTCAAAACTCCTCTTGGTATGTCTCCATATCAATTGGTTTTTGGAAAGGCATATCACTTGCCCGTGGAGTTGGAGCACAAGGCATATTGGGCGATCAAGAAGCTGAATTTTGATAGTGCCTTGGTTGGTGAGAGGAGGTTACTCCAATTGCATGAGCTGGAAGAGTTTCAAGACAACGCCTATGAGAATGCCCGAATATTCAAAGAGAAGACGAAGAAGTGGCATGATGCACGTTTGAGGAAGAAGGAGTTCAAGGTGGGTGATCGAGTCCTTGTATTCAATTCGAGGATGAAGCTATTTGGTGGAAAGCTCAAGTCCAAGTGGAACGGGCCGTATATTGTGAAAGGTGTTAGGATTTAGATTAGATGTTTTGAAGATGTTAAAACAAGAACTTGTAATAGGACTAGCTGAACCTGTTAGTCAGCTACAGATTAGTCTTGGTCTAGAATAGGTCTTTGGTTAAGGGGGAAGAAATCTGTGCAGACCAGAGAAGGTACCAGAGGAGGTACCAGATGAGGTGACCAGATGAGATGTCCAGAGCAGAGGGGTCACCAGAGCAGAAGTGTCGCCAGAGCAGATGAGGTCCAGAGGAGTCTGACCAGAGGAGTCTGACCAGATGAGCTTGGGCCAGAGGAGTTTGCCAGAGGAGTCTGACCAGATGAGCTTGGACCAGAGGAGTCTGCCAGAGGAGTCTGACCAGAGGAGTCACCAGAAGACCCCACCAGAGGACTTCACCAGAGGACTCCCCAGAAGACCTCTCCCAGATGAGGACCAGAGCAGAAGTGTTACCTGACCAGATGAGACCAGACCAGAAGACCTCTAACCAGACCAGATGAGAGCGACGGATTAATTCACCCACTTAGAGGCTGCGTGTAATCTGGAGACAAGAAGATCTTGAAGTTTCAATGATAGAGAAGGAAGCAATCTGAGAGTCAACTGATGGAGGATCTGATTGTTTGATTGATTGATTGAAGTCAACTAATCAATCAATATAATCAATCTTTGATTGATTATATTCCTCCAATTATGGTTGTTTGAATTGCTAGTTCCCAACGGCTAGTTAATTCCTACAACTATAAATAGGAGTGCTTGGATTAGTTCAATATAGAAGAGTCACGCGAGAGCACACAATAGAACACACGAACTCTTCCAAACACTCACCTTGTTCATACAAGATTTATATATACTCTTTAGGAGTTCTAGTTGGAGCTTTACTCAACCTGTTCATCTATATAGAAAGGTTGTTGTAAGCAGCTGTACGAAGGAGCTGGTACTTCTAAATTCCAGTGGTTAGTGAGTAAGTAAGTTGGAGAGTGAGAAAGACCCCTTTGAAGAAAGGGAGAGTGGACGTAGGACAAGTTGGTCCGAACCACTATAAATCCGGTGTTCTCTACTTTTCTGCACTTTAGATTTCTGCATTTCAATTCTAGCATTTTATTTTGTAAACGGGTTTTCATTAAAATAAACTCAAAACGCTTTCCGCTGGATATTTTTGGGACCAACAAGTGGTATCAAAGCGGTGTGTCCTACAGACCACTGTTTTGAAATTATCTCGGTGGTCACCAGGGCAGATCCATTTTTTTGAAAACCCAAATATTTGTTGTGCTAACAATTTTTTGCAGAAAATGGGCTCAAAGAGATGCAGTAGAAGAGACACCAGGAGATACTCCAAAAGAAGCTTAGCAGATGAGGAAGATGAGGTATCCACTTCTGGTTCATCATCAAATTTTGGACCAGACGAAGAGATATGTCTGGTAACAGACGAGGTATGTAATCGAACTCCCTCCTCTTTTTCATCTTCTTCTTGTTCTGAACAATCAGAGGAGTCTTTTACGCAAAATCTGCTATTAGATCTCCAAAAATCTATACAACTTTGTCAAAAGTTGGAAGAAGAGAACACAAAGTTGAAAGCAGAAAATCAGAAGCTTTCACAATGTTTTAGCAACCCAACTGATCTACCAGCTGAACAAGTTCAAACTCTGGTAGAAGAGTCCACTGACTTGAAAACCAGATGTGATGAACAAACTAAGCTAATAGAAAAGTTGCTTGCTGAAAACATTGAGAAAGATAATGAATATACTCTGCTGGAAGCTAAGTTCGATGAACTCTTCCATCAAAACAAAATTGTAAAAGATAGTGAGGACAAGCTCAAGCTTAGACTGGAGCAGCTGACTATAGCAAACAATGCTGTGTCACATATAGCTGCCTCATCTCAAAGAGAGCATGATAAAACAGGCCTTGGTTATTCCAAACCTGAATCCTCACATGTTCATAAAGAAGAACAGACTAGTAATTTTATTGATAAGGGTAAAAGGCCAGCTGACCAGGCAACTCAGCCTAATGGGCAGATGAGTCCTAAAACTCAAAAACCCAAAAGGCAGAGGAGGAATTTTAAGAAGGGCTATACCCAGAATAAAAGACCTCAGCCAGGCCAGCAGAGTAGAAGACAATCTGGATCTTCTCAAAAGAGGCAGAACCAGATGACTCCTACTCACCTGCAGAGGACTTTCAAGTCATCTGCCAGACCAGCTGGAACCTTTGATGGTTCTAGTAAGACTTATCCTTATCAAAAGAATTTCAAGTCTGTTGCTCTAAGACAAGTTATTCCTTCTACTGGACAAGCTCATAAGAGAAGAAGAGCCTCTAGAAGAAATAACCATGTCGAAGCTTCTTATGTTCAGTGTGTTTTTGTGGATATGTATGGAAGAAAGATAAGATCACCTGATCCAAAAAGGGATGATCTATTCTTGTGGCTTCCTAAATATCGTGCTAACCCCCCTGGACCCAGTAGGGTACCAAAAAGTTGATTGCCTGCAGATATACAAGAAGACCAGCTGATGTTTTACCCCAATATCAGCTGAGCATACTTTGAGGGGGAAGATCAGTTGACCCAGCCTGCTAGAATCTCTATTTGTTATTTCAATATTTTCTTGTCTTGTTTTATTTAAAGTTCTTCCAGTTTTAACATCATCAAAAAGGGGGAAATTGTTAGGATTTAGATTAGATGTTTTGAAGATGTTAAAACAAGAACTTGTAATAGGACTAGCTGAACCTGTTAGTCAGCTACAGATTAGTCTTGGTCTAGAATAGGTCTTTGGTTAAGGGGGAAGAAATTTGTGCAGACCAGAGAAGGTACCAGAGGAGGTACCAGATGAGGTGACCAGATGAGAGGTGACCAGATGAGATGTCCAGAGCAGAGGGGTCACCAGAGCAGAAGTGTCGCCAGAGCAGATGAGGTCCAGAGGAGTCTGACCAGAGGAGTCTGACCAGATGAGCTTGGACCAGAGGAGTCTGCCAGAGGAGTCTGACCAGATGAGCTTGGACCAGAGGAGTCTGACCAGAGGAGTCACCAGAAGACCCCACCAGAGGACTTCACCAGAGGACTCCCCAGAAGACCTCTCCCAGATGAGGACCAGAGCAGAAGTGTTACCTGACCAGATGAGACCAGACCAGAAGACCTCTAACCAGACCAGATGAGAGCGACGGATTAATTCACCCACTTAGAGGCTGCGTGTAATCTGGAGACAAGAAGATCTTGAAGTTTCAATGATAGAGAAGGAAGCAATCTGAGAGTCAACTGATGGAGGATCTGATTGTTTGATTGATTGATTGAAGTCAACTAATCAATCAATATAATCAATCTTTGATTGATTATATTCCTCCAATTATGGTTGTTTGAATTGCTAGTTCCCAACGGCTAGTTAATTCCTACAACTATAAATAGGAGTGCTTGGATTAGTTCAATATAGAAGAGTCGCGCGAGAGCACACAATAGAACACACGAACTCTTCCAAACACTCACCTTGTTCATACAAGATTTATATATACTCTTTAGGAGTTCTAGTTGGAGCTTTACTCAACCTGTTCATCTATATAGAAAGGTTGTTGTAAGCAGCTGTACGAAGGAGCTGGTACTTCTAAATTCCAGTGGTTAGTGAGTAAGTAAGTTGGAGAGTGAGAAAGACCCCTTTGAAGAAAGGGAGAGTGGACGTAGGACAAGTTGGTCCGAACCACTATAAATCCGGTGTTCTCTACTTTTCTGCACTTTAGATTTCTGCATTTCAATTCTAGCATTTTATTTTGTAAACGGGTTTTCATTAAAATAAACTCAAAACGCTTTCCGCTGGATATTTTTGGGACCAACAAAAGGAGTGCACAAGAGTGGATTCCTTGAAGTTGAGAAGGATGATGGACATAAATTCATAGTGAAAGGACATCGAGTGAAGAAATTCTTTAACTTCTCTTATGAGAATAAGGGAGGTATTTCAGACTCTGAAGTCCCGTGAGCTCCTTTGAGCTCGGTCCGGCAGTAGGACCTTAAAACTAGCGCTTAATGGGAGGCAACCCATTTTTACTTGTTTTTATGTGTTTAGTTTATTTCGTCGTTTTGTAGATCGTAAGTGTTAACTTCGTGTGTTAGAGTATTTTGTTTTGTGTAGACTTGCTTAGTGGGGATTGATAGGAGAAAGAGAGCTGAAGGAGTAAAGTCATGAAGTTGAACACGTTTCGAGTAGGAAGACATTCGATTTTTTGGGTTAGAGGTAACCCGAACCCCAAACATAAACCTCTTTGCGAAGTCGAAGTTTGGGGGGGAGTGATGTTTCTTTTCGTTCGTACTTTGCATTGATAGTGAGTTAATTTCATACGAATTTTGTGTACTTACTCGTACGTACTCATTCTTTGCAAACTTTGTTATCGCGTAGCAAGAACAAAGTTTGGGGGGGTGTGTATTCGTACTTCGGGTTCGTACACGAAATTTTAATGAAAAATTTAATGAAAAATTGGTCAAATTTTTCGAAAACATCAATGCTTGAGGGTCGTTGAGTCGAATTGAGTGAGAGTGCTGAGTTCGACTTGAATTGGATTGGTGATTTGCACGTATGGAAGAGACCCCAACTCCTCGGTCGAATGAGCGACCTGGCTTAAATCGAGGAGTTCTCAGGTTAGTTCGTGTTTTGGTTGAGTGTTATAATTGTTCGAGCTTGGTTCGGATGGAAATTTCGAGTGTTGAACGTTAAAAAATGAAGTTGAAAATTTGGGTCGCTCGAGCGCATTGCTCGAGTGCCCAGAACTTACAGAACATTTTCACCGCTCGAGCACATGTATCATTCGAGCTCCACGCTCGAGCGCGACCGCTCGAACGAATCGCTCGAGCGGGTTACGGTTTTGACCCATATTTTGGCCCCATCTATAAATACCCCTTTCATACATTTTCACACACTTACACACACTGAGAGGTGCGAAAAGGGGGCAATTTCCGGCGGCTTTGCACGTTTGCTCACGAATTGTTACGTTTTTGCTCAAATTCTTCACGTAATCTTCCATATATCTTCAACCAAGGTATGCAATCTCTACCCCTGGCCGATTAATTCATAGTTTAGGATTGAATTAGGGATAATTTGAGGCATATGAACTAGGGTTCATGTTAGAGTGGAGAATTTAGGGATTTTTATGCAAAATTCGTTGTTTATTAATTCCTTATGTAGGAATGTTGATGATTTGCTATGGGTTTGCTTATTTCACTCTCAATTTTGGAATTGTATGAGTAGGATAGGTAAAATTTTGAGTGTGAGAAAGTAGGAATTTGAGAAAAGAAATGGGTTTTGCATGTTGAGATGAAATTTTGGTGAATTGAGAAGGTATTGAGCATAAAAAAGTATGAATTGAGTCTTGAGCATGTAAATTACATAGTTTGTGTAATGTTACTTCATGATAGACTTAGTGGCATTTTTTGGTTGAAATGGAGGAATTAAGTGTTGAATACTTGAGAACTTTGAACGAAAAACATGGTTTAATTGTTGTGAATTGCTTTGAACTTGATTTAATGCTTTGAAATGAGTGTTGCTTTGAACTTGAGAAGAGCATGAATTGTGAGTTGAATCGAATTGAGATGAATTACTTGGAAATGCTTGAGTATGAATGAGTGTTAAACTGCTGTGAACTTTAAGAATGCTGCTTAAATCCGTACTATGTCATGGTTAGGTACAATGGCTCCTAAAAACAAACTATTGAGCAACGAAGAATTGAAAGCACTCACGGACGAGCTCAGGCAGAAGAGTTTATTGCCCTCGAGATGGGGAGGGTTGGACTATCAAAATGATTGGAAGTACATCGCTTACAGATGGAGCCTCGTAATCGGGAAGGTAGAAAAGACCCGGAGACCCGTGGTGAGCTTTATGAAGGACTTAGGAATTGAGGAGGAGATACGAAGAATATTTACCAGGAACAACATGACCGAGTTCTTCGATATGTTGCTACACATGGAGACTAACGCCGATTTGGTGGAACAATTTCTCGCCACAGTGGAGAAGATGGGCGCCGACTCATTCAAATTCAAATACCAGAATGAGTGGCAATATCACGAGGTGGGAGTTGTCAACCTCGCATTCGGGCTCCCAGCCCTATCTCGACCCAACCGTGAGTTAAAGGCGTACAATGCTAATGTGTTTTGGAAGGAAATAACGGGCGGCATGGCTGGGAATTACAAAGGGCAGTACGCGAGAGCATCGGCTATCCGAAACCCGGTGATTAGATACTTGGAGCGGATATTGGGGAACACGATCTATGCCCGGTCTGAGACGGGGACGGTGACAAGCAAGCAGCTCTATGGGATCTGGTGCCTTTTGAACAAAAAGGACCATGACTTTGGAAGGGATTTCCTAGAGCACCATTACGAGGCTCTGTTTAAGCTTGGAACGAGAACCTCAAAGATCCGAGGAGGAGGGTTGATTTCAGTTTTGATGAAGCACCTCGGATTCGAGCCGTGTGCGGGTCCTTGCAAGGGCATGGACTTGGGATTTGAGCAAATGAATAACACTTTGATGTTTGAACACTGGATGGGTAAGTATTGCATCAGATATAATGATGATGGCTTGTTCCCGCTACCGAACAAGAAGCTCGTGACGTTGGTTGGGATGAAGAAGGATAACATTGGGATGAACGGAGAGCACCACCTCGCTATAGGTGCTAAGTACACATCTTAGATCGATGGCAAAGGACTCCGGGAGGTTAGGCCTGTTAAGAGGAGCAGAGGAGAAGGCACGAGTGGTGCCGGATCGAGTGGAGCAGCGGATTTGCAAGAAGAGGAAGAACAAGAATACGGAGAAGGAGGAAACACTGCTGATGAGGCAGGAGCTGATGTGGGTGAAGGAGGTCAAGGACCTCAAGAGATGGAGTTTGGGACACCTGATGCACCGACTCCAGAGCCGTGGTACCCGAGCCAGATGGAGTGGTATGGAATGCAAACCGATATTCAGGGCTTGAGGGCAGATGTTACGGAGCTTCGCACCACTCAAAATCAGTGGTACACGAAAGCCTCTAGTATGAGAGGAGAGTTTCAAGGTGTTCAATCGGAGGTTTCAGGTTTGAAACGCTGGATGGAGGCACTCTTTGTCTCCCACTTAGGATCTGATCACCCTAGCTACCACCCACCACCGCCACCTGATGCATGAAGAATGATGGGATTCCCCCGCTTTCTATCTTTTTTTTTCTTTCTTTCCGTATTTTATTCCTGCTTTTGAGTGAATTGCTTTGATTGAGTGGTGTGATTTTATTAAGGGATTGTATTAAAAGCATTTCAGATTATTGGGGGTGGAATTTGATTTGAATTGATGATTGATTGATTGATTTCACGCTTATTTACTCGTATCACTTGCATATTGTTGATTCTTGAGTATGACTTAGTGAGAAGAGTTGAGTTGTGAAGTTGAGTTGAGAAGTCTTGTTGTGTGAGCATTTGAAGTAGAGTTGATAAGAGAAAGAACTAGTATGCTTGCAATTTTTCCTTTTGAGTGTTTGTGTGATGATATAAGAGTTCACTAGGACTAGCATGGATGTGAAAGCTGTGAGCTTTTGAGTCTTATGAGATTTTGATGCATTAATTAATCTCTTCGTTTGTGAGTGGATCGTCACCTTAGAGGATGCTAGAACTTGTGTGTGCTCTTGCTTCTTGATTGTGTCCAGTTTGATATGCCGAATGTGATCTTAGGCCATCTTTGATTTAATTGAGTCACTTAGCCAAAATTTTCTTTACCAATGACATTGATCCCTTGTTAGCCCCTTTGAGCCTAAAGCCTATTTTATTTGCCAGCACATATGAACACTATTCCAATTCCTAAGCCTTTTTATCCCAATTTGAGTGGAGAATAGGAAAGTGTGAATGTGAAGGGAGTGAATTGAGTTGAAAAAGGAAAAGGTTGTTTGTTGAGTGAATATGAGAAGAAGGTGTGATGAAGTTATGAGATGTGGGAAAAGGAAAAAATTGAGAATGAGCAAAAGAAAAGAAAAAAAAATGAGCACATGTGTTGTGCGAAAAAGAAAAAAATAAGTGATTGAAAAAAAAAAGTGAAAAGAGTGAGAAAGAAAAAATTGAAGTGTTGAGAGAAGTGGAATTGAAAGAGTGTTAATTGAATATGTTTGAAGTAGTCTGTTCCTAATCTCAAAGTGCCAAAGTTTGACTTTCTATTCTCCATTCACTTAAGTTACTTACCCATATTGTTATCCCACCTGTCCAAAGAGCCGACATTACAACCTTGAGAAAAGCCCTTTTTGATTCGGCATTGATTTCTAGAGTACGGTCGAAGTTAAGAGCATTTACAAGCCTATGGCTGCCAATTTGTGTGATTGGTTGTTTGAGTGAGTCCCTTGATCATTTTTATACACTTGTGAGGGAGCGAAACACATCGTTGAGTGCACATCCATGCTTGATCTTGGTGTTTCTTGTCATTGTTGCATGAGTACGATAAAAGAAAGTGAGTGAGTATACGGGTGATTGACTTTTGAAGCTTGAGTTCATTAGCTTGCATGATTGATTTTTTTACTCATTCCTAACAATTTCACTTGACTTATTATTTCATTGCTTGAGGACAAGCAATATGGTAAGTTTGGGGGGGGGGGGGGGTTGATTAGGCGTGAAATTGTCATGATTCGTAGCTTGAAATACCCCAATCTTGGTCGAGTTTATCGAGTATTTAGAGTCAATTGAGCATTATTTCTACACATTGATGAATTTGTCTCTTTGATGCTCATAGGTGAATAGAGGACGAAAAACGGAGTTCGTAGGACTTTGAATCGACTCAAACGGATGCCCGGATGAGAAGATATTGAAGAAATACGATTGGTATTAGTGCGGACGAGGAAAAGTATTAGTTGGGATGAGTTGGAAGTCACTCGAGTGACTAGGTCGAGCGCCACCGCTCGAGCGCCTAAGACTTACAGAACTTTTCTTGCGCTCGAGCAGCTCGAGCGCCACCGCTCGAGCGAATTGCTCGAGCGCCCAATACATACAGTGTAATTTCAGCGCTCGACCGGCTCGAGCGGAACCGCTCGACCGGCTCGAGCGGAACCGCTCGAGCGATTGTGTCATTCGAGCTACACTACTCGAGCGGGACCGCTCGAGCGTTTTGCTCGAGCAACTTCGGATTTTTGCCTCCGGATGCGTATTTTCGGCCCATTAACTCCCGTTTCGACCCGTGCTTATATATACCTCTTCCAAACACGTTTTGGAGGATCCCCGAACGCACTACATCACTTTTACATATAATTTTTAGAGAGAGAAGGAAGAGAAGAGATGAACAAGTTTAATTTTACGATTCTGAGGTTTTTGCTTACGAATTCACGTTACGATTTCCCGTTTTAGTTTCGTTTCTTAATAACTTTTCTTCTTTAATACGTTGAGACCTCGTTTTGTCAATTAATTTCAGTATTCTTTTATATCTTAAAACCCCAGTTTATGTTCGATCGTTCTTCGTTTTAATTACCATGTTCATGTTCGTAACTTGTCTAATTGTTATTGTTTACGTTAAATCTATGTCTAGCTAAAACCCTTGCATGCTTAGGGTAGGATGAACTCGTAGAAGTAGGTTGTGGGTACGTAATTAGAGTAACTTGTGACGTTAGGTTTTAATTCTCTTGGTTAATGAATTCTTAAAATTAATCTAGACTTCGCTCTTGAATTTTGTTCGAAAGGTGTTAGAGAGAGGACGACCGTATCACTCTTTAACAACGAGTAGACTTAACGAGAGAGTTTAGGAAAGGTTAATTCATCTACCTGTTTAGCGAAGGAGGACGACCGCATCACCTTAGTTAAATTAGGGTCTCATTAATTAAGCACAATCTAGTAATTCGTTAGTAGATTAGTGAAGTCGAGTGTTAGGGTAAAGTATTAGGGTTTAGAATCTTGAGCTTTCACCTTGCATTCTTAGACTTAGGTTAATTCTTGTGTGTCACAGTTATTTTGATTATGTACCTGCTCCGTTAGTATACGTAGGGATTCCTAACTTAAGCATCACCACCTCATATTTGAAAACACACCTTTTGTTACTTAGTTTAATTTTCCTTTTGCATTCGTAGGATAATTGAGTTTAGTTTAATTAATCTTTCAAAAATCCAAAAACAATACACTCATATTAATTACGACGCGTAGATCTTCAGGGATCTATTCGCATATACACTGTCTCTTGGGTACGATATACTTGGTCGTTATACTTACTGATACTACAGTGAACCCGTTCGCTTGTGGGTGAGCGACTAGTAGAAGTTAGTAAAATCGCTTCAAGTCAGATCACGATCTCGGTGGTCGGCCGACGAGGCTCGTGTTGGAGATGCTCTCCTTGACAAACGAGATGCTTGGGTTTCCTTGGATTGAGGCATTTCAATATAAATTGTTTCTTTAATTTTAATATTGAAGAACACCAAGAACACCTTTGCTTGTATCTTCAAATATTTCTTGAGGTTTTCTTTGAATCTTCAAGTTTTCAACTTGAAGTTCTTGAGTAATCACACTAACCGAAGGTTCGAACCCTTCTTCTAGCGCCAAAATTGTTGGTGATCAATTTTTATCGGATGGATTAGTGACTGTTTGGGTTCGATTTAATGATCATCAAGCAATTACGTGTGATTGGTTACCACCGTAAATGGTAAATCGAAGGTCGGGTTATGAACTTGTAAATATGAAAATTGAAATCGTAATAATTTCGTATGTGTGCACGTTTTGGTGTATTACTGTGTGTTTTGGGAGTGTTTATGAATTTGAACTTGTACTTCATAAGCTGGAGAACAACTATTTATAGATACTAGCAAGCATGAGGTGTTCCTGACTTTTGGTCTCCCTAGCCTGCATGCTTGACATGTGTCCTTTGACTCAAGTTTGACCTTATCTAAGCTAAATCTTAGTTACAAAGTCTTCTTTGATCTTATCTCAAGTTTTATTGTTGTTCGTCCAGGTCGGCTTAGTTGATCCAGGATGGTTCTTTCATAGAAGTTGTTCGCCTTTTGGGTGTATGGCTCAGAAGTTGTTCGCTTTTGTGTTTTACAAAGATTGGCTTTGGGATCATGGTCCTTTGTTCGTCAACATACACCTCTTAGGCTGATAACTGTAACATTTTTACTAGTGTTGTTCGTCATTATTGACTTGGTGGTGGGTCCATATCTGGTCTTGGGTCTTTAAACTTGTTCGTCAATATCTTGTTCGACGAATAGTTGTTCGTCAATTTATGTATTCCCCAGATTGGTTTATGCACCCCAACTTGCTTTTCTTTACTGATTATCTTTAATTTGTGGTTGGCTCTTCATAGTCCTTGATAAGGCTTTAATAATTGTTCGCATATCAACAGTCTTGGGGGGGAAAATTTAAGACTTGTGAAGGAGAACATGAACCTGCTAATACAGTTAGATGAACTCAGGTACATGATAAGGGTGAGTAATAAGAAGGCATATGATTTGAGAGAAAGCTTGAAGGATATAGAGAATAAGATGATTGCTGAGATTTCAAGAAAGGATGAAGAAATTGTGAATCTGCAAACTGCAAGTGCAGCAAGGGAGCGTGAACTACTTGAAAAGATAAACGGGCTCACGAAAGATTGTAGTGGAACATTTGGGGGGGCATTGGGGACAGAAGTTGGTGAAGACTTTGTAGAGCATCATGGTGAAAGATCTGGGACGGAGGAAGGGAAAATTTGTCAGTTTGATGAGTGTGAGTTGTCATACACACAACTATGTGAGCATCCTGAAATTGTCAAGCAGGTAGAGCTGATTGAGCAAAAGATTTCTGAAACTAGCCACAGGCCAGGACCCGATGGTGGGTACCTCTCAGGAGATTTACATTTCGCAATTGTTCCATATGATGGGGGAAAATCAGGAATAGAAGTAAAAAATGTGATGGATGACGGAAGTGGGATCGGGACTGTAGGTGGTGGGAGTACTGTTGAGACTGAGGACTCGGGTGGGTGTTTGTACCAGAATACTCCCTGTGCAAACAAGATAAGTACTAGTCGTTATCCAGATCCAAGTACGATGGTGAAGATGGTGAAGGAGAGGACAGAGGCAGATGATAGAAAGCCAATTGAGTTAAGCCCAGATTCAGAATTAGCTGAGTTCAAGGCAATGGAGGTTAGAAGAACAAAGGTTCCTGGATACAAATGGGACAAATCGAAAGGGGCAATCAAGAAAACACCGCAACACATAAAGGATGTTATAACTGACATCTGGGAGGAACAGGGCAAAAAGTACTAATTTCTAATAGCCTCTTTTTAATGTTAACTTAACATGTACTTAAGTTCATATATATAGCAGGCAAAATATGGATGGTAATGTGTCTTTTGTTGATATTGAACTCCAGCTTAAATGCAATCTGTTGGATTGGGAAGAATCAGTTGTCAGAAGTTACAATGAAGGATCTGCTTGCGGTTCTGCATCACGAAAGGATTTCTTCACCGGTAAAAATATTGATCAAACTTTCTGAACTGATTTTTAATGTGTTTTTACTACAGTTGGAAAACCCATATACTTAGTATTTGAAATGATTGTAATCATAATTATGATTCCACAAATCTCCATTGCTATTGACTATAATTGTTTTCTGATTAGCTCTAAACAATTAAACAGGTTGTTGATTCGTGGGTGGAGATGGTAATGAGAGTCTACTCCATGAAAGGGTAGACAAGAAAGTGGTGGTTTTCACAGCACAAAGCTGGGTATATAAAAATGAATATTGTTATTATTTGCTTGTTACTTTAGTTATGCAAAATAGTGAATTTCAATTGCAATTTCTGCAGGAGTTGATCAAGGACCAGTCTAGTTATACAAAGGCGTAAGTTGAAAAATGCTGAATGGGCCGCTTAAGACTGTTGAATCCAAAGATGACCTTGTATTCCCACTAAATTCTCGAAGTAAAAATTCAAGGTCTTCAGGAGACCATTGGACCATGTTGAAGTTGGACTTGGAAACTTGTGAATGGTTTTTTTATAATTCACTTCGTCCCAAGAGAAATGGTCGGGACGTTCACTTCAATAGATCATTGGATGTGGTGAGTGTTTTTTAGAAAATCATGGTATTATGTGTACCCCAACTTAATTTGGTTAATAATGAAAATGAGTATTTTTTCAGGTTGAATATGTGGAACGGAGGCTGATAGACAGATTTTCTTAATCGAAACCGGATCATCCATTATTGAGGAAAGGAAAGAGTGTTCCTGCTATAGGCATGTGTCCTGAGCAGATGGCAAATTCAGTTGACTGTGGTGTTGTTATGTGCTACAACATAGAGAATATTTTGTTGAATAAGCGATGCGAGATCTTCCACTTTTCGCATGAAGCGTCGTCGGACTATCGTGCAAAAATGGTGAAGTGCTTTCTAGACAATACTGCTGTAACAGATTTGTGTGTTTGATGACTTAATGGGACTTGCTACAGATGGGCTTGGGTTTTTGTTGAACCATTTTATGTGACTTAGTTTTGGGTTTTTTTAAGTTCATCCATGAACTTCTTTTGGGTATTTTTAAGTTCAGTGATGAACTGTTTCAGAAGAAAACTATGGTTATTTATTGATGCATATTTTATGGTGAACATATTCAGGAAGGATGTTCCTACTATAGGCCAAGTCTAACTAAATATTATTTTTGTGAGCTTGATGGAAAAGGGAATAATGTTCCTCGAATTTATATGTTCATGCTCAACACATGTTTTTGTGAGCTTGATGGAGAAAAGCAATGTATTATAAGTTCATAAAGTTGATTAAGTTCAATATTTGATTATAAGTTCATAAATTAAGTTCAATATTTTTTGTCATAAGTTCAGATGGCTGCCAGGCCAAATGACAAGGGTTGTATTTAGGTTTTTTTTGTTTGTTCATAAGTTCAATATAGTCTTATAAGTTCAATTTTCAAAATCTTGACTTTATCTTAAATTCAAAACATTATTATAAGTTCATACATTTTTTGTCTTTTAATTAAGTTGAAAGACCAATTACAAAAATCGAATACTTAGTACTTATCTTAATTTCACACTCTTTCTACTGAAGTTCAATATCCAAACATAAGTTCATACATTTTTTGTGTATAATTAGGTTGAAAGACCAATTACAAAAATTGAATACTTATATAGGGGTTGAATAATTATGAAGTACAACTGGCTGGCAGACCAAAATGACAAATTTCCAATATATTGTACTGAAGTTCAAAACAACTTCAGCCGTAAGTTCAAAAAAATGTGTGATGTAAGTTCAAAATAGTCTTATAAGTACAAATATGACTAATAACAAATACTTAACCCTGGGACCAAAAACTAATATTTATCTTAAATTCAATCCATTATCATAACTTCATATTATACACACTAATTCACAGAATAATCATGATTAAGCCTCATCTCTTTTACATAAAAAACAAAAATTGAATAATTATGAAGTTCAAAATTGAATAATTTGAACTTATATGTATTTTCAAAATATTGAATAGTTATATGTCATAGTGTATGATTTCCAATCAGTTAGTGATCTTTGATGATAATGATTCACAAAATTGGGTTGAAAACCATAACAAAACGCTAGATCTCTAACCATTCATTGATGTTCAAAAACTAACAAACTCCCATATGGGATAATGTTACATTACATCATTCCAATTACAAAAATATACAGGCAAAATACATATTTAACTAATCTACATTTGCATTATATTTATAGGCCCATCAAAATGAGTCGTTAATCGAAACTTTCCACATATGGGAAAAGAGATGCCGAAATTCCTGCTATTGGACGACCATACATAAAGAAGAACCTTTCCTTGACAAAATCCCAGTAGCCATATATACCAATTGGATTTATCCTAAAAACAATTTTGTCCCTCTTGGGTTCAACAAGATATATAAGTTGAAAATTAATGAGGCGGCATATGGAAATTGGGACACCTAATATAATTTTATAACGCATCCATGAGTCCGGAGATGTGTAGTTTTGAAGAATATACAAATCAATAGGATCATTTGGAGAGTAAAGCCACAAATGTAATGACAATTTTTCATTGTTTAAGGATGACAAAACATAATACCTTTCACTCATTCGGACGGAGTCGGGTGCAGGAATGAGAGAGAATTGGTGATCATTCAAATGAAATACTGAAATGAATCCTGAATAAAGCATCCAATGAAGACAATCATTGGCATATAGACCACAAGATGACACGATTCGAGAGTGGGGATGCTCACCAAGACCGGTCCACTGAGATGCATTCCTTGAATATATCTTGACCTCTACGCGATATTGAAGCGAGTGGAACAAGGCAATCCTGAGGACAAGATAATCATCATTATGATCATTGTGTCCCAACCCAAAAACCACACTTGCACCATTTACATTAGGAGGGAAGATGATGGGTTCTGGTGGGATGTTGGACCTCATTTGTGTGGTTGGATTTAGAAGATATAACTCATCCTCCCTATTGCCTACCAACACAAGAGCGTTACATGAACTCATGTATTCAAACGGTCTAGCATCTTGGTGAACGAACCTAACCGGGGAGCACCGTTGACTGGGAGCATGTAGTTTAATGGGATGAAAGAATGCTCTGGCTGAAGAAGTACTTGAACATTGTTCTGCAGCCTCATCTGGATTCTGTGATTTTTCTTGAAAGATGAATGTGAAATTATAGTGTACCACTCCTTAGATAATAACTTACACGTAACAAGTGGCTTAATCGGCATCCTCAACAATATCTCTTGGATGACCTCGATAGGAAGATGAGCAAGAAAAGCCATGGGTTTGGAGGTTATGAACACACTTATTGAAAATCTTCACCTTTTTATGATGAAAACATAACCTTTCTGCAATGATGGAAATTTGAATAGACGATTGAGTGTCTGAGGGTTAGAAGTTGAGGAGTCGTTCCATATTAGGGGTCGTGTCCTTTGTACTTGGCCAATGGGTTAGTTTAAGTGGGTTATTTGATTTTTAAATTTTTTGTTATTATCCATTAATCCATTTCTTGGGCCTTAAAATCGTGCATTATTAACTACATTCCTTAGTTTTAGATCATGGGTTTGACTGGTCTGTTATTATACACACACACATATATATATACACATTGTAATTAAAAAAGAACCCCCTTATAATATATGTTCATTTCCAGAATATTGACCCAGTTGATTTTTGAACTTTAATTATAGCGAATTGAACTTAATTATAAGCAATTGAACTTATTATGGAAATATGAACTTTTTGGGTCATGCTCTGTTTTTTTGGCTAACGGGGTTGATATAATATATATATGTATATATATTATAAATAAATAAGATATAATTATATCATTTTGCTGAATTTTTTCATCCTCAGTTTTTCATGGTACTTTTTGAACTTATTAAGAAAAGATTGAACTTTTATCTATAAATGCCTATTTTAAGGAAATACTCTGTTTTTTAATTAATAACGTTTCACACACCCAAATCTTGTTTCACTGGATACATCGTGTGTTTGTAGAAATTAAACAACCTGAAAAAATATTAAATCCGGAAATAACATGAAGATAAAAGATGGAAAATTGTTAATCCTTAGACAGGATTAACGAAACTAAAACATTTATGAAAATTAACCCTCTAATGGGGTAACATGATGTTGTAATTTCTAGAAATTGACAAATTCACAAACCACACAATCAATGCCAGGAAGATGAGAAAGGTGATCATCAGAAACCTTGAGGGAAAATTGAGATAGTGATTATCATTCACTGAGGAACGATCCAACCTACGCAATAAATCCTTGTTCATCAACTTCAAATCTTGAATTCGTTCCTCAAGTAGTTGAACCCTACTTTGCGTAAGAGTCAAAACCTCATGTGTTGATTTTAGATTCTGAACACTATCCTTAAGTTGAGCTTCAACTAAAATCTTTCTTCTTGGCAACCCTAACAGCAAATAGTTTGTACATGGGTGGGATTTCATCGTCTATCCACTCAAAAAAATTGCAATAATCGGGTTGTTATTAAAAAAAAGAAGTAGGCATAAGGATTTAGTAGCCAAATATTAAATACAAACCCAGAAATTCGACCGATTATATGAAGCTTTTGTACTTACCTCTCTATTGGGACACCGCACGAACCTTCTCCCTGGGTTTTCTTCTGTGTATGATGTAAACACCATTGCTTTAAGATGGTGTCGTCTACAGATTTTAGGGGTACTCTGAGATGAGATGAATGAATCATTCCCATCGCTACTACAAGAAAAAGAATTCTGAGATTTTTTTCCATTGATTTGGCTAAAAAAACGGGGCTGCAGTTTTAGGGTTAGATGGGTCTGAGGTTGGGAAAGTAGATTGTGATCTACTGTAGAAAATTGTCTAAGAATATATAAGGACCTCCAACATAATGTTTTGCAAAGTGAAGTTGAATATTTTTGTTTGAAGTTCAATTTTTTTTTAGATCCTAGTTTGAGTTACACTGCCGCTAAGTTCGTGGTGAAATTATTAAAGCTTACCTTGATATCCCCCCAGAAAAAACTATTCTACTCTGTTAAAATAAGATTTGTCCATGAGTTTAAATCCGGCTAAAGTTCAATTCTTAATAAATAAGTGCAAATTTTACAAATAACTTTTGGTTTCTCAATCTTCACTGTTGTTTAATATGAATTGTTGTTGCTATAATTATGGATGTGAACATTCATCACATAATAAGGTCAGGTTTGCATAAGAATAAGTGGAAAAATTAACCATTTTAGAACCAAATTTAGGTTACACCTCTTATGGTGATGGTTCAATTATTAAAGTTTACCTTGATTAGGAATAAAAGAATAACCATTCTAATCTGATTCAACATAAATGAAATAACCATTCTAATCTGATTCAACATAAATGACTGCATAGGTTAAAATCCGGATAAAGTTCAGATCTTAATAAATAAAGTGCAAAATTGAGCTAATGTTTAAAGTGTAACTGCATAAACATGGAGATGAACATTCATCACATATTAAGCTCATGTTTGAATCAGAGCAGCAAGTTCATATAAGCAGATGTATAAAAAAAATAGCAACAAAAAAAGATTAATACATCGCAAAAGTGAGTAATTGATAGTCAAAACAAGTTTAATAAAAAAAGATACAAAAGAATCACCCTAGTGAAACTTAGAGTTTATGAGATTACTAGTTTTACATGACTGAGAACTTTGCAAGGTGACAAACAAAAATCAAGAATGACTAACTAATGGGGAGTGCTTCAAAAAGGACAAACTCCCCATGTTTGAACAACAAGGTGTTTTCAAAAACCCCCATATACGCTCAACAAAAAAAGATTTACGTCTGGTCACTAATTCAAATAAAGCTACAAAAGATATCAACGAGGATCACCAAATATAAAAGGATCATCGGCGATGTCTTCAGCTGTTTCGGGATTCTTATAAGATTGATGACCTTCGTTTTGCACGGCCACGTCGTCTTCCAAAAAATCATCTGGAACGGGGAAGTAATCTGGAGAAGGAAGAGCTTCGATGAGGATTGTGCTTTCCAAAATGGATACGTTATGCATTAAGTATGAAAAATAACTGAAAATCCTTGTACACATTATTTTTTACCTGATTGTTGCGGGTCCTCGAACTGAGCTGCCACACCGCATGTGAGATGGTCATGCCTTGTAAATTTGTTGCAGATTTTACAGAATGTTTTTTTCTTCTTTCGGTGCTCACCAAATGAAGGATTTATGGATCTTTGTGGGCGTCCAGGACGTTTATTCAATAGAGGTGGTAATATCTTATAATCACCAAATTGCTTGAATTCAAACTTCTCAGTATCCAGAATAGGCATGAGGTCATGAGAGTAGCAGGAGCGGTATGTGACCGTGTAAAAACAGTCTTCAACGTGTGTGAATACGGACGGGCAATTGAGGCGAATAACAGCAGCCGCGTGAACACAAGGGAATCCTCTGATCTGCCATTGATAACATGAGCATGACCTCTTGGTCAGGTTAACTACAACTGAAGGTGTGGAATGGACTTTAAACACACCGCTTGGGCACAACACTACATTCCATGTCAGCCCAGCTTCAATATGGCGATTCCACAACTCCTGCATGCTTTAAACAAATGCTCCAGACCATGAGCTGCTCTCTGCTCTTCGTTCTACAAATCATGTACTTATTTTTTCTCGTATTGATTCAATCATTAGTGTAACCGGCAAAGTCCTATCATCTTGAATCCAGTTGTTGAATGATTCTGCCGCATTAGAAGTCATTTCCCCATACCTAGTGATTGGGGGGGGGGGGGGGGATAAGCTACAACCCATTTTGTAATCGGAAGATTTTCAAGGAATTCTTCGGCTGTGCTGCCACCGGTTTCTTTGAAAATAGCTAGCTTCTTCTGAAAAATAATTTCATTCGGAGCATATGCGCACTCCCTGAACTGTTGCCCCAATTTTTCCCAGTTATTATTGGTCCATCCCAGAGAAAAACGGCCCCTTAAATTGGTGAGCAAATGATAGAGGCAGTAAAAATGGACCGGCTGATCAAACACATGAGGGAATGCATTAACTATACCCAGGTGCCGGTCGGAAATGTAGAAAATTTGCTTTGGGTGATGTACAGTGTCACGAAGATGTTGTAGAAACCATATCCAGTTTTCATTGTTCTCAGCTGAAACAAGCCCAAAGGCAACTGGAAACAGACCTAGAGTAAGGTGAACATTATTAGAAATATATGAAGTTTTACAAAATAAAGTAGACTTAACCATGAAGAGTTTGGAAATAAACATTTTTCATTGAATCCTGACTAAAACCTAACAGAAAATCACAAATTCATGTTACTCCGTAGGACAAACTAATATACACATCACATAATCAGAAATATATTGAACTTATGAGGAAGATATTGAACTTACTAACAATAAATTTTTTTGATAAATTTGAGCAGTATCAGCCTGGGTAGTTGAACTATATGAGGAAGATATTGAACTCTGGCAAACAATTTTGAACTTATGAGCAAGATATTGAGCAGTATCAAACTATTCCTCAAATATATTGAACTTAATTACATTGAATTTCATTTTTTTAATTTGAACTTCTAAGGTTGAGCAGTATCAACCTGGGTAAGCTATTAGTGCAAAATTGGGTCAAAATTTGAAGGCTGAAAATAAGTAAACACTTTTGCATTAATTCATGAGTAAGTTCAGAAAAGAAATGCACTATCCCTATATGAACTAAAGGACAGCTAAAGATTCAACAACTTAATGCACTATCTGATTAAGTTCATAACTAAGGACAGCTTGTCAAAAACTATAAAGGTAATGATATATTTGATTAAGTTAAAAAAACTAACGAAACCTGAAAGATTCATAAACGAAATGCACTGTTTGATAGACACATGCCAAACAAAAATACAGTAATTAACAATTAAAATGATAGCAAAGCAATGTAAGTTTGCATCCCCTGCAATTGGTAATCTGGAGTAATTATGAAAAATTCAGAAAAATTGAACACATATTACCGTTGTCACCGTCCTTTGCAGTGGCGGATAGAAGAGTACCTTTTGCCCGACCCTTCATGAAGGTCCCATCTATAAATAGCATTGGACGACAACTATGAAAACCGTCGAGGCAAACTTTAAATGCAATGAATAACCTTTCAAAATGATGAGTATCAGGATTTGATTGGAGCTCAACTACACTACCATGGTTGGTTCGATTTATTGCATCACAGTACCAACGGAGTTCATTATATGATTCATCATAGCTCCCAAAGATGTTGGTCTTAGCACGCTCAGCAGCACGGTATGCTTTCCAATAGGGGATATCAATGACATAGTCCTTTATTTTTTTTAATGCACTCCTACCGCTAAATTTAGGATTTTCCTTAACCTCAGACATTAAAAGAGTACCAACTATACTAGAATCAAGCCTCTTGGTATCCTTTCCTAATAGCTTACCAACACACTTATGGACAAGATTTGCTTTATCAACAACAAAGAAGTTGGTCCCTATATCAAGCTTCGTTTTTATGAACCAATCACATTGCATCTCAACAGCAGAGCACACTACATGGATGTACCTCTTATTATTCCTGTAATATTTGAACATAAAACCAGTTTTGGTGGAATACTTAACTAGGCCAATCCTGAACTTCTCTGCACCACCTCTAAATTGTGCACCAACCCCACATTTCAAAGTATTGGACCACTCATCGGATAGCAATAGAGCTTTCGTAATCTCGGGGGACATATCGTAAACAGGAATATAAGCATTACCCGCAAAATCAGGTTGTTTACCAGCTTTTACCAATGAACTAGAGCTATTGTCTTTTCTACTTATAAAGTTTCTAGATGATGAATGTGGACTATCAGATGAAGAATTACAGATATTGTGACCTGAGCTTTTACTAGATGATGAATGCATAAGATTTTCATCATTCAAATTAGGGCTACAAGAAAAGCTAACACACATATTGCCACCCCCAACAGTACCACCAATATGTCGAAGCTCAGCTTGTACAATCTGACATGATACTATAGAACAGAGCCTCATCAAATTAATAATATCATCATCACAATCAAGACACAAATTGCTAAAACTCCCCACTGTGCAAATACAATTGAAACATCCAGCAACAAGGTCTGGCCACTTACTTGAAATCATTGACAGGATCTCAGAGTATTGGGTTGCTTCATCAAAAGCAATAAGCTTGCAATCTCCGTTGTATTTAACAGTAATAAGTATCTTTCCCACCATTCAAACTGGATTTTGAAGAAGGGGTGGCAATCAGAATTTAAATAAGTTTCAAAACAAATCGGAACAATGAAATTCAAAAATAGGAAATACCTTAAACTGCAACCCAGAATTGATGAACCCAGAATTGATGAACAAATCCGATCGCCAAATGTTTCGCCCCAATATATCAGTGGTGAGCCCAAAATTGATGAACAACTCCGATCAACAAATAATTCGCCCAAAAATATCAGTGAAATGGAGAAAGAATAGAAATATGCATTCCCGTTTGAAATTCGAATTAAAGCACAAATGGGTGACAAATTGTGATGGGACATTGTACTAAGAGGAAGGAAAAATCAGAGAAGGGGAGATTTGATCGGCTGAGATGTTTTGGGGGGTGGGGGGTGGGGGTGGGAGAGTATTACCTATAGAACTAGTGAATAGTAGTCTAAATGGACTTGGGAGTAATTATTTTTTGGGCCTTGACTTGTAAGCAACTTTCACTAGAATGTTAGACTTCTAAGACAATTTTCCTAATGTGTTATGTTCAATTTATATCGTCTCATGAGATGAGATAGTCTCATGCAAGACTCTGTCACTAAGAAACATCTAAGTTCAACCATGTCAACTAAAATTTGTCAACTTTTGCAATATCTGTGGCCTGGGTTCCACGTAATGACTGTATGAATGAATCTAAAGTTAGCAGTAGAAACAAAGTAGAGACAAGTGAGATGGAACTGGCATAAACTCGGAGCATAAAATAATTGACCATGGGAACTTACATTATTTAAAGTGTTGAGAAAATGCAGACTTCATTTCCATACCATCACTATCATTTTTCAATGCTACATATAAATAAAAATATGACATTATCCAAGCTCTAAATCTAGTGTTTGTCAAAATCAACAAGAATGTAATAAGCTGTAGATGTTAGTTTAAACAGCCTAACTTACATTAGAATTCATCCAATGATGAAAACAGAAGCATCTGTAGTACATAACATAACCCGGAACGCAAACTCCCCATATGCCGAACGAGGAAGCCTTCGTGAGACAGTAGGCCAAAGACATTGTATAGCTGATAATAGCAAGTCCAAAAGCTGCAAAATGAAGGCCTCTGTCACCACTTGGCTTCAAGATCTTCACAACTGCAAAAAGAAAAAAAATCATAAATTTAATGCTACTACTAATTGCAAGCACATGCTAGGAAGAAATGATAGTGGTGTCTCGACCAATTTGAACAAAAAATCACCCTTGTGATTATAATATTGGAATTTAACTCTCCAAGATTCATGTCTATTAGGTTATAACCTTCAGAATTCACCTCTAAAGAAAGTACATATTTTCAGGGAACTAATCTAGCAACCACTTTTCATCGCAAATTGAATTCATTTGGACTCCCCAGAGAAATGGTCATGGAAAACCAACAGCATTGAAGTATTATGTTCAACCAAATTAAAGGATTAATTCATAACGACAATAATAGAAGAAAATACAAGTGTTCTAATAATTAATTACCAAAGCTTAAAATATGTGGAAGAAAATGACTGTTCCTTAATGCCATATGATACTGTCTTCTTTTACCCTCGTCAATAAAATTGGCAAAAGCTTTCTCTTCAAAACATGTTGCCAATTTTTTTCAGAGTCAACTGTTCGATGAACTCGTAGTTCCAAGGTTAAATGCTCGTCTTTTTCCCCACAAAAAGCAACATTATCAATCCATTCACCAATATCCTTTACAAGAGCAAGACCCATTCTTGAAATGGTGGAAGCGACTGGAGTCCCTAACTATGACTTCATGATCAATAATCCTCGATATGTAACTAATAGCCGTGTGGCAATCACCACACACACGCAAATTCTTTATAATCCTTATAGGCATGCCAGGAGATGTAGTAAGAATACCATAAGCAAGAGCTAATTTCTCACTATGTTCAAGCAAAAGATCTCCTTTCTCTTCATCATCTACATCATGAAGAGCATATGTAGTCTCAGGCACGTACCCCATAATCTTAATACGATCAATCAGATCATCAAGAAGTTTACATATCTCTTCAGTCATAGGATGAGTCTTATCGCCAACATAAAACGTCGCTGTCCCATTCTTTCCTTGTACCCAACTACACCCAGGTCTCTTCCTAATCCCCGAATGTTTCATCAAAGATCGAATCTTCGCGACATCTTTCCATCTCCCAGCTCTGGCGTATAAGTTCGATAGAAGTGTATAGAGCCCATCATTCTCAAACTTCAACTCTAGCAACTTATTAGCTGCATGTTCCCCAAGTTCCACATTTCCATGAAGCCTACAAGCACTAAGGATAGCCACCCAAACAATAGTGTTTGGTTCCATTGGCATATCGTTAACGAGCTTCATAGCTTCATCCAGACGACCGGCACGCCCCAAAAGATCAACCATGGAAGCATAATGTTCGACTCCCGGAACAACACCAAAATCCTTCATCATGTTATTGAAGTAATGAATCCCCAAATCTACCATCCCAGAATGGCTGCATGAATATAATAGAACCAAGAAAGTTACTCCATCAACTGGGAGACCAGCTGCAATCATCCCTTCAAAAATTTGGACAGCCTCCTCACCACGACCATGCATTCCGTATCCTGTCATTATAGATGTCCACGAGACAACGTTTTTCTTGATCATGTTATCAAACACAGCTCTGGCTGCATCTACATCCCCAGATTTGGCATACATGTCTATTAAGCAATTTAAGATGAATTGCATAGCTTCCCCATAACGATTACGCAGTGCAAAGGCATGTATTTCTTTTCCAACTCTAAGGGCACCAACGCGAGCGCAGGCCACCAGAGCACAAGACACAGTAAAGCCATTCGGCATCATTCTGCATTTATCACTTAGCATTTCCCTGAAAAGTCCCAACGCATTACTTGCATCCCCATGTTGAGCATGCCCTCCAATCATGACTGTCCAAGTCACCACACTCCTATCTTTCAGCTCAACAGAATTGAGCATCGCTTGAGCTATTTCTAAGTTGTTGCATTTCGCATACATGTCTATTAACCCATTAATAACCATCATTTCTTCCCCTGGCTCATTCCCTTCTACATTCAGTAACCTTTTAGTGACATAACAGTGAGTCTCTTTCCCATGAACCAATGCACCAGATGCTGCACAAGCCGATAAAACTGAGACAATGGTAACTGCATTCGGTTGAGATCCCGAGATTATCATCTCCCTAAACACATCAACAGCCTCATACCCAAGGCCCCTTTGAGCATATCCTGCAATCACAGCACTCCAAGTAACCACATTTAATTCGATATTTTTTTCCCTCATTCTTCCAAACAATCCTAAAGCATCATCAAATCTCCCAATCTGAGAGTATCCAGTAACCAGTGCGTTCCAAGACACCACATCTTTCACCTCCATACTATCAAACAGGATTTTGGCCTCATCCATTAAACCACACTTTGCATACATATCCATTACAGCATTCCCCACAAATAAATCCTCGATTAAACCTCTCCTTACTGCATACGCGTGAATCTCCATACCCTTTCTCCATAATCTGAGAGAAGCACAAGCGGGAAGAGCATTCACCAAGCTAACACCATCTGCCCGCAGCGCAATATCACCTCTGGAAACCATCTCTTCGAACATCCGCAAAGCCCTTCTACAGTCGCCAACCTGTACATACACAGATATAATCGAATTCCACGAAATAGTATCGAAAAGACCTCTCTCAAGCATTTCATTGAACACCTGCTGCGCTTTGTCATACGCCCCACACCGCCCATACATAGCAATCGCCGCATTGTCCACAAACACGTTGCAATCGGTAAAACCGGAAACGAGAGCAAGCGCGTGGACCGACGTCCCAGTAACCAATGAAGGAAGATCTCCACAGGCTTTGAAAACGAAAGGATAAGTGTAGCCATCGGGTGCCCAACCAAGCCACCGCATTTCATCAAACAAGTGGAAGGCCTTCTTTGGTTGCTGCATTGAGACGCTCCGCTGGATGAGATTGTTCCAGTAGAACGCGAAGTAGCTGGAAGGCGGGATACGGCGGAGGATGGAGAGTGCGTCGGAGTGCCTACCGGAGTAGAGGCAATTGGAGAGTACTCGATCAGTAGTGTCGAGGCCTGAGCGACAGGGGATGCCCGGGATTATGTGTTGACGTTCGATAAACTCGTGCTCAGGCGAGGAGAGGCGTGGATGGGCCGCCGGAGAAGAGAAACAGAGTTTGAGAATGAGCGGCCGGAAAGTGGCGCCGCCGTTTTTATATTTTGGTGGGAAGCTTGATGGAAGCATCATTTCAACAACTTTGCTACGATACATATAAATTAAAAAATCAGTGATACATCCTTAAGTTTATCAAAGACGTATCTTTTATGCACAAAATAAAATTTATACTCCCTATCTCCATCCAATATTAATAGTCCTGATTATGAGATATTGTTAAGTTCATTTATCAATAAAATTATTGTTTATGGAAAATATAAGTATTATATTTTTTATAAACAAATATTTTGTTCGTAAATGAACCTCACAATACCTTATAATATCCTCCAACTTATAACAAAAAATAACAGCCCAAAAAATAAGACTACGTTGTGGAAGTAGTATTTAAAGAAGGTTTTTTTTTATTAAATAATATGGGTAAATTAGCAAGAGTAGGTCGTCTCATGGCATGAGACAATAGAAATGAGTGTAATTAGGGCATTACCTCATTAACACTTTGGTAGGGGTAGGTGTTAATTTGTGTGGTCTCGTGCCATGAGACGGTCTCATACAAGTTTTTGCCAATTAGCAATGATCAAAAAGGTTGGAGGAAGAATTTGGAGGGACCTTGAGGTTTTCATATGTGAAGTTGGAGTAGCAAATGGTTGTTTAAGATGCGTTATATTTGAACACCTAATGAATAAAACTCATCACACCAAATTTTAGGGTCGACACAGAATATGGTAGAAAAGAAACGGGCATTTCTCTTAGGCATTTCATCGAACACTTTAACAGCAAATTATTTACCATTTCTTGCACACATTTATCCCAAGAAATAAGAGTTCTATAAGACATTGTATCAAACAACTAACCTTTAAACTTCAAAGGCTGCTCTCACGAGTGACTGGCTCGACGTGAATGGCATCGCTCATCACTAAACCGTCTCCGCTGCCCAAAAACGTTGACGTTGGACAGAAATAAACAGAGTGCAATTTATGAATCTAAGATTTTGAGTGCGTCGGCAACGAAGAGAAATCAAATGGGAAGAAAATTTTCAGAAATTTGAAAGGTTGCTTGTATATGGCGCGTATCTACAGCCTAACTAATGTGTGTCAGGGCTAACTAACCTAGTTATCAATCGATTAAAAAAAAAACAAAAAAAACCTAATTATCTATCTATATATATGTTTGAAAAATAAATTTGGGAAATTACATACATATAGTTAATATTTAGATTTGGTATATCTGTCAAAAAAATATTTAGATTTGTTATATGATTTTCAGAACTATACTCGAATCCGTACGTCCCCTAAATCTATTTTCACTGGAACAGAAACGAGTTTAAAAAAAAATGAAATAAAGTAAAAATATTGCAAGGTTATTACAGGGTTCAATAATGAATAATACTCCCCCCGTCCCACTTCAATTTGCACGTTTACTGTTTTCACATGTTTTAATGAACGAGTTTTTTATTAGTATTTAAAATCATAGTAGATGAGATATAGATCTATCAAACCCTACCTTAAAAATCACTTTATCATTTCAAATATTAATAAACAATTTGCTCGCAAAAACACGATTATAAAGTATGTGTGCAAATTTAAGTGGGACAGAGGGAGTATTATTATTTATAAGTGTGATAATAAAATAATATTTTAAAAAAATGGTACGAGAATAGGTTTGAAGAATAGGCTAAGAAAGCAAATGAAAATAAATTTGGGGAACGAAAGGTGTATATAGAAATTAATGGTTGAAAATGTATCGTCAAATCACAAATGGATATAGGAACAATATTTAGTGGACGATTGTTTCGAATTTTTCAATGAGAATGAGAATGAAAACTTATTTTACCTTTTCGCTTTAGAATATGTTAGATGATTGATTGTATTCACATTAGTTACAGCACTAAGGTTATGCTAAAGATTTGAAAAAGAAAATGGAAAAAAAAAAAAGATTGTTGGTTATGCCATGGATAGGAATGGCAAAACGACCCGCCCCGAGGTCGCCCCGCCCTGCCCCGCCCCGGTTGGGCCAGGTCCGCCCCGCCCCGTCCTGAAAATGGGGCAGGTCCGCCCCGCCCCACACGTGGGGCAGATCGGGTATGGGTATGTATATTGCTCTGCCCCGCTCCGCCCCGCCCTGCCCTGCCCCGCAATCTATTTAATATATACATATAAATATATCTCTATTAAATATTATATATATATATATATATATATATATATATATATATATATATATATATATATATAAAGGTCTCTCATAAATATATCAACAAACGTGCATATTAATTATTGACTCAATTGATTCAATTCTATCATTCAAATGAACATAATCACATCAATAAATTAATATATTTTTTATTAATATATATTAAACCCTAAGCTTACAATTAATTATGACATTCACATATATATTTTGTTAAATTTGGACTCGTAATTATCTTGAATTTGTTGATTAGACTTATTGTCATTTTTTTACTTGAGATTGTGATGAATTTGTGGTTTCATGGTTATGTTTATTGTATAATTTAATTGTGAATTTAATTTTATAATATACATGTGTTTATATTTTAAAATATATTTTTTTTTTTTTGAGATAAGAATGGGGCGGGGCGGGGCGGACCTGCCCAATGTAGGGCGGGCATGGGGCACAAAATGCCGCCCCGCAGTGGAGCACGGGGCGGGGCGGGTCGACTGGGGATAGGCGCGGGGCGGGTTTGGGTACTTAGGTACCCGCCCTGCCCCGCCCCATTGTCATCCCTAGCCATGGAAAATGACTGTGAAGGGCAATTATAAGAAAGTAAAAAAGGTAATCAAATTGGGTAATGATTACTTTATTTAGGAGGGAAAATAGTATTATGGTTCATTTTTTGTTCTCATTAACCATTATGGTTACCTATATTTATTTACATTTTCATTATTATTGAAGATTTTTTCCAAACAAAGCCCTACTTTAACTTTTTTTTCTTTTTTGTAAACAAAAAAAAATCTATTAATCCGTCCCACAATTGTTTGCACATTTTTCTTATTCGTTCATTCCACTATTGTTTGCACACATGAGACACTTTTATAAACTCCACCCTTACAATATTCACATATTTATTTAAATTGACATTATTTTTTACCTTTTAAGTCCATAATACACTCGATTCAACCAATTTCTTCACTTTATACCCCACAAAATACTAATCATTACATTTTTTAAAAAAAAAATTGTGCCCACACCATAATGCAAACACTTGTTGGGCGGAGGAAGTATAAAAAAAATAAGTTCTTAAAAATTTCAATCAATACCGTTCTTATAATAGAAAAATATTATGCTCCCTCTGTTCATTTTTATTTAATGAGAATAATATCAATTCAAAATCTAAAAGTTAATAGACTTATCAATTTAGATTTTTATTTAAAAAAAAAAAGTATTATCAATTAAGAACTTGAAAAATAAGAAACTATTAAATTATTTTATTCAAAAGAGTAGCACTCTTTCACATCAACTTCGGTGCAAACAAATAATAATCTATTAATTTTTAGTAAAATTATTAATACCTTTAAAAATAAAAAAATAAACTTGATGTGAACAATTGGTATATTAAAAGATATGCACTAAATTCCACATTTGTGCAATAATCTACAAGCCACACTAGAGGTAAATCACAAATCCTATGAACACAGGCAAGGGCGTATTGATCACTACTTGTCCATAGGAGGAGAAACAACTCAAGAATGCATTGCAATCATCTCACTTTTGTGTCTAAATTTTACTAAATTAATTTCAGTTCTCAATTTAGTGTGATCATCCAGAAAAAAGGAGTCCTGAAACTGGGTATGAAGGAATCTTTTTTAAATCCTACAATATGACTTGTAGATTTTCACCACATGTGATAAGATTAAATGTAGCAGATGAAGGATCTAAAAGAGTAAGACATTACAATCATTGCAACACTGAAGACAAGTACACCCTCTCCTTGTGATATTCATGAGACCGACGAACTTACTTGCCATTAAGCGGGTTGAGTCTAACTTCAGAGCAGTGCTGCAGATTTTGAGGCGTCGATCGTCTTCACTAGTCGGTTTTCTTTTCTTTCTTTGCAGATTGACCCGAGTACGCGATTATCTGGCTTAAGATCGTACCATTTGTGATAATGCCTATCACAGAGCCCATAACCACTGAAAAGAAGAGAAAAGGAACAAGTTAAGAGAAGAGAAAACCCATATAGTTGCTTATAAAGAAGAAATATTTGAGTAACACTCTTGTACACCAGTTGGACAATGCATACACAATTAATGCTTTTAAGTGAAAACAACTGATGCTAACAAACTAATAATGTTTAATAAAACAACAAATACAATTTAAAAATACACTTGAGTTGCATGGTGCAACTGATGCATACAAGTTTTTGTCTAAAATGTTATATCATGACGATTCACCCTGTCTCAGCGCTCAATCAACCAAGCAACGAAACATGTAATGAATTTGGATGTGATTTAACTTGGGATCAAACATAACACTTTCCAAACAAAATTAAAAAAATGCAACAGAGATTGAGTAAAGATACCACTTGATGGTGCCTTTTCCTGCATGCTGGTGAACACTCTCACTGCCAAAAGACAAAAGTTACAGATAAGCTAACTATCCACATTGTTGAATCTGTTAATCGTACACAGGATACGATATTAAACTTACCCATGGAACCAGCAAAATTCATTAATGAGGTCAGAAAGCTAAGCTCCCCAGTACTCTTGTTCTGCCCAAACCAAAATTACATTTGTAAACATATAAGTATCTAAGCTGCAACCTTTACTCACACCACCATAGAAACACAATAGTATCATAATAAAACTATAAAAGTACCAAATCTTCTATATTTACGGTGTGATTATGTTCATGATATTGATCTGTCTAACCAGTTCAAAAACTACTGTAACATTAGTATATTTGTACTTCTCTTTCCAAAAAAAATAAAAATAAAATAAATATGTACTACTGAAACTGTAGCCCTAACATCCTTAGATCCTATCTAAGGATTCCTTCGATAGTTATCAAAGGATGGATCTTCAACTGCATATGGATGAATTAAACCCTTACCTTGAAATTCGTCCAAATTTGCGGAACCCGCGCACAGAAAAAGATTGCATGTTGGGAAGCCTGTTGAATTCGTTTAAGATGGACTCTCAGATACTTGTAATTGTAAATAAGGTAATGACTGAAATGGGATTATGCTAATGAATGAACAAATTTATCAGGTAATAAAAGAGAAGGAAAGGAAAATAAGGAGATAAATGACATAGCATTGACATAATTACAAAGTAAACTCACATATAGAGCCTCAAAGAGAAGGGGGTCAATTTGACCAGCCAACACTGTCGGAGCTAATGCGCAGTATCTATATTAAATCGTTCAGGAAATGCATACTTCATTTTTATGCAATGCAAGTATCCAGAAACAAAAATGCTACTTATAGACAAATGTATGGCATTCTGTAATATAAGTAATTTGTAAGGCAATGTTGATAGAGTGGGGACTAAAAGGATACAGTAATGCTCTGATCCAGGTCTTAGTTCCCAGAGGTTGCGAAAAGTAATAGATGATTGCCACAAGAATTATGGCTGCGAAGATATGAGAAATACTTATTAGAAACATTAACTTCAGATTATCAATCAAAGCAACTTGGTATATTAAGATTATCATACTCGCGATAATAAAGTTGCCAACTTAGCAACTAATATATCTTACATCATTTGTACATCATATTAGTTTTTGACACTGACTTAATTACCAAGGTTTTGCCCCTTGTGGTAATAAAATTTCCTTCAGTGCTAACTAAGCAAAAGAAACTACTGGCTCTTACACATACTCTAATTTCTGCTTCTTCAATTTCTAAGAGGAACTAATCAACAATCTCTACCTATTCGAGGAATGTGGAGGCTGATTTGAAACGAGTAAGAAACTTGATACTATAAAATATTGTTTTTTGTTTATATATCATATGGTACGACTCATATTTCTTTCCCCCTGGAAAATAGCTACAGATCTAATGCTATTACATTTAAAAAGAGTGTTAAAAAACTAGATTTTAAATTTAAAGAACTCAAGTTAGGAAAGAATCATGCAATTCTGCTAATATCCTAAAACATCCATGAGTGTTCACAAACAACTTACCAAGTTCTAATGTTCTTTGAGTTCAAGTTCTCATTTCAGCATCAGTTTTTTCAACTTGATATTTTAAATACACACACACACAAACACACACATACAATGAAGAGTTTTCAGAATTAGATTTTGTATCCATTTATAACCCCACAATCCCTTTAAAGTACATGAGGATGTTATCAGATATTTGGATCCGATTTCAGCAAACATACACTAGACTTTCTCACAGTATCAAATAATATAGGTGTTTAAAGAGACAAGATCTATACCAAATTCTAGAAACACAATATTTTTTACAGTCTAGTTCAAGTTAAAATTTTGTTGCTTTCTATTCCCATATTACTTTTTATAGCATAAAGAGACCCTCTCAACAACATATAGCATGAATACCTAACAGAAATTTTGATAGTTTAACAAAAGCAGACACAAAATGTTTGTTACGGTACTTGTTGTAGAAAGTGGTCATATCAAACATTTAGTTCATCAAAAGATAAATTAGTTTAGGCCTATGTCACTTCAATATCCTAGTAGATAAAATTGAACATTTTCCATGATTTAATTATATGTTCCACTTACATTCAGAAACCATTTTTGCTACCAAACAACAGAAAAACTTCACCGACCAAACACTACAGAACACTTTATTCCAACAGCCAGGACCTAGAGTTTGTGAATCTCCTTGCTTTTCCCCTGTCCTTTTTCATCTTCAAGGAACAATATAGAAGGATATAGAGTACATACCCTGAATCAATAGGAATGCCAACTCCCCAAATGCTGAAAAAGGAAGCCCTTTGTGAAGACAGTAAGCCAAAGCAATCGTATAGCCAACAACCTCAAGTTCAAAAGCTACGAGACTAAGCCCTCTGACACTACTATGCTTCAAAATTTTCATAATCTGAAAAAGAAAACCAGAAGAAAAGTATTAGCAGAATTGGATGGCAATCAAATGATTAAAATAAATTGTTAACACAATTGACCTTTAGATACTACAAAAATCACTTCTCTTTAGGACAAACAAGATAAATATTTGAGCATGGATTATCATTTATTATTAAATATTTTTCTTCCCCCGCTCTTATTCGTTATGCACATGGAAACTTAGCTTTTAACAAATAATGGCTGCACAGATCCAGAAGCTAAAGTGTATTATACATATGACACCAGAACCTTTTGCCCAAGTATATTATACATATGCTTTGAGCATGGAAACATTTTGTTCATAAAATGATTCATCTAAAACATTTTAGTTAATTCGAACATATAAAACAATCTATAGCCAATTCAATAAAACAGACTAACTTCTCATTTTTTGGCAGCCAACAGATGCCATATAGCTACGAAGCCTCTTCTCCCCAATTTTAGCTAATTAGAAAGATGCTTCTGATTCCATCTTAACCACAAATGCGCTGATAATTGTCAGGCCTAACGCGCACGGATAAAACAGAGGGTTTGATAAAACTGGGGACAGAGAATCAAATATGCATTCTGTAGTTTTAGAATGCTCAAAAGTTTAAAAATGAAACTAAGTTCGCTTCTGCGGTGTTGAAATTCAAAATCCAAACTAGGCTGATTAGCTTGGAAGGTATTATTATTTAGCCAGACTTAAGTTTGTTTACATCTTCTCATACTTAATGTTTATAAACAGTTATGACACGGTAATCACTTTTGAGTTATATAATTTGAGGTCCTCGCCTACATATGTCAAATTTAAATTTGAGAATAATTAGCCATTCATGAAAAGGATAAAACATAGAAGAACTGATAACCATCCAATGGGAATAGAAGATTTGTAGTGGAGTCCCTTCAAATCAGAGCAGAAATGTCATTGTGACATAAAACCAAGAGTTTCTCACACTAATCCACCATTTTGTATAGTCAGTTACAAAAGTCAAAAGACATTTACAAGTCAAAACATAACAAAGCATGAAAATCCAAAATTCTTATTGTCCCAAGTCGTATTGGTGTCACGCATATGTATATTATACTTGATTGACTACGTTTAATATCCAAATTGATTGAACTGTGTAGAGTCATGCTTATTGCTGGTGCATTTGATAGCTGCTTATTAATTTGATAGAATGATAATGGTATTGAAGAATTAGCTAGAGCTGAATGACTACATGCAGATAGTTTTTTCAACGAAGCAGAACAAGTGAACAAATCATTTCACCTAACAGACCCTCATAGAAAATAGAATTCAATAACTCTCTCCAATCTGCATCTTTAGCTCTTATACATGTAGAAATGCTTATCAATGCATTTCATTCATCTTTTCCAGGACATACAAACAAAGAATTAATGAAAATTAGTTTCCAAGAATCTCGTTATTACTAGGTTTACGCATTCCAAACTACAAAGCTCTTCACCAAGAATAAGAATTAATTGAATTACCAAACACATCTGATAGACATCTTTTAGCACAACTCATAACACCCATTTTTTTTTTTTTTTTGGCAAATGGGTGAAACTGTCAATATTCTTGGTCAACTTACAATCCTCTCATACTAATTTTTTTTTTTTTTTTTTTTGGAAAAGCGAGGATAACCATAGATTATCTCAACGCAGTAAACTGATTCACTCAGAATTTTCGACAAACAGTTTACGCGCATGTAATCAAAGATCAATTCGTTCTTCAGCTATTCCCCCAAAAAAACATGGATCCAGAACTCAATTTTTTTTTTAAGTAAAACCAAGGAAACACAAAAATTCAACACACACATCAAAACTCAGTCAAAATAATCTTCAGAAATAAATTAACTATAAAAAATAATCACCTGTGGGAGTTTAACAGTTGTGGAAGCAGCGACAATGGCGTATCCCAATATCTTTGATATTAAGGGAAGCAAACAATCTTTTTCTGGGAATTCACCATTGCTTAGCGAATTCAGTGCGCAGCTAAAATCCATCCCGAAAAACTTCATCTCTACCATTTCTCCTGAATCTATAATTCTTTGTTTTTGAATTTAAAAGAGTTCTCCTTAAATTATACGTTTCAGTTTGAGTTTTGTTGTTTGTGAAAACTTCTCTGAGTAAAATTGGTATCGGTGTTTATGATTCTTCGAATTGCGGGATCTGCAGTTGGTCCATTTATTTATTTTGTTTGGATTTTTCTTTTTGGTTTTACGGAGAGTTTGGATATTATTATTAATAGAAATTATATTGCTTGGATTTTGTTTTCAATATTATTTTTCACATAAGAGCTCAGCCTCAGACTTACATACTCCTCTGAAATATTATTCTTTAATGTTAAATTCTTGAATACACAATTGTGTATTTTTTTTAATGATATTATTCGTTTTATTAATAATATTACTCATTTTATTGAATGATATTATTTAAAAAGTAATTGTAAGGTGCATACAAGTTGAATGGTATTATTTACTGTAAAAAAATAAAAAAATAAATGATATTATTTATTTCATTAAATAATATTACTAAAAAAAATTAGTTGCATGATTCAACTGGTCCATGCAAGTATTAATTTAGTTGATAGTAGAGTAAGTCTCATGTGCATCAGATGCACTATACAGTTCGATGTCAAGTACATTTTTAATAGTAACTATTGTTTTCATTGGAAAATCACATTTGTTTTTACTGAATAGTTAGAGCCACTTGTTGGTGATCAATAATTTTCGAGTGGATTAATGACTGTTTAATTTCGGTTTAAAGATCATCAATTAATTACGTGTGATTGGTTACCACCGTAAATGATAAATCGAGGTTCGGGTTATGAAGTCGGATATACGAAAGTCGAAATCGGAATAATTTCGTATGTGTGCACGTTTAGGTGTGTTAGTGTGTGTTTTGGGAGTGTTTATGAATTTGAACTTGTATTTCTTAAGTTGGAGAGCAACTATTTATAGAGACTAGCAAGCATGAGGTGTTCCTGACTCTTGGTCTCCCTTAGCCTGCATGCTTGACATGTGTCTCTTTGACCTTATCTAAGCTGAATCTTAGTTACAAAGTCTTCTTTGGTCTTATCTCGAACTCATTGTTGTTCGCTTAGGTCGGCTTGACGGATCTTGATGATTCTCCAACTGAAAGTTGTTCGCTTCTGGAGATTGTACTTTGGAAGTTGTTCGCCTTTTGGCTTTATTTAGCTTGGCTTTGGGATTTTAGTCCTTTGTTCACTGGTACACATCTTAACTGTGTTGTATCATAGTTTGACCAAGTTGTTCGTCATTGGCGACTTCACAGCTGGCTCATTCTTGGTCTCGGGTCTTAATACCTGTTCGCCTATTAGTTGTTCGTCGATGGAGTTGTTCGTCATTTTAAACACCTCCCGGATTGGTAGATGCACCCCAATCCTGATTTTCTTTGCTCAAGCCCTTAATTCTTGTTCGCTCCATGCTGGATGATGTTCGCCTATCAACAATTGCCCCCTATCCTGACTAGATGTTGCTTTAAACGAGCAACTTTGTGGCGAGCAACTGTAGTTAGGATATTGTTCTGGTCAAGACTTGGACGAACAGCATCTTTGTGACGAGCAACATCGTGGCGTCCGTTTCGTCTTCCCACGATCTGGGGAGATCACGAAGATGACGCCAGCGCAATGATTGCGCGCCGTTCACGCGCGAGCAGTCCCGAGGCCACGCGCTCTGTAATTGTTCATAGGTCCTTCAACTTTTAGTTCGGCTCGGATTTGACCCCTTTTTCTCATAATTCAGTCCCTGAACTTTTAGAAAATTAGGCCTTTGACCCCGTTTTTGCTTGGGGTATAAATAGTGGGAAAACTGAAATTTTTCCCACTTTCCCCTCTCTTACTACAGTGATCCGGTGATTTTTTCCTCCCTCCGGCGATTCCAAGCTTTTCGACGTCCGTCCTCCAGCATTTGGCTTCAAATTTCAATTCCCAGGTAGTTACTCTTTTTTTCTCTCTATCTTTTTCTCTACTTTTTCTCCCGAAAATTCTTTTGCCGCCGTGTGGATCCGAGCGCCACCGTCTTCTCCGGGAAAGCGCCACCGTCTGCAACACTCTCCACCGCCGCTTGGATTTTTCTCTCCCTCCTACGTCTTCGCATTCGAGCAACAAAACCGAGGAGACCCTAGATCCCCTTTTCCCAACTGTGGTTTACGATCCACAACCGGTTGAAGTTTCTTCAGCGTCGAACGCTCACGTGGATTCAGTTGTTCGCTCTATGGAAAACACTGGTGTGGGCCCATCTGAGAGAGAACTGACAGTTGTGGCGAACAACAATTTGAACGACGACTCTTCGTTTTCCGCTGAATCTGAAGATCCAGGTCTTGACGAACTCACCCGCGAGTTCTTGGAGGGTATTAACTTCACATCCCCAAAGATGTTGGAAAATGAGATTCCAACAGGAGTTGCTCGGCCATTCGAATGGCAAGCATACGCTGAGGAGTATGCGAACAACTTTCCTCGCCCACAGAGGCAAATTATGGACAAGGTGAAAACTGGATACCAGGCGAGCAAGATCAAAAGTGTTGTTCGCGAAGATGAACTGGACTCTATCCGTAGGGACTACAAAATCCCATATGATATTCACATGTGGGCCCCTCGGAGAAAGGAGAGAGCCGATCGCCCACCCCCAGGATGCACGGCGATCAACATTCACACCTTGATCGCCGGATTAAGGCTACCTCTTCCACCCATTGTTGGTCGATTCCTGGAGGCGACCAACTTGGCCATCACCCAAATTACTCCAATTGGGTGGATGAATCTCTTAGGCTCCATGTGCTTGTTCGCCTTGGAGGGGTACGTTGATCGGCTTACTGCGGAAGAGATCAACTACCTGATGACAATTACAAAGTGCCCCCAAGGAGAAGAAGGTTACCACTATCTCAAGGCCAGAACTGGGCTAAAAATGGTGGAAGATGTGCCGAACAAGGTTTACAACTGGAAGCAACACTTCTTCTTCATTGGGGGTGATTGGCGAGCATCTTCTGGTCCACACGGCGGCCCTGGACGAATAAATTCTCCAGCAGTTTATGGGAAACTGAAACGTAAGTTCCCTTCTTGCTCGCCTTTGGGCTAAGTTGTTCTAATTTAACTTTTCTTGTTTGTTCGCAGACCCTCGTCTACCCAAGTGGGATTCGGAAGAGGAGGAGTTGAGCTCCGAGTTTCTATTTACCTCGTGCTTGGTTGGCCTCCGCAATAGGTCAGATAGGACTATTGACTATCTTTGCCGAGCAAGGTGTTAAAAAGTTGCTCGCCTTTTGACATACCCACACCATTTGGAGGCCCAGGCCGAGGTGCCCCCAGGTATGAAATTTTCTAAATTTTGGGTTCAAGCCTTGTTCGTCATTGAGTTTCCTAACTTGCTCGTCTAACTTTTTTTTTTTAGCTGAGCAAGTGACTGTTGTCGTTCCTCCCTCTTACGCCCTCCTTGAGCAAAGGGTCCTTGAAATGGCGCCGCCAAAAGGGAAGAAAATGAGAGGTGATCCCCCTCAAAAGGTGCTCGTCATGACGAACAAGCCCGAGGGGGCTAGAGTTCCAAGACAGGCTGCTCCCCAAATCCAAATTCATTCTCCTCCTATTTCCCCTCCTCGTGGGGGGAAACGTTTAAAGAAGGCAGATGGGACTCCATTGTCCCATGATGTCCCTGACAAGGGGAAGGAGAAGGTGGGCTCGAGCCATGCTCGCCCTGAAGGGGACGTTGTACGCCGTTTATCCGTAGAGCCCACGGAGATGTCTGGCAAAGCGAGCAAGGACATAGGCTCCCCTCGAGGCCCAGAGGACATTACATACTTAGGCCGGGATGAGCGAAAATTCTCTGAGTAAGTTCTTACTTTCTTGCCGAACAATTTTCTCTTTTGCCAAATTTTCCAAGTGTTGACCTTCTTTTTTGTTCGCAGATACCGGCCCAGCGATTACCCAGGACGAGCAGACCTGGTTCACCAGTTTGCCTGCTCTAAGACCCCGGCGAGCATCCGTGACATTCCGGATGAACATGTTCGTCGAGCAACTGAAGTTATTGCTCGCGCCTGGTCGCGGCCACTGAACAAAGCCGTCCTCGCCCAGGGCCCCATTGATAATTTTCACCTATCAATGGTTCAAGCCGCCAACTCCCTTGTCTCCGCTCAAAGGGGGATGGCTCAAGTTGCCGAGCTAGAGGAGACTGCTCGTCACCATGCCGCCTCCATTCGCCAGCTTACCGAGGAGAAGGACAAACTGGCGAACAAATTCAATGGCCAGATTGCTCGCCTAAAGGATCAATTAAAGCTGGCCAACGACCTGGAGAAGAAGCGCATCGAGGACTATCAGCTTGTCTCTGGTGAGCTTAAGGATACAAAGGCCGAGCTACTTTCCTCTAAAGCTGTGCTGGACGAAGAGAGGAAGAAGAGGGAAGAAGCAGAAGAAAAAATTGTTCGCCTGAAGAAGCAAATGTCCGAGATGCTCTCCAAAGAAGAGGCCGAGCAAGAATTTCAAGCTCGGAGTGGGCCTATCTCAAGTTTGGGCTACATCTGCGCCTACGCGGACAGCATCCGCACGGCCGATGCTTATGACTTCAAAGATTTGGTGGAAGAAATGAGCAAAGATCTGAATGAATTCTTAGAGCACTATCCTCCGCCGAACAATATAGAAATTCAGCTGGCGGATCTGGCAGTACTAGGGGTTAAACTTGACAAACTCGACCCTAGTATTTCCATTACTCACCCTCCGCCCCCAACTGATGAAGGCGAACAAGAGGAAGGGGTGGCCGTGGCTGACGAGCAAAATGCAAAAGAGGCTGAGGATAAGGTTGCTGAAGATTTGGCCCGAGAAATGATTGTTGAACCCCCCACCGAGCAGGCTCAAGATCCTCCCCCCGCCGAGCAACAATAGTTCTTAGGACTTAGCTTTTTTCTTTTCATCTTCTTTGTAATAGTTGTTCGTTCCTTTTGTAGTACTTGACTTATTGAATCATTGTACTATTTTTTAGGCTCAATGCCTTTTGATTAATGGAATGTCTTTCTCATGTTCGCTCATTTTCTTTATATGTTAATTGCCTTTACATTTTTATCAATGCCTTTGCAATTATAACATATAGTGTTGGGCTTTTGTTCGAATTGAACTTTGCCTTTAGTGGAATCAGGGTTTAGCCTTAGGTTCTGTTCATTTTAAAAAACGAACAACCTTTAGGTAGACTTGTACCTCGAGCTTTGGACTTTTCCTCTTTGACGAACAACTATTATATTTACATTCATAAAAAATTACAAGTGTTGTAAGACTGCTCGTCACTAACATATACAAATCGACAAACAACTTTAAACACTAATCAAAACATGCTCGCTTATAATATTTTTGCCAAGCAACTTTATCTAAAAAACAAAAGATGAAACAGCACCAGACTATACAATGTGTCGAACAACTTTACATTCTATACTTAGCAAAAATTTCAAAAAATTAGGCAAGTTTTTGGTTCATCTTACTTGGTTACTTGGTTCACTGGCCCCCCAAGACATTTGTTCGCCCAATTAAGAACTTGTTCGCCTTATTGATAGTACTTCTTTAGATGTACGGCGTTCCAGGAGTATTGGGCCGGCTTGCCTTCCATATCTTCGATATCGTATACGCCATTAACGAATTTTTCCGTTATACGATACGGGCCCTCCCAAGTTGGTCCCAATACACCTGGAGGTTGGGCGAGCAACTTTCTTAGAACCAAATCTCCAACTCTGAATTCCCTAAGTTTAACATGGGAATTATAGTAGCGTTCTGCTCGCTGCTTATAGGTAGCATTTTTTAGCTCGGCACTCAGTCTTTTTTCCTCGAGCAAATCTATTTCAGCAGCCAGAGCATAGTTGTTCGCTTGCTCATCAAAGTTGGTCGTCCGGAATGTATTGGTCTTTAACTCGATGGGTATTACAGCTTCTGTTCCGAAAGCCATTGCAAAAGGTGTCTCTCCGGTGCTTGACCTAGGAGAAACTCTGTATGCCCATAAGACTTCCGGAAGCTCTATTGACCAACTGCTTTTGCTTTCCGCTAGCCGTACTTTTAACGTATGCTTGATGATTTTGTTTACGGCTTCGACTTGTCCATTTGACTGGGAATGATAGGGCGTAGAGTAATGTTTCTTGATCCCCCACTTTGTACAGAAATCTCTCAACTCTTTTCCATCAAACTGCGGACCATTGTCTGTCACGATGGTTTGCGGAATTCCAAAACGACAGACAATGTTCTTTCAAATGAAATTGATCATTTTCTGTTGCGTGATCTTCAACATGGCCTCTGCTTCTGCCCATTTTGTGTAATAGTCGACTGCCACAACGGCAAATCGAACTCCTCCAACTCCTGCTGGGAAGGGACCAATAATGTCCATTCCCCATCTAGCAAAAGGCCAAGGGCTATAAACCGATACGAGCTGTTGAGCCGGGGTATGAATATTTGGTGCAAAAATTTGACATTGGTGGCAAGTCTTTGCTTTTTTTATTGCATCCTGGCATAAGGTCGGCCAGTAATAGCCTTGTCTAATAGTTTTGTACGCCAAGGCTTGCCCCCCAGTGTGATTTCCACATACTCCGGCATGTATTTCTTCGAGTATTGCTCGTCCTTGCCCCCTAGGCAAACATTTGAGAAGTGGGAGTGATATTCCTCTTTTGTAAAGTTGCTCGCCTACCAGAGTATATCTGGCGGCTTGCTTTATTAGCTTGGCAGCTTCAAAAAAGTTGTTTGGTTTTTCCCCACTTTTCAAGTATTTGACTATACTTGTTCTCCAGTCTTCTTCTTCACTGCTTGATCATTTAGTTGGTTGACATTATAACTTGTTGTTGATGGGTCATTCATCTTCGTAATTATAATGTCTGCCAACTCTGCAAGTCCTTCGCTTGTTGCTAGTCGGGCCAATGCATCTGCTTGAGTGTTGCTCGTCCTTGGGATTTGTTCAATGAATACTTGATCTAACAAGGACATCAGGTGAGCAACAATCCGTTGATATTCGATCATATGGCCGTTCTTCGCTTCGTATTCACCTCGGACTTGGTTCACAATCAATTGTGAATCGCCGAATATTTGCAATCGTCTGACACCTACTGCAAGGGATAGATGGAGACCAGCAATGAGAGCTTCATACTCGGCCTCGTTGTTGGTTGCCATAAAACCAAATCTGATTGCCGAAGTGAATACTTGTCTGCCTGGACTGATTAGAACCACTCCTGCCCCTGAGGCTACGTTAGTCGAAGATCCGTCAACATAAAGATGCCAGGGGTGATCAAGTCCTCTCGTCGGATCTGGTGGGAAGGTTATTTCGACTATAAAGTCGGCCAACGCTTGCCCTTTGATTGCTATTCGAGGAGCATAAGTCACCCCGAATTGGCTAATCTCTAGTGACCATTTTAATAGACGACCAGCTGTGTCGGGGCGATGGAGAATTTGTCCGAGTGGGAAAGTTGTTAGCACTTCAACTTGATGATAAAAAAAGTATGGCCGTAACTTCCTCACACTCATAACTAGTGCATACGCCAGCTTCTTGGTTGGGGAGTATTTGATCTCTGCCTCATGCAAAGCTTGGCTGACGTAGTAGATAGGTTGATGGAATTTGCCGTCTTCTCGTACCAGAACGGAGCTGATGGCCACCTCCGACGCTGCCAAGTATAAATATAGCTTTTCTCCTGGAACAGGTTTTGATAGGATTTTTACATCTTCCAGATAGTCTTTGAGTTGGTCGAACGCCTTTTGACAGCTGTTAGTCCATGTGAACTGTCCTTTCTTGATGGCTTCAAAGAATGGACGACATTTGTCCCCCGATCTGGATATGAACCGATTTAGTGCAGCTAGACATCCTGTGAGTCTTTGCACTTCTTTTATTGAACGTGGTGGTTGCATATCCACTATGGCTTTGACTTTTGTTGGATTAGCCTCAATTCCTCGTTGACTAACAAGATGACCCAAGAATTTGCCTGAATGGACTCCAAAGCTGCTCATCTTTGGATTCAGCTTCATGTTGTAATGTCGGAGAATTTCGAACACTTGGGTCAAGTGTTGGAGATGATCTTCTTTATGGGGACTTTTGACTACGATGTCATCAACGTAGACTTCTACTGTATCTCCAATTTGTTGGTCGAACATTTTGTTCACCAGCCTCTAGTAGGTTGCTCCGGCGTTGATGAGGCCAAAGGGCATTCTCTTCCAACACATCAAGTTTTTATTAGTATAGAATGTTGTGTTCTCTTGATCATCTGGATGCATCGGGATTTGATGGTACCCGGCAAAGGCATCCATGAATATTAGCATTTCATGACCTGCAGTGCTGTCCACCAATTGGTCAATATGAGGAAGTGGAAAGTTGTCCTTCGGGCATGCTGCATTCAGATCTGTAAAGTCTATGCATAGCCTCCAGGTCCCGTTTGGTTTCCTCACAAGGACTGGGTTTTCTACCCATTGTGGACAGAGTGCTTGTCGGATTAGGTCGTTGTCTAACAACTTCTTTACTTCTTCGTTTAAAGCTTGATATTTGTCTGGGCCATATTTTCTTCGTTTTTGATGGATTGGTCTTTTTGCTTGATTGATATTGAGCTTGTGACAAGCATGTTTTGAATCTATCCCCACCATGTCTGCATGAGACCAAGCAAAAACATCTAGATTTTTGCTGAGGAACTCTTTCATTCGGGATTTGTAAGGCTCAGGGAGCTCAGATCCTATGTATAATTCAAGATCCGGGTTTTCAGGATTAACTTTGAACGCCTCCAGCTCTTCAACTGGAGTTGCTCGTCGTTTTTGTCCTTTCCACCGAGGATCAAGTATTGGTCCCTCAGAGTTGAAATCATTTTCGATGTTCATCGGCTCTGCCCCCAAGCGGGGATCAAGATCATCTGTTGGCCCTGATTCGTTGTTGTTAGTCAACATCTGGCCCTCCCGGCCATCATTTGAATGTTGCTCATCACCACCCCTTTGTTGTTCGTCAGGATGATGTTTCTTATGGGTGGTGAGGAGTTGTTCGTCCAACACCTGTTCGTTATGATGTTGCTCGTCAGTATCCATGTGGTCTTCCTCTATGTCCATCATGTTCTCCAATATTGAGGGTTCATCAATTGGATTGCTGGTGGTGGCTTCCATCATGGATACTTGTGCATGTTTTGCTTGCATTTGTAAGAGGCATTCCCGAGCCTTTCTTTGATCTCCTTTAACTGTGCCTGCTCCACTTGCTGTTGGAAACTTCAAGCAATAATGGTAAGTCGAACAGGCGGCTTTAAATTCATTCAAAAAAGGTCGACCAAGGAACCCGTTGTAAGTTGATTCCTGATCTACGACCAAGAAATCAACCATTCTTGTAATATTCTTTTCGGGTTCCTTGATCGTTACAAGTTGTACAAGCAAAGAAATTTCTCCCAACAGGACTGTTACTGCATTTCCGAAGCCTAGGATTCGATGGTTTGAGTCCCGGATATGGGCTGAAAAGTCCCCAAGTTTATCAAGTGTGCTTTTGAACAAGATGTTGGTATAGGCTCCAGTGTCTACCAACAATCTATGGACTCGAGTCCCCATAATCTTTACGCAGATTACGAGCGAATCGTTATGTGGAGTCAAAATTCCTTCTAAGTCCTTTTCGGTGAAGGTCAGTTCTGCTGTCTGCATGATAGATGGTTTGACCCCCATTTCTTGGACTTGATCGATCGCTCGTAATTCATCCTTTCTTTTCCGGTTAGAGATTGGCGGTCGTCCATCAGAACATCCTCCTGCAGGACCTGTAGGTTCCATCATGTATAAATCTTCCAATGGACGAGTAGGGATGGCAGGAACTGGTCGTGCCGGTTTATTGCTCTTCTGAGGTTGATCATCTTCATCCTCAGAGTTGTTCTCCCGGATTCTCTTCCCGGGTTGTCTTTTGACAAAATCAGAGAGCTTTCCGTCCTCGTAGAAACGTCAGAGCTGCCTGAGCAAATCTCTACATTCACTTGTAAAATGCTCCACGCTTTGATGGTAGGCACAATACTTGTTAGGATTGAGTTTGCCAGTGTCTTGGCGGATTTTCCGGGGAGGGGAGAGCAACTCTTTATCCTTCACATTCTCATAAACAGTATCGACTGACACTGTTAGCACCTGATTCAACTTTTCTTTGAGTTCCGTCCCTTCAGTGAATGCCTTCATATTTTTAGGGACTCGATAGCTTGTTGCACTAGGTTTTTTGTTGTTCTCCTTGGGGTCGGCTTTGTTCTCCCCCAAGTTTGACTGCAGGGCTTCATGCATAGAAACGAATATGCCAGTCTGGTTTCTGAACTCGGCGTAGCTTCTTGGGCACTTCAGATGTACCTCTTTCCATAGCTTTGACCCTTTCTTCAGTCCTGCCATAATAGCAACAATTTTTGTGTCCTCGCTGATGGGCTCACCCTCCAATAGCACCTTGTCAAACCTTTCCATGAATGCTCGATCTGACTCGTCATCATTTTGTTTTAGGTCTGACAATCGGTGTTTCTGGGACAAGTACGATCCCGCTGTTGAGAAATGAGACAGGAACTCCCGACTCAGCTGAGTGAATGAATGGATGGATGCTGGTGGCAATGCTGAGAACCATTTGTGCACCCGATCTCCCAAGGTTAACGGGAAGTTTCGGCATTGAGTGGCATCGCTAGCTCCCACCGAGACCATATAATCTGAGTATTTTGTTAGATGAACTCGGGGATCGGCAAGGCCGTCATATTGTATGCTTGCAGGGAATTGGACTTTCTTCTGAATCGGGGCTTTCAGAATGTAGGTTGATAATGGTGAAGATGGCAAGCTGGTCGTCCCTACGCCTCTTTGCTGGTCCAATTGTCCCTGCATACTTTCAATCGCCCTCCTCAAGCTTGATAGCTCATCCAGAGATGCCCCCTGACTTGGAGGCTGTTCGGCGAACAAAGGTACAAACCTTTCTGTTCGTCGCAGTCCCTCACTTGGAGAAGGCAAATCCTGGAGCTGCTTTTTTGGGTTGCTCGCCACATTAGGTCCCAAGCGTCTAAAGGCAGACTGGGAAAGTCTTTCATGGACCGAAGGGCGAAGCTGTTCAAATGTTGCTCGCACATGTCCTTCTTCCTGGCGAGCAACTTTCTCCTGTTGCTGGGGTTGGCCAAGTCTGTCCTGGGCACTGGAGCGGGTTGTTCCGTGGCTCGACATTGTTGTTCGCCCGCGAGCAGACTCTGCTTGGCCATCCCTTGGCTCGACCATCTTGGCCTTGCCCTTGTCCCGCCTGACCTGGGCGCTGCTCACCTCACGTTGTTCGCCCCTTGTTGACCTGGCCCTAACAACCTACAAGGGTCTATCCTTAGGCTTTGCTTGTGAAGGCTTATTTTGTTCTTGTTGTCTCTGGAGAGCTTGGAGAGCAGCAACGGTCTTAGATAATTCGTTAGGGTTGTTCGCCAGGGCCTCCATTTCAGGGGGGAGATTATGTGTTATGGTTGTATGTTGCGACCTGTTCACGTGTCTAGGATTTCGATCCTGGTGGTCGGCCGACGAGGCTCGGGTGGGAGATGCTCTCCTTGACAAACGTGATGCCTGGGTTTCCTTTGATTGAGGCATTTCAATATAAATTGTTTCTTTAATTTTAATATTGAAGAACACCAAGAACACCTTTGCTTGAATCTTCAAATATTTCTTGAGGTTTTCTTTGAATCTTCAAGTTTTCAACTTAAAGTTCTTGAGTAATCACACTAACCGAAGGTTCGGACCCTCCTTCTAGCGCCAAAATTGTTGGTGATCAATAATTTTCGAGTGGATTAATGACTGTTTAGTTTTGGTTTAAAGATCATCAATCAATTACGTGTGATTGGTTACCACCGTAAATGATAAATCGAGGTACGGGTTATGAAGTCGGATATACGAAAGTCGAAATCGAAATAATTTCGTATGTGTGCACGTTTAGGTGTGTTAGTGTGTGTTTTGGGAGTGTTTATGAATTTAAACTTGTATTTCTTAAGTTGGAGAGCAACTATTTATAGAGACTAGCAAGCATGAGGTGTTCCTGACTCTTGGTCTCCCTAGCCTGCATGCTTGACATGTGTCTCTTTGACCTTATCTAAGCTGAATCTTAGTTACAAAGTCTTCTTTGGTCTTATCTCGGACTCATTGTTGTTCGCTTAGGTCGGCTTGACGGATCTTGATGATTATCCAACTGAAAGTTGTTCGCTTCTGGAGATTGTACTTTGGAAGTTGTTCGCCTTTTGGCTTTATTTAGTTTGGCTTTGGGATTTTAGTCATTTGTTCACTGGTACACATCTTAACTGTGTTGTATCATAGTTTGACCAAGTTGTTCGTCATTGGCGACTTCACAACTGGCTCATTCTTGGTCTCGGGTCTTAATACCTGTTCGCCTATTAGTTGTTCGTCGATGGAGTTGTTCGTCATTTTAAACACTCCCGGATTGGTAGATGCACCCCAATCCTGATTTTCTTTGCTCAAGCCCTTAATTCTTGTTCGCTCCATGCTGGATGATGTTCGCCTATCAACACCACTTACAATTTAGCAACCCTAATCTTTTCATGGAAACAAAAAATGATTGTTTAAAAATATATTTGAATTGTACGCCCACCTGATGCAAACAAGATAACAAGACTAAATCTATGTTTGTTTTGAGACTCACCCAAATGAACTTAGGACTTTGCAATCCACGCTTTATATGAGTTTGGAATTTAATATTCAGTTTTTAAATCTCAAATTCAATATATATATATATTTATTTATTTATTTATTTATTTATATTTATTTATTAATTTTTCACAACTTTTTACAAAATTCTATACAATTATATCATATTTTTTTATTCACTCAATTTCTATCCGCTTTACCCTCACACACATAATAATACAACGTTTATTAATACTAATCATTAATTTGATATAAATTAAAATTCACTTTGTCAAAATTTTAAAATAAACACATATTCATATTATTTAATAATATTTTCGCATCCTAGAATTTTAACTTTTTTTGGTAACATTAATTGGGAAATAATTTCGCTAGGGGCCTAATGAAATTCGTTGAAGCTATGGTTTGGCCCCTTGAAACAGTAATTTTGTAGGATAAAAGTAAAACTAGGGTTGTGCAAAAAATAGTTCGAAAAGAAACGAAACAAATCCAACTGTAATAAAATTTGGATCGTTTTTCTTTTAATTACGATTCACTCTTAGGTTTTCTGTAATAAATAACCAATAGACAAAATCCAACCGAATTAATATAATATAAATATAAATATAAATTTTATATTTTATTTCTGTATTCTCTTTCTTGAAGCAAACCTACAATAAAACTTCTATAAATTAATATTATTGAGATGTATAAAAAATATTGTATTAGAAATGTATTAATTTATCTGTAAATTAATAATTTATTAATTTAAAGAGTATTTTTCCAATATAATGAGTAAGATTTAATTTTTATAAAAGTGAGTGCATTTAATTAGTATATTAATTATATTTATTGTACTAATATTATATAATTAATATTGTCATCATACATAACATAATAAACATATATTCATCATGTATTATATTCATTAATGTATGAATGCATTTGAAGATTATTGTATTTTTTTTTTATCAGAAAAATTCCATTTATTTTGGACATTAGATATTAATAAGTATAATATTTGACCGTGTATATTTAGATAATATTCTTTTTTTATTTTAGAATAGATCATCATTATCCTCTCCTTAATTATAGGATGAGTTTGTTGTATTTGGTGTATATATATTCTTGTACACATGATTAATAAAATCATCGATGATATTTTCCTCATCTTTTATGGTATCATACGCTCAGTAAAAGATCCTATCCCTAAATTCCGCTTCCTCCGTTCGTTTCCCCTTTCTTCTCGCACCGAAAGAGAACTGGTCCTCCTTCTCTTTCCGGCTGTTTCTTCTTCCGGCGTGATCCCGCGCGCCTTTTCTCCTTTCTCGGCCAATCTCACGTCTAAACCCTACCTCTTCCCTATCCCTCTCTCTGTTGCAAAAAGCCACCATGTCATCTGCTCCCACATACCCTCTTCCGATTGCAACCATGCTAAACATGGTGAATATCAAGTTGGAGCAGTCCACCTTTCTCATGTGGCGCCGCCAAATCGTGGATATGGCCGAATGTTTTGATATCATGGGTATTCTCGATGGTTCCGTCGAAGCCCCCGCTACTACCATCACTGCTTCTGATGGTACGTCCTCTCCGAACCCGGATTTCAAGGCTTGGCGGCTGAAGGATAAAAAGCTCCTTAGCGTTATCTCTTGTTCGTTGACGCCTGATGCTGCTTCCGAAATTTTTTAGTGTGAAACGTCCTTCTCTGCCTGGACAGCCCTTCATGCAGCCTTCTCGGATTCTTCTGCATCTCATACCCACTCTCTCCGAGAGGAACTACTCTCTTTGCGCAAAGGTGACTTATCTGTTGATGATTATGGGCGCAAGTTCAAATCCATATGCGATCAGTTAACCGTTATTGGGCGTCCGATTGATGAAGATGACAAAAGCCATTGGTTTCTTAGAGGCCTTGGTCTGCAATTCGCCAATTTTGCGGACACTCGCCTTGCCCTAGCCTCCGTTCCGAAATTCCGCGACCTTCTTTATCAAGCGCGCCAGTTCGAGGGTCGTCTTCCCGCGATGGAGGCCGGGAGCTCTTCCATTGCTGCTTTCACGGCGGCGAAAGCACAACAGCCTGCCGATGGCCGCTCGCCGTCCAGGGGTTCTTCTCGTGGCCCATCTCAGGTCTCGCATGGTGGGGGACGCTCGTCGGGTCCCTCTCATTCGAACCAGCGCCAGTCCTCTTTTGCTAAAGATGGCCAGAATTAACTCTGGTCGTCGTCCACCGTGGTGTCAAATTTGTCGAGGTGAGCACTACGCTGATAAATGTCCCAAGTATGTAGTTGCTCAATCTGCTATGAATTACGCCCACCTTGCTCAGGCTTTCACTTCGTCTTGCAACGTTTCAGACCCTTCTCCTGACTGGTATCTTGACTCTGGCGCATCGGCACACATGACCAATCAGACTGGGGCTCTTGACTCTTTTGAGCCTTATACGGGTAACAGCTCTGTTATTGTTGGTAATGGGTCTGCTTTAAATATTTCGCACATTGGTACTTCTAAATTATCTAATGACGTACACTTATTAGATGTTTTAGTCGTTCCTCACATCACAAAATTTTTGTTATCCATCAGTAAGTTAACTGCAGATTTTCCTGTCGATGTTGTTTTCTCTGATCGTTTCTTTGCGATTCAGAACTGGGTCACAAAGGCAGTTCTGGCTCAGGGACGGTGTGACAAAGGGTTATACTTGCTTGATCGAGGTATTCCAGCATTGGTTGCAACTTTAAAAAATAAGAGTTTGAAAGCTAGTTTTGATTTATGGCACTTACTCCTGGGGCATGTCCCAATTTCTATTATTACTTTATTGCAAAAGTTAGGACAACTTTCTATTACTTCGTTACTGTCGAACCCTACTGTTTGTTCCTCTTGCCAGTTAGCTAAGAGTAAGAGATTATCTTTTATTTTGAATGATAAACGGGCTAATGCTGTTTTGGATTTGATACACTGTGATCTGTGGGGTCCAGCTCCTATTGCTACTTCTGCTGGTTACATATATTATGTTGTTTTTGTTGATGATCACTCCCGTTTCTCATGGGTTTATCCACTTTGTGTGCAATCAGTTTTCTACAACTATTAAGGTGTTTCAAAGTGATGGGGGGGGGGGGGACAGAGTTTGTTAATTCAAAAGTTCGTGATTTTTTCTCTGTGCATGGTATTTTACATCACTTATCTTGTCCTTACACTCCACAGCAGAATGGTCGTGCAGAGCGTAAGCATAGGCATATTTCTGAGACAGGTCTCTCGATGCTATTTCATGCCCATGCTCCGGCTTCTCTATGGTTTGACGTGTCTGCCACAGCGGTTTATGTTATTAATCGCCTTTCTTCTGCAGTGTTGTCAAACAAATCTCCGTTTGAGCTTTTATTTGGTTCCACTCCAAATTATGGCAACTTTAAGCCGTTTGGTTGTCGAGTATTTTCGTTTCTTCATGATTATACTGATCACAAATTGGCACCTCGTAGTAGACCCTGCATTTTCATTGGTTACAGCTCCATGCACAAAGGTTATCGTTGTCTCGATCTAGTCTCTTCACAAGTATTTACTACTCGTCATGCCCAGTTTGATGAGCTGTGTTTTCCATTTGCTCGGTCCTCACCCTCTTCGAGAATTTCTGATCTAGAGGTGTCAACATTCTTGGATGGACCCCTGTCTTCTCTGGTTGTTCTTCCACGTCACTCGTCCACTTCTGTCTCACCTCAGCCTCGAGTCATTTTGGATGAGCCGAATTTCATACCGCCTGTGCAAGAGCAATCCGAACCAGTACTTGCCGAACCATTGTCGGATTCTCCAATTCCGGATGACCCAGTGCCAATGTCACCGATTTCCCCTCCGGTTGCACCTCCATCTGTCCCGGTACCTATTCATCCTATGGTTACTCGTGCCCGTGCTGGTGTGTTCAAGCCACGCTATCCCGTTGATCTCTCCACCATGGCTCTTTTATCAACTCTTGTTACCTCTTCTGAGCCTAGAGGTTTTAAATCTGCGTCAAAGTCTCCTGCCTGGCTTTCTGCAATGCAAGAAGAAATCGATGCCCATCATCAGAATAATACTTGGGATCTCGTGCCTCGTCCTCCTGGCATGAACGTTGTTGGTTCGAAATGGGTTTTTCGCACCAAATATCATGCTAACAGCTCGATTGAACGATATAAAGCCCGCTTAGTGCCTCAGGGTTTTACTCAGCTTCCCGGTGCTGATTTTCATCATACATTCAGTCTTGTTGTCAAGGCTTCCACTGTTCGTGTTGTTCTTGCTCTTGCAGTTCGTTTCCAGTGGTCTCTTCATCAGCTTGATGTGAAGAACGCCTTTCTTCATGGGGTCCTTCACAAACCTGTTTACATGGCTCAGCCTCCGGGTTTTGTTGATCCTCATTTCCCGGACCATGTTCGTCGTCTCAAGAAGGCGTTATATGGCTTGAAGCAAGCTCCTCTAGCTTGGTATCAGCGTTTCAGCACTTATTTGCTGAGTTTGGGCTTTCACCAGAGTCGGTCTGATTCGTCCTTATTTTACCTTCTCAAAGGTAAATCTGTCATTTATCTCCTCTTATATGTTGATGATATAATTATCACAGGTAATGACGAGGATTTGCTTCGTTCTTTTATTACTAGCACTCATCGAGAATTTGCACTTAAGGATTTGGGACGTCTAAATTATTTTCTCGGTCTTGAGGTCTCTTATACTTCCGACGGTCTCTTTGTGGGGCAAGCCAAGTATGCTCATGACATCTTGGAACGGGCGCATTTGTTGGATTCTAAGCCTGTTGCCACTCCTCTTGCTGCCGGGGAGGTCTTGGTTAGTGATGGATCTCCGTTTTCTGATCCTACTTTGTATCGTTCTTTAGTTGGAGCTTTACAATATTTGACCATTACTCGCCCCGACCTGTCCTATGCTGTCAACATTGTTAGTCAGTTTCTTCACTCACCGACTATTGCTCACTTCGATGCTGTCAAGCAAATTCTACGTTATGTAAAGGGGACTGTTCATTTTGGGTTATCCTTTACTCGGTGCTCTGATTCGTCTATATTGGGCTATTCAGATACAGATTGGGCTCGATGCATTGAAACACGCCGCTCCACCTATGGTTACTCCATTTTTGTTGGTGGGAATCTTATTTCTTGGAGTGCGAAGAAACAACCCACAGTTGCTCGGTCTAGTTGTGAATCTGAATACAGGGCTATGACGAATGCTGCTGCAGAAATGGTCTGGCTTATCAACCTTCTTGGTGAACTCAAGCTTACATCATCTTCTCGTCCGGAGCTCCTTTGTGATAATAAAAGTGCAATTTTCCTTAGTCAAAATCCGGTGTCTCACAAAAGAGCTAAACACATTGATTTGGACTATCACTTTGTTCGTGAGATGGTATCTTCTGGGAAGATTTCCACACGTTTTGTTCCGTCTCATTTACAGATTGCAGATATCTTTACCAAGAGTCTACCTCGTCCATCCTTTGAGTTTCTTCGGTCTAAGCTTTGAATTTGTCTTCATCCCACGCAACACTTGAAGTGGGGTAATAAGGATATTATTTGACCGTGTATATTTAGATAATATTCTTTTTTTATTTTAGAATAGATCATCATTATCCTCTCCTTAATTATAGGATGAGTTTGTTGTATTTGGTGTATATATATTCTTGTACACATGATTAATAAAATCATCGATGATATTTTCCTCATCTTTCAGATATACCCATCACAAAAACATCATTATAGAGTTTTACAAAATGTCTCCAAGTAACATTAACCTGATTACCTATACATAAATTCACAATTGATCCACCCCTATCCGAAATCAACTCACAAAAACTCCTCTTGCATCTCTCGCCTAGTCCCGATAGGTAACTCAGCTCCTGCCTTTTTCTCTTGTTATCCAAGCTCACGTACGTTGCTTTGCTTCCTCCACGATCTTCTCTATTTGAGGTTAGATCCCTCGAAAAATCCTTGTATTCTTTATTTTCCTAATCAATCATACAATTCATTCCCATATACAAACTGCCACACTTTTATCTTTTCTCCCTTTAGCAATATACAAAAATGCATTAAGTTTATCGACGGGTTTGAGGACAGAGCCGTATACATGCCGACCCACTCAATACATTTCATCCAGATCTGGTATGAGAAAGTGCATTAAAAAATAACCTGTCTAACTATTTCATTTGATTCGTTGTATAATGGGCATTGCAAATCTGTTTAATTTGAAAGAATTCCGCGTCTCTGAAGATCCATACGTGTTGAAATCCTCTCCCACAAGACCCTCTAAGCATGAACACGAACTTTGATTGGCACAAGCTTATTCCTAAATTCCTCCTTCTCGCTCTCCTCCCCTCTATTATCTTTCTGTTGCAGCAACTGCCTCGCTCCTTTTGGTGTGTAAATTCCATTGTTGCTCGCCATCCATTCCCACATGTCCGCCCTGTCTTTAATTAAAGAAAACCTGTTCAAAATAACAATCAACTCATCAAGCATACAAATTTCTCTCTCAAGTAAATTTTGACTCCATTTCCAACTCCATACCCATACTCCCTCTCTCCACTCCCCCATTTCACCAATTTGGCTAAACTTATCCAGATTCAAGTTATACAATCTATTAAAACTCACTCTAAAAGACACATTCCCAGCCCAACACTCCTCCCAGAAAAACGTTTTCCTACCATCCCTTACTACCTTCCCCATATTTTCAAAGAACCACCCATTTATATCTACTCCTACTGCCTTTAAAATTTCTCCCCACCACCCAATAGACGTAATCCCCCTCTCCGGACCTCCACCACATAAACCTACTCCCCAAGAAGTACCCCATCTAGACTCTATCACCCTTGCCCATAGACTGCCCCTCCCATTATAAAATCTCCACACCCACTTTCCAAATGAAGCTTTATTAAAAATCTCCAAGTCCCATACCCCCAGCCCCCGATAGTTTTTTGGTTTACAAATTATTTTTCATTTCACCCACGTTGTTTTGCTCTCATTCTCCCCAAAAAAACTTCATTTGATATTTAACTATTTCACACACCGCTTTCTTGGGAGCCTGCTAGGCGGATAAGAAGTAGACAAGAGTCGATGCTAGAACCAAATTTATGAGAGTGAGTTTCTCCCCGATTAAGATGTTTATTCCCTCCCACTTCCTCAACCTATTCTATACCTTTGCTACCACATACTCCCACTCCGAAGCCTTCATGTGTATGCTTCCCAGTTCCCACTTTCAGCCCCAAATAGCTAAATGGAATTGATCCCTTTTGGCAGTTTAAATTTTTTGCAAATTCCATCAATCTTTAATAACAGTATAACGACATGTTTGGTAGGGAGTATTAGAGAGTGATAGATACACTAACCCATCTAATATGATATTTGGTTATCTATATTTATTAACATATTGACTCGATATTAAATTAGGATCCAGTTTCTACTATACTAATTTCACGTGTTTATGTATCCCATCTCAATAGGTGGTATTATTAAAACAATAGATAGTTTTAATTTTTTCCCCACTTTCTACCCCAAATATATCAACTTCCCCTTAAAAAAAGGTACAAACCCAAAATTCTCTCTCCTATAACCTCTGTGTTCAGTTCACGAAGTGCAGAACAAAGATCAATTAACACCTAAAATCCCAAATTTTTAAGACAAAATAAATGAACTTGTACTCTAATGACAGAGAGAAGACGCTGCAAGGGGTGCCCAATTAGTGATAGATGCACTTTAAAAAATGTGCTTTTAATTTTTGTTTTGCAAAATAATTTATAAATCTATTTTGCTTATGCTAACAGATTTTGTATTTCTTTTCGTTGTAGTTACATTTCATGACAAAGTTTATGATGCAGATTTTGGGAAATTATGTAAATTACTTTTATTTCCTTTGTTATTTATCTCCATCTATTTTTTTACTGATGCAACTATCTTCTTATTCTCTAAAACACAAGTAGCCCCGATCGAAGAATAATTCTTGAAGATGATAAAACTGTAAATTGTCCTAGAGTTTTAAGGGTAAAAATGACTTTTTCATAATTATCAACAAATTTACATATGCTAGCAAATGAACTATAAAATCTACTACTTTGTATACCAAACAACATATATATATACATAAAAGTTGTTTAATGAATCAAAGTTTAAATTATCTTATAGTATCATATATATGCTACCAAACGGATCCTAACAGTATAACACTTAGAACATTCAAAATGCTTTATAACTTTTTGGTGCAATTTAAGTAAATAACACCAGAACTATTTTATGAATAAGAAAAGTTAGAGATAAGATCCAAATAAATTTGAAGTATAACAAAAATCAATCAACAATATAATCTTATTTTAGTAAATTGTCTTATTTATCTTTGTAGTTTGACAAGATTATTAATTTATAATATTGATGGGACCGCTAATTTATATAGGGTTATTCTGAAAAATTATTATCTTATTGAAATTTGTAAAAATTTTAACCGGTCCAATTTGAGACAAAAAAATTTATTATTTTAGAGAGTTTATTGATCTGTTTATCATTGTTCGGGGCTACTGTTTTCAGTTAAAAAAGGGTTCTAATTTCGATTTGGTCTATTCGATCGGTTTTGTTAACCAAACCAAACATTATATACCCCAATAAAAACGTAACAATCTTTTTCGAATAATATTATTGTTTAATATGTTTTCCCTATTCGAAATGAAAATATAGGTGAAATATTATTCTTTCTGCTAAAGAACGTGAGATATAAAATGTTGAAGTGAGTACATGAAAACGTGGCATGTTCAAATTTGGATCCGCAAGCCCCTTTTTAGGATTGGTCACATATATATCTTAATATTTTTATAGATAAATATATATTTATATTAATTTATATTCATGTTATTGTGTATATGTTAGTGTAAAAATAGATTTAATGTGTTACTTTTAAGTATTACATAAATATTAAATGTTATTTTAAGCAATTACATTTTTTAAATTTCTAATTAGTTAATGTCCAAATATTAAAAAAGTTTTATTTTAAAATAAATGGGGTGGGCTGGACCCTTAAATGGCAATGGGAGGGATGAGGTAGATCACGAGTTCACTATTTTTTTGGAGGGATTCAATTTACCAAAACTATTGTACCACACCATATATTCTTATCAAAGATTTGGATATAGAGAATTTTAAACTGATATCGTATCGAAACTTTTGGTAGGTGAAAAATACACACCAAAATTATTCCAAAAAAATTGATATATCTAATTATTGAGTGATATTGATATATACGATCCATACCCAATTTTGATATATTGTTTCACACCAAAATTTTGATATATCAAAATGAAACTTATATAAGACATTGACATGTATTTTGAAATGGGATACATGATTATTTTTACAGAATGACCCCCTTTTTTTGTTTTTTTTTAGTATTTCAGTATATAACGATAGTTTGAATATACTTACCATTACACACCAAAAATTTCAATACACTAAAAAATCGACATTTTCAATATTTATTGATTCAATATACAAGATATACCGAATTTTTTTATATCACCCCTAATCTTAAAATAGACCGGCCATTGTCATACTTCGATGGATAAAATTGATGATTGTGTATATTGAAATTGAGTTTTGTAAAATCAAAGTCCATTATTTTGGTATTAACATAAAATTTAATTATTTTTATACCACCAATTATTTAAATAACTATGATTTGTTGTAAAACAAATTAAATATGTAGGAATTAAAGAGTAGAAGAACTAAGTATATAGAGAATATTGTAGGGAATAATGTAGGGGGAACTATATTTCATTAAACTTTTGATACATCCAAATGAGGTGGCATGCCACCTATTTATACATATGAATCATGGACTCAATTTAAATGCATGGAGGTTTCTAGGATGTTATGGAGTCCAAGAGAATGTATGTATTTATTTTGATACAACAAAGGAACATCCATTATTCATGTCATTATTTTGAGAAAACAAAATGACATCCACCATTTAAGTTTATTATTATTTTCATAATACTCCCCCTTGGATGTCTGTTGTTACACAAAATAATATGTCTCGCTAAAAACCTTACTAGAAAAAACAAACCCAGTGGGACAAAAACTCAAGTAAGGAGAAAAAGAGTACATATTACTTAATGTATTAATTCTCCCCCTAATTCAAACTTAATTTAAAATCCTTTAACCGACGCTTTCCGATATGCTTCACTAACTTTTTAAATATTGCAGTCGGCATTGACTAATGTCTTGTATAATTGTCAAAATACATTAGTGTTTAAATGCACGATGTAATACTCCGTCCCGTTTTATACCTTTTATTTTGCTAGAAACCTTAATTATATAATTTCATATTATTATTATTATCCTTGTTTCTTTTAATTTTATTATTTTGTGTGCTAACGTGTAATTTAAATATATACCCTTTTATAAATTCCTAAGTTCGAAGAAAGAAAACGAAACTTTCAAACGAATAAAGGACTACGAGAAATTAAATATTAAAAGATTAAAAATTAGGATTTCGATCCGTTTAATTTATTGAGAATAATTAAAATACTTTAAAATATTAATTGAATTTTAAAACTGTATTGTTTTTAATTTCAAAATTTAATTGGTGCACTAAACAATTCACAAGGTGTATGAGTTGAGAAGGAAAATATCCTAAAATTCTTACTTTCATTTCTAACCACAAGAATTATCATTTTCTTTTCCCTTTTAAATTAATTAATTAGGCTTTTGTTTTCTATAAGTAATAACCGTCCCTTTCCTTAACCAAGGAAGAAGAATCAGTCCAAAAACGTGTCTCATTTCTCTCTCTCCAAAGACGAAACCGCGTCTCTCTCTCTCACGCGTTTTCTCTCTCTCACGCGTTTTCTCTCTCACTCGTCTCCTCAGCCACGCCGCTGTCCTCCTTCGATCGGAAGCCGACCGCCGTGTAGCCTCGCCGCCTCTCCCCCTGTTCCTAATCAAATCGCCGCCTCCATCTTTGACGTCGCGCCGCCGCTCCCAGACCAGCACCGCTTCGTCTCCGATCGTCCGCCGAATCGACTCCAACCGTCGCGCCTCTGTCCTCTTGACCCAGACGCCACCGCCTCTAGCCTCTAGCCTCTAGCCACGGTGCTGTCGTCCTCACACCAGCGCGCCGCCGCCGCGTCTCAGCCGTCGTCTCTTTTCCCAAGTCGAGCCACGGCCGCCGCTGCCTCTCGAGACGCCGCCGTCGCGCCACCCCGTCTCCGTCGAGCACCGCCTCTTGATTCTCAGTAAGTCTTTTTTTCAATTTCAATTTTTCTCCGATTGAAATTCATTAAATTGAATTCGATTTCAATATTTTTCCCAATTTTCTTAACTTCAATTCGATTTCAATTTCTCTATTTGATTCTTCGTTGAAACTCACGAATTCGTTCTTTCGTGTTATTTGAGATGCCGTTGTAACAAACCGCTGCCGAAATTACCACTACGAACCGGACCGAGACTCGTAAGAATTGCTAAATTTCTCTCTATTTCTATTTCTCGTTGTAGTTGGAATATGAATTGAACAGTTTTAAATTCTCTTTGTTTTTGGCTTGGAAGCCTATAAATTGTAGATGGAAATATTATTATTCTGTTAATTTTCCTAGCTGTTGGTATTGTTGATTTTAGTCAGAACACTCGGATTAGCGGATTGGTATCACTTGATTAGTTGTTGAGTAACGTTATAAATATTTTGGTTAATGTTACTGTTTTAGATGATTGGTATTATTGGTTAAGATGGTTAGTGTTTTTGAATGGATGAATTAGTATTATTGAATTAGTTGATTGATGATGAAATTAGTTGTTAGTAATATTAGTTGAGTTTTTAAAGACAAAGGGAAACTCGTCTTCTACTGTTCAAATGTTTGAAACAAATGGAAAAGGACTTTTAGAAAATAATACTACTCTTTTGTTTTGAAAATGACACAAGTAAACTTGGTTAGTAATACTAGTAATATAGAAAAATATTTATTCTATTATTTGTTATGAAAACTTCTTTAAATCAAGTATTACTAACAATAAAGAAAAGTATATATCATATTATTTTTAGTATTTATTATATATATAAATTTCTTTAAACAAAATAAGTTTAATAAAGGGAGTTTTATTTATAAAGTATAATTTATATTCAAAGTTCTTTTAAAATAAGAAAAGAGAATTTTAGAAAGAAAAATATTAATTTGGGACTTTTATTATATTAATAATATTTATATAACTTTTTTATTCTTTTAATTATTTTTTAGAAAGAAAATATTAATTTGGGACCTATATTATATTAGTATTATTTTTAAATAAATTACTTAGACTTTTAATTCTTTCAAGAAAAGAATTATATGGTTATGCTTTTAAAATTATAAAAGATTTTATAAAAGAACAAAGGAGATCAAATCGCTTTTATAAGAGTCGAAATAGTATTACAACATGGAGATTAGTAAGTACACCTCCAATACACTACCCTTTTAGAAGTGGTGTATTTACCAAGTTAGTGTGTATTTTTAAGTAGGTCTTTTTCAATGAGTTTATAAGATAACAACTTTCTCGTTCTCGTAACACGAACTCCTAGGCCTTTCATTAATTCAAGGGCCAAGTCTTAATTAAATGGTTTCGTATTAGGACTCTGTGCTAATCGGAATACGCACGAGGGATCCGACCATCTGTTTGAACATCGTTCACGGGACCCGGAGCAAACAGGTGGGTGATGATCTGTTGATCGATCTGCTTATAATACGTTGTGCTGATATACTCTGAACTCGACCAAATAAATCTAAAACAACTAATCCAACATAAATGTATCCCTATTATATAAATATTTGAATTATGTGGTATACTTATATATGATACAATATGTCTATTGTTTTATTTGAATCGAGCACCGTTGCATGATAAAGGGCATTTTGTGAGCATGAATTTATAAAAGTACAAATTATGTGAACTCTCCCCACTTTTTGAAAAGCCAGTTTTTATGAGAAAGAGAAAAGCTAATGTTTAATAATAAATTTGGCCTCCGGGTAAGAACTCATTAGAGTTCCGAATGAGGTGGTCAATAATAATAAAGTTCGGCCTCCGGGTAAGATACTCATTAGAGTTCCGGATGAGGTGGTCAATAATAATAAAGTTCGGCCTCCGGGTAAGATACTCATTAGAGTTCCGGATGAGGTGGTCAATAATAATAAAGTTCGGCCTCCGGGTAAGATACTCATTAGAGTTCCAGATGAGGTGGTTAATAATAATAAATTCGGCCTCCGGGTAAGATACTCATTAGAGTTCCGGATGAGGTGGTCATTAATAATAAATTCGGCCTCCGGGTGAGTACTCATTAGAGTTCCGGATGAGAGGTCACAAATTAATAGATTTTGTTTATGAGGAATGATTTTTTAGAAAGATTCACAATATGTTACAAATGATTTTGGCAGATTAGGCCGTTACTTGAAAATGACTTTGGGTTTTGCCCCTTACTGTGAATCAACTTGTGATATTTCAATTATATGATGTGAAACCTGTTATGTCCAACTAATTATTATTGTGGACTTGTTACTTATGTGATTTTGATATTCGTGTTTACTTGTCATTTGATTAATGAAATTGATATGCTTTATTAATGAGTACAATCTTAATATATTTCGGATTTACCAATCCCATGACGTTGCAAATCACCCATACGTGAGAATTCAAATCTCACGCCCCCCCCTTTTTACAACCCTTGCAGATTATAATTCGTGGAGCAAAGACAGTAATAGAGATGACACGGAGTTCCCCGCTTATATAAAATGTTACTATTGATATTAAACTTTATATATGTGTGTGAGATATATTATAAAAATTATTCTACTCATTTCTTCCGCTGTATAAAACTCATCTCTCATTTTATCATCCCTTTTTATATCAAAAATTTTATAGTTCGGATTTTAGTCACAAGTGGCACCTCGAATCTGAGATATTTAATGTGTTTTGGATTCGGGCGTTACAGGTGGTATCAGAGCTTATGTTCAAACTTTCGGACCAAAACCCAAATCATTATTTTCATCAAATCAAAATTATTTTCTTAAATTAAAATTTTCTTATCATGTAAGTTTAGATCATTAATTAACTCACTTGAGGGGAAATGTGTCTCCTATTACCGTCTGAAGCTCCTCGAAGGTATGTTCTTGTTTTACTATCAAAAGTGCCTATAAGTTTATAAACTTGCAACAAGTTGACTTTCATAACAAAACTCAAATCAAAAGATCGAGAACTCAAAACAACACCTACGTGGTGTGGAAAGAACTACGAAATGCCGTTTATATTCAATATTTTGTGAATGGCATAAATGAATATATTTGTTTAAAGTTTATAAATTTCATAAATGCTATTATGTGATTATCTGAACTATGTGTTTTAATTGTTTAAATTATGTGCTTTAATTGTTTAATTTATATTTCTGCATAACTAAAATTTTGACTAGAAATTTTCTTTCTATGTTAGAATCCACCTAAGATAGTAGTAGCTCGGTACCTAGAAAACTTATTTTCAGATATGACGTAAATAGACTGGCCTACATAGAAGTCGAGACTTTTATATGATATACATGTGTTATGAAATTGGTACTTGGCAATGTGTGTTACTTGCTCTATATTAACTGTTATATTTTATCTGATTATCGATAAATGACACGTCACTAGTTTCTATTATACGGTGCGAATGTAATCACTGTACCATTGGTGGCCACAGTGCGTTGCGGTGAACTACGTACTCACGTGTATCTCAGTACTAGCGTTGTGTTGATTACGTAATTCGATTCTGTTTTTATAAATTTTCTCATACCTATATGATGTAATAATATTTATTCTTTTCTCTCTAGAACTACCACTAGAATGGCACCAGGACGTAGACGTGGACGACCCCGTGTTAACCGTATCCCAACCCCAGGAAATCCTATAGAACATGACCTACCTCCTCAGGCTGAACCTGAACCACCCCAGCAGGCCGCACCTGTGAACGATATTGCAACATAAATACTGATCTCCCTCCAAAACTACATACAACAACAAGCTCCACCACCTCCTCCACCACTGTATGAGCCTATGCCTCAGACGGCACCCAGGATGAATGACTTCGTTGAACTATTTCGACGACTGCAGCCACCTAAGCTGAATGGGAGAGAAAGCACTTTCGAGACCGAAGAATGGATAGCCGGATTGGAGCGCATTTTCCGACACATGGTGCTAACTGATGTACAGAGAGTCTCCTGTGCACAATTCCAATTGGTGGAAGACGCAGCTCAATGGTGGAAATCCTATGAGCGGACTATGAATGAAGATGAAAGACAAGCCCTTGGGAGAATTTCAAGAAAGCTGTGTTAGACCGGTACTTTCCACGAGTACTAAGGGATCAGAAGGACCATGAATTTGTTAATCTCCGACAAGGAACACTCTCGGTGATAGAGTATGAGAGAAAATTCAACCAACTGTCCCGGTATGCTCCACATCTGGTGGACAATGATGATAGAAAAGCCCGGAGATTTGAACAGGGTCTGAGGCCCGAAATTGCAGGAATTGTGATAGGCCTTCAGATGCCGAGCTATGGAGGAGTTTTTCATCGAGCACTGCTAGTCTCGATCAGCCATAATTTGGAGTACAAGTAGACTTCAACGATTGTCCCCGTCAATCGTAATTGTCAACCATACTTTAAAGGAGATTCACTTCCACCACCAAAGGGAATCAACTATGATGTAGCTCTAAACAAACCAGTCTGTCCAAGTTGTGGAAAGAAACATTGGGGACAATGTATTTCGCGTGGAACGAATTATTACCGTTGCAACCAACCAGGGTACAAATCTTATGAATGCACTCAACCACCAAGTGTTGACCGCCGACCAATTAACAATATCCAGTACCACCCGCAACAAGTGGGTAACTACCAGACTTACCGGCCACATGCACCCAACAACCGTCAGTTAGGGCCACCAGTCAAAGTTCCACCTCACCAAGGTCAGAAGTGGTCAGGACACGTGAATGCTATCCTAGAAGAAGGGGAAAGTAGTGGAGGACAACTCCGATTGAAAGGACCTGAACATCCCGTATAGATACTGAGCATAAAGGGGTTAAGACAAAAAAAAAGAGAAAAAAAATATATACATATAGATACTGCTTAAAATAAGGGTTAGAGTTTAGCCAAGTAATACCTAGAAGTCGAATTTCGGGGACGAAATTCCTGTTAAGGGGGTGAGGATGTAATACCCCGTCCCGTTTTATACCTTTTATTTTGCTAGAAACCTTAATTATATAATTTCATATTATTATTATTATCCTTGTTTCTTTTAATTTTATTATTTTGTGTGCTAACGTGTAATTTAAATATATACCATTTTATAAATTCCTAAGTTCGAAGATAGAAAACGAAACTTTCAAACGAATAAAGGACTACGAGAAATTAAATATTAAAAGATTAAAAATTAGGATTTCGATCCGTTTAATTTATTGAGAATAATTAAAATACTTTAAAATATTAATTGAATTTTAAAACTGTATTGTTTTTAATTTCGAAATTTAATTGGTGCACTAAACAATTCATAAGGTGTATGAGTTGAGAAGGAAAATATCCTAAAATTCTTACTTTCATTTCTAACCACAAGAATTATCATTTTCTTTTCCCTTTTAAATTAATTAATTAGGCTTTTATTTTCTATAAGTAATAACCGTCCCTTTCCTTAACCAAGGAAGAAGAATCAGTCAAAAAACGTGTCTCATTTCTCTCTCTCCAAAGACGAAACCGCGTCTCTCTCTCTCACGCGTTTTCTCTCTCACTCATCTCCTTAGCCACGCCGCTATCCTCCTTCGATCGGAAGTCGACCGCCGTGTAGCCTCGCCGCCTCTCCCCCTGTTCCGAATCAAATCGCCGTCTCCATCTTTGACGTCGCGCCGCCGCTCCCAGACCAGCACCGCTTCGTCTCCAATCGTCCACCGAATCGACTCCAGCCATCGCGCCTCTGTCCTCTTGACCCAGACGCCACCGCCTCTAGCCTCTAGCCTCTAGCCACGGTGCTGTCGTGCTCACACCAGCGTGCCGCTGCCGCGTCTCAGTCGTCGCCTCTTTTCCCAAGTCGAGCCACGGCCGCCGCTGCCTCTCGAGATGCCGCCGTCGCGCCACCCCGTCTCCGTCGAGCACCGCCTCTTGATTCTCAGTAAGTCTCTTTTTCATTTCAATTTTTCTCCGATTGAAATTCGTTAAATTGAATTCGATTTCAATATTTTTCCCAATTTTCTTAACTTCAATTCGATTTCAATTTCTCTATTTGATTCTTCGTTGAAACTCACGAATTCGTTCTTTCGTGTTATTTGAGATGCCGTTGTAACAAACCGCTGCCGAAATTACCACCACGAACCGGACCGAGACTCGTAAGAATTGCTAAATTTCTCTCTATTTCTATTTCTCGTTGTAGTTGGAATATGAATTGAACAGTTTTAAATTCTCTTTGTTTTTGGCTTGGAAGCCTATAAATTGTAGATGGAAATATTATTCTGTTAATTTTCCTAGCTGTTGGTATTGTTGATTTTAGTCAGAACACTCGGATTAGCGGATTGGTATCACTTGATGAGTTGTTGAGTAACGTTATAAATATTTTGGTTAATGTTACTGTTTTAGATGGTTGGTATTATTGGTTAAGATGGTTAGTGTTTTTGAATGGATGAATTAGTATTATTGAATTAGCTGATTGATGATGAAATTAGTTGTTAGTAATATTAGTTGAGTTTTTAAAGACAAAGGAAAACTCGTCTTCTACTGTTCAAATGTTTGAAACAAATGGAAAAGGACTTTTAGAAAACAATACTACTCTTTTGTTTTGAAAATGACACAAGTAAACTTGGTTAGTAATACTAGTAATATAGAAAAATATTTATTCTATTACTCCCTCCGTCTACGAGTAAGTTTCCCACTTCTTTTTGTTGAATGGTTTAAGAAAGTATATTTGTTTATTAATATATGGTGGGCCACATGTTGACTTTTGGGATAAAGTAATGAATAGTGTTGAAAAATAAAGTGAATGAATGACATTTTTGTAATATTGTGTGAGTTTGAATGTTAAAGTTTATATATAATAGAGTGTTGTTATTTCCATTTATGGAATGAGAAACTTACTCGTGGACGGCCCGAAAAGGAAAGTGGGAAGTTTACTCATGGACGGAGGGAGTATTTGTTATGAAAACTTCTTTAAATCAAGTATTACTAACAATAAAGAAAAGTATATATCATATTATTTTTAGTATTTATTATATATATAAATTTCTTTAAACAAAATAAGTTTAATAAAGGGAGTTTTATTTATAAAGTATAATTTATATTCAAAGTTCTTTTAAAATAAGAAAAGAGAATTTTAGAAAGAAAAATATTAATTTGGGACTTTTATTATATTAATATTATTTATATAACTTTCTTATTCTTTTAATTATTTTTTAGAAAGAAAATATTAATTTGGGACCTATATTATATTAGTATTATTTTTAAATAAATTACTTAGACTTTTAATTCTTTCAAGAAAAGAATTATATGGTTATGCTTTTAAAATTATAAAAGATTTTATAAAAGAACAAAGGAGATCAAATCGCTTTTATAAGAGTCGAAATAGTATTACAACATGGAGATTAGTAAGTACACCCCCAATACACTACCCTTTTAGAAGTGGTGTATTTACCAAGTTAGTGTGTGTTTTTAAGTAGGTCTTTTTCAATGAGTTTATAAGATAACAACTTTCTCGTTCTCGTAACACGAACTCCTAGACCTTTCATTAATTCAAGGGCCAAGTTTTAATTAAATGGTTCGTATTAGGACTCTGTGCTAATCGGAATACGCACGAGGGATCCGACCATCTGTTTGAACATCGTTCACGGGACCCGGAGCAAACAGGTGGGTGATGATCTGTTGATCGATCTGCTTATAATACGTTGTGCTGATATACTCTGAACTCGACCAAATAAATCTAAAACAACTAATCCAACATAAATGTATCCCTATTATATAAATATTTGAATTATGTGGTATACTTATATATGATACAATATGTCTATTGTTTTATTTGAATCGAGCACCGTTGCATGATAAAGGGCATTTTGTGAGCATGAATTTATAAAAGTACAAATTATGTGAACTCTCCCCACTTTTTGAAAAGCCAGTTTTTATGAGAAAGGGAAAAGCTAATGTTTAATAATAAATTTGGCCTCCGGGTGAGAACTCATTAGAGTTCCGGATGAGGTGGTCAATAATAATAAAGTTCGGCCTTCGGGTAAGATACTCATTAGAGTTCCGGATGAGGTGGTCAATAATAATAAAGTTCGGCCTCCGGGTAAGATACACATTAGAGTTCCGGATGAGGTGGTCAATAATAATAAAGTTCGGCCTCCGGGTAAGATACTCATTAGAGTTCCGGATGAGATGGTCAATAATAATAAAGTTCGGCCTCCGGGTAAGATACTCATTAAAGTTCCGGATGAGGTGGTCAATAATAATAAATTCGGCCTACGGGTAAGATACCCATTAGAGTTCCGGATGAGGTGGTCATTAATAATAAATTCGGCCTCCGGGTGAGTACTCATTAGAGTTCCGGATGAGAGGTCACAAATTAATAGATTTTGTTTATGAGGAATGATTTTTTAGAAAGATTCACAATATGTTACAAATTATTTTGGCAGATTAGGCCGTTACTTGAAAATGACTTTGGGCTTTGCCCCTTACTGTGAATCAACTTGTGATATTTCAATTATATGATGTGAAACCTGTTATGCCCAACTAATTATTATTGTGGACTTGTTACTTATGTGATTTTGATATTCGTGTTTACTTGTCATTTGATTAATGAAATTGATATGCTTTATTAATGAGTATAATCTTAATATATTTCGGATTTACCAATCTCATGACGTTGCAAATCTCCCATACGTGAGAATTCAAATCTCACGCCCCCCTTTTTACAACCCTTGCAGATTATAATTCGTGGAGCAAAGACAGTAATAGAGACGACACGGAGTTCCCCGCTTATATAAAATGTTACTATTGATATTAAACTTTATATATGTGTGTGAGATATATTATAAAAATTATTCTACTCATTTCTTCCGCTGTATAAAACTCATCTCTCATTTTATCATCCCTTTTTATATCAAAAATTTTATAGTTCGGATTTTAGTCACAAGTGACACCTCAAATCTGAGATATTTAATGTGTTTTGGATTCGGGCGTTACACACGAGATATGGTACTTCAGGACCAAGTATCTCTTCATATTATACATGTTGTCTAAAAACGGTCCTTAGTATGATCAAGCGTTTGGATGACCATTAGAGTACTTAATGGATGTAAAATTGCTATAATACCATCTCGGTATAAGAAGTTTGGTGGACCAAAAAAAATCCACCTTCTAGATACTTGAGTTGTAAACCAAGACACATTTTAGTTTGTTCAAAATCTTTGATCTCAAATTTCTCCTTTAAATGTGCAACAACCTCTTGGAGCTCTTCAGGACTCTTAATTAAATTGAGATCATCAACATATACTACAATTACCACAAAATTTGGCTCTAATTATTTTTTATGAAAACACATGGGCATATATGATCATTGTTATAACCTTCTTTAACTAGCTAGTATGCCACATTTGTTCATGTTATTTGAGCCCATAAAAGAAACCCTGCAAAATCTTCTTTTGGGTTGATTGGCATGCTTCAGGCATGTTAAATATTTCATGAATTTTCATATAAATTCATTTTCAAAATATACAATGGTTACGTCATTTGACACATTCCCAAATTTTCATATTTACTGCCAGAAATGTTAAATAGCGGAACATTACTTTAAACATAACAGGAGAATATGTTTGATTAATATCGGGTCTCTGCGAAAACCCTTTAGCTACTAATCTCACTCTGTATCTCACCACCTTTTTACCCCCCCCCCCCCCCCCCACCCTTTGTGCAAATACACACTTCAGGGTGTATAAAATCAACACTTTATTTTATTTAGCGAGTCTAGCATTGCCACAATTTGCTTCATACTATTTCACCTAGTCAAAGTGCTTCCGGCACCCAACTTATGATAGTAAAATAATAGTGGACACGAATATGTTGTTGACAACGATAATATTGTATTGCAAATTTCTCCTGTATTTATAAAATTCATATAAACCAGATCATCATTATCTCTCAATATATTTTGATCTGGTCGTTCTGAAATCCTAGTATTTTGATTTATTTTGTGCACGTGTTTTATTACTAGGATTTTCGTCTTCAAGACGTATCTCTTCAGGAGATTTCAAGAGCGACTTAGTATTTTGCTAGCTTTATTTTACTGCGAATTTATGCATTTCATGTTAAGTGATCCTTTACACTTCAGGCGTATAGGATATTCTTGATTTTTTTAGAACCTCCATACTTTATAATACATATACTGCAGGTATATGCAATATAGTCACTCATTTATGATTGATATACACACCTGGCAGACTACTTGCTAAATATTGCAAGTTAATTATCTTTTCAACTTCTGGTTCGATTTGACTAGTGCATGAGTCTAAATACTGAAGACCTTTTCCTTCAGTGTAATTTTTCGGCATTCATTTAATTTTGGATTCTTATCTCCCCCTAATGTTGAGAAATGATTTTAATCAAATATGTAGTTAGTCAACTGAGCTATTGAGACACGTTGTGGTGGTGATATAAGAGTATATACTGCACAACTAAATATTCGGAGATGGAAAATGATTTTTATTTCCCACGCACTAGTTATAAATGAGAGTAGTAATTTTCTTCAAATTTTTGCTCTTCAGGAGCATCATCTTTAGAGACAACCTCTTCAGGAGGCTAAACATTATCATATCGTATAATTTGAAGTATCTGTACCTTTTGACTCATTGCTTTTATTTAACTCTTTTTTCTTTTGAGGATTTGTACCTTTCAACCGAGACGTCTCACACGCCTTAAGCATGCTTCAAGTACATTATCACTTGGTGTTTATCCTTCAGGGACATCAATATTTATATGAATATTTTCTATAGGAAATGTGATTTAGTAACTCTTCTTGAGTCACTAAATGCATTTGGTAATTGATTTGCAATTTGATGCAAATGTATAATCCTTTTTAGTTCATTTTTTTTATTGTCCCTCTTCTGCAAGACAACTATTGTTATTTTATTGTTATATTGAATATATTGATCATACCCACGAATTTATCCACGCCTACGACCACAACCACATCCAATATTTTGAGATTAAGTCACATTCGCTTTAGGGAATGAACTATAACCCGTGGGTTGGGGCTCATGATTTTCCAATAATAATTCGTTATTTTGCTCAACCAGAAGAAGATAAGAAATTAGTTTAGGATATTTCTTAAATTATTTCTTGGATATTTCTACCGCAGGAGCATATTCGACACATGGAAATATAGAAAAGTCTACTCAAGCATATCATCATCAGTTATAATTTCACCACATAACTGTAATTGAAAAGTAATTGTGAACATGCCCGAATTTTATTTATTAATAAGTTTAAAAACTGAAAGTGTAGGTGGGTCCAATCATATTCTAGGCTTTTTGGAAGGACGTCCATCCTCAGGTGGTCGTCTCTATCCCTCCACAAAACTAGTGGATTTTTCACTATTAAATATTTAAAAATAATTTAAATCTTTCATCTAAGTGACGACGAAGGAAAATCACTGCTTTGTAGCGATCTTGGTTAGATGGATTTTTTTTTCACAATAGTCTCCAATAACCATTGCCTCAAGATGAACTTGCAACATATAAATATGCTTATATCATCTTAGGATAATATTACATTTTTTTTCTCTCGAAATATTCATGAGATAACAGTTCATAGCTCCATAGAGTAAAAAATCAGAGTAAAATATGAATATAAACCTAAGCATCACCATAATTTACTAAAAATAATCGAAAATTTTGATTAAAATTAAGTAACACTTAATTCAAAATATAATTAATCAAATAATTTTAACAAGATCATTGTCTAATCATGGTGACTCTTTCCATGTTGGTGCGTGAATTTTTATTAGGTTCACCATGTGTTTGTAATAGTAGCAATATCACACACAAGGCGAGTCATTGTATTTGCTTTGTGGCATAAGACTTTTATTTGAAATTTTAACACTAATAAAACTTGAAATCCTAGACAAACTCAAAGTTCATGTGGCAATATGACATGGGATCTGCATCAACATATGCAAGAGTACATATTTTGAAAAAGAAAAATGTCATAGCCAAAATAATATCATATAAATCAATCAACGTATTCACACTAAATGTATAACGACATGAATATGATTTGGGCATATACATACTTCACAAATAGGAATTCAAACACAATATATATGATATTAATGACAAATTAAAGTAAGAAATAAAAAATCTACGAATCTGTTCATTAATAGTGTATATCATGACTATATTGACTCTCTCAAATATAAGATTAATCTCGATCAACTAGATCACCTTTGATAAAGAATCCAATCATCTAACTGATAAATAAAATATCACATCATAATTCATATCTAGAATTACACTTAGCGAAATATTATTAAATATTATCAAATTTAATTAGCCATACTACATGATCGACAAATTAGCTAGTCATGTCTTAATTTATGCATAGTATATGGTCTATATATTTTATTTAATTTTAAGGGAGAAAAATTTAGTGTTACCTCATGTAGTTTGTGATCAAAACCATTGAATGCAAGAATAACTCATTTGCATGTCTCCATTGTACAATACGCCAAGCAATCTTCCACAACAATAATTGTATCACAACCCATCATTGTATTGTTTTGATGATTTCAAAAGTATATATTAATTGTTGAACTACAAATTGAAAGTTGATAGAACGTTCGAAATTCGGAATTTTATAGAGCATCCGTGCTGATAACGTGTTGTAAAACAAATAAAATATGTAGGAATTAAAGAGTAGAAGAACTAAGTATATAGAAAATATTGTAGGAAAATATATAGGGGAAACTATATTTCATTCAACTTTTGATACATCCAAATGAGGTGGCATACCACCTATTTATACATATGAATCATGGACTCAATTTAAATGCATGGAGGTTTCTAGGATGTTATGGAGTCCAAGAGAATGTATGTATTTATTTTGATACAACAAAGGAACATCCATTATTCATGTCGTTATTTTGAGAAAACAAAAGGACATCTACCATTTAAGTTTATTATTATTTTCATACCATGATTTACTTTTAAGCCTTTTATTAGGCCATGACTAAACAAACACCCTAATTTTACAAATTTTGCTGCTTAATTGTTACCATTGAACAGGACTAATCCGTGCGAGATTTGTCCACACCATTCACGTCTGCGCCAACTATCTCCTTAATGCTTAGTGACATATTCTCCATAGAGGTGGACGCCGGGAAAGGATGATGGAACAGCCGCCACTCTGCAGATCTAGTGCCCATTTCACAGCACTCTGAGTAATTATTTGCGGACATGAAAACCTTAGCAGCTTTCCTCCAAACTAGCATTGAGGAACCCATTGTTTAGTTTACAGGCTAGGATTGAATTAGAACGACTATCGGAAAGCGGATAAATTAGAACCAGAAAATTTGGACTAAAACCAAATTTTCTGGATTGAATTGTATACGAGATAGTTGTTCTAGTCTATCCAGGGTAATGATCCTGTGCAATCCCTCAAACCAAATATGAGATTACCTGAGATTATAAAGACAATCCCAAACAATCTTTTAAACCAAACACGAGATTACCTAGGATTATAAAGACAATCACATATCGACAACCCCTCAAAACAAACTCAATACTTTTTTTTTTTTTAAACCTCTCAATTAATCAACTTGGCACGCCACACCCATTTTAACTTGTGACTATAACGTCTTGGATTTCTTGTGAAATAAGTTAGTCAGGTAAGTTTTTTGGAAATAAAGCCTCTCAATTAATCAACTGACTTTTTTTTGGATTCATACTTAATTCCTACATGTATCCGTTGAATATAGTAAATTATTAATAAGTAGCTACACTTACATCTTGCTTCAATCAACTGTTAAAGCCGAAAATCCATAGATATATGAGAACAAAATCTTTCCACAAACATGTTGAATCATAGAACAAGGATGAAAAAATAAGGCTCTCGAAACCTGACTTTAATTCACAAATTTAATGAGATTATAACACCAACAATATTCTCAGATTTGGATCAGAATGTATTTACGGTGCTCATTAGTAATGGGGCGGGTAAGCTCCGCCAGGCGCTGGGTAGTAACCGCCAGCAGGAGGATAGGCACCGCTGTTGGGAGGAGGCGGGTATGCAGCGGCAGGAGGAGGTGCAGAGTAACCTCCGGCGGCATAAGGTGGTGGTGCTTGGCTGTTTTGGGGAAATGCACCTGTACTTTGAGGGTAGTATCCACCACCTCCTGCAACAATGTAGTCGTCACATTATCATTAGCTTCGTGGTAGATTCAGATGTGAACCGGGGGGTGGGGTAACATACGTATTTTTAGCCTAACTATATGTATCAGCATTTGGATTGATAGATCATTAGAACTCTATAGCAAATCATATTGCACTGGTTCAATTGCAAATAAGTTTTTATTTTCGAATTCATAACAATTTGATTTACACAATTTGAATATATGCAAATGAATCACAGAATTTAATATTTTTTACAATTTAGGCTTATAGATTGTCCATTTTCCTTACATGGCACAATTCGTTTCCCTTGTGCAAAACAATAACGTTTGGATTAGGGGTACCACATTGGTTGGTCACGTCAGACACGGACACAAAGAGGACTCTCTGTAAGTTTGAACAAAAACAGAGAATCTCCGGTACTAATGTATACTAATTCCATGAATTAAGTGGGGAATTCAAGATGGTACGTAGGTTAAATCAAGATTCAGCAAAACACAATGATTAATGTGATCCAAGATCGAATTACTAATTGTTAAAAAAAAAAAAATTAAAATTACTATACCACATGTGACCGATCTAAAATTAGTATACTAAATGGGGACGAAACATTTCACACTCTCCTATTATAATACTTGTCAATTCAAATGAGCAGTTTTTGGGTTTGGATCCAAATTCAAATTCAAATGGGAAAAGAAATAAGAGAGATAGTGGAGAGTTTTAGTACCTGAGGGATAGCCAGTGGGGGCCTGAGGATTATTCTGGTGTGGAGGAGGATACGGCTGCTGATTGTAACCCGGAGTCTGATTTGGTGGGTACCCGCCCGGAAACGGTTGCGGGGCGGTTGAAGGCGGAGGGGCGTTATAGGGATTGTGCGGGGCGGTTGAGCACGGAGGAAAAGGAGGCGGCTGCTGGGCGGCGGAGTAAGGGGGTGGGAAAGGAGAATTATTCGTGGGATTGGAAGGATAGAGATAGTTTGTGTTCATTGGTGCTGATGAAGTTGGGTAGCCGGTATTCATCGGTGGTGCGGCGGCGGGGGTTGGGTAACCGGTGGATTGGCCGTTGTAGGGGAGGAGCGTGGAGAGAGAGGAGCCCGGAGAAGCGTACATCTGAGGCGGTGGAGCATATTTAGAATTAGCCGTTGGATCCGGATTCATACCTCCTGCAATAAAAGAGATCATATTAATAATGATGCAACAGATTAGATTATAAAGAGAAGTTTTTAGTGGTGGTACCGGGGGCGGTGGGTGGCTGAGACTGGTTGCCGGAGTAAGAAACTGGTGCTCCCACCATCGTGGTTTGGTTGGTCGAGTGTAATGATTTGTCAATATTCTGAGATTATCAAACTCAAAACACTTTATATAAGGGAAACACCAAAGAAAGTCTCTCTCTTTGGGAGGTGACTTCGAAATATTCAACATCTGGTACTACGAGTATTTTCACACGCAATTTTCTATTTTGAATAAATTTCAATTTTTCTGTAAAATGTGTGAACTAGTTGAAATGTTAGTTTTCAAATACTTACTATTTAGTGAATTAATGAGTATTATCATTTAAACTGTGGTGCATAATGCAATTTATTTTTTGAATAATATTATTCATTAAAACCAGTATGACATGTGCACAAATATAAATGATGTATACATAATTCTTGTTAATGGAACATAGTATTGATTGTGTCGGTGAGAGATAAAAGAACTAAAGTAGAAATTCATTTGATGTTTAATCCTCACAATAATTATAATGGTAATTAATCCACAGTAAAATTCATGCATGTTTTGGTGATACTCATAAAACCGTACAAATTGTGACAATTAAATAATATGATTACATTATATGTCAACAGATTAAATTAAATTTAGGATAAAAGAATATTAATGTGGTCAACTAGCCAGCGGAGCTGCGGAGGATAGTAGCTTTGACAACCTCAACTGGAAATTGTTATACTACCAACTTGTTCGTTGCATGTGCATCCAAATTGCAAAAGAAGACTTTTTTGCCTAAAATATTGATTTTATTGTACTTATCTCGAATCATTAAACTACATAAATCGGTCTGTTCATCAAAAGACCAAGTCAAATCCTTTTTTCTATTTTTTTTTCTCCCAATTTTCTGAATCTATCTCTTGTACTGAACTTGATACAAATACTTCTATATATAAACACACAAATATAAACTGCGAAATTTCTGATATTTAAGATGATTTTTTTTGCATTCATAATTAAGATGACTTTATTACTCTAAAATTAGTATAAATGAATAGCATTTTTAGTATATGTTTTTTTTAAAGTTAAATTTATATGTTTACTCCATTTACTTGCTGAAAAGGGTTTTGGATTATATATTTGATGTTAATTAATCATGCTGCTTAGATCAAGTATATATTCTACATAGAAAATTCTGTCGGGTCGGAGTGGAGACCCAGGGGTGAGGGTTTCGCTTTTGGTACGAGTATATATTCTACATAGAAAATGACAAAAAAATATAGAAGTGACGACATTTTTCTTCAAATTAATTAATTTGCAATATTAGTGTGTAAATAATGGCCATCATATTCTCGTAAAAAAGTCAAATCCATTCGATCGACATGAGCAGCTATTTTGGACTCGGTTTTTTTAAATGGACCAATTATTTCTGCTAGGCTGGCACTTGTTATTGACACCTTACTTATTAAGTTTGCAAATTCAGAAAATAATTCCTATTTCAATAATATAACATTCTTGCATTCAAACACTACAATTGATTATACAAGAAATTTGGGAAATTGAAAGAGGAAACCGAAAAAAAGAAGAGAAAGAAAAACCGAAAAAAACAAAATTCGATCCATACCCAACGGTGACACCTCAATCACGATTCTCTTTCGCGTTTGTGGTCCAAACTGATGGACACAACATATTATTGCTTAAATCAAGAGTTTGAGGGGCCAATTTCATTCATATTACACCCATTCAAGAAATCAAACACCATTGTTTAGTTGGCCAAGGTATCTCCACCACAAAAAGATGAAAAAATAATTGGGTCTCCAATTTAATTCAATTTATGTCAATAAGGTATGAAAATCCACTCATTTGATAATTTATTTTGTATTGTAGTGATAAGGTATGGAATTACTCAAAACATTTGTTAAGTATATTTCTTTCATGTAGATGCTCACCAAGTGTTTGACAAAAGTCCTAAATGAAAGAATATGATATGTTTGTGTGTTAAATTCACCCATTTGACCATTTATTTTATATTGTGGTGATAAGGTATGAAATTACTCAAAGCATTTGTTATGTAAAATTTCTTTCATGTAGATGTACACCAAGTGTTTGACAAAAGTCCTAAATGAAAGAACATGATATGTTTGTGTGTTAAATTCACTTATTTGGCCATGTATTTTGTAGTATGGTGAGAATGAAGCATAGATTTCTCTGAATATTTAGCTATGATATCTCTTTTGAGTGTGATGTTTATAAATAAAATTGAAGGAAATTTGTGCTAACAAATTTTCCAACCGCTTGCCAACTTATTGCCAACGTTTTGCCAACTGTAACAACACCTTTTGTGAAAGTTATGAATGCATATGATCTTATTTTCTGTGATTTTATTAGTTTATACTCTTACCCACACCCTTTTGTCTAGTTCCCAGATGAGTGAAAGAAGATTTTTGGTGGTCCATTTTAACGGAAAATGGGATGACACTTCTTACGTGGGTGGTATTTCTCGTGGTGAAGTTATCCACGATGAACATATCAACCTATCACGTCTTAGATGTTTGGTTAATAGTGTTTTGAAAGATGCTAACACGACTGCAAATGATTATCAAATTGTTGAAGTTTCTAACGTTAATGGAGATTCGATTATTGCTAATATATATATTGATGACGATGTTGAGTCACTATTTCGCACAAACACATCCGCCTGTGATTTATGTGTCCCGTCGAGGTACACAACCGGAAATAATTGAACCCTACTATTGGTGATCAAATTTAATCGTGAGGATTAATGGCTATTTAGTTCGGTTTAAGACCACCAATCAATAACGTGTGATTGATTATCACCGAAAATGATAAATCGAAGGTTCGGGTTGTGAAAATGTAAATACGAGAGTCGAATCCATATTTATTTCGTATGTGTGCACGTTTAGGTGTGTTTGTGTGTGCTTTTGGGAGTATTTGTGAATTTGAACTTGTATTTCTTAGCTGAAGAACAACTATTTATAGAGACTAGCAAGCAGGAGGTGTCCAAGACTCTTGGACTTCCTAGCTTGCATGCTAGACAAGTGTCCTTTGACCTTGTTTGACCTTATCTAAGCTGAATCTTAGTTATAAAGCCTTCTTTGGTCTTATCTCGGACTTCATTGTTGTTCGTCTAGGTCGGCTTGATTGATCCAGTATGATCTTTCAATAAGAGTTGTTCGCCTTGTGTAGATATGGCTTGGAAGTTGTTCGCATGCGCATCATGTTGAGATAAGTTTTGGAATCTTGGTTCTTTGTTCGTCTACATGCACTTCTTAGGCTGGTAAACACCACCCTTTTGACAATGTTGCTCGTCATTAATGACTTGATGTAGGGTCCATATCTGGTCTCGGGTCTCAGGACCTATTCGCCAGTATGTTGTTCGTCGCGGGAGTTGTTCCTCGTTTAGTACACCCCTTGGATTGATTTGTACACTCCCCTTTGATTTTCTTTGTTATTCATCTTTGATTTTGTGTTGATTCTTCGTAATCCCTATTACGGCCTTAATTCTTGTTCGCCCAACAAGGATTGATGTTCGCCTATCAACAATTGCCCCCTATCCTGACTAGATGTTGCTTCAGACGAACAACTTTGTGGCGAGCAACTATAGTTAGGATATTTAACTGGTGGGGATTTGGACGAACATCCCTTAAATCTGACGAACAACTCCAGGCTCGCCGTTTAGTCTTCCCAAGATCTAGGGAAGTATCCAAGGATGACGTGGGCGACATGATTGCGCGCCGCCCACGTACGAGCATTCCCTAGACCACGCGCCTCAGTATTTGCATGCCAGTCCTCGGATTTACGATATTGCTCGAAAAAGACCCCGTTTTTCTTCAATTAAGTTCATATTTTGAGGAAAATTACACTTTGTACCCCGTTTTTCCTTGGGGTATAAATGGGAGTGGGAAATGAAAATTTTCCCACTTCTTCACTCCTTGCTATAGTGTTCCGACGATTCCCACCATTTCCGGCGACTCCAAGCTTTTCTAGCATTGTTTCACCCGATTTCCGGCCTTCAATTCGTTTTTAAGGTAGTTATTCTTCTTATTTCTTTTATTTTATCTCTTTTTCTTTCTGAAATCTTCCATTGTCGCCGTGTGGGAGCCTGCACCGCCGTCTACCTTAGAACACGCCGCCGTCTGCAAATAACTCTGCCGCCGTCTACAATTTGCCCTTCTCTCTCTTCATTTTCTTTATTTTCATAACCTATGTCTTCTCAATCGAGCAACAACTCCGAAGAAACCCTTGATCCCCTTTTTCCCATAGTTACATATGAAAACCAACCTCCATTCGAGATTTCATTGGCGTCGACCCACAACGTTGACTCTGTTGTTCGATCTGTGGAGGATACTGGTGCTCGCCCATTCGGGGGGGGGGGGGGGGAAGTAGTTATTGTTGCGAGCAGAGATTCCAACGAGGGCTCTTCGTCCAGCTCTGAATTGGAGGAAGACCCTAAATTTAACGAACTCACTCGAGAGTTATTGGAGGGGGTAAACTTTCCACTTCAAAAAATGTTGGAAAATGAGATCCCAGTTGGAGTTGCTCGGCCTTTCGAATGGTGAGCATATGCGGAGGAACACACGAACAACTTTCATAGACCACAACGACAAGTTATAGACTTGGAGAAGACTGATTTCCAGGCGAGCAGAATTAAGAGTGTGGTTCTCAAGGAAGATCTTGATTTGATCCGAGAGACATACAAAATCCCTTTCAATATTCACATGTGGGCTCCTAGAAAGAAGGAGAGAGCTGATCGCCCACCTCCAGGATGCACGACGATCAACATTGATACGTTGATCGCCGGTTTGAAGCTGCCACTACCTCCAGTTGTTGGTCGATTCCTCGAGGCGACCAACCTTGCCATTATCCAGATCACGCCAATTGGGTGGATGAATCTGTTGGGCTCGATGTGCTTGTTCGCCCTGGAAGGATACGTTGATCGCATCACTGCGGAGGAGATCAACTATCTCATGACTATCACCAAGTGCCCCATTGGAGAGGAAGGATATTACTACCTCAAGGCTCGGAGTGGGCTTAAGATGGTAAAAGGGATGCCGAACAAGATCCACGACTGGAAGCAACACTTCTTCTTTATTGAGGGTGATTGGCGAGCATTTTCTGGTCCACACGGTGGCATTGGGCGAATAAACTCCCCCACTTCTTATGGAAAAATTAAGCGTAAGTTTATCTTTGTTCGTCCTTGAACTGTATTATTCTAATTTAACTTTTCTTGTTTGTTCGCAGACCCTAGATTGCTCAAGTGGAATTCGGAGGAGGAGGAGATTGGCTCAGAATTCTTGTTCACTTCTTGCTTGGTCGGCCTGCGCAATAGAGCGGATAGGACCATCCAATACTTGAGCGAGGAGAAGTGTCAGAGAGCTGCTCACCTACTCACATACCTCCACCACATAGAGACCCAAGTTGAGGTGCCCCCAGGTACGAAATTTTACTAACTTATATAAGTTTTTTTGTTCGCCTAGGAGGAATGTAAAAACTTGCTCGCGCTTTTCATAGTCTGAATTTTTTTTTTTAGCCGAGCAAGTTACGGTAGCAGTTCCTTCTTGCTTTGGTCTCCTTGAACAAAGGGTACACGAGATGCCTCTGCCCAAAGGAAGGAAGATAAAGGGGGACCCCCCCTCCAAAGTTCTTGCCATGACGAACAAATCCGAAGGGGCAAAAGATCCTCGGCAGGCGGCACCTTCCGGCCATGCCCGACCAGCTCCTCCCCCCATTTCCCCTCCTCGTGGGGGTAAACACTTAAAAAGGGGTGATGGGACCCCCGTGGTGCAAGATGTCTCTGGTGGCACCAAGAGGAAAGAAAAGGTGGGCAAGGATCTTGCTCGCCCTGAAGAAGAAATTGCTCGTTGTCCCTCAGTTGAGCCTATTGAGAGGACGGGCAATGCTGGAAAGGATGTCGCCCCATCCCGTGGCCCAGAGGACATCACTCTCCTCGGTTGGGATGATCACAAATTTGCTGAGTAAGTATTCTTCTCTGCCGAACAAGATCTATTTTTTTTTTTACGAATTTGTCTAAGTTTGGTGTACTTTCTTGTTCGTAGATACCGGGCTGACGACCATCCTGGGCGAGCACATGCTGTTCATCAGTATGCTTGCTCCAAAACTCCCGTTAACATAAGGGAGATCCCAGGCGACCATGTTCGCAGGGCGACAGAATTGATCGCCCGGGCCTGGACGAGACCCATGGAGAAGACTATCTCCATGCAAGGACTGGCTGATAATTTCCATCTCTCGATGATGCATCACGCCAACGGCCTTGTTACCGCTCAAAAGGCGATGGCTCAGCTAGCCGAGCAGGAGAAAGCTGTTCGTCGGTACGCAAGTACTGCTCGGCAGCTCACGGAGGAAAAGGACAACATGATCAACTCTTACGAGGCCAAACTTGCTCGCCTAAACAATCAGCTCTCTCTCACTCTCGATTCTGAGAAAAAATATCTTGGGGACATCCAAAGCCTGTCCGCTGAGATGAAATGCAAGGAAGCCTTTCTCGACGAAGGGGGAAAAAGATTAGCTACCGCCGAGCAAAAAATTGCTGAATTCGAAACTGAAAATGCTCGCCTCAATGAGATTAATGGCAGCATGTATACTGGCGAGCAGTTGGAGGCCGAGCTGTAAGTTCGTTCCGCTCCCATCTCAAACTTAGGCTATATCTGTGCCTATGCCGACTGTATCCGAATGGCCCATGCATACGACCATCCGGACATGGTTGAGGAGATGGGAAAGGACCTTACTGAGTTTGTTGGGTCCTATCCCCCACCCAACAATATGGTAGATTATGGGGTCAAGATCGACCAACTTGATCCCAGTATCATAATTACTCGACCTCTCATTTCTCTTGACGAAGACGAGCCGGCAGCAGAAGGCGAGTAGGATGTGGCTGAGAAGGAGAAGAAGGATGCCGAGGATCTTGCGAGCACAATGATAGTCAAACCTCCTGCCGACCAAGTTCAAGATTCTCCACAGGGTGAGCAGCATTAGATTTAGGACTTAGTATTTTCTTCTTCTTTTTGTAATAGTTGCTCGGTAGGCTCTTCCTTGTAGTTGTTCGTTTTTGCAGCACTTAATCTTTATACCATTTTTTAGGCTTGATGCCTTTTATTTAATGAATGTCTTTCTTATTCGCTCCTCTTCTTATATATGTTAATTGCCTTTACATTTTTGTCAATGCCTTTGCAATTATAACATATAATTTTGGACTTTGTTCGATTTGAACTTTGCCTTAATGGAATTTGGGTTTAGCCTTAGGTTTTATTCATCTTAAAAGACGAACAACCTTTAATTGGCTTTGGTCCTCAGAATGGACTTATACCTCGAGCTTTAGACTGTTTTTCTCCAAACGAACAACTATATTTACATTGTGAAAAATTACAAGTGTTGTAAGATTGTTCATCACTAACATATACATTCTGACGAACAACTTTGAACACTAACCAAAATATGCTCGCTTATAACATTTTTTACGAACAACTTTTTCTAAAAAACAAAAGATATGAAATAGTACCAAACTATACAAAGTGCCGAACAACTTTTGAATCTATACTTAGCAAAATTTTCAAAAAATTAGGCAAGTTTTTGGTTTGCCTTACTTGGTTCACATGCCCCCAAGACATTTGCTCGCCCAACGATTGTGATTTGAACTTGTTCAATTTACTGATAGTACTTCTTAAGATGTACAGCATTCCAGGTGTATGGGGCCGACTTGCCTTCCATATCTTCGATATCGTATACACCATTAATGAAGTTTTCCATTATACGATACGGGCCCTCCCAAGTTGGTCCCAATACACCTGGAGGTTGGGCGAGCAACTTTCTTAGAACCAAATCTCCAACTCCGAATTCCCTGATTTTAACATGGGAATTATAATAGCGTTCAGCTCGTTGCTTATAGGTAGCATTTTTTAGCTCGGCACTTAATCTTTTTTCTTTGAGAAAATCCATTTCAGTAGCTAGAGCAGAGTTGTTCGCCCGTTCATCAAAGTTGGTCGTCCTGATTGTGTTGGTCTTTAATTCGATTGGTATCACAGCTTCTGTTCCGAAAGCCATTGCAAAGGGTGTTTCTCCGGTGCTTGACCTGGGAGAAACTCTGTAAGCCCACAGGACTTCCGGAAGTTCTTCAGACCAATTGTTTTTGCTCTTCGCCAGCCGTACCTTCAACGTATGTTTAATGATTTTGTTTACGGCTTCGACTTGTCCATTTGATTGGGGATGATAGGGTGTAGAATAATGTTTTTTGATCCCCTACTTCGCACAAAAGTCCCTCAATTCCTGTCCATCAAATTGTGGACCATTGTCTGTCATGATTGTTTGTGTGACCCCGAAACGACAGACAATGTTTTTCCAAATGAAGTTGATCATTTTCTGGTGCGTAATCTTTGCCATGGCCTCTGCTTCTGCCCACTTTGTATAATAGTCAACTGCCACAACGGTAAATCAAACATTTCTAACTCCTACCGGGAAGGGACCAATAATGTCCATTCCCCATCTTGCAAACGGCCATGGGCTGTAAACTGACACGAGCTCCTGGGACGGGGTATGAATGTTCGGTGCGAAAATCTGACATTGATGATAAGTTTTTGCTTTCTTGATTGCGTCCTGACATAAAGTCGGCCAATAATAGCCTTGTTTGAGAAGTGGGATTGATATTCCCCTTTTGTAAAGCTGCTCGCCCACCAGGTATATCTGGCGGCTTGCTTTGTTAGCTTGGCAGCTTCAAAAGATTTGTTTGGTTTTCCCCACTTTTCAAGTATTTGACTATACTTGTTCTCCAGTCTCCTTCTTCACTTGTTTTTTTGTCCAGTTGGTTGACATTATAACTTGTTGTTGATGGGCCGTTCATTTTCGTGATTATAATGTCAGCCAACTCTGCTGGCCCTTCGCTTGTTGCTAGTCGGGCCAACGCATCTGCTTGTGTGTTGCTTGTCCTTGGAATTTATTCGATGAAGACTTGATCTAGCAAGGACATCAGATGAGCAACAATCCGTTGATATTCGATCATATGATCGTCTTTGGCCTCGTATGCATCTCGGACTTGGTTCACAATCAGTTGTGAGTCGCCGGATATTTGCAATCGTCTAATACCCACGACAAGGGATAGGTGAAGACCAGCAATGAGAGCTTCGTACTCTGCTTCATTGTTGGTTGCCATGAAACCAAATTTGATCGTCGAGGTGAATACTTGTCTGTCAGGGCTTATCAGGACTATTCCTGCCCTCGAGGCTATATTAGTTGAAGATCCGTCAACATAAAGATGCCAGGGGTGATCAAGTCCTCTTCTTGGATCTGGTGGGAAAGTTAGTTCGACTATAAAGTCGGCTAGAGCTTGCCCTTTGATCGCTGTTCGAGGAGCATAGGTCACCCCGAATTGGCTAATCTCTAGTGACCATTTTAGTAGACGACCAGCTGTGTCTGGGCGGTGGAGGATTTGTCTGAGTGGGAAAGTTGTTAGCACTTCAACTTGATGGTCAAAGAAGTATGGTCGTAACTTTCTCACACTCATAACAAGTGCGTACGCCAGCTTTTCTATTGGGGAATATTTGATCTCCGCTTTGTGTAAAGCTTGGCTGACGTAGTAGATTGGTTGATGAAATTTGCCATCCTCCCGCACCAGAACGGAGCTGATTGCCACTTCTGACGCAGCTAAGTATAAATAGAGTTTTTCTCCTGGGATATGCTTTGATAGAATTTTAACATCTCCCAGGTAGTCTTTAAGTTGGTCGAATGCTCTTTGGCAGTTGTTAGTCCACGTGAATTTTCCTTTTTTGATGGCCTCAAAGAATGGACGGCACTTATCTCCTGATCGAGATATGAATCGGTTCAACGCTGTTAGGCATCCCGTGAGTCTTTGCACTTCTTTTACCAAACGTGGTGGTTGCATATCCACGATGGCTTTGACCTTTGTTGGGTTGGCCTCAATTCCTCATTGGCTAACAAGATGGCCTAGGAACTTCCCCGAATGGACTCCAAAGCTGCTCTTCTTTGGGTTTAACTTCATGTTGTAATGTCGAAGGATTTTGAACACCTGAGTTAAATGCTGGAGATGATCTTCTTTTTGGGGGCTCTTGACTACGATATCGTCTACATAGACTTCTACCGTATCTCCGATTTGTTCGTCGAACATCTTGTTCACCAACCTCTCATATGTTGCTCCGGTGTTGATGAGGCCGAATGACATTCTTTTCCAACACAGCAAGTTTTTGTTCGTGTAAAATGCTGTATTTTCTTGATCGTCTGGATGCATCGGGATTTGACGGTACCCGGCAAAGGCATCCATGAATGTTAGCATCTTGTGACCCGCAGTGCTGTCCACCAATTGGTCAATATGAGGGAGAGGAAAGTTGTCCTTCGGGCATGCTGCATTCAGATCCGTAAAAAAATCTATGCATAGCCTTCAGGTTCCGTTCGGTTTCCGCACAAGGACTAGGTTTGCTACCCATTGTGGACAGAGTGCTTGTCGGATTAGATCGTTGTCTAACAACTTCTTCACCTCTTCATTTAGAGCTTGGTATTTGTCTGGGCCATACTTCCTTCGTTTTTGATGGACTGGCCTCTTTGCTCGATTGATATTAAGCTTGTGGCAAACATGCTTTGGATCTATTCCCACCATGTCTGCATGAGACCAAGCAAAAACATCTAGATTCTTGCTGATGAACTCTTTCATTTGGGATCTGTAAGGCTCAGGGAGATTAGATCCTATGTACAATTCGAGATCTTCGTTTCCAGGATTAGCTTTGACCGCCTCCAATTTTTCGACTGGAGTTGCTCATCGTTTTTGTCCTTTCCAACGAGGATCAAGTATGGGTCCCTCAGGATTTAAATCATTTTCGATGCTCATGGGCTCTGCTCCCAAGCGGGGCTCTAGATCATCCGCTGGTCCTGACTCATTGTTGTTAGACAGCATCTGACCCTCCAAGTCATCTGTTGAATGTTGCTCGTCACCACCTCTACGTTGTTCGTCAGGTGGAAGTTCCCCATGGGTGGTGATGAGCTGTTCGTCCAACACTTGCTCATCAGAGTGTTGTTCGTCCGTATCCATATGGTCCTCCTCTGTGTCCATTATGTTTTCCAGTAATGATTGCTCATCGACAGGGTAGCTTGTGGTAGCTTCCATCATGGATACTTGTGCATGTCTTGCTTGCAATTGCAGGAGACATTCCCGAGCCTTTCTTTGATCTCCCTTTATTGTGCCTGCTCCACTTGCTGTTGGGAACTTCAGACAATAATGGTAAGTTGAACATGCAGCTTTAAATTTATTTAGAAAAGGTCAACCAAGAAACCCGTTATAGGTTGATTCCTGATCTACGACCAAGAAATCTACCATTCTTATTATATTTTCTTGGGTTCCTCGATCGTTACAAGCTGAACGGACAACCTAATCTTCCCTAACGGGGCTGTTACAGCATTTCCGAAGCCTAAGATTCTATGATTTGAATCTCGTATGTAGCCCAAATAATCTCCAAGTTGATCGAGCGTCCTTTTGAAAAGGATGTTGGTGTAGGCTCCGGTGTCCACCAACAATCTATGTACTCTGGTCCCCATGATCTTTGCGTAGATTACGAGCGAATCGTTGTGGGGGGTCAATATTCCTTCTAAGTCTTTTTCAGTGAAGGTTAATTCTGTTGTCTGCATGATGGACGGTTTAACCCCCATTTCTTATACTTGGTCGATCAATCGCAATTCGGCTTTTCTTTTTCGGTTGGAGATTGACGGTCGTCCATCAGAACATCCTCCCGCAGGTCCTGCGGGTTCCATCATGTATAGATATTCTAATGGACGAGCAACAACGACTGGAACTGGTCGTACGGGCTTGTTATTCCTTTGAGGTGGACCATCCTCCTCATCCTTCGAGTTGTTCTCCTGGACTCTCTTTCCAGGTTGCCTTTTGACGAAGTCGGAGAGCTTTCCCTCCTCATAGAACTGTCAAAGTTGCTTGAGCAAATCTCTACACTCGCTCATAAAGTGCCCCACACTTTGATGGTAGGCACAATACTTGTTAGGGTTGAGTTTGCCAGTTTCTTGGCGAATTCTCTGGGGACGAGAGAGCAACTATTTCTCCTTCACATTTTTGTACACAATATCGATTGATACTGTTAGCACCTGGTTTAGCTTTTCCTTTAGTTATGTTCCTTCGGTGAATGCCTTCATGTTCTTCGGGACTCTGTAGCCTGTTCTACCGGGTTTTTTGTTGTTCTCCTTGGGATCAGCTTTATTTTCCTCCAAGTTTGCTTGTAGGGCCTCGTGCATGGAAACAAATATGCCAGCTTGATTTCTGAATTCGGCATAGCTTCTTGGGCACTTCAGACGTACCTCTTTCCATAACTTCGACCCTTTCTTCAACCCGGCCATAACAGCGATGATTTTCGTATCTTTGCTTACCGGCTCCCCTTCCAACAACACTTTGTCGAATCTTTCCATAAACGCCCGGTCCGACTCATCGTCGTTTTGCTTTAAGTCCGAAAACCGGTGTTTTTGGGATAGATATGACCCATCAGTTGAGAAATGGGAGAGGAACTCTCGACTTAGTTGAACAAATGAGTGGATTGATGCTGGTGGCAGTGCAGAAAACCACTTGTGTACTCTGTCCCCCAAAGTTAAAGGGAAATTTCGGCACTGGGTGGCATCACTGGCTCCCACGGAAACCATGTAGTCTGAATACTTCGTTAAATGGACTCGGGGATCAGCAACACCTTCGTATTGTATGCTGGCCGGAAACTGAATCTTTTTCTGGATCGGGGCCTTCAATATGATGGATGATAATGGAGAGGATGGCATGTTGGTCGTCCCCATTCCTATTTGTTGATCCAGTTGCCCCTGCATGCTCTCCACAGCCTTTCTCAGGATTGACAACTCATCCAAAGATGCCCCCTGGCTTGGAGGCTGTTCGGCGAGCAAAGGCATAGGCCTTTCTGCTCTCTGCTCGTCGCAGTCCCTCACTCGGAGCGGTCATATCCTGAAGCTGTTTTCTAGGGTTGCTCGCCGCGTTCGGCCCTAGGCGCCTGAAAGCAGACTGGGAGAGTCTTTCATGAATTGATGGGCGAGGTTGCTCAAATGCTGCTCGCCCATCACCTGCTCCTTGGCGAGCAACTTTTTCTTGATTTTGGGGTGGACCAAGCCTATCCTGGGCACTGGAACGAGTTGTTCCATGTCTTGACATTGTTGCTCGCCCATGTGCTGACTCAGCCTGACCTTCTCTTGGTTCAGCCACCTTGGCCTTGCCCTTATCTCGCCTGACTTGGGCACTGTCTACCTCATGTTGCTCGCCCATAACAGATCTGGCTCTAACAACCTCCAGGGGTTTATTCTTGGACCTTGCTTGTGAGGGTCTATTTTGTTCTTGCTGCCTCTGGATAGTTTGGAGAACAACAATGGTTTTAGCCAGTTCATTAGGGTTGCTCGCCAGGGCCTCCATTTCTGGTGGAAGGTTATGGTCTATGGCCGTAAGCCTTGATCTGTTCGCATGTCTAGGTTCACGATCTTGGTGGCCAACTGACGAAGCTCGAGTAGGAGACACTCTTCTTGATAAACGTGTACCTTGTGTTTCCTTGGATTGAGGCATCCTAAGCTGAATTATTCTCTCAATCTTTAATTTTCCAAATTTTATATTGAAGAACACCAAGAACACTTTTGCTTGTATCTTCAAATATTTCTTAAGGATTTCTTCAAATCTTCAAGTTTTCAAACTTGAAGTTCTTGACTAATCACACTTAAGCGGAGGTTCGAACCCTCCTTCTAGCGCCAAATTGTTGGTGATCAAATTTAATCGTAAGGATTAGTGGCTATTTAGTTCGATTTAAGACCACTAATCAATACCGTGTGATTGATTATCACCGAAAATGATAAATCGAAGGTTCGGGTTGTGAAAATGTAAAAACGAGAGTCGAATCCGTATTTATTTCGTATATGTGCACGTTTAGGTGTGTTTGTGTGTGCTTTTGGGAGTATTTGTGAATTTGAACTTGTATTTCTAAGCTGGAGAACAACTATTTATAAAGACTAGCAAGCAGGAGGTGTCCAAGACTCTTGGACTTCCTAGCTTGCATGCTAGACAAGTGTCCTTTGACCTTGTTTAACCTTATCTAAGCTGAATCTTAGTTACAAAGCCTTCTTTGGTCTTATCTCGGACTTCATTGTTTTTCGTCTAGGTCGGCTTGATTGATCCAGTATGGTCTTTCAATAAGAGTTGTTCGCCTTATGTAGATATGGCTTGGAAGTTGTTCGCATGCGCATCATGTTGAGATAAGTTTTGGAATCTTGGTTCTTTGTTCGTCTACATGCACCTCTTAGGCTGGTAAACACCACCCTTTTGACAATGTTGCTCGTTATTAATGACTTGATGTAGGGTCCATATCTGGCCTCGGTTCTCAAGACCTGTTCGCCAGTATGTTGTTCGTCGCGGGAGTTGTTCCTCGTTTAGTACATCCCTTGGATTGATTTGTACACTCCCCTTTGATTTTCTTTGTTATCCATCTTTGATTTGGTGTTGATTCTTCGTAATCCCTATTACGGCCTTAATCCTTGTTCGCCCAACAATGATTGATGTTCACCTATCAACACCTACATTGATGGAGTTGTACGTAGCTGTTCTTCTTTCACACAACCGGGGGGCTTTTTGCAGATGATGGATACATTCAATGCCTTGAAGGATGACCATCTATTTAATGATCCTTCACAAAACATTCCAAAATTGATTGAAGACAACCTCACATCCGATGATGATATTGGTATAGAAGTTGATCATTCTTCTGACGAGTCTTATGATGATTATGAGTCCTCTGAGGATCCCACCGAGATTCATCCTAAAATTCTTCCCGAAATGTGCTCGTCCATGGTCCATTCTATTTATGCCTTCAACTTTGCCTCCTCCCCCTGTGGATGTTCCAAATGTGAACTTCACTCCCGGGGTACTCAAGATAGAGGACGTATTTGTTAGCAAAGAAGAGATGTGTACTTCTGTTGGTTTCTACCATTTGACAAATAAGGTGGAGTACCGTGTAAGAAAATCCAATCCAGGCAGATGGGTTTTGAAATGCAAGCATGCAAATTGCGAATCTTCTTTTCCGTGCAAATAGAAAATATGGGTTTTGGAAGACAACGAAGTTGACCCCTCACACATGTGTCTTCAATCCAAATCGCAATGCACCACAGTCATTGCCCTCAAAAGTTGTTGGATCATTTTATGCCGCTAGACAGCAAGAGAAATCAACTTCAATGACCCCTACCGATATTTTGAGAGATTTGAAATAAAATTATGGGATGAAGTTGCAGTATAGTCAAGCGCTGAGGTCTGCACAACGGGTCATGGATATTATATATGGTGATCCTGAGGAGTCTTTCAACATTTTACCATTCTATTTGGATTAGCTTCTTACTGCAAACCCCAGGAGTCATATAAAGTTACACACTGATGATGAAGATAGGTTCAAGTATTGTTTCTTTGCGCTTCGTGCATCAATTAATGGTTTCATGAATTATGGCAGACCTGTTATTGTTGTGGATGAGACTCATCTCAAGGGAAAATACAAGGGAGTAGTTTTTGTTGCTGTTACTCAGGATTCCAATAGTCAAGTATTTCCACTTGCAACTGGCATTAGTGATGTGGAGAGTAATGAGTCGTGGACGTGGTTTTTTGATAGATTACGAGAAGCATATAGTTGTCCCGAAGATTTGTTGATTGTTTCTGATCAACACAAAGGTATAATCCATGCTGTGGAGACCGTTTACCCTGAAGTAAATCATAGATTTTGTTACTATCACATACAGAAGAAGTTTGCAACATACGACAGACACATTATTCGTTCTTTCAAGAGCGCTGCATACACTTATCGAGAGTCGGAATACAACAGGTAAGTTAATATCCAATTTTATTTTGTTTCACATTCCTCATTATGTTGATCATCGCCATATGTACAATTAATAGAATAATATATTCCATCGGACGTTTTGACAATGGCAATTTCAAAAATAGTTTAAGTAGTATAGGTCCCGAGCGACGGTCTCTAGTGCATTATCCTATTAGGTGGTACGAGTTCATGACCTTCAATGCCGCTGAATCTTGGAACAAAACCATTTTATGGGCTCGTGACAAACCCATTGTGTATGTGTTGGAATGTGTTAGACAAATCATTCAACAATGGTTTCATACTCGATCAACAAATGCCAAATCTTCACAGGGGGATTTATCTACTAAAGTTACATATAAATTGTCAAATCTTACCAAGTTTTCTGATAAGCTTCGTGTTGAGTCATTGGCATTCGATAGGTATAAGGTACTTCACGGTGTTAAGAGCTACATAGTTGATTTGTCTGAACGTAGTTGTGAATGTTGTGAATTCCAGTCCCTAGGAATTCCTTATCTTCATGCCCTTGCTGCAATTAGGTAAGAATGTTAAATACCCGGATAATTATTCTATTTATCATGCTTTGTTACTTCAATATTCTTATTAATCCACTATTTTTACTTTGAATTTATCTATAGGCACGCAAATTATGATATAATTTTTTTTTGTTGAGGAATGTTACACCTCTCTTCATTTGAAGAAAATGTGGGGTGGATCAGTCATGCCCGTACCTCATCCAAACCAATGGGTGGTGCCTCCTCACATCAAATTCATTAAATGTCATTCTCCACCTTGCCCCTGGCAAGCAGGACGCCCTAGTCAAAGCATGAAGCGTTCACATTTCGAGGAATGGTCTTCCTCAAGGCGTACAAATCAACAATGTTCACGATGCAAACAACCCAACCACAATCGAATAAATTGTCACGTGCACATTCCATCTGGAACTCCTGATGCAGAAGCATTCGATTTGCCACAATCGAATAGGGTCAATGTTCCTCGACGTCGACCACACAGGTGTTCAATGTGTGGTGATCTCGGTCATACAAAGAGAGAATATCCAAGACCTATTGTTATCTAAATTGTACTGTTGGGGTGTGGTGAGGTTGTTGTGATGTTGTGATATTAGGATTATCAACTCTACTTTAATTTTATGGAAGTATCGTGTACCTTTTGACGGGTATTAGTATTTAAGTTGTAAACTTAATTGTTGTCAACTTTAACTTTTTACGTGTATTTATATTTATGAAGCATCATGTATCGTAATGCATTAATATTAGAATAAAAGGAAATTCAAAGAAAGTGATAATACACTCGACCAAAAAAGAGTTCACTCGACCAAAAAGGAGTTATCTAAGCTAAAACGTAATGTTAAAACTGAACAGATACTACACTCGACCAAAAAGGAGTTCACTCGGCCGAGTAATAACTCCCTTGATCGAGTGGAGTGCTCACGACAGAAATCACTAGACCAGACATGAGTTCACTCGGTCGAGTGATAATTCCTCTGGTCGAGTATAATGCTTAAGGCTTATACCACTCGAGCAAAGGATGTATCACTCGGCCGATTGTACTCCAGTCTAGTCGAGTGATTTTGTAGATGCCCATATTCACACCTAAAAGGATCTACACTAATATTATTGTGAAAACGTAGATACATTTAATAAATACACGAGTTTAACACAAACAGAAACTCAAACGAGATCTTCCTAATACATCCTAGTACGTGTCGTACTTATTTTTAAATAACAAACAACACAAACACAAACTTGACGATAGGACATATTCTTGATTTCTAGTAGGAGACACTTTTTCCAATGAGACCATAGAGCAAAGGTATTTGGAGCTTTCCTTTTTTGAGGTAGACACAAAGCAGTTGGGTTGGACGAGCTTGCCTCCTTATTCACTGAACCAAATTTATCCAAATCAGAATTATTTGAATCAGAGTCCTCTTTTTCGTAAGGCGGAATGTCGATTACTTCAACCATTTGCATAGTTTGATTAGGGTCACCGAACAATATCTTCAGGTATTCCCAACATGGATCACCGTACACTGTGTAAGCTTGAGCAAAATGTTCTTCCTACTAAGATGAACAAACATATGAGTGACAAGTTTGTGGATTTTGGATTTTATTTATAAACAATGAACAAATATGTTACCCCAACTATGGTATGCCAGAGTGTAGGATCAGCGTGGACACGATTTGTTGCATCATCATACCTAACTCCAGGTACGTTGAGCAACCACGAGAAAACACGATGTCGGTTTTGTAGCCTGTGAACGTGGCTACGACAATGATCAAAGGACAACCTGATCTTGTGACACATGTTGACAACCAATTGTGTAGTTTCGATCGCGTCGGTGTTATCTTCTGTCGTAGAAAAGCCGAACTGCAATGCTTGGTCGGAGAGATCTTCAGCAAGTGTGGATGATGTTTGAGCATCCTAGGGCCACCCATACAACAATTCCTCTTGGGAATGCCCGGGAAACATGTTTTTTCAGTTGTTTAGAAATATTTTAGTTTGAGTTAAATAAATCTATATATTGTGACATTATATAGGAAAATTCTAATTGAAGTGTATATAATATTTGAAAAGGTAACACTCTGAAAAGGATGACTTCTTTTTTGTCCAATGTACAAGACATTCCATATCAATTCACAAGACTCACTAAATACTCTAATTGATTCACGAGAGGTTTGACATAGTGTTTGATAATGTGTTGGAATTATTTTTGTTAACTTTTATGGAGTTGACAAATGTGTTTTTGTCATTTCCTAACCCACCATGAGTAGGAGTATTGATAACTTTATTCATTTGCAGGCCTACCTAAAATCCATTCTTTTATAGGTAAGATTCCTTTAAAATGACCCACAAGGGGTCATTGACTAGTCTTGTTGATGCAAAATGTTTTCAGGGTTTAGTGCAATGACCATTAGTGATTACCCTACATGTGAAAAAATTACTGATTTACTTAGTTTTAATTTTTTTTAAACACGGTGTCATTTATTGATGGGTGTGGTTAGCAGATTAATTGACAATATATTGGAATTCCTCTCGTTAGCTGTGACTGAGTTGACATGTGCGTGTCTGTCGTTTTCTACACCAAAATCAGTATACTTTTATATATCTTTTCAGTATTGATGGCACAACCATATTCTTTGTTTTTTTTAGAATTAGAATCATTTAGTACTACTCATCCAATAAAAATGCTCCACAATATTTAATTGAATTGTCTTGTTGATGCAACATGTTTTCAGGGTTTAGGGTCTAGGGACAGTAGGTATTACCCTACATGTGAAAAAATTACTGATTTACTTTGCATACCCTTTCTCTATTTTTTAAGCATGGTGTCATTTATTGATGGACGTGGTTGACAGATTGATTGACAACATATTGGAATGCCTCTCGTTATCTGTGACTGAGTTGACATATGCATTTTTGTCATTTTCTACCCCAAAATCAGTATAAATTTAGATAAGCACTACCAATTCGAAACACTTACAACCAAATTTCTTGCCAAATGGCTAAGATCCAAAAACGTGTTGATGAAATATTCGACATGGTGTCATGGACACAAAAGGAGGAAGAGACTTTGTTAATCCTTTTGATGAAGGCAAGACACGATGGCTATGTGGTGGAGTGTAGTCTTGAGGGTGGTCTTTTGGAGTATGTTACCCAAGAACTCTGTTCAACACTTTGAAAGAATTTTTCATGCAAGAAAGTATCTAAAAAGTTCTACTCACTACTCGAGAGATGGAATAAATTCGACAAGGTGAAAATGCACAGAGGAATGAAGACGGATCATGAAAATACTGGGATATTTCTTGCTGATGAAGCTACATGGGATGCGATCATAAAGGTATTGATACATATATTATTTTCCCTAAACCCTAATTTCCTTATTATAAATTCAACAATCCAATTTGTGTAGGACAATCCGTACGCACAGAGACTTAATGATAAAGGCGAACCTCTTGTTCATGATATATTTCATGCGTTTGGTGTTATCCAATTTAAATAATTTCTGGATAATATACCTCAACAAGTACGAGATATTGAGTCTAAATGTGCAAGGGAATATGCATCGTGGTCAAAGACGAAAGAAGACAAGGATTAGGGCAATGTCCATTTCGGTTGTCACTCTGGATGTGGCCTAAGTGCCTAATTATCTAATTGTGTATTTTAATTGAGTTATTTGTTTTTCTTTCATATGTCTTAGTTAAATTGTTGTGTAAGTTGTATGTTATTCTAGGGGTTGGTGTATGTGTTCCATTAATGCAATTATTATGGCTATAATAGACTTTGTTTCTATGATCCATACTTTCATCCTTCTGAATATTGTATTGAAAATGAGACATATATTTAGCTTAGGTTTGCTATTTAGGTGCATTAATTTGTTTTGAATGAAAACCTATGGAAGTATCAAAGCGATATATATGTGTTCAATTTAAAGTTGTGAGTGAAATTACTACTAAAATAAGGAGAATAAACACAAGTATCATACTATACAACGTGTTCAATTTAAAGTTGTGAGTCAAAGTTATGCTTGAATGAAGTTTTTGAAAGTCATGCAAAATATATTGTCATTGGTTTCTGATCAAACTGGTCCTACTACTAGTGAGTATTTTCTATTCCTTGTAATGACATCATGCATATAATTGTACCAAGGGTCTACATACTCCTCCAATCTATTACATTGACAATAATCAAAGTCATAAATTAGACCAATAATCACCTTAAATTGACAAAAAAAGACTAACATAATTGACAAAACAACGTCTACATCAACATAATCCTAAACCTTCCATAATCCCCACAAACATATTACCAACACAAAAATCAGTTTTATATCCTTCCTAGAACAAAAAAACCTACTCATGTAATCTGCTCACAAGTTCCCTAACAACCAAATCAACACAAAATGACTTCCTAAACAAGTCACACACAGAAGAGTCAATGTACGATACGGGTCGACCTGTGACCAAACACTCCATGAATTTGATGCATAAAATACCGCAATAGCTTCCGTTGGCTTGTTGAGGAGGCTTGTGAAATCTCCCTACTGAGAACTTTTTTGCTTTCATCCCCTTTTGTTGTTCACCCCATATACCATCCCTTGTTTGTATAGTGAAAACAAAATTGAACCCAAATTTTCAAAATACCTGCCCATTTGGGTCCAACGCGTGTCTTCTGACATGGAGTCATAAACTGTAATATGAAGACTCTTCAAATTTATTTCATACAACACCCAATATTTTCCTATTACGTGCTCGACCCCGTATATGGTGGATTCCTCTGACCACGGCCAATTACGGAAACTGGATAGTCGGACTCCAGTCACGTATTCGAACAACCTCATACATTGGACCTTCCAATCCCAGAATCCTTTCTTGTGATTGAACTTTGACCATCATGAATGGAGTGCCATCAACTGGTTCTACAACCAAAAAGTTATCAAACAAAATATAAGATTAATTAAAAGTTATGTAAAAAAAGTAGCTAACACCCTAGTTAAAATACATATAATTATATATTACCGTGAAATAAAAGTCCACGAAAGTCCAGTTGTTGAGGAAGCTATCTAGCATTAATTTGCACTTATGCACCGCAAGGTACATAAGTGAATCAATATGTTGTCATGCACAATAATAGGGATTTGAGATTAAAATACGAAACAATAACATATAAATTCAATACCAAAATACAAGGAAAGTATTTTACCAAATCTCCCAGCCATCCATTCGGAGACCACAAATCCTAGAACCAATCAGCATCAACAACATGCATATTCAGAGTGACAATGACAGTTTTCAACTTCTTCTCCAGTGCTATTTTCCACCAATTTTCGAACTCTTGAATTGCAGCGTCATTAAATAGAGACACGGGGTCGAACAAAGTTTTTGGTCTCTCATCCGTTGCCACAACAACCTTTTTGCTCCGTGGTTTTACTATAAAAAAATTGTGAAATACCGACCAAAATTACCGATGGACACAATTCGGTCGGTATTTTCGACGAATTACCGACGGATTTAAATTTTAACAAATTACCTACGAAATATCGACAAATTAATTTACGTCGGTATTTACCGACTATTTTACCAACGAAAATATTTACCGATCACCTACTGACCAAATATTGGTCATAAATGACCTTATTTTGGAATTTGCCAACGGAAACGAGATTGGTCGGAAATTACCGACGGAAAAATCCGTCGGTAATTTACATATTTATTTTAATTATAATTAATTTTTAGATTATAAATATAATAGATGGATTCTCCTAAAACCCCTAATTAATGAGCGTGATGAGTGCCTAATTAATGAGGGTGACTGTTACTGACTTCAATTTTATCATTCCACCACGGCTTAAATGAGGTTTGAATATAAATTGAGTTTGATTTTGTATTTCTAAAAAAATAGATTTTTAAACAAGTTGTATTGTACCTGACATTTGAATAATTATTTTTAAATTGAATGAAAATCACTGTATAACAAGATCTATTTCCTTACTAAATTAAGAAAAAATTACATGATTTGAATAATAAATGTCATTTGGAGTCTCAATGTTAATCAAAACTAAATTTAATATTAAATACAAAATGGTTTAGTGGTTAATGATTCTTAGAGGTTTTTGTTCCACCTGGGTTCAAACCCCTAGAAGAAATTTAATTTTTTACAAAACAAAAGCTATTTCATATAAGAAATAAATAGAAAAAAAAGTAAACATAATCTTAAGTTTGTGTTGGCTTAGTGGCAAAAGACTTTAAAAAAGCTTCCACCACTCGGGTTCGAATACCACTGAGGACCATTTTAATTTTTTATGTAGGACAAACACAAATAAGAAAAAAAGTAGAAACAAAAAGCAATTTGATATAACATTTTTCCTAGTGGCAAAGGTAAATACTACTTCTCTTGAAAACCCAGGTTCAAATGCTGTTGAAAGCCACTTTAACATTGGCCAAATGGCAATGTTGAGTGCAATTTCTCCTCGGAACCTGGGTTCGAATCCCAGTGGCAGCGAAAAAAACTGAACGAACTAAAAGGAGGAGATGGAGTCACATTACAGACAATCTAATCTCATAAGAAGTGCTTTTATATTTTACCGACCGAAAAATTCGTCAGTAATTAATGACAGAATTACCAACGAAACTAATTATTTTATTGAAAAGTCATTATAATAGTTACCAACCAAATTTCATCGGAAATTACCAATGACTACTATTCCATCGGAAATTACCGATTTTTTTTTTTCGTCACTAAATTTTGTGACGAACAAAATACCGACGAAAATTTGACCATTGGTAATCATATTTACTGATGGAATTCCGTTGGTAAATGCAAATCTTTTTGTAGTGTTTTGGGTAGTGACTTGGGTCTGTGAACAGACTAATCTTCAATGGCCCCGGCCTCGTTACCCACTTTGATCTAACATTTCTTCTTAATCGTTTAGGTTTTTCCACCCCATCCTTCTGAACCTCTTCTTCCGTCTTTTTCTTTCCTTCACTCTCATTTTCTTCCGCCAATACCTCCAACTATTTATCTGCATATCTATCTAGATTCCCCTCCTCTTCGTCTCTCTCAATCGGCTCCACAACATTAACTCCACTCTCCCCCTTTATCTTTCTCAACTGGCTCCATTTCTGTACCTCCACTCTCCATTCCAACGTCTCTCTCAAGTTCAGTCTCCACATTTTTCCCTCCACTATCCATTCCTTCATCTCTCTCATACGTCTCCACCTCTTTCCCTCCACTTCCCCTCCCACCCCCTTCATGATCAAGTTCAGTCTCCACATATGCGTCGACGAAAATAACATCGTCATGTACTCCTAAACCCTTGCCAATAACATTATGCAGGTCATACACAATAAGCATACATATTAGTAATTTTATTTATAATAAACATCATCAACTAATAACAAAGACTAAAATAGAACCTTAATGTATGTGACATACATAAAGATATGTATAATTATGCTACCCTAATTCAAGTTTACTAAGTTTTAGCAAATCAGAGCAGTATATATCACTTCCATACAACTTAACACATATATCACGTACTACACTAAACCTACCAAAAGGAATCATCCACAATGCACAAATCTCAGAACTACAGATACGCAATACACAAATCTCAGAACTACAGTATTAACAAGGAAGAATATATGCTTATACTAACCTCTTCCTTATTGGTTTCATCCGACCATTCTGGCAAAGTGCATCCCAAATGGTGAAACAATGTCTTCATTAACACTTCAAAATAATCCTGCTTCTTGCGGACCGCAGCCAATTAAAGTGCACAATCATCTATTTTTCTTTCCAACTTCAGAATGCAAGAATTGTTACTGGACCCGGCGATATCTTCATGGCGGTCTTTGAACTCCTCCTCTTCATCTTCAAAGTCCATCTCCTCCAACTTCCGCTTTTTGGAACTATCAACCGGAGTACTTGGATGATCTTGCTCCCATTGAAGAGCACTCACATAACAGGGGGTAGTACTCTCAGCCTCAGATGGTTCCAACCTCCGACGTACAGTATGGGTGGCCTAAAACAAAACAAATTGAAGGTATAAACTACAATTAATAAGCTTAGTGTTACGTAAATATATAATTTGCATAGTAATTATGAGAAACTAAATAGTAAATGAACTTACATTTCTAGAAGAATTCTTGTCAGGGAAGACATGTTTTTCCAATTCTTTTTTGGACAAACTATTACTGCAAGTCCACCTCAACATTCTCGGGAGCTTGGAGACTTGCACCAACTTTTCCCAACTTAGGGGTAGCTTCATATGCCCACAGTTGAAGTGCGTGCACGAAACCGTAACAATCGAACCACAGTTTCTTGGTTTCCTTGATGTCTCTCTACTTGGCTTTCTTTCTCCTTCTTGTCTTCTCAACTTTCTTGTCCTTCGCATCTTGCCTCTCCATTATATTACGAAGGTTATCAATGAGGAACTCGTACGCTACGGAACCCTACGGGAATCGGTGAATGAATCCAAGTCATCGAGCAGATGAATGTACTACAGGTCAAGCTTCTTGTTAGTTCGGTGTCGTACTAGCAACAAGCCGTACACAACCAGTAGCATGACCAGTTTGAATGCAGTTTCAGACCCTCCATTTTGAGCTTCCAAAGCTTCGAAAATGTCGTTAAGAAATAGATACTTCTTTCCTGGAAAAACACCTGTGAAAAAATCTGAAGCATCGGGTGTATCTGGAACCTCGCCGAAACTCAACCCAGTCATCAACGAAAACTCGCCCGGTCCAAACTCAGCATCGCAACTGTTAGGATATTTTTGTCCTAAGGATTTTCTCACTTTGATTTTTATAATGTCAAAATATATATGTGTATTGTGGAAACTAACATTGCAGGTACAAAGAGATATGAAGAGTTTAAAAGACAAAGTCTACATCTGTAAAGATGGATTCAGACCCTACAATTAGCTCAAGACAAGTCTGCATCTGAAGAGTTGAAGACAAGTCTACAGTCGAAGAGTCTACATCTGCAGAGTTAAGGACTATTAGCTGTAAACTTGAGATTAGTAGGATTAATTAAGTGTAGTACATTCTGTACACTCACTCACTTAGTTTGAAATATCTCAGTGTTTACCAGAGCTAATTACTAGCCAGTAGAAACAAGTATCTCAGTTATTAATAACTCTTTGAGCAGTCATCACTACAAGACAACGTGTACTACTCGAATGACAATGTTATATAACAAGAAGCTTTAATTAAGCTGAAGTCAAAGCTGGAGGTGAAATTATTTTGAAATTCCAATCCCTCAAACGGCTAGAGGACCCCTAAAGACTCCTATAAATAGGAGAGGAGGCCTTAGAGGAAAACAACAACAACAACCCCAAGCTCTCAAGCGCATCTGCACAATATCTACAGCTTTCAAAGTCTACAGTTCTTCAAAGATTAGAAGTTTAGGACTTAGAAGCTAGGATTATTGTACTTTTCTTTGTTGTTGTTCCCTCACTATACACACCCCTGTATTCTACCTAGAGTAGATATTTTTCTTAGTGAGTGTATTAGCTCTGTGTAAGATTAAGAGAGAGTATCTGAGTGAACCTGTATTTCTGCCTAGACTAGAGTGATTTGTGTGAGAATTCTAAGTCTGAGGGGGAACTACTTTGTGACTGTGTGGAGATTTTTAGTGAATTTGGCACCTTTGTGGTGTAATAGTGGATGTACGAGGATTACAACACCTCTGAACCACTATAACTCTCCTTGCTCTTTTACATTTTGTTTATTTCTACTGCTTTAAGCTATTTGTGTCTCTATTATCCTTACTTATTTATTTTAGTTCATCTCACTCATATTCTCTGTGTGCTTAATATTTTTACAAAGACTACAGCTATAGATTCTTTGAATCATTTAGCTAAGACTTTGTTCATTTGATTTTTCACTTCACACACTTTACTTATTTCCGCTGCACAAGGTGTTGAAAATACTCTAAAGTATCACAACATCAACTTTGATAAGTGTTTGAATATTTTTATACAGACTTTGCATTTTGAAAGTCTGCAGCTGCAAACCTTTTGTTTTAAACTCTACAGCTGCAGAGTTTGATCTGTATACTTTTAAAAGTTTTTAAAGTGAAGTTTTAAAGAATCAAGGTCTAGTCAACCCCCCTCTAGACAATGATACACCTTTTGGGACCAACAACAACCATTCACATCAAAGGTGATCTTCTTCCTGGATCCAGACTTATCTTGTTTCAATAATAGGTGATGTACAACTTGTTCTTGAAATTGAAGTGGTTGCAATTCCAAGAACTTCCCGAAACATGAATTCTGGAACCTTGTCAGATTATCGTCATCCAAATGAGGCATCGACAACGCATTTTATATCAGCCCTAGAATTTACTCTAGCCATTCAAACCTGCACCATCAAAATTAGAGTTACTAAAATGCACCATCAAGTAAAATGCACCATAGTAATCAAGTATTTGGAGGACATGGACCTTAGTAAAATGCACCATAGTAATCAATAAAATGCACCATAATAATCAAGTATTTGGAGGACATGGACCTTAGTAAAATGCACCATAGTAATCAAGTAAAATGCACCATAGTAATCAAGTTTTGGAGGACATGGACCTTAGTAAAATGCACCATAGTAATCAATAAAATGCACCATAATAATCAAGTATTTGGAGGACATGGACCTTAGTAAAATGCACCATAGTAATCAAGTAAAATGCACCATAGTAATCAAGTTTTGGAGGACATGGACCATAGTAAAATGCACCATGGTAATCAAGTAAAATGCACCATAGTAATCAAGTATCTGGAGGACATGGACCATAGTAATCAAGTAATCAAGAATCTACTATTGCAATACTATTGCCTTCTACAACTACTATTACTAACAGCATTTGTTATCAACAAACTTAAAAGAGTGGTACAAGGCTATATAGTATCACATCTTATATACAAAACACTCTTATGCAAGACTTGCCCTTTTTTTTATAGAAGATTAACCAAGTAATCAAGAATAGAGGAAAACATAGGTACAACCCAAACAAGCACTTCTTACTAATTTCTTCATTTGAAAAAAAAAATAGCAAGAAGTTAACCTAATTCATATAATTGAAGCCCCAAATTCATCTAAATGAAGCCCAAATTCATCTAATTGAAGCCCCAATTTGTCGAAATGAAGCCTCAAATACATCTAAATGAAGCCCCAATTCGTCCAATTGAAGCCCCAAATGCATTTAATTGAAGCCCCAATTCATCTAATTGAAGCCCCCATTCGTCTGATTGAAGCCCCAATTCGTCTAATTGAAGCCCTAATTTATCTAAATGAACCCCCAATTTGTCTAATTGAAGCCACAAATTTGTTTAATTGAAGCCCCAATTCATCTACCCTAAACCCTAATCCCAATTGAGCAAGTAAACAAGAAATATATTCATCTAATTAAGAACAAGGATGACATTTCAGGAATATAATGCATTTAATTTCAAGAACAAGGATGACATTTAAAAAATTATCAACAAACTAAGTCTGATTGAGAAAAATATTTCACCTTAGTGATTGAGTGGCGGCCGTATTTTTTAAGTGGCGGCCGTATTTTTTGAGTGGCGGCCGTATTGCACCGAGAAACTAATGGCGGACGTATTGCACTAGTGAAGGCGCCTCGCTGGTGGCAATGGCAGATGGGCTATGGACCGTGGCTCGCTGACAATCTTGGTGGACGACTTGTGGCGATCGAATGAACGGGACGAATTAGGGCGGAAGAGTATGGCGGGCTAATACGAAATGACGAAATTCTGAAATCAAAATTTAATTTTAATATTACAAAATAATTAAATTTTGACTCGACCGAGTGAAAAAACTCGAACCTAGTAATAAGTGTACTGGTCGAATGTTCAAGCTTCGGCGAATACCACTCGACCATGGTACTTAACACTTGACCGAGTGAAATCAAAATGGTCGAGTGACATCCCTACGGTAAAAATCACTCGATCAAGGCAATTTTTCCCTCGATCGAGTGAATATCCTCCAGATCGGGTAAACACGCTACGGCTCATATAACTCGACCAAGGTTTATAGCTGCTCGGCTGAGTGGACAATGTCTTGGTCGAGTGAATATCGCATTGTATTTATATATGGGTTGAATTTTGGACCCGAATTAACATTAATACCCATTTTCTTACCTATATAAGTAACCCTAGCATACAAATATTCACAAACTTTTCAGTTTTCAATCTTTCTCTCTCACAAGTATAACACAACCGTATACATAAACACTTCCTCCATCTCTTCAATTCCTAACTTAGGGCATTCAATTTTTTGGCATATTCTCCACATCCAAGGTAAGTTCTTCATCTACACTCTCTTATTTTGCAAGTTTGAAGCATGTTTTGGGAGGATAATTGGGTTTTTGTGAATAGTGCTTAAAAATGAAACTTTTAATTCAAAATTAATTATTTGATTCCTTGATGTAATTTATTGTTTGAGGCTTGTTAGGGATGGGTAACTTAATGTCTCTTCAATTTTATGCCAATTGTTGGGATTATTCATGAATTAGAAATTTGTAATTTTCATTGTGGTGAATAGGGATGTATTGCATCAATTTTTAGATTTGGAATTTTCATTGTGGTGAATAGGGATGTATTGCATCAATTTTTATTCTTTTTGAATTGAAGATTTAGTATTTCTTGTGGTGAATACTGATGAAAGTTGGCATTACTTGGTTTATAGTGGCGAATTACTTGTGATTTTCTTGTTGAGTGGAATGTGTTCTATATTGATTGTTGGTCTCCCATCACTCGCTCATATATTTTTAGGCCTTTTTGTATAGAGAGATGAACCAACGCCATGGAAGATGAAGGAATCAAGCTCTAAGGGTAAATAATGAAGATTCTAAAATTCATTACTTTCAACAATGTCAAAAGAGGCCATCCAATCTTGGGTTATATTTTGGCGATGAAGCGAGGTATTACAATAACTTCATCAAAGCTAGCACCATGACTTTCCATCCCACAGGTTCTACGACTCAACAACCATGGATGTATTAAACACTAGAAGAGATGCTGAAAAGCTCTTCCAAAAAATTGGATGGAAAGAGATGCTTTCAATCCACATGCCTCTTTACAAGGATTTGGCCATAGAATTCCTGAGCACGGTGGCAGTTTTAACTGACGGCAGTAAAGTGCCAACAAGGATGATGTTCAGAGCTGGAAATGAAGATCACTCGATAACTTGTCGGTGCTTGAATGAGATTTTCCAGACGGAGACCCATGTACACAATAGGAATCATTACGAAAGGGGCGGTTATAATACGGAGCAACAAACATGGGATGCGATCTCCACTAAAAATCCGAAGCAAGTAGAATTTATAGCTGGGAAGTCAAAAGCATCAAGGATTCGTAATCTGACTTGAAGCGACTACACTAGCTTCTACTAGTAGCTACCCCGCAAGAGTACGGGTTCACTGTAGTATGGGCAAGTATAGGGACCAAGTATTATCGAACCCAAGGGATGGTGTATATGCGAATAGATCCCTGAAGATCTACGCGTCGTAGTTAATATGAGTGTGATGTTTTTGGGTTTTTGAAAAATTAATTAAAAGACTAAAATAGACTAATTAACTAAAGAATGAAAAAGAACGAATTAACTACGGGTTGTTTTCTAATAAGAGATGGTGATGCTTAGGATAGGAATCCCTACGTATACTAACGGAGCAGGTACATAATCAAAGTAATTGTGACAAACGAGAATTAACCTAAGTAAAAGATCGTAGAATGAAAGCTCAAGATTTCTCACCCTAATACTTTATCCTAGCAATCGACTTCACTAATCCACTAACAAGTTAATGAATTGTGCTTAATTAATGAGACCCTAATTTAACTAAGGTGATGCGGTCGTCCTCCTTCGCTAAACCGGTAGATGAATTAACCTTTCCTAAACCCTCTCGTTAAGACTACTAATTGTTATCGAGTGATGCGGTCGTCCTCTCTCTAACACTTTCGTACTAAATTCAAAGGTGAAGTTCAGATTAATTATAAGAATTCATTAACTAAGAGAATTAAAACTAACGTCACCAATTACCTTAATTACGTACCCACATCCTACTTCTACGAGTTCATCCTAACCCAAGCATGCAAGGGTTTTAGCCGGACATGGTTATAACAAAAATAAAAGCAATAGAAGAAACAATGAACATAAACATAATGAATTGAACGAAGAAAATACAAAACATGAACTAGGGTTTAAAAAGAAAATAAATACGAAAAACTGAAATTAAATTAATTAAACGAAATTAAAAGCGTTTAAAGTAACGAACTAATGAAAAGAAACTAAGAATTCGTATGCAAAACCTCAACAAAACGTAAAATAAAGCTTGCTCTTCTTCTTCCTCTCCAAAACTAAGTCTAAAATTATTTCTAAAAGTTGGGGATTTTTTCAAAACGTGTTTGGAAGAGGTATATATAGGCACCGGGTCGAAACGGGAGTTAATGGGCCGAAAATACGCATCCGGAGGCAAAAGTATATGGGCGCTCGAGCAAAACGCTCGAGCGGTCCCGCTCGAGCAGTGTAGCTCGAATGATGCATTCGCTCGAGCGGTCGCGCTCGAGCTGCTCGAGCGCTGAATCTTCACTGTATGTTTTGGACGCTCGAGCGATTCGCTCGAGCGGTGGCGCTCGAGCTGCTCGAGCGCAAGAATTGTTCTGTACGTTTGCGCGCTCGAGTGATTCGCTCGAGCGGTGGCGCTCGAGCTATGCGCTCGAGTGATCTCTAATCCTTCCAAATGATACTTTTCCTCGTCCGCACTAATACCAATCGTATTTCTTCAATATCTTCTCATCCGGGCATCCGTTTGAGTCGATTCAAAGTCCTACGAACTCCTCTTTTCGCCCTCTATTCACCTATGAGCACCAAAGAGACAAATTTATCAATGTATAGAAATGATGCTCATTTGACTCTAAGCACTAATCGAAAACACTCAAAACATGAGTAAATTGGGCACCAAAACATAACAATTTCACGCCTAATCAACCCCCCCAAACTTACCATGTTGCTTGTCCTCAAGCAACGAAATAATAAGTCAAGTGAAATTGTTAGGAATGAATCAAGAATCAAATCATGCAAGTAATTAAACTCGAGCTTTAGAGATCAATCACCCGTATACTCACTCACTTTCTTTTATCGTACTCATGCAACAACAACAAGAAACACCAAGATCAAGCATGGATGTGCACTCAACGATGTGTTTAACTCCCTCACAAGTGTATAACAATGATAAAGGGACTCACTCAATCAATCAATCACACATATTGGCAGCCATAGGCTTGTAAATGCTCTCAACTTCGACCATACTCTAGAAATCAATGCCGAATCAAAAAGGACTTTTCTCAAGGTTGTAATGTAGGCTCTTTGGACAGGTGGGATAACAATATAAGGTAAAGTGACTAAAGTGAATGGAGAATAGAAAAATCAACTTTGGCACTTTGAGATTAGGAGCAGAATCACTTCAACATTTGCAATCAATACACTTTAATTCCACTACTCTCAACACTTCAATTTTTTTCTTTCTCACTCTTTCACTTTTTTTTTTCAATCACTTTTTTTTTTCTTTTTCGCACAAACACATGAGCTCATTTTTTTTTTCTTTTCTTTTGCTCATTCTCAATTTTTTTTGTTTTCTTTCCCACAACTCAAATCTCATTCACACCCTTCTTCTCATATTCACTCAACAAACAACCTTTTCCTTTTTCAACTCAATTCACTCCCTTCACATTCACACTTTCCTATTCTCCACTCAAATTAGGACAAAAAGGCTTAGGAATTGGAATAGTGTTCATATGTGCTAGCAAATAAAATAGGCTTTAGGCTCAAAGGGGCTAACAAGGGATCAATGTCATTGGTAAGGAAAATTTTGGCTAAGTGACTCAATAAAATCAAAGATGGCCTAAGATCACATTCGGCATATCAAACTAGACACAATCAAGAAGCAAGAGCACATGCAAGTTCTAGCATCCTCTAAGGTGACGATCCACTCACAAACGACGAGATTAAATCATGCATTTAAAATCTCATAAGGCTCAAATCTCACATCTTTCACATCCATGCTAGTCCTAGTGCATTCTCACAATCATCACACAAGTACTCAAAAGAAAAATTTACAAGCATACAAGTTCTTTCTCAAATCAACTCTAACTCAAACACTCACACAAGAAAACTCCTAACTCAGCCTCACAATTCACCCTACTCATCAAATCATACTCAAAGATAGCAATCAACAAGCATAAGGTGATTGATAGGCATAAAATGTTGAGTAACAAAACAAATTAATAATAGCCCAAGGAGCATCTCAAGGCACCAATAACTAACTCAACTCAAAGATAAGGGCGTGCATGCATGTGCAATGTAATCATAAAAAGAAACTCCACCCCCCCAAACTTCGACCTTGCTAGAGGTCTAAGTTTGGGGTTGTGGGTTACCTCAACCAAATAATTCAATTTCTCTCAGTAGCTTTGCACACTCCCTTGTCTCAAGTTGGTTCCTTCAATCTCCACTTCTTTGGTTCCTTTACTCCTTTAGAGACAAGCCTACAAAATAAAACTCTCGAGTACGAGGTTAGACATACGACTCTAAACACCCTAATAATATAAAAAGACACTAAAAATAAATGAACGCAAATAAAAATGGGTTGCCTCCCATCCAGCGCTATTTTTAAGGTCCTCATGCCGGACCGTGCTCAAAGGAGCTTATGGGACATCATACTCAAATTTACCTCCCTTACTCTCATAAGAGTGGTGTTTGAACTCCTTTCCTTGATGCCCCTCCATCATGAGTACCTTTGCTTTCTTCCCATCCCCAAGTGTTATGGGTCTCAACTCCTTCTTGCCTCTATCTGGAGGAGTCTTACTAAACAATTTCTTGAGTTTGGACTTTTTCTTCTTAACTCCTCCTTTCCCGTCTAACTGGACCACGTCCACTTTCTTCACCTCTTCATCCTTCAACTTCCTCACTTCATCCCTATCAAAATAATCAAGAACATAACTCTCATGGGTTAAATTATCAATTGAAGGACTAACAAAATCATGAGTATGAGAGGAATTCGGGAGAGAATGTGTGTCTTCAACACGAGGATCAATGGCATCCATGCAATACAAGCTCTCATCCTCCTTCGGGTGCTTCATGGCTTCATATAGGGAGATCTTCACTTCTTGATCATCAACCTTCAACGTGATCTTCCCATTCGCCACGTCTAGCACCATCCCCGCCGTAGCTAAGAACGGTCTTCCCAAGATCAGGGGTACGTGCTCATCTTCCTCCATCTCTAGCACTACAAAGTCGGCTGGAAAGATGTGATCTCCAACTCTCACTAGAACGTCTTCAACCACACCTTGAGGTCGAGTAATAGACCGATCGGCAAGTTGAAGCGTCATCATTGTGGGTTGAAGTTCACCACCTTCCAACTTCTTGAAAAGCGATAGTGGCATCAAATTAATGCTCGCCCCGAGGTCGCACAACGCTCCCTTCTTGATCCCGTTCCCAATGTCACATAGGATGGTGAAGCTCCCGGGATCCTTCAGCTTTGGTGGAAGCGCCTTGTGCACTAGTGCACTCACCTCGTGGTTCAGCTGCACCAACTTCGGCTCATCCATTCGCCGTCTTTTTGCAATCAAGTCCTTCAAAAACTTTGCATAGTGCGGCATCTGTTCCAAAGCATCATAAAAAGGAATATTAATATGCAATTGTTTAAAAACATCAAGGAACTTAGCGAATTTCTCATCAAGCTTCTTTTTCATGAAGCGCTGTGGATATGGGACAGGTATCACAGATTTGGGTACCCCCCATTCATCTCTTTCTGTTTCTTTCACTTTCTCCCTTGCTTCCTTTGCCTTTTTCCACTTAGGAACTCTCTCAACCTCCTCAAGGTCTTTGTCTTGATGGGACTCATCCATATCTTTAGGCTTCTCAATCCCTTTACTTTCAATCCCCTTCTCAACCTCATCTACTTTAGGCTCAATCTCTTCTTGGGGCGTCTCAGAATCAGCAGGCATCTGAGGACCTTCGTAGTTGGTTCCACTTCTCAGCTGGATCGCCTTGCACTGCTCTTTCTGGTTCCCCTCCGGCATTCTATTCACTGACTTTGCAATCTGGCTCATCTGGAGCTCTAGAGAAGTGAACCTTCGATTGTTCTCTTGTTGAGTTCTAGTCCACTCAACATTCATCTTCTGGAGCTCTTGATCTCGTTGATCACCCTTCTTATGCAACTCCTTCACATCGTGCTCCAATGATGACAATCGCTTGCTCCCTTCCTCCACCTTCTGAAGGATCGCTCTCAACATCTCCTCGGTTGATGCACCGCCTTCTCCACCAGGAGGTTTAGACCCCGGATCAACACCTGCAGGAACAGTAACACCAGCTTTTGGGTTAGCATAAGAAAAATTATCATTCCTCCTCCATGTGTTTTGAGGAGGCTGCTGGCTTCCTTGAACTCCTTGTGTGTTCCTCCATTGAATTTGAAGTTGCTGAGGGCCTGGAGGCACAAATGGTTGGCCATAAGAAGGCCTTCCATACTGATTTCCACCTTGGTAGCCATTCTGATTGTAATATGGACCTCCCATGTAATTGGCTACCTCTTGCTGTCCACTGGGTTGGTCTACTCTCTCATTCTCCACTGCATGCTCTCCACCCAAACTCTTTCCCAACTCGAGGTTGTTGATCTTCTCCATCATGGCCATCAGCAGCCTTCTAGTTCCTTCTCCCTCTTCCACCTGATGCACTCTTTGCAAATCTGCATCCACACCCCAAGCACCGGCATTCGTGACAATGTTGTCAACGATCTCCCTACACCTCTCTATGCCTTGGTTCAGGAATGCTCCGCCCGCACAAGCGTCTAAATGGTCTTGCCCCGTCTTGTTGGCACCACTGTAGAAGAATGCCATAATATCCCCCTCATTGTACCCGTGCTGCGGGCACTCTATCAGCATATTTGAGTATCTCTCCCACGCTTGGCGTAAATCCTCTCCAGACTTCTGGCGAAAGGACGAGATCTCAATTCTAGCCTTGATCGTCCTAGATGGAGGGTAGAATCGCTCGAGGAACAGACGCTCGAGCTCGGCCCACGTGGTAATACCTCCCCGCGGGAGCGTATTATCATACCACTCCTTGGCTATTCCCGTCAGTGAGAATGGGAATAGCCTTAGCCTCTTGGCATCTTCAGACATGCCATTGTAATTGAATGTTGAGGCTATCATGAGAAAGCTCCTCAGATGTGTGTGAGGATTCTCCTTCCCGATCACCCCTTTGAACTGATTCTCGGTCAGCAGCTTTAAAATTCCCGGTGATATCGAGAAGTTGTTCGCCTCAACTGGAGGTAAAGCCACTCCATCATAGTACCGCTGTGGCTGCGCTGCAAACCTCCCTCGAATAGCAATATTATGATCTACGTTCTGAGGAACGTATTGAGGATTTGCAGCTGGTACGGGTACTTGTTGGGGTGGTGGTTGGTAAACAGGTGGTTGGTTATAGACTGGTGGTGGATGATATGGATATGGTGGGTAAGGATAAGGTGGATATGGGTAATGTTGGTATGCTGGGTTGTGGAAAGGGTTATTTGGGTTTTGTGGGTAAGCAGGGTTTTGGTTCTGGTTTTGGGGTTGTGTTTGTGCAGAGTTGATTGTGTCTTGTGGGTTCGGGTGTGGGCTCTCAGTTCCCCCTATGGGTATCTGCTGATTACTGCTATTTCCATTGGCACCCTCTGCCCGTTCCACAAGAGCAGTATACTCTGCAGCTATCTTGTCTAACTCCCCAAGTTCATCAGAAATTTTGTCTTTGTTTCCCGCGGCAGTAGCCATTCTTCTCAAGAAGGCTCGGTTCCTTCTAGCTATTGTCTCAGGATCTGCAGGTAATCTCTCTTCGCTCGTATTCCCTTGTGAGCGTGTTCTCATAAACCTGACACACTAGCAGAAGGATCAAAACGCAACTGCCGAATACTAAAAAGAACAATAAAAAATAAAAAAAACAGAAAATAAGCACCCACTACTAACTACTAAGCTATCTACAAGTCCTATTCAAACATACAACGCCATCCCCGGTAACGGCGCCATTGACTTGAAGCGACTACACTAGCTTCTACTAGTAGCTACCCCGCAAGAGTACGGGTTCACTGTAGTATGGGCAAGTATAGGGACCAAGTATTATCGAACCCAAGGGATGGTGTATATGCGAATAGATCCCTGAAGATCTATGCGTCGTAGTTAATATGAGTGTGATGTTTTTGGGTTTTTGAAAAATTAATTAAAAGACTAAAATAGACTAATTAACTAAAGAATGAAAAAGAACGAATTAACTACGGGTTGTTTTCTAATAAGAGATGGTGATGCTTAGGATAGGAATCCCTACGTATACTAACGGAGCAGGTACATAATCAAAGTAATTGTGACAAACGAGAATTAACCTAAGTAAAAGATCGTAGAATGAAAGCTCAAGATTTCTCACCCTAATACTTTATCCTAGCAATCGACTTCACTAATCCACTAACAAGTTAATGAATTGTGCTTAATTAATGAGACCCTAATTTAACTAAGGTGATGCGGTCGTCCTCCTTCGCTAAACCGGTAGATGAATTAACCTTTCCTAAACCCTCTCGTTAAGACTACTAATTGTTATCGAGTGATGCGGTCGTCCTCTCTCTAACACTTTCGTACTAAATTCAAAGGTGAAGTTCAGATTAATTATAAGAATTCATTAACTAAGAGAATTAAAACTAACGTCACCAATTACCTTAATTACGTACCCACATCCTACTTCTACGAGTTCATCCTAACCCAAGCATGCAAGGGTTTTAGCCGGACATGGTTATAACAAAAATAAAAGCAATAGAAGAAACAATGAACATAAACATAATGAATTGAACGAAGAAAATACAAAACATGAACTAGGGTTTAAAAAGAAAATAAATACGAAAAACTGAAATTAAATTAATTAAACGAAATTAAAAGCGTTTAAAGTAACGAACTAATGAAAAGAAACTAAGAATTCGTATGCAAAACCTCAACAAAACGTAAAATAAAGCTTGCTCTTCTTCTTCCTCTCCAAAACTAAGTCTAAAATTATTTCTAAAAGTTGGGGATTTTTTCAAAACGTGTTTGGAAGAGGTATATATAGGCACCGGGTCGAAACGGGAGTTAATGGGCCGAAAATACGCATCCGGAGGCAAAAGTATATGGGCGCTCGAGCAAAACGCTCGAGCGGTCCCGCTCGAGCAGTGTAGCTCGAATGATGCATTCGCTCGAGCGGTCGCGCTCGAGCTGCTCGAGCGCTGAATCTTCACTGTATGTTTTGGACGCTCGAGCGATTCGCTCGAGCGGTGGCGCTCGAGCTGCTCGAGCGCAAGAATTGTTCTGTACGTTTGCGCGCTCGAGTGATTCGCTCGAGCGGTGGCGCTCGAGCTATGCGCTCGAGTGATCTCTAATCCTTCCAAATGATACTTTTCCTCGTCCGCACTAATACCAATCGTATTTCTTCAATATCTTCTCATCCGGGCATCCGTTTGAGTCGATTCAAAGTCCTACGAACTCCTCTTTTCGCCCTCTATTCACCTATGAGCACCAAAGAGACAAATTTATCAATGTATAGAAATGATGCTCATTTGACTCTAAGCACTAATCGAAAACACTCAAAACATGAGTAAATTGGGCACCAAAACATAACAATTTCACGCCTAATCAACCCCCCAAACTTACCATGTTGCTTGTCCTCAAGCAACGAAATAATAAGTCAAGTGAAATTGTTAGGAATGAATCAAGAATCAAATCATGCAAGTAATTAAACTCGAGCTTTAGAGATCAATCACCCGTATACTCACTCACTTTCTTTTATCGTACTCATGCAACAACAACAAGAAACACCAAGATCAAGCATGGATGTGCACTCAACGATGTGTTTAACTCCCTCACAAGTGTATAACAATGATAAAGGGACTCACTCAATCAATCAATCACACATATTGGCAGCCATAGGCTTGTAAATGCTCTCAACTTCGACCATACTCTAGAAATCAATGCCGAATCAAAAAGGACTTTTCTCAAGGTTGTAATGTAGGCTCTTTGGACAGGTGGGATAACAATATAAGGTAAAGTGACTAAAGTGAATGGAGAATAGAAAAATCAACTTTGGCACTTTGAGATTAGGAGCAGAATCACTTCAACATTTGCAATCAATACACTTTAATTCCACTACTCTCAACACTTCAATTTTTTTCTTTCTCACTCTTTCACTTTTTTTTTTCAATCACTTTTTTTTTCTTTTTCGCACAAACACATGAGCTCATTTTTTTTTTTCTTTTCTTTTGCTCATTCTCAATTTTTTTTGTTTTCTTTCCCACAACTCAAATCTCATTCACACCCTTCTTCTCATATTCACTCAACAAACAACCTTTTCCTTTTTCAACTCAATTCACTCCCTTCACATTCACACTTTCCTATTCTCCACTCAAATTAGGACAAAAAGGCTTAGGAATTGGAATAGTGTTCATATGTGCTAGCAAATAAAATAGGCTTTAGGCTCAAAGGGGCTAACAAGGGATCAATGTCATTGGTAAGGAAAATTTTGGCTAAGTGACTCAATAAAATCAAAGATGGCCTAAGATCACATTCGGCATATCAAACTAGACACAATCAAGAAGCAAGAGCACATGCAAGTTCTAGCATCCTCTAAGGTGACGATCCACTCACAAACGACGAGATTAAATCATGCATTTAAAATCTCATAAGGCTCAAATCTCACATCTTTCACATCCATGCTAGTCCTAGTGCATTCTCACAATCATCACACAAGTACTCAAAAGAAAAATTTACAAGCATACAAGTTCTTTCTCAAATCAACTCTAACTCAAACACTCACACAAGAAAACTCCTAACTCAGCCTCACAATTCACCCTACTCATCAAATCATACTCAAAGATAGCAATCAACAAGCATAAGGTGATTGATAGGCATAAAATGTTGAGTAACAAAACAAATTAATAATAGCCCAAGGAGCATCTCAAGGCACCAATAACTAACTCAACTCAAAGATAAGGGCGTGCATGCATGTGCAATGTAATCATAAAAAGAAACTCCACCCCCCCAAACTTCGACCTTGCTAGAGGTCTAAGTTTGGGGTTGTGGGTTACCTCAACCAAATAATTCAATTTCTCTCAGTAGCTTTGCACACTCCCTTGTCTCAAGTTGGTTCCTTCAATCTCCACTTCTTTGGTTCCTTTACTCCTTTAGAGACAAGCCTACAAAATAAAACTCTCGAGTACGAGGTTAGACATACGACTCTAAACACCCTAATAATATAAAAAGACACTAAAAATAAATGAACGCAAATAAAAATGGGTTGCCTCCCATCCAGCGCTATTTTTAAGGTCCTCATGCCGGACCGTGCTCAAAGGAGCTTATGGGACATCATACTCAAATTTACCTCCCTTACTCTCATAAGAGTGGTGTTTGAACTCCTTTCCTTGATGCCCCTCCATCATGAGTACCTTTGCTTTCTTCCCATCCCCAAGTGTTATGGGTCTCAACTCCTTCTTGCCTCTATCTGGAGGAGTCTTACTAAACAATTTCTTGAGTTTGGACTTTTTCTTCTTAACTCCTCCTTTCCCGTCTAACTGGACCACGTCCACTTTCTTCACCTCTTCATCCTTCAACTTCCTCACTTCATCCCTATCAAAATAATCAAGAACATAACTCTCATGGGTTAAATTATCAATTGAAGGACTAACAAAATCATGAGTATGAGAGGAATTCGGGAGAGAATGTGTGTCTTCAACACGAGGATCAATGGCATCCATGCAATACAAGCTCTCATCCTCCTTCGGGTGCTTCATGGCTTCATATAGGGAGATCTTCACTTCTTGATCATCAACCTTCAACGTGATCTTCCCATTCGCCACGTCTAGCACCATCCCCGCCGTAGCTAAGAACGGTCTTCCCAAGATCAGGGGTACGTGCTCATCTTCCTCCATCTCTAGCACTACAAAGTCGGCTGGAAAGATGTGATCTCCAACTCTCACTAGAACGTCTTCAACCACACCTTGAGGTCGAGTAATAGACCGATCGGCAAGTTGAAGCGTCATCATTGTGGGTTGAAGTTCACCACCTTCCAACTTCTTGAAAAGCGATAGTGGCATCAAATTAATGCTCGCCCCGAGGTCGCACAACGCTCCCTTCTTGATCCCGTTCCCAATGTCACATAGGATGGTGAAGCTCCCGGGATCCTTCAGCTTTGGTGGAAGCGCCTTGTGCACTAGTGCACTCACCTCGTGGTTCAGCTGCACCAACTTCGGCTCATCCACTCGCCGTCTTTTTGCAATCAAGTCCTTCAAAAACTTTGCATAGTGCGGCATCTGTTCCAAAGCATCATAAAAAGGAATATTAATATGCAATTGTTTAAAAACATCAAGGAACTTAGCGAATTTCTCATCAAGCTTCTTTTTCATGAAGCGCTGTGGATATGGGACAGGTATCACAGATTTGGGTACCCCCCATTCATCTCTTTCTGTTTCTTTCACTTTCTCCCTTGCTTCCTTTGCCTTTTTCCACTTAGGAACTCTCTCAACCTCCTCAAGGTCTTTGTCTTGATGGGACTCATCCATATCTTTAGGCTTCTCAATCCCTTTACTTTCAATCCCCTTCTCAACCTCATCTACTTTAGGCTCAATCTCTTCTTGGGGCGTCTCAGAATCAGCAGGCATCTGAGGACCTTCGTAGTTGGTTCCACTTCTCAGCTGGATCGCCTTGCACTGCTCTTTCTGGTTCCCCTCCGGCATTCTATTCACTGACTTTGCAATCTGGCTCATCTGGAGCTCTAGAGAAGTGAACCTTCGATTGTTCTCTTGTTGAGTTCTAGTCCACTCAACATTCATCTTCTGGAGCTCTTGATCTCGTTGATCACCCTTCTTATGCAACTCCTTCACATCGTGCTCCAATGATGACAATCGCTTGCTCCCTTCCTCCACCTTCTGAAGGATCGCTCTCAACATCTCCTCGGTTGATGCACCGCCTTCTCCACCAGGAGGTTTAGACCCCGGATCAACACCTGCAGGAACAGTAACACCAGCTTTTGGGTTAGCATAAGAAAAATTATCATTCCTCCTCCATGTGTTTTGAGGAGGCTGCTGGCTTCCTTGAACTCCTTGTGTGTTCCTCCATTGAATTTGAAGTTGCTGAGGGCCTGGAGGCACAAATGGTTGGCCATAAGAAGGCCTTCCATACTGATTTCCACCTTGGTAGCCATTCTGATTGTAATATGGACCTCCCATGTAATTGGCTACCTCTTGCTGTCCACTGGGTTGGTCTACTCTCTCATTCTCCACTGCATGCTCTCCACCCAAACTCTTTCCCAACTCGAGGTTGTTGATCTTCTCCATCATGGCCATCAGCAGCCTTCTAGTTCCTTCTCCCTCTTCCACCTGATGCACTCTTTGCAAATCTGCATCCACACCCCAAGCACCGGCATTCGTGACAATGTTGTCAACGATCTCCCTACACCTCTCTATGCCTTGGTTCAGGAATGCTCCGCCCGCACAAGCGTCTAAATGGTCTTGCCCCGTCTTGTTGGCACCACTGTAGAAGAATGCCATAATATCCCCCTCATTGTACCCGTGCTGCGGGCACTCTATCAGCATATTTGAGTATCTCTCCCACGCTTGGCGTAAATCCTCTCCAGACTTCTGGCGAAAGGACGAGATCTCAATTCTAGCCTTGATCGTCCTAGATGGAGGGTAGAATCGCTCGAGGAACAGACGCTCGAGCTCGGCCCACGTGGTAATACCTCCCCGCGGGAGCGTATTATCATACCACTCCTTGGCTATTCCCGTCAGTGAGAATGGGAATAGCCTTAGCCTCTTGGCATCTTCAGACATGCCATTGTAATTGAATGTTGAGGCTATCATGAGAAAGCTCCTCAGATGTGTGTGAGGATTCTCCTTCCCGATCACCCCTTTGAACTGATTCTCGGTCAGCAGCTTTAAAATTCCCGGTGATATCGAGAAGTTGTTCGCCTCAACTGGAGGTAAAGCCACTCCATCATAGTACCGCTGTGGCTGCGCTGCAAACCTCCCTCGAATAGCAATATTATGATCTACGTTCTGAGGAACGTATTGAGGATTTGCAGCTGGTACGGGTACTTGTTGGGGTGGTGGTTGGTAAACAGGTGGTTGGTTATAGACTGGTGGTGGATGATATGGATATGGTGGGTAAGGATAAGGTGGGTATGGGTAATGTTGGTATGCTGGGTTGTGGAAAGGGTTATTTGGGTTTTGTGGGTAAGCAGGGTTTTGGTTCTGGTTTTGGGGTTGTGTTTGTGCAGAGTTGATTGTGTCTTGTGGGTTCGGGTGTGGGCTCTCAGTTCCCCCTATGGGTATCTGCTGATTACTGCTATTTCCATTGGCACCCTCTGCCCGTTCCACAAGAGCAGTATACTCTGCAGCTATCTTGTCTAACTCCCCAAGTTCATCAGAAATTTTGTCTTTGTTTCCCGCGGCAGTAGCCATTCTTCTCAAGAAGGCTCGGTTCCTTCTAGCTATTGTCTCAGGATCTGCAGGTAATCTCTCTTCGCTCGTATTCCCTTGTGAGCGTGTTCTCATAAACCTGACACACTAGCAGAAGGATCAAAATGCAACTGCCGAATACTAAAAAGAACAATAAAAAATAAAAAAAACAGAAAATAAGCACCCACTACTAACTACTAAGCTATCTACAAGTCCTATTCAAACATACAACGCCATCCCCGGTAACGGCGCCATTGACTTGAAGCGACTACACTAGCTTCTACTAGTAGCTACCCCGCAAGAGTACGGGTTCACTGTAGTATGGGCAAGTATAGGGACCAAGTATTATCGAACCCAAGGGATGGTGTATATGCGAATAGATCCCTGAAGATCTACGCGTCGTAGTTAATATGAGTGTGATGTTTTTGGGTTTTTGAAAAATTAATTAAAAGACTAAAATAGACTAATTAACTAAAGAATTAAAAAGAACGAATTAACTACGGGTTGTTTTCTAATAAGAGATGGTGATGCTTAGGATAGGAATCCCTACGTATACTAACGGAGCAGGTACATAATCAAAGTAATTGTGACAAACGAGAATTAACCTAAGTAAAAGATCGTAGAATGAAAGCTCAAGATTTCTCACCCTAATACTTTATCCTAGCAATCGACTTCACTAATCCACTAACAAGTTAATGAATTGTGCTTAATTAATGAGACCCTAATTTAACTAAGGTGATGCGGTCGTCCTCCTTCGCTAAACCGGTAGATGAATTAACCTTTCCTAAACCCTCTCGTTAAGACTACTAATTGTTATCGAGTGATGCGGTCGTCCTCTCTCTAACACTTTCGTACTAAATTCAAAGGTGAAGTTCAGATTAATTATAAGAATTCATTAACTAAGAGAATTAAAACTAACGTCACCAATTACCTTAATTACGTACCCACATCCTACTTCTACGAGTTCATCCTAACCCAAGCATGCAAGGGTTTTAGCCGGACATGGTTATAACAAAAATAAAAGCAATAGAAGAAACAATGAACATAAACATAATGAATTGAACGAAGAAAATACAAAACATGAACTAGGGTTTAAAAAGAAAATAAATACGAAAAACTGAAATTAAATTAATTAAACGAAATTAAAAGCGTTTAAAGTAACGAACTAATGAAAAGAAACTAAGAATTCGTATGCAAAACCTCAACAAAACGTAAAATAAAGCTTGCTCTTCTTCTTCCTCTCCAAAACTAAGTCTAAAATTATTTCTAAAAGTTGGGGATTTTTTCAAAACGTGTTTGGAAGAGGTATATATAGGCACCGGGTCGAAACGGGAGTTAATGGGCCGAAAATACGCATCCGGAGGCAAAAGTATATGGGCGCTCGAGCAAAACGCTCGAGCGGTCCCGCTCGAGCAGTGTAGCTCGAATGATGCATTCGCTCGAGCGGTCGCGCTCGAGCTGCTCGAGCGCTGAATCTTCACTGTATGTTTTGGACGCTCGAGCGATTCGCTCGAGCGGTGGCGCTCGAGCTGCTCGAGCGCAAGAATTGTTCTGTACGTTTGCGCGCTCGAGTGATTCGCTCGAGCGGTGGCGCTCGAGCTATGCGCTCGAGTGATCTCTAATCCTTCCAAATGATACTTTTCCTCGTCCGCACTAATACCAATCGTATTTCTTCAATATCTTCTCATCCGGGCATCCGTTTGAGTCGATTCAAAGTCCTACGAACTCCTCTTTTCGCCCTCTATTCACCTATGAGCACCAAAGAGACAAATTTATCAATGTATAGAAATGATGCTCATTTGACTCTAAGCACTAATCGAAAACACTCAAAACATGAGTAAATTGGGCACCAAAACATAACAATTTCACGCCTAATCATAATCCCATGTTCAAAATGGTGCATAGAGTGATGATGAACACTGTTTTTCTAGGCATGATGCTGGGGCCATGAGGGGTGAGGAGTTGTATTTGATACATTCTATGATCCATGATATGCATGCCAACTTCGCTGCTTACCTAATGGCACACCTAGGGAGTCGGTGTTCATCTAACATCAAACAATGTGCAGTAGGAGGGATGGTTACTCATATAGCTGAAAGTATCGGTTGGAGACAAAATGGAATGTAAAGCATTGCTGAGGAGTACATTGACATCCCTTAACTGTTAAAGTGGGAGATGAGTATTGCGTATAGTTGAAGGGTGAACTTGGATTTCCATTGAATAACATGTCTCTAATAACATGGAGAAGAGAGGAAGCAGGAAATTGGCTCATGCAATATCAGGAGCACATCTGATTTCGACAAGAGTTTCATGATAATGTTGCTGTACAACGAGAAAGAGCGAGGAAGCGTGTGAGAGCGGGAGAAGGAACGAGCAGAGGTCAAAAACAAGTTGGAACGGAGGAAACAAGGGAGGAAGAAGAAGAACAAGTGGAGAGATCACAACCGCAAGTCCAACCGACGCAACAACTATTGGTGTATTCAAGAAGGAGAAACGGCATCGAAAGTTTAATCACTACTATAGAGAGCTTTAGGGTGGATATTCAAGGACTCTGTTCTAGCAATGATAGGTTGACTACTAAAATTGAAGATATGGTTACAAGGCAGACAACGATTGAAGAAATACTTAGGGAGCGGAGTCGGAGAGAAGAAAATATAGAGCGGTGCCAACAAGCCATGTTGGATTGGCACATCCGAGAAGGACATTTTCAATATGAAGACCCGCCACAATGAAGTGATGTGTGCTAACTTTATTGATGACGTGGGTGGTATTGTATTCTAACTCTAACATTTAGAACATTGAACTGGGCTTTTAGTTTGTGTAGTTATGGATTCTGCTTTGTGGAAGATATGTATTGCATTGCATTGTGGATTTTGTTTTGATTATCGTATGATGTTATTTTCCTTATGGTTGGTTTAGTTAAATTGTTTGGTTGTGGTTTAGTTATTTGTGATTAGGATTGGTTATGTAATTGACAAAAATATAACTTGAATGCATATAGAGGTACTAGCTAATACATATAAAGATAGTAGCTAATACATAGTAGGTGCATTGCATTACATTAACTTGAAAATAGTAGGTGCATTGCATTACATTAAATTGAAAATAGTAGGTGCAATACATATAAAGATAGCAGCTAATACATAGATGCATTACATTAACTTGAAGATAGTTGGAGCCCAAGACAGAATTATTACAATAAAAAGAACAACTTGAAGTTGTTTTAGTTTTGATAGTTCTTCACCCATATGCACCATATTATTTTTCAGTAGTTCAGCCATTTCAATTGCATTTTTCTCCCCATGTGTTGCATCCTTTAGCTTCTGAGTTAAATCAAGATTCTCAGAAACTAGAGAATCGATTCTCCTCATCATTCCAGGAAACATGCCTTGAGCTGCAACTTCTTGTTCATCTGCCCAAACAAAGAATTTGCAACCTCCACTCAGGGAGTCAACACAGGTATGGAATAACCTACCTTTGCTTTTTGGCTTTTGAGAAATAAATGTGGCTGCAGGTTTTCCACAATAGCATATAAGTTGATGTGTGCATTTTTGTGATGAACAAGAGGATGAGGACATTTTTTTTGTCTTGTATTTTTTTTTTTTTAATGAGGAGATTAGGGGTTTGGGGCTTCTTTATACGGGTAGGGTTCAAATTTTTGGCTCCAATTCATTTATTTTTCCCTCCAATTCCTTTTGAACAATACATTGTTATCTTTATTCCGTGGTAAAATTAAGTAGGCGCAAATTTCATTCCGTGGTATAATAGGGATTGTCACATGTAGATGTATGGTTGCAGTGTGACTTGACAACCCACTAAAACTTAATGATTCAGTGAAAACTGACCACACATTCTGACATGTCATTTATTCTTACTGCCCAGTCAAATTCCCTTTAGTCACGAGAGTTTTTATCCTGTTCAAATAATTGTCTTCTAGTAAATGGACCACAACAACAATAGAATACTATAGTAGTATATAAAAGAGAATATACACCAAACATCAATGTACTATCTCAAAAGTTCCACAAAAAATGCCTCCACTAAAAAAAATTCCCCTTCAAAATGAAATATTGTATGATGGAATATGGACCTTCGAAATAGAATCATGTTACATAAACACATTGTTGATGCAAAAGCATCAAGGTAACCAGGAAGGTCGTGCTACATTAAACTTTAATGCAATATCAACATCAATCAATACTGTGAATGAGGTGTTTCATAAGTCTTTGTCTTTCGAAGAGGCACGTCTGTTGGAGTTATACGTGAAAGTATGCTTTTACTTTGTATAACTCATGTATTAAACACTTATTTATGAGAATAAATCTTTTATCGCTTTTGCTTTAGTTATGATTGAATGTTGAATATCTATTGCAAACCGTTCAATATATAGTACATGTTACATTGTAGTTAATGTGGTGATACTCAATCACGGAAGATCACATTAATAATTTTTCTTGTAACTAAACGTACAAATTCACGACCCAGGTGGAATTGAACAATCCGCCGGGAAAGGTCGATGTGTGTATCTCAGATTGGTCTGTCTTGACTAAGAGATTGCACTAGCACATTTAGAATGTATTGAAGAGGACCTACAGCGAGGATAAATTCTTTTGTTCTGAAATGTGAAGAATTAGACCTCAGTGGTTATTGATTTCTTAATTTCCGTCACTTAAATAGGTCCGTGTGTGCTTAATGGTTACTGCTTTGATTCATATTGGGTGAGAATTATCGTGACTTCGAACTTTGTGTTTTGGGCAGTAATATTAATCATAAGACGGTTGCTAAGATTTAATACGGAGAAACGCGTGCGAGTACGGCTCGTGTGATTTGTATCCTTGGTGGGCTCAGAAGTTTTATCGTACCAAATCTTGCAAGTGAAGAATTAGTTTCTTCGGTACGGATAATAATGTTGAACTGTCTTTACTCCAAGGTGAAAGATATTAATTAATTTAGAGCTATTCAGAAGCTTAATTAATTAATGTACTAGATAATCTTAAACGCGGGAAAGAATAACTGGGAGCCCATATTATCGTAATATGGATTAAGATGGATAGTGAAGTATTAATTTATTAGTGGTACTAATTAATATTAATGGGCTGAATTATATTGGGGCTCAATATTGAAATTCAGAAGCCCATTGGAGGTCCAATCTTAATTCTCCTAAAGGCCCCTCAAGTAGCCCATTAAGTAGCCCGATAATAATAAGGTGATTAAAATAAAAGAAAAATATTATTGCTGATTTTTTCCTTAATTTTCGAAAAAGACATATATGGAGGGAGAAAAGATTTTGTTGATTTTCTTGGAAAGATATTATGGAAGATATGTATTCTAGAAATACAAGATTATCTCATAAATTCAAGAAGATCCAAATCTAGCTATTTCAATCTCCATATTTTTTTAAATCATATATAGTTGGAAGGTGAGATTTTTGTGGAATATTTTCTTATGGAGAAAAGAATATATGAGATATATTCAAGATTTCTTGGAGGCAAAGAAAAAGATTTTCTCTCCCATATTCCAAGCCAAAATTTCGAAATTCCCCCTCCTATATATAGGGGATGATTATTTCATCTCCAGTTTACAGTTTCACAGTGTTGAAAAAAAAATCAACAACAATAATTTTTTCTTTCTTCCTTGTTATTCTGAATTTCTTGTGAGCACTTCCCACCGGTGAACAAGCAAGGCGAAAGAGACATACTTGGGAAGGTCTTTTGGTTGATAGCACGATCGTGATAGTCCCGTCGTTATCAAAGGACATATCTACAAGAGGTACGAATCACGTGAACTCCTAGTTATTCCGCTTTAGGTTTTCATATGAATTAATTCTATATACATGATGATAAAATTGTTGTTGGAATTATTATTTGAATTAATTAGGATTAATTCATGCTAGTAATAATTAAATTTGAATTCGTATTTAAATTTCATCCTGAATAGTTTTTGGGCACCCCTATTTTCCCAACAACTGGTATCAGAGCCACGGTTTCGGGCTCTGATCTTTAAATTGGAATTTAAATGGTTTGACATTAAATTGAAATTGGATAGTAGAATTGCTAGATCTTTTTTGCAGATATCAAATTGTCATGGTTTTAATGTTTATATATTTTTTTATGCGTGTGAATTAATTATTTTTAATTTGATTCGTTCGAGTTCGTTTTTCTCATGAGAAAATCCACGAGTAGATTAGTTGGTTTATTTTGATTTGATCATTGTAATAGACTAGTCTAGATCTAGTATTTATTTTTTGTAAATAAATTATAACTGGATCGAGACGAAGATGGAAATGAAGAATTAAAGACGACGTATACGGACGACGCATGCATGCGTGGCGCATGCATGGACGTAGAATCATGCACGGGGTGGAAAGTGATGATGAACAACGAAACCCGATGCACGGCATGCGCGACGCGCACGGCGCCGTGCACGATGGGTGCCCGACGCTGCACGGGCATGCACGCGAGTCTCGGCACTCGGCGCTCAGTGCTTTGGCAGCCGTGGCCGAGAGACACGCGGCCCACCTCCGTGGGCCGACGCGCGCCGTATCTCGGGCCGTAAATTTTTTTTCTCGTTCTTAATTTTTGGTGTGATTCCAAATGCCAAATGTTGTCCCGAACCCCAAACGAAGTTATTTTTGATAAAGTGTTGTTGTTCGAGTGGGAGCGTGTCGAGACGAACGATGAAAAGCAACAAGGACGATTTCTCGCATCAAGACGTGAAGAAATTAAACCGTGACAATTGGATTTGGGTGCTCCAATGTGTTTAATTTTGTTTTGATGGATGCTTTATTTTGTGCACTAATTATTATTTGTTAATATGTGTTTGCATGATTTTACTTGTCCAAGAAAAACCTTACTTTCAAAATTTACTAAAGATATTTCTTTAATCGCAATTTTATTCCGGATATTAAAATTGGATTAATTTGGCCTCCATAATTTATTTATTTGTGAAGTCTTTTTGGAATACATTTTTCCCTCGGATCGGCCAAAAATACGGATTTCACATGAATAAATTCCGAAATGATGATTGTGGATTATTACTAATGGCGGTATTGACCCCCACCACGGGTGGCTTACTCAAAGCGAAATAATAATCCTGTATTTAATTATGGTTATTACTTAGGCATAAGAAATTGATATTAACTTACTCCCCTCGGAGTCCCTGTCAATTTTTATGTGGTCAAAGTGGGAGCCAACTATTAATTTTGAATTAAGGATTTGTAACTTTCAAGTTTGTGATCCGCTTGAATGTGTTTAAATGTATAGACCACCCCTCGTGGCGCATTTAAATTGTTTTGAGATGTTGGCTGATGCATGATTATATTGTTTTAAGGTTTCAATATAATTAATGTGATCGAATTATGTGATAATTTCATATTTTTCTAGATATTAATATGAATGTATGTTTCATTCTCATTTCATCACGTCGCAACCTTTTAATCCACTGTTTAAATATACTTTAAGTTAACAAACTTTTTGGAGAAGAATTATGTCGATTGGAATTGTAATTTAAATTTTGTCCTTACTGTACAAAAACACAGTTGGGTTATTCACGTTAATAAACCCGGCAAACCTAATGATAAGTCAAGCAATGGGAAAATACAGTTTATGATTGAAAGCGTGACAATGAACACATGAAGTGCATCATCTTGACATCTCTGTCTAAGGATTTGAGGCGCGTTCATGAAGACATTGTATCTGCTGTTGAAATCATGGAAAGCCTTGAAGAGATATTTTTACATCAGAAACCCATGACTAACCAGTTCACCAAACATGACTCGGTCAAGTTGGAAATGGTGGAAGGAACGCCCGTGAGGGAGCACGTTCTCGAGATTATGGCATACCTTAACAAGTTGGAAGTACTTGGTGCGGATTTTGATGTCCCTTCTCAGGTCGATTTCATACTCCATACTCTACCAAAAAGCTTTGAGCAGTTTCATCTGATCTGTCAAATGAATGAACAGACAAGTCGTTTGCCCGAGCTCTTGCAAGCTTTGGTTTCGGTAGAGGCGATAATGGGGCACCAGTCCACTGCTATGGTGGCTAATGGTCCGTCTACCTCTTCTAGTCCCAAGGGAGGGAAGAAGAGGAAGAGAACCAAAGGCCGGACCCAAGAAAATCCATTTGTTGCAAAAGGCAAAGCCAAGGCTAGCATCTAAGGGGAAGTGTTTTAAATGCGGTAAGAGAGGACATTGGAGGTCTGCCTATTCCAAGCCTAAGAGGCTAGGAAAGTTAGGTAATTCACACGCTCTAGTCGTCGAAACTTGTGAAGTGGCGTATGTTGTCCATTCGTGGATAATGGATACGAGAGCTGCTGATCTCATTTGTTTCATTTTGCATGGGTTCAAGCTAACCAGCCGACTTAGCTGAAGTGAGATACCCATCACATCGAGCAATGCTACGAGAGTGACAGCTGAAACAGTGGGAGAAGTGCGCCTATCTTTTGAAGATAGAGTTATGGTCTTGAGAGATGTTCCTCATGTTCCTAGTTTAGAAAGAACTCAACCTTCATTTTCTAAATTGTTTTGAATAGATACTCAGTTTCTTTTAATAAGGATGTTATTGTTTCTTGAAACGATGAGTTTATCTATTCTGGAACATTGCTGGATGATCTTTATACCATTATTTGGGTACACCACTCAAATAAATGAATCTAATAACATGTCGATCATTTCGAGTTATAAAAGAAAGCGTTCTTCGGAAATGAGCGAAACACTTTTATGGCATCTAAGACTAGGTCATATTAATCTAAAGTGGATAGAAAGATTGGTGAAAGATGGATCCTTGGTATCATTCCAAGTTGAGCCGTTTCCAACTTGTGAATCCTGTTTAGAGGGTAAAATGACCAAGAGGGCATTTGGAGCCAAGGGGAATAGAGCCACCGAAGTGTTAGAACTCGTTCATACCAATATGTGTGGTACAATGACGATCATAGCTAGAAGGGGTATGAGTATTTTGTCACTTTCATTGATGATTACTCGAGATATGGATACATCGACCTTATGATGCATAGGGAAATAAGTATCAAGTTTCTACGATCTGATCGTGGAGGCGATACCTCAACAATAAATTCTTGAACTACCTATCGGACGAAGTGACTGTATCCCAGTTGTCCGCACCGGGAACCCCTCAATAGAACGGTGTAGTGGAGAGAAAGAACCAGAATCTTTTAGAAATGATCAGATTCATGATGAGTTATTCAGATTTACCCAAGTCGTTTTGGGGTAATGCCTTGGAAACAACGACTTATATTCTAAACTTGGTGACATCCAAATCGATTCCTAAAACCCCATTAGAATTGTGGACTGGGCCTAAGCCTAGTTTGAGACACATGAATATCTAGGGGTGTCCGGCATATGTGCTAGACAAGGAAGCCGGTAAATTGGATCCACGTTTGGAATTAAGGTTGTTTATAGGATATCCCATGGGAACGAAGGGGTGTATGTTCTATAGTCCCAAGGATCAAAAGACCGTGTTTTGTACACACTTTAAATTCTTAGAAGAAGACTATAGAAATAATAGAAAGCCCAGAAGTGAGATTACCTTAGGCGAAATAAGAGGGCAAACTCCTATACCAAGTGTACAAGATGATATACCAATCGTCACACCTTCACAACCGGAACCCCGTCGCAGTGGGAGGTTTGTTAGATAACCCGAGAGAATCATGGGAATAGGAGAATCTTCGGATTTAATCCCCGATTATGAATCAGACCCATGGACTTACGACGAGGCAATCCAAGATAAAGACGCAGATTTATGGCAAACCGCAATGGAAGCCGAGATGGGTTCGATGGATCATAATCAAGTGTGGGAGTTGGTCGAACCACCCAGTGGGGTAAAACTCATTAGATGCAAGTGGGTATACAAGAGAAAAAGAGGACCGGACGGAAGGGTTGAGACCTTCAAGGCAAGGCTAGTGGCATAAAGGTATACTCAGAAAAAGGGATCGATTATAAGGAAACCTTTTTGCTTGTGGCTATGCTTAAGTCTATCCGTATTCTCTTGTCGATCACTGCGTGCCTAGATTACGAGATCTGGCAAATGGATGTCAAGACGGCTTTCCTTAACGGAAGTCTTGACGGGTTAGATATCTATATGCAACAACCCAAGGGCTTTATTGAAAAAGGTCAAGAGAATCTCGTATGCAAGCTCAAGAGATCCATTTATGGACTTAAGCAAGCATCGTGTACTTGGAACCAGTGACGGAACTGTGGTGGTATTCTTAGTACTACACGTAGACAATATTCTGCTCATTGGAAACAATGTAAAGGTATTGTTAGACCTAAGGGTATAGCTGTCAAATCAGCTTGATATGAAGAACTTAGGGAAGTCAGTCACATCCTTGGAATCAAGCTCATTCACGATCGCAAGAAGAGGATGTTGGGCTAATCGCAAGCTTCATACAAAGACACTGTTTTAAAGCGATACAATATGCAAGATTCCAAGAAAGGTTTTGTACCTTCTAGACACAGAATCCATCTATCCAAAGAAATATGCCCTAAGACGCAAGTGGAGATAGATGACATGAAAGACGTTTCATACGTTTTGGACGTAGGAAGTCTTATGTATGCAATATTGTGTACGAGACCGGATATCTGCTTTGTCGTGGGCATGATGGCAAGATATCAAAGTAACCCCAGGAAAGCACATTAGATTGTAATTAAATGCGCTCTTTAGTTTCTGAAAAGAACTTGGAATGGAATGTTGATTTAACAGTCAGACGGTCTAATTCCCATGGGATACACGGACTCAAATTTCCAATCAGACATAGACTCCAGAATAACTACTTCGGGTAGTGTGTTTTGCATGGGGGAAGGAGCCATGACATGGAGAAGTGATTTGCAGAAATGCATCGCAGATTCGACCATGAAAGCCGAATAAGTAGCTGCTTGTGAAGCAGCGAAAGAAGCGGTTTGGCTCAAGTACTTCTTAGTAGACTTGGACGTTGTTCCGAATTTACCCAGCACAATCACTGTCTATTGTGATAATGCCGGAGCAGTTGCAAATTCAAGGGAACCGAGAGCCCACAAGGCCAGGAAACACATTGAAAGAAAATACCATCTTATACGAGAAATCGTTAAGAGAGGAGATAAAGAGGTGGCAAAGATAAACGTCGGAAGACAACCTAGTACATCCATTCACAAAGGGTCTGCCTCAGAGTACATTCGAGAGACATGTGGATGGAATGGGAGTCAAGACTATTACCAATCTGCTTTAAGTATAAGTGGGAGGAATTATTAGGTTAGTGTAGGTTGACATGAGATGTCACGTAGAACTACTGCACTAGACATGCATGATGAATACTAAAAAGCAGACTTTAAGTATAAGTAGGAGATTGTTGGAGTTATACGTGAAAGTATGCTTTTACTTTGTATAACTCATGTATTAAACACTTATTTATGAGAATAAATCTTTTATCACATTTGCTTTAGTTATGATTGAATGTTGAATATCTATTGCAAACCGTTCAATATATAGTACATGTTACGTTGTAGTTAATGTGGTGATACCCGATCACGGAAGATCACATTAACAGTTTTCCTTGTAACTAAACGTACAAATTCACGACCCAGGTGGAATTGAACAATCCGCCAGGATCAGATTGGTCTGTCTTGACTAAGAGATTGCACTAGCACATTTAGTATGTGTTGAAGAGGACCTACAGCGAGGATAAATTCTTCTGTTCTAAAATGTGAAGAATTAGACCTCAGTGGTTATTGATTTCTTAATCTCCGTCACTTAAATAGGACCGTGTGTGCTTAATGGTTACTGCTTTGATTCATGTTGGGTGAGAATCATCGTGACTTCGAACTTTGTATTTTGGGCAGTAATATTAATCATACGACGGTTGCTAAGATTTAATACGGAGAAACGCGTTCGAGTACGGCTCGTGTGATTTGTCCCCTTGGTGGGCTCAGAAATTTTATCGTACCAAATCTTGCAAGTGAAGAATTAGTTTCTTCGGTACGAATAATAATGTTGAGCTGTCTTTACTCCAAGGTAAAATATATTAATTAATTTAGAGCTATTCAGAAGCTTAATTAATTAATGGACTAGATAATCTTAAACGCGGAAAAGAATAACCGGTAGCCCATATTATCGTAATATGGATTAAGATGGATAGTGCAATATTAATTTATTAGTGGTACTAATTAATATTAATGGGCTGAATTATATTGGGGCTCAATATTGAAATTCAGAAGCCCATTAGAGGTCCAATCTTAATTCTCCTAAAGGTCCCTCAAGCAGCCCATTAAGTAGCACGATAATAATAAGGTGATTAAAATAAAAGAAAAATATTATTGCTGATTTTTTCCTTAATTTTCGAAAAAGACATATATGGAGAGAGAAAATATTTTGTTAATTTTCTTGGAAAGATATTGTGGAAGATATGTATTCTAGGAATACAAGATTATCTTATAAATTCAAGAAGATCCAAATCTAGCTATTTCAATCTCCATATTTTCAAAAATCATATATAGTTGGAAGGTGAGATTTTTGTGGAATATTTTCTTATGGAGAAAATAATATATGGGATATATTCAAGATTTCTTGGAGGCCAAGAAATTTTTTTTCTCTCCCATATTCCAAGCCAAAATTTTGAAATTTCCCCTCCTATATATAGTGGATGATTATTTCATCTCCAGTTTATAGTTTCACAGTGTTGAAAAAAAATCAGCAACAATAATTTTTTCTTTCTTCCTTGTTATTCTGAATTGCTTGTGTGCACTTCCCACCGGTGAACAAGCAAGGCGAAAGGGACATACTTGAGAAGATCTTTTGGTTGATAGCACGATCGTGATAGTCCCATCGTTATCAAAGGCCATATCTACAAGAGGTACGAATCACGTGAACTCCTAGTTATTCCGCTTTAGGTTTTCATGTGAATTAATTCTATATGCATGATGATAAAATTGTTGTTGGAATTATTATTTGAATTAATTAGGATTAATTCATGCTAGTAATAATTAAATTTGAATTCGTATTTAAATTTCATCCCGAATAGTTTTCGGGTAGCCCTATTTTCCCAACAACGTCTACAACTGAACTATCTACGACAAAGGTATGACACGTTTGTGAAGTGTCAAGAGGCTGAGGGTTTCACTAGGGATCGAAATACTAACAAATTAAAAGCAGCCAAAAAAGATTGGATTCAAATGGTCAAGGTATGTTTTTTCTAGTAGGTTTAAAAAAATTGCAAAGTCGTGAATGTGATATTTACTGAGTTCCAAATATTAATATACATCGTGCTTTTGTTATATAGAGTGATCGTCTTGCTATGGCCTACGTCCGTGAAGGAGAACCATTCTTCTAGTCCCTGTCATTTCTATTCAAGGAGTCTAGTGAGATTGAGACAAGTGATGAAACACAAAATCATCAACGAAATCCAAACCATCCACTCCTACAAAACATGATTGCTCCAGACTCAGAAGATGAAGAAGACATGTCTTCTACTGGCCCCAGGCACGCTTCCAGTCGAAGAAGGTTGTTTCATAAGCCGTCAAGATCATCTACTCCAAATCTTGATGCTACCCATGAAATTTCTAGCTACTTATTCCCTCGCACCTCAAATACATCTACAACCATTCCTCACACTCAATTTCTCCAGACAAATGACTTTCCAACTTCAAGTATGAGCTCAACCAGTGCTGACACTTCTAGCTCTTCTGCTTCAAAGAACTTCTACGAGTGGTCCTTCTCTTCTCGTAGAGAAGATTGAACAATTTGGTTGTATTATGAACTGTTTTCATGTTTTCTTAGTATGCATTTCTATTCTAAAAGTAGGGCAACTTAGGTTGGTTTGCATCCTCATTTGGTACACATTGTCAGTTTATCGTGCAGTAAATCTAGTTTGTTTTAGGTAAGTTAATGTGTATGATGTTGTCATTTATTGTCATTTTGAGCCTCAATTGATACCATAAATATGGTTGTACACATTTTACTCTGCGTGGATAACACTTGACCCCATAGGTATGATTATGTACCATGTTGGAAAACGAGTTGACATAGGGTTGACACAAGTGTTGGCATAGGATTAAAATGAATAGTTGACACACCAATGCTTGCTTTTATTTTTTCACCAGGTCATTTAACAATAATTACTAAAATAAAAGGATCAAACAACCATCAATATTCGAAATTGCAAAAAATAAGTGAAAAAAATCAATTCAACTATTGGTTTATCGTCTCACATATCGAGGGAAAGTTGAATATTTAATGGTTGTCCATCAACATGTTTCCATATACATCTTTTCGGGATAATAAACAACAAAACAAGTATATAAATCACTTTGTACTTCAACGTTCAAACTCGTAAATTGTTAAAATAAGCCTACAAAAAAAATATAATTTCTTAACATTAGTACAATGAGAAAATAACCAATATAGAGCTTCAAACATTAGTATAAAGTGCATGACATATTATATGGACGGAGGGAGTATTTATTAGGGAGACAAGCAAAAATGGCCAAAATTTAAGGGGCACTTGTTTTTTGCCCCCATTTGTAAAAAAGATGTATATTGCCCTTTTTGGTATCAAATTATCCACACTACCCTTACTCACTCATTTTGCATTTCAGTTTTTTTTTCTTCTTCCAATATTAGAATACCCTTGCATCCAAACACTAACAGTAACCAATATTGAAAAATCTGAAAAAAAAGAAAATCGAAAAAAAAACATTAAGAACCCATGATGGGGAGGGGCGACCGGTTACACGATATTCGACCTTCCTCTCTTCTTCCACAATTTAACCAGGAAAAAAGAGAGATACTATATCACCTCTTGGAGGGGGATTTTGCCCAATTTTATCAAAGGGAGTAGGTGCAAGTTCGAATGGAGTATCCCCATTATAGTTCATCCCCAAATTTGTCCAATGGAGTATCATTACAGTTCATTTCATTCAATTTATGTCAATAAGGTATGAAAATTCAGTCATTTGATCTTTTATTTTGTATTGTGGTGTTAATGAAACATGAATTACTCAAAAAAATTCTCAAAAATTTTCATTCGTGTAAATGTCCAGTCCTGAGCTTTTTTAAAGTCTTTTTATAGCTATCTCTTGTCCACTTGACAACTTCCCCTGAAGATTTAGGTCCGATTGGGATTTTTTTATTTATACAACAGTATAACATATTCCTTTTAGATTAATGACATGTAAGACACATAAAAAAAAAAGGGCAACAAAAAGATGGCTATTTAAAAATATAGTAAAATATATTACACAACTGTATCCATCTAGATAAGTCTTACTCCCTGTTTCATAAAATAAATTGAATTTAATTAATAAATGTAGTATGTGCAAATTAATAACATGAGATGTTAGTATATTAGAGTTAGGAAATATATTATTGCAAAAAAATAATATTGTTGTATTATCATTTATAAAAATATTAATTGAATAAGGATAGAGATAGTTTCGGCAAGTAGCAAACAAATTTGGGACATAGAGAGTGTAAACGGGTCCGAAGCCACCTTCACCCAGCTTACTTTCAGTAGAGAAATTGTGGGTAGCCATCTCTAGGCTCTCAAAACTAAATAGATGAATTCATCTTTCTATCAATTGCTCCAGTGTTTTGCCCTGGAGTTATGCCTGACTCCACCAACTCAACTAACATCATTTTCTTTGCTTGCTTTGTTATTCCTAATATCAAATGCAACTAAATTTTGAGAACCAAAATGCAACTAATTAAAAATAGACATAATCGAAAACGAATAACATGACTTGTAGTATGAGCTAGCTCTTACTCTTTCTTCTGATACATATAACACAGCAGAAGATGCTTACTAACAGAAATGTCCCACCAATCGCATTAATAAGCCATATCCACCACTGTTTTGCTGAAGAAACACAAACTAGTGATGTAATTAAAAGTTGTAATGGAATACCATAATTCGTATAATTTACTAGAGTAGGTCTTGTATGAGACCGTCTCATAATATATGAGTCAATGAGAATGAGTGTAACTAGGGTATTGACTCATTAACACTTTGGTAGGAGTATGTGTTAATTTGTGTGGTCTCATGCCATGAGACGGTCTCATACAAATTTTTGTCAATTTACTATTAGGATCAAAAGAATGGATGCACACTTCACAGGATTTATTAACTAAAAAAAAGAGGTGCTTGGTAAGGAGAGAATGAATGGAAAGGGATTGATAATAAAAGTTGTGAAAAATTAAAATTATTCCTCACAAAAAGTTGAGAAATGAGGATTCTTTAATATCGAGGAAGCTAAGTCATTATTCATGAAAATAAAGTATTGTATCTAATGAAAATTTTCAATTTGGCTCCACTTTCATCAAATTTGCCTCCAACAATAAAATCACTCAAAATCTTAATTTAATCAAATTTATTTTTTATTTTATCTAATATTTGTATGTAATTAAATTTATATGTTTACATTTAAATCTTTAAAAATTAAACAAAAAAAAATATGATGTATTTAATAAAAAAAAATTAAAGCACTATCATTCATTGATATAATTTTTTTTGAAAACATTTAATATAAAATACCCAAATTTCAAAGCACGATTCATCATAACACATAGTAATACTAATGAAAATGACATATTTAATAGTATAACATAATGCAAAAAAAAAAACCATAATGCAATACTAAAAAAACATAAGTTGCATATTAATAGTCATTAATTTTATGAATTAGAAAATTCTTCCCAAAGACAATAATTATTAATAATTCAACAAAGATTTATATTTTAAATATTTAATTTTTATGTCACATTATATTATAAAGTAAATAATATAATAAATAAATACATAATATTTTGAGTAGGTCTTTTGTGAGACCGTCTCATGGTATAAGACGGTGAGATAAGGTATAATAAATCAATGTTAATTTGTGTTATCTCATGCCATGAAACTGTCTCATATAAATTTTTGCCTAATATTGCATTTAATACATTCAAAATAATATTATATAATTTAAATAAAAAAAAAAAAAACTTGCTTATTGAACAGTGTATGAGCAAACAACTCATGCACTGTTCAAATTGGTTGAATTTGCTTATTGAATAAGCGTTGAATTGGGGATGGTTTTGGAGGCAAACTGGTCCTTTGCCTCTTCGGTTGGGAATGCTCTCATTCCTCTATCTCCATTCCCTCCAACCCTGCGAATTCAAGAAAGCAAAAAAACAAAAATATACTAGAGGAAAAATCCTGTCTCATGCCGAAGCCGGCAATACCCAATGATCCCAAGATGATACATCTAAGAGACACTCTCTCAACTTAAAGTTTAAGCAATAAAGCAAAGCAGCAGACTATCATTTACTTTCTAAAGTTCATTCAAATTATTGCGTTGTTTAAAATGGTTATATCTATGCTATAGAATTAAAAATTCTTTAAAATCATACCTCTCTTCTCAAGAAAATATACCATCTTTTCATCTGTATGCAAAGGATCTGGTTCTGGTGGTGTGAACCATATATCTTTGTTAAAGATCTCACAGCCAGTCCCGTTGCTGTAAAACGAAGCAAAAGCAACGCAAGAACAATTCTGCCTCACAATCAAATATGCTCAAGTGTTGGTTTTCATCGCGGCCATAGCCATAACCAATCGTATATCAGGGGCTTTGGGCGGAATTCCAGGTCTTGATTCTTACACTTTGGTCTCACTTCCATAACACAACCTGGAAGAACAGCGTGGCAACTTAAAAGAATAAGTACTAAAAGCTGCATATTCTCTTTCTTGACCTATCTTAATAGTGCCTCTAAAGTCTATCCTCACTTGTGCTAAGCTCATATTACCAGGTAAGTACTTTTCGCTCTCATTCCAAATGTATCCAACGCTTTCAAGTAAAGTTTTGAAAGTTAATCTACTCCCAACCCCGGTTTTCCAGTACGCATTTCCCTGCCACCAGATAACCAATTGGGCCGACTCGTTGGGGTCCATGCCCAAAGTAAACGACCCTGAACCCGGTGCTTCATCCCAAGCTTCATTCCAGGGAACAAAGTGTCAGTCTGACGTCAGCACCAACTGTTGCTTCTACAAGCAGAGGAGTTAGAGACAAGGGTGGTTCCTCCGCGGTAGGAGATCTTCAGCTGGCCGTCCGAGAACAACGAATAAATCGGGGATGGGGGCGCCTCGATTGGCAACCCACACTGGATGTGTTTCCCCAACACCTGAAGGAGGTGCTTTGTTGTAAAATATGCCCAAGAATTTGCTCTTGGAGTTGCCTGGGCTGAACAACTGCAACCTGAAGATGCTATTTGTTGACTTTAGGTACTCTCCATCTCTTAATTGTTGGCCTTGTAACAACGTATCACTTCCTGCATCCACATCTCCATAGCATGGCATCACAAATATTAGCAAAATTTGAATGATGATTCATCCGAAATTCGTTGACGCCATTATTGGAGTTATCACTGATGTTGTCCAGGATTTAAATTCACCAAAATTCGATTTAGATTGAACTCTGATGGAAACTATTAATTCTTGGAAAGAGTCTAGGAATGCACCTCTGGTTATGAAAGAGGGAGGAGCTGGTAAACGAGCAAATCAAAGTCTCCAATAAATTTAACTAGATGAGTACCCGCACATTATGCGGGTTGTTCGTAAAATTAATTTAAAAATTTATATTTTATTAACACATCGCATTATTTGATATTATAACATTATATAATACAATTTATATAAAAAAAATATGATTCAGTTGAAATGAAAAAAAAAACACCATAGATAACCTTAAAAATTTTCCTGAAAATCTTCACCCGTCAATTTACAATACATAGAAAACAAACATAATATTGTCAAGATTAAAGAAGAGAAAAGAAAGTAGAGTTTATATGAAAAAATATATATCTTTAAAAATAAAGTAATCGTCAAATATTAGCAATTAGACATTTAGGTGTGGACAAATAATCGAGGAACAACTAAAATATTGTGAAAAGAAAAAAACAAAGAAGGAATAAGAAAAAATATAGAGTTTAGAATAATAAAATTGCAAAGTCTTTCAGAAGATATATATATATATATATATATAACTCAAGTTGTATATAATAAATATTTAAATTTCACAACGATTCATAGTTAGTTTAATTGGTAAACATAATATAAAATACTCATGAGGTTCTTGGTTCAAACCCAACTAAAATTATTTTTTTATTACTTCTTCTTATGAAAGGTCACAATGCCACATGAATGACACATATGATAAAGTGACGCACAATCATACCACGTAAGACTTGACACATAAGCGAAATGCACCAGAAGTCGACACATAAGCAAAACGCACCAGAAATCGACACATCAGCAAAAAAAACTCCCTATTAGTATATAGAGGGATTGCTATGAATGGGTTCCACAATTGAAAATGGACTAATTCATAAAATATTACACATAATAAATAGAACTTGAAAAACATTTACCCGTGCAAACAAAGCATAGATTCGTACATGTGGCAATACCACATTAATCTATACTATATTAAAAAGTGACAAGAGGTTGAGAAATATTTTTGGACAATTTTGTCCTTAACATATTTTAATCTTTACTATTACACCCCAACTACCTATATTCGTTTATTTTATATTTATAACTTTTGGAATTCTTACAATAAATTAGTCATGATATATTTTAATCTTGACTCATAACTATCTATTTTATTTGTTTTACAACATTTGAAATTCTTAAATTAAAAGTTATAATTAGTATTATTCATATAGTCATATTTATAACTTTTGGAATTCTTACAATAAATTAGCCATGATATATTTTAATCTTAACTCCTAACTATCTAATTTATTTATTTTACAACATTTGAAATTCTTACATTAAAAATTATAATTAGTATTATTTATATAGTATTTGCAGTAATCTAATAAGCCCTAAGATCATTTTTGTCGGGTACTCCTCCATTTCCCTATAAAGTCAGCTCAATATTTTTCTATTTCTGTAATTATAATACTCATTTTGCTTATTTATTTCATGGATTATTGTAATAGCATAAGTGGTAGCAATTAACGATTCAGAACTCGAATTTAATTTTTTACTCTAAGTTTGTTCATTCATATATTCAGAGATTGTAGCTCTCTCTATTTTCAATTGCAAAATATGTCGAATAATTCTCTTTTATTTGATTAGTTGCACAGTAAATGTTAATTTGTCATGAGTGGTAGCAATTAATGATTCAAAACTCGAATTTAATTTTTTTAATCCGAGTTCTTTCAATCATATATTCAGAGATTCTAGCTCTCTCTATTTTCAATTGCAAAATATGTCGAATAGTTCCCTTCAATTTTATTAATTTCACAGTAAATGTTAATTTGTTACAATGTTCACTATTTTCCCAGTGAAGTGTTTGGTTTTAAGTGCGACCTACGTAATGAGATGGACTAATGATCGATGAAGGAACTCAGAAAGTTGCATAATGTGCTAAAAAAAAAGATAAACTGAACACTTCTTCTGATTCAAGGTGTCATAATAATCAAACAACAATCATATTAGAAAGGCTGAAGGGGTTGGTGAGAGATGTAATAGAAACGAGGAGATCGTAGTTAATTAGTTGCGGGGTATATGTTTATTAGTGGATTATTTTTTGCCTCAAATTCAAAATTCAAATACTACATGTTTCCTATAAGTTAACAAAATCTTATTCTTCTTAATTTTGAGGTTAACAGTCACATACACTTGACAAGAGCGATCTTCAAAGCAACTTCCCTTATACATTCATGGCAGAAGCTCAGAGAATGAAAGATGAGAAGAGAGCTTAAATTTAAAAATTATTAATTACAAACTTTAGATTGTTTTAACTATTAATTTATATAGGAAGAGTATTCTACAAATTGATTTATTCATATAGTGTTTTTAAAATTGACATTGTTATTGATGCTTATAAACCCCTTTTTTTTTCATCCAAGAAAAGTATTATTAATCAAGTATTCTATTTTTCAATTCTCCGACTTCTCATATATACTTACAAACTTGGCAAGATCAATCATAGATGTATCTAGGATGTTTGATTAAAAATCAAAGAAACTTGCTTAATTTTTTTAATCAGGAAAAGGATTTAATAAATTATAATTATGATAAATATCATTAAATTTTAAAATAAAAAAATAAAATTTAAAACCAATATAATATAAAAATTAGAGCCTTTCTAAACAAAATATTTATAATTCATAAATCTTTTAAAAAATTATCAAATAAAATTTAAGAAAGCACCTACATCAAATAAGATACCATGAAGAAGTTGACAACCTAAAAATTATACCCGAATGTACAAGATCATGTGACAGATTATTTTTTGATCTCTCTTAAAAATTATTTTTATGTTAAATTCATTGAAAAATCCTTGTGAATCACATATATGTGTATAAGCGAAGCCTCTACACAGTTTTCAGCAGTCATCTATGCTGGAATATGGTGCTGCTTTATGAGGCCATAAATGGATTAAGAAGCTCATAATAAAATATTAAGCCTTGAATAGGTTGAATGAATTTCCTTGCATCTGTATATTTCACTTTTGTAGAGGAAATATCCAATCCTGATATCACATTTAAGGAAGTATTGTATTCTTATTTATATCTCGAAAATGTGTAGTGCAGATAAGAAGTCCAACGTGTTTGTTATAGGTGATTAAAAGGAAGCACTAGCAGGAGGGATAATTTGTTGGAGTATGTCCATGAGTTGTTCATCAAAAGAATGCCCCAATAGATATTCTTTCGTCAAACACAGTGTTTACTTATTGTATTGGACAAAACGCCTTAGTCAATTTGGTGTTTATGCTATAAGATAAAATCTTTGGTTTACCAGGACATTACGATGAAATGGAACCAAGGGTTATTTCAAGGTAATCATGCTTCTTAATTCTTTTTGTAAAGTTTTGTAATCCATGGTCGATTGGGAGGCTATCCCTCTAATATTTTCGGTGCATTTTCAAGAGCGGAAGTGGTAAGTTTCTCTAATTTAGAATGTCAATTGATTCTGGAAAGTAGTAGAAAAATGAAGATAGAATATAATTGCCATGTAGACTAAATTACATGCTTGTAGGGGTAAGAACTATGGTTATTTTGGGTTTCATAATTGGATTTTCCATTTCATCTGTCTTTAATAAGAAATCTTGTATCCTCAAGAATCATCTTTGTTATATTCATTATTAAGTATGTGAACTACTGACTTCATTTAAGGAATTATTCATGGACAATACAACTTTGAGGCCTCTTCTTCATCCCAAACACTCCAAGATGGATATATGGTAAGCTCTCTCTTTCTCTCTCTAAAGTTTTGTAATAATGCTTTCAATCACTTGTACTCAAATCTTTTTTTATGCTATGATTGGTCAGTTAGATGGTTGTGAGACATCTTTGACAACCTCAGGGAGGAGAATCCCATTATTTTCAATGAAGAAGCCGAGTCTTTTACATCAAATATGACTTTTATCCTTTAGGCTGGTGTCATCTAAATATATGCATATAGGATTTAAATTAGATAAATCACATTTTATTACCTACAGGGTGTTGAGTGCTTCTGCCTTGAAAATTGATTCATCTATCAATTTCCCTGAAAAAGATATGTTGAGAGATTCATTGCCATGGTTTTTAATTTCTCTTGTATGTCTTAGCATGTTTAATCTCTCAATTGTTTCATGAATGATAATTTTGTAGTAATTACATATTAAATCCTCTCGGGTTTCTTTATTATTGTATGCATGGCAAATTATTTGATTACAAATCACTTTCATTCATATAAAGTTATCGAGATGTTTATGTAACTTCTTTCTTATAAGAGAAAATTACAATCGGGTATATTTTAGTGATAAACAAATGCATTAGGGTATACTACCTTTTTTAAAATGCAATGGGGTTAACTTTTTTAGTTTTGATCAACCCCCCACTAATGTCGGCCACCCCACCACCCCCACTCCCCCCCCTAATATCTCGCTCTCCTTCCCAATCCCAAATTATTCTGAAACACCCCCTCCCAAATTATCTCTCTAAAATTCTCGCTTCCTTCTATCTCCAAACACCGCCGCCGACTTCCCTCTGCCTTGAAGCTCCGACGATGATTTTCCTCTGTCCACAGCACCGCGCTCCGCTCGAGTCCCGCCGCTTGTCGACGAGTTCCAAATTTGCCCTGATTTTGAAGCAAGTAAGTTATAGATTTAGGGTTTCTACAAACGGGGGATTTGAGATTGGGAAAAGGTAGAGAAGAGTTCTTGGTCAGTGAGAGTTTTAATTTGGGTTCGATTTGAATATTTATGCCTATTAAATTATTAATTTGGGTTAAATTGAAGAGTGGGTTTGTTGCTGGAGATTGTTGGGGGATAGGGATAGGGATGGGGATGGGAAGGGGGAGGGGGAGGGGCTGCGTGGGTTTACTGGGGGAGGGGGGGAGGAGTTCTGTGGGTTCGTTGAAGATGAAATGATAATTAGTTGGTTTAAACCAATTACAACCCTGAAGTTAATTTCATCAATTCGAGTTTGGGGTAGAGGGGGGGCTGGGTTTCTGAGTTAGTATTTGTGTTTTGTATTTTTCCATCTATTTATGTCTCATAATAATTTTTTTAAATTGTTTAGTTTCTTACGATATTTTCAATTTTCGTCGCATTACTTGTTATTACATTCTAGGAGTTTATGGATGCATGATGCTAAGGGAAATGACGTTGATTTGAGCATCTACAAGGGAAAAGTCCTGCTAATTGTGAATGTTGCATCACAATGGTATGGTTCTAATTCTATTGTTCCCTGTTTCTCCTCTGTATCAGTAGACCATAAGCTTCTTATTCCTTGATGCTTGCTTACTGAGATCCGCAAAAAAAGCTCGATCCTAATTGTGAAGCAACAATTTGGCCACACTGAACATAAAGGCACAACTACCTATACATGAGATTACTTAATTCTTTATATTATTTGTTGTTCTGAAGATTTCATATTGAATCGTTGTTATTTCTAGATGATAAGACATGGTTTTATTAATCATGGAATGCTAGATGATATGACTTGTATTTTGCCCCGCGCTTGCTAACTTAATCCCTGCTGTCTATTATTGGTACACATGAGAGTTGAGAACATTTTGGAAATAAAGTTTTGCTCCTAGCATTTGCTAATTAGTTCGTTTAAACCAATTACAACCATGAAGCTAATTTCATCAATTCGAGTTTGGGTGGAGGGGGGCTGGGTTGCTGAGTTTGCTTTTTCTTTTCTTTTTTTTCTTTTTTCATCTATTTTTATCTCATAATAATTTTCTTAAATTGGATTTTCTTGTTGCAGGTGTTTGGTTTGAAGGTAGATATGGACTTTTTGTTGCATACTTAGGAAACAATTTAAATTGGGTTATGTAAAGTGTATAATGTTCTAGAGATAAATACAAAGATAAATATCATATTTTTGTGTTCTAGATTAGATGACACAATTATTATTCAGATGCAATTTTAGTTTAATATTTGAGCTGATCTATGGTTGTCCTGTTACCATCTGATTTGTCAATAGATATGATTCTCATTTGCTTCTATTTTTATGAAGATTTTTTTGTTTCGTTCGACACTCTTTAGAAGACAGTAATATGGTTTCTGTGTATTATGGTATTATATTTAATTCTATAGTAATTTATTGGACACAAATGTCCACACCCTTGTAATACAAATATGTAAATTTGTAATATGGTATTATATTTTACACTATGGTACAAAACAAATTATATACTCTTGTAAATATTTGTACTTTATGCTTAACGTTTATACTATGGTATTATATTGTGTACTATGATACAAATAATTCATTGGCAATAATCCTCACATATTATATACTTTCATTAAAATTTGTACTATTCATTTAAAAAAATACTTTTGTTAAAATTTGTACTATTCATTTGAAAAAATACTTTCGTTAAAATTTATACTATTCATTTGCGAGAACAATTATAAAATAAAAAAGTGCAGGAACAAAGTTGTATTTTAATAAAAAAAAAAAGTAGACACAAAACTTGTCAAATTTAAAAATTGAAAAACAAGATAGATTATTAGTCTAATCAATTGAAAAACAAGTTGATGGGTGGAGGGAAAGTAAGGTTAGTAATGTAATTTAACTACAAAAACTAACCCCTATGCAATTCTAAAAAAGTAGTATACTTTGATGATATTTACACTTATAAAACTAACCCAATGTAAGTTCCCCTTCTTAGAATTATATTTCGAATTCTCAAAACTTATAAATTTCTTTAGGTCCTGCAATTCATTATTCGCATCTCTGAAAAAATTTGGTAAAATTTCTTAAGGCTCAGTTTATATTCTTCTTTCAATATCAAGAATGCATATAAATCTGATGCAATTTTCAATTTTGTCTTCAATAATTGTGCTGCTTCCTCCTAAAAATGGTAGGAGTTGATAGATCCAATTTTTGATCATATTGTGGTTTAGTAATTCTCAGGTATCATCTAAAAAGATCGGCAAAATATTATATGAAAATAATTCATGATAAGCTTATTATGAAACAATTTTAAAGTATCAAATATTTGATCAGGAGTATAAAAATTTCATCAAGAGTATCAATAATTTGGGTCAGTGGTATTATATTGTAATTATTGTAAATTTTCTTGAACCCATATTAATGATACTACTGATGAAATTTTTGATACTCCAGATCAAATATTCAATACTTTAAAACGGTTTCATAATAAGCTTATCATAAACCATTTTCATATAAAATCTACTCAAAAAGATCAGTTTTAGTTTTGGGAACATTTTTGGATGTTACAAAACTTTATGATTCATTAAAATGTAAGTTTTCTTCCTGCTTGCTTTAGTAATTTAATACAAGGTAACTGATGTGTTTCCATGATATGACTAGACTAGTTATGTAGGGGGTGGGTGGATTGTACAAGTTATGTACGGTATGTTAATGAGTTTATACGCACCCTTTAATCAGAGATGTCTTGAAAGAGTTTTTAAGATATGTGACTTTCATGTAATTTATATATTTGCTCATTTGTTTCTCATGTATATTAATATTATATTGAACCTTCTTATGGAAATGGTGAAGAATCTGATAGGTTGAATGTCCAGATATCAAAGTCATTGGGTGTTGTAAATGTTGGGCTTGCAGGAGTCTAAGATAATGAGGGAGATAAGATAGTTCTGAAAAAAAAAATGAATGTTCGGTTGGAGGAAATCAATTAAAGGAAAATAGAACCTAATGTGGGGTTTTTTTAAAAGGTGATGTTTATGGAGAACAAAAGAAGTCATAAGATGAAAGTTAATCGAGATATATGGGAATACATTGTTTAAGCTTTGAAAGTGGATAATATTTAAATAATCCCAAAAACAAAAGAGAGGAAAAATTGGAGATAATGAGCGAGACAACGACTGATATTTAAGTGAAAGAGAAGCTCGGTGTGGACTCGAATGATACTTTGCATGGTTGAATGAAGTATATCGAAAGCCATTGAGTGTCAAAAATACTGAAGTTGCAGAGTTTGTAGCGGGTGAAATAGAGAGAGCATTCCAAAAGGTAGAAGAGCTATTAAATATGACGCGTTGAAAGATGAATAGATAATGCTTCTTAATTCATATTGTATTTTAATTTACTAAAACCCAATTTCAGTGTTCTTGATACTATTTTTCATGATTGTTAATTTGCATGTTGATGTTGGAGTGTTTATGGTGCTTAATTCTCGAGTGTTTTTGTGGACATTGTTTTTAATATAATATACAAATTTATGTTGTGTATCATCTTTAACTGTTGAAATAAATTGTTCATGACATGGATATAGTATCAATATTTGAACAACTTTTTGTTAAATCGAAAGATGTATGAAAGCAATAAAAAATCTTGATGGTCAAAACCTTGGTGGTCATAACCATCAAGGTTTTTTTTATACTTTCATACATCAGTGGTTATGATCTCAATCAACAAAAAATAATCTTGGAATTTTTGTATCATTTCACAGGTTTTGCCTTGCACTACAAGAAAAATGGCCTATTACTACACTAGTTTTAGTACATTAATTTTAAAATGTCAAGTTAGCTAGTCTATCAATTCATTAAGTTACGAGGTAGCTATAACTACACTGATACAATGGCTGTTAATACACTATTTAGTAATTGCCATATTATAATTCTATTACTACACTTTGATTAGTGTATTAATAACTTCAATTCATTAGTAACTAATTCCTTTATACTATGAATAATTTAGTAGAAATTTAAATAAGTGGACCAGATTTAAATGGACAATAATGCTTATTATTATATAATAATATAATAAGAACAAATGCTTTTATTTGAATAATTTATTTATTCATAATAATAATTATCCTCAAAAGCTTATAATAGTTAGTTTTAACTTTTAAGAATGCACAAACCAGTTTATGGCCAGATCATAAGTACAAAATAATGGTTCTAAAAAAAAGTACATTAAAAATATGAAATATAAGCAAATATAATAAAACAGAAAAGGAGAAGTATGATTAGCACTTCGGAGCCTAGGAAATCAAACAACGAAAGTGCTATCAAATTTTGAAAATTTTGAAAAAAATTAACTGAGAAATATTGGCGGTCACGACTCCCGCAAAAAGGAAAAATGAAAACCCCCTACCCTCTCAAAATTTGGGATTTTTCTTCACAACTCACGATTTAATTCCAAAACTTGAATTCAAATCTAAACCCTTTTCTTTTTCCTCCAAAATCTATTCTCGATTTCAACCTAAACCACTCATTCGACGTCCATAGCTCTTAATCGGGTTTCATCACCTAGTACTAACCCTTATTCTTCTTCCCCAATTTTAGAATTTCAGCAGCGAGCGCTGATTAGGGCCTAACGCTGAGAGGGTCGAAATTTGGGCGCCACTAAAGAGGAATTCTGATTCTAAGGTAAGCCTTTCTCATTTATTGCGCCCGAATATACTCTATTATATGCAATCTCTGTAATTGGATATGCTATTTTTATTTCTCTATTTTGCTGAAGTTTAAACCCTACTTGTAACAGAGAAATAGAGTATCGAACAATACGGAATTGCAAGTTCATATTTGATTTTTTTGAGAAACAAAATTATAAACATCTTGTTCGTCATACTTTTTATCCATAAAGAATTTGGTGGGAATTTGGAAAAATGTTCTTTGGCTATTGAATAGAGTATAAAACCTACTTTACTTATCCTTATCACAACAAGAAAACAATTACACTGTCAATTATCCTTATTCCTTAATGAAGTGTACTCTGCCCATTTGCAATATATGATGTTAACTAAACTTGGAGATATTGCAGCTCAATTGTTGCTGGTATAACAGCCCGATGAAGCTGCTCACACGTTTATTAATGCAGCATGTAAAAAAAGGTATGAAAAATGTGCACAATTCTCATAAGTTTACTGAAACTGCTAGTGATTTACCCTTACATCTGGTTCTAATTATACTGTTACGTGTATTCCAGGGCCATGTATCTATATCCAGAAGTTATGCAATTATGTAATGTTGATCATATTAATTTGATGTCTGTTTGCACTAACGTGTATCAATTTGATTGAATGTTGGGCCTGTTAAATGGTAAAAGTAGTGTAAAAGATGCATTCTTGATACTATTGCTTAATTTGGTAAATAGTTTTGGGATTTTTGTTCTATGAAATGAAGTTTTAGCAATGTAAATATCATGGCTTACAAGTTTTGAGAACAACACTTTTAATACAAATATCTGATATGAAACCCAATTGATTTATTTTTTGCGTGTTTATGATAATTTTAGAACATGAAAGAGATCAAATGTATAAGGAACTAGAGTTGAAGGATAAAATTTCCCTTAGCATTATTTTACCACATATAGTTATCATTGTTTCTGGATTTTTCTTTTGATTTATTCTACATTTGTTTATTTATGTGTATATTTCATTTTGCATATAACCAAAGAACACATTTTAGAATTTTCTATCTGGTAATGATTACAAAGAAACTTCTGGGCCACATAAGGACCGATAGATACATTTCAGTAAAATTTCAGAAGCTTTAGATTGAATGTAGATTGTAGAACAATATTTTTAGCAAAGAGTCAACTCTCTAGCAAATTGTACCTTAATTCATGTGGATGTTATTGCTTTTCAGGTGTTGTTAGATTTATGAAAAGTTGAGAACGGCTTCTTCTTGGATTTATAACCAGGTATATTTTCTTATGTGATTACATTTCTGCTAAACTGTACAATCTTGTGATGGTTCCTAAATTATTTATGCTACCTCTAAGTCTTAAGGCTCCTTAACTAAATTTATGTGAATTTTATTTCTTTTCAGGTTTTGTTAGATTTATGAAACCGGTTTAGAAGAAAACACGAGTTTAAACATGAACTCAATTCCAATTTTATTGTTTACTTCTCTGAATCAACAGATGGTGTTTTGATTGAATATATAATAGTTTATGTTGCATGTGTGCAGAGAAAGGTGTCATGATCTACGACCAAAATCATTTTCCTCTCTAAAAAAAAGGGCTCATCAATCATCTCAGTGTTATCCATGAGCTTGTCTCTGCTGGTTATCCAATTCCCTAATGAATATCTTTGCTTTCTTGCTCTCAAGCTTGTCTTATACATTTTAACTGATGCGAGTAACAGTTAGTTTTCTTTGGCTTAAATTTTTTGTGAATTTCACTTTAGGTTAACAACTACTTGAATAACTGTACTATTGGACTAAAGTTTATGGCAACAACTTGGCCGATTGGTAGCAAATTTTGAAACTAACTGTGAACACCTATCCATGTTACATGTATCTGATGATGTGAGAGTGAGGCTATGCAAAGCAACTGAATTGGTAGATCGGCATTTACAGGTATCTGTATCAGCTAATAGAGTTTATATTAGGATCATGCAGTATCATGACTCATACTATTTTTGCTCGTCAATTCGTGTGCAGAGAAGATTATGCAAAAGGTCAAATTACAACTTTCAAAGTCGCTAAAAGAATTTCTCCTCTATCAGCAGGTTTGTTATTTTTTTTTTTGATTAACTTATTGTTTTCGGCTGATATGCATCACCTTTAACTGTTAGGTTGTGTATAATTGTTAACATCATTTACAAACAGCTTAAGCATTTAACGTTGTGCATTGAAGATATAATGTTTAACTTAAAACATCATTAATAGTTGTTTACTTTCAGTTCTGTGGAATTATTGATGGTTGGAATGATTTTATTTTCTTAATTAAAGTTGATATTTTTTATGGTGTTGTTTCTCACAATTGGAGTGATTCCACTATTTTCACTTCATTAGTCTTGACTATTAACCAGAATAAACTCTATTTATTTACCTTGGGTTAACATGGAGTATGATCCTAAACTTTTCCGATTGACCTTTAATGAACTAGGAAGCTCACAACTTCTCATATTACGACATAAATTACTTTGTTTATATTGGTTCTATTTGAGTCATGTTCTTGGTTCTATTTAATGAAGATTGTTATAATTCATTACGATTTTACAATCTCTTGTTGGTGTAATTCAATAAGTACACTGATTGTTTGCTTATTGTTGGAGAGATTTCAAAATGAACTATTTGTATGCAAAAAGCGGTGAAAATTTTCCAGGTAGCTTTCAAATGTAAGTGTGCAACAAATTAAGTTCTTTAACCATCTATAAGAGTCTTCTCGTTGTATCCCAATGTGGTTAATGATACCCTTTTCCATTTTTTGGCTAAATTTCACATGGAATTTCCTTTCAAATTGATTACTTATGTCTTTTTTACTAAACACTGTGAAAGCTCATGTCATGTAATAATTGCAGGTCCGGGACTCCCAAAAAAGTTCACCATTAAGAGAGAGAACATACAGAACTTTTGAAGCTTCAAAGGTTTTAAAGATGCATAGTGCTCATTGAATTGGAGTTTCTCACTGTTCTTCATTCTTCAACAAGCTTTTTGGTTTTGACGCCGCAAATTGATAAAATTGTATATTAATCTTAAAGGTTTTGTTAGGCGTCTTTTTGGAATGATGACTCGATAAATATTTTTCCTTTTTTTAGATGAAGTTTGATTTTTTTTTTTGGAATTTGAAATTTTGTTGTAATTTTTTAATTATCAATTTAAAATGTATGTGTTCACATTAATTTCTATTATATTTTTTTATGGATTAAATTACTTTTTGAGAAAGGAAATGGGATTGCCTCCTAGGTTATTCATAACCTGGTCAAGCAATAATTAGCATCACATAATAATTATTAAAATAATATATCTACAATTAGCATCACATAATAATTATTAAAATAATATATCCTGACAATATAATTAAATGAATTTTAAAATTATAAAATGCAATCACGACACTTTTATTTGTCATGTTAGCTATGTGTGAGTTAAACATGTGTAGTTATAATTCATATTTTAGTACATTTATAGGTGTAGTAATAGACATATATCTATTGCTACATTGGTTTAGATGACACTAACAATAAATGTGGTGATAGGCGAAGTGTAGTGAAAGGTAATGCATTACCACATTTTTAAATGTCACTTCAAGTAGTTTTTCTTGTAGTGTTGTCAATATATTTGACTCATTTAGAACAATTCTACATAGAATTTACTTTGTTTGACATGTTAGTGGTTATAAGAGAGTTCGTCTTAAAACTTTAAGTTAATTAGAAGACCATGATTTACTTTTACTTGAACTCAAGCGTAAGGAAATTTTAAGAATGCAAAGCATAATAACATAAATAAGTTCTATCATAAGGGCTTGAGCCAATGTGCAACTCGCGTTTTAAATAACTAGTAACATGTAAAATCGACTAATTCTTTGGAGATGAAAGCGTAATTTCCCACATCTTCACCTGCATTTATGTTAGACAAGAAGAAAACTCAATTAATGGACAAAAAAATTGATGAAGTTATTAAGTGTAGAAACTAGATATTTCAATGCAAAACTTACTTTGAAACGTAAGGCCTCTCTTTCCGCCTTGAGAATTGCGTTTTCGGCAACAACATCATTATACTTCTTCGTCGCCTCAGCTAGCTGCTTCTCCAGCCGCGCTCCTTCTTTCTTTAACTCAATCAACTACAAATTAATGTAAATATATAATTTTAACAGAGGATAGGATTCCTGTGAAACTTGCTGATAGTATAAAACTGATATCATTAATGCATTTAACGATACTATTATAGATATTCACGAGCTTTGATCTCAGTTTACAGATCTAATGATATCATTGAATGCATATGATGATATCAATAAATACACCAAAGGTTATAACTTTCATATTATGAAACTTACCGGATCTGCATTCTGCTGTAAATGACAGCATTTTACAGGATCAAATACACAACAAAATCGCACAATTTTATTGCACAAAATTTTTATATACAACACATAATTCAAATCCTAATTTAACTCAAATTAGTTACATTACGAGATATAGTTAATCAGCTTAATTATACCTCCTCCAGCTTAATCTCAAGGGATTCCAGCTTTCTCGCTCTTTTACACATTAAGAATCATCTTACATAGTTACATGGAATGTCTAAATTATTTTTAGATTAATAACTACTATAGATTTATAAAAAAAAATATCCGGATTTATCAGCATATATGCAGATTGTAGAATTTAGGGGTTAATTAGTGAGTTTTTACGATCCAAAGGGTAAAGTTTAAGTATACTTAGATTAGCCATTTTTGAACAGGCCTTCAATTTCATTCTTTTTGACTTAAGGGAATAATTTTTTTGACTTAAGAGAATAATTTTTTTTTTCCAACTAAACTCTTTTAAATATTAAATAAAGTTAAGTTTATATCACTATGTATATAAGTTCGTACCATCATAATTTAATTGATCACATGTTAAGCCTTAACATAATTTTAAGGTCCATACCACCATTTCTTTACAATATTATGTTGACTTCATTAAAAGATACAAATGGTCCAAAAAAGAATAAAAAAACCTCTTCGCTAAAAAGAATGAAGAAGGAAGAAAGTAGGTAAATTTTACCTTGGTCGCAGCAGCAGCCGATTCCAATTGTTTGCAAGAATGAACTGAAAATTATGTCTTAATTGGCTGGGAGTGGGACATTATATAACACAAGAAAAATTCGAAATCTAAATCTTAACCAAAATAAATGTCGATACACCATATCGTATATGATAGATGATAAATTTAATAAGCCAAATTTGATATTTACCATATTTTTCTAAATATTAGAAAAGTGAATATATATTTACCATCTCAATAAATTTTAAAAACAAAGAGTGGTGGGCAAGTTCGTGGGGCATTCGAGTTACGAGTTGTGAAGGATGGATGACTAAGATGGATTAGGCAGTTCGGAGGGTACTACTTCCATTAAAATATATAATTATAATTATAATTTGAATTTAATTTATATATGTATTGATTTTTTTAATTTAATTTATACAAGAAATATAATTGAATTACTTTAAATAAAAAGATCAGAGCATGACATTGGCTGAATAAAATGTGTATTGTTGGGATATTTAGTTTTGATGATTTTCCAAAACGACTTGTAATAGGGAATGAGCAGTCAGGATTGTGTCTTATAAGATTCAGATTAGGCTAGTCTATTTTCAGTTTACAGGTAGTCAGTTGAGGGGGAACTCAACTGTCTCGGAACCTGAGAAGTCAGAGTCATCCTAGAGCAAACAGACTGGAGCATCAAGTCAGAACCCTAAAGACCTGAAGACCGTCCTGAAGGAAGTCCCGCTGAGTATAAACCTGACTTTCTAAGCTGGTCAGTGGACTACTCAGTGAAGAGCATGATCATGAGGATCAGTGTTGTGCCTAGTAGATCAGTGTTGCTAGTTGCTTACACATCCAATCTCATATTCAAATTTTGAATTTGAAAAGTCACATAAAAATTCGCCGATTAGGAGACTTACTGCACAAATTTTAAGAGGCGCTGCGCTGCTTGCACGAATTTTCAAGATCATTATGTCTTAACATGATTACCCTGCAAATTGCAAAAGTTAACATTTCATAATAAAAAAAAAAAAGCATGACAAACTATTTACTCGTTTTTAGAGAGCGTGAACCTCACGGATTCCCCTATGTGAAACGTTATGTGCATTTTCTCAGTCAGGTCTCCAAAATTATATAAATTTATTTTGTTTAATGAATATTGAAAATAACCTAAAAACAGACATCATACTATTTAATTTTGAATAATTCTCTGTTAAAAACGGAAAAAATTGTTCAAACAATTCAGTAAATAAAGTACTCCAATAATAAATAGGATTTGCCAAGTCAAGGTCCACTCTCATCTAGCAGCCCAATCCCATGGGACCCACCCACCACCTTCATCCCTATTCACAACATTTCTTTTATCACTTCTCAATGTTTTTGTTTCTCTTCCCAAAAGGTCCCTACCTCTTTTCCCTCTCTTCCTATCCCCTCGTTTCTCTCTCTCTCAAGCTCTATGAACATGAGACGCCATCTCTTCCGGTGGTGAGCTGCATATGTAGTTAGCAGCTTATTTCACTTCTCAATCATGTGTTTTTTTTTTCTTTTTGAATTTGTTAAACTTTGAATGAATTTTCATATGTATCTTCCTTAATTTTGTGAATAGAAATTCCCTTTTAATGATTTTTAGTGTTAAAGACAGTCGACTTATTTTCAGAATTTTAGATGTGTATTTTATTAAGAAAAAAAAATTAGATGACCGATTGTTTCTATATTTTATCTCTGTTTCTTTTTGTGAGAAGCATGTGTTTAACTGATATGATACCTAATAGATGTAAGAGAGATTAGTAGATGGTTACATCAAGAGTACTCTCTGATTTCATTGATAGTAATGAATTAATGGAAAATTTGAAGAACCATGAAGGAGAGGCTAACAATGATTGTGATGCTAATGCTGAGCAGATAAAGAATCACCCTTGCACATGGTGTCTGATTTTGAGAATGAAATAATAAAGTATCAAATGATTTAGAAATACGGCGAGAATAGAAGATAGGGGAATTCATTATTGTACAGGTTCGTGCAATAATACCTTTCATCATTTCTTCGTTCTTCTATTTGAAGAACTATGTTAATCGTTGTCACAGTCTTCGTACACTAGCTAGAGCGAACACTGAAGCTATATTCCATGTCAATTTTCTTCATTTTTTTCTCATGCGGCAGTAAAGAGAAAAACAATTAATGGGAGAACAACAATTTTTTAAACATTGAGTAAGATTATTTATGTGTCTCATAATTTTTTTTTCCAAGAACAATGGAGAGCTCCAGGAAAGAAATCATCACTATTTATAGTCACATATTTAAATTTTGAATTTGAAGAGCTGTAATAAAGTTTCCTCGAATTTTGAATTTCAAGAACAATAGAGATCCATACACTCTCCGCATAAACTTTTTAGAGGCGTATGATGTATGCACGGTTTTTCAGGACAAGTGATGGCTTCTGATAGAAGAATAAAAGTATATGCACTATTCATACAAAAAATTGGCGCGTGAGGAACACGGCTTCACAAAAAAGCAAGTGTGCTTTCACTCGCTCGGAAAATTCATTTCCACTTTGACAGAGGCTGCTACTTTTATATAGTTATAGATATGTACAATTTTTTGCTGAAATTAATAATAATTTTCAATAAACCAGGTTCGAAAATTGCAAATCGTAAAATTTTAAAAAAATGTGAATCAATGTATTTTCATATGCATTATGAGACGTATCTTCACATTTTACAGTGTTTGATGTTGGTAATGGCGTAATGCACCTAGAGAAAAATATGAACTAACACAAATATTGAGTGATTGAAGGTGTGAGGGAGGAGGTAGGTTGGGTTTATGGAGTGAAAAGGATAAGTGTAGTTTTGATTTTTTAATCATTAAAAATATTTGAGACATTTTATAATTACATTTAAATAATTGAAATCTAGGTAAGTGTATCCACTACTGATTTAGGTGCATATAACTGGATCCTTGGAAATATTGGCTGACCCAATTTGTTAGGGGAAAAAATGTAAAAAAAAAAAAAACCCCCAAGTCCACGAGAGTTGATTCAAGTAAGCTCAAAACAATTGGTCCAAGAGAGTCAACTAAGCACAAAAGAATGGAATAGTCAACCTCTTAGTCAATTTGTGAATCATTGCCTATTGTTCTTTTTTTATTGTTTAAAAAAACACTATAAGTTTTAAGAAAAATTAACTCTCTGGTGATGGCGATGAAATACCCACGAATAGTAATATAAACCAGCTAAGTATATTAACCTTGTCCAGATAATAGTAGAAACCAGCTAAATTTATTAAGTTGAGTTTTAGGACTTGCTAGCATCTACATAAATTTACATCCAATATCAAACTTAGTATACATATGTATCTGTTTCCATCGTTCAAATACACATAAATAAATCAGTACCATTTACAACGTGCAATTCTTCCATCCTGTTACAAATACTACCTTGCAGCAGATCCATGGCGGCAGAATGCACCACCAAAATAGATTCTTCCTCGGCCTTCGACTATCCTCGCCTGCAAGGTTTACCCTTCAAACTCTCTTACGAGCTGCTGCTACTCTTTTCCCCGTTATCTTTGCCATAAGTCGCAATCGGTCTAGCATTAACCCGTTGCATCGCCTTCACTCCAAACGGGTTGTTCTTGCTCTGTAATTCACCAGCAAATGATGTCAAAATAATATTCAACGATCTATAACTAAACGGGGAAAATATTTCTATGCAGCAGTAGCATTAGTTGATCTTATTTTTTAGTTATTTTCGCTAAACAATATTAGTTGAGCAGGATATAAATCACTCACCAATGAGCATGTGCCAGCATGGACGTTGCAGACTGGATAATCGTGGGGGCAGCAACTGGAATGGTCTTCACAGCAAGAGGCACTCTCGAGGGGGCAGCACCCCCATTGGAAGCAGTAGTTGTAGAACTCGAAAACGCAGCAACAGGTGGTGCTCTGGGGGCACGCGTAGTAGTCATCGCAGACAGAGGGGGGATTTACAGGGGATGGAGGAGACGGGCCGGGGTTGGGAGGGTTGGCGCCTGACTTGGTCGGGTAAGAGGGCTCGACAGCAATGCCGCATAGCCCTGCGCTCGACTCCACGTTACGTTTCATTCTAAGGTACCCCTCTTCTCCCCAGTATGCACCCCATGAGTTCCTCACTATCCAATAATCGACCCCGTTTTCTGAGCCGTATCCCACCACGCCCACGCCGTGATCCAAGTCCAAGCCACACTTGCCAGTGAATATACCCTGGGGAGATACAATGTCATTAGTTGTTTTCTTAATAAGTCTTAATAATTTCACTAAAACGTATTACTTGTGCACAGATTATTAAAACTTACTGATTTATATAACTGGAAGTCCCTGCCACCAGCTTCAATTGCAACGCTTATTGGCTGATGTGCAACTGCTTTCTTCAACGCACTTTCATCATACGGTGTAACATCCTCGTAGCCGTCGATTGTCACAACTTTAGCATTTTTCTGCATAGCAAAATACAATCAAAAGTGCCCTCTCTGAATTAGACAATTTCATTTTCTTCAAAATTATGAAAAAACACCAACCCTGTTTTGATCACATATCCCATCCCTTCCAGTATAGGGATAATCCTCATCGCTGTCGATGCCCCCATTCTTGATAATGAACTGAAATGCATAGTCCATAAGACCCCCATTGCAGCCTTCGTTATATGATCGGTCACAATCCACAAGCTCTTGCTCGGAAAGTGAGATTAAATCTCCGGTAACTATCTGGTTTATTCCTTCCACAGCAAATATGGCAGAGAATGCCCAACAGCTCCCTTCAATTGCAATGATTCAATAAAAGTTAAGCATTAATACAGTAGAAACCAAACCATATTAGGACCACAGCTACAAAAAAGAGCAAGGTCCACAGAGAAATAATACATGAATGAGGCAAGTTGGTGATAGGGACAAATTACTTTCACAAATATATTTGAAGATATTAAAGTATCAAATTGTGGCCAAATAAATCTGCTCTACAAACTCATCAACACTATCTATTGCAAAAAGTTTCGAAAATTCTGAATCAAATGAGGTGAGTGGTGAAATTGATCACCTCTTTAAGTAATGAGCAATAGTAGCAAATCCACTATATGAAGAATTTTATTTTCATCAAAATAGTGACCAATCATCTCTAATATAGAATTATTAACATATTCATTGCAGATGAAATTTGAGGGGAAAAAATCAATCAGTATAGATTAATCAAAATTCAATTTACAGTAAACTTATATTTAGTGCACATAATATTGAATACTCAGCATACAAATTAAACTTAACAAAATCAACCCACAGACTGTTATAGAAACTTACACATAAGCTTTCTCGAAGAAATTGAAGTGAGAGAGAAAGTAAAAGAGATTTACCACAGCTGAATTGATCTTTAACGGGGACGACGGCGCCTTTCTCTCTCCAGTCAATGGAATCCGGCAAACTATCGCCGACTTTCGGTTTATACCGGTCGCTCACCTTCCCGGAAAACCGCCTCCTGGCGTCGGGTTTCGTCCCCAAATAACCTTTCCGGTACTCGTCATTGGTCAGATCGGCGAACCGGTTTAGGCCGAGCTTGAACGTCCGGTTCGGCAACGCGTTCTGCTCATCTATATACTTGAGATTGTCCTTGAAAATCAGGAACCGCTTGTACTTCTCTCCCAACGCGTTGTACGATTTTCCGTGCTTCACCAGCCACGATTCGTAGAGCGACATCACCTCGTCATCGGACCGCAAGCCGGCGACGTGGTGCTCCTCGTCGTAGGAGATGATCGACATATCTGACGCTAGTGTTTGTGCAAGGAATAGAGAGAGAAAGAGAAGCAGAGACATGGTGGCGGCCGCCATGGTTGGTATTTTTGGAGCTCTGGAACAGGAGTGAGGAAGTGGAATTTATAGAGATTGTGGAAAATTTTAGGGGTGAATTTTGGGGAGAGAAAGAGAGGACGTGGCAGATGGAATGTGGATGAGGATTTTGTGATAGGCTGCAAAGAAGTAGGCGCAGCTGACAAGAAAAACAGATACTAACGATTAAGGGCAAATTGGTATTCTTACTCGTTAGTATATTCAATGCAGAATCTTCTATTAATCCAATTTTAACTTTTTCTTTTTTTTTTTTTTTTTTGAGTACCATAGAATTTATGTAAATTTGGATTTATAAAAGTCCTGCTTTAAATGCAAATGGTTATTAATTTTTAAAACACGCTTGTGTAAAATAGTGATTCACTTGAATTCCTTGTAGGCACCAGGCACTGGTCCTCCCACCTAATGTGCCGCTGAGTCACCATGATTTACTTCCTCCACCCAATCATGTCGGGCCAGGGGGTGGGGGCCCTGGGGGCGAGGGCTTCGCCTTTTGCTACAAGTGATTCACTTGAATATTTAGGTTATACTCCATTTTTTTTTTAATATAATTGAATTGGAGTTTCATAAATTTATGCATTGTTTTTTATAATTATATTCTTCTTACAATATTATTTTTTATAATTATATTTTCTCTACGTTATTATATTTACTTATCATGTTATTAATTACACGTACTTAATTCATATTTATTATTTAAACTCAATTTAATCTAAAAGATCAAATAATAAAATAACAATAGTTACGAAAGGGGCACGAGATGAACCCCTTTATGCTTCCATAAGCATACACATTGTTGATTCCCATATCCCAGTCCTGATATTCCCTCGCGTGGAATCATCGGGTTGGTAACAAATGCTTCATTTAGAAATTTGATCCACTTAATTTTTGTTTTTTTTAAGGAAACCAAAATAGTTGAATTTAAGAATTTCAAATAGTTTTACCACTCTACCCTTTTGCACACATAGGAGTCATTCCGATGGGATGAACATCATTTAACTTATCTGATTTTGAATAGACATATCACATTCTTATCTAAATACTCATTTATTTCTATTATATGTTTATACACATATTTTTACCATATCAATCAATACTTTGGATGCCTATGTGGCAATGGTCTTTGTCTTCTATTTCAAAATTCTTTGTTTTTCATTTAGTCAAAGGTAAAAAAAATTATCTCAACCCTTTATCATCTTCTTTTAATCTTAATCGTTTATTTTAATATACATTTTCTATAAATTCATATCTCAATCTTCATCTCTAACATCCTATTCTTCATTAAAGTTCTCTAATGAAGTTCTGTTGATTTTTTTTCCTTTTTTTGCAGTGATTAAAGAAAATTCATGGTAATTCTATTATCATATTTTTCTTATTCAATGATCAGTCGATTATCTTTTATGAATACAATGATCTGTCTATTATCATAGGATTTATATCTAACATTTTTCTTTTTTCTTTTTTTCAGATTTCGTAGGCTGCATTATTTTTCTGTTTTTGTATTGTATCTAACTTGATCTCGAAATATATATCTAATACTCACTCTGTCCACAAAAAATTTACCTGTTTACTATTGGGCATTGATTTTAATGAAAACTGATATTTTATTGAAAAAGTGGATAAAGTAGATAAAGTAAGAGTAAGCGGGTAAAATTTTGGTGGACGGAAGGAGTAACACATTTGTGGGGTTTTTTTTTTTTTTTTTTGCAGAATATGTTTTGTCTCTTTTATAGGTTCTTTGATTGGTAAGTATTTTTTATTTTATTATGCTATATGTCTTATAATCATCAAATAGTCAAATCCAATTATATTTACTTTGTTTTTTGGCAGATTATAACATATGTGCTAACAACTTCGTAGGAACATGAGATTGAAGATTTTTTATGAATCTGGTCATTTTCATTATTTTTTAAGAACATATTCAAATTGTTATAATTGTATTTTATTATAAGAAATGTGTACATCTTCTTCATATTACATGAAGGTCAAAATATTGTAAGATCATGCAGTGTTTTCCATTATGAATGATATTATTTTATGTTTTCCATTATGTATTTTGTATTTTATTATGGTATATGTCTTATAATCATCTGTTTATTTGACTATTTTTTTGTCTAATCCAATTATATTTACTTTGTTTTTTGGCAAATTATAACATATGTGCTAACAACTTCGTTGAAACATTAGATTGAAGATCTTTTATGAATCTGGTCATTTTTATTATTTTTTTAAGATCATATTCAAATTGTTAAAATTGTATTTTATTATAAGAAATGTGTACATCTTCTTCATATTACATGAATATCAAAATATTTTAAGATCATGCAGTGTTTTCCATTATGAATGATATTATTTTATGCTGTTATTATTAATTAATGAATTGATTTTATTTTTTTTGTTAACTTTTGTTACGATTCCTTATAATTCCTAAAATGGTTATTCTTAAAATATTTTTCCCTTTTTAGTCATGTACCGTTGATCTGGTATTGATGATGATCTCAGCCATTCACTTTGATGACTATGTAAGTTTGACTTTAATATTTAATGTAATTTAACTTACTCTTGACTCTTAACTCTTATTTTGTAAATGGAATATTTGACTCAAATATTTAATGTATTTTAATTCCCTCTTAATCATGACCATTAAATTTTATTTTGTATATGGAATACTTGACTCTAATATTTAATGTCCTTCAATTTCTACCTAAAAAAATATGTAATTATTGGTAGAAAATTATTTATAGAATGTTCAACATTTAATTCAATATAAATAATACTAATGAATATTACTTTTTGTATATATTATATAAATACTATCAAAATTCTTTATCAATACATAATTTTAACTTTGAAAGTTCTAAAAATAAATCAATTTAAGATAAATGAATTAAAATACTTATTTTGTTGTAAAATAATTAATCATTGAAAAATTAATAAAAATATTGTACATGTTATAAATAATGAAAAAAATAGTTAAACAATTCTTATGTTAGGTTAAATTTCATTACGTGTTCTTTGTTGAGTGTTGATGGGCGAACAATTATCAGTAAATGACGAACAAGGATTAGAGCTACATCGAGGATTATGAGGAACCAAGTCAAGGAAGATCAACAAAGAAAATCATGACTTGGGTGCATTAACCAATCTGGGAGGTATACAAAGTGACGAACAACTCCCCGACGAACAACTAATGGGCGAACAGGTATTTAGACCCGAGACCAAGAATGAGCCAACTGTGAAGTCATCAATGACGAACAACTTGGTCAAACTATGATACAACAAACAGCCAAAGAAGTGTGTACAAGTGAACAAAGGACAAAGATCCCAAAGCCAAGCTGAACAAAGCCATAAGGCGAACAACTTCCAAAGTACACCCTCAAGAGGCGAACAACTTTCAGTTGAAGGGTCATCAAGATCATTCAAGCCGACCTAGGCGAACAACAATGAGTCCGAGATAAGGCCCAAAAGAAGACTTTGTAACTAAGATTCAGCTTAGATAAGGTCAAACTAAGGTCAAAGGACATATGTCAGGCATGCAAGCTAGGGAGACCAAGAGTCAGTGGCACCTCATGCTTGCTAGCCTCTATAAATAGTTGTTCTCCAGCTTATTGGAATAATTTCGAATTTCAGATAAAAATACACACATAAACACACCCAAACTCACACATACACGAAATAAGTCCAATTTCGACTACTGAATTTACAAATTCGATAAATTCATACCCCGATTTACCATTTACGGTGGTAATCAATCACACGTTATTGATTGGTGACGTAAAAACGGATTAAAACAGCCACTAATCCTTACGATTAGATTCGTTCACCAACATTGAGTATATAACCACATGATATAAGGCTATAAGCTAAGTGAAGTCAAATTGTTTATCAATTAATTTTCAATGCATTAATACTATTTTTTTAATGTAATGGCCGAAATTAAGCATGGTTGACTGATACCATTTAAAGAATATTTAACAATAACATATTCATGGTTTAATTAATTTATTACAACTTAAAAATAGATTTATTATTGATTGATATTTATTTTAAATATGTTTGATGTTTTACTAAAATTAGGACTCTATATTATCGACTAAATTTCAGTTTATCATTTAATTATTAACTGTTAAGAATATTAAATGTGTTGAGTATGTATAGAATGAAATTAGTTCATACATGACCCACTTTGCAATAATCTTTGGTGTAACTAATTAATACACTTTAGAGTAACCAACTAATACCCTTTAGTTAAACAACTAATACTCTTCGTACCCTTCAAATAATACTCTCTAGTGAAGACAGCTACTACCCTTCAGTCAAAACAATTAATACATTTTATAAAAAACAACTAATACTCTTCAATGAACGTGTATACCTCTTCACGTGTACTAATTTTATGATCTACATTAATCGTGTACTTTTATTAATTTCATGCAAAATATACATTTTATATTATATAAATTGAATCTATACATATTTTTTATAATTATTAACATATACGAATTTAAATATCTAATTATTCTTATGTTTTTATTAATTAATTCTAATGAAGAATGTTTATGGGATTGTTCCGTTTAATTTTCTATGTAGTGAACTTTTGAATAGGATAAAAATAGCCACAAAATTAATTTAGAACAAAAAATATGAACAAATAATGATCCAATTTTACGTCAATTGTTAATATTTTTCAATTTTTTTTTACCTTGAATAACTTCTTTCTATACTTTATAATCATTGACCTATAATTAATATTCAAAATCAATTAACATTATTATATTATAAAATCTCATTGATAGCTGTTTGAATGAAATTTATAAAATTCAATCTAACCGTATAATTTATGTCATTACATAAGTATTACTATATTAGTTATAAACAAAATATATAGTGAAAATGGTTCATACATGGACCATTCGAAAAATATTAGTGGTTTTCACTAAAGGTTATTTGTTGTTTTTACCGAAGGGTATTAGTTTTAGAGGATATTAGTTATTTATTTCACTAAAGGGTATTAGTTGAAGGGTACAAAGAGTATTAGTTGTTTAACTAAAAACTATTAGTTAGTTACACTAAAGAGTATTATTTGATTATACTAAAAAGTTTTGCAACATGATTTACGTATCATTATAATTTTTTATTAATGTTTTTTATTTCATCCAAATATAGGTTTAACGGAATTGATCGTGTACTCAACGGTGAACACACACTTATATGTCCACCACCTATGTGATAATGATACATAAAAGTTTATGCATGTTTTAAGAAAGATTTGTTCATTAATATTAAAAAGTATAAAGTTGAGGGTATATTAGTTGGTTCTACTTTATTGAAGGGGTTTTAGTTCATTAATTGCAAAATGGTATTGTAAAGATGTTTAGAAATAGTTCATTTTAGAGAGTAAAACTATTTTTTCATAGTTTGAGATAATCTAATTGTAACGGATGAAGTATCAAATAATTCTAATTTTATCACGTATTTTTTTTTTCATAAACTATTTAAAAAAACACAAAAATATATTTAAATTATTATTTTTTATATATACAATTTTTTTCCGGTTCGTGAGATTCGCGAGGTCTTTTCTAGTTTTATACAATTACATCATTTTTCTCTCACTCACCCATTTATCTTCTACTTTTCTTTCTCATTTATTATTTACCCTACTTTTTTTTATACATTCATTTTCTATCATATTTATTTTATCATATCTCCTACTTTTCTCGCACTCATAACTAATAATAATAAAATATTACATCGATTTTAATTTGATACAAAACTCCATCCAACTTTAAATTTACTACTCACTCGATCACCCTCATCCCCCTTTTTTTTTTTCCTTCTGATCCACCATCAACCATAATAGTAAGCAACCTTAATACTTAATATGCTAATATTGTTCACACATTTTTGTAAGTTTTTCCTGTTTACATCGATTTATTTAATGTAAAGTATAATACATTTTAATTTTTTTTTATAAACAATTTTTTGACTTATAATTATAAATTTGCATATAGTGATATAAGTTACTTTAAAAATGAAATTAATCTTCACACTTTTCTTTTTAGAATGTCCCACAATAACTTTATACCCAAAAATAGATTTAGAACAATCTCACACTACTTACTTTGTTAAAAAAATATTCATTACTCATTGTTTCAAAAAGTCAATCAAATAATTTTTCTTAAAAAATGTGTCACCCCACATATAAAAATAATAGGAACCGGGGAGTAAAATTTATTTTAAAATGTCATATCGATCTCACGACAAGATGTTTCACACAAGACTTGTTTATTACACTTTTCGTTCTAAAAGACATTGTGAGGACTTCTAGGTATACAGATTAAGAAAAAGGTGTACTAATACTCTTTTATGTATATTAAATGAGTTTTGTGAGGGTGAGGTTTAACAAGTATTTTAAATTTTTAAAAATTCAAATTTTTGGTGGGACAAATCAAAATAGAAAGTATGAAATATCTCTTGGGGAGAAGGAAGTAATTATTATTAAAAATTGATTATATTTTTTATTTTTTGTAACGCTTATCTTTGATTTACTTTTTTAAGGTAGTAGGGAGGATAAGAGGCCACGTTGCATTTTAAGATGGGGTGAAATGGGAATTCACTTGTCACCATCTCCACCCATACATTTGTAGTAGGTTGCAATTTGCATTCATTACTCAACCTAATCAAGGTATGGCTAACCCCACTTCACTCTCTCATCCCTGCAATTATTTTGCGACTTGCCCATTTTGCCCCATCTTCATGGCGAATTACATCCCCCTACTTTGGGAGTTCTTATTTCATGTGTGCATGTCAAGAATAGTTTAACGTCTCGTTTCTTTTGGATAAAAACATTATAAATTGAAGTTCGGTTTGTATCGATTCCAGTCTTTGAAAAATGGGGGTACAACTACAATATAAAAAGAAAGTTTACTCATATTTAGTGATGGAGCTAATTAAATTATGTTTACCGGGGCCAATAAAAAATTTACTTATGAATTTATTTTATTTAATTAATATTGTCTGACACATACAATTAATAATAAAAAAATGAAATTTACTTTTGTTATGTTATATTAAATGTTTTTAATTTGATTGTTGTGACTCGTAACAATCAAAACTGAGAAGACATAATGCTTGACAGTTATTATCGTTCGATAATAAGTGAGTTGCTTAATTATTCAGAATCATTTTGAAGAATAAATTACAAATATTATCTTAAATAAGCATAATTTAATTAACATTCATGTATAAAAATAACCTAAACCCTCATTCTCAACTAACAAAATCGATCCAATATAATTAATATACATGAAGTAAATTACTAGTAAATAATTAGACAAAGTATAGAGTGAAAATCGTTCATACATGAAGTATTATTTATTTTCACTAAAGAGTATTAATTGTTTTAACTAATGAATATAAGTGATTTACACTGAAAAATCTTAGTTGTCAGTGAAAACAAATCAAGATTCTTCAGTGAAAACAATTAATACACTTCAGTGAAAATAACTAATGCTCTTTAATAAAAACAACTAATACCCTTCAATGATTAATGTATAAATCAGTTTCACTCTACAGTACATACTCAAATTATTATTATATATAGATATAAAGAGAAGTGATGTAAATGATTACTGCGAATATGAAAATGTTGGTGTCTAATTTTCATTCTTATTATTAGCATTTTCTCAGGTGCTAATACTATTTGTGTAATTAAAATGGTGCTAAACCCTTTTTTTGAGGAGATATATAAGGTGTGTTTTTTTTATTTTGGGGGTGCACTTGTACCCCCTTGTTACACACTAGATCCGCCACTGGGCTGTACCCTCTCAATGTGAGACGAATCATAAATTAGTCATAGCACATTATTATTTAAAAAAAAAAAAAAATTGAATGTTAATTTGTGTGTTAGTTGATGAAACCGTCTCACACTCTCACACTAATTATTTTTTTTGATAGTAACGACAAGTAAATAACTAGATAAATAAGTGAATATTGGGTAAAATTTGCAGGCGAATGGGTTTATTACAAAATTTGTCCCAGATTTTTTTTATGGCATTTTTGGTGTCTATGCTCGAAAGTTGTCAATTTTGTGTGTATTTTAATTGTAAACTAGTTCCACAATGTTTCATATTGCTGGGACTATTATTGGTCAAAAAAGCCATTAATATTTGCACCATAAAGTGGACACAAATTTTAAGGAAACAATATAATGAATAAATTTTTGAGGGGTGCTATAAAGTGAAGAAATTTATTTAATTGGGTGTATTGTGAGCTCAAAAGATAAATAATAATGACATTTTTTGTAAATATGTAAATGCAAAGTGTAGAATGAAATTGTTCATAAATGAACCACTTTGAAAAGTAAGCGTTGTTTTACTAAAGAGTATAAATTGTTTTCAAATTATTTTCACTAAAGAAATATTAATTTTGAAGGATACTGGTTGTTTTCATTAATGAGTAAGAGTTGAAGGGTATGGAAGATTTGTTTCATTAGAGGCTACTAATTGTTTTCACTAAATAATATGAATTTGTTTAACTTAAAAAAATTGTAAAGTGATTTATATATGAACAAATTTCACATTATACATTTTCCATATGTGAATAATGTAAGGGTGAAATTTATGAAAATATTTCTTTTAAAAAAATGTGCAAATAATTATGGATCAGAAGGAGTATCACTTATGCAATGACTACGCTAAGCTTGTGTGCGGGTGGGGCTATGTGTTTTAAATCCACAACCTAAATACACTTTTCTTGTTTGTGTAAAATATTCAAAATGATAATTTTCAAATACTTAGCTTTAATCATAATTCAAATTGGACGAATTTAAAAAATTTAGCAAAATTATATCATTTGAAATTTAAATCCACAACCTAAATACACTTCTCTTGTTTGTGTAAAATATTCAAAATGATGATTTCAAATACTTAGCTTTAATCATAATTCAAATTGGACGAATTTAAAAAATTTAGCAAAATTATATCATTTAATATTTATGAATTTTTAAATCCATTCATTTTTAAATCCTTTCAAATAACTCCGTCCAAACAGAATTTATTGTGTTTAATCGTACTCCTCTGACCTCTCAAACTCGTTTAAAATTAGCCTAATTTTTCCCATTAAAGTTTGAAATGGTCGGGTATCCGAAAATATCTGTAACATTACCATTTCTAATCTTGAATGACGTTTGAAGAGCTAAAACAACCGAGCTATTAATAATATTTAAATCCTTTACGTAACCTATATATCCTAGCATGCATGGTAGCTTTAGAGTCCAAATTGTAGTGTGTGTATTAATTATATATTTTTATAATCGCACTATATTATGTGAATGAAACTCACATTAATTATTACCATAAATAATAATTTACTAATAATTTATATTGAAACAATTAATATTTTTAGTAAAAATAATTAATACTACTTTAACTAATATATTTTTAGTGAAACTAACTAGTACCCTTAGAAGTTGATATTTTTAGTGCAATTTATCGATACATTTAATATAATTTATTAATACCCTTCAAATAAGTTTCATCGTAAATATCGTTGACATAATATTTTTTTTATATAATTGCGTGAATGAAAGATATTTGAAAGTTTCCATTTATCTTTATAAGGAAATATGTTTATTTCATGTATTAATAAACCTACCATAGCAATATACCATGCATACATGTTGAGTGATAAATAAGTATCTTGAAATTTTGTTATGAAGTAGTTTTACAATATATTTTGTAACGAGCACAAAAGTAAACATGTTATTTTATATACTTTATGATGAAACCATAGTAGTCTCAAATGAGACTTGAAAATTCAAATTAACCAACATAATCTAAAATAATTGGGATAAGACTAGGCTGCCTTTTTGACAATATATATTGTGGTCATATTTGATCCTAAAAAGGTTTAGAGATTAAAAAAAAAAAAAAATCAACGGTACAAATATCTGGTTTTCATTATCCAATATATCTACCATGTATTTCTTGATATTTTAATTTTCTAGTTCCGTGCCTTCTTCAACTTAAATTTGTTTGAAGGCCAAAACTTGGAACTTTAGTGGTCCCACGTGATGGATCTATCGAGGTTGAGTTGTGTTTGGATAATAAGTTACAAACAAATTTACTCAAAAGGAGTAATTCAAGCATTCCAAATATGTAGGTTTCAATTCATCATTTTATCCTTTAATCCGGATGATCGATACAAAAATTCATGAAACAGTTCCTCTATGAAATGATTCCATACATGAAACAGATCCAATTTTAATCCGCGATTCTCTGAAGTTCCTTTTCAATAATATTTTAAAACTAAATATGATTCAAATATGAGATTGAAGATTCGTCTCATACAAAACTTCCTTTTCTATCAATTACACCACTCACATGCGTAGGTCAAATGTGGATGGATTCCTGAATCGATTTAGACCCACTTCTAACACTATAGTTCTATATGTTTCTAGCAGCACGAACGCAACATATAAAAAATTATGAAGTAGGTCTTGTGTGAAACGAAATATAAGTTGAACATGTAGCATTAACAATTCGTAAGGAGTAAATTTTAATTTGTTCTAATTTGTGAACCCTCCCACAATGAAACCTTCTCAATTCTCATATAAGTTTTTGACAATGTAAATAGAAAAGTTTATTTTAATTCTCTCACAACAATGTAGAACTTGCCTAACTAGAAAACAAATAAATTTTCTTAAACATAAACTAATCAAATAAATTTTCTTAAACATAAACTAATCAAATAAATTTTTAACATATATATCAAATTCAAATTATATTATATCTCCATCAAGTAAGTAGCTTAGAAAACCTCAGAAATCAGAATAATAGTTTGGTTCGAGTTTTCAGGGCCTTATTAAATCTAATGGGCCCAACCCATCATGAATAGTGTTTCCTTTTTAAGATTATGTTGGGCTTTTGTAAATTGGATTTCTCTCAATTCTGAATTATCCATTTTTAATGGTTAGAAAATATTGATCTGATTTGGTAAATCGGTCACTCAGCAAGATTATTTTTAGAGCGGGCTTTGTGTCAATTTTTTGTTAGGGAGGAATTTTCTGTATGCATATAAGTCTTTATGGAAGACTAATTAGTTATGAAAATAATGATGTATTCTTAATGAAAAAGTTATGTATGATTATTTATCAGCTGGACCTTGAATTAGAGATGGGGTTAGCAATTAGTAAGGGGGCGCTTGGTTAACAACTCTTCAATGGTAATGGGAATGAGATTGAAAATTAGTGTAATTAGTATGGTTCATGAGAACAAAATCACTACCTTTCCTCCTAAATAAGGTAATCACTACTCCATTTTGATTACCCTGTTATCTTCCTACAATCCTCCTCCTCAATCACTCCCACATTCCTCCACCAACAACCATTTATTGTTAACTTCTATTCCAAAATTGGGGCATGACACTAGCAGTGGTGTCACCATTGGAACACTTCTTCCCCTAACATATCATTTTTCTTATGAGGGCATAGATGGAAATAAATTTTCATTCTCATTGTCATTGAAGAATTGCTAACCAACCGCCCCCTAAATTTAGTATGGCCCAGGTTAAATACAGTCCCATATTTTGTGAATACACTCCATCCAAAAAAATGTTCAATTTTTTTTTTTCAAAAATTCATGTGTTTACTGTTTTTTTTTTTTTTCATTTTCGGAATTCCGAAAATTGTCAAAATTTTCGAATTCTTTTTCCAAACACTTTTTTATGGGGTGTATTACTAAAAGATAGACTGTATATAACCTGGCCACTTAGTATACCTAGCTAGTAGCTAGTAAGGTACCCACTCTTAATGTGGGCCCACGAATAACTGTTACAATGAGTGTGTTTGGGCCTTTTAGGTCAGTATGCCCAAACAATTTTTAATTTTTTTAAAAATTTGGAGAGTATGAAAATCGCGTAGGAAAATTTTGAAAAAAAAAAAGGAAGAAGAAAAGAATGATTCACTGTTTGAGAATATTTGTTAAAGAAGTTATTATGCGCGTGTAAATATTGTATAGTTCTATTTTGTAAGTATAATCTTTTTAACTTTTAAAAAAAAATTAGTTCTAAATTATTTGCCATCACTATTTTAAGGAGTTATAATCCATTTTGGTGAAGCAGTGGTATTTGGTATAAAACTCTAAAATTGAATTTACAACAAAGGGGTTTAATTTGCTGCAACCAATCAACCCTTATCTATAATTGTATTATGATATTTTCGTGTTTGTATAATTTGGACCTGTGATACAAATTTAAATTAAATATTTCTATATATTTACTGATTGGTTCTTACACTACCCATTTTTCATTTTAACTAATTCACCGTTTCTCACTAGAAATCTGATTCAAATATGTATTAACAATTTAGGGAGCGCTTGGTTAGCAATTATTCAATGGCAATAAGAATGAAATTGAAAATTAGTGTAATTATGATGGTCAATGAGAACAAAATCACTAACCCCCTCTCCTAAATATGATAATCACTACTTCATTTTAATTATCTTATTATCTTCCTACAATCATCCTCCTCAATCACTCCCCCATTCATCTACCAACAACCATTTGTTGTTCCCTTCTATTCCAAAATTCGAACATGATATTAGCAATAGAGTCACAATTGTAACAATTCTTTCCCCAACATATCATTTTTATTATGGGAGACATAGATAAAAAATAATTTTTATTCTCATTATCATTGAAGAGTTGCTAACCAAACGCCTCTTTAATTATTCAAGTTTGAATGGTATAAATTTCAAATTCGATCACCCTCATCTTGAAATGTATCCCAACTTGGATGGATCCATCGATAAAGATGCAGATATATATATATATATAAAGTATTTCATGTGTTAACAAGGTTTCCAGCTGGTTGTACTACATAATTTACATGGAGTTGGACCACTTGGTTCTCTTTGGTATAAGTTGTATGTTCCAAAATAGTCAAAAATTGAGGCATGCTATTTACACTAAAGTGAGCCACTGGGCCCAAGCCTGTCAAAATTAAAGCTAGATATATAGTACATACAAACCTTACAAAATTCAGACTTTTCTTCTTTATTTATTTTATTTTAAATGATATTTTTATAATTAATTTAGAGGACCTTTGCGAGGTAATTAAAAACGAGTATATTGGAGTACTTGCACAAATTTCAATAGTTTTAATACCAAAGTGGTTTAGACTTTTACTGCAATTTCAAAAGATAGATACTGAAATGATTAATAAGATGGTAATAATTAACTCAAGAATTTGTTACAAACACATTTAAAAGTGAAACTTAAATGAGACTCATCAACATTTAAATCAGGGACTATATATATGTTAATAAATGTTCTCGATCTTAAAAAAATTGGTCTCGTTCTCGTGTATTCAATTGCACCTTTTCACTAAGTTTTCCCTTTAAAAAAATTGTACCAATTGCACTTAATTTTTTTTATCGATTATCTAAAAAAATCAATACTACTTGATAAGACTGGTGAAATCTTGGAGATGAAATTTCAATCCGACCATATTCTTAGAAAGAGAAAATAGAGTCAATGAATTACTTAATAATTGTTTATTTTGATGGATAGGATTGATAAATAATTATTTTTTGTTTATGAGACAATTAATCCTACCCCTCCATATATCAATTATTACTATAATTAGAGCTGTCAAAACGGGCCAGCGGGGCGGGGCGAGCTAAAACCCGCAAAAGCCCGCCTTTTGGCGGGGCGAGCCAAAAATTTGGCGGGCTGCAAAATCCCAACCCAACCCACTTATTGGCGGACTGCGGGTTTTGGCGGGCCGGCCCACCTTTAATTTTTTAATATATTTTTTATTTTTTAAAAAATTAAAATATATAATTTAAAAACTCTAATATATAAAATTCATCAAAATCAAATATAATCAAACAATTTATCTTGATAACTATCATTATAAAAAATATTAAAATTAAATTTATTATCTTTAATTAGAAAAATAATTTTCTGCAAATTGAAGTTCACAATATATTACAATAATAATTTATAAAAATAAACTCATACAATTCAAATTCATCATTTATGAATATAAATATTACAAAATAACCCTAAAAATGATATTATACTACTTGACAGTGTACAAAAAAAATATAAAAAATTATTTTTTTAAAAAACTTTTTTTAAGGCGGGCCAGCTCGCCCCAACCCGCCCCCAACCCGCAAAAGCCCGCGACCCAAACGGGCCAGCCCATTTAGGCCCGCTTCCAAACGGGCTAAGAAATCTCTAACCCAACCCTCATTTTAAGGATGGCGGGGCGGGCCGGCCCAACGGGCCCAACCCACTTTGACGGGTCTAACTATAATCACTTATCCTGAGTCGGTGTCACATAAACAAAATACATGACTAGATAAAATAGTAATTCTTCTTAATTCAACAAAGCAAACATACCATATATTTTATCCTTAAAAAGAAAAAAATTAATTATATCGTTTGCCTTCATTTTCTTACACTTGTAGATGGGTCAAGTAATTTAGCCACTTTGACTCAAAGTTACAATTACACTAAGATGAATGATAATGTGACAACTCAAGGGTCTAAAAAAAAAAGGGAACGAATACAAAGTTAGAAGCATCTAATTTCTTAATTCTATGTTGATTAACATAAAGCATGACCCTCGTTCTTTATAGTTAAGCCAAGACCCAAGAATATGTAAGTCAATATTTCAAAGGAAGTGATAAGTTTAATTTAAGATTTCGACTATGTGAATGATTGATGTGATAAAAAATATTATTAAACATTAAGAGTTATTAAACATTAAGAGTTAGGTAGATCATAATATCCACACTCTTCTTTTGTTACATTTAATTTAATATCGATTGACGGTTGCTAATGTATAGGTATTTTGTAAAATATCACTTAGTATAGTTTACAACAATAATAAAAAAAACTACACAAGTCTCATTGATGCAACACAGTTATCAAATGTACAATTTCGAGGTACATTTTATATTTCTAATTATTTTAAATTTGTCCTAATTTGTTATCTTATCGTGAAACAATGTTTTAGTTATATATGCACCAATTGCACCGTACAACTTAAATGCATTTTTTAGATAGTTATTCTTTTTTTTTTATTGAAAAATTACTCTTTTTTTTTTACTGAACTTTGATGATTGTTAAATCGTAATTGATTTTAATTTTTTCGTGAAAACAAGGGTGAGTGAAAATAGGAGTCACTATTTAAAAATGCATTTGAATTGCATGGTACATCTAAGATAAATAAGACTTACTCCAAAACAGTTTGTCGTTTGAATTCCATACAACTATTTGCATAAAGAAAAGTATAACGATTTTAAATTCACCTAAATTATGTATAATAATATACTAATTAAACGGAGGTCAATTACCAAATTAGGGTAAGTTTGAATGTTACAAAAATGACCAGGATTCACCATTAGAAGTTAGAACAAAAGTATGGTAACTTTTGCCATTTAAATTAATTAAAAAGTATCTAATAGCTTATTTATACTTTGGCCATTATACATATATGATGTAAGAATCAAAATATGATCATGATGCATTATTGAATTTGTATTCGTCCCCTAAAAGAAGTGCAATTTTTGAATCTGTGAATATGTATCTGATTCACCACGTTGCAAATTTAATTAATAAATTTTCGAATCTATTGCGCAAATTTGACTAGTTAAACATTAAAAATATTATTTCAATTGAATGTTATTATATAAAAAGTTATTCTTTGTGGAAAATTGTTGATGATAAATTTAATATAAGAAATAAAAATTAGAACATTAATAACTAAATAACCGTACAAATCAATTACCACATATAAAAATTTGAGTAGGTTTTGCTTGGGACATAATAAATCTTAAAAAAGAAGAGTGTTAATTTTTGTTAGTTTATGAATCGTACATGAAAACTATCACAAATTTTTGCCTAATACTTTCTCCCAAAAATCATAATCATAAATTTATAATTTAAATTCCAAAGAAAAATAAGGTTCATAAAGCGAGTCAAAAAGTCTGAAATTGAGAGGAAAAATGAAAAGAATAGAAAAGAAAAGAAAAATGGTTAAATGAGAAAAATATCTAGTCAATACATAAAAGGCGAAAACACTAGCGAGTAATCCATGTGAAAACCCCTTCTCTTATTTTTTTTCATTTTCATATTCATAATTGCTTTAAAATATAAAGCTTGTAACCAAAACTAGTGAAGAATTCCATGTGAGTAATTTAAATTTAAGATTCGTGATATACTCTACAAAATAAGAATAATATTAAATCTAAAAAAAAATTAAAATTAAAGAGAAAATGAAAAATGAATGTATTGATGTTACATTATCACATAAATGATGGTAATAAAAAAAATATATTACTATTCATCTTGCTCTATATATTTTCCGTCACACTAATAATCCAAAAAAATTATCTTGTGTGAGCATCTTCCATACACAAGATGATCAACATTATTCACAACTCAATGCAATTAATTAACCATGACACCCTCACAAAAATAATTAGCCCTCAACCCATTTTACAGAAATTCATGTCTCATAGTAGTTTCTTTTAAAAATAATTAATAAACTAATTCGCAAATATAATATGAACATTATTCATCGTACACCATTTATATTACTACTTGTAAAAATTAATACAGTTGTTCATAAAATTAATATTATTATTTGTAAGAACTATTGTTATTATTAATAGTACAAGATATATAAGATGTACATAATAGCTTCTCAACTTATTATAAAAAAATGGAATCAGTCAACACTCATTTGAGTTAATCTGGGAATACGAGTGGAAATGTAGAAAGAGCTTATTGGACAGAAGAGTTGGAGTGGTTCAAAACCTGTTTGAGGTGGTGCGTAGAACCCCAATTACACAAGGCAAGGAAGATGGATAGCGGTGCAAGTTCTCGACCAATGAATTACTCAACTTTCATTGCATACCACAGACTGGATGATCAGGGGAGAGGGTGGGTGATGGAGGCATGAATCCAAATGCCATCAAACTATTGTGGAAGTTATATGCGCCAAGGAAAGCTCAAGCGGCGGGGAGACTTCTACAAGGAAGAATGACGACAAATGAAAATGTATGTAGGTGGGGTGTCGGATTGTAGAAGGATGAGGAGAAATGCCCTTTATGTAGAGAGTCTAATGAATACGAAAGTCATCTATTTTTGGAGTGCAACCTAGTCTTAATCCTTTGGGTTAGGGTACATGGTTTACTTTAAGTCTCCTACAGTGATGCCAAATGAATTTGTTGCTCACTTTTTGATGATTGGGGAGTTGATTGAGAATGGTAAAATGAGGAGATTGTTAGCCACTATTTGGGTGTGTGCTATTTGGTGTTGGTAGAAGGTAAGAAATAATACAGTGTTTAATGGTGCGGCACCTAATGTATGCAATTAGTATGGCGGAAGAAGTCATAGCTCGCTCTTGGTTGTGGGCACAAATAAAATTGGATTCCATTAAGTAAATTTTATTAGAGGATTGGAGGAGAGATCATTGTGCTTGCTCAGGAAGTTAATGATAAGGAAAATCATATAAGGGTGATTGTGAAAGATAGATAAAGATGAAAGAGCATTTATGTTTTTGAGTAAAATTTTATTTTTTTGGTGTAGTACGTTATTGTAAGGGCTGGAACATCTTTTGCATTACCTTTTGCAATAAAAAAATTTATTTATCATTCAATTTTTATTTTTTTTGAGTTAATAATTAGTGATACCACACAATAATTAAGGCTCGTGATGTTTGTTTCTCGATTAGTCTTTGTGGCTAAAATTAAATTGTAGTCACTTTGTCCTAAATTAAACTGCACTGAAATTTGGATAAAAAAAGTGGAGTAATTAGTAGAATTATGGACTCGAAAATAAAAAAGAAAAGTAATTAGTTGCATTTTGAAGGGAAACTTTTTAAAATTTTTATGTATAAAATAAATAATGAGTTGAATTGTGTGTATGTGTGATTTAAAAATTGATGATATTTGTATAAAATTATAAATATCATGAAAATGCGATTTAAAAAGAATTTTCTATTTTGGGATGTATAAATTATTTCGAACGTGTATAAAGACATTTTAATCTCTTTAAGACGTATATATAAATGTTGGGAAATTGTATAGACTTGAGTTTTGATTAAAATGCCAAAAGGTTCCTCCTAAGTCGTTTGTAAGTAAAATGTTCAGTAGAGTTAGTACTTAGTTATATCAGTTCAAATGTTAAGGAACTGGAGTGCAGTTATAAATGTCTAGAGTGTATTGAAGAATGAAGTCCGCTGAAGACAAGTGATCTGAGAATTAGTCTAAGTCTATAATGTTTTCTAAGTGCATTCTCACTAAGACTGAAACCATCAGGAGAGGACCAAGGTCCACTAATGTGAACTAACAAAGCATATTCAATGCTAAACACATTAAAAGCTGTTAGTTATTCTGGTTGGAACAAGGCAAAACGAATTTCAGTGAAGCTTACAATAAATGAAGGAATAAGAAGGTTCTCTCAGACGAGTTCCACCTTAAAGCAAGACAGGATTCTGAGCAAGCAGACTGAACAGCCCAATGAGAAGATGACACGTAGGTGTACTCTACTGACAGCCGACCTGTCCCAGACTAACAAGTACCAAAAGTCTTTCCCTAGCATTCTACAGAGAGTTGGTGAATAGGCATGGTCTTTCAGCCGTTTCTTGACAAGACTTAAAGCTTCAAAAAGAGCCGTTTGAACCAATCAGATACAAGAAGACTTACTTGAGAAGATTCAAATCCAACGGGAAGATTTTCAAGGAAGCCTATAAATACAGAAGGACGTGCTCATTTCTATGCACGGAAAACTCACAAGATCAAAGCTATCTCTACATTCATAACTATCTAGAAGCACTCGAAATTACCTTTGTTTCCCAAGTGTTTCACATTTGTAGAGAGCATAACAAGCCTTCTGTAACCAAGCTTAAAATCTAATCCAAACCTTAGAAAGAGATAATCCATCCTAAGCCTTGAGCTAAACTGTAAGGATTATCTCACATCAGTTGGAACCAAAACCCTACTCAGTTGTTAGGTTGAGAGTTAGTGTTAAGTGGTGTTAGTAAGATGATTGTTTATATCAGTCTGAAAGCTGGTTTGTTTTGGGATCTAGGACCTGCAATTATCCTAGTGATCAATCATCCTAAGAGAGGATTAATTGATCAGTGCACCTTGGCACTATAACACAAGGAATTCCAAGTGAAAGGAATTCTCCTGTTTAATCAGGACAGTGGACGTAGGAGATTCATCTCTGAACCACTTTATATCTTGTGTACTTACATTCTGCTATTTCCTAAGTGTGTGTTATCCACTCAAAGTTTATCAAGTAAAACGAGTTTTCTAAAGGGCTCACTAATCCGCATTTGAAAGCTAATTAGATAGTAGTTCAACTGAAAGTCTTGAGCTTTCAGTGGAGGTATTATCTCAGTAAGCTTTCATAAGTAATTCTCAGCAGACCTAAAGTCCACTGACGAGTTACTATCTGAAGTAACTTTATAAGTTTTAGAAGAAGTTTAAATTTGTAACCACAGGTGTATTCCCCCCCCCCCCCCATACACCTATTTACTCGTTTCAGGACCAACAATTGGTATCAGAGCAGTGGTTCAAAAGACCATTGTTCTAAGTATACCTTATGCTAAAAGGGTATTTTCTATTTGGTCATCTGAATTGATCTTATTGATAAACTTGTTTAGATATTATGGCTGACAATGCAGCTAGGGTAGCACCACCAACAGAGAACAATATGAGAGTTAATCCTTTGAACCATATGTCCCATCACAAGCTTCCACAATTCTCATTGGAAAATTATGACTTTTGGAAGATCAGAATGAGAGCTCATCTTGCCTGTGTGCATGATGAAATGTTAAGGGTAATTACTAAAGGTCCATTTATTTTTATGACCCCTAACCCTAGAACCACAGCTGAGACTATTGCAGATCCATGAGAAGAATGGCCCAAGGATGAAGATAACTTCACTGCAGATGAAAGGAGGAGAAATAACCTCAACTTCATAGCCATGAATATTCTCTACACCACCATTCCAGATTCTGTAATGGGAAGAGTGATCCATTGCAAGACTGCAAAAGAGCTTTGGGACACTCTTGCTCTCATGTGTGAAGGAACTGACAAGATAAAGGAGAACAAGCTTTCTGTAGCTGTCCAAAAGTATGAACAGTTCACCATGGAGCCCACTGAGACCAATGACCAGCTTGATGGGAGGTTCACTGACATCATGAATGAGATAAACTCTCTGGGTAAAGTCTACACCAAAAGAGAGGTTGCCTTAAAGATCCTGAGAGGTTTAACCTCAAGATGGGATGTGTACTCTGTGATGATGTAGAATACCAAGGATTTGTCCAGCATGTCTATGCAACAGGTATTCTCTGAACTTAAGGCTTATGAGTTTGATCTTAATAGGAAAAGGGCTCCTGATGAGACCTCAGCTGAAAAGGGAGTGGCCTTCAAAGCTAAGGAGACTGAGCCAAAATCCCCAAAGCCACAGAAGAGTACAAAGGTAAGCAAATCTCAAAGTAAGGCTGAGATGCAAGAGAAACTCAGCCTGATGGCTAGAAGGTTTGAAAAACTTAACAGCCGTTTTGGCAAGTATAAGAGATTTTACAGGGATAACAGAGAAGGGAGAAGTTATCCACAAAAAGACACCAGAGAAGGAGAGAAAAGCTCAACTGAGCTGGAAAAGAGGAAATATTACAAGAACTATACCAGAGGTGAATGATCATCATCAAAGACCAAGGAGTCTACTGAGGAAAAGAATGATGATGCCAATAGATGTTTCCAATGCAATAACGTTGGGCACTTTCAATATGATTGTCCTCAACTAAGCACCAAGGAAAGAAAGGAAAGGCAAGCCAAAAGAGACAGGAGATATGGAGAAAGAAAAGCCATGGTGGTTGAGGATGTTGATGAAGATCTGGAGTCATCTGATGGACTGTTCTCAGACAGCAGTGATGATGACATGTGCCTTATGGCAAGAGAAGAACCAGAGGTACAATCTAAACCATCCATTTCTCTAGAACACTCACCTGAGCTAAGCTCAGAGTCAACTGAGGAACTCAATCTTCAGTCCGCTTTGGAACAATTGATGATTGATTTCTCAAGGTTGCAAGAAGCAAGTTTTTGTCTCCAAGATGAAAACAAAAATCTCCTGAGAGAAAACTCTAAGTTAATTGAATCTGGGAATCAGACAGATCTTAACTCAGCTCAATCTACCATTGAACTGACAAAAGAGGTGGAAACCCTCAAGAGTCAAGAAAATGGCAAAGATCAACTGATAAAAGATCTTACTGAATCTAAGATAAAGTTAACTGAAGAAAACTTAAAACTGGTAAGCCAAGTAAAGGATTCTCTCCTGAAAATTGATGTCTTACAAAAATCTGAAGAGACCTTGTTAAAAAGGATTGATGCTCTTAACAAACCCTCTCTTGCCATAGAGGAAATTCAAAACTTTCAAATCAATCCTAATAACAAGTGTGGGATAGACTTTATTCCAAAACCTTCAGAAGGTCATCTAAGTGTTGCTTCTTCAAGTGGCACAAAGAGAGTTTTTGTTAAATCTGTGACCTTTCAACCACAGATTTTAGATAAGGGTAAAAGACTAGCTGAGGTCCAACAAAAGAGAAGTCAAACTCAACCAAAACCAAATGGAAAGGCTCAGTTGACTAATCAGATTAGATCTCAGCAGAGGTACTATCAGCCGAGGTCTTCACAGATGAAGCAACCTTAGCTGAAAGAACCCAGGCATGAGCACTCCTCAAGGAATGACTCATACAGAAGACCTATTCCTTTTGTGCCTAAAGGAAAAGGTCCTTCATACCTTTATCAATAAAAACTAAGGCTAGGTGCACCCAAGTCTAAAAGCAAGAATGTAAAGAAGGTTCTTGTTCCTTCAAAGACTGACACCCATAGAAAGTTTACTCCCAAGGCACCTAGGGAGATAACAATCTATGTAGATGTTTATGGAAGACAAATTAGCCATTCTAAAGTGATTAGAACAGTGAGGCAAATTTGGATTCCGAAAGGTACAGTTAACCTGGTAGGACCCAACACAAAATGGGTACCTAAAACTTGATTTTGACTGTAGGGCTCAGTGAACCTCAACAAAGGAGAGCTCTAAAATCTTCAGTCTGGTACTTGGACAGTGGATGTTCCAGGCACATGACTGGCAACAAAGATCTCCTGACAGAATTTATTGAGAAAGAAGGTCCACAAGTCACCTTTGGTGATAATTCACAAGGAGCCACTAAAAGTTATGGTACTTTACTAATTGGCTCAGTATGAGTGTTGATAGGCGAACAGCCGGGTAAAGAGATTAACATAAAGATACTAATCTAATAAGATTAAGAGATCATCAGAATTAGTAATGTGAAAGAGGGCGAGCAACAGGGACTATATGCCCTAAGAGGCGAGCAGCAGGGACCGTAGACCAAATGGAAGAGGACGAGCAACAGGGACAAGTATCCATGTGAAGGCGGCGAGCAACTGGTCATAAAGGCCATTACGAAATAGTGAACAACAAGAGCAAGAAGACCCAAAGTATTTAACAAGAGGCGAGCAGGCGAGCAACTTGGATTATAAGGGTTTCCAACACCCAACGAAGACATACAGACGAGTAGCTGGGCACCAAGGAGAGTAGCTGAGTGGTTTCAAAGGCCAAGTACAACATTGGGAATACCAAGAGTCACTAACTTTAGAAATAGTCAATGTGTCTTTACACTTGGCACCCATTTATTGGGCAATAGATTAGTTGTTGTACAAAAGTCATAACACTTGGCAAGATCCCAATGGCTAAGCCATCAAGATGGTGACACCTAGCCTCTTTGTATGCCTATAAATACCCCTTCATTTGCATGAAGGGAGGAGGAATTTTTTCCATAATAAAAAAGTTGCCAAACTATTGCAAATTCATTTCTTGAGTATTACTTATCCAAATCTCATAATCTATGATCTTGTTTGATGATCTTAACTTGAGAAAACAGCCACTAATCATCATAGATTAGGAAAGGTCATCAACAATTGGCGCTAGAAGGAGGGTTCGAACCTTCGTTTCACAAAAAAGTCGAAAAAAGGTTGAAGAACTCCACCGGAATCTGCAAAATCCGGCCGGAATCCGGGAGGAAGTCATCGGAAATCAAGTGTACACATTATTTGAAGCAAAATCATCCATCTATACATCATTTTGAGAGTTTAAATGCATGTGTGTATGAACTAGGGTTTTCAAATCACTATATTCATACAAACAAAGCTAGTAACTCTTACAAAAGGTGCTTGTTGGAGACAAAATCACCCTATTCATTTGCTTATCACTTGTACTTTGGTAACCAAAATGGTTCGATCACAAGAAGAACGACATTTGAGCACGTCTCCAAGTCGTAGGTTAAAAACGAGGGTTTCGTCTACCGAAGGACATGCACGTACGGTTAAAGCAACTTCGCAAAGAAATGTCCAAGTTACCATTGATACAATCCCGCCAGAAGTGGAAGCTCTTGCTCAAAATCCCGAAGAGCTAGCAAAAACGATTGCTGTTTTACAAGCATTGCAAAGGCGATAAATGGTCGGGCCATCAGGGACGCAGGCGGCGACCAACAGGGCGAGCGAGCAACGAGGCGAAGGAAGAAAAGACGCACGAAATGACGAGGTTGACAGCGAAGAAATCCGTCGGAATAAAGGGAAAGCTCCTCTAAGTGAAAGACTTGGAAGTCGAGGAGAGTCTACTCCGGGGACAGGTGAGGAGTCGAGCAGCGGGGACACAAGAAGTATAAGCCATTATCACACAAGAAGGGCAAGATATCACGGAAAGCATAGGGAGGATCAGCAGAGAGGCGAGGAGCGAGCAATAGGGCAAACACACCCTGCTGCTCGCTGCTCAGTGCATGAAAGGTTAAGAAGATCAGCCTTCGGGCGATTAGGTCCCAATGGAGCCAGTAACATCGCTAGGCACGCCACTCAAGAGAAACGTCCCGTTAGCAAGGGACTGCGTCATGAAGAGGTCATTGAACCCAATCATGACGAACAGCCTTCTAGCGGAAAAACGTCTCCAGATGAGTGGCAAGCTTTGAAGAAAGCGGTGGAAGAGATGCAAAAACAGTTGGAGGAGAGGAAAGGCGACGGGTCGACGATGTTGCCATCATCACCCTTGTCCCCGGATATCCTTAATGCGCCGGTACAAAAGAAAGTACAATTCCCGGCCATTAATTTGTACGAAGGAAATTCAGACCCAAAAGTACACCTGTCCAAATATACTGATTACATGATATCGGTAAAGGCGTCTGATGCAACTCAATGTCGGAATTTTCCGTTGACTCTTGGTGACGGTCCTCACAGATGGTTTTCTGCACTAGCTCCAGGCTCCATTAGTTCGTTCATGCAACTCAGCAAGGAATTTCTCTCACACTTCTCCACGGTCGGGTCTTACCTTACACAGAGACACAGGTTGGCAGATCTGAGACAAGGAGATGAAGAGACTGATAGAGCCTTCCTTGAGAGATTCGATAAAGTCCTATTGGAAGGAGAACCAGTGAGTGAGGACACCAAGATAGTGGCAGTTATGGCAGGGCTTAGGAAAGAGACAGACCTGTGGAAGGAAATGCACCTCGCTTTCCCTAAAACTTATTCCGAATTCAGGCACAAGGCTGGAGTGTATATTTCGATGCAAGAAACTCTACAGAGAGAGCTAGGAGACAAGGCTGATACCAAGAAATCAGGAAAGAAGTCAGGAGGGGAATACAATGCCCCTAGGAACATGAAAGCTTTTAGTGAAGGGTCCGAATAGGAGAAGTTGAACCATGTCCTATCCACATCAATCGAAGCTGTATACAACAACGTGAAGGATAAAGATATGCTGTCTGAACCCCGTAAGATACGACAAGAACGAGGAAAGATGAACCCCAACAAATTCTGTGCATACCATCAGACTATAGGTCACTTCACAAGCGAATGCCGAGATCTCTTAAAACAATTGTGGAGATTTTACGAAGAAGGAAAGTTGTCAGAGTTTGTGAAGCGACAGCCGGGAAAGAGACCAAGGGTGGCGATATCCTCCGGCTCGGAAGATGACGAGAGCGACGAACAGCTGAGCAGGAGGGATCAAAAAAGGAAGAAAACGATGACAGCCCCAGCCGAACCCATCCGAAAAATCTTAATGCGCTTATCTTGTGCTAATCTGTGTTTTAAAAAGCGGATCGGACCGGCCGGTCGGACCGGTCCGACTGCTACTCGGCAAGCTTGCCGAACGGGTCAATAACGTTGGGCCGGTCTCCTCCCTAAGCGGCTGCGAACCGGCCAAAAGCGGCAAAACCGGGTTGAACCGGTCATCGGTCGGACCGGTCAACCCGGCGGTTCACCTAAATTGAAAATAAAATAAAATTTAAGGGTCTTTTTTGCAATTATTTTTAGTGAAGCCCTAGATCAAGATGTCAATTACAGATTTTTTTTTCTCTTCTTCGTACATACCCTTAGCGCGGAAATAGCTTGATATCACGTCTCCTCTTCCCTCCGGCGAGCGGTCTCTCCTCCTCTGGCTGCGTCTTCCGGCGGCGAGCGCACGGCCTGTTCCTTCCGGCGACAGCGAGACGCGCTGCTGCTGCTGCTATTTTTAAACTAAACAATAACTTTTTTTTCTAATCCTAGTTGCGAAGAAGAAGGGGGAAGATAGATTCCTAGTGCTAATTTTTAATTTTTTATACCGAGAAGATGATTTTTATACAATAGATTTTTTTTTAAATCTTATTTCCTAGTTGCAGAAGAAAAGAAGTGAATACATACCTAGTGCTTATTTTTTATAGTATATCAATGAAGTGAAATGCATTTAAGATATATATCTAGTTCTTATTTTTATACAGTATGTTAAAATGAATGAATACATTTAAATGAATACAATATGTTCATTTTGGTGGAATTTGTAGTATGTTGACATTTGATTAATATTGTTAATATTGAACTTTAATTTGCAATGTTAGATGTATGTTTATTTTTATTTTTTTGTCATAATTTGAACATATGATTTATTATTACAAGTGAAAAATATTTATGATATTTATAAATTTTATATTTAATTATTTATTATGTAATTATGACGTCATAACGGCTCAACCGCTTTACTAACGGTCAGACCCCGATCCGACCGGTCCGACCAAAAGCGCTGAGGTTGTCCGGTTCAACCTCCGTTTCCGCTTTTAAAACATAGGTGCTAATTCGTCGAGAGAGAGTTGGGACATAGGATACCATCAACAAGCCCTAAGTCTTTGATAGTCTGTTGAACGGCTAGGTGAAAAAATACTTGGTACAATCAATTTGCAATTGAAATTTTGTATAAGTTGAGGATCGATCCTAAGGATTGCATAGTGGAAACCATTTGAGGCATTCAAAATCTTCTTACACTTCTCACGAAGTTAGTATAGTTGTTTATTTTCTTGCTTAGAATCTATTTCGTTTTCATTATTTGTCATTTAATTTTTCTAGTTAGAACCAAACCCCGAAAACCTTTAAATATAGTAACACGCCAACTCTTGAGATTGAGTCCTTAGTGCATTTCCCACCTCCCTTGGTCGATAATTTAACTTGGTCCCTTGCCTTTACTATTACAATGATCTCGTACACTTGGAGTGAGTTCAAATTTGTGCTTTAACAAATTTGGCAATTGACTTGAACGCAAAATACTAGCTTGACTAGTAGTTACCCTACAAGAGTATGTGTTCCCTGTAGTATGGGCGAGTATATGGACCAAGTATTATCGAACCCAAGGAAAAGTGTGTATGCGAGTAAATCCCTGGAGATGTGTGTCTCGTAACTAATATGAATGTATGTTCTGGATTTAAGAATTATATTATATTACTCTACATTAATAATTAAGTTAAACTAAATAACTTTGGTTTTTAATGCAACTAAGTGATGGTGATGCTCGAGATAGGAATTCCTACGTATATTAACGGAGTTGGTAAGATAACTAAAATAATCGTGATGTGCAAGTAATAATCCTAAGCGTACTAAAATTAGGCAATCAACTTCCCTAATCTAGCACAAGATTGAAAGACTAAAAGCTCAAGAATTAACCCTAATACTTCGTCACATCAACCTACTTTGCTAATTCACTAATCAAATTATATGGATTGTGCTTAATTATTGAGACCCTAATTTAACTAAGGTGATGTGGTCGTCCTCCCTAGATAACCCGGCAGATGATAAACCCCTTCTAAAACCCTTTCCTTAAGCCTATTTGTTATTAAAGAGTGATGCAATCGTCTTCTCTCTAACAATTTTCGTACTCAATTCCAAGATTATTCTAGGTATTATTAGAAATAATCAATAATTAAGAGAATTAAAACTAAACATCACGAATTATCCTAATTACGTATCAACGTCCTACTTCTACAAGTTCATCCTATCCTAAGCATGCAGGGGTTCTAGCCTAACATGGTGGTTTGAATAATAAAAGCAATAACAAGAACGATAATCATATGCATAACTAAATTAACGAAAGAAATCAAGAACATAAACTAAAGATAAAATCAATAATTTCAAGTCTCAAAATAAATCTATATAAATCTGAAAAACTAGAGTTTATAGTCTAAATACTTAAGAAAGAAAGAATTAAACTAAAAAGTTCGAAATAAATAATTAAACTATGAATTCGTAAGCTAAAACCTCGATTACAAGTTGTAGAACTCTTCAAACCTTCCCAAGCTCCTCTCTATAAAAAAACTATCTCTAAATATCAAGTGGTAAGTAAAATCGTGCTTGGAAAGGGATATATATAGGCATGGGCCGATTTGGAATGCTTTGGGCCGAAAACGCACGAAAGTGCTCAAGCTCTGACCTTACTTGAGCGCGTAGTGCTCGAGTGATGCACACTCGAGTGCTTCAATCTTCCAGAACCAAAGTGCCGCTCGAACACCCTTACTCGAGCGCCTGGCACTCGACTCGCATCCACTCGAGCGCCCGCTCGAGTGCTCGAGCGCATCGTGCTCGACTTGGCCTTGCTCGAGTGCCAAAATCCTCCAGAACTTAAATGGTACTTTTGCTCGCTCGAACTAATACTTTTCGTTTTTCTTCAATATCTTCTCATCCGGGAGTCCGTTTGAGTCGATTTAAAGTCCTACGAACTCCATTTTTTGTCCTCTTTTCATCTATGAGTATCAAAGAGGTAAATTCATTAGTTTATAAAAATAGTACTCAATTGACTCTAAATACTCATCGAATTCACTCAAAACATGGACAAATTGTGCTACAAATCACAACACGCCTAATCAGCAATAAAAAAACCTTGTTTTTAATCGGTTCACTATGCACCTCAAACCTAAACATGTACGGTTCATGTCTAAACGGGCTGACCCGCCAGCCTGTGGCCTATTTAACATCCCTAATCAAGAGTTAGGTAGGTAGTAATATACACACTCTTCTTTTGTTACGTTTAATTTAATATCGATTGATTGTTGCCAGTATATAAGTATGTTGTAAAATTATCACTTAATATAACTTACAAAAATAATAAAAAAAACTACACAAGCCTTATTGATGCGACTAGTTGTCAAATGTTCAATTTCGTGATACATTTTATTTATCTAATTATTTTAAATTTATCCTAACTTGTTATCTAATCATGAAACAATGTTTTAGTCCTGTATACACTTCAGCTTAAGTGCATTTTTTATAGTCATCTTGTTTTTACTGAAAAATCAATCTTGTTTTCAGTGAACAGTTATGGTTGTTAATACATAATTGATCCTAACTTTTCTGTGAAAATAAAGGTATTTTTTTTTTAATGAAAATAGGAGTTACTATTTAAAAATAGATTTAAGTTGCACGGTACACTTAGCGTACAAAAACTTAATCGAAAATAGTTTGACGTTTGAATTCCATACGACTATTTGCATCATGAAAAATATAATGATTTTAAATTCATCTAAATTATGTATAAAAATATAGTACTAATTAAACGGAGGTCAATTATCAAATTAGGGTAAGTTTGAATATTACAAAAATTACCAGGATTGACCATTAGAAGTTAGAACAAAAGTATGGTGCGTAGCAGGACTTTTGCCATTTAAATTAATTAAAAAATATTTTATAGCTTATATATACTTTGGCCATTATATATGATGTAGGATTTTTCTAAAAATATCATGATATAATGTTGGATTTGCATACGTCTACCAAAAGATGTGCGATTTTTGAATGCGTATGTTCAATTCACCATGTTGCGAATTCAACTAACAAATTATCGCATCCGTTGCGCGATTTTGACTAGTTAAACATTAAAAATGTTATTTCAATTGAAACTTATTATGTAATAGTATAATTTAAATTGATAATATGACATTCATTTTAGATTGAATTCACTATGAGTATGTATAGCGTTAAATTGGTTTATATATGAATCACTGAAGGGTATTAGTTGTTTTCACTGAAGAGTATTAACTGTTTTTACTGAAAAGTGTCAATGGTTTACACTGAAGAGTCTTAGTTCATTTTCACTAAACAACTAAAACTCTTTAGTGTAAATCAGTAATACTTTTCAGTAAATACAACTAATACTCTTCAATGAAATTAACTAATACCCTTCAGTGATTCATATATAAACCAATTTCACTATATACTTTGCCATTCACTATTATGTCTTATGTATTGGACTAATGGAACTTGAATTGATATTTTATTATTTAAATATTAAAATTATTAAATATGCTTGAATTACATATATTTAATTTATAATTTTTTAAATAAATATATATACGATGTTATATATAATAAATAAAAAGACTTATCCTTGATAATTCGTATTTTTGCATCCGTATCGTATCACCTCTTAAAATACTTATGTTATATTTTACTTAAAAAATTATTATTTATGGAATGAATTATTGATGACAAAATTAATATAAGAAATAAAAATTAGAACAAGAATAACTCAATAACCGTACAATTCAATTGCCACATATAAAAATTTGAGTAGGTTTGTGTGAGACCATTTTATGATGAGACAGCCATAAATTGGGCATAATGAATTGACATTTTAGAAGATATATATGTTAATTAATGTTAGTTTGTGAACCGTATCACAATTTTTTATCGAATACTTTTCTTAAAAACCATAAAATCCAAAGAAAAATGAGGTTCATAAAGCGAGTCAAAAGAGTCTGAAATTGAGAGGAAAAATTAAAAGAATAGGAAAGAAAAGAAAAAGGGTTAAATGAGAAAAATATCAAGTCTATACATAAAAGGCAAAAACACTAGTTAGGAATCCCATGTGAGAACCTCTTCTCTTATTTATATTAATTTTTATATTCTTAATTGCTTTAAAATATAAAGCTTGTTGCAGAGGTGCTACGAATGAGGAACCTTTTTACAGAGGTCTCTTTTACTTGAACGAGAAGACAAGACAGTATAGTTGCTCATAAGCTAGCCTTGTTTGCTTTCTATTTTCCTTCATTGTTTATTTCAACCCATAAACCGGGTTCTATTGTTCATGACGTTCAAACCTATATTATGGTTATTTCATTTATGAAGTTTACTTTTCCGAAAAAAAAAACTTATAACCAGAACTAGTGGATCGGAGAATCCCATGAGAGTAATTTAAATTTAAGATTCGTGAACAAAATAACAATAAAATCAAATCTAAAAAAATTAAAATATAAAGAGAAAATGAAAAGGAATGTATTGATGTTACACTATCACATTAACGATGGTAATAAATAAAAAATAATAGTAATAATATTATTGGGTATGCTCTACATATTTTCCGTCACACTAATAATCCAAAAACATTATCTTGTGTGAGCATCTTCATACACAAGATGATCAACATTATTCACAATTCAATGCAATTAATTAGCCATGACACCCTCACAAAAATAATTAGCCGTCGACCCATTTTACAGAAATCCATTTCACATAATAGTTTCTTTTTAAAACAAAATGAATAAACTTATTCGCAATATATTATATGAACATTATTCATCGTACACCATTTATATTACTACTTGTAAAAATTAATATTGTTGTTCATAAAATAAATATTATTATTTGTAAAAGCTATTATTATTATTAATAGTACAAGATATATAAGATGTACATAATAACTTCTCAACTTATTATAAAAAAGATGGAATCAATCGACACTCATTTGAGTTAACCTGGGAATGAGAGTGAAAATGTAGAAAGAGCTTATTGAACAGAAGAGCTGGAGTGGTTCAAAACCGCTTGAGGTGGTGCGTAGAACCCCAATTAGACAAAGCAAGGAAGATGGATAGCGGTGGAAGTTCTCAGCCAATGGATTACTCGACTTTCATTGCATACCACAGACTGGAAGATTATGGGAGAGGGTGGGTGATGGAGGCATGAATCCAAATGCCATCAAACTATTGTGTAAGTTGTTTGTCCCAAGGAAAGCTCAAGCAGTGAAGAGACTTCTACGAGGAAGAATGGCGACAAATAAAAAAATATGTAGGTGGGGTGTCAGATTGTCGAAGGAGGAGAATAAATGCCCTTTATGTAGAGAGGCTAATGAATACGAAAGCCATCTATTTTTGGAGTGCAACCTAAGTCTTAATCCTCTGGAATAGAATACATGGTTGACTTAAGTCTCCTACAGTGATGCCAAATGAATTTGTTGTGCACTTTTTGATGATTGGGGAGTTGATTAGGAACGGTAAAATGAGGAGATTGATAGCCACTATTTGGGTGTGTGTTGTTTGGTGTTGGTAGAAGGTAAGAAACAATATAGTGTTCAATGGTGCGACACCTAATGTATGCAATTAGTATGGCGGAAGAAGTCATAACTCGCTCTTGATTGTGGGCACAAAGAAAATTGGATTTCATTAAGTAAATTTTATTAGAGGATTGGAGGAAAGATCATTATGCTTGCTCAGGAAGTTAATGGTAAGGAAAATCATATAAGGGTGACTGTGAAAGATAGATAAAGATGAAAGAACATTTATGTTTTTGGTGTAGTACTTTATTGTAAGGGTTGAAACATCTTTTGCATTACCTTTTGCAATAAAAAAATGTATTTATCATTCAATTTTTATTTTTTTGAGTTAATAATTAGTGATACCACACAATAATTAAGGTTTGTGATGTCTGTTTCTCTATTAGTCTTTGTGGCCAAAATTAAATTGTACTCCACTTTGTCCTAAATTAAACTGCACTGAAATTTGGATCAGTAAGTGGAGTAATTAGTAGAATTTTGGACACAAACATAAAAAAGTAAAGTAATTAGTTGAATTTTGAAGGGTAACTTTTTTTTAATTTTTATGTATAAATAAATGAGTTGAATTGTGTGTATGTATGCTTTAAAAAATGATGATATTTGTATAAAATTATAAATATAGTGAAAATGCTATTTATAAAGAATTTTCTACTTTGGGATGTATAAATTCATTTTAATTTCATATTAAAAACTTCAAAGTGTGAACTTTAGTTAACTAGCACCAACCTAGGAGATTTCAATTTTCAACTCAGGCTTTTTGCAATCCTACAACGGCTCATTACTATCCGTTTGACTTTCCGAAATCCTCTTTTCATCACCCCACCACCGGTTCACCCGTTTATCCGGCCCCACCAACCCGATTAATAACATGGTCAATGCTTTCATCACCTTCTATCTCCGCAATACACACGTGTCACCATCTCAACGGTCCTTCTCTTTGACGGCACCATATCACAATCGTCACCCCCAATTCAATTCAATAACAATATAACAAAAGCATCATCAGTTTGACTCTCTCTCTCTTCCCTATTTTTATCACCTGTCCCCCTCCTTCAACTGCTTACTTTTACTCCTTCGTTGAATGCTGTTTCTCTCTCTTCCAATATGGCAGTTGAATTGATGCCCGGAATTTCCAAATTGGAGGAAACCGCCGCCCAGGAAGCCGCCGCCGCCGGCCTCCAGAGCGTCGACAACCTCATCAGACTACTCTCTAATTCCGCCGCCGCCGATTACAAGGCCGTCGCCGATGTCGCCGTACACAAATTTAAAAAATTCATTTCTCTACTCGACCGGACTCGAACCGGCCACGCCCGCTTCCGCCGCGGCCCGATTTCAAATCCCCCGCCGCAAAAGACCGAACCGGTATTGGAACCGGTCGGCCCGCCAAAAACAGAGGAAAGGGACCCCGGTTCGAAGATTTACTGCCCCACGCCGATCCAGCGGCTGCCGCCGCTGCCGCACCACCACCAGCTAATCAGAAACGGCTCGCTCGAGCGGAAGGAACCGCCGCCGGCGACGATAAGTTTCGCGTCTCCGGCGAATTCATTCCGGTCGTCGTTGACCGGAGATTCGGACAGCGTGCAGCCGTCGATGTCGTCGGGATTCCAGATCACGAACCTCTCGCAGGTATCCTCCGCCGGCCGGCCGCCGGCGTCGACGTCGTCGTTCAAGAGGAAGTGCAGTTCTATGGACGACGGCGCCGCCAAATGCGGCGGAGGATCGTCCGCGAGTCGCTGCCATTGTCCCAAAAAGAGGTGAGAAAAGTGTGAAGCTTAGTACTATGAAATCAGCACATAGTACAAGTAAAGCGGAGCATGATTAAGATGTACTAATTAATTAGGGCGTAATCAGTTGATTAACGCTCTTGATTATGGTGTTGTTTAAACAGGAAATCGAGATTAAAGAAAACAGTGAGAGTTCCGGCTATAAGCACGAAGATGGCTGATATTCCACCTGATGATTACTCTTGGAGAAAGTATGGTCAAAAACCCATCAAGGGCTCACCACATCCTAGGTATGCTAATTATTCTAATTTTTTAAAATTTGATTGATTCAATGCTACTTAATTTATATAATTACCAATTGAATTGATCTCCCATGAATGGTTTAGTTTTGAATATCATAAATTTTCATTTGAAATTTGTTTATATGAGTATGAAATTGAGATATTATTACATTTGTTTAGTTATCATTTATTTAGTGATCACATTGCACTTTTAAATTAATATTATAATGTAAAATATTATGAAGTATTAGTTTATAATAGTAATTATATCACTAAATAAACATAATGATATTAATTACGCGGTACAAATAAATTTCACAGGAAAGTGATACTCTGTGCATCACTTATGGTCCAATGTCATATAAACAATTAATTAAATAATACTAGTGGGTTCCACTGGTATTCACTATGTGGAGTCTTGCATATTTTCATAATTTGTGTTAATTTGAGTTTGTAGCAAGAATTTGGCATTTGCACGTAAATATGAGTGCAATTAAATTAAATATGCAGCAAATACTAGCATCAATTACTCAATTTCTTAATCTGATAATTGTGAAAAATGATACAAATTTCAGGGGATATTACAAATGCAGTAGTTTAAGAGGGTGCCCAGCAAGAAAGCACGTGGAAAGAGCATTAGATGATCCCACAATGCTGATAGTAACATACGAAGGAGAGCACAATCATGCGCATTCCAATACCGATGCACCGGCCATGGTCCTTGAATCATCATGACCGTTGATTGAGACTAAGTCCCATCCAACGGTCCCGATTTCGTCCTCTGCCGGCATCAAAAGCCCAGTCAATCGCCGCCGTCCAAATCGTGGAAAACAGAAGAAAGATTATCAGTCAACGGTGGAGAGACAAGAAGACAAAATTTGGGGCCCATTTGTTGCCTGATGCTTTATTTTATTGTCAATCTGTGTTTCTCTTTATTCACCTCGTTGAAAAACTTTTTGATTTTGCGTGGAAATTGTAAAGGGGAGGAGTGAGAAAGAGACTACAGATTGTGGGTGTGGTGGGGTGGGTGTTGAATCATGCAAGTTGTTTTTTTTCAATTGGTCAAAATATGCAATTTTATTTGCCGATTCCCATGGTTTAATCCGGAAGTTAGTTACCTACACGTATAACAAATTAAACTTAATTTTTGAAAAAATAATCAACTCAAATTAGTTGGTAAAGGAACATATGTTTGTAGATGAAGTATAGGGGTAGAATGATTCATGAAAAGTTGAAGGGTATTAGTTTATTTTTATTAAAAAGTGTTTGTTGTTTTTATTGAAAAATATTAGTTTATAAAAAGTAAATTAATATTTTTCAGTATAAACAACTAATACCTTTTTAGTTAAAATAACTAATACTCTATAATAAAATAATTAATATTATTTAATGATTCATGTATGAACCAATTCATTCTATACATACCCATGTTTATATTTTGAATTCGTCTGGCGGTTCATTTAAAACTATAGCGTCATGATATCGTGAAAATAATTCACACTTATAAAGAAAATAAGGTGATTATTTAAAAAAAATAAAAAATTGATAAAACTTTGATAGTGATCTTTTAATAACCTTATAACCCCACACCTAGGACTAAGGTCGTCCTCCACTATTGTCTTTAAAAATTGAAATATTGTGGCGAATGTAAATCGAGCAGAATTCAGAAATCGAACACACCACATTTACTTGAAAAAGACTGTAAATTTAACACAAATAAAATTCAAATTTCACTACATACACATTATGCATGATATGTCAAATATGTAAATTGAGATCAGGGATGGCATAATATCGAACATAGCATGCATCTTACAATATGATTGTAAGACTGTATGTTTATTTTCAGTTATTATTATTTTCACCGGATCATTATTTAGATAAATATATTGAGTAAATTATGGTAGATAATGTGTGGTTGAAGGAAAAAGTGTGGTGCATAGGACCTTTGAAAATCTAGACCATTATTTTAGAAGGGATAAGTGATGGTGGGTGGAGCCTTGTAAGCTTATCAAACTTGGATTTTTTTGGGAGAATAATGTTTAAATGCAATGTCAATAAATAAAAAATAAATTATATGCCATTATATATGAGTTCAGTACATAACAATAAGAGCTTGTTTGTTTCGGGATTTAGGTTGGTGTGTGAAGTCATGACTTTACATCCACAAGATGTAAAGTCTTGGATGATGATAAAAGTATGTGTTTGTTTTTGGATTTTAGTAGAATGAGATTTTACTTTATGTCAAATCATATGTAAGAATAAAGTATGATGTGTAAGATAAAAGTAGGAAAGAAAGTGTAAATGAGAAAAAAAATGATATTGTATTGGGATGAGTAATGATATTTTTAAATTGTATAAAGTGAATTGTACTTGAATGAGTAATAACGGATACGTATAGATGTGAATTAAGAATGAGATGTAAAAACTGGATGTTACAATTCTAACTAGAATAAGGCGGGAGCCGGAAAATCCTAGTCCTGTCCGAATGAATCCCAAAACAAACAATATATGAGGTTAATGCATGTTAATACACTCATCGTTAATGTATTATAATAATATTTGAAGTTAATAATTTATCATGTTAATATATTGTACATTTGTACATAGATATTGGACACGTTAGAATTTAGATATATGTATTTTAAATTATTTATTAAAATGTATTACGCATGTTTTTGGGTTGATATAAATACAAGACATGATATCTTTCAAGATTTAATATTAAGATTATGAAATGACATGCACGTGTGAGGAAGTTGACTAATTAATTAAATTATCAAGCGTGTGCCATTTTTTTCAACCCATCATAATGGTATTGTTTTATATGTTATCTGTCTCACAAAAATTTGCACACTTATTTAAATTAAATTTCTCACATTAGTTTATGATAATAAAAAAAAAAAAACATTACTCACAACTTTTACCTTCAAATATACATATATTTACTCATATATCATTATTTAATCAATTAAATAAGTTCACTTAACAACTTAAAAATTCCATTGATTATGTGCCCGATTCATTGTCGCCATCTCTCGATTTAGATGGTAGGTCAATTTTTTTAATCGGACTCCGTGTGGTTGTCTCTTGTTTTAGAGGCTTGGTCGACTTTTGAGGCGGAGTCGCCAATGCTGCTCAATTTTCCGGTGGGTTCCTCATTTTTACTAGATTTGTCAGTGGGGCTGCTCAATTTTTTGATGGGATCAACCTTTTGTGTTGGATTCGTTGGTGGTACCACTCATTTTGGAGGCTCGGTCAAGTTTTCAACGTAATTCGATGGCACCGCCTGATTTAGAGGCCAGTTCAAGTTTTATGCCGAATTCGTTGGTGGTGTCACTTGATCTAGAGACTAGTCCCACTTTCTACCAGATTCGATGATGAATGATGATCCACCTTTGTTAGATGCAATAGTACTGGATTCGAAAGAGTCATTTGTGCCTAAAACTCAAATGGGGAAGAATGTGCAAGATTTTAAGCCTATGGTATCTAATTGGTTCAATGTGCCAGAAAAATATATTTTCTTCTTGAGAATCCTTGGGATATACGATCCGGGAGTTACTAAGGTGACCTGTAAACCCTATTTTAATTGCATGTGCAATTTGTGTTGATGGTTATACAGTATTGGTTATATACTTATTCAATGTTGAACATGATGTTGGTCTTACACTATGATCATAGTTATATTGTGTTGAGCATTATGTTGGTCTTACAATGTGATGATGGTTATATTTTGTTGAGCATGATGTTGGTCTTATATTGTGTTGATGGTTATACTTTGTTGAGGATGATGTTGGTCTTATATTGTTCAGTTGGGAATAGAATTGATATGACTTTACCACGATTCTAGTTTTTTTTAGGGTTATTGTGCTATGCTAGGATAAGTATGCCCGCCTTTGCATTTTTCAATGATGATAATGTTTTGAGAGTGTATATGATATGATGGATATTCTTTGTTGGTTATACGTTGCTCAAGTTATATATAAGTTGGTTTTTTTTATCGTGCAGAAAATTTTTAATTACTAAACAAAAAGAATACCTTTGGCTGTTTGGCATAAGAAATGCCCAAAAGCACACAAAGATTACATTGGTTAGATTAGTACAAATATTGATTACAAATCTAGGACTTACTAACCAAATATTCAAAGGTGAATTACAAAGAATTACTTTTTTTGCCTATGCCCAACTCCATAGCCTCCCTTTTGATTTCGTCAACATTCTTACCTAAGTTAAGCATAGTCCCTTAGGGTACGTTTGTTTTGGGATTTAAGTGTGCGGGGGAAGTCATGACTTTAAAATCTTGGGATGTGAAAATCTTGATGAATAATATGAGTATGTGTTTGTTTTGAGATTTTAGTAGGGTGAGATTTTACTTTATGTCAAATCAATGTTTATTAGTGATTGATGTTGTATTATTTTATTATATTGTGTAAGAGAAAAGTAAGAGAGAGGTTGAGTGAGTGATAAAAAAGTGATGATGTGATTGTATTTAATTATATGAAAAATAGTAATAGGTTTATAGGTAGGGATTGAGTTTGAGATTTGAAAATCCGATTTTAAATCCCGAACTCGTATGGGGCGTGGATTACAAAGTCCAAAGTCCATCCGTGTGAGTCCCAAAACAAACATACCCTTAGAAAATTAGTTTATTCCGTAATTTTTAGATCAACTAGACCTCACACTCCCACACCATAACTAACTCCTTGTCTGTTTTCCATCGAAGTAAGCTAGAAAAAAAAAAAGATCCAGGACCTTATTATGCATAGCTATGAGACTTTCCAGCCAACCTAAACAATGTAACCAAATACTCGCTCCTACAAAGCGCAAGACACGAATAAGTGATCTGCAATTTCATCTTCCACGCCGCACATCAGACACTTCCTCTCTGTACCTTTTGAAAGTATTCCATGTCTAGCGAGGTTGCACCTTGTAGGTAACCGATCATGAATTAGTCTCAATGCCATGGTCGCTACTTTTGCAGGAACCTTCTTGCTCCAAATAAGGTGAAACTTCATCTTTGGTTCAGTTGTTTGGGCTTCCTTCCACTTGTTTCGAAATCAAGAAATCATTAGCAGATTTTGTTGAATAGATTATGTCTCGGTTGAGTCTCTACAACCAACTGTCTTCACCATTTCTTTTGACCTGCATCTATTAAGCAACAACAAAAAATCGTTTATTGTGCTTCTTTCCCCGAAAGGTATGTGTTAGTTTCTCTACATCTAGTTGAACTTACACCCTTGTCTACCCAATTTTTTTTATTTGAATAAAACAAGATCACCATCTAACATTTGTTGTTTTGCAGCTTTCCAAGTATATTGCTTAGTCATTTGTGTTGTTGGCAATCAAAAATAGGCAATCAACATTCTGTCTTTTGGAGAAGGATTAGTTGTTTTCCTGTTGTTAACAATTTTGTTGAAGAATTTATGAGAACATTGAGTGTGGTTGTTAAGTGAGTTGTGTATTTATTGAAGAATTTCAGCCTGAAGGAGTTTAGAGGGCTTTTTTAGTTTTAAATTTTTTGTCATTCAACATTTAAGACTGATTAGATGGATAAAATGTTGGTGGAAAAAAATTTCCCACCTTTTTTTACTGAAATGTTGAATTTTTAGTTTCTTATTTTTTTTTGTCACCGTTGCTTTAATAGAATAAATGTGTAAATTTAAGTTTTTTTTTATTTTTTTATTAGTATTCTTGTTCATATGAAAATGGAGGGAAACATTAACTATTAATTCAATTTTAATCTTTTAACTTAATTTTTAAATATTAGCTTTGAAAAGTAAAACAAAAATCAAAAGATTTCATTTTCTTAATTTGTGTGTATAATTAGGCATACAATACTTTTTAGGACAGAGAGAATGTTTTTATCGATGTTTAATAATTAATTATAAACATATACTCCATTCATTCCATATATGTTTTCCCTCTCTTTTTGTTGCTTTATTTAAAAAATAATATTTATTTAATATTATATAATGAATAACATGTTGATTTTTTTATAAAGTAATAAGGAATTGTGAAAAAATAAGAACTAGTTGTTTAAGAAGGTATTTGTTTCATATATATGGAAGTTTTTTTTTTTTTTTTAGAGTGAGAAAAATACTGTAAAATCACGTTTTCTTTTCAAAACTGTTAAACACAATTTTTCTTTAAAATATATATATATATATATATATATATATATATATATATATATATATATATATATATATATATATAAAAAGAGCATGATTATAGAGCATGATTATATAGTTGTAACTTATAAACCTCTTTTTAGTTTGCAAACACACCACACCCTAGTTAACCAGTATATCGCACAAATTTGTTCGTAGATATGTTTAGTTGACAAGCGTTCCACAACCTTACGAAATTATACAATATACAGTCTACAAATTATACGAAATAAATTATACTGTACGACCAATAAAAATATTAAAATAGTTCGCAAAAAAAAAAAACATTTATATTGTGACATTTGATCACCAACCAATTAGTGAAAACTATAATAAATGAAGGATTGATCGATCAAGATCTTGGTTGAGAATAAAATCAAGGGATATTGGATTAGAAGGACTTTTTAAAGATCAATTGTTGACCATTGATCAGCATGAATGGCGCAGGTGTTATGGGAACCCAAGTCAGAAATCACGAACAATTGTTTTTTTGTTTGATCTAAGTGCACTATGACTAAGCGTGCTTTATTTATATTTTACTCTTCTCAATTTTTAATGCTCATAAATATTTATTTTATAAAATTAAATGCACTAATTGTACCGTGCAATTAATGCAAAACTAACATTATCTAATAAAAGTAATTAGTAGGTCTAGTAAAAATATTAATACTTATCAATTAACTTTTTTTAAATTATTTAATATTTTAAAAATTATATTTAGTTGCACAATGCAATTGATACATATAATTTTTTAAATATTATTAAAAATTAATTATTTTTTTAATAGTAAATTTTTTTTTAAAAGGTAATCAATTACAATAGTTTCCTAACATAATCAATTACAATAGTTCCTTCGACCACCGGGTACATAGCAATATTTTTTTCATCTCGTTGTAGACCGGAACCGCAATCACCACAAGAGGGGATCATCCGAACCCGAACCGCACTGCAGCCGGAACCGCAACCACCACAAGAGGGGAACATCACCCCCACCACAATAGGGGAACAACCACCCCACCACAAGAGGGATTAATAGTAATAGTTGATAGCATAACACTATAGCATTTATATATAAACAATAATAATATTTGAAAAAGAAAGTTTACAGACAAGTTCACAATATACCTATTTTTTTTATTATATTGGCGTGACCCTTGACCTTATTAAACTTAAATTATATCTAGATGTTGCAGTCGTCTCGCATGTGCTAAGATTGAGGACGACCCTTTTCAAGATAATATTATTTCTTTTTATATATTTTATTTCTGGGTTTGATAAGAAAAAAACAAAACTGCAGGTCCTTCGAGGGTATTGCATGCAATGATGCAAATGAAGTTCCAATTCATGCCCCCTTGGAAATGAATAAATAATTTATGATTGTTAATATATTAGTATTTGTTCATTTTAAATTATATACAACGCATATACAAAATTATTTGTAGACTGACTTTCGTATATTTGATTTGGGTACGTAGTTTGGAATTTATTGATCCTATTATTCTTGAATCTCAATTTCATTGATTCTAATTATGCAGTGAATTATTTGATGCAATGGGAGCCAATATGGCAAATTTTTTTATTTAGGTCAAATATTAATATTGATTGCAAAAATAGGAAGGTTTGAATTTTTTTTACGAAAATAGGGTTGATCGCGCCTGGGAGAGGCGATCAACTGAGTAGATCGCGCTCCCCAGACGCGATGCTTCAAAGTCCTCATTTTTTCCTCTTGATCGCGCCTGAGAGAGGCGATCTAAAGGAGTAGATCGCGCTCCCCAGGCGCGATCAACTCAAAAAAATGCCACGTCATAGCTCGCCTTCCGCAAGGGCGAGACACGACTAAGTCTAGCCCACGCACATGGCCTCCCCTGCAAGATTCCCGCGTACAGCCTCCCCTGCAACACGCACATGGCCAGCTAGCTTTTCCACGCGGTTGACGACCTCTATTTTGTCTTTTTTCGATCACAAATATGCATATAACAGATGCTTCCTTCTTCTTCCTCCTCACCTTTCTGCTGCTACACGAAAATTTCTTCCTCCTCTTCTTTTGCTACACGAAAATTTATTCTTCCTCCCCTCACTACTATTTCAGTTTTGTTATTATTTCTCCCCTCATTGCACCGAAAATTTTAGTACTCCTTTCAAAATTCATCCATCATTTTAGTATTCCTTCTCCCCTCTTTATTCTGTCCGAATTTTAGCCAAATACAAGGAAAAAATAACCATTTTTTCCAAAATACAAACCAATCTCCACAAAAATGTAAGTATTTTGATATTTTTAAATTTTTTGCAGTTTTTTTATTTTATTCTAAAATTTATTTTTCTCAATTTGCAGTCTCACATATACACAAAAATAAAAGCTAGTTGGTATTTTGCTATCTACCTGAGGAGTACAGACACTACCATCAAAAGGTAAATTCTTCAAAAAATAATTAATAATATTTTTCGAATTTATTTGCATGCATATATTATCTTTTTTTTTTTAAATAACGGTGCACAGGAAATATGCTACTAGATGAAAAATTCTCAGTATATATATGTAAATTGCAATTATTGTACACATAATATTTATTCTTGGTTCTAAAGGTTTTAAATCTTCATATTGAGTTTATGTTGTAATTGATAAATATTATTAAGTTCGTGAGTTTTTTTTTCCAGTTAACCCAATTAAATATGAATATAAATGAATTATTTGTACAAATTCACTCCTTTTTTCCATATAAGGATGTGCTAATTTAGTGGGTCAAACTTACATTATAATTATAAGACTTTATTTTAGAGGGTGTAAATAAATAAATAAAATGTTGAGAAAAATTATATAAACACAACAAATATTTTGAAATAAGATTTGAGGCCAAAAGTAGCAAAAGTTTTGGATAGGAGGGAGTATTTCTTTTTATCATAATGGAGACTTGAATATATATTGCATGACCGGCTTTTGACCGAAAATAAATAAGGAAAATTTTGAAATTTAATATTAAATCTAGTTTGAAATTTAGAAAATTGATTTGAAAAAAAATATTGTAATATTTAATTGAGAATATATTATTTTAATGATATTCATGTTAACTATATAACTGTGAACTACAATTTTATTAACATAATAAAACAATTAGTATTATTTAATGAAACAATATTACTTCTCCAATTAATATTTTTAGTTAAAACAACTAATATCATTTAATGAAACGATTAATACTCTTTAAGTAAATTTCAAGATAAATATTACTCACAAAATATATTAAAATTTAATAAACTCACTGTTGCCTTGCTTATAATTTAAATGGTGGCATTTGGCTTTATAGCAAAAGTTGGAAGGCGAGCTATGACGTGACATTGACGTGTCATTTTTTTGAGTTGATCGCGCCTGGGGAGCGCGATCTACTCCTTTAGATCGCCTCTCTCAGGCGCGATCAAGAGGAGAAAATGAGGACTTTGAAGCATCGCGCCTGGGGAGCGCGATCTACTCAGTTGATCGCCTCTCCCAGGCGCGATCAACCCTATTTTCGTAAAAAAAATTCAAACCTCCCTATTTTTCAATCAATATTAATATTTGGCCTAAATAAAAAAATTTGCCCTCATTATATAGTCAAACTTATCTTTTTATATATTTGAGTCATCCACATATAGTTAAGAATTTAAGATAGTGACTTATTTTGGTTAAGCGTGCTGCGTGCAGAAAAAATTACATTATTAATTAATGGATCCAAGGAGCCATAACTGTCACCGAAATTCTGTTTATTATTTGAAGTGTATACTTTTATTTTTTATAATAGAAGCAAAATAAACTAAAATTGTTGGAAATAATATAACCTATTTTATTTTAATAATAAAAGCACTGTAGGCATACATATTAGACGAGAATGACCAAAATGATTATGGGCATCACCCTAAATAACAAGGTAACCGGTGTGAAATTTAAATCGAATCACTATAGATATATAAAATATTAATTACAAATCAAGTATTTTTCTAAAGTTTTTGTTGAGTTTCTTTTAAAAAAATGTCCAAAAGAGAGTTTAACTGGACAAATCTTATTGTACCTTGTTACTTTATAGAATTTTTTATTTTTTCTAAAATTGAGAAGTAACTTTGTCGTTTAATAAACGTATGAGGATACAATATCAACTAATTAGTTAGCTCCTCAAACTAACAAAAGATAAAACACTCTCAAATTCAAACAAATCGAGAAGAGTCAAAGAAAAAGTCAAGCAAAGTATTTCTTAAAAAAGTTTGAATAATTTCAAAATTATAAATATTTCTCACCTTCAAACAAATTCTACTTATTAATACATTATTATTTTAATTTTATGCCAAAAAACACCGCAAACTTTTGAGGGCCGAAGACAATAATATTAAAACTAATGAAGTATCATAACTCACTTTTATTTTCTACATTTACTATGCTTGGAGCCTGTTTCTGTTTGATTGTTTTGATAGGAGGGTGATAGATGGCTAAGCCAAACTTTTCAATTGTTTGAGTATTCCAAAAGACCCAATATTAAGCAAGGCCCAGGCCCAGGCCCAGGCCCAGGCCCAGGCCCAGATCTAGTATCCTATTATTTATTAAGATGATGGATCACATTTAGGGGGTCCAAAGTCCAGGCCATGTTTTGATTATATTATTATTGTTATTGTTATATATCTCTATACTTCCACCGTCCCATAATTGTTTGCACACTTTTCTTATTCGTCCGTCCCACAATTGTTTGCACACCCTAAAATAGAAAGTTTTTTTAACACTAATTTAAACTCAAAACATAAATTAGTCCAACCCAATTAACCAAAACATAAATTAGCGCAACCCAACCCATTTAATTAACATACCCTAAATCCCACTAATTAACCCTACGGTCCTACCCACTCCCTCATTCATTCAACTCTCTCGAATCTTCTACCCCTCTCTCTCTCTCTTTCTCGATATTCTCTTAAGTCTTGAATGTTCTTGAGAAACCCTAGTCATCTCTCTCTCTCTCTCTCTCTCTCTCTCTCTCTCAATCTCTCGCTATTCTCTTGACTGTTCTTGAGAAACCTAATCGCTGCCCTCTCCCATCAACCTGATTGCCTATTTTTATCTCCGATCTTCGCTCTCTCTTGATCGGTGTGGGTGTTTCGTAGGTTGAGAGTGAGGGTTTCGATCTGAGTATTTTGAGGTAGATATTTCAAAAATGAAATCTCTACCGAATTCTAAATCATATGGCGATGATCTCTCTTTTGTTGCGATTACTGATTCGGAGATGTTGTCCTTCGATTTCGGTCTTGAAGTGGTTCCAGATTCTGAGACCGTCGTGAAGAAGCTCTACCGCCGTGTAAGGCCGCCGATGAAGGTCTCAACCCGCTGCCTGAGTTTGATTTGTGCTGGAAGTGGTTCCAGATTCTGAGGCCGCTAATGATTATCTTGAGGATACGCCCGAGATTGATTACTCTCTTGAAGTTGTTCCTAATTCGGAGGAACCAGATGAATGCTTTGTACCTGAAATTGAATTCAATGATGGGGTTGGTGTCCATGTGGTCGATGGTATTTATTCAGAAGACAGGAAAAGCGTCATTTGGAGGATGCTTGGAATCTTGGTTCCTTCGGTGAAATGCTTGCGCAAAGGTCATAAATTTCATTCATTTTATACTTTATGCATATTGATTATATGATGATTCTGGTATTAATGGTATTGTGATGATTCTATGAGGGTTATATGTTCTACTTTTGGGGCGATGATTCTGGTATTGTGATGATTCTGTGAGGGTTATATGTCATGTATTGTGATGATTCTGTGAGTGTTATATGTTCTGATTATATGATGATTCTGTGAGGGTTATATGATGAAGTTGGAAACCCTTGGATTGATGCCACCACTAGTGTATAACACCTATTGTAGGAGGCTTGATTGAAGGTTTTGAGCCCTTATAATGCCACCACTAGAGTACCACTATAGTATAGGAGGCTTATATGTGGTATATGAACCCTGTGGTGATATATTTTGTTAGCAAAAATGTTGTTAGTTTTGATGAGTTAGAAAATAAACCAGAAGATGTAATAGGACCATCTAGACCTGTTAGCCAGATGAGGAACTAGATTAGGACTTAGTCTATGGGGGAACTGCCAGACCAGAAGACTTCACCAGAGGACTTCACCAGAAGACTTCACCAGAGGACTCCACCAGAAGACTTCACCAGAGAAGATCAAGACCAGAGGCAGAAGATCTTTCCCCAGACCAGACCAGACGAGTCTGGTGAAACAAAAGTAGCTTAGAATCATCTCCAGATTCTAAGGGAAAAGCTGTTTCTTAACTGACTCTGGACCAGAGGATCTCTGGGTCATCTGGTGTCTGGTTCAGCCTACTTTGGAAGAATCAGAGTTGTGCAAAGAAAGCATTTGACCATTGGTGTTTTGAATAAAGTCAACTTGATCAGATTGGAAAGTCAAATGAAGATAGCAATCCAAGGATCTCACCAACCAAATCAATCAATTAGAGAATTGATTAATTGAAGCTTCTATAAATAGAGAAATGATTAGATTAGCTCTCCAACGGCTAAACTCTAATCACCTCTATAAATACAAGAGTGCCAGTATGAAGAAAAACCCTAGTTACGCGCACGAAGAATACTCACAAGTTTTTACTATACTCAAGCAATCTAGCACTCTTAGGATCTTATTACTCATCTACTCATTAAGGAGTTCATAGTTGGAATTAATACTCAACCTGTTCATCTTGATAGACAAGGTTGGAGTTAGAACTTCAGATCGAAGCTAGATCTAAAGTGTGTAACAAGGTGCTGGTACTTGTCAATTCCAGTGGTTCGTGAGTTGTTGGTTTGATAGTAAGGCCCTTTGATAAGGGAGAGTGGACGTAGGATTTTAACATCTGAACCACTATACATCTTGTCTCATTTACTGCTTTACTTGTTTATTTCTCATTATTTTAGTGTGCTCTTAAAGGGTTTTACAAAAGATTAATTATTTTAGCTTCCGTATTTCACAAGATATTGACTAGTGGGACCAACAAGTGGTATCAGAGCAGTGTGACCTAGACTACTGCTTTGAAAAGCTTTTGGTGGTCACCGGGCAGATCCATTGCTTTGAAAATATTTTGCATAAAATCTTTTATCTTTCCTCAAAATGTCTTCTAAATCTGCTTACAAGAGCCGTAAATTGCCTGAATTCTCTTTCGATGACTATAGCCACTGGAGTTTCATGATGAGTAATCATCTTGGAGTTATCCATCACCACATGCTTGATGTGGTTGAGAGTGGCGCTATACAATTTTACTAGACTCCAATTGAAGATGGCAGGTCAGATGCTAGAGAAGAGACCAGTAGAACTGCAAAGGAAAGGACGAATGAAGAAAGACCGGATGGAAGAGTGCCAAGGCAGAGAATCCTCAAGAAGAGAGATGAGTTGAACAATGATGAGAGAAAGCTATACAACCTGGACCAGGTAGCCAGAACTGAGATCATCAATACCCTCATCAAGGAAGTTATAGAGAAAGTTAGAACCTGTAGCACGACCAAGGAGATGTGAGACAAGTTGGCTCTGCTCTGCGAAGGAACAGAGAAGATCAAAGACAACAAACTCCAGGTTGTTCAACACTCATTTGACACATTCAAGATGAAGCCAAATGAGACTATTGACCAGCTGGATATGCGTCTCACTAACCTTCTCAACAAGGCTAGTGATCTAGGTAAAACTTACTCTGAAAAGGAAATTAATAGCAAAATTTTAAGGTCACTAACAAGCAGGTGGAGGATCAAAGTTACTGTCATCAAGGACAACAAAGATCTCAGCACACTTGATCATCACTTATTACTTTCTGACTTGAAAGCCTATGAGTATGATCTGCAAGAGGAAGATCATTCAGATGAGATCTTAACCTCTTCTGGTCAGAAAGGAGTTGCATTCTCTTCAACCATCAAGACTGAAGAAAAAATGAAGGAATCTTCTGCAGATGACATGAGCCTCAAGGAGCAGGTAGCACTTTTAACTAGAAACTTGATAAAATGAGCTCTAAGTATGGCAGGTACAAAAAGCACTGGAAGGAGTCTACCAGAAACAAAAGGAGTTCATTCAAGCTTGCAGAAAAGGAAAAATCATCTGGAGATTCCAGAGAGACAAGATTCCAGTCACCAGAAAAGAGAAGAGACTTCAGTCCCAGGAGGAGAGATAGCAGCTCTGGCATATCAGAATACAAGAGGAGAGAAAGCAGTCCAGGGAGATCAGATTACAACTCCAGGAGAAGAGACACTACTCCAAGTCCCAGAGCAGGGGACAATACTTGCTATACATGCAACAAGCCAGGTCACTATAGCTATGATTGTCTTCAACTTACTCCTAGAGAAAGAGAAGAGAAAAGACTCAAGAGGGATAGGAGATATGCAGACAAGAGAGCATTGCTGGCAGAAGCAGAGGAGAAGGATACTAGTTCCAGTTCTTCTTCTTCTGAATTTGGATCTGATGATGATGTATGTCTCATGGCAGACATAACTGAGGTACAAGAATCTACCTTGTGTTTATCTAATTCCAAATATACTCAATCATCTCAATCATCTGGTACTTCCAGGGAGTCTGATATGCAGCAAATGCTATTAGATCTCCATAATTGTGTTCAATTATGCCAGAAGCTTGAGAAGGAGAATGGTAGGCTCAAAGCAGAAGTTCAATCTTTATCTCATGAGCAGAAATCCACCAGAGAACTCATGAGTGATCATTCCAAAGAAGTCTCTGAACTTCAGGATAAGATCACAGAAAGAGATGCTCTGGTAGATCAACTCATAAGAGAAAGAGACTCTAAGGAAGATGAGTTCAATGAACTTAGAGCCAAATACCAATCTCTTATCAAGGGAAAGCAAATTGAACAACCTATTGAGGAATTTCAAATGCCCAGAGAAGCTCCAAAGATACCAACTGTTGTATCTATTATAATAGAGTCATCTCAGTGCATACATGATAAAAGAGAATTAGGATATTCTGGAATCAGTACCAAATCTCATAAATATGTTTATAACAAAGACAAGTCTGTAAGAGCTGGTGAAGTGGTAGAAATCTGGGATGAAAATGATCCTAATGGAAATGGTTACTGAGTAGTTCACAATCCTAGTTGGAACAAGGACTACTCTGCTGATCATATAGATGAAATTCCAAATGAGTTAACTGAACTGGAAGAGAACATCTTAGAGCATAAACATCAAATAGGGAAACCTATGAAGATTGATGGTTCTGTTCAGTTTCCTAGACAGATTAAGGGACTCAGAGGAATCCTCAAAGAGTGGAACCTAAGCAAATTAGGGGACCTCAGAGGAGATACTCTAACAAGAGGAACTTTAATCAGAATAGGGGATATCAAAGGAGATATACTGAACCAGAGAACCTCAATTAGAACCAGGGATCTCAAAAGAAGTTTGCTCAAAGAAGATTCCAGAACAGAAATACTCATAAGGAGTATCATCATCAGAGAAGATCCAACTTTCATCAGAACCAGAGGAGGTCTTCCAGACCCATCTATAGAAAACATTCTGATCTGGGTAGTTATGACACTAGAGATGGTTCTTCTAGGATGTACCCTTATAACCAAACCTTTAAGACCATGTCTTTAAGGCAGGCCATTCCTAAGGCCAGATTTGAAGTGAGATACACCAGACCTGTGTTTAGAAAAGGTAGGTGTATTAGTCCAGCAACTCAGTTTGTCATTGTCAGAGGACATGTGTTGGTAGATAGATTTGGAAGAAAGATAAAATCTCCTCATCCAGCAAGGGATTGTCTTTATCTTTGGATTCCTACAAACAACACTGCAAATAACCAATCAGGACCCAGCACTAGTAGGGGACCTAATTGATCTCTCTGCAGGAGGACAAGAGCCCATTGGAGAAAGGACTTTCAAGCAATGGTGTTTGGTACATTGATAGTGGATGCTCCAAGCACATGATATTTGTGAAAGATCATCTCCAGGATTTCAAGCCAATGAATGGGCCAAGAGTGATGTTTGGTGACAACAATTTTGGAGTCACCAGAGGAGTTGGATCTGTGACAAGGGATACTCAGTGAAGTTCTTTAGTGATTCTTGCACTGTATTTTCCTCTAATTATGATGATATTTTGTTTGTTGGCTTGAGGAAAGGTAACATTTATCTTGCAGATTTCAATAGCTGTCCAAGAAACACTTGTCTGGTTGCAAAAGGATCTGCAGAGAACAGCTGGCTTTGGCACAAGAGTTTGAGTCACCTGAACGTCAAAGCACTCAACAAGATTACCAGAAAGGGTCTAGTTCGAGGTCTTTTAAATGAAGTGTTAAAAAAGGACCAGGTTTGTGGTTCTTGCCAGAAGGGTAAACAACCCAAGACTTCCTTCAAGGATGTCCAGAGCACAACCACAACCAGAGTACTTCAACTACTTCACATGGATCTGTTTGGACCTGTTTCACCTCTTAGTTTCAGTGGGAGGAAATATACCTTGGTGATAGTAGATGACTTTTCAAGATACACTGGGGTAGTGTTCTTGTTTAAGAAAAATTAAACTATCACTAAGTTTCCAGAGTTCTTCAAACAGGTTCAGAATGAGCAGAACCAGAGCGTACTGAGGATCAGAAGTGACAAAGGGATAGAGTTTTTTAATTCACACATTGCAGAGTACTATAAGGACAAGGGAATTTTTCATGAGACATCTGCTGCCAGAACACCCCAACAGAATGGAGTAGCAGAAAGGAGGAACATAACTCTTAAGAAAGCTGCCAGAACTCTTCTAGCAGAATACAACACACCTCAGAGAATTTGGGCAGAAGCCATCAACACAGCTTGTTTCACTCAGAATAGATGCCTCATTGCCCAGAGACATGGTAAGACACCAATGCAATGTATGGAAAGGTAAAACCCCATCTGTTTCATTCTTTCATATTTTTTTATGCAAGTGTTTCATCCATGACAATGGGAAGTCCAAATTAAAGACCTTTGATGTTAAAGTGGCAGATGGAATATTCTTAGGATATTCCAGCACCAGTAAGGCATACAAAGTCTTTAATAGGAACTCTCTTTGTGTGGAGGAAAAAACCTCATGTTGTTTTTTTATGAATCTACTCTTGAGTGCAAGGTGGACTTAAGGAATCTGTCTCCAGAAGAGACACAGGATCAGACTACTTCCAAATTCATCAAAGTCAAGCCACCTATTATTGATTCAGAGTCAGATTCAGATCCAGATGGTGACCCATCTTCTGGTTCTCTGGAGCAGAAGCCTCCACAAGGAGCAGAACCTGAGGAGGTTAGAACTCCTGTAGGGGGAAGCTCTCATGTACCCCAAAGAGTTAATTATAAGAGATTTAACTAGTGGTGTCCATACCAGGAGAACTCTTAACTTAGCTGTCTTATTCAGTTGTTATGTGTCCTTGATAGAGCCCAAGAACATCAAGGAAGCACTGAAAGATTCAAATTAGATAGTTGCAATGCAGGAGGAGTTGAATCAATTCACCAGACAGGATGTTTGGGGGCTGGTAGACAGACCAAGACATCAAAAGGTGATAGGCACTAAGTGAGTTTTCAAAAATAAGAAAGATGAGAATAATGTCATTACTAGAAACAAGGCAAGACTAGTGGCTCAGGGGTATTCTCAGCCTGAAGGAATAGACTATGATGAGACATTTACTCATGTTGCCAGACTAGAAGCCATTAGATTGTTTCTAGCATATGCTACTCACATGAAGTTCAAAGTATTCCAGATGAATGTGAAATCTGCCTTTCTTAATGGGATTCTCATTGAGAAGGTGTATGTGGAACAACCTCCTGGTTTTGAACAAGGTGACTATGTGTATAAGCTTAAGAAGGCTCTCTATGGGCTTAAGCAGACACCTAGAGCATGGTATGACAATCTTTCTCAGTTTCTTCTATACAATGGGTTTACTAAAGGTAAGATTGATAGGACCTTGTTTAGGAAAGAAGAAGGAAAGGACATCCTTCTGGTTCAAATATATATGGATGATATTATATTTGAATCCCCTAACAAGAAGCTGTGTGAGAAGTTTGGGAATCTCATGCAGAGCCAGTTTGAAATGTCTATGATGGGTGAGCTGAATTACTTTTTAGGTCTGCAGGTGAAGCAATCAAAGAAGGGAATCTTCATCAATCAAGCAAAGTACACCAGGAACATGTTAGATAAATTTGAAGTAGGATCTAGCAAGGTTGTCAAGATTCCTATGATGACAAATTTCAACATGGACCCAGATGAGTCTGGAGTGAGTGTGGACCAGATTCAGTACAGAGCTCTTATTGGTTCTCTTCTGTACATGACTGCAAGCAGACCATATATCACTTTTGTTGTAGGTGTGTGTGCCAGATTTCAAGCTAATCCTAAGAGAAGTCACCTGGAAGCAACTAGAAAGATCTTGAAGTATCTTAAGGGAACGATTAATTTGGGATTATGGTACCCTGCAGATGATAACTTTGAGTTAAGTGGATATTCAGATTCGGATTATGGTGGATGCAGAATTGATAGGAAGTCTATTAGTGGTACATGCCAATTTATTGGGAATAAATTGGTATCCTGGTTTTCCAAGAAGCATACTTCAGTTTCTACATCAACTACAGAAGCTGAGTACATGGCCGCAGGAAGCTGTTGTTCACAACTACTCTGGAATAGTCAGCAGCTTAGGGACTACCAGATTAGGGCTAAGGATATTCCAATGTTTTGTGATAGCAACAGTGCAATAACCATTACACAATATCCAGTTCTTCACACCAGATGCAAGCATGTTGACATAAGGCACCATTTCATTAGAGATCATGTTGAGAAAGGGGATATAAGGATGGAAAAGATTGCAACAGAAAAGCTGAGATCAGATATTCTCACCAAGCCTTTAGCAGAGACCAGATTCAGAGAATTAGTTTTTGAGTTAGGATTATTGGATCCAGAGACAGATTTGGTTTAGGGGGAACATCAGAAGAGTATCCTTTGATTTCAATAATGCTTCTTTTATTATTTATCCTTATCACTAACATTTTTGCAGATAAGCTATACCAGAGAAGTTACATCTTCGGATGAGCCATGGAGCAGATAACCAAAATCATGCCTTGGGTCCATATCAGATAACAGACAAGTTTCACCAGATGAGATGTAACATCAGAGCACTTGTGGTATCATCTGGTTACAATACTAGATGGCAGGTAAGTCTTTACTCTTCTGTGCCTGGTCATTGGGATACACCTTTTAAATTACTAAATACACCCTAGAACGTTTCATATTCAGAGTGTATTTAACTCTTGGGTCGTGGGTCTAGGCAATCATTTCGCTTTTCTCTTGACTGCCACAAAACAACTCGAACCCAGTCCCAATGACTGCGCCACACACACAATTAAATCTGTATATTGCCAAAATTAATCCTGGCCGTCAGATTTAATTAAAGTGCAATATGTCAATCAATTGATAAATTGATTTGGTCCCCTTAATTTAATTTTAAATCCACGCGTACACACCTCAATTAATTTCAAATCCACATGTATATTTCTTTTATAAACTATAATCTTTTCATCTTATCCCTTCACATTTTCAAAATTCCTAAACCCTAACTCTTTCTCTACAAAAGTTTTCTCTCATTCTCTCCTTCTCTCTTTACAGAAATGGCGTCCAAGTGTAATTTTGACCCTGTGTATATCTGTTCGAAGTTGAAGACGGAGATGGCCATTGACTTCTATTCCACGTGCAACTCTGCCGCGTTGGAAATCTTGGGTCTTCTTCACAACTCTGGCGTTGAAGACCTCATCTCTGCTATTCCGAAAAACTCTCGCACTTTGAATCACTATGCTGGGAAATTCCTGGTGCGGATTAAGATTCTGGATGATGAAATAGTCTCCAAGATCGACAAGGAGATGGTGGTTCTTAGGAAGGCTGAGTTCAGCAAACTATTTGGGGATCTATCTATGACTGGTGTGGATCCCTTGAAGTACAAGGAGAGTGAGGCTCTCGAATCTTTCAAAATCTTTGCAAGGTCCTCTTGCAAGAACTTGACTAAGGGATTTCTTGATAAGCACTTGAGGCAGAAGTATAAGTTACTCTTTGATATAATTGTGAAGATCCTGATGTGTGAAAATTATAGTACAGATCCGATTTTCACCGAGCGATTATGCGTGATGAGAGCGATCTATGATGGAGTGGAGTGTAACTGGACCGAGTTTTTTTGGAATTTGTTGAGGAAAAATAAGACAAAAATCCAGAAGGAGGCATGCCCAGATGATCCAGAGGAGATGCAATACTACTTTAATGCAAATGTTTCCTTAGGGACCAAGTTGACCTTGATTCTGGATCATCTGCTGCCAGAGAAGGTGTGGAAAGCCAGTGGATGCAAGAAGTTTAACAAGTCCAAGATCCTTTTCAACAAGGATGGACCTCTGCACGGGCATCCAGACTCGGATGGAGAAGGTGCCATCCCTGCTCAGCCTATCCAGGCTATTCCTTCTCCTCCAAAGGGTAGGAAAGCAGTGAAGAAGAAGGCAGAAGCTTCTGCTCCTACGAATGTTGTGATCTCTGGTTCTTCGGAGGAGGACCAAATCCATATTTCATCTGCTTTCAAGAAGTAGAAAGGTGGTGACAAAGGGCAGGTGTCTTCACCTAAGGCTAAAAAAGCTGGTCATGCGAAGAAAAGGACCAGACAAGAGGATGAAGGTGTGAGCAAGCCTTTTGTGAAGAAGATGAAGAATCAGAAGAAGAAAGAGAAGTTGCTTCTTCTTGATGAGCCTACTGATGAAGAAGTTTCTGAACCTGAGGAGGAGACTCCTCTCAAGAGGAAACCAAGGGCCAGGAGAGCCATCTTACAGGATCCAGTGTCTAGCTCCTCTTTAGACACGTCTCTGGATCAGGCCCTTGAGGAGGCAGGTCAACCTGAGCTGGAGATGGACGTGACCTCGTCTGTTGCTGCAGCTCCAAAGTCAGAGGCAGCGGTTTCTGCTCCTGTTTAGATTACGGCTGGTGTTGACCCAGCCGAGGTAAATCCTTTATCTTTCTCTCCCATAAATCTTGTCTCCCCTTCCCTCTCTCTCCTAGAATCTCAATCTCAACCCTCTGCCTCTGGTGCACAACCTTCTCCATCTGCACCAGAGCAGACTCCCTCTCAAACAACCTCTCCTCTTCCCACTCAAACAAACCTACCCTCACACCTAACACCCCCTCAAACAGCCTATGTGCCAGAGGTATCTATACCGTCTTTTGGTACAGAATAGCCTTCTACCTCTACCCAAACTCAACCACAAACAAACCCCTCAAACTCAAACCTCTTTCCCCCCCTCCCTCCCTCTACTCAAGCAGAACCCTCATCTTTTATAACTTTGGGATTCCCTGCTCCTCCTCCCTCCCCCACAAGCTCCAGTAGCGATGATAAAGAGGATGCTTCACTTGAGCCTACCAACTTAGCCTCATCCTCCTCTGCTCGGAAGCCCATTTTCTTCACATTCAATAACATAGACATGGGCCCCATCCGACAGAGCATGAGTAAATGTGCCCAGCTCTGGCTAAGAGAACATTTTCCTATCTTGTTGGAGCACCTATCTCTGTTAGCAGATCTGACCGATGGAAAAGTCTGGACCAAGGCCAGACTTGAGGATGTTGAAGATTTGGTGCTGCTTCTGGACGAGATGAGCCATTCTAGTTTTTCTAACTGGGAGATTGAGATCAAGAAGAAGCTGAATGTTCAGAATCCAGCAGAACTTGAGTCTCCAGCATCTGCCAAGGTGGTGGTTAGGACTCCCCTGATCCAAAGAGGAGTCATGATATCTCCAGATTGCCCTTCCTACACCTTTGGCCCCCACTTCTCTTTTCCTCCAGAGTTGTACTCTGATGAAGAGGATTTTGAAGTCACTCCTACTATGCTAAAAAAGATGAAGTTGTTCTTCAATGAGCAGATCCAGAAGATTGGTAGATTCTGCAAGGCCATGCAACATCTGGGACCAGCTACGATTGAGCACCAGATCAGGCAAGAGAGAAAATGATTTCTCAAGCAGATCAAGTCTACCTTTGCCTTTGCTAAGGCTGCCTTTAAGGTCAATGGTCTATTCTTGAAGCTTGACATCATGGATAGCCAGAGACAGCTGCAGGAGTATGTTCTGGACTAGATGCGACCTGTCTCTGTGCTTAAGGTGGAAATGACTTCTCAGATGTTAGAGACAACTAAGATGAAAGACTCCCTGGAGGAGATGATGAGTAAGCAGGAGTGCCTGGTGGCTGAGGCACAGGCCTATATTGAGGAAGCAAAGAAGCTTAGGGATCTACAAACTTCTTCTAACACTGAGTTGGCAGTTCTGGTCAGGCAGGTCGTGGAGCCCCTCCTTGATGAAGTTAAAAAGGGGGAAGAGAAGGCCATAACTGATCTAGCAAAGAGTACTAATGATACGTTGTTCAACCATTCTGGTCGTCTGGACCTGTTGGAAAGTACTCTTGCTCAAGCTGAGCTCCAGAAGAAGAAGAAGGATGAGCTCAAATCAATTGCAGAGTCTGAACTAGATCCAGTTACTGTTCCTGGTCCTGCTAGGAAGAAGTTAAGAAGGGTGAAGAATACCTTCTTAGAAGAAGTGGTAGAAGAAGCAGAGAAGAGATTCAGAGAAGAAACTGAAGAAGAGAAAGCTGCTAGGATAAGGAAGAATATCGATGAAGAGCAGAGACTGAGATATGTTCGAAGGCAGAACAAGAATGCAAGAGAAGTTGGTCTCCCTCTTCCTAGTGCCAGTGGAAGTTCAAGCCAGAAGAAGAAGAAGCCCATTGAAGTGATGGATGTCCTACCTCTCAGGACATAAGGATCTATTGATCCGACTGTGCCTTTTTCGTTGATTAATCAATGGAAGGATGCGAAGATTCTCTGGTTCATCCAGCACTACATCCACATGACTCCACCAGAAGACGAAGAGTTAATCAACAGGACATTCCACACCTGGATGAAGACCTACGACTCTGATCTTTACAAGCAACTGATGGATTCCACCATCCAATTCAATTTGGAAGTGACTGCACCTGAATTTCACTATCACAACACTCCAATGAACGGAGACCAGATTGATTGGGGGGAACTCAAGAAGCTGTTCAAGACCAAGGTACTCAAGGACTTCACTCCATCTAGTTCTACAGAGCTCAGAGCAGTTCAAGATCGCTTTCTGGATTGGTTCCTTGTGCCAAAGGATGATAGGAGATATGCTTAGAATAAAAACTTTGCCTTGTAATATGTAATTCCCTCTGTTCTGATTGTTAATGAAAAGTTTCTCTCTCTTCTGTTTGAAAGACAACTTCTTGTTGTCTCATTGTTTGCATGATAAGATCTATTTTAAGATCTTGTCTTACTGTGATTTTCATGCTTATCTTTTGATCAGTTCTGGTGTTGTTTTAACTTCATCAAAAATGGGTAAATTGGTAGGAAAAATATTGTTAGTTTTGATGAGTTAGAAAACAAACTAGAAGATGTAATAGGACCATCTGGACCTGGTAACCAGATGAGGAACTAGATTAGGACTTAGTCTAGGGGGAACTGCCAAACCAGAAGACTTCACCAGAAGAGTCACCAGAAGACTTCACTAGAGGACTCCACCAGAAGACTTCACCAGAGAAGATCAAGACCAGAGGCAGAAGATCTTTCCCCAGACCAGACGAGTCTTGTGAAACAAAAGTAGCTTAGAATCATCTCTAGATTCTAAGGGAAAAACTGTTTCTTAACCGACTCTGGACCAGAGGACCTCTGGGTCATATGGTGTCTGGTTCAGCCTACTCTGGAAGAATCAGAGTTGTGCAAATGAAGCATTTGACTGTTGGTGTTTTGAATAAAGTCAACTTGATCAGATTGGAAAGTCAAATGAAGATAGCAATCCAAGGATCTCTCCAACCAAATCAATCAATTAGGGAATTGATTGATTGAAGCTTCCATAAATAGAGATCTGATTAGATTAGCTCTCCAACGGCTAAACCCTAATCACCTCTATAAATACAAGAGTGCCAGTATGAAGAAAAGCCCTAGTTACGCGTACGAAGAATACTCTCAAGCTTTTATTATACTCAAGCAATCTAGCACTCTTAGGATATTATTACTCATCTACTCATTAAGGAGTTCATAGTTGGAATCAATACTCAACCTGTTCATCTTAATAGACAAGGTTGGAGTTAGAACTTTAGATCGAAGCTAGATCTAAAGTGTGTAACAAGGTGTTGGTACTTATCAACTCCAGTGGTTCGTGAGTTGTTGGTTGGATAATAAGGCCCCTTGATAAGATAGAGTGGACGTAGGATTTTAACATCCGAACCACTATACATCTCGTCTCATTTACTGCTTTACTTGTTTATTTCTCATTATTTTAGTGTGCTCTTAAAGGGTTTTACGAAAGATTAATTATTTTAGCTTCCTCATTTCAGAAGATATTGACTAGTGGACCAACATATTTTCTGAGGGTCATAAGATTAATTTCATACATAAATAAGGTTTGCAAAATAGAACACATATATTCAATGTTTGAGGTAATACTTGCATCCTTACACATATAAATAAAGTGTTTACTGCCTAAGCTATATGAGTCTATGCTTATGTTGTAAACGCAACCATTTTGTAGCAAAAGATTGGTTCAAAAAGAGTCAAAATAACATCCTGCCCTTCACTGCTCTAATTATACCCTAAACAAGACAATAGAGAACCAAAGTTGTATGATGAGACTTCAATGTGTCCACCTTCCACCAGTTTGTTTACGCATTCCCTCACTAGCATCTCATCAACTTGTAATACCATTGGAGTCTTCCTTAGTTGATTAATGTTATTTCTTCATGCATGGCACCTTGAAATTGTTGCTACCACGGACTTTCATGATCTCTATCATACAATTCTGTAGACTTAAGAAAACATTGTTCAGTATAGTGTGTGTTAGATCATTGAAAGATACAATTACATTTTTCATCAAGTCTTCCACATTATATGATGATGTGTCCAATTGCAGTGATTGTATTGCATTGAACCACCCTAAATCTTTGATATTAGAGTCAGGTGATTTGGGTGGTTGGCTAATCAATTGGATGTTGAATCCATTTGAGCTTGCAGCAGCTCTAAACTCAGGGTCATTGTTGTTGATGTGGGGTTATGCATTATCTTGCTGAATTAGTATATATTTGTTTGCACTTGCTGACCATTTTGCCTTGATTGCTGGAATAATCTGTGTAAAAATCAGTCCAAGTAATGCCATCAATAGGTTAAATGGAAGTTTTTCCTATTTTGGAGACTTACTTGTGTAATGTCCCAACAGTAATATAAATTGAAATATGTCAAATCAAAAGATATTACGATTCAATATCCACAAACACAGGGGGAAGCTTGATTGAATTAATAACAAAACTAAAATAAGAACTACAGAATGAATGATCATCACTCTGCATAACAACCTTCTTTCCCAGCAACAACACTCCCCATTCTCTTTCGGAAATACGATCTACCTGAATATCAATATGTATTCAGTGTGAGGCTTAAGACTGGAATTGAAGTTAATAAGATATTGAGACTCACATAATCACTCATATGTGTGCTCTCACAAGACTCTCAATACGACGGCCATTGAAATCATAATCTACAAGGAAAGGAAAAAAGGTTGAAGACGATGGTATGGAAAAATGATATCTGAGAATAATCTTGAGGAATTACCTCACTCAATACACAATTGTTGCAGGTGAACTTTGTTGGAATTTAGAGGCATGTAAAACACATAACATGCGCAGCGGAAATATCATTCACCAACAACGAACAGTTAATTGCATAATTAAATAACACGATATATCTTAAACAATAAATCTTACAGTGCTTCGTACGCGGAATCCTCTACTACGGTATCAACGCAACAGCTATTCATCGATCTGCACCGAAGTGCCAGGTTTGAATCTCTAGACGAACTTGCTAGGAAAACTCGAACAAGAGATTTTATGGAGAAATTATATTTCTTCTATATTTCTGAATTCCCATAGGACACATATTTATAGGGATTACCTCAGCTTAATTTCTAAGCAAGATAATATGCTAGATTCGCATAATATAATCTCTACAGATTATATCTCCCTAGATATGTTCCTACGAATAATACATTTACCATATCTATTATTCTTATAATAATATTCCAAATATTATTATTGAGATTTTATATTTAATTAAATATAATTTAATTAAATAAAAACAATAATTAATTCTAAATATAATTATTATTATATTCTCCATAAATTTAGTATTATATCCAATATAATACTTAATCAACCAACTATAATCGGCGAACTGCCATTGCTTGTTGTGTGACCCATAGGCCCTCGTATATCGAGCGATTAATTAAACTAATGGTCTTAATTGAACCCTAGACAATAAATCAGATATTCTCAATATACGAGGTACGTTGCGAGGAAATCTGCGACTACCTGTAATACTGTAGGCTATTGTGATATTTTCCTTTCATTCGCAAATACTCGATTAAGTCTTGAACATGATGAAGTGTCTGTTCAATTAATTTAATCATATTATCTCGAATCACTAATTGATCGCTTGTGTCGCACTTGGCTACAAAGTCCAAGTCGACTTGCATCGGTCGATGTCTTAGATCCAATTATGATGAGAAGACGAGTATTCTCTCTTAAATCCACAATGAGGAATGAATCCTATTCTTGGCTCAGCTACCACGCACATGTACTTCATGATGAACCCAATCCATGCCATATCTACCCTTGGAGGGTGAAAACGTCGGTCATGGTCAAAGTTCATCATTTCGCACATGTCGTGCGTATTGACCTCTAGTCTGAGGAGTATCACATTGCTCTCACTAACCGAGACATTCGTGGATACATTATGTGGAATTACATCAAACGGTTTCTAGGATGGGTATACCAATACCCTCTAAGGTATTTGTGCATCCATTATGAGACACCTAGTATCTCGTAGTAAGTGAGATCTTACTACACTCTCTTCATAGAGTATAATGCAGATCGCACACCAATCTCTATTGCATCATCAATATCCCATTCTTGATGATCCTCGATCGGGGCTATTTGAGAATCGTACTTCGATCATCCGAGTTCTCATTGACTCAATGACAGTATCGATTCAAGGGAACACAAATATGAATAATGCAAACAATCAAACGTAATATTCAGATAAATGTAAAGCCATACATTTAATATTAAACCAAACAATAATATTAAACCATAAACTGAATATTATCTTAGTATTATGTCCTTACAAATGATTGTTTCTAGGACACTAACACTAACAATCTCCCACTTGGACTAGACCCAATCACCCACATGTCTAACCCCTAGACCATCAAAATGTCTAGTGTGTACATGAACACTCAAAGCCTTGGTGAATGGGTCAGCCAAATTATCATCTGTGGGAATGCGTTCTAACTCTATTTCCTTGTTAGCGATCATCTCTCTTATCAAGTGATAACGCCTTGGTACATGCTTATTTTTTTTGTTGGATCTCGGTTCATTTGCTTGTGCAACCGCACCAGTGTTGTCACAATACAACTTTATTGGACTACTTACACTCGAAACTACCCCTAGTTCAGTTAAGAACTGTTTTATCCAGACAACCTCTTTAGCAGCCTCTGCCGCAACAATGTACTCAGCCTCAGTTGTTGAATCAACAGTTGTCTCTTGCTTGGAACTATTCCAACAAACCGCACCTCCATTGAGAGTGAAGATGTATCCTGACTGTAATTTGTAATCGTCACAGTCGGATTGGAAACTTGCATCAGCGTAGCCAGTGACGACTAACTCTGATTGCCCACCGTAGATAAGAAAATATTCTTTAGTACACCTGAGGTACTTTAGAATATTCTTGACATCAATCCAGTGAGGCTCACCTGGATTCTGTTGGTATCTACCTGTGATGCTGACAGCGTAGGCCACATCTGGCCTGGTGCAAGTCATGGCGTACATGATGGATCCAATTGCAGATGCATATAGAACATCCTTCATGTGCTTGATATCAGCTTCGCTAGAAGGACAATCCTTCTTCGACAGCTTTATCCCATGATTTGCTGGAAGATATCCTCTCTTAGAGTTCTCCATCGCAAAACGCTTCAACACCTTATCTACGTTGGTGGATTATGACAGCCCTAACATCTTCTTGGTTCTATCCATATGGATCTTGATCCCTAAGATGTAGCATGCTTCACCAAGATCCTTCATCATGAAGGTCTTTGATAACCAATCTTTCATGGACTGCATGAGCGGGATGATATCTCCTATAATCAATATGTCATCGACATATACGACTATAAAGATAATACTCTTCCTGTTGGTCCTAAAAATATTATTAGCGAAAAGCATTTTATACTTAATTTTAGGATAAACCTCTTTTAAAGTGCTACAATTAATTATGCAGAAATTCAAAATAAAAAATAGTAAATAAAAGAGACACGAGAATTTTATAGTGGTTCGGATATAACGATCCTACGTCCACTCTCCCTTTCACCAAAGGGGTCTCACTAACCAACCAACTTACTACTGGAATTGAGAAGTACCAGCTCATTCGTACAACTTACAACAACCTTTCAATGTGGTGAATAGGTTGAGTAATATTCTAACTAGAACTCCTAAAAGAGTAGATATAATACTTGTATGAACAAGGTGAGTGTATGGTGTGTGTGTGTTTCTCCATCTTTTGTGCTCTCTTGCCCGTCTTTCTTGTATTGAACTCATCACCATGCACTCCTATTTATAGTTGTCAAATAACTAGCCGTTGGAAGCTAGAAATTCAAACATCTACAAATAAAGGAATATAATCAATCATTTTGATTGATTATATGATTGATTGGTTGACTCTTTGAATGATTTTTATTTGATCTACAACCAATCTTCCTTGATATCAGTTGACTTCCCTTTCTTAACTCTTCTTATCTTTGGATCACAAGATCTTCTTGGTAGAGTAGTCTGGTAGAGCTCATCTGGTAGAGTAGTCTGGTAGAGCTCCACTGGTAGAGCTCATCTGGTAGAGTAGTCTGGTAGAGCTCATCTGGTAGAGCACATCTGGTCCTCTACCTCATCTGGTCCTCCACCTCATCTGGTCCTCTAGTCCTCTACCTCATCTAGTCATCTAGTCCTCTACCTCATCTGGTCCTCTACCTCATCTTGTCCTGGACTCATCTTGTCTGGAGCACATCTTGTCTCGACCTCCTCTTGTCCAAGTCTCATCTTGTCCAAGACTCCTCTTGTCCAAGACTCATCTTGACCAAGACTCCTCTTGTCCAAGACTCATCTTGTCCAAGACTCCTCTTATCCAAGACTCCTCTTGTCCAAGACTCATCTTGTTCAAGACTCATCTTGTCCAAGACTCCTGTTGTCTGGAACTCCTCTTGTCTGGAACTCCTCTTGTCTGGGACTCCTCTTGTCTTGTCTAATTCCCTTCCCCCTTAGCCTAAGACATATTCTAGTCCTAGACTATTTATAAGTTCTTATTTTAACATCTTCAAAACATCTAATCTATATACCAACACTTCCCACTGCATTTACAATAAACGCATGGATCTTCCAGATTTCTAATGAAGCCAAAAGACTTGACAGCTTCATCAAATTGGATATTCCAACTCCTAGAAGCTTGCTTCAATCCATAGATGGATCGTTTAAGCTTGCACACGAGATTAAACTTTGGTTTCGATATAAAACCTTCCGGTTGAGTCATAAGCACGTCCTTATCAATGTTTCCATTGAGAAAGGTTGTTTTGACATCCATCTGCCAAATCTCATAATCATAGTGTGCGGCTATCACAAGTAGAATACGAATGGACTTGATCTTCACAACCGGCGAAAAGGTCTCATTATAGTCAATGCCTTCGTGTTGACTATACCCTTTCGCCACCAACCTAGCCTTGTAGGTTTGTACCTTGCCATTTGCATCAGTATTCCTCTTGAAGACCCACTTGCAACATATGGGTTTTACCCCTTTTGGCAATTCAACCAAGTCCCAAACTTGATTGATGTACATCGAGTCCATCTCGGATTTCATGGCTTCATGCCACTTCTCTTAGTCAACATCTAATATCGCCTCAGTGTAAGTCTTAGGTTCGTCCTTATCCAGTATTTCCACGTCATCGTGTTCCTCCACGAGGAAACTATAATACCTATTGATTGGATTACGAATCCTAGTTGACTTACGGAGTTGTGGTTGTTCAGACTGTACATTCTGATCGTGAAAATTTTGTGGTGCAGTGACTTCATCGTTGACCGGAGAGTCCTCAAGAGCGACACTTTCAGATGCCTCTTGGGCGGGAGTTTGAACTATGTTATTCTCATTTAGCCTACTTGGAGGTTGTTGCGAAGGCAACGCAACTCCAATTACACTCCCACTGGCTGAAAGAGGATCACCAAGTGATAAACTTCCACCATAAGAGTCGTTGAATGCTCCTACTGATTCTTTGTCATGTTGCTTTGACAAATCATCAGTCTCTATGTTAACTCGTGGTTCTTGAATTTCTCCAAGTTCTATCTTCTTACGGCTTTGTTCCTTAAAGACATACTCGTCTTCTAGGAACCTTGCCTGCCTAGAAATAATAATTGTGTGTTTCTTAAGTAGATAGAAATAATATCCTCTAGTCTCCTTAGGATATCCCACAAAATAACCTTTTTCACCTTTGGATTCCAACTAATCAGTTTGCATTTTCTTCACAATTGTGGGGCAACCCCACGTTCTAATGTATATAAAAGATGGTTTATTGCCATACCACAACTCGTATGGAGTTTGCACAACTGATTTAGACGGAATTCTATTCAGAATGTAGATTGAAGTTTGCAATGCGTGTCCCCATAATAATGTTGGAAGGGAGACGAAACTCATCATGGACCGGACCATGACCAACAGGGTTCAGTTTCTCCTTTTGGACACACCGTTCATCTGAGGGGTTCCAGGAGGAGTCCATTATAATTGGATCCCATGAAGATTCAAGTAATCCATGAATTCATGGCTAAGGTACTCACCTCCTCGATCTGATCAAAGAGTCTTGATACTCTTACCAAGACATTTCTCTACTTCGGCCTTGTACTCCTTAAATTTCTCAAACGATTCGGATTTGTGTTTCATGAGATACACGTATCCGTATCTTGAGTAATCATCAGTAAAGGTGATGAAGTAACCGAATTGACCCCTAGCTAGAGTGGGCAATGGTCCATAAACATCGTTGTGGATTAACTCTAGAACTTTTTTTGCACGCACCCTTTTCCCTGAAAAGGGTTTATTGGTCATCTTGCCCATGAGACAAGATTCGCAATTTCCATAAGACTCTAAGTCAAATGAGGTTAAGTAGTCCAACTTTCTTAACCTTGCGATTCTTTTCTCGTTTGCATGACCAAGTCTACAATGTCACAAGTAAGTCGGGTTTTCATGATTACTAAGCTTAAGTCTTTTATTTTGTATATTAAGAACATTATATCCACAATGCAATAAATATAAACCATTGACAAGAGGAGCATTTCCATAAACGCCGCCATTAAGCGAAAAATAACAAGTATTATTTGCAAAATGGAAGGAAAATCCCTCAATGTCTAACTTAGGAACGGAAATAATGTTACGAGTAATAGACGGAACAATATAACAATTGTTTAATTCAAGTCTAAAACCAGAGGGTAAGTCTAAGACATAAGTCCCAACACGTTCAGCAGCAACTCTTGCTCCATTCCCCACGTGAAGGGCGACTTCACCCGGTCTAACTGCTCTGCTGTCCTTGAGCCCCTGCACATTTGTACAAATGTGTGAGCCACAACCGGTATCCAATACCCAACAGTTAGAATCATTTGTGGACATGTTTATCTCAATAACAAACATACCTGTTCCAGTGGCTGATGCATCTTGTGCCTTATTTTCAACTGCTAGAACCTTACAGTCCTTCTTCCAATGCCCCTTCTGCTTGCAGTGGAGGCATACATCCTTATCTACCCGCTCCTTGACTTGAAGCGATTTTACTAACTTCTACTAGTAGCTACCCCGCAAGAGTACGGGTTCACAGTAGTATGGGCAAGTATAGGGACCAAGTATTATCGAACCCAAGAGATGGTGTATATGCGAATAGATCCCTGAAGATCTACGCGTCGTAGTTAATATGAGTGTGATGTTTTTGGGTTTTTTGAAAGATTAATTAAAAGACTGAAATAAACTAAGTAAACTAAAAATACTAAAGCAGACGAATTAACTAAGGGTTGGATTCAAATAAGAGATGGTGATGCTTAAGATAGGAATCCCTACGTATACTAACGGAGCAGGTACATAATCAAAATAACTGTGACAAACAAGAATTAACCTAAGTAAAAGAATGCAAGGTGAAAGCTCAAGATTCTAAACCCTAATACTTTACCCTAACACTCGACTTCACTAATCCACTAACAAGTTAATGGATTGTGCTCAATTAATGAGACCCTAATTTAACTAAGGTGATGCGGTCGTCCTCCTTCGCTAAACCGGTAGATGAATTAACCTTTCCTAAACCTTCTCGTTAAGACTACTAGTTGTTATTGAGTGATGCGGTCGTCCTCTCTCTAACACTTTCGTACTAAATTCAAAGGTAAAGTTCAGATTAATTATAAGAATTCATTAATTAAGAGAATTAAAACTAACGTCACAAGCTACCCTAATTATGTACCCACATCCTACTTCTACGAGTTCATCCTAACCTAAGCATGCAAGGGTTTTAGCTGGACATGGTTGTAACAAACATAAAAGCAAACGAAGAAACAACGAACATAAACATAATGAATTGAACGAAGAAAATAAGAAACATGAACTAGGGTTAAAAAGAAAATAAATACGAAGAACTGAAATTTGAATTGATAAAAACGAAATTTAAACGTGTTCAAAGTAACGAACTAATGAAAAGAAACTAAGAATTGAAAAGAAACTCAAATTCGTATGAAAAACCTCAACAACGTAAAAGTAAAGCTTGTTCGTCTCCTTCCTCTCCAAAAACTAAGTCTAAAATTATTTCTAAAGTTCGGGTTATTTCAAAACGTGTTTGGAAGAGGTATATATAGGCACGGGTCGAAACGGGAGTTAATGGGCCGAAAATACGCATCCGGAGGCAAAAATCCATGGGCGCTCGAGCAAAACGCTCGAGCGGTCCCGCTCGAGCTGGTCGAGCGTTGAAATCTCACTGTATGTTTTGGGTGCTCGAGCGATTCGCTCGAGCGGTGGCGCTCGAGCTGCTCGAGCGCAAGAAAGTTTCTGTACGTTTAGGCACTCGAGCGGGGGCGCTAGACCTAGTCACTCGAGTGACTTCTAACTCCTCCCAAGTGATACTTTTCCTCATCCGCACTAATACCAATCGTATTTCTTCAATATCTTCTCATCCGGGCATCTGTTTGAGTCGATTCAAAGTCCTACGAACTCCGTTTTTCGTCCTCTATTCACCTATGAGCATCAAAGAGACAAATTTATCAATTTGTATAAATAATGCTCAATTGACTCTAAATACTCGATAACTCGACCGTGATTGGGGTATTTCTAGCTACGAATCATGACAATTTCACGCCTAATCAACCCCCCCAAACTTACCATATTGCTTGTCCTCAAGCAATGAAATAATAAGTCAAGTGAAATTGTTAGGAATGAGTCAAAAAAAATCAATCATGCAAGCTAATGAACTCAAACTTCAAAAGTCAATCACCCGTATACTCACTCACTTTCTTTGATCGTACTCATGCAACAATAATAAGAAACACCAAGATCAAGCATGGATGTGCACTCAACGATGTGTTTCACTCCCTCACAAGTGTATATCAATGATTAAGGGACTCACTCAAACAATCAATCACTCATATTGGCAACCATAGGCTTGTAAGCACTCTCAACTCCGACCATACTCTAGAAATCAATGCCGAATCAAAAAGGACTTTTCTCAAGGTTGTAATGTAGGCTCTTTGGACAGGTGGGATAACAATATGGTAAAGTGACTCAAGTGAATGGAGAATAGAAAATCAAACTTTGGCACTTCGAGATTAGGAACAGACTACTTCAAACATATTCAATCAACACTCTTTCAATTCCACTTCTCTCATCACTTCAAATTTTTTTTCTTACTCTTTTCACTTTTTTTTTCAATCACTTTTTTTTTTCTTTTTCGCTCATTCTCAATTTTCTTTCTCTTTTTCCCACATCTCAAAACTTCATCACACTTTCTTCTCATATTCACTCAACAAACAACATTTTCCTTTTTTCAACTCAATTCACTCCCTTCATATTCACACTTTCCTATTCTCCACTCAAATTGGAAAAAAAGGCTTAGGAATTGGAATAGTGTTCATATGTGCTAGCAAATAAAATAGGCTTTAGGCTCAAAGGGGCTAACAAGGGATCAATGTCATTGGTAAGGAAATTTTTTGGCTAAGTGACTCAATTAAATCAAAGATGGCCTAAGATCACATTCGGCATATCAAACTAGACACAATCAAAAAGCGAGAGCACATGCAAGTTCTAGCATCCTCTAAGGTGATGATTCACTCACAAACGAAGAGATTAAATCATGCATTTAAATCTCATAAGGCTCAAATCTCACGGCTTTCACATCCATGCTAGTCCTAGTGCATTCTCACTCTCATCACACAAGTACTCAAAAGAAAAATTCACAAGCATAAAAGTTCTCTCCCTAATCAGCTCAAACTCAAACACTCACACAAAAGAATTTCTAACTCACTCTTACAACTCACTCTACTCATCAAATCATACTCAAAGATAGCAATCAACAAGCATAAGATGATTGATAGGCATAAAATATGCAATAGCGAGTCAACTCAAAATCACCCCAAGGAGTATCTCAACAATCTAATAATCAATCAAACTCAACTCAAAGATAAGGGCGTGCATGCATGTGCAATGTAACGAGAAACATAAAAAAAACTCCACCCCCCAAACTTCGACCTTGCTAGAGGTCTAAGTTTGGGGTTGTGGGTTACCTCAACCAAATAATTCAATTTCTCTCAATAGCTTTGCACATTCCCTTATCTCAAGTTGGTTCCTTCAATCTGAGTAACTCCATGATACCTTTACTCCTTCGAGACAAGCCTACAAGCAACTTACTCAAATATGAGGTTAAACATACGACTCAAAATACTCCCTAATAATATAAAAAGACACTAAAAATAAATGAAAGCAAATAAAAATGGGTTGCCTCCCATTCAGCGCTATTTTTAAGGTCCTCATGCCGGACCAAGCTCAAAGGAGCTTATGGGACATCATACTCAAATTTACCTCCCCCACTCTCATAAGAGTGGTGTTTGAACTCCTTTCCTTGATGCCCCACCATCATGAGCCCTTTTGCTTCCTTCCCCACCTCAAGTGTTATGGGTCTCAACTCCTTCTTGCCTCTATCTGGAGGAGTCTTACTAAACATTTTCTTGAGTTTGAACTTCTTCTTCTTAACTCCTCATTTCCCTTCTAACTGGACCACGTCCACTTTCTTCACCTCTTCATCCTTCAACTTCTTCACTTTATCCCTATCAAAATAATCAAGATCATAACGCTCATAAGTTAAATAATCAAGTGAAGGACTAACAAAATCATGAATATGGGAAGGATTAGGGATAGAAGGCGTGTCTTCAACACTAGGATCAATTGCATCCATGCAATACAAGCTCTCGTCCTCCTTCGGGTGCTTCATGGCTTCATATAGGGAGATCTTCACTTCTTGATCATCTACCTTCAACGTAATCTTCCCATTTGCCACGTCTAGCACCATCCCCGCCGTAGCTAAGAACGGCCTTCCCAAGATCAATGGAACGTGCTCATCTTCCTCCATCTCTAGCACTACAAAGTCGACTGGAAAAATGTGATCTCCAACTCTCACTAGAACGTCTTCAACAACACCTTGAGGTCTAGTAATAGACCGATCGGCAAGTTGAAGCGTCATCATTGTGGGTTGAAGTTCACCACCTTCCAACTTCTTGAAAAGCGACAAGGGCATGAGATTAATGCTTGCTCCAAGGTCGCACAACGCTCCTTTCTTGATCCCGTTCCCAATATCACATAAGATCGTGAAGCTCCCGGGATCCTTTAGCTTCGGTGGAAGCGCCTTGTGCACTAATGCACTCACCTCGTGGTTCAGCTGCACCAACTTCGGCTCATCCACTCGCCGTCTTTCCGCGATCAAGTCCTTCAAAAACTTCGCATAGTGCGGCATCTGTTCCAAAGCATCATAAAAAGGAATATTAATATGCAATTGTTTAAAAACATCAAGGAACTTAGCGAATTTCTCATCAAGCTTCTTTTTCATGAAGCGTTGTGGATACGGGACGGGTATCACAGATTTGGGTACCCCCCATTCATCTCTTTCTGTTTCTTTCACTTTATCCCTTGCTTCCTTTGCCTTTTTCCACTTAGGAACTCTCTCAACCTCCTCACTTTCTTTCCCCTTCTGGGACTCATCCATATCTCTATGCTTCTCAATCCCTTCACTTTCAATCCTCTTCTCAACTTCATCTCCTTTAGGCTTAATCTCTTCTTGGGGCGTCTCAGAATCAGCAGGCATCTGAGGACCTTCGTAGTTGGTTCCACTTCTTAGATGGATCGCCTTGCACTGCTCTTTCGGGTTCCCCTCCGGTATTCTATTCACTGATTTTGCAATCTGGCTCATCTGGAGCTCTAAAGAGGTGAACCTTCGATTGTTCTCTTGTTGAGTTCTAGCCCACTCAACGTTCATCTTCTGGAGCTCTTGATCACGTTGATCACCCTTCTTATGCAACTCCTTCACATCGTACTCCAAGGATGACAACCGCTTGCTCTCTTCCTCCAACTTCTGAAGGATCGCTCTCAACATCTCCTCGGTTGATGCACCGCCTTCTCCACCAGGAGGCTTAGACCCAGGATCAACACCTGCAGGAACAGTAACACCAGCTTTTGGGTTAGCATAAGAAAAATTATCATTCTTCCTCCATGTGTTTTGAGGAGGCTGCTGGCCTCCTTGATACCCTTGTGTGTTCCTCCATTGATTTTGAGGCGGCTGTGGGCCTGGAAGTACAAATGGTTGGCCATAAGAAGGCCTTCCATACTGGTTTCCACCTTGGTAGCCATTCTGGTTGTAATACGGACCTCCCATGTAATTGGCTACCTCTTGCTGTCCACTTGGTTGGTCTACTCTCTCATTCTCTACTGCATGCTCTCCACCCAAACTCTTCCCCAACTCGAGGTTGTTGATCTTCTCCATCATGGCAATCAATAGCCTTCTCGTTCCTTCTCCCTCTTCAACCTGATGCACTCTCTGAAAATCTGCATCTCCACTCCAAGCACCGGCATTCGTGACAATGTTGTCAACGATCTCTCTACACCTCTCTATGCCTTGATTGAGGAATGCTCCACCCGCACAGGCGTCTAAATGATCTTGCCCCGCCTTGTTGGCACCACTGTAGAAGAATGCCATAATGTCTCCCTCATTGTACCCGTGCTGCGGACACTCAATCAGCATGTTTGAGTATCTCTCCCACGCTTGGCGTAAATCCTCTCCAGACTTCTGGCAAAAGGACGAGATCTCAATTCTAGCCTTGATCGTCCTAGATGGAGGGTAGAATCGCTCGAGGAACAGACGCTCGAGCTCGGCCCAAGTGGTAATACCTCCCCGCGGGAGCGTATTATCGTACCACTCCTTGGCTATTCCCGTCAATGAGAATGGGAACAGCCTAAGCCTCTTGGCATCTTCAGACATGTCATTGTAATTGAATGTTGAGACTATCATGAGAAAACTCCTCAGATGTGTGTGAGGATTCTCCTTCCCGATCACCCCTTTGAACTGATTCTCGGTCAGCAGCTTTAAAATCCCCGGTGATATCGAGAAGTTGTTCGCCTCAATAGGAGGCAAAGCCACTCCATCATAGTACCGCTGTGGCTGTGCTGCAAACCTCCCTCGAATAGCCATATTGTGATCTACGTTCTGAGGAACGTGTTGAGGATTAGCAGCAGGTACTGGTACTTGTTGGGGTGGTGGTTGGTAAACAGGTGGTTGGTTGTAGACTGGGGGTGGATGATTTGGATATGGTGGGTAAGGATAAGGTGGGTATGGGTAATGTTGGTATACTGGGTTGTTAAAAGGGTTATTTGGGTTTTTTGGGTAAGCAGGGTTGTTAGGAGGATTATGGACAAGGTTCTGAGCTGGATTCCCTACGTTTTGTGTATCCGGATTTAGGCTCTGGCTATCCCCTAATGGAATTTGATTCTGGCTACCACTAACTCCAGTGCCTTCAACTCGGTCTACTGCCTGATTGAAATCGTTGGCAGCATCGTCCAACTCATTATTGATATCCATTGGTTCCTTTCCTAAGTCGGCAGCGTTCATCCTTCTCAAGAAGGCTCGGTTCCTTCTGGCTATTGTCTCAGGGTCCAACGGTATTCTGTCTTCGCTCGTATTGCCTTGTGAGCGTGTTTTCATAAACCTGACACACTAGCAGAAGGATCAAAACGCAACTGCCGATTGAATAAAAAAAAACAGAAAATAAATCACCCACTACTAACTACTAAGCTATCTACAAGTCCTATTCAAAAGGCATATAACGCCATCCCCGGCAACGGCGCCATTGACTTGAAGCGAACTACACTAGCTTCTACTAGTAGCTACCCCGCAAGAGAACGGGTTCAAAGTAGTATGGGCAAGTATAGGGACCAACTATTATCGAACCCAAGGGATGGTGTATATGCGAATAGATCCCTGAAGATCTACGCGTCGTAGTTAATATGAGTGTGTGTTTTTGGGTTTTTTGAAAGATTAATTAAAAGACTGAAATAAACTAAGTAAACTAAAATACTAAAGCAATTAAATTAACTAAGGGTTGTGTTCTAATGAGAGATGGTGATGCTTAGGATAGGAATCCCTACGTATACTAACGGAGCAGGTACATAATCAAAATAACCGTGACAAACAAGAATTAACCTAAGTAAAAGAATGCAAGGTGAAAGCTCAAGATTCTAAACCCTAATACTTTACCCTAACACTCGACTTCACTAATCTACTAACAAGTTACTAGATTGTGCTCAATTAATGAGACCCTAATTTAACTAAGGTGATGCGGTCGTCCTCCTTCGCTAAACCGGTAGATGAATTAACCTTTCCTAAACCTTCTCGTTAAGACTACTAGTTGTTATTGAGTGATGCGGTCGTCCTCTCTCTAACACTTTCGTACTAAATTCAAAGGTAAAGTTCAGATTAATTATAAGAATTCATTAATTAAGAGAATTAAAACTAACGTCACAAGCTACCCTAATTATGTACCCACATCCTACTTCTACGAGTTCATCCTAACCTAAGCATGCAAGGGTTTTAGCTGGACATGGTTGTAACAAACATAAAAGCAAACGAAGAAACAACGAACATAAACATAATGAATTGAACGAAAAAAATAAGAAACATGAACTAGGGTTTAAAAAGAAAATAAATACGAAGAACTGAAATTTGAATTGATAAAAACGAAATTTAAACGTGTTCAAAGTAACGTACTAATGAAAAGAAACTAAGAATTGAAAAGAAACTCAAATTCGTATGAAAAACCTCAACAACGTAAAAGTAAAGCTTGTTCGTCTCCTTCCTCTCCAAAAACTAAGTCTAAAATTATTTCTAAAGTTCGGGGTTATTTCAAAACGTGTTTGGAAGAGGTATATATAGGCACGGGTCGAAACGGGAGTTAATGGGCCGAAAATACGCATCCGGAGGCAAAAATCCATGGGCGCTTGAGCAAAACGCTCGAGCGGTCCCGCTCGAGCAGTGTAGCTCGAATGACACAATCGCTCGAGCGGTTCCGCTCTAGCTGGTCGAGCGTTGAAATCTCACTGTATGTTTTGGGAGCTTGAGCGATTCGCTCGAGCGGTGGCGCTCGAGCTGCTCGAGCGCAAGAAAGTTTCTGTACGTTTAGGCGCTCGAGCAATGCGCTCGAGCGGGGGCGCTCGACCTAGTCACTCGAGTGACTTCTAACTCCTCCCAAGTGATACTTTTCCTCGTCCGCACTAATACCAATCGTATTTCTTCAATATATTCTCATCCGGGCATCCGTTTGAGTCGATTCAAAGTCCTACGAACTCCGTTTTTCGTCCTCTATTCACCTATGAGCATCAAAGAGACAAATTTATCAATGTGTATAAATAATGCTCAATTGACTCTAAATACTCGATAACTCGACCAAGATTGGGGTATTTCTAGCTACGAATCATGACAATTTCACGCCTAATCAACCCCCCCCAAACTTACCATATTGCTTGTCCTCAAGCAATGAAATAATAAGTCAAGTGAAATTGTTAGGAATGAGTCAAAAAAATCAATCATGCAAGCTAATGAACTCAAACTTCAAAAGTCAATCACCCGTATACTCACTCACTTTCTTTGATCGTACTCATGCAACAATGACAAGAAACACCAAGATCAAGCTTGGATGTGCACTCAACGATGTGTTTCACTCCCTCACAAGTATATAATAGTGTTTAAGGGACTCACTCAAACAATCAATCACTGTATGTTTTGGGCGCTCGAGCGGTGGCGCTCGAGCTGCTCGAGCGCAAGAAAGTTTCTGTACGTTTAGGCGCTCGAGCAATGCGCTCGAGCGGGGGCGCTCGACCTAGTCACTCGAGTGACTTCTAACTCCTCCCAAGTGATACTTTTCCTCGTCCGCACTAATACCAATCGTATTTCTTCAATATCTTCTCATCCGGGCATCCGTTTGAGTCGATTCAAAGTCCTACGAACTCCGTTTTTCGTCCTCTATTCACCTATGAGCATCAAAGAGACAAATTTATCAATGTGTATAAATAATGCTCAATTGACTCTAAATACTCGATAACTCGACCAAGATTGGGGTATTTCTAGCTACGAATCATGACAATTTCACGCCTAATCAACCCCCCCAAACTTACCATATTGCTTGTCCTCAAGCAATGAAATAATAAGTCAAGTGAAATTATTAGGAATGAGTAAAAAAAAATCAATCATGCAAGCTAATGAACTCAAGCTTCAAAAGTCAATCACCCGTATACTCACTCACTTTCTTTTATCGTACTCATGCAACAATAATAAGAAACACCAAGATCAAGCATGGATGTGCACTCAACGATGTGTTTCACTCCCTCACAAGTGTATATCAATGATTAAGGGACTCACTCAAACAATCAATCACTCATATCGGCAACCATAGGCTTGTAAGCACTCTCAACTCCGACCATACTCTAGAAATCAATGCTGAATCAAAAAGGACTTTTCTCAAGGTTGTAATGTAGGCTCTTTGGACAGGTGGGATAACAATATGGTAAAGTGACTCAAGTGAATGGAGAATAGAAAATCAAACTTTGGCACTTCGAGATTAGGAACAGACTACTTCAAACATATTCAATCAACACTCTTTCAATTCCACTTCTCTCATCACTTCAATTTTTTTTTTCTTACTCTTTTCACTTTTTTTTCAATCACTTTTTTTTTTCTTTTTCGCTCATTCTCAATTTTCTTTCTCTTTTTCCCACATCTCAAAACTTCATCACACCTTCTTCTCATATTCACTCAACAAACAACATTTTCCTTTTTTCAACTCAATTCACTCCCTTCATATTCACACTTTCCTATTCTCCACTCAAATTGGAAAAAAAGGCTTAGGAATTGGAATAGTGTTCATATGTGCTAGCAAATAAAATAGGCTTTAGGCTCAAAGGGGCTAACAAGGGATCAATGTCATTGGTAAGGAAAATTTTTGGCTAAGTGACTCAATTAAATCAAAGATGGCCTAAGATCACATTCGGCATATCTAACTAGACACAATCAAGGAGCAAGAGCACACACAGGTTCTAGCATCATCTAAAGTGATGATTCACTCACAAACGAAGAGATCAATTTATGCATCAAAATCTCATAAGGCACAACTCTCACGGCTTTCACATCCATGCTAGTCCTAGTGAATTCTCACTCTCATCACACAAGTACTCAAAAGAAAAATTCATAAGCATACGGGTTCTTTCTCAAATCAGCTCAAACTCAAACACTCACACAAAAGAATTTCTAACTCACTCTTACAACTCACTCTACTTATCAAATCATAGTCAAAGATAGCAATCAACAAGCATAAGATGATTGATAGACATGAAATATGCAATCGCGAGTCAAATCAAACTCACCCCAAGGAGTATCTCAACAATCAATAATCAATCAAACTCAACTCAAAGATAAGGGCGTGCATGCATGTGCAATGTAACAAGAAACATAAAAAAAAACTCCACCCCCCCAAACTTCGACCTTGCTAGAGGTCTAAGTTTGGGGTTGTGGGTTACCTCAACCAAATAATTCAATTTCTCTCAATTGCTTTGCACATTCCCTTGTCTCAAGTTGGTTCCTTCAATCTGAGTAACTCCATGATACCTTTACTCCTTCGAGACAAGCCTACAAGCAACTTACTCAAATATGAGGTTAAACATACGACTCAAAATACTCCCTAATAATATAAAAAGACACTAAAAATAAATGAAAGCAAATAAAAATGGGTTGTCTCCCATTCAGCGCTATTTTTAAGGTCCTCATGCCGGACCAAGCTCAAAGGAGCTTATGGGACATCATACTCAAATTTACCTCCCCCACTCTCATAAGAGTGGTGTTTGAACTCCTTTCCTTGATGCCCCACCATCATGAGCCCTTTTGCTTCCTTCCCCACCTCAAGTGTTATGGGTCTCAACTCCTTCTTGCCTCTATCTGGAGGAGTCTTACTAAACAATTTCTTGAATTTTGACTTCTTCTTCTTAACTCCTCATTTCCCTTCTAACTGGACCACGTCCACTTTCTTCACTTCTTCATCCTTCAACTTCTTCACTTTATCCCTATCAAAATAATCAAGATCATAACGCTCATAAGTTAAATAATCAAGTGAAGGACTAACAAAATCATGAATATGAGAAGGATTAGGGATAGAAGGCGTGTCTTCAACACTAGGATCAATTGCATCCATGCAATACAAGCTCTCGTCCTCCTTCGGGTGCTTCATGGCTTCATATAGGGAGATCTTCACTTCTTGATCATCTACCTTCAACGTAATCTTTCCATTTGCCACGTCTAGCACTATCCTCGCCGTAGCTAAGAACGGCCTTTCCCAAGATCAATAGAACGTGCTCATCTTCCTCCATCTCTAGCACTACAAAGTCGGCTGGAAAAATGTGATCTCCAACTCTCACTAGAACGTCTTCAACCACACCTTGAGGTCTAGTAATAGACCGATCGGCAAGTTGAAGCGTCATCATTGTGGGTTGAAGTTCACCACCTTCCAACTTCTTGAAAAGCGACAAGGGCATGAGATTAATGCTTGCTCCAAGGTCGCACAACGCTCCCTTCTTGATCCCGTTCCCAATATCACATAAGATCGTGAAGCTCCCGGGATCCTTTAGCTTCGGTGGAAGCGCCTTGTGCACTAATGCACTCACCTCGTGGTTCAGCTGCACCAACTTCGGCTCATCCACTCGCCGTCTTTTCGCAATCAAGTCCTTCAAAAACTTCGCATAGTGCGGCATTTGTTCCAAAGCATCATAAAAAGGAATATTAATATGCAATTGTTTAAAAACATCAAGGAACTTAGCGAATTTCTCATCAAGCTTCTTTTTCATGAAGCGTTGTGGATACGGGACGGGTATCACAGATTTGGGTACCCCCCATTCATCTCTTTCTGTTTCTTTCACTTTATCCCTTGCTTCCTTTGCCTTTTTCCACTTAGGAACTCTCTCAACCTCCTCACTTTCTTTCCCCTTCTGGGACTCATCCATATCTCTATGCTTCTCAATCCTTTCACTTTCAATCCCCTTCTCAACTTCATCTCCTTTAGGCTCAATCTCTTCTTGGGGCGTCTCAGAATCAGCAGGCATCTGAGGACCTTCGTAGTTAGTTCCACTTCTTAGCTGGATCGCCTTGCACTGCTCTTTCGGGTTCCCCTCCGGCATTCTATTCACTGATTTTGCAATCTGGCTCATCTGGAGCTCTAAAGAGGTGAACCTTCGATTGTTCTCTTGTTGAGTTCTAGCCCACTCAACGTTCATCTTCTGGAGCTCTTGATCACGTTGATCACCCTTCTTATGCAACTCCTTCACATCGTACTCCAAGGATGACAACCGCTTGCTCCCTTCCTCCACCTTCTGAAGGATCGCTCTCAACATCTCCTCGGTTGATGCACCGCCTTCTCCACCAGGAGGCTTAGACCCAGGATCAACACCTGCAGGAACAGTAACACCAGCTTTTGGGTTAGCATAAGAAAAATTATCATTCTTCCTCCATGTGTTTTGAGGAGGCTGCTGGCCTCCTTGATACCCTTGTGTGTTCCTCCATTGATTTTGAGGCGGCTGTGGGCCTGGAAGTACAAATGGTTGGCCATAAGAAGGCCTTCCATACTGGTTTCCACCTTGGTAGCCATTCTGGTTGTAATACGGACCTCCCATGTAATTGGCTACCTCTTGCTGTCCACTTGGTTGGTCTACTCTCTCATTCTCTACTGCATGCTCTCCACCCAAACTCTTCCCCAACTCGAGGTTGTTGATCTTCTCCATCATGGCCATCAATAGCCTTCTCGTTCCTTCTCCCTCTTCAACCTGATGCACTCTCTGAAAATCTGCATCTCCACTCCAAGCACCGATATTCGTGACAATGTTGTCAACGATCTCTCTACACCTCTCTATGCCTTGATTGAGGAATGCTCCACCCGCACAGGCGTCTAAATGATCTTGCCCCGCCTTGTTGGCACCACTGTAGAAGAATGCCATAATGTCTCCCTCATTGTACCCGTGCTGCGGGCACTCAATCAGCATGTTTGAGTATCTCTCCCACGCTTGGCGTAAATCCTCTCCAGACTTCTGGCGAAAGGACGAGATCTCAATTCTAGCCTTGATCGTCCTAGATGGAGGGTAGAATCGCTCGAGGAACAGACGCTCGAGCTCGGCCCAAGTGGTAATACCTCCCCGCGGGAGCATATTATCGTACCACTCCTTGGCTATTCCCGTCAATGAGAATGGGAACAGCCTAAGCCTCTTGGCATCTTCAGACATGCCATTGTAATTGAATGTTGAGGCTATCATGAAAAAACTCCTCAGATGTGTGTGAGGATTCTCCTTCCCGATCACCCCTTTGAACTGATTCTCGGTCAGCAGCTTTAAAATCCCCGGTGATATCGAGAAGTTGTTCGCCTCAACAGGAGGCAAAGCCACTCCATCATAGTACCGTTGTGGCTGTGCTGCAAACCTCCCTCGAATAGCCATATTGTGATCTACGTTCTGAGGAACGTGTTGAGGATTAGCAGCAGGTACTGGTACTTGTTGGGGTGGTGGTTGGTAAACAGGTGGTTGGTTGTAGACTGGGGGTGGATGATATGGATATGGTGGGTAAGGATAAGGTGGGTATGGGTAATGTTGGTATACTGGGTTGTTAAAAGGGTTATTTGGGTTTTGTGGGTAAGCAGGGTTGTTAGGAGGATTATGGACAAGGTTCTGAGCTGGATTCCCTACGTTTTGTGTATCCGGGTTTAGGCTCTGGCTATCCCCTAATGGAATTTGATTCTGGCTACCACTAACTCCAGTGCCTTCAACTCGGTCTACTGCCTGATTGAAATCGTTGGCAGCATCGTCCAACTCATTATTGATATACATTGGTTCCTTTCCTAAGTCGGCAGCGTTCATCCTTCTCAAGAAGGCTCGGTTCCTTCTGGCTATTGTCTCAGGGTCCAACGGTATTCTGTCTTCGCTCGTATTGCCTTGTGAGCGTGTTTTCATAAACCTGACACACTAGCAGAAGTATCAAAATGCAACTGCCGATTGAATAAAAAAAATTAAAATAAAAACAGAAAATAAATCACCCACTACTAACTACTAAGCTATCTACAAGTCCTATTCAAAAGGCATATAACGCCATCCCCGGCAACGGCGCCATTGACTTGAAGCGAACTACACTAGCTTCTACTAGTAGCTACCCCGCAAGAGTACGGGTTCACAGTAGTATGGGCAAGTATAGGGACCAAGTATTATCGAACCCAAGGGATGGTGTATATGCGAATAGATCCCTAAAGATCTACGCGTCGTAATTAATATGAGTGTGATGTTTTTGGGTTTTTGGAAAGATTAATTAAGAGCAAAATAAACTAATTAAACTAAAATACTAAAGCAGACGAATTAACTAAGGGTTGGATTCAAATAAGAGATGGTGATGCTTAGGATAGGAATCCCTACGTATACTAACGGAGCAAGTACATAATCAAAATAACCGTGACAAACAAGAATTAACCTAAGTCTAAGAATGCAAGGTGAAAGCTCAAGATTCTAAACCCTAATACTTTACCCTAACACTCGACTTCACTAATCCACTAACAAGTTAATGGATTGTGCTCAATTAATGAGACCCTAATTTAACTAAGGTGATGCGGTCGTCCTTCTTCGCTAAACCGGTAAATGAATTAACCTTTCCTAAACCTTCTCGTTAAGACTACTAGTTGTTATTGAGTGATGCGGTCGTCCTCTCTCTAACACTTTCGTACTAAATTTAAAGGTAAAGTTCAGATTAATTATAAGAATTCATTAACTAAGAGAATTAAAACTAACGTCACAAACTACCCTAATTATGTACCCACATCCTACTTCTACGAGTTCATCCTAACTTAAGCATGCAAGGGTTTTAGCCGGACATGGTTGTAACAAACATAAAAGCAAACGAAGATACAACGAACATAAACATAACGAATTGAACGAAGATAATAAGAAACATGAACTAGGGTTTTAAAAGAAAATAAATACGAAGAACTGAAATTGAATTGATAAAAACGAAGTTTAAAGCGTTAAAAGTAATCGAGCTAATTAAAAGCAACTAAGAAAGAAAAGAAACTAAGAATTCGTATGCAAAACCTCAACAAAACGTAAAATAAAGCTTGCTCGTCTCCTTCCTCTCCAAAAACTAAGTCTAAAATTATTTCTAAAAGTCGGGGATATTTCAAAACGTGTTTGGAAGAGGTATATATAGGCACGGGTCGAAACGGGAGTTAATGGGCCGAAAATACGCATCCGGAGGTAAAAATCCATGGGCGCTCGAGCAAAACGCTCGAGCGGTCCCGCTCGAGCAGTGTAGCTCGAATGACACAATCGCTCGAGCGGTTCCGCTCGAGCTGGTCGAGCGTTGAAATCTCACTGTATGTTTTGGGCGCTCGAGCGATTCGCTCGAGCGGTGGCGCTCGAGCTGCTCGAGCGCAAGAAAGTTTCTGTACGTTTAGGCGCTCGAGCAATGCGCTCGAGCAGGGGCGCTCGACCTAGTCACTCGAGTGACTTCTAACTCCTCCCAAGTGATACTTTTCCTCGTCCGCACTAATACCAATCGTATTTCTTCAATATCTTCTCATCCGGGCATCCGTTTGAGTCGATTCAAAGTCCTACGAACTCCGTTTTTCATCCTCTATTCACCTATGAGCATCAAAGAGACAAATTTATCAATGTGTATAAATAATGCTCAATTGACTCTAAATACTCGATAACTCGACCAAGATTGGGGTATTTCTAGCTACGAATCATGACAATTTCACGCCTAATCACTCCTTCTTTTGAATTCCACCTTTAGGCTGGAGGAAATTAGGCTTAGAACCTTTCTTAACCTTGCTCCTTCGCTTTTTCTTGCCTTTAGGGGCAGAAGAAGTAGAAGCGCCCACCATGAGAACGGGCTTTTCCTTAGTAGTGGACTCAAAAGTCTTGAGCATGTTATGAAGCTCAGGCATGGTTGAAACCATTTTATTCATATTGCAGTTTACTACGAAACTCGAGTATGAATCGGGTAGCGACTGAAGAATAGCATAAACAACAACATTGGTTTGCAGCTCAATGCACAAACGACCAAGTTTCTCGATTAGCCCTATCATCTTCAAAACATGAGGGGAGACTTTCCCTCCTTCAGATAGCCGATATCTAAACAGATCTGTCATCACTTCATAAATCTCGGAACGAGACTCAGAATTAAAGAGATCCTTCAAATGTCTAAGCATCTCGTAGGGAAGCATCCTCTCGTGTTGCCTTTACAACTCGGGAGTCATGCCGAGCAGCATAACACACTGAGCCTGGGAAGCATCATCTTGATGCTTCTTTTGAGTTTCAGCGTCAAACGCTTAGGCTTCCTCAGAACCAGCCTCAGGGGTATTAGGGATTGGCGTGTCCAACACGTACTCAATCTTTTCTTGCCTAAGTACCAAACGCACATTTCGGTGCAAGTCTAGAAAATTTAGTCCAGCCAATTTGTTTGTTTCCAAAACACTTCTCAACGACAAGTTATTCATTTCAACAATCCTAGGAAATAAAATATAAACGGGAATTAAAAACACATAATTCCTATGATCAATATTCAACAATCAAAATAAACATGGCCTTTTATTTATTTTGTCTCCATTATTTTCACATTCTCAACGACCTCATCGGAAGAGTACGAATTTATATCCAATATATAAACTATAATGGACTAGGATCCACATTCCTACTATTACAATGACTGTTAGGGCTAAACATTGCAACAGCAGAACTGGTAGGTCTTTAAACCAATTACCTCACGCAATTCCTAGTTGATTGAACCTAGTTCAATCGGATGTCACTTAATTCTCATTTCCCTACTAGGGCTGGTGAAATAGAATTAAGTTGGTTTACAACCATTAAGCGGCGACAATCATGTCCCTATAAAAGTCTCGTTAGATGTAGATCCGAGCAAAAGACTAGGCTCTTAAATACTCATTGGAACGAAATCTCCGGTTTACTTTTAATTTTAATGGAAGACATCTTTCAATTTAATGAAAAACCATATTTTAGCGAGGAACATTTTTAAAGGCGGGGTATTAATTGCTTAATCGAGATCTAACATGTTAATCTATATCACATTTGAGCAATTATAGGGTGCCGCCTATCCAAACATGATTTTATGTGGACTAACAATTATTTGGGTGCCGTCTACCCAATCATATAATACGGTCTGATAAATATTTGGGCGCCGCCTACCCAAAACAAGAAAAATGGACTATAAAAGCATTAACATCCAATGTTAACCAAGTGGAAATTAACAAATCATTTTAATTCTTATAAACTAATTTTAAAAAATACAATTTTTAAAAAGTCTATTAATTAAAATGTCTTAATAAAATTTCTCATTTTAGGGGTTTAATATTAGTCCAACTATTATAAATTCCCTTTTTAAACAAATTTTATTAAGATTATCGTTAATCTCAAATTAAATCCAATTTAATTATAAATATTAATTTTAATGGGCTCAGGTGCAATTTCAAAAATTACACCAAGGGGCCTGTCTCAAATCAAATTTGAAAAAAGCCCCTTAACATCACTGCCTCAACCGTTTTGGATCCAATCCAAAATTAACCCCAAGAATTCATGAATTGTTCATCAACATCATTCAATTTCAGTTAAGAATAATAATCGAACTTAGTTCAGAAAACTAAATTTGCAATCCAGTTTCATGAATAAAAAATAGCAGAAGCACGAGAACCGATGCAAACGCATCACAGAACAAAGCGGCGAAAAAGGTGAAGGCAACAACTCATCGTTGCCATCACGGTGGCGCGAGTTAGGACTTCGTCCTCTAGGCCACGCAAGCGGACGATGCTACCATCGACGTCGCTTCGCCGCTTCAGCGGGGGTGACAAGGCGAGAGCACCGCCTTCATCGCGCTTCAGATGACACTTCGTCAGAGGATAAAGCGCCACTCCAAGGACATGATATGGCGCAAAACGGGAGGCTACCCCGACGCCATGGAACAGGATACACCGAACGCAAAACGTGACCTGGCGCCGCCGTCACAGGCGTCGGATAGCGAATCGAAACGTATTAGAATCAAAGACTAGGAACAGCGCAACAACTATCAATTGCGGGAGGCACAAGGAGTCGGCGCTTCGTCGTCTCCTCCAGTGCCGTCGAACAAGATCGGCCGCTAAGCGTAGCAGTGCCAATTAGGGTTTCGGCGAGAGACCCAGTTCCCAAAGGATTAAGGAACGAAGACCCCAAAAGGGGATTTCAGTCAATTAGCAGCAAAACGGGAGCCCCATCAAAAAAAATATCAATAGGTGCGGTCAACAAACTTTGACCGTACCAATGGTTTTAAAAATATTTAATTATAAAACTAATTTAATCAAGCAATTAAACAAGAGCCCTAGCTCTGATACCACTGTTGGAATTTAGAGGCACGTAAAACACGTAACATGCGCAGTGTAAATATCAATCACCAACAACAAACAGTTAATTGCATAATTAAATAACACAAGATATATTAAGCAAGAAATCTTACAGTGCTTCGTACGCGGAATCCTCTACTACAGTATCCACGCAACAGCTATTCACCGATCTGCACCGAGGTACCAGCTTTGAAACTCTAGACGAACTAGCTAGAAAAATTCGAACAAGAGATTTTATGGAGAAATTATATTTCTTCTATATTTCTGAATTCCCATATGACATATATTTATAGGGATTACCTCAGCTTAATTTCTAAGCAAGATAGTATGCTTGATTCGCATAATATAATCTCTACAGATTATATCTCCCTAGATATGTTCCTGCGAATAATATATTTACCATATCTGTTATTTTTATAATAATATTCCAAATATTATTATTGGGATTTCATATTTAATTAAATCTAATTTAATTAAATAATAACAATAATTAATTCCAAATATAATTATTATTATATTCTCCATAAATTAAATATTATATCCAATATAATACTTAATCAACCAACTATAATCGGCGAACTGTCATTGCTTGTTGTGTGACCCGTAGGCCCTCGTATATCAAGCGATTAGTAAAACTAACAGTCTTGATTGAACCCTAGATAATAAATCAGACATTCTCAATATACGAGGTACGTTGCGAGGAAATCTGCAACTACCTGTAATATTGTAGGCTATTGTGATATTTTCCTTTCATTCACGAATATTCAATTTAGTCTTGAACATGATGAAGTGTCTATTCAAATAAATTAATCATATTATCTCAAATCACTAATTGATCGCTTGCGTTGCACTTGGCCATAAAGTCCAAGTCGACTTGCATTGGCCGATGTCTTAGATCCAATTATGATGAAAAGACGAGTATTCTCTCTTAAATCCACAATGAAGAATGAATCCTATTCTTGGCTCAACTACCATGTACATGTACTTCATGATGAACCCAATCATGTCATATCTACCCTTGGAGGGTGAAAGCGTCGGTCATGGTCAAAGTTCATCATTCCGCACATGTCATGCATATTGACCTCAAGTTTGGGGAGTATCAAATCGCTCCCACTAATCGAGACACTCGTAGACACATTATGTGAAATTACATCAAACGGTTTCTCGGATGGGTATACCAATACCCTCTAAGGTATTTGTGCATCCATTATGAGACACCTAGTATCTCGTAGTAAGTGAGATCTTACTACACTCTCTTCATAGAGTATAATACAGGTTGCACACCAATCTCCATTTCATCATCAATATCCCATTCTTGATGATCCTCGATCGGGGCTATTTGAGAATTGTACTTCGGTCATCTGAGTTCTCACTAACTCAATGACAGTATCGATTCAAGGGAACACAGATATGAATAATGCAAGCAATCAAACATAATATTCAGATAAGTGTAAAACATACATTTAATATTAAACCAAATAATAATATTAAACCATAAACTGAATATTATCTTAGTATTATGTCCTTACAAAGGATTATCTCTAGGATACTAACACTAACAACCTTCACTGCTGATATACCGTTGTGATGCCAGAGTACGGTGCTCAATTACAGTCGTTCGATCAAGAACCCAGATTGAAGGTTGAGATAATTTCCATATATATCTTTGGGCTACTAAACAAGGCTGATTATTTAACTAGTTGGGCCTTAGAGTGAAGAAGGCTCAAGCCTACATAACAAAAGCAATAAAAAGAAGAACACGACAATACCTCCCCCTAAAATAAGACTTGTCCTCAAGTCAAAATTGACGGATATTTGATTTGAATTACTCTAGCATCTTCCCAAGTAGCTAATTCAGGCATGCTATTGCTCCATTGAATCAACCATTGATTCACTGCTCGATTTCTCTTTTTGGTGGCTCTCCTTGCCAGCACAGCAATAGGTAGGACCAATACTTCTCCTTCCTCATTGATTTCCGGTAATTGTTCTACTGGAGAATACTTGTTCTTAATTTTCTTCTTGAGCTGAGATACATGAAATATTGGGTGTAGATGTGACCCATTAGGCGATTTAAGTTTGTATGCAACTGAACAAACCTTCTCAATTATTTGATATGGCCCAAAATACTTCACAGATAGTTTGGTTTGTCTCCTCAATTGATCAGGTGCATTTTGAAATAGTTGCATTCGTAGATAAACCCAGTCGCCTACCTCGACTCTCTTTCTGATATGTGCATATCCGCATAGTATTTTATACAATTAATAGCTGATTGTAAATTTTCCTTCAACACTTGCACCATTCTCTGTCGTTCTTGAAGTAAATTTCCAGCTTCATTAGAATTAACCTGTAAAAATGGCCCTAAACCAAATTGTTGTGGCTTATATTCGTAGAGGGCTTCAAATGGGGTCATTTGTATGGACTGGTGGTAATTAGTGTTGTACCACCATTCAGCTAATGGCAACCAGTGTACCCACTTATTAGGCTTTAGGAATGACATGCACCTTAGATAAGTTTCCAAGCATTTGTTGACTCTCTCACTTTGCCCATTTGTCTGGGGTGGTGGGCAGTGCTCATATACAGTTGCACTCCTGCAAGCTTGAATAAGGCTTTCCAAAAATTACTTTGGAAAACTACATTTCGATCACTGATTATTACCTCTGAAAATCCATGTAATTTGTAAACCTGATCTAGAAAGATTTCAGCTAAACTCTCAGCAGTATATGGATGTTTTACTGCTATAAAATGACTATACTTAGTCATCCTATCCACTATAACCCAAATGAAACTTTTCCATTTTGAATTAGGTAAAGGCTCGATGAAATCCATGGTAATTTGACTCCATGGTTTCTCTGGGACTCCTAAAGGTTGTAATAGACATGGGTAGGGCACATTCTCTGTCTTATACTTCTTGCAAACGTCACATGCATTAATGAACTCTTGAAAATCCCCCTTCATTCCAGACCAATAAAATAGATTTTTGGCATTTTGATAACTAGCTTGTATGCCCGAGTGACCACCAATTGCCATGTCATGTAGAGCCTCCATTATTTTGGTTCTGATGTTGTTAGCATTTCCTACAAAAATCCTCCCTTTATACTTCAACACTCCTTGTACTACAAAGAAATCTTGGTTGGTAGTAGGAGATAGTAAGGTCTAAGTCAATTGATCTTGAACAACTTCATCGCCCTCATAACTGGCGATCACTTCTTCTGCCCAATGAGGTTTGATGTGGGTGCTCACAGCAATTAACACTGCTTCTAATTCTCATTTATTTCATTAACTTTTTTATTCTCAATGGTGTAGTTATGCCTCATCAACTTGATCAACCATTTCTGCTGTAGAATGTTGCTCAATCTCTGTTCTTTTAAATACTTAAGACTAGCAGGATCAGTCCTTATAAAAAATTGGCTACCATTAAGGTAATGATTCCATTTAGTAACTGTTGTCATAAGGGCTAAGAGTTCTTTTTCATAAGTGTACAAGGCTTGATCCTAGGACAAAGTATAGGTTGTCCTTTCTGCATTAAAACTGCACCATCCATTAGAACAAGCATCAGTTTCCAAAATCAAAGGTTGAGTAAAGTCAGGCATAGCCAATACTGGTGCCTCAACCATCAGTTTCTTCATTTGTTCAAAAACATTTTTTGCATCTTCATTCTAGATAAAATTATCCTTCTTCAGTAATTGAGTCAGAGGTTAAGCAATAACTCCGTAGTTTTTTTATAAACCTCTTGTAGTAACCAGTTAATCCTAGGAACCCCCTCAGAGCCTTCAAATTCTTGGGTATAGGTCATTCCACCATACATTTGATCTTCTCTGGATCAGTTTTAACCCCATCCCCATAAATTATATGTCCTAAGTATTCCACTTATTTTACCCCAAAAACATGTTTGCTTTTCTTAGCATATAACTGGTATTTCTCCAAAATTCTCAACACCTCAGTCAAGTGTGCAACATGACTACTATGGCCAAGCCTACAATGCCAAAGAAACATTCTATCTTTTGGAGGACTAGAGGAATTATTGACCAAATGACAGTAGACCTTATTCAAAGTAGATGCAGAACCAGCTGGAGATTTCCTCAAGTGTTCCAGATCCAGATGATAAAGTCCATTCTTAAGAGTGCCTCTCAGCAGAACCTGATGTGATTTCAAATCCTTGACAAGACAACATGTAGAGTGAAATTCAATATAGGTTGCATTATCATTTAAGAACTGAGATATACTGATTAAGTTCTTAGTAATATATCAGCTACATGGAGAACCTTGTTCAGTGTAAGCATGCTATTTGGTTGAAAGCCAGGAAAACTGGTAGAGCCAACATTGTGTATGGGAAGAATAGCACCATTGCCAAACAGTCATATGAGTATTACCTTGATATGGAGCCTGGATGTGGAGATTGTTGAGAGCAGAGGTAACATGATGACTAACTCCACTATCCACAATCCAGTCACCACTTGTTTATGTCTGTGAGGAAGAAGGAACATCAGAGGCAACATTATATGGAGAATAAGTAAAACTTGAGGAAGACTGAGCGAGATAAGTCTGATAAGATGAGTTCTGAGGAAAAGAACCAGTAGCACCAATGGACTGACCAGTATTCACATTATCCAGACCAGAAAAATTTGCATCAAACCTCATTTGCAACCACATGATTTGGTTTGCCACACAGTTGGCTAACAACCTTTAATCTATTGTAAAACCTCTGTTTACCCTTGAACCTATTGTTGCTATTGTTCTGACCTCCTTTAGAACCTGAAGTAGAGTCATGAGTAATCACATTTGCCGAAGGAAGACTGGATGAGGATGAACCACCTGTGGAAGCAACCTTGGTGATTGAAGAATTATGGAGAAGTCTCATCTCAAAAGTCTTAAGGATGGGCTGTATTTCAGCAAGTGTGAAAGTATCAGATCTAGTTGTTAGATTTACCACCACATCATCAAACTCTGGACCTAAACCACCAAGCAAATACATGATAAGATCATCATCCGGGATGTCATGACCAGCAGCCTTGATACTGTCACCAAGAGATCGAAGCTGAAGAATGTACTCATCAATAGACATGTCTCCTTTCTTAAGTGTTTGCAATTTGAGCTTTAAAGCTATAATCTGAGCTTTGGATTGAAATCTATAGAGATCTTCCAAAATTTGCCAAACTTCGAATGAGTGAGTGCAACGGCTTACATGACAAAGCATGCATTAGAAATTGAGTTAAAGATCCAACTGAGAAGGAATTGGTCTTTGCACATCCAAGCTTGAAACTCAGGATTCAGACTTGATTCACCAGATATTCCATCAATAATAGTGGATTCTGAAATGGTAGCAGCAGTTGTGAGAAGCACTAATTCAAATCCATGTGCTCGAACGGTTGCAAGCTCCTGTGAACGCCAATAGGCATAATTGGATTTGTCCAATTTGATGGTGAGAGTGATGAAATTAGGAAGTTTAGACGGTAAAGGAGTCATAGTTGTGAGCAGAGACCAGGATCTAGGAAGAAGATATGAAGATAAAATAGGAAAGGAATATGAATGTATGATGATACACTAGAACAATAGATGAAGTCACTACAAGAAAAAACGATTATTCCGACAAGAAAATTGGTCGGAATAGGGCAACATTGGTCGGAAATATATTTTTACCGACAAATAATTGGTCGCTGAAATCCGTCGTAACAACGCTACTCGGAATTATTTTTAACGACAGTAAAAAAGTTTGTCGGTATTCTTCATATATTACCGACAAAAACTTGGTCAGAAAAAGTTTATTTTCGATATAGTTTTATTTCACAACAAAATAGTTTATTCCGACGAACCTTTGGTTGGAAAAAGATTAATTTCGATTTAGATTTGTTTCAAAAGAAATAATTTATGCTGGCGAGAATTCTGTCGGTAAAAATCAAGGGCTTTTTTGCTTTCCTCTCTAAGTTAATACCGACGGTCGGTTATTTTGGATGGATTTCATTTCCGACGGATACGCCGTCGTAATTCTTTGTTACCAAATTAAAAAAAATTAGCCGCAAATATTCATACTCATTAGCTAATTAGATAAAATATATTTAATAACACATCAACAATCCACGTTTCATTATTATTAAATGCAAATAGGAGTAAATATGAAATATCCATGTTATTACTTTTCATTACCCTTTGTATTTTCAGCTATGTAAGGAGAAACAAAAAATTAAAGGTTCATAGTCAAGAAACTAAATGCTAGTAATTTACTAAAAATTGGCAACGACTTGGGTTATTTGCCTCCATCTACCCTTGTTGTATAGTTAGATAATTTGGTTCCAAAGAGATCATTTTAATGCAAGATTCCTACATAAACATTAATGAATGACAAATACAAAGTCAATACTGTCAATCACAAATAAATAAAACCAAGTCATAAATTAGAATTCACATCCAATAACAATATTATGCAAATGTTGGGCAGATGCACTCCTCAAACTACAATTCAATGTAACATATTTGCAATATAAGGGAGACTTCTATGTCTAACCCTATTGACTGTCCAACTGAGAGTTTTTTCCAGACTTTCTCACTGCATAACCGAATAATATCAAACAATCAATTTATGGGTACAATTGATTTCTAATAAAAAAAAGAAATTGCTTGATCATCAAATATATTTATTCACAAAATATGAAGTTTTACATATGTGTCTCGATTTTATTCATACCTTTAGCATTTGAACCCCCTCTTCAAAAGTAAGTCATAGGTCTTCAATTAATTCTAATAAGAGTGTTGTCGAGGCAAGAAACGGCAAAATACAATTTAAGATGTCCAAAATCCTAAACGCAAGATAACAACGAAAATAAAATTAAGAGGCAGAAATGCGAAAAAAAAAAGAAGTGGAGTTTGCACTTACGAAGCTTTTCTGGTATATCCATGGGCAATATCTGGAAACCATAGTTCTCTATCTTTCTCTCGCAGTACTATAGTTCTCTCTCTCACTTAATTTCTCTCTCTATGCTAAGATTCTTTGGGAGAGAAAGGTCAGAAAGCTGAAGAATGAGAACTACGAAATGTCATTAAGTATGTTTAAGCATATGGGCGCCAATATGAAATTTTTGGATAGAAATGAAACTTAGTTGAGCGGCAATTCTAAATTTTTTTTACCGACTACTCTTTGGTAGCAAATACTCTAAAAGTTTTGCACAACATAATTACTTTTACCGACAAATAACTAGACGTTAATAACCTCAGACCTACATTACACGGGTACGGGTGCGGGAGGCCGGAAGCGATACGACACGGGTGCGAAAATACGAAGTTTTTTCAAAAAATTTAGGATACGATTCGGCAAGGATACTGACTTGAACCAAAAATACTAACTTTCTACTAGTAGTTTCCCTGTAAGCGTACGGGTTCACTGTAGTATAAGCAAGTATAGAGACCAAGTATTATCGAACCCAAGGGAAGGGATGTATGCGAACAGATCCCTGAAGATCTACGCGTCGTAATTAATATGAGTGTATGTTTTTGGTAGGCATGAAATATGTATTAGCAAATCAAATCAATAACAGCTCAAGGAGCATCTCAAGATACCAAATAACCAAACTCACTCAAGAGAGGGTGTGCACTTGTGCAATGTCACCATAAAACAAATAAAAACTCCACCCCCCCCCCCAAACTTCGACCTTGTGAAGAGGTCTAAGTTTGGGGTTGTGGTTACCTCATCCAAATAATTCAAGTTTCTCAACAACGTGTCACACTCCTTTGTCTCGAGTTGGTCCCTTCAATCTGAATAACTCCATGATACCTTTACTCCTTCGAGACAAGCCTACAAAATAAACTCTCAAATACGAGGTTAAACTTACGATTCAACAACACCTTAATAACATAAAACACTCAAAAGAAAATAAAAATGGGTTGCCTCCCATTCAGCGTTATTTTTAAGGTCCTAATGCCGGACCAAGCTCAAAGGAGCTTATGGGACATGATACTCAAATTTACCTCCCTTACACTCATAAGAGTGGTGGTTGAATTTCTTTCCTTGATGTCCCTTCATCATGAGTTCTTTTGCTTCCTTCTCCACCTCAAGTGGTGGGGGTTTCAACTTCTTCTCACCTTTATCTGGAGGAATCTTACTAAGCAATTTCTTGAATTTTGATTTTTTCTTCTTAACTCCCCCTTTACTCTTCAACTGGACCTCGTCCACCTTTTTCACTTCTTCATCCTTCAACTTCTTCTCTTTATCCCTATCAAAATAATCAAGATCGTAATGCTCATGAGTCAAATTATCAAGTGAAGGATTATCAAATTCATTACTAAGAGAAATATTAGGGATAGGAGGTGTGTCTTCAACACGAGGATCAATGACATCCATGCAATAACAGCTCTCATCCTCCTTTGGGTACTTCATGGCCTCATATAGGGAGATTTTTATCTCTTGATCGTCAACTTTCAATGTGATCTTCCCATTCGCCACATCTAGCACCATCCCGGCCGTTGCCAAAAATGGTCTTCCCAAGATCAAAGGCACGCGCTCATCTTCCTCCATGTCGAGCACTACAAAGTCAGCTGAAAAAATGTGATCCCCAACTTTCACGAGGACGTCTTCAACTACACCTTGAGGTCGAGTAATAGACCGGTCGGTAAGTTGAAGCGTCATCATTGTCGGCTGAAGTTCTCCACCTTCCAACTTCTTGAATAGCGATAATGACATCAGATTAATGCTCGCTCCAAGGTCACACAACGTTCCCTTCTTGACTCCATTCCCGATATCACATAAGATCGTGAAACTCCCGGGATCCTTCAACTTTGGGGGAAGTGCTTTGTGCACTAATGCACTCACCTCATGGTTAAGCTGCACCAACTTGGGCTCATCCACTCGTCTCCTCTTCGCTATCAAGTCCTTCAGGAACTTGGCATAATTCGGCATCTGTTCCAAAGCATCATAAAAAGGAATGTTAATATGCAATTTCTTAAAAACATCAAGGAATTTAGCGAATTTATCATCAAGCTTTTTCTTCATGAAGCGCTGTGGATACGGAACGGGTATCACCGATTTGGGTACCCCCCATTCATCACGCTCGGTCTCTTTCACTTTCTCCCTTTCTTCCTTTGCTTTCTCCACTTAGGAACTCTCTCAATCTTCTCAATGCCTTTGTCCTTCTGGAACTCATCCATATCTTTACTTCTCTGAATGCCTTCACCCTCTATTTCCTTCTCAACTCCTACCTCCTCAATTTCATCTCTATCCTTCTTAGGCTCTTTTTTTTCTATCTCAACTTCTCCTTGGGGCGTCTCAGAATCAGCAGGCATTTCAAGACCATCATATTTGGTCCCACTTCTCAACTCAATAGCCTTGTAATGTTCCTTTGGGTTTTCCTCGGGTATTGAGGGATACTTGCCCGACTCTCTCGTCTGAGACTTTGCAATTTGACTAATTTGATACTCAATAGAAGTGAACATGCGGTTGTTCTCTTGTTGAGCTCTATTCCAATCTATGTCTCTCTTTTGGAGTTCTTGATCACGCTGATCGCCTTTCTTATGCAACTCCTTCACATCGTACTCCAATGAGGACAATCTCTTGCTCCCTTCCTCCACCTTCTGAAGGATAGCTCTCAACATCTCCTCAGTTGAAGCACCGCCTTCTCCACCCGGGGGTTTTGAACCTGGATCAAAACCTGGAGGAATTGTAATTCCGACCTTCGGATTAGCATAGGAAAAATTCTCGTTCTTCCTCCATGTGTTCTGAGGAGGCTGCTGGCCTCCTTGATACCCTTGGGTATTCCTCCACTGATTTTGAGGAGGTTGTGGACCTGGAGGTACAAATGGCTGGCCATAAGAAGACCTTCCAAATTGATTGCCACCTTGTGGATACCCGCCTTGTGGATAGTTAGGCCTTCCCATATAGTTGACCTCTTATTGCTGACTCGTGGGTGGGTCCACTTTCTCGCTCACTGCTACATTCCCTCCAACCAGAGTCTGCCCCATCTCGAGGTTACTGATCTTCTCCATCATCGCCATCAACAGCTTCCTTGTTCCCTCATTCTCCTCCAACTTACAAGCTCTCTGAAATTCTGGGTCCTCGTTCCATGCCCCGACATTCGTGACAATATTGTCAACGATTTCTCTACACCTCGCTATACCTTGGTTCAGAAATGCTCCACTAGAACATGCATCAAGATGGGCTTGACCAGCCTTGCTGGCTCCACTATAGAAGAACGCCATGATATTCCCCTCATTGTACCCATGCTGCGGGAACTCAATTAACATGTTAGAGTATCTCTCCCACGCTTGACGTAAGTCTTCTCCTTGCTTCTGGTGGAAGGAAGAGATCTCTATCCTTGCTTTAATGGTTCTAGATGGAGGGTAGAATCGCTTGAGGAACAGACGCTCGAGCTCGGCCCATGTGGTTACACCTCCCCGTGGGAGCGTGTTATCGTACCACTCATTTACTATTCCCGTCAAAGAGAATGGGAATAGCCTGAGCTCTTGGCATCTTCAGACATGCCGTTATAATTGAACGTGGATGCGATCATCAGAAAACTCCTCAGATGAGTATGAGGATTCTCCTTCCCAACCTCCCCCTTGAATTGATTTTCGGTAAGCAGCTTAAGAATTCCAGGGGAAATTGAGAAGTTGTTTGCCTCTACAGGGGGCAATGCCACTCCATCATAGTATCGTTGCGGTTGTGCCGCGAACCTTCCTCAAATAGCCATGTTCTGATCGGTGTTCTGAGGAACGTGCTGAGGATTAGCAGGTGGTACGGGTACTTGTTGGGCTGGTGGTGGTTGATAGACTGGTGGTTGGTTGTAAACAGGAGGTGAAGGGTACGGGTATGGTGGATATGAATATGGTGGGTATGGGTAAGGGTAAGGTAAGTTGTTTTGTGGGAAGTTGTTCTGTGGAAATGCAGGGTTGTTCTGAGGATGTTGGACAAGGTTATGAGCTGGATTGTTTACGTTCTGTGTACCTAGGTTTTAGCTCTGGCTCTCCCCTAATGGGACTTGATTCTGACTTCCATTCCCTCCAGTGCCCTCAACCCGGTCCACTACCTGATTAAACTCATTTGTAGCATAATCCAACTCATTACTGATGTCCATGTTCTCGTTCTCTCCTCCGGTAGCATTCATCCTTCTTAAAAAGTCTCTGTTTTTTCTTGATATTGTCTCAGGATCTAGTTGTAGTCTCTCTTCGCTCGCATCACCTTGCGAGCGTGTTTTCATAAATCTGAAACACTAACAAAAGAATAAAAACGCAACTGCCGAACACGTAAGAATAAAACAGAAAAATAAAGCACCCACTACTAACTATTAAGCTATCTACAAGTCCTATTCAAAAGACATACAACGCCTTCCCCGGCAACTGCGCCATTGACTTGAACCGAAAATACTAACTTTCTACTAGTAGTTTCCCCGCAAGCGTACGGGTTCACTGTAGAATAAGCAAGTATAGCGACCAAGTATTATCGAACCCAAGGGAAGGGATGTATGCGAACAGAACCCTGAAGATCTACGCGTCGTAATTAATATGAGTGTATGTTTTTGGGTTTTTTAGAAGAAAATAAAATATAATCTAAACTAAATTACTCTATTAATGCAAAAAGGAAAATTAAATTATGAATGTAAAAGTGTGTTTTCAAATATGAGATGATGATGCTAAGGATAGGAATTCCTACGTATACTAACGGAGCAGGTACATAATCAGAATAACCGTGACGCGCAAGAAATAACCTAAGTAAAAGATTGCAAGATGAAAGCTCAAGAATTAAAACCCTAATACTTTATCCTAACAACCGACTTCACTAATCCACTAACAAGTTAATAGATTGTGCTTAATTAACGAGACCCAAATTTAACTAAGGTAATGTGGTCGTCCTCCCTAGATAAACCGGTAGATTAATTAACCCCTTCTAAACCCTCTCATTAAGTCTACTAGTTGTTAAAGAGTGATAAGATCATCCTCTCTCGAACACTTTTCGAACAAAATTCAAAGGTAAAGTTAAGATTGATTTTAAGAATTCATTAATTAAGAGAATTAAAACTAAACGTCATGAATTACCCTAATTACATACCCACATCCTACTTCTACAAGTTCATCCTACCCCAAGCATGCAAGGGTTTTATCTAGACATGGTTTTTACGGAAATAAAAACAATTGAAGAAGTAACGAACATGAACATAATGATTTTAACGAAGAAATTATCAAACATAAACTAGGGTTTTTAAGAAATAAATGCTAAGAACTGAAATTAAATTAATAAAATGAAGTCTCAAGTATTCAAGAACAAAGAACTAAAAGAAAGAAACTAAAAATCAAAACCGAACTATGAATTCGTAAATAAAACCTCGAATACGTAAAACTAAAGCTTGCTCGTCTCTTCTTCTCTTCCTCTCTCCAAAAACTAACTCACCAAAGTAATGTAGAATTAAGTGGTCTGTAAAAACGAGTTCGGAACGAGTATATATAAGCATCGGGCCGAATCGGGAATTCATGGGCCGAAAAATGAATCCGAAAGCAGGAAACTTGAAAATGCTCGAGTAGACCCGCTCGAGCGGAGGCGCTCGAGCTGTGTAGCTCGAATGATGCAAGGGCTCGAGCGGTGGCGCTTGAGCTGGTCGAATGGCCAAATCACTCTGTATGTCTTGGGGCGCTCGAGCAACATGCTAGAGCGGTGGCGCTCGAGCTGGTCAAGTGCTGGAATTTCTCTGTAAGTTTTGAGCGCTCGAGCAACATGCTCGAGCGTTCGTGCTCGAGTAGCTCGAGTGACTAAACTTCTCTGGACAAATTGGGCGCTCGAGCGGTTGTGCTCGAGTGGATCCACTCGAATGACTCTCCCTCTTCTTCAACTGATACTTTTCTTCTTCCGCACTAATACCAATCGTATTTCATCGATATCTTCTCATCCGGGCATCCATTTGAATCGATTCAAAGTCCTACGAACTCCATTTTTCGCCCTCGATTCACCTATGAGTATCAAAGAAACGAATTCATCAATGTGTAGAAATAATACTCAATTGACTCTAAATACTCAATAAAATCGACCAAAACTGGGGCATTTCTAATGACGAATCATGACAATTTCACGCCTAATCAGATACGTCTATTTAAATTTATTTTATTATATATAATACATGCAATAAACTAAAAATATAGATAAATTCTATCTAAATATGCAATAATTAAAAATTATATATCATTAACTTACACAAGTCATAATAAAAGTTTCAATCTACATAATTTATACAAAGGTCAATTCACATTAATATCATTATCAATATCACTTGTCGGCCGCCTAAAAAAATTGAATAATTACTAAAAAATTAGAAAGCATATATATTCTAGAAATTTATCCAAATCATTTAATTATATAAGAATTAAGAAATTAAAATATTTGGTTGGATGATGTATTATTTGATTTGTTTTTTACTAATATATTTAATTATTTATATTTTAATATTAAATTTTAAAATATTACAAAAAAATCACAAAAATTAATAAATTTTGCAATATTTATCCGATTCGTGTATCCCCCATGTATCCCCCGCGTATCCTTGAAGGGGGATACGCGTATCCGAATTAAAAAAAATTGACGAATACGCCACGTGGCGTATCGGGTGTGAATCCGACGTGAATCGCACCCGCACCCATATCCCCCGCGTATCCGATACTACATACTATTATTTTTTGAAGAATCCGTGCAATATAGCCTCATACCCATAGAGGTGGATGAGTATAATTCGGTTATTTATCGATATCTGAACCAAAATTTAACCGAAATATAAATTTGATTGAGTTACAAAAATATTCGGTTTGATTTCGATTAACATCTTTTCCAAATTTCAATATACAGTTCGGGGCAAACTCACATATTCACCAAGTGCACGGTGCACTCACTCAACAATTGATCATGTTTATACTGAAAAGTTTGTTTCAATTACACTGAAAAGTGTGGTTGGATTACATTGAAAAGTTTACACCAAATACTAATTTTAAGTGTAAACTTTTCAGTGTAATCCAACCACACTTTTTAGAGTAATTGGAATAAACTTTTCAGTGTAAACAAGGTTAACTGTTGAGTGAGTGATGTTGGGTTTTATAGGCACATAAACACGTAAAACATGCGCAGCGGAAAAATCGTTCACCACCAACGAACAGTTAATTGCATAATTAAATACGAGATTTCTTAAATAAGAATTGTTACAGTGTTTCGTACGCGAAATCCTCCACTATGGTATCCACACAAAAACTATTCTCCAATCCGCACCGAGGTGCCAGCATTGAATCTCGAGACGAACTTGCTAGGAAAATTCGAGCTAGAGATTTTATGGAGAAACTATATTTCTTATGTGTTTTCGGAATTCTCATAGGACACATATTTATAGGGATTAACTTGGCTTAATTCCAAAGCAAGATATCGAGCCTAGCCCGTAAATATAATCTCTACGGATTATATTTCCCTAGATATGTTCCTACGAATAATATTTTTACCATATCTATTATTCTTGTATAATAATATTCTAAATATTATTATTGTGATTTCATATTCAACTAAATCCAATTTAATTAAATAATAATAATAATTAATTCCAAATATTATTATTATTATTATTATATATTCTCCATAAATTAAATAGTATATCTAATATAATACTTAATCAACCAACTATAATCGGTGAACTGTCATTGCTTGTTGTGTGACCCATAGGCCCTCGTATATCGAGAGATTAATTAAACTAACGGTTTTAATTGAACCTCAGACAATAAATCAGACATTCTCAATTTACGAGGTACGTTGCAAGAAAATCTACAACTACCTGTAATATTGTAGGTTATTGTGATATCTTCCTTTCATTCGCGAATACTCGATTAAGTCTTGAACATGATGTGTCTATTCAAATAATTTAATCATATTATCTCGAATCACTAATTGATCACTCGTGTCACACTTGGCCACAAAGTCCAAGTTGACGTGCATCGGCCGATGTCTTAGATCCAATTATGATGAGAAGACGAGTATTCTCTCTTAAATCCACATTGAGGAATGAATCATATTCTTGGCTCAACTACCACGCACATGCACTTCGTGATGAATCAATTCCATGTCATATCTACCCTTGGAGGGTGCAAGCGTCGGTCATGGTCAAAGTCCATCACTCCGCACATGTCGTGCGTATTGACCTCAAGTCAGAGGAGTATCACATTACTCCCACTAACCGAGACATCCGTAGACACATTATGTGCATTTACATCAAACAGTTTCTCGGATGGGTATATCAATACCCTCTAATATATTTGTGCATCCATTATGAGATACCTAGTATCTCGTAGTAAATGAGATCTTACTACACTCTCCCATAGAGTATAATGCAGGTTCGCACACCAATCTCCATTGCATCATCAATATCCCATTCTTAATGATCCTTGATCGGGGCTATTTGAAAATCATACTTAAGTCATCTGAGTTCTCACTCACTGAATGACAGTATCGATTCAAGGGAACACAGATATGAATAATGCAAACAATCAAACATAATATTCAGATAAGTGTCCTTGATAGGCATGTCCGTTGAAGGATACGTGTTAACTTCTAATTATCCTTACATATGGTACATGGAGTATGTTGGGATACTTTTAATAAGAGATCACCTATATCGAATGTCGAAGTAGCCGCTGTTTAGAATTTTTCTTTTCTGCATACTATTTGCAGAGGTTCGTCGTTGACGTGATGTCTACGTGGTAACGATCTACAAAAAATTTATATTATGTGGTCAAAACTTTAAATATGTAACAAAACTTAAAATTAAATTCTCAAATTTCAAATATTAATATAAGAACATAAAAGAATTCAAATAGGATAAACGCAACCATTTTATCATAAAACAATTTTGATAACCCATTTTACCATAAAATTGAGACATAGGATTTTGAAAAATTATATGGAATTTAAGAATTTAATTTTAAATTTTGACATGTATTTAAAGTTTTTTGCCGCAATATTTAAGTTTTTGTGGGTCGTTGCCACGTAGACGCTCATCAACGACGAGCCTATGCAAATATGCGTGTATGTCTTAATTGTCAAAAAAAGTTAAAAATTTTTTTTTAACAAAATCTAAAAGTTTAACTTAAAATACGATTTTAGAAAAGATTGTGATTTAAATTATAACTAAGTATTAAAGTTTTTTGCCACTAATTTTTTATGTGGGTCGTTGACACGTAAACTCCACGTTAACAATGAGCAGAGGCAAATTTGTATGTAAGTCTTAGTTGTCAAACAAAAAGAAACTTAAATTAAAAATTTATTAATAAAATTAAAGAGTTTAATTTAAAATGCAATTTTAGAAAAAATTGAATTTAAATTGCAATTAAATCTTAATTCATTTGCATATTTACAATTTGCACTATAAATCGGATGCTTTTATTTTTTACCATCAAGAATACATGAAGTACCTTCCCAATTACAAATGACAGCAACTCTGTGAGCTTAGTAACTAGAGTAAAAACTATAATATGCTCTTTTTCTTACTTTAATTTCCACTAGTACAAGTTACCAACAAATTGTTTGACGGTAAATGAATAACAAAAGCACTATAAAATTATACTCCTATTTCTATGTTTTAACAAACAATTATTGGTCCTTAATGAAATCTAAAAGATTATTGTATACTAAGATGCAGTTTTTTTTTTTTATATATATATCATTACCGACTAAATCCTTGTCGGTAAATGACTAAATATTGGTCAATAAACAATTTAATAATAAATATATTCTTAGCATGAATGATACTTTTTCCCGCTACGAAATTATTCAAAATTATTTTACCTTTTATTTGTATACCGACGAAATATTGGTCGGTAAATGACTAAATCTTTTTTTATTCTTGGCGGGAACTTATACTTCCTCCCGCTAAGAAATTCTAAAATTATTTTACCTTTACTTTTAAGTTACATAAAGCAGAAATTTTTCTGAACACAATTACCGACCAACTATTGGTCGGAAATAAATCTTTTATTTGTATAATTGGTGATGTATTTCCGTCGAAAGATTAGTCGGGATTACTTTTGTTCCGACTACATCACTTTTTTTTTCCGACGGATTCTGCAGGAGTCGGAATTTTAGTTGATGTTGGGGCATGTTTTAGTTGTCTCCTTTTCCAACTAATAATTAGTCGGTAATTATGCTATTGATTATAATCCGTCGGAAAAACTCATATTTCTTGTAGTGAGATATGAAGGAAACGGATGGAGATAACCGTGGGATGACGGTTACCAGAAATGAGAGGTGAGAAAGCAGTAGGAAAGCGTGTGGCCCTTAGATACCATGTTGGAAAATTATATTTTCATTCCTTGAATTAATTTAACTTGTGATAACAATATTTATAGGCTTCACGTTTGAGTCATGTATCATTCTAGATGAATCTGGATAAGCTAGCTGTAACAAACTAACTATCTCTAACTGACTGACTGATATTGGTAGCTTTCCTAACTGACTTTCTTCACCATAGTAGTGTACATGAATCTCGACGTATGCATGTCTTCATGCATGCTCTAACAAATCCCACATGTATATCGTAATCTCGGATTTACGTAAAAGAAATTCTTAAAAAATATTCATTAGGTTTCCCGAAACAATTGAGGGGCGCTTGGTTAGCAATTCTTCAATGGTAATGGAAATGAAAATTTATTTCCATCTATGCCCTCATAAGAATAATGATATATTAGGGGAAGAAGTGTTCAAATGGTGACACCATTGCTAGTGTCATGCCCCAATTTTGAAATAGAAGTTGACAACAAATGGTTGTTGGTGGAGAAATGGGGGAGTGATTGAAGAGGATGATTGTAGGGAGAGAATAGGGTAATCAAAATGGAGTAGTGATTACCTTATTTAGGAGGAGAGATAGTGATTTTGTTCTCATGAACCATGTTAATTACACTAATTTTCAATCTCATTCTCATTGTCATTGAAGAGTTGTTAACCAAACGCTCCCGATTAGTGAAAAAAAAAATCTAAATGGAGTGAACAAACTTTTTCGACTTTTCCATTGACATTTAAAAGCTTCAATATAGATAATTTGATATTATATGTGTACGACAAATTAAGCTATGCCCCACTTCTTCTCAGCTTGGCTCTTTAAATTAAATTAAGAAGCGGCTTCTCACAACACCCTAAACTGTCTGCTTATATTAATACAACCATTGCTTCATACTTTTATGCTATTAATTAATAATATCTTCTAATAACAATAAATTGTAATTTATAAAATTAAAAAAAAAAAAAAAGAACTGCTGGAAGAATTTGTACAGTTTCCGGACTTCTCTTCCCCATTATTTTGATGGGATCGAATAGCTAGCCGTCGAACCACTTGAAAAAGCACCATAAAGTTTGTAATAATTTAACCCTGCTAAACATCCAGTGCTCTTCAATTTCATTTGATTTATCATTTGCATCATATCATCCAATAATTTGATAGGATTAGCATGCATTAAACTAATTGTATGAACTCTCTTTTCTTTTTCTTTTTTGAATTTTTCAAAAAGGTAATTAATATCATAATATAATAACTTGAAGTTAGGCTACTTGAAGCTATTTAATTAATTCCTCGCGTATAAATTGAATGGCTGTGACACGTGATTGGAGCTCTAATCATGCTATCTTATCGTTTGAAATGTTTAAACTATTAATAGCGATGTGTATCATTTGAGATCTTCAACGATAATTTATTTCTTATATATGCTATATATATAAAAACTTTAGTACTTCTATATCTAGTTGCTGCGTTGTGATTTTCACTTTAGGTTTATATTTTCCTGTGTTCAGTTTTATAATCGATAGTGAAAGAGTCTTGTGGGGGACAGGGGCGAACGTACGGTCATACTTGGGGTGGTCATGGCTCCCCCAACTTTTTTTTATTAACTACCATTATATATATAATTAAATATTTATATGTAATTTTGTAACAAAGCAGCGGCCCATTATATCTTTTGGTTTAGATTTTCTTTAATGTTGTTTACATATATTATATATAATATTATCTTAAGCAAGATTTTAATATTTAGAAGTGGATTCCTCATATCATTCCTCAACAGGCAGCAGCGCCGTGAATCGGCGATCATCAAGTTCTTCCAGCCTTCCAGGTTTAACTATTAAATTATGGATAAGTTTTTTTATTTTATTTCTTCTTAAATATTAATTAGTATCCAACTTTTATTTATTTTCAATTTCAGATGATTATAAATTTTAGGATTTGACAGATTTGAGCAATATTACAGCACCATAATATTTTTCCGTTGCCTCGGTTAGACGTACGATCTCTCTTTCTTTTTATTCGAATGAACAAATTATATATCGTTATATATTGTTTAAATTATTAATTATTATGGTTTCAATTTAGTTACTTGATTTTATTAAATCTCATTTAATTTATATAATAAATAGTTGATTAGTAATTTAATATAATATTTTTTTTTAAATAAACTATGTTTCGTGCTCTGTTATTTTTAGATGAAAAAGTCGATTGATTCGTTTTTTCAAGAGAGACGTTCTAAATTTTAATATTAGTACATATTTATGTGTTTTGACATATTGAATAATATATATTGATATATTTTGTTGCAAATATGAAATACCTATATTTTATTATCGAACATATATTTAGAGTTGAATGGTATGTAACGCCCCCCTCAATCCACATTCCTGGCTCCGCCCCTGGTGGGGGACGCTTTGAATTTCACGTACAAAATGAAGATTCACTCTAAATTTTTAATATATACACTAAAATTTGCTATAAAACATAGTTCAGGTATTTTTATTTTTTTATGTACGATCATGTAATACAAATTCTATTCATCTATAATTATAAGTAGTATTTTTATACTGCATACTTAAGTTCATATAACATTATTTAAACATATATCAAATAGTTTATATATATATATATATATATATCTTAATATATTATAAAGACAAAGTTTTGGAATCCTATGTGGCAAGCTCTCAAGCCTCTATTTTAAAAATACTCTCATCTCATTCACCCAATTCATTGACTTTTAAAACTATTTTCAGTCATTGAATCTTAATATCTAATCTAATCTTGACCATTGATTTTTTCACATTTCCTCTATATATACCATGTATCTCACACAACCAAAAATCAATTACAATAATTTCTCCACATCCTATTCCAATTCTTCTTCTTCTTCTTTTCAATTTTGCTAGGAAGTTTTATATTATATTTCTCTTCATCTAAATCTTCATGTTTTTCTTTTCTTGCAAGATGTTCATCCCAATATATTCAATCTTAATATTTCTTTTTTTTTTTGCAGGATCTTCATCTTAAGGTATTTACTTTTAGTTTTCTATTTTATTTTATAGATTTGGTGTATGAATTTAATCTTCATATTTTGTCTAATCTCTTCTACCAATGATTATTTCCTTAAACTCACTTTTTTTTGTGATTTGGAAGAATACAAATTTCTACGTGTCTAAAGGTATTTACTCTATTTACTAATTATTTGATTTTTGTTTTTTTATTATTAATTATTGTTTAATTTTATTTTATTCGTATGAAAATGATTATTGTGTGATTTTTTTAATTATATATTTAGGATTGAACGTCAACAATGAAGATGAAGTGGATGATCAATTTTTCATATGAAGACGAAGTGGAAGATCAATTTTATTGTGAAGATGAAGAATCATTGATTATATGTTAAAAATTAGATTTTTTTTAACATTATAATGTATTAATTACTATTCAATGTATTATTTAAAATTCTATAAATTATATTCTTTATGAGAAATTATAATTTTTATTTTTATTTAATTCTATAATGATCATGATGAATATATCTTTCGAAATATATTATGTAATTCGAAAATATTAATTATACGAATATTCAAATAATACCTAATATTTTATGTAATAATTATACGAATATATATTAGGAATAATTAAATATACGAATATTTAAATATTTTAATTAATTATACTAATATTTTAAAATATACGAATATATATTGGAATAATTAATTATACGAATATTAGGAATATATCAAATATACGAATATTCAAATAATTTAGGAATATATATTAGACTCTTTATAAAATATTAATTATTCGGATCTTTAACAAATATGGATGATGGATATATTTTATATATTATTTTAAAAGATTAGATTTGAAATAATTATATTAGGAACAATATATAAATTTATAATAATTATAAACTTTACTTATTTAATCAATTTTAAATTTCAATTTGAATATATTAGGAAAATTTGACTAATTTTGAATGATAATTTAGTAAGATAATTTATTAGGTAATTTTATATTATCCTACATTCCTAAATCCTAAATTTTTTGTTAGTGGTGTCTTTAAAAACAAAATAAGTAAATAATGTATTCTTCAAACTAATATCTTTCAACTATTTTTGGATGGTGGATATATCGATCATGATTCATTAATAATAAATATTTTTTGTGTATGAATTTGAATGTTATATATACAACCAAAATATGCCTTTGATAAATTCAACTGAGTAACAATTCTAATTGTTTTTTAAATTCAAAAATAATTTAATGTCTTCAATATTTTTAGGGAAATTTGATCTTTTTAAAACATGTGATTTAACTATAAAGTCATACACCAATCAATATATAAATTTAAACTAATTATATACTTTACTTATTTACATCAATTTTAAATCTATTGATAAAAGATTAATTATATTAGAAAAAAATTGACTAATATAATATGATGATATAGTCCCTAATTTCGAAATTACATTCCAAAATATTAAATTTCAAAATACTACGTCATGTGATCTTTTATATATTAAAATAATAATATTTTCACAAAGATTCTCAACTTACAATATACATTCATCCAATTAAAAAAAAAAAGGTCGAATCTCTTTATATCACTATGCAACATTATTTATAAGCTATGAAATCCAATTGAAAGGAAAAAATTATGACATCTATGAAATCTATATTTAATTATTCATAAAAATAGAGTGTATTTAGACAAATTATAAGTTGAGATTGATTAAAACACATGTTTTATAAAGAGTCAAATTTACCTAATATTTTATGTGATTCGAAAATATATGACTTAAATCATACTATAAAAAATAGTCAACTTTTCATAATATAATTAGTCTATATTTATATATTCATAAAAATGGGATGTATTTAGATAATATATAAATTAAGATTAATTAAAATACATGTTTTATAAAAGAGTCAAATTTACCTAATATAAGTAATCTATATTCAATGATACAAAAATAATAGCATAAAATTAAATTTAAAATTAATATAAATAAATAAAGTATATAATTAAGATAAATTTATATATTGATTGATGTATGAATTTACAATATTAAATCACATATTTTGAAAAGAGTCATTTTTTCCTTTAAAAAAAACTAAGAGCAACAATATTAACATATTTAATAAATATTCGAATTTAAAAAAAAAATCAGAATTTTACATAGTAGAAAGTATTCAACTATTAAAAATATAAAAAATATAAATTATTTTCAAAATGATTCATCGTATTAAAATTTATTCTGCAAGGTTCGATGCTTATGTTTTATCTATAAAGAATGATTAAGAAAGTTTTCATCATATTAAAAAAATAGTCAAGAATTTACATTATTATCGATTTAAAAAAAACAGATTTGTTAATCAATTGAAAATATCAAAGGTATATTTTGATGTATCTATAACATTCAAATTAAATTATAATCAACATAAATATTATTATTTATAGAAATATAAATAAACATAAAAATTATTATTTAAAGAATTATAATAATATATATTGAAATAATCATTAGTAAAAGAGATTAAGCAAAAGATGCGGATTAAATTAATACAATTAAATGATCAAAAACATAAAATAAAATATAAATACCTTGACAATTATAGATTCATATCCTGCAAAAAAGAAATACGGATTCACACGAAAGATGAATTGATGAAATTTACAATACCTTGAGATGCATAGATTCTTATCCTACAAAAGAAAAATATAAACAATATATTAAGATGTATAGATTCACCAAAAAAATTAGAAGATTTAGACGAAATGAGAATCAATAAAGGAAAAAAAATTATCGCATTGTGATGAGTCTGATTCTTACTATATATTTTATATTTTGTATTATTTTAGTTGAACAAATTATAAAATATAATAATTATAATTAATTTTTTTAATCAATTCAATTATTTTATTTGTACTTGAGGAGATTGAAGGATAAACTGAATAATAATATTGTTGGTGAACTTAAGAGGATGGTGGATACTTTCAATCCATTTGCAATGCAATTTCGCAAGGAAAAGTATTATGTCTGGAGGTGAGCCAAATTTGTGATTAAATTTGCTAGAAAGAAGGAGTTCAGTTGGAAGAGTTTATAACCTTCCTACTGCTTCTGAAGTTGTAGCTCTTATTCCAGGGGACATGATCCAGCTATGGAAAAAAGAGATGTGATACTAAAAGACCCGTAGCGGTGAATTGTAAAGAATAAGTGAACTACATCCATCTTATGTTCCATTACAGTATCATTTATTGTTCTTGTATGACGAGGATATTTATAGGATTGATGTGGTTCATGATGATGCTGGTTTTACAACAAGAAAAAAATCAGACTAACAATGCGAGAATTCTTTTTGTTTAGGATACACGAGCATAATAATGAAACAAACTTTATTCCTATCTAAGAGACTTTTCCAGCAATTTTTGGTGGATTCATATACTACGATTGAGTCGGAAAGGTTGTTATTTATAAAATTTAATCAAGTTAAATTGAGGTCTAGCAGAGTGAATGATATGAAAATTGCAGTTGATAGAGGTGATGTAGATCCATCTTCTACGGGTAAAAGAATAATGTTTGCATCCTTCACAGACAGACCTAGGTATATGATTCAAATTTTTCAAGATGTCATGACACTTTGCAAGTGTTTTTCTTACCCAGATTTATTTATCACAATTACTTGCAATCTAAAATGGCCCCAGATTACAAGATTCTTAATGAGAAAGGTCTTGAATCTGTTGATAGGCCATATATTCTCTACAGAATGTTTAAGATGAAACTTGATCGTATTGTGAAGGAGTTTAAGGAACTTCAAATATTTGAAAAAATTGATGCATGTAAGTTTATCTTTTTATATTTATTAAATTTTTAGCTCCATAATATTTATCTTTCATGAATAAAATAACTTTATATTTCTATTAAATTATTTTAGTATATAATTTGATTCAAATATTTTCAATCTGTAGTGTTATACTCAGTGGAATTTCAGAAAAGAGGATTGTTACATGCTCAAATTCTTTTGTTTCTAAACCATGAAAACAAAATTCCAAATCCGAATTATGTTGACCGTATCATATCTGTAGAAATACTAGATAAAGATGATGTTGTATTTTGTATGATTTGGTAAGTGACTACATGATTCACTAACCCTGTGGATTGGTGAAAATAAATTCTCCTTGCATGGTCAACAACATTTGCTCAAAGAATTTCCCAAAGAGTTATAATGAGTTTACATATGTTGATGACGAAGGTTTCCCACTGTATAGAAGAAGAAGTACAGGGGTCACTGTTGATAAAGGAATTGTTCATTTGGATAACCGTTTTGTAGTTCTTTACAGTCCAATATTGTTGTGAAGGTATCAAGGTAATATAAATGTTGAGGGGTGCAATAGGTATAAATTCATCAAGTATTTATTCAAGTATATCAATAAAGGAGTCGATGGGTTATAGCTAATGTGGAGAAGAAAGGGGCCACTAAAGGTGAATAAAAATCAAAAGGCGAAGTGGAAAATTTCGTAAAATGCAGATACATATCTCCGTGTGAAGCAGTTTGGAGAACTCTTCAGTTCGATATACATTATAGGTATCCAGCGGTTATGAGATTGGATTTCCATCTTCCTAATCAACAGAGAGTTATTTTTCGAGATGAAGATTACATTGATGATGTACTCGAAAGACTAACTTCAGGTAAATCAATGTTCTTGGCGTGGATGGATAAAAATAAAACTGATGATGAGGATGCAAAGAAGCTTACTTATCTGGAATTTCCAAAGATGTATGTTTGGGGTAGAAAATAATATCTGTAATACCCCGTCCCGTTTTATACCTTTTATATTCCTAGAAACCTTATTTTATTTTCTTATCTTTGTTTCTTTTTATTTTATTATTTTGTGTGCTTTTGTGTAATTTAAATATATACCCTTTTTACAAATTCCTAAATTCGTAGAAAGAATCGAATCTTTCAAACGAATAAAGGACTACGAGAAATTAATTATTCAAATTAAAAATTAGGATTTCGATCCGTTTAATTTACTGAGAATAATTAAAATACTTTAAAATAATAACTGAGTTTTAAAACTGTATTAATTCTCAAATCGGGATTAATCTCGTGAACCAAACGATCCCTAAACCGTATCAATTGGGATCGAAAATATCTGAATTAAAGGGGATTAATTTCTGGCCACATAAATTACTTTTCTTTTTGAATTAAATTAATTAGAGGATTATTTCCACCCACAAATTATTTACATCCTTTTAAAATTAATTAATAAAGAAATTAAATTATATAAAATATCCTTTTCCTCTGTACGAAGACACGTTTTCTTTTCATTTCCCAATTTCCCAATTTTCAATTCTCTCTCGGCCTCTCCTCCTTCACTCACGGCGAAGAACCGCCGTCGCCCACCGCTGCTCCAATCGTCCGCCGAATCGCCCAGCTCCGTCGCTCCTCGCCCGAAGCCGCCCGCCTCCTCTTTCTTCCTCCTCCGGCGGACCGAGCACCGCCGCGGTCCCAGTCGCCGTGCGACGCCGCGTCGTACCGCCGCTAGCCCAGACGCGGCCGTCGCTGCTCCCTTCTCCGATCGACGCCATCGAGCGCCACCAGCCGCGAAGCTCCGCCTCTCGTCCCAGCCTCGCGCCGTCGCCTCACTCGCCCGGTTGCCGCCGTGCTCTAGCCCGTCGCGCCTCTCCTCTCCAAGCCGCTGCAAGCGCCGCCGCTCACCGCCCTCCGTCGCTCCTCCGCCGTCGCGCCGCCGTTGCGAGCATCACCGCTGACCTCCGTTCTTATTGAGTGAGTTTCGTGTTCAATTACTTTCGATTATTTTTCCAGATTTCGAATTAACATCACCGTTCACTTTTTAATCTCACAAATTGTCTTTCTTTTCAAATTGATCATCTCTTTGCCTTTCTTCCTTTTCGATGAAGCTCGGTCGAAGCCGCTGCTGCCCGTTTATTCTCGAGGAAACCGAACTACGCCGTTAGGCTGTTCGATTCAATTTTCCGGGTTCTCAATCGACGCCGTTAGGCTGTCCAAAATAATCCGATGAATAACCGATTTTCTTTTAGGACGCCGTTAGGCCGTCCGTTTACCACCACGAACCGGACTCGTAAGACTTGCTAATTTTATTTCAAATTCTTGTATTAGTTGAGATAGGAATTGATCAATTTTAGTTCGTTGTTGAGACTTTGAGAGTTAAGAATATTTATTTTTGGTTTGGAGCCTGTGAGCTTATTATTGATCTTATAGTTGGACTGTTGGTATTTTAAGATTAGTTTTGTTGAATTAGTTGTTTAGTGTTGTTGATTTAGCTGGTTAGTATTATTGTTGTTTTAGTTGGAGGGTATTAGTGAATAGATGAATTAGTTTGGTTTGGTTAGCTGATGATGTGGTGCCGAAATTAGTTTGTTTTATTGTTAGTTGAGTTTTTGGAGACAAAGGGAAACTCGTCTTCCCCTTGTGCGACTGTTAGAAAATTAGAAACGAAAAGATAAGTCGTTTAATATCCAACTAAGTAAACAAATGAAAAAGAGTATTTTTGGGAAAATTAATATGATCCCTTTGTTTTAGAAGTAGTACAAATCAATTTTAGAAGTGTTACTAAAGTTAGAAAAGAAAAGTACTTTTTATAAACTTCTTAGAACGTCTAAGTTTATTCTTAAGTTTTAATAAAGGGTTTTTATTTATGAAATATGATTAATTATATTCAAGATTTCTTTTAAAATGAGAAATAGAATTCTTAAGAAAGAAAAATCTTTTCTTTAATTTTATTAATATTTTTCTAAGTAATTCCAAGATTAATTCTTATATTTTCTTCCTTAAAGGACCTTTATTAAGGACACCCATAAAATCAGTAAATACACCCCCTTGTTACACTACAGAAATCAGTAAATACACCGTCCTGTTACAACACTGCTTTCAGTAAATACACTCCCCCTGTTACACCACTGCTTTCAGTAAATACACCCCCTGTTACACTACTGCTTTTAGTAAATACACCCCCCTAATACACCTCCTCTTAAAAAGGGGTGTACTTATCAAAAGTTTGTTTTGTAGTAATCGAAATAGTCATACCACAAGTATACTAGTAAATACACTCACCTTTTTAGAAGTGGTGTATTTACCAAAATAAGGTGTGACCCTTAAGCAAGTCCTTTTTGAGTTTATAAGACCACAACTTTCTCGATTCTCGTAACACAAACTCTCAAGTTTTCCTAAACGTTTTCAAAGGTCAACTTTTAATTAAATATCTTCCTACTAGGATTCGGTACTAGTTGGAACGCGCACGAGGTTTTCGACCGTCTGCATACACAATATTCTCAGAACTCAGAACAATCAGGTGGGTGATGATCCGTTGATTGATCTGCTATTAATAACGTCGTGCCGGTATTTTCTGAACTCGACTAAATCAAATCAAAAGTATCTAATTCAACATAAATGTAACACCTATCTATATAACTGTTTGGATTATGTGATATAACTATATATGTTATATATTTAGCCTGTTGTTTTGTGAATCGATCACCACTGCATGAGTAAACACCTTACGTGAGCATGAACCAGTTCAATTATCAGTCAAGTATTTTCTCGATGAGGTTGTTGTATCAGTTTTATGGAAAGTCAGTAAGTACGGAGTTGTGATTTGGGTATTGTTTTTCCGGCCTCCGGGGACAGCTGTCGTTGGACGCCCTCGGAATCAAGGTCGTTGATTATTTTTCCGGTCTCCGGGGACAGCTGTCGTTTGACGCCCTCGGAATCAAGGCTGTTGATGGTTGGAGTTGAAAAGAGTAACTATGATGGAAGTGGAATGATTGTACGTTTATGGTTTGACAGTTGTGATAATATGTGATATGACCTTGGGCTTTGCCTAATGTGAACCAACTTGTGTTATTTCAATTATACCATGTGAAATATGCTTAAATGCCGATGAATCATTATATGAACTGTTTCCTTCTATGAAATATTGTAATCTTATTATTATGTAAATTGATTAAATAAAATAAACACTTTATTAATGAGTATAACTTAATATATTTCGGATTTACCAATCCCATGATGTTGCAAATCATCCATATGTGAGAATTCAATTCTCACGCCCTTTTTTCCTAACCCCTTGCAGGTTATGATTTCGTGGAGCAAGGACAGTAATAGAGACGACACGGAGTTCCCCACTTAAATAAAACGTTACTGATAATACTATGTTTTATGTACACATATATGTGTGTGATATACATATTAAATTTATTCTATCCATTTCTTCCGCTGCATAAAACTCATCATCTCTCATTTCCGTTATATTTCCTTCAAAAAATTTATAGTTCGGACTTTTGATCACAATAACACTTCGAATTCGATATAATTAATATATATTGGGTTCGGGGCGTTACAGGTGGTATCAGAGCTTATGTTCAAAACTTTCGGACCAAAACCCAAATCATTGTCTTCATCAAACCAAAATTCTTTTTCTTTAATTAAATTTTCTTATCATGTAAGTATAGATCACTAATTAAATCACTTGAGGGGAAATGTGTCTCCTATTACCGTCAGAAGCTCCTCGAAGGTATGTTTTATTATTTTATTGCCTTAAAGTTTGTTATATTACGACAACTTGACTTTCATAACAAAACTCCAATCAAAAGATCGCGAACACGAAACAACACCTACGAGGTGTAGAAAGAACCCCGAAATGTCGTTTATAATACTATTGAAATGCAAATAATTAGTAAAAGATAGAAATAAATATAATTGTGTAAAGTTATAAACTTCATAAATGATGTTATATGATTATTTAAACTATGTGCCTTAATTGTTTAAATAATGTTTCTGAATAACTAAAATTCTGACTAGGAATTTCCTTTCCATATAAGAATCCACCTAAGATAGTTATATCCCGATAATTAGAAGACACTTAGCTAACCTTAGAATCTATAAGTGTGTTTATAACCCAGTTCACGAGACTACGTGCAAAGGCAAGAGCCACTCAAATATCCCCAGACGAGACATATTTGACAGTCGTGATTCGTTTTGCCAGAAGGGTTACTGAGTTGTTCTCCGTCCTATCGCAGTAAGACTACTCGAACGGATGAGAATAGAAGACCCAGTTCAACAACCCCACATTCACTTGGAGACATACCTAGAAAGAAGCCGGCAATGGGTATTCCCGTTTGATAGTAGTGATCAGCCAGAGTGATCAAATCCTTTTAAACAGTTATCCTTTTAATGTAGTCACAAATACATACACCCTAGATGTGCCACCTTTTCCTGACATATAGTAGTAGTCAGACGTATGACCGTTTTACTCAGACCGTAGCAGCCTAGCTCTAACCCGCTCCTTTTGTCGCTTGTGGACCGTTCTGATGCAAGGAAATGCGTTAGAATTGTACTTAGGAACCTTTTGTGTTCTATGACGTAATGTAAGGAGACTGACCTCCGTAGGACCAAAACTTTTTAGATATTTATATACTTATTATGTACTCACTACTTGTCAATGTGTTTTACTTGCTTTATATATTAAATGTCATATTTTATCTGATTATCACTTAATGACACATTAGTTGTTCCTAGAATACTGTGCGAATGTGAGCACTGTACCATTGGGGCCCCAATGCGCAGCTGGTGAATTATGTACCACACGTGTTTCAGTGAACGTTGTGTGTTAATTTTGGTTAGTCCGATTATGTTTTTATAACTTTCTCACACATATACATATCGTAACAATATTATTCTTTTCCAATCAAAACCACCTTTAGAATGACACCAGAACATAGATGTGGACGACCCCACGTTAACCCTATTACTATACCAATGAATCCTATAGGATAGAACTCACCTTCTCAGGTTGAACCTAAGCCACCTCAGCAGGCCGCGCTAAGAAATATCTGGAACTATTATGGAAATTAAGGACCGAATTTGAGGTTTACCCCTAACGCTAAGCGATCACCTGATAGAGTCTGATCTTCACATCCTTAAGATGAAAATCGTTGGCGTAATCTTAGGTTTTGACTAGTTAACAAAGGACGAAGCGATAATAGAATGCGCAGAATGAGAGATCGACCTCGAAACCCGAAATGTTCAACGCTTCACATTTCGTGAAATCAAGACCAAGAAGGAAACCCGAGTAATATCAGCAATCCAAGCTGCAGTAATATTACGAAAAGAGGAATGCCAAGCTTACCTCGTCCACATCTCAGCAGGAGAGAAAGACGACAAGTTGCGCATCAAGGTGCCAATTGTGGATGGATATCTTGACGTATTTCCCGAAGAATTAATCGGGTTACCTCCTGATCGTCAGATAGAGTTCTCCATCGACTTGATACCTGGGGCAGCACCAGTATCTAAAGCACCCTATTGAATGGCTCCAAAGGAATTAGAAGAACTGAAGGAACAACTGCAATGCTTGCTTGAAAAGAAGTTCATCAAGCCTAGTGCATCACCATGGGGAACACCCTTGTTGTTCGTAAAGAAGAAAGATGGAACTTTCCGTATGTGCATAGACTACCGAGGTCTCAATCAACTGACCATTAAGAACAAATATCCTCTTCCGAGGATAGGAGACTTGTTCGACCAGTTGAAGAATACTACGGTATTCTCAAAGATCGATCTAATGTCTGGTTACCACCAGCTAAAGGTCAAGAGCGAGAATATCCCGAAGACAGCATTCCGAACTCGGTATGGACATTACGAGTTCACCGTGATGCCTTTCAGAGTAACAAACGTTCCGATAATTTTCATGGATTTGATGAATAGAGTGTTTCATCCGTACCTGGACCAATTCATCATCATCTTGTGTACTCTAAGAGCAAAGAACAAAATGAAGAACATCTCAAGGCAGTCTTAAAGACAATGAGACGAGAGAAGTTGTATTCCAAATTCAGCAAGTGTGAATTTTGGATCAACTGCTTATGTATCGATTAGTACTAGAGCTTCTCACTCCCTTGTGTCTAAGAATTTAAGAAAATTTGAGGATATAGAGTATAGAAGAATAGACCTTAAGTGAAAGTGAACTTTTGAGGAATACAATGAGAACCTAAGCCGAGTGAATTGATTGGAGATAGACTTGGATGAACATCAAATAGAAACTGAACTGCACGTTCTTGAGTTGAGTAACTAGACGTTATTGAAAACGAACTAGTTCTAGGCATAAGAAGGAATATGAAACATGGGCATAGTTACTTTCTTTTGGGATAACATAAGATTTTAAGCTTAAGAAGAGCCTTTTGTGGAATGAGTAAGCTAGATATGATCTTAAGTCTTACGTGTTAAGATTAACATTTATATGTTATGGGAATACTTTAGTTGAAAAAGAAAGGACAATTGATTTTTATCTATGGGATACATAGTGGACTTCGAAGTAGAGGAAAATTTGCAACTATGTAGGAAGAAAAGTTTGCATGTTTGAGGACTAGAAAACCTTCTAAGTCTTAGATCAGGTAGAGTGACAACAAACTTAGTCGACCAAGAAAACCGAGAAGTTATTTTGGGTTTAACTAATGGAGAAGCTTTCAAAAACCAAACCTCTCCACTAAGCCACTCTTTTTGGACCAAAAGTTTTAGAGTAAGTAGTTAGACAAAACTACTTTGAGTGGAGTAAGATATAGTATCAGTTCATCCTAAACCTAGAATTTTTCCACACAGGTTTTGTGCAGATACCATGGTTTACGCGTTCACCCTACAATCGACCTTACGAGAAAGAATCCTAGGAGCGCAAAAGGACGATAAATTCTTGAAAGGGATACGTAAGCGCGCTGAGGAAGGAACCATTTAGAGGTTCGTATTGAGCACTGAGTGAGCTTTGATGTTCGATAACAAAATCTGTGTGCCTAAGGATGAAGGAATAAGGAATGAAATTCTGAAAGAGGCACATAACACTCCATATACCATTCACCCCGGAAAGACGATGATGTATTGGGGACTGAAAGAAAACTTTTGGTGAAGGGTATGAAGAGATCGATAGCTCAATTCTTCAGGAGTTGTTTAACCTGCCAACGAGTTAAAGCAGATCACCAATGACCTCCAGGGTTGTTGCATCCTCTGGAGATGCCAGAGTGGAAATGGGAGAACATCACTATGGATTTTGTCACCGGATTCCCGAAAACGGTGAAAAATCACGATGCCATTTGGGTTATCGTAGATAGACTTACGAAAACTGCCCCCTCTATCCCTGTTATAATGACGTATACGTTGGACAAACTCGCCTAACTATACATAGCAGAAGTAGTTAGACTGCATGGTGTACCAGTCTCGATAGTGTCCAATAGAGATCCCATTTTACCTCTAAGTTCTGGGGAAGTCTGCAATGAGCCTTGGGTACTGAATTGAGATTCAGCACCGCATACCACTCGCAGACTGACGGACAATCGGAAAGAAACTATCCAGACACTCGAAGGTATGCTGAGAGCTTGCGCTCTATATCTTGCAGGAAGTTGGAAGAGCCACCTGCCATTTGTAGAGTTCGCATATAACAATAGTTATCAGGCGACAATACAAACGACACCGTACGAAACACGTTACGGGAAAAGGTGTAGATCACCGGTTTGTTGGGATGAGGTCGGAATTCGAAAGATTCTCGAACCCGAACTAGTTGAAAGATCGGTTGAGATGGTCGCAAAGATTAAAGGAAGAATCAAAGCGGCTCAAGACCGTCAGAAGTCATATGCGGACGCTAGGAGAAGAGATTTACAATTCGACATTGGCGATAAAGTATTTCTCCGAGTGGCACCAATGAAAGGTCTAATCCGTTTTGGTAAAAGAGGTAAGCTAAAGTCGCGATACAATGGGCCATTTGACATTCTGAATAGAATCGGGGATGTGGCTTATCGCTTAGCACTACCACCAAAGTTATCGCGAGTGCATGATGTGTTCCACATATCTACACTCAGGAAATACATAAGCGATTCAAACCCTGTTTTTAGTCGTATAGATTTAAGTTTAAGTTGTGACCTGACTTAAGAAGAAGTTCCAGTTACTATCCTAGGAAAGGAGTAACAACTTGGAAAAATAGAGGATGAAGTCCTAACCAAATACCCTCAATGCTTAAGAAGTACCTAGAAGCTGAATTTCGGGGGCGAAATTCCGTTAAGGGGGTGAGGATGTAATACCCCGTCCCGTTTTATACCTTTTATATTCCTAGAAACCTTATTTTATTTTCTTATCTTTGTTTCTTTTTATTTTATTATTTTGTGTGCTTTTGTGTAATTTAAATATATACCCTTTTTACAAATTCCTAAATTCGTAGAAAGAATCGAATCTTTCAAACGAATAAAGGACTACGAGAAATTAATTATTCAAATTAAAAATTAGGATTTCTATCCGTTTAATTTACTGAGAATAATTAAAATACTTTAAAATAATAACTGAGTTTTAAAACTGTATTAATTCTCAAATCGGGATTAATCTCGTGAACCAAACGATCCCTAAACCGTATCAATTGGGATCGAAAATATCTGAATTAAAGGGGATTAATTTCTGGCCACATAAATTACTTTTCTTTTTGAATTAAATTAATTAGAGGATTATTTCCACCCACAAATTATTTACATCCTTTTAAAATTAATTAATAAAGAAATTAAATTATATAAAATATCCTTTTCCTCTGTACGAAGACACGTTTTCTTTTCATTTCCCAATTTCCCAATTTTCAATTCTCTCTCGGCCTCTCCTCCTTCACTCACGGCGAAGAACCGCCGTCGCCCACCGCTGCTCCAATCGTCCGCCGAATCGCCCAGCTCCGTCGCTCCTCGCCCGAAGCCGCCCGCCTCCTCTTTCTTCCTCCTCCGGCGGACCGAGCACCGCCGCGGTCCCAGTCGCCGTGCGACGCCGCGTCGTACCGCCGCTAGCCCAGACGCGGCCGTCGCTGCTCCCTTCTCCGATCGACGCCATCAAGCGCCACCAGCCGCGAAGCTCCGCCTCTCGTCCCAGCCTCGCGCCGTCGCCTCACTCGCCCGGTTGCCGCCGTGCTCTAGCCCGACGCGCCTCTCCTCTCCAAGCCGCTGCAAGCGCCGCCGCTCACCGCCCTCCGTCGCTCCTCCGCCGTCGCGCCGCCGTTGCGAGCATCACCGCTGACCTCCGTTCTTATTGAGTGAGTTTCGTGTTCAATTACTTTCGATTGTTTTTCCAGATTTCGAATTAACATCACCGTTCACTTTTTAATCTCACAAATTGTCTTTCTTTTCAAATTGATCATCTCTTTGCCTTTTTTCCTTTTCGATGAAGCTCGGTCGAAGCCGCTGCTGCCCGTTTATTCTCGAGGAAACCGAACTACGCCGTTAGGCTGTTCGATTCAATTTTCCGGGTTCTCAATCGACGCCGTTAGGCTGTCCAAAATAATCCGATGAATAACCGATTTTCTTTTAGGACGCCGTTAGGCCGTCCGTTTACCACCACGAACCGGACTCGTAAGACTTGCTAATTTTATTTCAAATTCTTGTATTAGTTGAGATAGGAATTGATCAATTTTAGTTCGTTGTTGAGACTTTGAGAGTTAAGAATATTTATTTTTGGTTTGGAGCCTATGAGCTTATTATTGATCTTATAGTTGGACTGTTGGTATTTTAAGATTAGTTTTGTTGAATTAGTTGTTTAGTGTTGTTGATTTAGCTGGTTAGTATTATTGTTGTTTTAGTTGGAGGGTATTAGTGAATAGATGAATTAGTTTGGTTTGGTTAGCTGATGATGTGGTGCCAAAATTAGTTTGTTTTATTGTTAGTTGAGTTTTTGGAGACAAAGGGAAACTCGTCTTCCCCTTGTGCGACTGTTAGAAAATTAGAAACGAAAAGATAAGTCGTTTAATATCCAACTAAGTAAACAAATGAAAAAGAGTATTTTTGGGAAAATTAATATGATCCCTTTGTTTTAGAAGTAGTACAAATCAATTTTAGAAGTGTTACTAAAGTTAGAAAAGAAAAGTACTTTTTATAAACTTCTTAGAACGTCTAAGTTTATTTTTAAGTTTTAATAAAGGGTTTTTATTTATGAAATATGATTAATTATATTCAAGATTTCTTTTAAAATGAGAAATAGAATTCTTAAGAAAGAAAAACCTTTTCTTTAATTTTATTAATATTTTTCTAAGTAATTCCAAGATTAATTCTTATATTTTCTTCCTTAAAGGACCTTTATTAAGGACACCCCTAAAATCAGTAAATACACCCCCTTGTTACACTACAGAAATCAGTAAATACACCGTCCTGTTACAACACTGCTTTCAGTAAATACACTCCCCCTGTTACACCTCTGCTTTCAGTAAATACACCCCCTGTTACACTACTGCTTTTAGTAAATACACCCCCCTAATACACCTCCTCTTAAAAAGGGGTGTACTTATCAAAAGTTTGTTTTGTAGTAATCGAAATAGTCATACCACAAGTATACTAGTAAATACACTCACCTTTTTAGAAGTGGTGTATTTACCAAAATAAGGTGTGACCCTTAAGCAAGTCCTTTTTGAGTTTATAAGACCACAACTTTCTCGATTCTCGTAACACAAACTCTCAAGTTTTCCTAAACGTTTTCAAAGGTCAACTTTTAATTAAATATCTTCCTACTAGGATTCGGTACTAGTTGGAACGCGCACGAGGTTTTCGACCGTCTGCATACACAATATTCTCAGAACTCAGAACAATCAGGTGGGTGATGATCCGTTGATTGATCTGCTATTAATAACGTCGTGCCGGTATTTTCTGAACTCGACTAAATCAAATCAAAAGTATCTAATTCAACATAAATGTAACACCTATCTATATAACTGTTTGGATTATGTGATATAACTATATATGTTATATATTTAGCCTGTTGTTTTGTGAATCGATCACCACTGCATGAGTAAACACCTTACGTGAGCATGAACCAGTTCAATTATCAGTCAAGTATTTTCTCGATGAGGTTGTTGTATCAGTTTTATGGAAAGTCAGTAAGTACGGAGTTGTGATTTGGGTATTGTTTTTTCGGCCTCCGGGGACAGCTGTCGTTGGACGCCCTCGGAATCAAGGTCGTTGATTATTTTTCCGGTCTCCGGGGACAGCTGTCGTTTGACGCCCTCGGAATCAAGGCTGTTGATGGTTGGAGTTGAAAAGAGTAACTATGATGGAAGTGGAATGATTGTACGTTTATGGTTTGACAGTTGTGATAATATGTGATATGACCTTGGGCTTTGCCTAATGTGAACCAACTTGTGTTATTTCAATTATACCATGTGAAATATGCTTAAATGCCGATGAATCATTATATGAACTGTTTCCTTCTATGAAATATTGTAATCTTATTATTATGTAAATTGATTAAATAAAATAAACACTTTATTAATGAGTATAACTTAATATATTTCGGATTTACCAATCCCATGATGTTGCAAATCATCCATATGTGAGAATTCAATTCTCACGCCCCTTTTTCCTAACCCCTTGCAGGTTATGATTTCGTGGAGCAAGGACAGTAATAGAGACGACACGGAGTTCCCCACTTAAATAAAACGTTACTGATAATACTATGTTTTATGTACACATATATGTGTGTGATATACATATTAAATTTATTCTATCCATTTCTTCCGCTGCATAAAACTCATCATCTCTCATTTCCGTTATATTTCCTTCAAAAATTTTATAGTTCGGACTTTTGATCACAATAACACTTCGAATTCGATATAATTAATATATATTGGGTTCGGGGCGTTACAATATCAGTGGGAAAAGAGAAAGTACAATAGATTTTCTCTGGGAAGACTATACAGTGTTCTATTGGGGGCTGGTGAAGAGTATTATTTGTATCTCTTATTGTCTTATAGTAACGAATCAACATCTTTTGAGATGATATGAACCATAGGTGATATTGTGTATGTTACCTTTAAGGATGCTTGCTATTCAATGAGATTGTTGGATGATGATCTTGAGTACATTGATGGGATAACAGAGGCAAGTTATTGGACAAGCGCTCATCACATGAGGAACTTATTCATTATTCTTCGCATGTCATCTTCAATGAACTCTCCAGAAAACGTGTTCGAAAAGACGTGGGAGTGTATGCCAGATGATATACTCTATAAAAGAAGATGAACATTGAATATTACAGGTATAACATCTTTAAAAAAAATTAATTGATTTAGATTGTAAAAATAATTTACAATTATATTTTTTTGTAATTTTTTTTTTAGATTTATAGCTTAATAGTGAAAAGTTGAACAAGTTGGCTTTAATTAAAATTGATAAGCTACTGCAGATGAATGGATCCACTTTGAGTAGATACATCAATGGCAGTACCAGATTTTGAGTTTGAGAAAGATATAGTAAATAACAAGAATTGAATTACGATCGGCCTGAACAAAGAGAAGAATATGACAAGTTAGGTTCAACTCTAACTCAAGAACAAAAATTTGTGGTTAGTGAAATACTTGAAGTTGTTTGGTTGCAAAAAGGAAGAGTCTTCTTTTTATACGGATATGGTGGAACTGGAAAGACATTCATTTGGAGAACGATCTCCGCAGCAATACGTTCGGAAGACAATATAGTTCTTAATGTTGCATCAAGTGGAATAACATCACTCTTCTGTCCGACGGACGTACTGCTCATTCAAGATTTATTATACCGCTTAATATTGATTAGACCTTCACGTGTAACATAAAGCTGGGGACACATTTGTCCTAACTATTATTAAAGACAAAGCTTATTATATGAGATGAGACACCAACGATTAACAAATTTAGCTTTGGATAGAAACTTGAGAGATATTCTTAGATCTCTAGATGGAACCATGAGTGATATGTCTTTTGGTGGTAAAATCATTGTGCTTGGAAGAGATTTCAGAAAGAGACTCCATGTTATACCCAAAGGAAGTCGAGAGAATATTGTGCACTCAACTATCAATGCTTCATATTTGTGAGATCATTGCAAGGTATTTTATGCATCTTTTATTAAATGATATTTTTTTTTAAATTATTATTGAAAAACTAAATACATCTTATTTGTTTTCAATATTAAGAATTTAAGATTGACGAAGAACATGAGATTACAACGTTCTGAGCTCAATACATCCTCAAATGATGATGATATTGTTAACTTCTCAAGGTGGAATTTGAAAGTTGGTGATGAGAAAATTAGAAATAGGCAAGATGATGTCACTGAGATTGAGATTCTTAAAGATAATTTAATTTGTGATGTTGTTGCTCCAATTGCATCTATAATAAAAAATATTTATCCATCCTTGATTGATAATTTAAGGACACATAAATACTTTGAGGATAAAACAATACTTGCACCTACTCATTGAGATGTGGAGTTTATAAATGATAAGTTTTTATCTGATTTCGGGTGATACTAAAGTATACTTAAGCTCAGACAGTATTTGTGTCTCTAAATTTCGAGAAGGAGGTAATGGACAGATGGTTATAGTTGAATTTTTTTAATTCTGTTAGGTGTTCTGGAATGTCAAATCACCGTCTGATCTTGAAAGAAGGAGTGTCTATAGTGTTACTAAGAAGTATTGATCACAAATCCGATTTGTGCAATGGATCAAGATTGATCGTCACAAAACTTGATAACCACATTCTCTAGACTGAAATAATATCTGGAATGAATATTGGAAATAAAGTCTTCATTTCAAGAATCACATTGATAAATTTTGATCCTATAATGCCGGTATATTTTACAAGGTGACAATTTCCAATTCTACTGTGTTTTGTCATGAAAATAAATAAAAGTCAAGGGCAATCGCTTTCTACTGTTGGATTGTATCTTCCCAAGCCTGTTTTCACTCATGGTCAACTTTATGTTGCAGTATCCGGAGTTAGTTCGAGTAGAAGATTGAAGATTTTGTCACTTGATTCTAAAGGAAATCCTTCCAAATACACCACAAATGTTGTTTATAGAGAGATTTTCCGCAATTTGTAAGCATTATTTTCTAAACATTTGATCAATAATAGATGTCATGATTTATTGTCATTGATATAGAATTATTTATTATTAGCTAACATTTTAAAAAATACAATAAAAATATTGAATAATTAAAATAATAATAGTAACCACATTTATCATTTATAATACTTAAAATAAATTAATTAATAACTTTACCATAAATTTTATATACAGTTCCGCGATAATCGCGGGTTTAGCACTAGTATATATATATATATATATATATATATATATATATATAATGTTTTTATTAAATCTTGTAAGAGAAATACTACTATAAATAAATTAATTTTAAGTAATTTTAGGGTGCATGCAAGTGCATACTATACATTTGGAATTTGATCTCAATTTGAAATTAATTTTGACTTTTCGCCGGGTCTGTTGACTGCCAATACATAATTTACGGGTCTGGCAACAAACCGGGTCGCAAATGGGTCATGCGCGCTTCGTACCAATACCCGAAGTTATAATCAACAATACCCCAAGTTATACCACCAATACCCCAAGTTATATCCTCAAAAAATTATTCACCAATACCCCGAGACTTAATCACCAATCCAGATTACACTACAAAAAAAATACTGTTTTGCGACGGAATTTGCTCGCAAACAGTGTTTTGCGATGGATTCTGCGACGGACACGTATCCGTTCCTAAAACAGCCGTACCTAATTTTTGCGACAGATTTTGCCGTCCGTCGCAAATCAACAACGGATAAATCTGTCGCAAAATTGGCGGGTCAGACCCGGCCGGGTCGCACAGTAGTCCGTTGCAAATTTTTCGGGTTAGACCCGATCGGGTCAACAACATTTGCGACGGACACATTCCGTTGCAAATGTTTATATAAATTTTATTTTTATTTTTTCGGGTTAGAGTTTGCGACGGGCTGTTTTCCGTCGCAAAAGTCAATATTTGCGACGGAATTTTGCCGTCGCAAATTACCGAGCCTATACAAAAAAAAATGGCTTGCGTGGTTCGAGCCCGGGCACCCGGGGCGGGCGGGCCGGGCGCGGACCACTGGGCCACTCGGCCCATTGCTTATTATATGCGGTCCACCTTCTATATTAGTCTTATTAGACCTTGAACAATTAATCCAATTTTGCGCCCAAGGGGAATCGAACACGGGACCTCTTGTGCAAGAGGAGGGGGCGCGAGCCACTAGGGCACAAGCTACTTTCATTCATTTTTATGCAATTAATTGTATATGTATTCAAATTAAGTCTTTTTTTATAATTCACCAAATTAATTTCTTTTCGTATCTAAGTTGTTTATTAAAATATTTTGCCCAACTATTTTTTTTATTTTGTAAAATTATTTATTTCGACAATGCATAATTTTATAATTCGTTCATTTGTACGCAATTAATTGTATATGTATCCAAATTGACTCATTTTTCCATAATTCACCAAATTAATTCATTTTCGTTTCTCACTTGTTTTTATAAATATTGTGGCCATTTAATTTTTATTAGTTTGGTAAAATTATTTATTTCGACTCCCGCTTAAATTTATAATTCGTTCATTTGTATGCAATTAATTGTATATGTATCCAAATTGATATATTTTTTTTCCATAATTCACCAAATTAATTCATTTTCGTTTCTCACTTGTTCTTATAAATTTTGTGGCTATTTAATATTTTTTTTGATAAAATTATTTATTTCGACTCCCGTTTAAATTTATAATTCGTTCATTTGTACACAATTAATTATATATGTATCCAAATTGACTCATTTTTTTTTTCAAAATTCACCAAATTAATTCATTTTCGTTTCTCACTTGTTTTTATAAATTTTGTGGCTATTTAATATTTTTTTGGTTAAATTATTTATTTCGACTCCCGTTTAAATTTATAATTCGTTCATTTGTACACAATTAATTGTATATGTATACAAATTGACTCATTTTTTTTTTCAAAATTCACCAAATTAATTCATTTTTGTTTCTCACTTATTTTTATAAATGTTGTGACCATTTAAATGAAACTCACGAGGTATATAAATGAAACCCACGAGGTATATAAATGAAACCCACGAGGTATATAAATGAAACTCACGAGGTAATAATAGAACAACATGATCTAAGATCATGTATATGTTTGCTACAAGTAATTAATTAATTAACACTGAATTAGTAATATCTTTGTTAAAATACTATTATGTAGCATCATTCCCGGTCACAAGGTTTCCGCCATTATTACAGAGATAATGAGGGATAATCTAGAGGAGAACGCAATGAAGTTCAAACTCGTCTCGTCGCAGCGGAAGCAGTACTACTTGGATGAGTTTCGGGTATATATATGCAAATATTTTTAAACCAACTAATTGGTTTAAAAATATTTGCTTATATATACCCGAAGTTGGTTTAAAAATATTTGCATATATATACCCGATGTAATACCCCGTCCCGTTTTATACCTTTTATACTCCTAGAACCATTATTTTATTTTCTTATCTTTGTTTCTTTTTATTTTATTATTTTGTGTGCTTTTGTGTAATTTAAATATATACCCTTTTTACAAATTCCTAAATTCGTCGAAAGAATCGAATCTTTCAAAGCGAATAAAGGACTACGAGAAATTAAATATTCAAGTTTGAAATTATGATTTCGATCCGTATAATTTATTGAGAATAATTAAAATACAATAAAATATTATTCGAATCTTAAAACTGTATTAATTTTCAAATTGGGTTTAATCTCGTGAACCAAACGATCCCTAAACCGTATAAAGTGGGATCGAAAATATCATGTATTAGAGTGGATTATTTTCATCCACATAAATTACTTTGTTTTTAAATTAATATTAATTACACAATTCATCACACCCACATAATTACTCCTTCCTTTTAAATTAACTAAATAAGAAATTAATTCCATCAAATATCTCTTCTCTCCTCTAAATCAAAACCGTATACTCCTCTCAATTCCCAAAACCAAATTTCACTATCATTTCCTCCCAAAATTATTTCTCTCCTCTTTCCTTTCCGGTGGACCACGCCACCGCCTCCCAGCCTCTCCCTCCACAGAAGGCGCCGCCCTCTGTCGCTCCTCAGCCACCGTCAAACGCCGTCCAGCCTCCCAACTCCGTCGTCGCTTCTCGCTCACACCTCATCTGCATCACAGTACCTCCACCGCCGTCGTTCGTTCGCCAGATGCCGCCTCCACCAATCGGCAGCGCCGATCGAAACCACCGGAACCGCCGTCCTCTTCGCCCAGAACACGGCCGTCGCGACGCCTCTCTTGCACCATCGAAGCGCCGCCACCGTCGCGCCTCTTCCCTCTCCTCTCCAAGCCGCAACCGCCGTACGACGCCATCCCCTGCTTCGCGAGCGCCGCCTTCGGCCTCCCTCCAGCGCCGCCGCGAAGCGACGCCGCCGCCGCTCGTCTCGCCCTCCGACGACGCCTTCCGTCCGATTGTACTTTAGGTAAACTTCATTTGTTTCATTCCGATTCCCTTATCGATTCAACAAAATCTTGTTCGATTTAATTCTCTTTTGATTCAACAAAATTCTGCTTAATTTTTCCCTCAAAATAAAATACTCACGATTCGTTTTCGTTTCTTTTCATATCAAATTGAGACGCCATCTTCATCTTCGCCCTTTTCCGATGAAGCCCAGTCGAACTGTTGCCCGTTTTGATTTCGGAAAATTCAAAATCACGTCGTTACGCTGTCCAAATAATCCGACGAATAACCGATTTCTTTTAGAACGCCGTTAGGCCGTCCGTTTACCACCACGAACCGGACTCGTAAGAATTGCTTATTTCTCTCTAATTCTCGTAGTAGTTGAGATAGGTGTTTTTGGATTTGAAGCCTGTGAGCTTGTAGATGGAGTTTTGATGTTGTTGATATTAGTATTATTGAAATTGTTATATAGTGTTAGTTGTTAGATTTGGTAGTATTGGGTTTGTTGATTATTATTGTTGTTGAATTAGTGGTTTAGTGTCGTTGATTTAGCTGGTTAGTATTTTTGTATTAGTTGGATAATATTATTAGATGGATGAATTAGTTTGGTTTGGTTAGCTGATGATGTGGTGCCGAAATTAGTTGTTAGTAATATTAGTTGAGTTTTTGGAGACAAATGGAAACTCGTCTTCCCCTTGTGCGACTGTTAGAAAATTAGGAACGAAAATATAAGTCGTTTAATATTCAAAATTTAGTAAACAAATGAAGAAGGTGGAAAATAGTATAATTCTTTTGTTTTAGAAGTATTACAAATCAATTTTAGAAGTGTTATTAATATTAGAAAAGAAAAGTACTTTTTATAAACTTCTTAGAAAGTCTAAGTTTATTAATAAGTTTTAATGAAGGAAATTTATTTATAAAGTATGATTAATTATTTTCAAGATTTCTTTTAAAATGAGAAATAGAATTCTTAAGAAAGAAAAACCTTTTCTTTAATTTTATTAATATTTTTCTAAGTAATTTCTTATTTTTCTAAGTAATTCCAAGATTAATTCTTATATTTTCTTCCTTAAAGGACCCTTATTAAGGACACCCCTAAATTCTTATATTTTATTTCTCACTTATTTTTATTAATGTTGTGACCATTTAAATGAAACTCACGAGGTATATAAATGAAACCCACGAGGTATATAAATGAAACCCACGAGGTATATAAATGAAACTCACGAGGTAATAATAGAACAACATGATCTAAGATCATGTATATGTTTGCTACAAGTAATTAATTAATTAACACTGAATTAGTAATATCTTTGTTGAAATACTATTCTGTAGCATCATTCCCGGTCACAAGGTTTCCGCCATTATTACAGAGATAATGAGGGATAATCTAGAGGAGAACGCAATGAAGTTCAAACTCGTCTCGTCGCAGCGGAAGCAGTACTACTTGGATGAGTTTCGGGTATATATATGCAAATATTTTTAAACCAACTAATTGGTTTAAAAATATTTGCTTATATATACCCGAAGTTGGTTTAAAAATATTTGCATATATATACCCGATGTAATACCCCGTCCCGTTTTATACCTTTTATACTCCTAGAACCATTATTTTATTTTCTTATCTTTGTTTCTTTTTATTTTATTATTTTGTGTGCTTTTGTGTAATTTAAATATATACCCTTTTTACAAATTCCTAAATTCGTCGAAAGAATCGAATCTTTCAAAGCGAATAAAGGACTACGAGAAATTAAATATTCAAGTTTGAAATTATGATTTCGATCCGTATAATTTATTGAGAATAATTAAAATACAATAAAATATTATTCGAATCTTAAAACTGTATTAATTTTCAAATTGGGTTTAATCTCGTGAACCAAACGATCCCTAAACCGTATAAAGTGGGATCGAAAATATCATGTATTAGAGTGGATTATTTTCATCCACATAAATTACTTTCTTTTTAAATTAATATTAATTACACAATTCATCACACCCACATAATTACTCCTTCCTTTTAAATTAACTAAATAAGAAATTAATTCCATTAAATATCTCTTCTCTCCTCTAAATCAAAACCGTATACTCCTCTCAATTCCCAAAACCAAATTTCACTATCATTTCCTCCCAAAATTATTTCTCTCCTCTTTCCTTTCCGGTGGACCACGCCACCGCCTCCCAGCCTCTCCCTCCACAGAAGGCGCCGCCCTCTGTCGCTCCTCAGCCACCGTCAAACGCCGTCCAGCCTCCCAACTCCGTCGTCGCTTCTCGCTCACACCTCATCTGCATCACAGTACCTCCACCGCCGTCGTTCGTTCGCCAGATGCCGCCTCCACCAATCGGCAGCGCCGATCGAAACCACCGGAACCGCCGTCCTCTTCGCCCAGAACACGGCCGTCGCGACGCCTCTCTTGCACCATCGAAGCGCCGCCACCGTCGCGCCTCTTCCCTCTCCTCTCCAAGCCGCAACCGCCGTACGACGCCATCCCCTGCTTCGCGAGCGCCGCCTTCGGCCTCCCTCCAGCGCCGCCGCGAAGCGACGCCGCCGCCGCTCGTCTCGCCCTCCGACGACGCCTTCCGTCCGATTGTACTTTAGGTAAACTTCATTTGTTTCATTCCGATTCCCTTATCGATTCAACAAAATCTTGTTCGATTTAATTCTCTTTTGATTCAACAAAATTCTGCTTAATTTTTCCCTCAAAATAAAATACTCACGATTCGTTTTCGTTTCTTTTCATATCAAATTGAGACGCCATCTTCATCTTCGCCCTTTTCCGATGAAGCCCAGTCGAACTGTTGCCCGTTTTGATTTCGGAAAATTCAAAATCACGTCGTTACGCTGTCCAAATAATCCGACGAATAACCGATTTCTTTTAGAACGCCGTTAGGCCGTCCGTTTACCACCACGAACCGGACTCGTAAGAATTGCTTATTTCTCTCTAATTCTCGTAGTAGTTGAGATAGGTGTTTTTGGATTTGAAGCCTGTGAGCTTGTAGATGGAGTTTTGATGTTGTTGATATTAGTATTATTGAAATTGTTATATAGTGTTAGTTGTTAGATTTGGTAGTATTGGGTTTGTTGATTATTATTGTTGTTGAATTAGTGGTTTAGTGTCGTTGATTTAGCTGGTTAGTATTTTTGTATTAGTTGGATAATATTATTAGATGGATGAATTAGTTTGGTTTGGTTAGCTGATGATGTGGTGCCGAAATTAGTTGTTAGTAATATTAGTTGAGTTTTTGGAGACAAATGGAAACTCGTCTTCCCCTTGTGCGACTGTTAGAAAATTAGGAACGAAAATATAAGTCGTTTAATATTCAAAATTTAGTAAACAAATGAAGAAGGTGGAAAATAGTATAATTCTTTTGTTTTAGAAGTATTACAAATCAATTTTAGAAGTGTTATTAATATTAGAAAAGAAAAGTACTTTTTATAAACTTCTTAGAAAGTCTAAGTTTATTAATAAGTTTTAATGAAGGAAATTTATTTATAAAGTATGATTAATTATTTTCAAGATTTCTTTTAAAATGAGAAATAGAATTCTTAAGAAAGAAAAACCTTTTCTTTAATTTTATTAATATTTTTCTAAGTAATTTCTTATTTTTCTAAGTAATTCCAAGATTAATTCTTATATTTTCTTCCTTAAAGGACCCTTATTAAGGACACCCCTAAATTCTTATATTTTATTTCTCACTTATTTTTATTAATGTTGTGACCATTTAAATGAAACTCACGAGGTATATAAATGAAACCCACGAGGTATATAAATGAAACCCACGAGGTATATAAATGAAACTCACGAGGTAATAATAGAACAACATGATCTAAGATCATGTATATGTTTGCTACAAGTAATTAAGTAATTAACACTGAATTAGTAATATCTTTGTTGAAATACTATTCTGTAGCATCATTCCCGGTCACAAGGTTTCCGCCATTATTACAGAGATAATGAGGGATAATCTAGAGGAGAACGCAATGAAGTTCAAACTCGTCTCGTCGCAGCGGAAGCAGTACTACTTGGATGAGTTTCGGGTATATATATGCAAATATTTTTAAACCAACTAATTGGTTTAAAAATATTTGCTTATATATACCCGAAGTTGGTTTAAAAATATTTGCATATATATACCCGATGTAATACCCCGTCCCGTTTTATACCTTTTATACTCCTAGAACCATTATTTTATTTTCTTATCTTTGTTTCTTTTTATTTTATTATTTTGTGTGCTTTTGTGTAATTTAAATATATACCCTTTTTACAAATTCCTAAATTCGTCGAAAGAATCGAATCTTTCAAAGCGAATAAAGGACTACGAGAAATTAAATATTCAAGTTTGAAATTATGATTTCGATCCGTATAATTTATTGAGAATAATTAAAATACAATAAAATATTATTCGAATCTTAAAACTGTATTAATTTTCAAATTGGGGTTAATCTCGTGAACCAAACGATCCCTAAACCGTATAAAGTGGGATCGAAAATATCATGTATTAGAGTGGATTATTTTCATCCACATAAATTACTTTCTTTTTAAATTAATATTAATTACACAATTAATCACACCCACATAATTACTCCTTCCTTTTAAATTAACTAAATAAGAAATTAATTCCATCAAATATCTCTTCTCTCCTCTAAATCAAAACCGTATACTCCTCTCAATTCCCAAAACCAAATTTCACTATCATTTCCTCCCAAAATTATTTCTCTCCCCTTTCCTTCCCGGTGGACCACGCCACCGCCTCCCAGCCTCTCCCTCCACAGAAGGCGCCGCCCTCTGTCGCTCCTCAGCCACCGTCAAACGCCGTCCAGCCTCCCAACTCCGCCGTCGCTTCTCGCTCACACCTCATCTGCATCACAGCGCCTCCACCGCCGCCGTTCGTTCGCCAGATGCCGCCTCCACCAATCGGCAGCGCCGATCGAAACCACCGGAACCGCCGTCCTCTTCGCCCAGAACACGGCCGTCGCGACGCCTCTCTTGCACCATCGAAGCGCCGCCGCCGTCGCGCCTCTTCCCTCTCCTCTCCAAGCCGCAACCGCCGTACGACGCCGTCCCCTGCTTCGCGAGCGCCGCCTTCGGCCTCCCTCCAGCGCCGCCGCGAAGCGACGCCGCCGCCGCTCGTCTCGCCCTCCGACGACGCCTTCCGTCCGATTGTACTTTAGGTAAACCTCGTTTGTTTCATTCCGATTCCCTTATCGATTCAACAAAATCTTGTTCGATTTAATTCTCTTTTGATTCAACAAAATTCTGCTTAATTTTTCCCTCAAAATAAAATACTCACGATTCGTTTTCGTTTCTTTTCATATCAAATTGAGACGCCGTCTTCATCTTCGCCCTTTTTCGATGAAGCCCAGTCGAACTGTTGCCCGTTTTGATTTCGGAAAATTCAAAATCACGTCGTTACGCTGTCCAAATAATCCGACGAATAACCGATTTCTTTTAGAACGCCGTTAGGCCGTCCGTTTACCACCACGAACCGGACTCGTAAGAATTGCTTATTTCTCTCTAATTCTCGTAGTAGTTGAGATAGGTGTTTTTGGATTTGAAGCCTGTGAGCTTGTAGATGGAGTTTTGATGTTGTTGATATTAGTATTATTGAAATTGTTATATAGTGTTAGTTGTTAGATTTGGTAGTATTGGGTTTGTTGATTATTATTGTTGTTGAATTAGTGGTTTAGTGTCGTTGATTTAGCTGGTTAGTATTTTTGTATTAGTTGGATAATATTATTAGATGGATGAATTAGTTTGGTTTGGTTAGCTGATGATGTGGTGCCGAAATTAGTTGTTAGTAATATTAGTTGAGTTTTTGGAGACAAATGGAAACTCGTCTTCCCCTTGTGCGACTGTTAGAAAATTAGGAACGAAAATATAAGTCGTTTAATATTCAAAATTTAGTAAACAAATGAAGAAGGTGGAAAATAGTATAATTCTTTTGTTTTAGAAGTATTACAAATCAATTTTAGAAGTGTTATTAATATTAGAAAAGAAAAGTACTTTTTATAAACTTCTTAGAAAGTCTAAGTTTATTAATAAGTTTTAATGAAGGAAATTTATTTATAAAGTATGATTAATTATTTTCAAGATTTCTTTTAAAATGAGAAATAGAATTCTTAAGAAAGAAAAACCTTTTCTTTAATTTTATTAATATTTTTCTAAGTAATTTCTTATTTTTCTAAGTAATTCCAAGATTAATTCTTATATTTTCTTCCTTAAAGGACCTTTATTAAGGACACCCCTAAATTCAGTAAATACACCCCCCTTTACACCACAGAAATCACCACAGAAATCAGTAAATACACCGTCCTGTTACACCACTGCTTTCAGTAAATACACTCCCCCTGTTACATCACTGCTTTTAGTAAATACACCCCCCTGTTACACTACTGCTTTTGGTAAATACACCCCCTAATACACCTCCTCTTAAAAAGGGGTGTACTTATCAAAAGATTGTTTTTGTAGTAATCGAGATAGTCATACCACAAGTATACTAGTAAATACACTCACCTTTTTAGAAGTAGTGTACTTACCAAAATAGGGTGTGACCCTTAAGCAAGTCCTTTTTGAGTTTATAAGACCACAACTTTCTCGATTCTCGTAACACAAACTCTCAAGTTTTCCTAAACGTTTTCAAAGGTCAACTTTTAATTAAATATCTTCCTACTAGGATTCGGTACTAGTTGGAACGCGCACGAGGTTTTCGCCCTCTGCCTACACATCATTCTCGGGACTCGAAACAATCAGGTGGGTGATGATCGGTTGATTGATCTGCTCATAATACGTTGTGCTGGTATACTCTGAACTCGACTAAATAAATCTAAAACAATTAATCCAACATAAACGTAAACCCTATTATATAACTGCTTGAATTATGTGATATAATTATATATACCTTATATGGATGGTTTGTGTTTGTTGATTATATGAACTGATGACGATTGCATGATATAAGGACATTTTGTGAGCATGAATCTGTTTAAATATGAATTATGTCAATTCTCCCCACAATTTGAAATGCCAGTTTTATGGGAAAGAGGAAAGCGAGTAATTATTGATTTGATGTGCAGCAGTTTTGTTTGTGGATTGACACGTACGGCCATGAGTGATAATAGATCAGATTCATGGTCGCTGATATTATTTGTGGTGGCCATGAGTGATAATAATTATTCAGATTCATGGTCACATGAATGGATGACTTGTTGGTGAGAAACGGTTTGGGGGAGATTCACAATGTGTTGGAAAGAATTTTGGCAGATTAGGCCGTTATTTGAAAATGGTTTTGGGCTTTGCCCCTTAACGTGAACCAACTTGTGATATTTCAATTATATGATGTGAAACCTGTTGTGCCCAACTGATTATTATGTGAACTTGTTATTTGTATGATATATGATGTTTATATTATTATGTCAACTGCTTAAATAAATTAATTACTTTATTAATGAGTATAATTTAATATATTTCGGATTTACCAATCCCATGATGTTGCAAATCACCCATATGTGAGAATTCAATTCTCACGCCCCATTTTACAACCCCTTGCAGATTATGATTTCGTGGAGCAAGGACAGTAATAGAGACGACACGGAGTTCCCCACTTAAATAAAATATTACTGTTGATACTATGTTTTATGTACACATATATGTGTGAGAAATACACATTAAAATTATTCTATTCATTTCTTCCGCTGCATAAAAACTCATCATCTCTCATTTCCGTTATATTCCTTCAAAAATTTTATAGTTCGGACTTTTGATCACAATAACACTTCGAATTCGATATAATTAATATATATTGGGTTCGGGGCGTTACACCCGAAACTCATCCAAGTAGTACTGCTTCCGCTGCGATGAGACGAGTTTGAACTTCATTGCGTTCTCCTCTAGATTGTCCCTCATTATCTCTGTAATAATGGCGGAAACCTTGTGACCGGTAATGATGCTACAAAAATTGTTCAAAAAACATAAATAAATTATTAAAACCGACTCTCTCTTCTCTCTCTCTCTTCTTTCTCTCTCTTCTCTCCCTCCCTCTCTCTCTCTCTCTCTCTCTCTCTCTCTTCATGATCTTCTTCTGAATGATGGTTCACTGTTCCAGTGATCCACCAAACCATCCCATATCGATCGTCCGTCTGGTGCTCGACCCAACTCCACCCAATCCCCATGCTCCCACCGCTTCTTCAGGTCGTAGATAATATTTTTGTACCGTTCTTGCGCTTTCGCACAGAACAATTGGTACATAATACTATCATTGGCAGGGTCCCAAACGCACCGCCTCTGCAAATAAATTAAAAATAGAATATTAACGAATAAATTAAAAATTTTAAAGTTAAATTAAAATCATAATAAATAAATTTTTTATACCTTGAAGTCATCAAAGTACTCCATCCTCTTTTGCTCGGACACTTGACTCCACGAGTGGGCACCATACTCAAACTGTCTCATACTAATGATTTGTGAGACGATTGAGCTAGTCTCATGGGCTGGAAGCAGTCCGTGACAACAAAATTAAAAAATCAAGTTAATTATATTAATATATATAATTAAAAGTATACATAATTCATTAAAAAATACTTACTTGTTGTCGACTATGATGACACTGAGAAAATTATCTTGACCTGGGTTCATCGGTAATAATTTTAAATCCAACTAATAAAAGATGATGCTATATAATAATTTACTTATTCACATACATATAATTTCACATACGCTCATAAAATCTACACACTATAAAAGATGATGCTATATATAATCTACTTATTCACACGCATATAATAATTTACTTATTCACATACGCATATAAAAATGATTTACTTATTCACAAAATATAATGCAAACAGTTAAAATAATAAATATGATTCATAGCGAAGAAAATATTTTTTTGAAAGAGGTGTCTATTTTGCAATTTACTGTACTATTATAAAAATGAAATTCGACAGCTCAAAATGTCCATTTCAAGGAAAAATAATAATTCAAAACTCACTAATTTGAGCAACTAAAATCCAGTGTAAAGGTAAAACAGCATGCAAGTATTTATGCATTAAATTGTCATACTCAAGTGAAATCAAGACTAATTAAATTTTTTAAACATGCTTTAGAATTAAATTAAAATTCGATCTACTAATTAAATTAGATCAACTAATTCAACTAAAATCAATTCATTTCTAATATAATTCAAACAATTCAACTAATTCAATTCTAAACTTAACAAAAATTAAACATGCTTTAAAATTAAATTAAAATTCGATCAACTAATTAAATTCGATCAACTAATTTAACTAAAATCAATTCATTTCTAATATAATTCAAACAATTCAACTAATTCAATTCTAAACTTAACAAAAATTAAACATGCTTTAAATTAAAATTCGATCAACTAATTCAACTATTTCTAAACATGCTTTAAAATTAAATTAAAATTCGATCAACTAAGCTAATTCAACTAAAATCAATTCATTTCTAATATAATTCAAACAATTCAACTAATTCAATTATAAGCTTAAGAAATTCTAAACATGCTTTAAAATTAAATTAAAATTCGATCAACTAATTAAATTAAAATTCAACTAAAAGCAATTCATTTCTAATATAATTCAAACAATTCAACTAATTCAATTCTAAACTTAACAAAAATTAATCATTTTTTAAATTATAATTCGATCAACTAAATCAACTAAAATCAATTCATTACTAATATAATTCAAATAATTCAACTAAAATCAATTCTCAACTAAAATCAATTCTCTAAACATGCTTTAAAATTAAATTTTAAACGGTAAAAATGAAGAAAACTTACGGTTTATTTATAGAAAATGTCGAAATGAGAACTCGGTGGGGACGAACGGCTCTACAATCAACTAAACCCGACTTCTCCTTCCTTTTCCTTTCGTTTTCCTCCTCTTCTTCTTTTTTCTCACACTTTCCGTCTGTTTCGCGAGGAGAGTTTTATAATTGTAAAAAAATTTGCGACGGACGCCTATCCGTCGCAAATTTTGCCTGTCAAAGCCAAAACGACATCGTTTTGACTGATTTGCGACGGCTTTTCCATCGCAAATTAGTCAACGCACCGTTTCTCGAGAAGACGCGTAAAACGGTTCGAATTTGCGATGGATATTCCGTCGCAAATCAGTCAATGGACCGTTTCCCGAAAGGTCGCGAATATAAATGTAAGATTTGCGACGGCTTTGGTCCGTCGCAAATGCAAAGTTTAAAATTACGACGGAAAATCAGTCAAACGGGTCGCTTCCTGAACGGTCACTTTTAAACAGGTATGTTTTGCGACGGAAGTGACCGTCGCAAAATCAAAGTTGAAATTTGCGACGACCTCTCCTTCGCAAATGTAGCCGGTTTAAGACGAAGTCGGTGGGCCCTAGTTTTTGCGACGGCTTTTCCGTCGCAAATTACTAACCTTTGCGACGGACTTCCTAAGTCATCGCAAAGTGTCATCTTTTTCGACGGCTTACCAAAATCCGTCGCAAATTCACGAAATTTGCGACGGATATTGTGCCGTCGCAAAAGATCCGTCGCTAATCTCCGTTATTTTTGTAGTGTTATAATCAACAATACCTCAAATTAATAATACACCTAAACCAATAATTTAACAATATTCTAAACAACAAAAAGGTCCTTTTCTTTAATATTTTTTGGTGCAAAACCGGTGTAATCATGTGTGAGTGAGGGTAGTGTCTGGGGGTGGGAGTGTGTTGTTGCTTTGCCGAAGAAGTTGAAGATGGTGGCTGAGAAAGATGAGCATGGTGAGGACAATGACAAAAAAAAAAACTCAAATTCAAAATTAATGATGAGGACGATGCTAAAACATGAAATTGGGTTGGGAAACCATTTTTGGGAGCAAGATGAAATTATTAATGTTAGTCATGCAAAGAGGGGTGACCGAAATCGACCGAAATCGAAACCACTATCGTCGCTGGAAAGTTGCAAGCTCGCCATTAACTGAAGAAAAATAGATTAAGATGAAGACGACGACTTTGGGTTCGAACAAATGAGTAGGTCTCTTTCAATTGAGATGAACGGGGGGGAGAGGTGTGAAATGGGCGACGGTTGCAAGAGGGAAAAAAGAGAGAAGTGTGAAATGGGTATACTGACCTGATTTAAATGGTATGGATCAAATATGAAATTGAATTTAAAATTAAATTTAAAATCCAAGTGTATACTATACACTTGGATGCAACCTAAAATTTGTCATTAATTTTATACCTCTCTTAACTTTGGATTTTAGGATGTAACAAAAAAAAAATCATGGTTTTAGAGTCACAATTGTAGCCAATATCTTATTGCAAATAATTCCGACAATTTCAGGAGAAAGGGAGACATTTACCTATTACAGAGATGGTGTGATTTGATTTTTTTTTTTATTGCATATCTCTCGGTCTTACGAGAAAGACACGCAATTCGGGAAACTTTTTGACATAAAACATATGCCCACATTTTAGAATCAATAAAAAAAAAAAAAACAATTTCATTACTAAAAAAAATAATACTTTTTCACTGTCTCCACACCTAAATATGAATTAATTTCATCTTTCACGGCCATCATCAACCATTAGAATGGTTCTTCACTTCGTTGTCGGATGACATGAAATTCCTTTAAAAATGTTAAGGAAAATATTACATCAGTATTGCAAATTTACACATGACAGATGCATCTTAATAACAATATTACAAATTCACACTAGATATTTCTTTCAGAAATCCCATTATTCCAAAAAAAAAAAAAATCTAACCCAACGTCGCCATACACGATCATTAAGATTCAGGAAGGTGAAGGAGCCGCCGGAAAATCCAGCCCGAAATGCGGAATCCGGCACGGAATTCGCCCATTCGCCGGCCAGTACGGACAATATCTCGGGTAGGCAAAAAAGGCCCAACATTCAGAAGCGGGTCGCTGAAACGGAAGACCCGGAATACAATTCCTGCGCACATCCAAAACCCCACTCCTGATCAGCCTCCAGCACACGTGCCCCACGCGCGTAAAATAATTATCCGACAACGACAGATTCGCCACATTCCCAAGCGAACACACCACTTCCGGCACGCTCCCGTACAACAAATTCCCAGCAAAGTTCACAATTTCCGCCTTCTCCAAACACCCCAATGAATGTGGCAACGGCCCCGTTAACCGATTACCCCCCAAGTCCAAAACTACGGCATTTTGCAAGAATCCGACGTCGTACGGGAGACACCCGGTCAACAGGTTGTTGAGCAGCACAATCTCGGTCGAACCGGATAAAGCCCCGAAAATGCCACGTGGGATCGGCCCGAAGAACTTGTTGTTGGCTAAAGTGAGGTAGTGAATACTCCCTCCTATTCAAAACAGGTTCATTTTAGATTAAACACACGTATTTAAAAAATAAACATTGAGCAGTAAAAAAAAAACTATTTATTTTTACACTTGTTTTCATTACTTTCACACTTTTAAAAGTAAAGTAATTATTTATCACAAAAATCAATAAAATATTAAAATATTATTATTTTATTTAACCCACATTTACGTACTCTCGTGTTTTTTTTTTAAAAACGAGTTATCTTTTACTATAAAATTAGTTTTGGGACGGAGAGAGTAGCTAGCTTTAAATTTAAATTGAGAAGAAATATAATTAATGTAACACAAATTATTTTGCGAAATTTTGTTCACCGTATGAAACTAATTAATATTATTAAATATATTCACTAATACCATATGTTTATAAACTACAGTACGTAGAAAATATCACGATATTAGTGAATATATATAATAGTATCAGTTTCATACCACGGACAAATTTTACATGATAGTGACTCTTAATTCTTTTTTTCCTGGTAAAGTTGGGAACTATACCATTTCGTGGAGCATCTCATAACTAAAAGTGCACAACATTGCAAAATGACATGTATATATTTTAAAGAGGAGAGAGTATGATTTTACCGCCGATAATCTCCGGTAGTTTTGTAAAGAAATCGTTGTTGTTGATGAAAACGACGTCGAGGGATCGTTTGTCGAAGAGGTGGGCGGGGACGGCGCCGGAGAAGGAGTTGAACCGGAGGTCTAGGAAGGTAAGAGTACTGTCCATGGATAGAACGGCAGCTGGGAAGGGGCCGGAGAGTTTGTTGTTGCTGAGGTCGAGCTCGTAGAGGAAGGGGAGTGCAGCGGTGGCCGGAGGGATTGTTCCGGCGAAGTTGTTGGAGTTGGCGTGGAAGAGGGCGATGTCGGGGAGCCGGTCGAGGAAGCCGGCGAGGGTGGCGGCGGTGAGCTGGAAGCCGTTGAAGTCGATGGAGGCGAGTGTGGTGGCGGACTGGTTGTCCGGCGGCGCGTCGCAGTAGAAGCCTCGGTAGTCGCAGATGTTGGACCCGACCCATGTGGCGGTGACGTTGAACGGGTCGGATGTAATGAGGGTTTTGAAGTTTTGGATGATGGGGAAGACTAGGGCTAGCCTTTGGTCGGCGAAAATGAGGTCGGTTTCCGGTGGTTGAGGAAACGGGAATGCTACTCCGCCGTCGCTGACTTCAAGTGTTTGAGCTAGTAGGATCATGAGAATCTTGATAATTACACTTTTTGAATTCATTTTTGCCTCCATTAGCTTTCGGTCAACTTATCCTAGCATTTATAGTCTCAAACTTGAGAGTATGCAATGCGTGCCACATAGATAGGGGTTAATGGCGGGGAAAAAAGCACTCGTGACCGAAATATTGCTTGAAATTCTCTTTTAGTTTGAAAATTGTGCGAAACTATCATGTGGTATAGTATAAATAACAAATTCTCCTTTTTTAAAAAAATAACATGTTAATGATTTTCTCGTTTTCTTATTTTGTCTTTCATATGATAGTCTTAAAATTTCAATATTTAGAAAAATAAAATACAAAAAATAGAGAAAATAGGTAGAATCGTGAACTCATTTTTTGAAAAGGGGGAATTTGCTATATTTAGTGAACCACGTGGAGGTTTCAAGCAATTTCTAAACCACGAGAGAATTTCACGCAACATTTTGAAACCACGAGAAAGCTTTGTACAATTAACACAACCACATAGTCTTGTGTGCACCAGGTGCACTGTTGAATTTTATTGTATTTTTAAAAAGTTAACTTTATTATTATTGAAAAGTTTTTTTTTTTTAAAATACATATTTAATAATAATAGCATGGTACTTTTCACTAATAAGAGGTGCAACTTTTAAAAATACACTTCAATTGCACGGTAATTTGCGATGAGTTAGGTTTTCTTTACAAATTTCACATTTTTTTTATGTTGAGTAAGTCTATAATGCACTTACTCAACAATTGAAGTTGTTCCAGTGTAATCAATACACACTTTTCAGTGTAATCAACTCACACTTTTCAGTGTAAACAACCTCAATTATTGAGTGAGTGCACCGTGCATCAGGTGCATATAAGACCTTGATTTTTTTTCTAGTTCCGGTCCATTCCGCTTTGCCTTTTTTTTTTTCAATATTTGTATTTCACCTCTTGCATCTTTTAACACGTGAACCCAAAATTTCGATGGCTTAATTTATTGGATATTTTTTAACATTTACTTATCATACATCTAAATTATAAAACACAGAGTGAAACGCTAAAAATGGCAGAGATAATGCCATTTGATTTTTTTTTCCCATTTTCATATATAAGATGTATAATACTTTTATAAATTTTTATAATATATTTAAATTTTGAATATTATAAATGATCACATGTATGACACGGCCGGTCGTTTGTGTACGAAAAAATTTCATACAAAATTTTCTCTGGCGAGCGCAAAGGGCTTGACCAGAAAGTATTGATAGAGGAATTTTATGATCACTTACTTTATTTCTCTATCACCTCAAACATCGGTATCTTCTTTTACAGGTTCTTGTTATGCTTTGGTTGGTTGAGAGTGTCATTTTTTAAAATTAAATTAGTGTAGTTTCTGTAGATAATAATTAATGTGTGCACTCAACTTGAAAACAATCCCCCCAATGTCTGAATTTTGTTGGGAAAGATCATCATGACCAAGCACTTTAATTTAGAGCTTCAACTCTTGTGAATCATGCTTGTGGAAAAAACTCAGGGTCGTCCAATTCAGAATTCAATTTTCTTTTACATTAATTATAGTATTATGTGTATTTTTAATCTAAAAAGAACAAAATCTTATAAAAGAAATGGTTAAGTAAAAAATGCTCTAAATATATAGTGAAAATAAATAAAATTCAAGAATAACTCATCATAAAACGAAACTAGCTAACAATGGGCTTTTTGGGCCTCTACTGATACTCTATTTTATGCCATGTCTAATCTTTTGTTTGGATGTACCAAAATATGTTAATATAATATCATCATGTATGTATATCATGCATAATAATTAAATATATACTAGATTAATGGAAAAAATATGAAGTTTTTTGTTATTATGATTTTTTTTTTTTGAAAGGTGTTATTATGATTCATTATATTAGGCATTAGTTCCCAATATATACTCATTTATCTAGTACTGTTTTCAAAATAATTGTTATCAAATTTGATGATTTATTTTATAGATAAATAATGTAAAGACAAGAAAACATCTTCCTAAAACCACACACAAACTCATTTTCTGCGTTTCTGTTTGGGGAATGCTGATGCAGTACAGCGTCAGCTAGCATTACTTGCTGTGTAAAGGCTAGATCTATTAAATAAAAGAGATACGAACCAAAAGTGGTACGATTAAAATGGTTTATTAAATTTTATTTGGGAATAATATTTTTCAGTGGAGCTAAAATATCATATAGGAAACATCTGGAACTTTGGAGTATACGCACGCATTTGATAATTAATTCTCAATAAAATATTCAATTCGAAGAAATGTTATACATGTTCGAAAGTCTTAAAATACTCGCATAGGAAAACACTCAAGAGTATAATGTTATTGAATATATGTTAACTAAGTGATGGTGGTAAACGTGAGATTTATATGCCTAATAAAATGATGATGTAACTTTATGTAATTATAAAAGAGAAAACTTTGAAAACCCTTTTTTGGGAAACAGAGAGTGAATTATTTCTTACGATAAATAATTTAACTGTTTTTTTCTTTTTCTTAGAATAAGTGTTAATCGTTTTGGATTCACAAGAAAACTTGTTTCCGGGAATCGGAATCTGAAAACAATAAGAACGAGATTGAAATCACACAAGAACACCAGTTTTACGTGGTTCGGAGAAGAACTCCTACGTCCACGGGATCCGAGAGGATAGAGTATTTCACTAAGAAAAGAATTAGAAGTTACAAGTTACAATCACACAATCTCTCGTGTTTGCGCTCACAGATGAATCTCTCAATATTGATTATGTTCTCTCAGCTAAGAACCCCTTTTATAGATACAGAGATTGGAAACGAACCCTAGATTCGATTCAGTTGTAACAAACTCAAAGTAAAAGTAGTTATACAGCTGGCTAACGACCAATAACCGCCATAATTGATTCAGTTAGAACCGCCATCGAATTAGCTTCAATTTGGTGTACTTCGCGAATAACGGACTTCAGGATCAGATGACAAAACCTCTTCTGGCTCTGGTCACTTACACCAGATGACCTCTGGTCCCAGACCTCCTCTGATAGACCTCCTCTGATGTCTCATCTACCAGACTAGTCTGACCAGACCTCACCTGATGGACCTCTTCTGATAGCTCTCCTGCCAGACTTCTCTGGTCAGGCTTCTCTGGTCAACCTCATCTGATCCATCTCCTCTGGTACCCCAAATTTACCAATTCTCACGGCTAACACTTTCCCAACTATTGAATTAAGCTCAGCATACTACATACTTCACATATGACCCTTCACAATTCTCCACCTCAGATGAGAAGTATCAATCCTCTCCTCCTCTCCTCCATACTCCAGATTGGGCCTAAGGAACATCCCATACACTCATCTTTATCAATTCAACACAGAATTTGAATTTTGTACCTGGTAAAGACTTTGTACACATATCTGCAGCATTGTCATCTGTAGATATCTTCTGGATCAGAACCACTCCCTTATCAATGATTTCTCTTACAAAATGCAACCTTACATCAATATGCTTTGATCTCTCATGGAACACTTGATGTTTAACCAGATGAACTGCACTCTGATTATCACAATGAATGACTACAACCCTTTGACTTATGCCAAAATCCTTGATTATGCCTTTCAACCACAAAGCCTCCTTAACAGCCTCAGACACTGCAACAAACTCTGCTTCTGTAGTAGACAATGTAACTCCACTCTGCAGAACAGATCTCCAGCTTACAGCAGTATTGTACAGAGTAAAAATATACCATGTTAAGGATCTTCTGGTGTCCAGATTAGCAGCAAAATCAGAATCTACAAATCCTTCCAGTGGACTCTTCTGGTCAGTCATCCTCTCAAACATCAAACCCAGATCAGATGACCCTTTGAGGTATCTGAATATCCATTTCAAAGCTTCCCAATGTAATCTTCCAGGATTAGCAATGTATCTGCTCACCATACTCAATGAATAAGCTAAGTCTGGTCTGCTGCAGACCAGAGCATACATCAGGCTTCCAACCCCACTTGCATAAGGTACTTTCATCATAGTCTTCTTCTCTTCATCAGACTTTGGTTCCATTTCCTTAGATAATTTGAACTGTTGTCCCAGAGGAGTTGTCACAGCTCTACTCTCATGCATGTTAAACCTCTTCAGGACCTTCTCAATGTAACTCTTCTGGGATAAGAATAGTCTTCCAGTTTTCCTGTCCCTAAGAATATCCATTCCAAGAATCCTTTTAGCATTTCCCAAGTCCTTCATATCAAATCTAGCACTTAGCTTCCTTTTGATACTCTGAATCTTCAGAAGACTTTTACTGGCAATAAGCATGTCATCCACATAAATCAGAAGATAGGCTATCACATCACTACCTTGCCTTTCCAAGTATACTCAAGTATCATACTTGCTCCTTACAAACCCAATGGATAGCATAACTTCATTGAACTTCTTGTGCCACTGTCTTGGACTTTGCTTGAGGCCATACAATGATTTCTTGAGCAAGCACACCTTCCCTTCTCTCCCTGGTTCAACAAATCCTTCTGGCTGGTGCATGTACAGATCCTCAATAAGATCACCATGCAGAAAAGCTGTCTTGACATCAAGTTGCTGTAGCTCCAGATCTTCTTGAACAACTCTACTGAGAAGTAATCTGATTGAACAATTCTTAACAACAGGTGAGAAAACCTCATTGTAATCAATTCCTTCCCTCTGAGTAAATCCTCTGGCAACTAACCTGGCTTTAAACCTCACTTGATCTTTCACACCATATTCAAGCTTCCTTTTAAACAACCATTTACAACTGATTAGCTTCTGCCTAGGTGGCTTATCAACAAGAATCCAAGTATGATTCTTCTTAAGAGACTCCATCTCTTCTGTCATGGCTGTAACCCATGACTCCCTATCATCACACTCAAGGGCTTCCTTATAGCTTTTAGATTCTTGGTACTCTATGGCTTCTGCTGTAACAAGTGCATAGGAGACCAGATCCACACGGCCAAACCTTGTTGGAGGATGTATTTGTCTTCTGGATCTGTCTCTTGTCAGACTATAATTTCTCAAGTCTGCTTCTGGCACTTCTTCCTCCTCTTCTGCAGGTGCACTATCCTCATCTGATGACCCATTATCTCTTGTTTTCTGCTCTGGTTCAGAACCAGATGCACTATCATGTTTATCATGATCAGGCTCCACCTCAACTTGAGTAATTGGCTCAGAAATAACACCATCCATCTCTTCAGCTAATGGCTCTCTATCACCTCCACCTGACTTGTATCTCATCTGTGATTCATTAAACACAACATCTCTACTGGTAATACACTTCTGGTTCCCAGGCTCTAGACACCACAGCTTGTACCCCTTAACACCCTTTGGATACCCAATGAAAACACATTTTAAAGCTCTAGGTTCAAGTTTGTCTTGCCTCACATGAACATAAGCTAGGCACCCAAAAACTTTCAACTTTGAGTAATCTGATATCTTTCCATACCAGACCTCATCTGGGGTTTTAAACTCAATAGCAGATGATGACACTTTATTAATGAGATAAACAGCTGTGTTAACAGCTTCCCCCCAAAAACTCTTAGGTAAATGAGCATCAGATAACATACACCTAACCATTTCCAGAATAGTTCTATTCATTCTCTCTGTTAGACCATTCTGCTGGGGGTTTGAAGGAACAGTTTTATGCCTAGTAATACCCTTCTCCCTACAAAATTGTTGAAACTCCTCTGATAGGAATTCAAGTCCATTATCAGTCCTTAAGTGCTTGATAGTCCTGCCTCTCTTATTCTCAAGTTCAATCAACCATTCTTTGAACTTAGTGAAGGCATCACTCTTCTGTTTAAGAATGTAAACCCAAACCTTTCTGGAATAATCATCAATAAGGGTAAGGAAATACCTGCCTCCACCATGAGTGGATACCCTTGCTGGTCCCCATACATCATAATGTATGTAATCCATAACCTCCTTGGTGGTATGCTTCCCTTTCTAGTATGCTTGCTTCTTTGATTTCCCAAGAACACACCTCTCACAGAATTCCAGCTTACATATCCTCTTCCCAGGGATTGCTCCCTTCTTGGATAACTCCACCAGGCCCTTCTCACCAACATGTGTCAATCTCTTGTGCCACAAGTTAACATCAGAAGACTCCATGGTAACATCAGCTGACCCTGTTACAGTTCTTCCAATCAAAGTATACAAACCATTCTTTATAGTCCCTTTCATAACAATCCTTCCAGATTTGGTTATTGACAGAATTCCCTTTTCTGTCTTGAATTCAAAGCCCTTAGAATTCAATGTACCAAGAGAAACAAGATTTATCTTCAACTCAGGAACAAACCTGACATCAGATAAGATCCTATCAACCCCATCAAACATCTTGATCTTGATAGAACCAGATCCTTGCACTCTACAGCTCTCATCATTACCCAAAAGAACAAGACCTCCATCAATCTTCTCAAGATCCAGAAACCAGTCTTCATGTGGACACATATGAAAAGTACACCCTGAGTCCAGGACCCACTCTTGACTTAGTCTCTCATGACTAACCATCAAGACCTCTGCACTATCATATCCATCAACCTCCACAACAGCTGCATCTCCATCTTGATCACCTTGATTGTCTTTCTTCCTTCTTTCAGGGCAATTCTTTCTCAGATGACCTTCCTTATGACAAGAGAAACACTTCCTCTTCTCAACAAAATCAGATTTCTTCCCACCCTTATTCCCTTTTCCACCATCCTTCTTCTTGGACTGAAACTCCTTCTTCTTCTTGGATTGAACATTCAATCCTTCAGCAGGCTTCTTCCCATCAGTTTGGATCTGTAGAAATTTGGTTTTCAGGGCAGTTTGAACATCATCAAACATCACCTGATCCTGTCTTCCAAATAACAAGGCATCTTTGAAATTTTCCAGAGACTTAGGTAGAGCATTTAACAACATCAATGACTTGTCTTCATCATCAATTGTAACATCCAAACTCTCCAGATCATCCACCAATCTATTGAACTCGTCCAACTGATCACCAAGATTCTTATCTTCACTCATTTTGAAGACTTGAAGCTTCTGTTTCATGTATAACTTGTTCGTAACAGACTTGGTCTGGTATAACTGCTCCAGCTTATTCCAGATCCCAAGAGCGGTTTCCTCCTTCGATACTTCCCTCAATGGCTTGTCCCCAAGACACAAGATAAGCGCACTGTGTGCCTTCCTCTTGTTCTCCTCCACCTTCGCCGGATTAGATCCAGAAGCCACCTGAGCCGGTGGCAACAAGGCTTTGTACAAACCATTGTGTACCAGGAGAGCCTTCATCTTGATCTTCCATAAGCTGAAGTCGTTCTTCCCCGTGAACTTCTCAATGTCGAACTTGGTTGCAGCCATCATTTCCTTCTTCCCACAGACGGCGCCACTTGTTAATCGTTTTGGATTCACAAGAAAACTTATTTCCGGGAATCGGAATCTGAAAACAATAAGAACGGGATTGAAATCACACAAGAACACCAGTTTTACGTGGTTCGGAGAAGAACTCCTACGTCCACGGGATCCGAGAGGATAGAGTATTCCACTAAGAAAAGAATTGGAAGTTACAAGTTACAATCACACAATCTCTCGTGTTTGCGCTCACAGATGAATCTCTCAATATTGATTCTGTTCTCTCAGCTAAGAACCCCTTTTATAGATACAGAGATTGGAAACGAACCCTAGATTCGATTCAGTTGTAACAAACTCAAAGTAAAAGTAGTTATCCAGCTGGCTAACGACCAATAACCGCCATAGTTGATTCAGTTAGAACCACCATCGAATTAGCTTCAATTTGGTGTACTTCGCGAATAACGGACTTCAGGATCAGATGACAAAACCTCCTCTGGCTCTGGTCACTTACACCAGATGACCTCTAGTCCCAGACCTCCTCTGATAGACCTCCTCTGATGTCTCATCTACCAGACTAGTCTGACCAGACCTCACCTGATGGACCTCTTCTGATAGCTCTCCTGCCAGACTTCTCTGGTCAGGCTTCTCTGGTCAACCTTATCTGATCCATCTCCTCTGGTACCCCAAATTTACCAATTCTCACGGCTAACACTTTCCCAACTATTGAATTAAGCTCAGCAGACTACATACTTCACATATGACCCTTCACAATAAGTAATAATTATCATATTTTTATGTAAGAAAAAATGGAATTGCTAGTGCTTGAGTGCAAATATTTCAATTTGGCTTTAATTGTTGTTTAATAAAGTCAAGTTGTTACTTGTTTAATGTGGCCACGATAGATGATGGTGATCCAAGCATTTTAGCATTAAATAATAAGAGGAATATATGAGCCATGGAGTGGGGGAATCTTAATTACCCCAAATAAATTTAATTTGTTTTAACCGCGCGAGCATTTTAATTAGGCAAACTCAAACAATATACGTTGCAAAGTAGTTCAATTTACTCGAGGACGTGAGTCGGAAATTCTTTTTTTGGCATTTATAATTTTAATTTGCTCCCCTTTTTTTGTTTTGTTTCGGAGGAATTCGGGAGTCCAACCCTTTGAAATGAGATAATAGACGGTAGGGGCAAGCGTAGTTACTGGAATTTATTTAAATTTTTCGTTTTATTTTTAATATGAAATTTGATTTGAAATATTTAAATAAATAAAATAATATATTTAATTATGACATATTGTTCAATTTAATTGAAAGAAACAAAATGAAAATATTTTTCTATATAATTATTAGTGGAATGAGATGTAATTCGATCAAAAGTGTTTGAAGAGGCGTGAATAATGAATGAGAAAATAAAATTGAGATAGGTCTTGACAAGCAAAGCAAAGGAAAGAAAAACAAAGAGAACAGTGAGGAATTGGCATAGGTAAGAGCAGTGAAATTAGTAGGTAGTGATGTGTGAGTAGCAAATGTAGGTATGAGAGTAGCAGTTGTTGTAAAGTGTAGCATGTGCAGTCACTAAATTAGGAGGTTGCGAGCATAATGTGAGTTGAGAGTGTGTGATATGACCCTGGGGCTGGGGCTGGGGCAACAACCACTTCTCGAGACGAAGGGTATTTTAGTTTGAACACCATGTTGAGTTGGCTTGAAAAAGGTCGGACATAAGTAAAGTGGACAGACGTATGTGCTAATCACATGACACTTGATTTGATTCTCATGTGCTATCCTGGATGCTAAAGTAAGTGCATGTAATCCCTCCGTCCCACTTTAATTTGCACGTTTACTGTTTTCGCGTGTTTTAACGAGCGAATTTTTTATTAGTATTTAAAATGATAATATAATTTTTAAGTCGCTTTATAATGGAGGAGATATAGTTCTATCAAACTCTACCTTAAAAATCACTTTTATCATTTCAAATATAAATAAACAACTTGCTCGCAAAAATACGAAAATAAAGGTAGTGTGCAAATTTAAGTGGGATAGAGGGAGTAATTTTTATGCATTCTTGGAAAATGTGTATTCTTTAATGTAGCGAGCTTAGCAATTTTTTTTAATGGATTGCACAATTAGTATTGTTCAGTGAAAACAAATAAAATTGATCAACTAATTTTTAGAGTAACATTGAATGTAATAGTTTTATGTACAACTAATATTATTTTATTAAAAATTTATTATTATTTAATAAAAACAACAACTACTGGACATCTAAAAGTGTTATTTAAATTTCGTTTTCCAAATTAACCTTTTTTTTTTCTTCTTTTTATTGGACCCAAGTTAACCATTATTATGCTATCACAATTCGCTAACATAAGCTCCTGTAAAAAATAAAAAAATATAAAAAAAAAATTGGTCACGGATATTTGCACTAGCCTTTTTTGTTAAATACACTAACCCTTGACTTTTTTTTATCGAAAATTTGTAAAATTTTCAAAAATAAATTCCAATTCTTTTTTTTACAATTTCACTGTGTTCCGATTTTTTTACGTAAAAGTAAAAAAAAAAAAAAAAAAATCGAATTTTTTTTTCCAAACACCGGGGAGTGTATTCGTCCTGTGTAGTGTATTTAACATAGAGCATAGTGCAAATAACCTTTTATTTAACTCATTGTCTAATTAGCCCAGACCCAGCTCAGGAAGGCCCAAGCATTAAAATAAAATGAAGAGAATCAAACGGAAGAACCGCTACTGGAAACATCTCTCAGCTTCAATTCGACCAAAACAGGAATCCAAACCAAACTCTAATGCCATGAATGGTGGAGACGCCGATATGATGGAGGCGGAGGCCTCAGCTCCGCCGCCGGATTCCGGCTCCGGCGCCGACCCTAACGATGTCAGAAATTTACTGACCTTGGCTCGCCAACTCATTGATCAAGGGAAGCCTTCTCAGGCCCTCCAAGCGGTAATTTTTTATCCAATTTTACTTTCATTTTCTTTAATCGTTGTTTCTCTTTGTTAATTTTGAATGCCACTTGTTTCTCCTGGCATGTTTCATTGCAGTTGTGATCAGTTACATCATTAGTCTTTTGCTCTCTAATTTACATAAATTGTTGTTAAGGAATTGGAGCTGTTTCCTCTTTAATTTTCCCCTTTTCTATATATGTAAAGTTATTGATGTCTTATGGTATTTGGTGCGCAAGCTAGTGATGCAGCTTTTTTTATTGAATTTACAGGGCATCTTTCTTTCTTTGAATTTTGTTTTTCTTTTTTCTGGATTTTTTTTAGTCCAATTTGCGTCTGGAATTTGTGAAATGTTGACCAATTGTGAAAAATAATTTATTGGTTATTGGAATAGTGAATAGCAGTTATCTGAGAATGTTGATGCTACAGATTATAGTTCCATTGAAGTGTTTAGAACATTTGTTAAGTTTATTGTTTAAAACACATGATGAATAATCAATTACAAAGAAGTTAGATCTGTGTTATCTTTTTTTTTTTTCCTTCTGCATTACTTTGTCATGACATGAGCTCAAAAATGGTTGGAATGTAATATCATTGCTCTGTGATGGTCTAATAATAGATTATTGAATAAGAGAGTCCTTGTTTTGATTACCTTTCCATTTAAAGAAAACTGTTAACTAGGCTTTAGTATGCTTTTAAGGAATCTGCACATTTGTTAGTTTCATGTTTGTAAAGTTCAAGATTTACATGCAAAAACACGTGTATGAAGTCCTAAATTTGATCATCTGAAGTTATATACATGGCACGTGTCATCTCTTTCTTTACATTCTCTGTATGAGTGTGTGTGTGTGTGGTGGTTGTGGGGGGGGGGGGTCTCCTCCTAGCGGAATGAATAACTCTGATGTAACTATTTGAATTAAAATCCTGCATTTCTTCAACAACGTAGCTAAAAATAGCATTTCACATAATAATAGTGTTGCTTAATGCTATGTGTATTCGGAGTTGTGGTTTCTTGGTGATATTGAATTTGAAGAGAGCTCAGCATGATTGGTAAAAACACGTCAATGGACACAATATGAAGCAGTTAAATGATGCAATTTAAAGATCAATTTTGAGGTTTGGAGCTTGATCCAATGCTGCAGTTCCCTAATATTTGATTCATGATATGTTTCTTTGCTAGAGATGGGGTTAATTTTAGGCTCATTATATGTTCCCAAGGAAAATTTCATTTTCAATTCTAAATTTTGGTCAATTCAAAGAACTGGCTGTTATTGAATGTGTGAAGAAGCAAACAACATCTTTATGCACGTGGTAAGTCCAGTTGCTATATTATGCCTCCCTTCTCCAACCCATTCCCCAAGAAAGAAAACTAGTCGATCGTTTGCTTTGCTAGACTGGGAAAGTACTATTTTACATGATTTCATTAGTAATAACTGACGGGACGCATTTTCAAATTCTTCAATGGGAATGATAGTGAAAATATTTGTTCCCTCAAGGAAGGGTTGTCCCAATGTTGGTTACATTTGTTATTATGTTGCCATAGTTTTGGAATGAAGTAGAGAACAAATGATTGTTAATTGAGAAATAGAGGAAACCAGGTGGCTTAGCCCACCTGGCCACCGGGTTCCTCACTCTAGAGAGTGACCTGGGCTTGATTCCTTTTGGGAACGAATTATGGGAGTTATAAGGTGGACTTGGAGATTTCTTGGAGTATTTGGGGACTTGGTGAACTAATCTAACTACTAGCAACTAACATTTATCGATAAAAAAAAAATTGAGAAATAGAGGAATGGTTATAGGAAGGGATATAGTTATTTTATTTATGGGTTGGTCATCTTTTGTTCTCCTTTATTATCATAATTACTCTAAACTCTTTCTCATTCTTTTCAACCAAGCGCCCATAAGGAATAGAGAGGATATAGGTAACCAAAATGGGGTAATGATTAACTTATTTATGGGTTGGTCATCTTTTGTTCTCCTTTTTTATCATAATTACTCTGAACTCTTTCTCATTCTTTTTAACCAAGTGCCCCATAAGATTTTTTTTTTTTTTTTTTTTCAGTGAGTTAACAAAAACTTAGGACCAGGTTTGAGGTTCCAATGATGTGCTGATGATCATGAATAAGGTATTACAGAAGTGCGAGACTATTTATATCTTTCCATGTAAAAGTTTTCAATCTTGTAAATAATCACTTTCTAAAGAAAATAGGGGGTTTTGTTGAGTGTTTCTTCTCTTTTATGGTACAATTCTTGATAGATTGGGTAATATTTTGCTTTGCCCCTTGAGAGGCCTGCTCTGGGCTTTTGTTGTGAAATTTCATTTATGAATAACAGGACACTAATAATATATTATTTGCACCACTTCTATCAGATAAATACATGATATTGAACTTCTCCAGGGCTTGATAAAGTTTCATCTATTCCATGTTCACTTCTTCAGTGCATCTTCATGTTAATCCATCTTTTACATAATATTTTCTGAAGATCGTTTGAATGCTAAGTCAACTTTAAACCCCTATTGGTCCTGATTTCATGTGGACCTTTATGGAGATGCTAGTCTGCTGGTTTTATCTACTTGCTGAATAATTCCATCATCATTCGAAGACTGTTCCTCCATGTATTAATAATTCCCTTAACCCACTTGTCATACCAACTTCATCTCCATTTTCTTTTTTGCTTTTGTCTGTTGACAAGCAAGCATTGAGGGTAATTAACATTTATAAAAGAAAAAAAATATCTTTACAGTTGAGACATTGATATCAGCACCAATATCCACCATCATTGCAAGTCTGAGCTTTACGTCTTAAGAGAATTAAACTCCATATTATATTCTTTTTCTTGTTTGATTAACCTTAACATGAATAGGAAGACCAGGTTGATGTGCTTGTTAGATGAACTATGTTGTTTCTTGTACTTTATCTATTTGAAGTAGTATTTTGTCTAATTTTTTTCACTAATTCTTTTCTCTATCCACTAAATTCAATAATTTCATTTAATTAAATAAGTTAGTTACATATTTTATGTATAATCATAAATATTAAGTGTGAAAAATATATTTTAAGTCAAAGTATTCATTCTAATTTATACGAGCTAGCTCTCGACCTTACTAATGAGCTTGTCCACAAGCTAACAAATCGAGCATCATGGGGTTTGAGTTTGTTTATGTTGATGAGCTTTATTAAACAAGCTCAAACGAATATTTTTTCGTCCTGATTCATGAATAGGTTTTTTATAATTTAATTTGGACTTTGGATAGATGAGAAAATTTGTATTTAACCATTTGCCATTTGAAGAACACTGCTGTCCTGGAACTAACTCAACTCCTTTTTTAAAGGTGGTGATGGCAATGAAAATACGAGGTGGAGACGAAGCTGTATCTCAAGCTCTGAGTCGTGCCCGAGAGCTGTACATGAATAAAATCAAAGCTAGTGCTGCTGCCGACGAGTTAGCTTCACTCTTTGCTGAATGTGCAATTGCAGAGGCCATGCCAGGATTATCTGAGCATAAGATGATCGAGCAACCAATGGAACCAGTTCCGCAAGGAAATTCGATCCTTGCAGAAACGGGGAGGAATCAGGTGGTGCTGGATGCATACTCTGATGGAAGCAGTTTCGTCTGCTTGCAGTGTGGGGGTCTCGTTAGCAATAACCGCAAAGACGAACACTTTGCCTTCTGGTGTTGTAAAGCCTGAGGTTTGGTACGCAACTGCGTTTATTCGTCTCGTTTGAACTTTCTTGTTTCAGCAAATGCTTGCATGATTATTGCTGCGTGTCTATGGCCGTGGCGTTAGAAACGTGATCTTGAAAACAGCGGAATGCTCTTATTATCCTCTTTGTCGCTTGTGTACAGGTAACAGGAATGCTCTTATTATCCTCTTTGTCGCTTGTGTACAGGTAACAGGATGGATGGACCGATATACGGTTTTGTGTGAAATGTTTGACTGTTGTATGGTCCAACTTTGTATCAAATGATAGAATAATACAGAGTGCACACTGTTTGCTGTTTTCAGTTTCATTGTTTGATGAAGTTGGATGTATGATTAGTTGTTTAATTTTGTCATGGAGTAGTGCACCAAACTCCAGAAGATTTTCCTTGAAATATTTGCTATATCTTAAATAGTCCTAAATCCCAATTCTCAAATTTCAAGTGTATTACAAAAATGGATAGATCCTATTTGCTATATCATGTTTCATGTCTCATGCAAGACTTTCTCTTATTCTTATATTATTTTAAAAAATGAGATACTACGTAAGACATTCAAAATTAGTCAATTTGAGTTACAATTTAAGTAACTGTGTATTAAAATAAATTCTGAATCTTTTATGATTTACTATCTCTAATTTATTCCTTTAATTTTTTACTTTAAACGATATGCGTTTCCTGACCACTGTCATGAATCCTTAAAGATTTCCAGTCTTTGGAATGTTCTTTTTGTGTTGAATGAGAGGAAACCCCTATTTAAATTTTAAAGGCGGAGGAGTGAATACTTTCCTTAAATTTGATATTCCTTAATTTTATTGAAAATTATTAAAAAGACACTTGTTGCGAAATAAAAATAGTAGTAGTATGTATTTATCCACGTAACGCCATCTGATATGATGCAATTTTAATTTGCTTGCACAGGCCTTTTCCCAAAAGTAAACTACGATTATATCAGATTTTGTGCATAGTTCAAAAGAAACAACAGACACAGGTCAATAGAAATCTCTTTCCAAGACTATCACTGCACTCTTTATGCCTCTTAAACAAAACCAATGTTGTGCTTACACACAATATACAACAAAGGCCAATTAGCCAAAACATTTAAAAGAAAAAATTAACAATACAAACCCCTAGAGAAAGGAAAAAAAAAAAACACTTCACAAACACTACAGTAGATTGACAAAGTTTTTCCTCTGCAAATGTTGACTTTGGACAAGTATATACAAAACCGAAGACCTATCATATAAGCAATCTCCGATCCATCCGAACCCCAGAACGAACGCAGTCCTCCTAAGTAAAACACCATCCCACAAGATGCGACTGATTAGTACCACTACTACAAAACTCCACGGTTGACCAACCATTTCACCTTCAAATTTATCTCTAACAATACACCTACAGCCAAACTTCTCCAACTGCCACTTATACCTCAACCTGCACTTTATTAAAGGAAATCAGAATATTAGATCAGGACCATACATGAAACAATATAGAACACTTGAGCACATATTCATTTCATCACTTGTGCAAGGGAAAAGGACTCATTTAATCGTAACTTATTTTTCATTCATAGAGAATCTATAGTTTTGGAACTTTACCACCAAAACCCAAAGAGTTGGTATCATATAAAACAGTTTTGCCATTTTAACTGGTTCAAAACGATCACTTTATAGTAAAACTAATGCTTTACAATGAAACAACTAAACTAAACGTTTTAATAAAACAACTAATGCTATTTAAAATTACACACAAAATACAAATCAATTACACGGTAAAACTTTTTTATATAAGAATTTAGTAAACCCAGAAGGGATATGAAATTTTAATTTTCTTGGCTAAGAAATGAAGCTAAGTTATGGCCTAAACAAAACAAAAATAAAAAAATCTATCATGAGTGATTGCACATCATGATCAAACTCTATTTTAATCAGAACAAGATACACAATAAATGGGTGTTACCTGCACTTATTCAACGCACTTCCCCGTGCTATGTGTTGGGAGTAGGAGTGAGTAAGGGATATACAAGATTGAGATTGTATAAGCTAGTGACCATTTCTATACATAACTTCAGGAAGAGCCTGTGGACGAGGCCTAGACCTCATGATTGTTTCATCACTGTGTCTAATCCATTCCGAGAGTTTCCAAGGTTTTTGCCACTTCCATTTGAACTGTACTAGCCATTGATGATGACTCCTCTTCCATCTCCAGAGCTTCCCACCATGTCCAACGAGTGCTAATTTCTTCATCGATAATTGACCAATAGGCACCATCTGCACTTGCCACAACACTTAGTTTTAAAACCAAATGTAACATTATGTAGGAGTAAATTGCAAAATTAGCCCCATATTTATTGGGTGTTTGGCGATTTAGTCTCATACGAATCAATTTTCTCAATTAAGTCCCCCATAATTTTTAAATGCTACAATGATTGCAGATAATTATTTTTTTAATTGAAATTAATATGTTATGGTCTTATTATGCCAATTAAGCAACGTCAAGTTATTAGTCCATTTGTACATGGAATTTCAGCAGGCAAAAATCCTGCAACCTTGTGAATAAAGGGCTAAAATTGCATCATTATGGATGATACAAGACTTAATTGAGAAAATTGCTCCGTATGAGAAATATCACCAACACCCAATAGTTATGAGACCAATTTTACAATTTGTGGAGGATTAAACGAACCTTTCGTGATTGATCCATGAATGCAGCAGATTCTCTATGTGATCCATTAGCAATTCCAGCTGTGTATTTGAGTTGTTTCTGTGCTGGTACTGGAATTGGAGATAATGGGCCACTCATATCATCAGCAATGTGTTTGAGGGAGTTATTCTGTAGCAACACACAAGTCAAAAAAATGAATAGAGGCTAAAAGAAACATATAGAAGAAAGAAGATGCTACAAATTTAAAAAAAAATGGATGAAATCATACAGGTGGTGGCGTAGCTAATGCAGTAGCAGCAGCTTGTTCTCGTGATTTTAGCTCCTTCTCAATTTCCTTCCTTCTGACTTCACTTTGTCTCAATAACCCCACAAGTTCCTTCATTTGATCTTTCATCTCTTTGATTTCAATATCTTTTTCCCACAATTGACACCTGTTGATGGCATCAAGTCATGAAGCTATTTTGCGTAATGCAAATTGTAATTTCTTCAAATGGCAGAAATTTCAGATTCTGTAACTGTCAAATTCTCAACTCTGCAGCTGGTTCTGTAGGTTTTATGTTCTTAATTTATTTATCTATGGTTTGTTATGTATGAAGCATGCATGGTACTTGTAAGATTACTCACTGTTGATATGTTCTATTTATTATAGGTAAAAAGTTTTTTTTAGTTTTGTAACTTACCCATATATGCTTTCAGGACACTTCACTTTCCCAAATTGAATTTCATCTTATTAAATTTCAAAATTCAACTTTTTAGTCCATTGGCCGGCTACAGCAGGTTAGGTACCCGGTTTTTAAAGTTAACAAGGCAGAATTTAAAATTCTAAAAATATAAAAAATTGAAAAGAAAATGCTACGTCAACTCAACCTTTTCCCTTTATTTTATTTTTATTTTCATTGTCTTTTCTTTCTCTAATTTTATTTGTTTGTGTGTGTGTGTGTGCGCGCGCGCGCGTGGTGGGGAGGGGAGGGGTGTTTGGCCTACCTTGAATCGCCAAGATGATTGAACATAAACTGGAGAAAGTTTTTTGCCTCTCCCATAGAACGAAGCTGGTTCCAGCGTCCCCTACTGATGACACCCCTCTCCCGTTCTTCAGCTTCTGAAAGCTGTGAAGCCATTGCAACAAGTGAATTCGATGATATACTCAGCATGCTTTCAAGAGAAGCTATTCTCGCCATTCTTGCATTTGGTGACATTGAAGATGCCCTGAAAGGGACCAAACAGATTATGCACATACATATGGATGTTCAAAACCAAAATCCATTAAATGTTGATCTTTTAGAATAGAAGAACTATATTATAGTATGATGTTAACATTTAAATGATCAATAGCGAATTAAGCTAACCTTGCAAATCCATTTTTCCCTCTAGGAGGGCTCACACCCTTCGAAGCAAATTCATCAACTTGTCTTAAAACAGCCAATTCTTCTGCCAAAGCAGCTCGTCTGGAGATGAGTCAACAAGAGTTTAGAAGGAAAATAATTAGAATTTGTACGAGGATACTCACAAATGAGTGAAAAACAAAAAAATATAAACTAAAATGCTACATACACTTCACTTTGCTTCTCATACTCATAACGAACTTCATGAACATTGACCATAACTTCAAGTTCATGCTCAAGCCAACGCTGGAAGGACTTTTCATTGCTCTGTAAAGTAAAAACTAGGATTATGTGATTTGGTCAATAAGGTGGATAAGGTAGATATCTTATGAAATAGGATGAGTTGGATCACCTGTCCAGTAGTTACATTTCCGTTGGTGGTCACTGGAAAGATACGTACTATTAGTATCGAATATATTAATATATTGTTTGTGTTATGAATAATTGAGTGCCAAATCAATCTCTATGAACCTTGTTAATTTTAAAATTTATTATGACATCAATAACTTGGGGATATGTTAAGTTAACTAGTAAAAATACATACCAGAGTTTTCACGAGTAGAAGATTTACGTGCTTCTAGCAATTCTTTCAATCTCTTGGTAGCCATTGCAGCTTCTTCAGTCTTTCTCTGAAGAACCTGAAATATCAGGGGTATTTCATTAGAACCCATATATTAAAGAAGCTGCCTTTATTAGTTCCTTGACAAATATAATGCAAAAGTATATTGTTATTGATTCATCTTTGACAAGTGAGGTCAAATATAAATTCGACTAAGCAGAATGTATAAAAAATTGAAAGGTAAAGTATATTTATTGTCTGTCCAATAATAATATTATAATAGCACCACAACAACAGTAACAACAATAACAAATCCAAAAACATATAAATCTTTTTATCTTGAAAATGAAAAGGAGTGAACCTCAGCAATTCCTGATATTATTTTTGTAATTAGTACAGTAGTTTCCCAAACACCAGATGACCAAAAAAAAATCATCTTTTCTGAAGAGAAACTCTATCATATGCAATCATACAAAGAAGTCTTGATCTGGGACACCTGGTTATCTTTTCATTTGACATGCATTATTCTTCAGTTCTTTTTCTTAAAAAATTTAAACTAGAAACTAGGATCCATAAATCCGCAAAGTTAGATTCTCACCATTTTCTGACGTTGATTCAATGCTTGCAGTTTGTGTCTTTCATACTCGTTTCTTCTTCCCTCCTTCCTCAACTGTATACGAGGAGTCAAAGTAACATAAATAAAATAGAAATGCTTACAAGATAAAAAAAAGTTCTGCTAATACAATTTTTATAAAGAGGGTAATTATTTTGGTTAAATTACCTGTAGTAGTTCCTTCTCTCGAGATGCCTTCCATTGTCGAAATTGTTCAGCCTCTTGTTTGATCTTGTGTTGCAATTGAACCTAGAAGACCAAGAACTATTAGAAACTTGATTTCAAATGAAAATAAGTGAACAATGAAAAGTAAAATGTGACCTTTTGTGCTTTGATGCATTGAATTTCATCTTGTAATTTTTTTGCTGCATCGTCGCTCTTCTGTTTCTGCTTTAAAAGCTGGACCTGATTCTCCTGTTTCTTCTTAAGATCTTGTATCTGATGTTCAAAGATTAATTACTTAGTTACACAAGAAAAAAAATGGAACATAATTTGGGATATGTTATTCATGTAAAAAGAACATGGAAAACCTGAGATTCAAGAAGTTTTAATTTCTGTGAATGGACATCTTGCATTTTTTGTGTTTGTCCATCAGTATTAGCAGAAAGGTTTTCAACTTCTGTCAATAGTCGATCCCTCTCGACCTGCGTAGATTGAATAAGTGAAAATGAGAATTTCAACCATCAAAACTTTCCAAAATTTCATATACATTGAATAGTTCTGATCTTAATATGAGACCTGCACAGTCCTTTTTTCCTCTTCAAGTTCCAATAATTTCTTTCCAAAGTGTTGCTTGAGAGCTGTGGTGTCGTTTCCTCCAAAAAGTTTCATCTCTGACTGCAAGATGTAATTTATATAAGACAAAAGATATTGTTTCTTTCTGAATCAATTTAGACTCATTAATAAGTTGGTAGAAAATTGTCATATAATGGATATGATAACTTCAAACAGTACCTCTTTCTTCTCCAACTGACGATTTAACTCATTTAATTCTTTATCCAAGCTGTTCTGCAAATATGTATGCTCCAACTCCTTTGCTGCATCTTCATCAATATCTCCAGAATCACCTGCAAAAAATGACGATTGAATCCACCATCTAAACGATATTGCATTTTTTCTTAAAAAACTATAATAGTTTATGAAGCCATTTGTAAGATAGAAAAAACATACTGCTTTCACTCATTTGGTAATCACAAGACTCCATACTTTGCAATCCCCTTTTAAGTCCTTCACTTTTAATAGCACCATTTGCAACAACCTGCAAAATGGAAGTTCCTTTTACCCTTGGAATGTGATATTACAAATTCGCATAGTCATCCACATTTACATGTGGCAATCATGCTTTATTTAACATAGGTAGCTTACTTTAACATTGTTTTCATATTGCTCAATTTGATTGCCTCCTCGGAACTCATTAAGCTCTCGACACAGCTCCTCATTAGTAGCTTCCAGCCAAGCAATCCTATCCTTAAGAACCTGCTTAATTTAATCCCAGTTAAAGCTCTTCCTTTGTAATATCTTTGAATATCAACACAAATACCTTTATATAAAGATTTTAATGAATCATTCAGCAGAAGAAATCCTCAAACAGGATTAGCTTTATAGGATCTTCAGAAATTATTACCTGTATTTCGTCGAATGAAACTCCACCACCGCGGGCACAAAGTTCAGCTTGCAGATACTCCAACTGTTGACGCATCTTCAGCATTTCATTTGAAATGGGATCTCTATTAACCTGGTCATGAAGTAATGAAATTAATGAGATTGTGGATAAATATGGAGAGAAATCATGAGAATGCTTCGATAACTTACAACAGGTTTGTTCTGGATATTCCGAGCACGATTGGCATATTTCAGAGTATTAAGAGTTTCTTCGGCATTTATATCAGCAGGACTAATGCATGCTGGAAAGAAAAATGATGTTGCATCAATAAAAGCAATTTGTTGTCTCATATTTACCCTTCAGTAAAATCTCACTCCCATAAATAACCTACAGAAAGATATATAGTACCTATCATTACTGTTCTACTGTTGCCACCAAGAGAATCCTGCCAACATCCAAAGACTTCAAACTTTAATAAAACAACATTAACTTCGAAAACAAAGAGGGATAGGAAGTAATTTCGAGGAATGATTACTTGTAATTTGTAATATGGTATAACGGGCTTAAAAAGCAATCACATAAAAACATTATTAACAAGTGAAACAAACAATGACAAACCTGCAGCAGACGAGTGAGTTTACTATCGCGATATGGTACATGAAGACCTTCTTTGCGCTTCTTATCGTCACCAAGTGCACTAATAACATTACCAAGTGCAAGAAGTCCCTTGTTAATGTGAACACCTGTGGAAACAGCATAGTTTACAAAACTTTGAAATGAGAAGAGTTGGAGAACCGGAGTTGGCCTTATGTAAAACAGTTTCACCGTACAACTGGTTCCCAATTATCACTTTACTTATAAAAATTATTACCTTTGAATGAAACAACTAATACATTTTTATAAATTTAATGAAACAACTAATGTTGTTTACAAATTCACACTAAATGCAAATCAGTTGCACGGTGAAATAAGTTTACGCAAGACATTGCCTGGGAATCTACAGCCACAGTACTTTGCTTACCTTCTTTAAAACGCAGACCATCGGATCCTGTTCTCTTTGCTCTCTCTGATCCAGCAAGATCCACCAAATGCAACTTTGCACACAGATACTCTTCGGTCATGCAGTCATTTAGATTGCTGTCATTAGGGTTATCTGGATGAAGCCTACGCATTTGCTCCACAGTGATGGTGAAGATGGCATGAGAGCGACTGTGACAGAAGAAGTGATATTATACTCAGAAAATGACGAAACAGTTTTAGGAGGAAGATTTTAGTGCGAGATATTCAAATATATTGTTAAACATTCAATCTTTAGAAAAAACATAATAAAAGAAGAATAGTTAGCACTGGTTTACCAACCTTGACTGATTGTTCATGTTTGTACTCCCCGTTGCCCTGCTAAGTGATCCTTGCTCCAAACAATCAGCCATTTCCTTTAGTGTCTTCACACTACACTCTGTAGATCCTGCAAGTGTAATTACACCATTCGATGTTTCACGGATCTGTATTGGAGGTTTTCCAGGGATATTTACTTTTGCACCATTTCCATTTGCCATCTCTGTTCTGTTAACAGAACTGGGATCCAGAAGGTCTCTTACTTCTTCTTTATGAATCTTCAAATAAAAACATGACATTTATGTCAGCAACACCATCTGATTTTACAAACATTTGAGGTTAATATATACTAAATGTTGGCCATATCCATTTGATGATAATACTGAAAACGCAATATATATAAATGGATGACGAGCAATACATATATTCCAATCCATACAAACTTTAGTATGAAAATGCCTCTACAATCTAGTATAGGAATGATTATGATTATCACTGAATGCAATTGTCTATAAATTACGTAAAAGAAAAAGGACAAGATTGAACCTCGATGAAGGAAACATGTAATTGGAACTCAATTTCATGCTTCAGGGTTTCAATTTTGTTGAACAAAGAATTCATAGCTTTGGGGATCAGTCCATTTTGGAATCCATCTTTGAGACTAGTACCCATGGTGTACGTTTTGCCTGACCCAGTCTGCAAATTGAAACACATTTCTAACAGATAAGGCCACATAGTCTTTTGCTACCAACATTGTAAACATAACTCTAATTTTTACATAGAGCTTCACCTGTCCATAGGCAAGAACGGTGGCATTATATCCTTGAAACAAGCCATCAACCAAAGGTGCAACACACTCTTCGTACATAGAAGTTGAGGGAGAGCCCGTACTACCATAAACATGATCGAATGTAAACGAATGGGTCCCAATTTGCACCTAGATTACAACCATAATTAATATCAATAAGAAGGGCATAGATGAATGCAAAGCAAACTCAGTAAGCAAGAGAGTGGACAGAAGAATAAAGCCTAACAAACAAACAAGGAGATGCAAAATAAAATATTAGTAATGACAAAAAATTGCATATAAAACAACTATTGGAATAATAATTTCTACGGGAGAATTATCTCGGTATAGAAAATCAAATAATTTTCAGAACCCAATTCCTCCAAAAGAAACACTGATAAATCTCTGACCATTTCAATTAATTATTTTAAAAGCATTAAAAGATGATCTAATGCAAAATAATAATATATTTCTTCCTATACTGGAAATCCCCAAAATCAGATCATGAAAACACTGCAAGTCTACAACTCAAACTTCAACGTGCATTCCTCCCAAATCCCACAACCTAAATGCTGGGTAATTAAAGCATCAGAGCAAATCAGATCTTCTCCAACTCAATAATTCCAAAATCAGAAAAGGAAATCCAAAAAAATCTCAACCACCACAGCACTTAATTATTTCCGTGAAATCGCAGCGAATTCAGCACTCCACACCACAGCAAAACCCACATTACAAAGCCGGACTGTACCTGAGGCTTCCCGGGTTGTACCGTGACGCAATCCTGGCATCCCTGAAGCTTCTCATCCCCTATCAAAGGCCTAATATGAACAGCAACTTTCACACAACAATCCTCGCCAGAGGAATTAGCTTCCATTGTGAACACACAAAATTTCAGAGCTGAGAAAAAAAAGAAACTCCAAAAATGGAAATGTGTTGAGTAAGTTTAGAGAAACAGTTAGAAAATTTCCAGAGAAGAAAAAGGGGAAAGACAAGATGAGAGTTTCACTGGACCAGAAAATGATGCAGCAACTAGAGAAAGAGAGAGAGAAGCTACGAAGACAGCCAACTATATTGTTACTATATGCAATGCAGGGGAGGAGAGAGAGAAAGGAGAGAGAGAGGGGTAGTTGAGGGAATAGCAGGAGAAGCCTCTCAGCTGTGCCTGTGTGTAACTGCAGAGCAACCACTTCAGACTTATGATATACTCTCTTAAATTACTTTTATAATAAAAAGATGATATATTTTCTAAAAAAATTAGAGCATGTGAATTGAAGTGGAATAAAATAATAATATTGTAATGCTTTATTTATATAACAGAGAATTTTTTTTGTTATTTTAGAAAAAGAAAGTAAAAATAAAAAATAAAAAGTTGAAAGCCACTGTGAAACGAAATGAGTATTATATATTATTTTATTTATTTAATTGTTTTTCTTTTCCTTTTTTGTTGTTTTAATTTTCATCGCACGCCAACCCCAACGGTTAGTAGTAGCAATACTAGTAGAATTACTGCAGAGAGCACATGCCTATTTATGGGGTTTTATATTTGACTTCATTTCCACTCAAAACTATACTTTAATGCCTTCAAATAAGAAAAGAATTTTTCGGATTTTATTTATTATATTTAATATTTAATTTTCTCTTGAAATATTATATATACTATAAATTGATCGATTTTTTAAATAAAATTTTATTATTCCCGCATTAATTTAAATGTTATATTACAAATACCATCAACCTTATTTAAACGAAAATTGTGGGTGCTATAAATATTAGCACATCTTTTTTATATCTAGTCTAACTAATTTAATGTTACTTCAATTTATATTCGAGACTAATTTTAAATGATACTCTCCATTTCATTTTAGATTAATTAAAGGAAATGGTATAAATTTTAATGAGAGTGTTACATATTAATATTAAAATGGGTAAAAGTTGAGGGTGTATTGATTTTTTCTATTTTGTGAAAGAGGTATTAGTTTATTGCATAAATGTGTATTTGAATTTGTAGTGACATGAGATATAAATAAAAGATGTTTTGTGAGGGATTTTTTAGGTGAAGAAAGTGTAAAATACCTATTTTAATAACAATTTTTTATTTTTTTTACCCACCTCCTCTAGCTTTTTTACTAATTTTGTTTCACCTCAAAATGCCCTCAACAATTCAGCCACCTCCCAAGCCCCTACCCCCAATTTTGAACGAACGAAACAACTGATCGTTCCAATTTTTCTGTGACACAACGACTGGTCATTTCTATTTTTTGAGGAGGAACAATTTGGGCGTTCCAACTATTTTGAACTAGAACGATTAATTTTTTTTTTTCGAAAAAACGATCATTTCAGGAGAGTGAGGAAGGTGGGCTACCATGAATAAGGTGGGTGGATATGGATGTAGATTATATGGGTAAAAAAAAAAGATTTAACGAGAATATATATGTATTTTAATATCAAAATGGGTGGATAACTTTTTTTTTTAAAGAAATGGGTAGAAAACTCTCAATTTTGAGTTTGTGAAAAAAAAAATATAAAAACTTGTATGAACCCGAGTTCACGTGAACTCAATTTTTTCAAATATCATTGTTATATATATAAATTATTATTGTTATGCATGCATATACTATCAATGTTTAAAAAATATTTTATTCTTTAAACAATAATAGTGGATATATATGAACAGTGATAGTGCGTATACATCATAATAATACTTAGAAAAAAAAATTACGTAAACTCATGTCCACCAGAGATCTACCGAAGACAAAACTTTCATTCTAAATTTTAAGTAATCTAATATGAGTTGTGGAGAATATTTGAAATTTTCCTATTATATAAATGTCACTTATTTTTTTATCCTCCTCCTACCAAACTCTCCGTTTGGGAAAGACATTTAGGAGAAGAAAAACTCTAATTCTTTTTAGGAGATTGACTCTTAAGTTTTGATTTTATCCATTATTGTTAAAAAAAAATCACTTTAGCTTGAAAGTTTTGAGTGTATTTATGAATATAAGATTTCAAGTTTGGTTTTGCCTTTTCTTTTTATTGTATATCAAAAGGGGAAAAAAAACCAACACTAAAGTATATGGTTATGTTAATCACTACAAAAAAGACAGAAATTAGCGACGGATCTTTTGCGACGGCACCATATCCGTCGCAAATTTCGTGAATTTGCGACGGATTTTGGTAAGCCGTCCAAAAAGATGACATTTTGCGACGACTTAGGAAGTCCGTCGCAAAGGATAGTAATTTGCGACGGAAAAATCGTCGCAAAAACAAGGGCCCACCGCCTTCGTCTTAAACCGGCTACATTTACGACGAATAGGTCGTTGCAAATTTCAACTTTGATTTTGCGACGGTCACTTCCGTCGCAAAACATACCCGTTTAAAGGTGACTGTTCGGGAAGCGACCCGTTTGACTGATTTGCGACGGAAGAGGTTGTCGCAATTTTAAACTCTGCATTTGCGACGGACCAAAGCCGTCGCAAATCTTACATTTATATTTGCGACCTTTCGGGAAACGGTCTATTGAATGATTTGCGACGGAATGCCCGTCGCAAATCCGAACCGTTTTACGCCTCTTCTCGGGAAACGGTACGTTGACTGATTTGCGACGGAAAAGCCGTCGCAAATCAGTCAAAACGACGTCGTTTTAGCTTTGACAGGTAAAATTTGCGACGGATAGGCGTCCGTAGTAAAAAAATTTACAATTATAAAGCTCTCCTCGCGAAACAGACGGAGAGTGCGAGAAAAAAGAAGAAGAGGAGGAAAACGAAAGGAAAAGGAAGGAGAAGTCGAGTTTAGTTGATTGTAGAGCCGTTCGTCCCTACCGAGTTCTCGTTTCGATATTTTCTACAAATAAACCGTAAGATTTCTTCATTTTTACCGTTTAAAATTTAATTTTAAAGCATGTTTAGAGAATTGATTTTAGTTGAATTATTTGAATTATATTAGTAATGAATTGATTTTAGTTGATTTAGTTGATCGAATTTTAATTTAAAGCATGATTAATTTTTGTTAAGTTTAGAATTGAATTAGTTGAATTGTTTGAATTATATTAGAAATGAATTGCTTTTAGTTGAATTATAATTTAATTAGTTGATCGAATTTTAATTTAATTTTAAAGCATGTTTAGAATTTCTTAAGCTTATAATTGAATTAGTTGAATTGTTTGGATTATATTAGAAATGAATTGATTTTAGTTGAATTAGCTTAGTTGATCGAATTTTAATTTAATTTTAAAGCATGTTTAGAATTTCTTAAGCTTATAATTGAATTAGTTGAATTGTTTGGATTATATTAGAAATGAATTGATTTTAGTTGAATTAGCTTAGTTGATCGAAATTTTAATTTAATTTTAAAGTATGTTTAGAAATAGTTAGTTGGTTGATCGGATTTTAATTTAAAGCATGTTTAATTTTTGTTAAGTTTAGAATTGAATTAGTTGAATTGTTTGAATTATATTAGAAATGAATTGATTTAGTTGAATTAGTTGATCGAATTTAATTAGTTGATCGAATTTTAATTTAATTTTAAAGCATGTTTAATTTTTGTTAAGTTTAGAATTGAATTAGTTGAATTGTTTGAATTATATTAGAAATGAATTGATTTTAGTTGAATTAGTTGATCTAATTTAATTAGTAGATCCAATTTTAATTTAATTTTAAAGCATGTTTAGAAAATTTAATTAGTCTTGATTTCACTTGAGTATGACAATTTAATGCATAAATACTTGCATGCTGTTTTAGCTTTACACTGGATTTTAGTTGCTCAAATTAGTGAGTTTTGAATTATTATTTTTCCTTGAAGTGGACATTTTGAGCTGTCGAATTTCATTTTTATAATAGTACAGTAAATTGCAAAATAGGCACCTCTTTCAAAAAAATATTTTCTTCGCTATGAATCGTATTTATTATTTTAACTGTTTGTATTATATTTTGTGAATAAGTAAATCATTGTTATATGCGTATATGAATAAGTAAATTATTATATGCGTGTGAATAAGTAGATTATATATAGCACCATCTTTTATAATGTGTAGATTTTATGCGCGTATGTAAAATTATATGTATGTGAATAAGTAAATTATTATATAGCATCATCTTTTATTAGTTGAATTTAAAATTATTACAGATGAAGATGAACCCAGGTCAAGATAATTTTCTCAGTGTCATCATAGTCGACAACAAGTAAGTATTTTTTAATGAATTATGTATACTTTTAATTATATATATTAATATAATTAACTTGATTTTTTTAATTTTGTTGTCACAGACTGCTTCCAGCCCATGAGACTAGCTCAATCGTCTCACAAATCATTAGGATGAGACAGTTTGAGTATGGTGCCCACTCGTGGAGTCAAGTGTCTGAGCAAAAGAGGATGGAGTACTTTGATGACTTCAAGGTATAAAAAAATTATTTATTATGATTTTAATTTAACTTTTAATTTTTAATTTATTCGTTAAAATTCTATTTTTAATTTATTTGCAGAGGCGGTGCGTTTGAGACCCTGCCAACGATAGTATTATGTACCAATTGTTTAGTGCGAAAGCGCAAGAACGGTACAAAAATATTATCTACGGCCTGAAGAAGCAGTGGGAGCGTGGGGATCGGGTGGAGTTGGGTCGAGCACCAGACGGACGATCGATATGGGATGGTTTGATGGATCACTGAAACATTGAACCATCATTCAGAAGAAGATCATGAAGAGAGAGAGAGAGAGTGGAGAGGGAGAGAAGAGAGAGTCAGTTTGAACAATTTATTTATATTTTTTGAACAATTTCTGTAGCATCATTCCCGGTCACAAGGTTTCCGCCATTATTACAGAGATAATGAGGAATAATCTAGAGGAGAACGCAATGAAGTTCAAACTCGTCTCGTCGCAGCGGAAGCAGTACTACTTGGATGAGTTTCGGGTATATATATGCAAATATTTTTAAACCAACTTATTTCCATATATATACCCGAAACTCATCCAATTAGTACTGTTTCCGCTGCGACGAGACGAGTTTGAACTTCATTGCGTTCTCCTCTAGATTATCCCTCATTATCTCTGTAATAATGGCGGAAACCTTGTGACCGGGAATGATGCTACAGAATAGTATTTCAACAAAAATATTACTAATTCAGTGTTAATTAATTAATTACTTGTAGCAAACATATACATGATCTTAGATCATGTTGTTCTATTATTACCTCGTGAGTTTCATTTATATACCTCGTGGGTTTCATTTATATACCTCGTGAGTTTCATTTAAATGGTCACAACATTTATAAAAATAAGTGAGAAACGAAAATGAATTAATTTGGTGAATTTTGAAAAAAAAATGAATCAATTTGTATACATATACAATTAATTGTGTACAAATGAACGAATTATAAATTTAAACGGGAGTCGAAATAAATAATTTTACCAAAAAAATATTAAATAGCCACAAACTTTATAAAAATAAGTGAGAAACGAAAATGAATTAATTTGGTGACTTTTGAAAAAAAAAAGAGTCAATCTGGACACATATACAATTAATTGTGTACAAATGAACGAATTATAAAATTACGCATTGTCGAAATAAATAATTTTACGAAAAAAAAATAGTTGGGCAAAATATTTTTATAAACAAGTTAGATACGAAAAGAAATTAATTTGGTGAATTATAAAAAAAGACTTAATTTGAATACATATACAATTAATTGCATACAAATGAACGAATTATAAATTTAAGCGGGAGTCGAAATAAATAATTTTACCAAACTAATAAAAATTAAATGGCCACAACATTTATTAAAACAAGTGAGAAGTGAAAATGAATTAATTTGGTGAATTATAGAAAAAAAATGAGTCATTTTGGATACATATACAATTAATTGCGTACAAATGAACGAATTATAAAATTATGTATTGTCGAAATAAATAATTTTACAAAATAAAAAAAAATAGTTGTGCAAAATATTTTAATAAACAACTTAGATACGAAAAGAAATTAATTTGGTGAATTATAAAAAAAAGACTTAATTTGAATACATATACAATTAATTGCATAAAAATGAACGAAAGTAGCTTGTGCCCTAGTGGCGCGCGCCCCCTCCTCTTGCACAAGAGGTCCCGTGTTCGATTCCCCTTGGACGCAAAATTGGATTAATTGTTCAAGGCCTAATAAGACTAATATAGAAGGTGGGCCGCATATAATAAGCAATGGGCCGAGTGGCCCAGTGGTCCGCGCCCGCCCCACCCGCCCCGGGTGCCCGGGCTCGAACCACGCGAGCCACTTTTTTTTTGTATAGGCTCAATAATTTGCGACGGCCAAATTCCGTCGCAAATATTGAATTTTGCGATGGAAAACAGCCCGTCGCAAATTATAACAGAAAAAAAATATATATATATAAAGATTTGCGACGGAATGTGGCCGTCGCAAATATTGTTGACCCGAATGGGTCTGACCCGAAAGATTTGCGATGAAATACAGTCCGTCTCAAATTCTGTGCGACCCGGCCGGGTCTGACCCGCCAATTTTGCGACCGACTTATCCGTCGTTAATTTGCGACGGACGGCAAAATCCGTCGCAAAAATTAGCTACGGCTGTTTTAGGGACGGATACGTGTCCGTCGCAGAATCCGTCGCAAAACACTGTTTGCGACGGATTTTCCGTCGCAAATTCCGTCGCAGAACAGTGTTTTTTTTGTAGTGAATATTTTAAATAGATGAAGAGTAATTGATATGTGAAATTTAATAAGGTGGAACAATTATTTTTATTGCACTTATATTTTTATATTTAACTAGTACTTCGCCTGTGGGTTGCACGGTTTACTCTTTTAATTGGTGTTATCGCTCGGTATTGCTGTAAAATTGTGTTTGTTGCATTTATTTTGATAGAATCCATGGTTTATTGACCTTTTTTTTTTATTTTGTGATTTTACAAGATAAATTTTATGTTGAAAAATAACGTATCTAAATTGTTAAACAATTCAAGTTCTTAATTAAGATATTATCCGGGATAAAGAATTATGGAAAGTTATCTCGTAAACTACATTTTTAGTTTTTTTTTTTTTGTCATCATCGTCACATATCAAAACTTTTCAATCTTTCTTGGTTGGTTACATTGGACACGGTTACCTACAACTTTCCCATGACTGAAGAATGACTTCTTCAAGAGAAGTCCGACGTTCTTAAGTGATTTCTCATTGTACATTCTTAAAATTTGATTTGCATAAAATTTGTAATTGATGCAATATAAAATGTTGTTGGTCCCGGTACAAGACTGAGGAATACGTGTATGGAGGGGGGGGGGTGGGGGGAATACACGTATACCAATTTTTCAACCTTAAAACTGACTGAGTCCCCTTTACTCAGAGTGGTAAAGAACTAGGAGCTGATAATACACCTACTGACTACACTTGGTGCGGGTCAGTTGGCTAACTATCAGTTCAAGTTCAGTGCGGAAAAGTTTGAGCCCTGAAAGTTTAAAGTCTTGTTTAGTTTGCTTTCTGAAAAACTTGTTTTACTCAATTCTGAAAAGTGTTTAGTAGGGCAGTGCTCTTTTGAAGATCAGCCTGATTGATTCAGGCCTGATAAACTTGAATGCAATGAATGAACAAGTAATATGGCAAGTATGCACAATATCAAAGCAGTAAGAACACAAGGAGTTTAACGTAGTTCAGAGTCTCAAGCTCTTACGTCCACGGCCTGACTTAACAGGAAATCCACTCAAGGGATTCTTGTTTTTAACGTGCCAAGGTGCACCAAGACCAGCTATCCTCACTGATCTATACAACTCCACTTACTAACACTCTAACTGACTTACTCCCAACAAGCCTAACTTAGGGTTTTGGTTTCAGTTTGGATTCCAACTAGGTTGAGATTATCCTTACAAGGCAAAGCTATTCTAAGGAATGAATAATCTCTCTAAGCTTAAGATAATTCTAATTAGCTCTTGGAATACAGAATAACTCTCAATTGCTAAGAAACACTTGGGAAATTTAGAAGGTTTCGAGTGCTTCTCTTAAGGGTTGAATGCTTTGAATGCTTGAGAGTTTGAGTAATTTCTGGCTTGGAAATTTCCCGTAACCTTGAATGGGTTCAAGGTCTTCTGTATTTATAGGTGATTTGAAAAACTATCCGTTGGAGAGATAGTCTTCGAGTCATCTATGTAGAGTGGCTTCAAACGGACATATCTTCATGCAGCAGCCGTCCTTGCATGGATTTGGTATTTGCATTAAATGCACATTGAATGCTTGCCCGTTGAATATGCAGTCTGAATTCAGTCTTCATGTCAGGTTCCGTACGTGCGTGTCCTTCTCGGATTGGTCCACGTCATCAGGTTGGTGAGAATGTCAGAACTTATTCCTGAGCTTCAGACTTGTCTTATTAAGTTCATTTTGTCTTGAACCCACCAGTCTTGTCCTGACGCTGAAATTCATTTTGCATTGCTTGGCTCTACTCCAAGTCTTCCCATTAACTCAGTGACTTCCTGTTCCCTTCAGGACTGAGTTAGTAATGACCTCAGGGTCATACTCTTCATCACTGACACTTACTCAGCCAGCTTAGAGGACTGCCATAAGTTCAGGATGGTGCTCTTCATCTTCAGGCTCTGAGTCTTGATTGTCTCCAGTGAGTTCTCCTCTCACTGAGTACCTGTGAAGCGTAAAATGACTAAGTACTAACCCTAATCAAGACTAGCCTGACAAAGACAGATTAAGGCAAACATCTTTTCAGGGGCTTTGGGATCTTAATCAAAACTGACAATGTCCCAACAAATGTTTTGTTTATAAATGAGATAATGAATAAAATTATGAAGATCAAACGCTATGTATATATACCTGGAAAAATAATTTTTTTTGTTGAATAATTTAAGATGAATCATTAGTAGATCATTGAAAAAACAAATGTATGAACATACCTTTCTATATTTTGAGCATTAAAATTTTTAAATATTTATCTTCGTTGTAAAAAAAATATAGCAATATCAGGTGTGTATTACACTGCTACAATGCATTTTTTCTACTTAAAAAAAATCACTTAGATACCAAAAAAAAAAAATTTGTGACATGAGTTGTATCATTGTTAACTAATCTTCTTACTTTAATTTGTTCTTCCTATATGAATAAGCAACTTGCATACCTATTGATTATGCAAAACACATATTGATTTGGATAACTGACCTTGTACAACTTCACAATCCGAAGTTCCAAAGCTTATAGTCGAATTTTTAATCAAGCTCTACAGGGGTGTTATTTGTATTTCGAGAACTTAGATAGTCGAATTGAGTTATTAGAAAAAATTGTGTTAATAGTATGAAATGTTAAACCATTTAGTTAGTGTAGTGACTCAAACAAAATAAATTTGAGTAGATGAAGTGTTTTTTTTTTTTTGTGTATTATTTTTTTTTTTTGTATGGGTGTATTATTAGGAGGTTATTATTGGATAGGGGTCCTTGTATTTTGGGCAAAACATCCTACTTATTTTGAGGAGTTAAATGATTGAATTAATTATATTTTGAGTAGTCAGTAAGTAGAAAATATTAGATCAATTGTAGTAGTGCGAAGTTGAAAAGCCTGTCGTTTTCTTTGTAAAGATTTGTTGGACAGTTTTTACACTTAATTTTTGAATGGCGGAATATGTTAGCAGTTGTAATTATAATATTTTTTTTGTTGAATTATGACATCACCTTTTTAATTAATGAACAGTTTCAATTCCAGATTTAGTAAATAGGAAAATTGATTTTTAATGAGTTTCTAAATATAGTAGAAGATTTTGTTATTATATAAGTATAGATATAGGAGTCATTTTGATGCATATGTTACATTATATATGTAACTATATAATTTTGATGAAATAATATAATTTAAATGGTTAGAGCTCCACTACATATGATCAAGAGATCACGAGTACGAGTCACATTATTACTGATAAAGAAAAAAATATATATAATTTCAATTTTGGCCCAAAAAATTTAAACCAAACAACTTTTTGTTTTTCACAAAACCAATTTATATATTGAAAAAGTTAATAAAGTTCAACGTATAAAGTAATATTTTTAAGTATTAGTTATATTATGTAATTGTTACACATAAAATTTTGGCCTTATCAAAAAACGAAGAAAGGAAAAGGGGAAGGATTTCTTTTTTATATTTTTGGGCCTCGATAAAGAGAGAGGAAAGGTAAAAAGGAATTGTGGAAAGCTAATCATTTTGATAACAAAAAATGTTTTTTTTTATTCCCATTACTCATTTTTAAGACTAATATGCCTTTAAAAAAAATTGGGGACGAATGAGCCTACCCCTTTCAGCTATATGTTAAAATAGGTTAGATCGAACCGAAAATGTCGTACAAATTATACGTTCGTTCTGATGTTTTTGTTCGTTCAATTTCAAGAATGAAACGATTCGGTCCGTGTAGAAATAGTGTAGGGCTGGACCATGAGGATAAAAATATATTTTTGTAATAATAATATTAGAGTTATTTCTCTTAAAAATAAAAAAAAAAGAGAGATTTTTTTTTAATTATTGAGTAAAAAATATTTTGAGTTATAAAAAGGTGTGTGTATAAATGTCTAGGTGTGTGTGTGAGGGTGGTGTATTATGTGTCCGTTGTATTTTCCCAAAATATATATAGCGGGTAGCGGGTTCCAACTGTTTTCCTGATACAATCTTTGCCCCGTTATGCGCTTTTGTATTGTATGTGTGTTTATTACTAATTTGTCCATTATTCCAATTTAACTAGTCAAAATTTATTTTTTTCCGTGCAATATGAGTAAATATAATTTTTTTATCCTTCTAATATAAATAGATATAATTTTATTTTGAGTAGGTTTTGTATAGTAAGATAGAGTGTCAAAATTTATTTATTTTCCGTGCAATATGAGTAAATATAACTTTTTTTTTTCCATTCAATATAAATAGGTATAATCTTATTTTGAGTAGTTTTGTATAATTAGATGGAATAATGTACGTACTTACATGCACCACCTGTAAAGGGTCTGTTTGTTTGGGGGAGAACGTGGTAGAAAAAGGCCAAACACAGTGCAAACCACGTGATGTATGGCGTCACCCTTTGTAATTGTAGTTTTCTACCATTACCATTTTGGTAATGGACTCAACATGCGGGTGAATTTTTTATTTAACTATATAATGGAGTATTTTTTAATTTTTTTTTTTATGAGCTACATGTACACAAATTCAGTTTATTTTCTTTTTTCAAATTGTGTCCTTACTTTTCCTTAAATCTTAATGAGAAGAGAGCATGTGGCTATAATACAAGGGTGCATGTGAAATAAATTATGCTAATTCTCTGGAGTATCTGACCACAAAAGTATTTGACTGATGAATTCGAATTAGTAAATCCTAACTCTCTTGCTTTTCTTATTATTTTAAGAGAGATTTAATTTAATATTTTTTCTTTAGTATTAATTGGCATTTATAATTTTTGTTTGGCTCCAATTACATTATCATAATAATTACACATCATTAGTGTATTTATTTATTTATATTGTAATTATATATGTCATTAATTAAAGACACATGATTTGTGTAGTTGAAACAAGCAATTTAAATTAGAGAAGTTTAATTGTGGACTACTTTTGTTCATTATATAAAAGGTAATTTGTAATAAATAAATAATACTAATATATGAAACCTTATTCTTCGAATTCATAGATTTTACTTACTACAAATGTTTTTATAGTCTTCAAAAATTAAGTAACAAAAGGACAAAAATACAGAATCAAAACAGTCTTTTTTTTTTTTACATGATTTTTGTTTTCTCAACTTCATCTGCAAATAGTAAAGTCTTATTTTCTATATGTCAAAGATCATATTGATTTTTAATGAATGGATGGATTAGTGGACCCTTAAGTTAAATAATGACTCAACTTAACTGTACATAAATGTTGGGGATCAAATAAGATTTTTTTGGTTCTTTATGTATGTTTTATCTCCTATTTTATTGTTTTAAAATATGTCACATATTAATATTTTTTATACTTTTTTTATGTGACAAGGTGATTATTTTACAATAAAATAAATTTGAACTTGGAATGGGTTAAATTCAATATACAAGGATAGTACTAGTAAAAACATTGTTATATATATATATATATACGTTATTTATTTTTTTAACTTTTCTTTTGGGTCCCATAAAGCTCTGGTAATTATAATTATGCTACACGTAGTACATATTTTTTTTGGTCTTTATGGTGATTGTCATTATTCCTTGGCAATTTATTGGCAAGCACATGGTTTTGTAATATATGTACGACACTGGGAAGCTGGAGCATATATTGACTTTCTCTCATCTTCTTTTCATTTTGATCTTTTGTTTTTTCAAACAAAATATTAGTTCATATATTTAAAAGAAGCTAAATTACAAATTCAATGATGATTGTATTTTTCTTTATCAATATTATGCATAAATTGTACCTACGTAGTACAAGATAAAATTTACAAGACGAAACTAAACGACATATTTGATGAGATTTTACGTACATAAACATGCATGAGCAATAAAATAATGTCATTATCTAAATTTAATTTCTTGCTCAAAGAATATATTTTTAATAAACATCTTATAAAAATGTACATATCATTTAGTTAGAAGCATGTTGCATCTTAATTTTTTTAGTTTATTCCAATAATATTGGGAATTTTATGCTACCTAAAAATTGATGTGTTATGATCATAATATACACACACGCATAATTCTCCACTATTCCGTAATAAAATTGACGCTAATAAAGCTTGATTAGTAAATTGATGAATTGATCTTATATAAAACAGTTTTATCATACAATTAGTTTGTAAGAACTTAACAACAAATAAATATATTTTAGTGAAATAATTAATACTGTTTAAAAAAATACACAGTGCAAATCAGATGTATAATAAAATTGATTAACATAAAACTATGTCTAGAATGATATTTGAAGATGGATCCATTACTTTATTAGAATTAAAAAAAAATCTACTAACTATAATTTAGGATGTATTTTTTTTCTGTCATCAAATATATAAATGGTGATTCGAATTTGTGAGCTCACGATTATCAACTGTGGAACCAGTGGCGGATCCACTCTAACCAAAGGGTATGCAAGTGCATACCCGTTTTATTAAAAAAAAAAACACTATATAATAATTAGTTTAAATAAAGAATTAAATATATTAATAAATTTAGATAAATGAAATATTTTAGTGCAGTTCTCTGTTTTTTTAATTCGTACGCAACTAAAACCCTTAATCCCTACCACCTTGAAATCTTTTCAGGTTTTAGATGGCTTATATTTTGTTTATATAATATTTTTAAGGATTAATTGCAAATAAAATTATAATTTTTTACAAATTGTAATTTAATTATAAATTTTTTAATCATTAAAAATAAAGCTTCAGTTTAAAATTTGTTAGCAATTCCAACCAGAAGACCTATTTCAATCTGTCCAAATGTAATAATTAATTATGCGTTGTCATTCGAACCAATCTAAACATATTAATATAATTACTTATTCATTGTTAGGTGGGGTGTAGCATCATTTTCAAACCGAAAAAAAAAAAATTTGATTTTTAGTTCAAATTGCAACCAAACATTAAATTGAAGTTTTGTTTGTAAAGATTCGAGAGTTTAGATTAGGTTGCAATTTGCAAAAAAATTGTAATTTTATTTGTAATTAAATTTTTTTTAATTGTGCATACCCTGTTGTAATTTTCTGGATCCGTCAGTGTGGAACTATAACCATTTGAGCGGTTTCCACTTATAGTGTGGTACTATGTCTTAAAAATTGAGTTGAGAAATAAAAACAAAAATTAAAAAGGGAGGAAAGTGACAGTAGTTGGGGGGGGGGGGGGGTAGGTGGGGGGGGTGGTGGTGGTGGTGGTGGTGTTGAGAGTGACCCCACACAATTAGACATAGCCAGCTCGGTGGTCTCCTACCTCACATGGGCTTCCATCTATGGGCCCACCTTAACCCAGTCGGACTCGAGGCTCCTTGTGGGCCCATTTCACAGAATTTGTGGCACTTAATTATTGGCACAAACAAACTCTATTTTCATTAGTTTTTTTTTTTTTTTTTTATTTGCGGTTAAATTTGTAGTCTATTAAAATTACGATGTTATGTGTATTTTGCATTATATATTTTGTCATAGTGTCTCAATATATATACAGTATATACCATGTACACATATTTTAATTAGATTTAACATTTAAATAAAATACAATATACTCATACATACGCAAAGAAGCTTTTTCACAAGCAAAAAAGTTGCAAAGGCTTAATGGTCCACAATCTTGACCTTGGATCAAGCTACGAAGATTACGGTTTCTTCATTTAATTTTTAGATAAAAAAGATTGTAAAATATCAGAAAGTATTTGACTGCGGAAATAATAATTCAAAATTAAAAGAAAATACAACTCGAATGACTTGTTACAGAGAGAGAATAAAGAAAATAAACGGCTGCAGTGACGAGTCGAGGAAGTCCTCTTCCCGCAAGACAAAATTTCCCCGGTAGTGCTCTTCGGACTTGGAAATTTGCCCCCAAAGGTAAAACGTCACTAATGTCTCCAAGAGTGTAGCACCACAGGTCCTGGAGCTCCGGCGAACTAAACGAGCGCTTCGAACTGGACTGACTCTTAAGACTCTATATGCAGAGAGACAGAGGGAGAGGAGAAGATTTCTGAATGCGTGGCCAGACAAATGCATGAGGACACTATTTATAGGCGAACCTCCACTCAATGCAGAAGGAAAAACCGCGTGGGCATTAAATGCGGACGCGTTTTCGTTGGTGGCAAGAGTTGACCCAGAACGCGTTTCCGTAAATCACGCTGGTAACGTCCCACGAATTTAGCACACGTGTTTTATGTGCTCTTATGAAGTATGGTCCGGTTTGACTTTTCTAACCGGGTGGGTCTCTGATCCGAATCGACCCAAAACTTTATGGACCTGATATCCTAATTTTTGTTCTCCAAAAAATTAGATAAGTCCAATTGCCAAGAACCAAGGCCACGGGCGCGGGCGCGGCTCGGCGCGGCGCGGCGCGGCGCGGCTCGGCTCGGCGCGCGCGCGCGCGTGTGGCAACTTTGATTGACTAGCAATCAACTAAAATTTATTATACTTCATTATTCCCATACTAATATCATGTATATTAGTATTCCAAAAATTCAATGTGGGATGAATTAAATGACTCATTTAATTCCCAAATTGGGTGTTGAACCTTTTGACTTTCCGATTCAATTTCTCACTCACCGAAAATCGGTTTTGCGAGTATGAATACACAATTCTCATCTACTCCAAGAGTAGAACGCACTTGTAACAATTAATTTTCGAGAAATTAATTTCAACACCAAGAATTAATTGGTCAACTATTAAAGTCTCAAATAAACTTTAATACCAATTAATTATAAAATAATACCACCAACTAATTTTCTCTAACAATCCCCCACATGAGTGGAAATTGAACCTATAGACATGCAGACTCACAGTCCAGTTCAAACACAAAATATTACTGCATTTGGATAGGTAGTTTGTGGCTTTGAACCTTCCATAGTCAAGCATTACCGAGTACACCGGTAGCCTGGTGGACACATTGCCTTGAACCATTCCGCCTTGGTGTGTACTTAGACAGTAGTACTGACACAATAATATTTCTACGCTCATTTCTTGTTCTCACGTTTTTGTCCGTTTCGGCCATGGACACCCTTTGGATTCATAAGTGTTTAATATCCACTGATATTTGAGGCGGCCTCTCACCTCACACTTACATAGGTGAACTCCTCTTGAGTATCCCGTAATACTCCGTCCCCCACATGGACTTAGGATTCATTAAAAGTCGTATAGACTTAGCCTGTACCACACACGGGTTCTCACTTGGTGTACTGTCCTATAAGGAATGGTCGGGTTACCAAGTGCATTCCCTAACTTCCACAGCTTAGTTTTCCCATTGAACCAAGATCTTGGGATCTCCAGTCAACTTGGTTGGGTTACCACTGCTTCAGCTTACTTTGTGGATTTTAGACCCATTCCTTCTGACAGTTTAGACAATTGATCTCGATTTATACTCTTAGTTAACGGATCCGCAAGATTGTCCTTAGACCTCACATAGTCTATTGACATTACACCGCTTGAGATCAATTGTCTCATGGAATTATGTCTACGACGAATGTGTCTAGACTTTCCGTTATACATGTCACTTAAAGCCCTACCAATTGCGGCTTGACAGTCGCAGTGTACCATTATCGTAGGTACGGGTTTATCCCAACATGGAATATCCTCGAGGAAATTTCGAAGCCACTCTGCTTCTTCACCAGCTATATCCAAAGCTATGAATTCTGATTCCATGGTGGATCGGACTATGCATGTTTGCTTAGTCGATCTCCAGGACACATCCGCTCCTCCTATAGTGAATACAAATCCACTAGTGGAGAATGACTCTTTAGTGTCTGAGATCCAATTAGCATCACAGTATCCTTCAAGTACAGCAGGATACCTAGTGTACTGTAGCCCAAAGTCGAGAGTATACTTTAAGTACCTCAAGACTCTCCTGAGTGCATTCCAATGCTCATTGCTTGGATTGCTTGTGAATCTACTAAGTTTATTCACCGCACATGCTATATCGGGACGCGTACAATTCGAAATGTACATTATGCTACCGATAACTCTAGCATATTCTTGTTGAGCTACAGGACTACCTCTGTTTTTGCTCAAATGAACACTCATGTCCAAAGGGGTTTTTGCAGGTGGATCATCAAAGGCATTGAACTTCTTTAGCACTTTCTCTACATAGTGAGATTGTGTTAAAGATATACCACTTGATGTCCTGCTGATCTTGATTCCTAGAATCACGTCAGCAACACCCAAATCTTTCATGTCAAAGTTTCGACTCAACATGCGTTTCGTACTAATGAGTAAATCATGATCATTACTCATAATGAGCATGTCATCAACGTATAGACACAATATGACAAACCCTTTTGGTGTACTTTTCACGTACACACATTTGTCACACTCATTAATACGAAAGCCATTTGATAACATGGTGCTATCAAATTTCAAATGCCATTGTTTTGGAGCTTGCTTAAGCCCATACAACGACCTTACTAGTTTGCACACCTTTTTCTCATTTCCAGGTGCTACAAACCCTTCTGGTTGATCCATATATATGTCTGTATCCATTTCACCATTTAGAAACGCAGTTTTAACATCCATTTGGTGAATTTCGAGATTGTGCAAAGCAGCAATCGCGATTAGCACCCTAATGGAAGTAATCCTCGTTACCGGTGAATATGTATCAAAGAAATCATACCCTTCGATTTGTTTGAACCCTTTGGCCACTAAGCGGGCTTTGTATTTTTCAACTGACCCATCTGCTTTATACTTTCTTTTAAGGATCCATTTGCATCCTAAGGGCTTGCAACCTTGTGGGAGATCAACCAACTCCCACGTGTGGTTTTGCATGATAGAGTCGATTTCACTGTTAATCGCCTCTTGCCAGAGCGGAGCGTCTGGCCTAGATAGAGCATCTTTGATAGTCCTTGGTTCCTCTTCCAACACGTAAGTGATGAAATCGGGACCAAAGGTTTTAACTATCTTAGCTCTCTTGCTGCGTCGTAACTCGCCACTATCTTGAGTGGATGGACCAGCATCATTATCAACCTTCTCATTACGAGGTCTTTTGGTTGATATCTCATCTTCCTTGGACTTGCAAGGAAAGATATTTTCGAAAAACACAGCGTTTCTCGACTCTATATAAGTGCCTTCTGTCATATCGGGAACTTCTGATTTGTGAATTATAAACCGATAGGCACTACTGTTTAATGCATACCCAACAAATATGCAATCAACCGTTTTAGGGCCGATTTTAATTTGTTTGGGTAGAGGCACTTCAACCTTTGCTAAACACCCCCACACTTTGAGGTATTTATATGACGGTTTCCGCCCCTTCCACAATTCATAAGGAGTAGCATCTTTACTCTTATGTGGAATTTTGTTCAAAATGTGGTTAGCCGACAGAATGGCTTCTCCCCACAAGTTTTGCGGTAAACCGGAGCTAATAAGCATAGCATTCATCATCTCTTTGAGTGTTCGGTTCTTTCGTTCCGCAACACCATTAGATTGAGGCGAGTAAGGAGCAGTAGTTTGATGTATAATTCCGGATTCGGAGCATATCTTCTCAAACGGTGCTACATACTCTCCTCCTCTATCACTACGAACCATTTTGATTCGTCTATTCAACTGGTTTTCCACTTCACTTTTGTACAGTTTAAAAGCGTCTAACGCTTCATCCTTACTGTGCAAAAGGTAAACATGGCAAAACCTTGTACTATCATCTATAAAAGTGATGAAGTACTTTTTCCCACCTCTAGTTTGTACGAATTTTAAGTCACACACATCAGTGTGAATTAATTCTAGAGGTTCTGAGTTCCTTTCAACCGAAGGGAAAGGCAACTTTGTCATTTTAGCTTCTACACAAACTTCGCATTTGTTATTTAAATCGATATTTTTTATGTCTAGTAAATTTAAGCTTACTAGTCGTTTTATCGATTTAACGTTTACATGTCCCAATCTGCAGTGCCATAAATCTGAGAACTCAGCGATATAAGAAGAAGTAGAAGCTTCTTTATTCATAACAGATTTTCCCTTGGGGTGTACAACAATGGCACTCATCTTAAACAGACCATCGTGGACATACCCACGACCTAAGTACACTGAGTACTTGCTAAGAACAACCCTATTAGACTCAAATACAAGTTTGAAATTATTCTTCACTAGTACAGAGCCGGAGATGAGGTTCTTGCGAATGTCCGGGACATGCAGGACATCTCTCAGTGTGATGTTCTTCTCACTGGTCAGCTTCAGAACAACGTTGCCAACCCCAGTCACCTCAGACGTGGCTTGATTCCCCATGTGCAGCTTTCTCCCATTGGCTGGCTCATAGGTCGAGAAAGCATTCCTGTCAGAACAGACATGACAGGTAGCCCCTGTATCAATGAACCATTCCTTTGGGTTGCCCACGAGGTTCACTTCAGTGGTCACCGCAGCAAGGTCCTCTTCAGTGAACTCCCCTTCAACCACGTTCGTATTGGACTGCTTGCCCTTGCCTTTGTCATCTTTCTTCGGGGACTTGCAGAATCTTACAATGTGGTTCGGCTTTCCACAGTTGTAGCAATCACCCGTAAATTTGGGTCGAGTTACAACTGGTTGTTTGCTTTTGTCAGAATTTGGCCTCTTATGCTTCTTTGACTCCATCAAATTAGCTTTGGCCTCTTCCTGACCCTTGTTCCTTTCCAGCCCACCTTCGCGAATCTGAAGTTTGCCTATGACCTCTTCCAAGGTCATACTCTTCTTCTTCAACTTCAAGTGGCTTTGAAACTCCTTCCAGCTTGGAGGCAGTTTCTCAATGACTGCAGCGGCTTGGAAAGCGTCTGGCAGTATCATTCCTTCTGCAGCAATGTCATGCAGAATCAACTGGAATTCTTGAACTTGTTCAACGACAGACTTCGAGTCCACCATCTTGAAGTTCAAGAACTTCCCAACCAAGTAATTCTTAGTACCGGCATCCTCGGCCACATATTTGACCTCCAAGGAATTCCACATTTCCTTGGCCGTTTTGCACTTCTGGTAGACACTGTACAAAGCATCTGCCAGACCACTCAGAATGTAGTTCTGAGCATAGAAGTCGTGTTCCCACCAGCGGGCACGAACTTCCTCATTCTGTGCATCGTTCTCAACGACCGCAGGCGGGTCCTCAGAAAGGAACCTCGCCAACCTCAAGGTGGTCAGAAAGAACAGCATACGCTATTGCCACCTCTTGAAGTTTTTACCCGAAAACTTTTCGGGTCTCTCACTTTGGACCATAAAAGGTCTCGAGTTATCAAATGGGAAAGGGCTCACCACAGAGGGATTAGAGGTCTGCCCAACATGGACAGTTACAGGGGGAACGGGGGTAGTGGTGCCCTGGGGAGTGGGGTTACCAGGAGGAACAACAGTGTTTCCCTGGTTAGCAGACTCCGAATTGTTATTTCCGTCAGTCATTTTGAAAACAGAAAAGAAAAAAAAAATTTGTCTTGCGATTGTAAAATATCAGAAAGTATTTGACTGCGGAAATAATAATTCAAAATTAAAAGAAAATACAACTCGAATGACTTGTTACAGAGAGAGAATAAAGAAAATAAACGGCTGCAGTGACGAGTCGAGGAAGCCCTCTTCCCGCAAGACAAAATTTCCCCGGTAGTGCTCTTCGGACTTGGAAATTTGCCCCCAAAGGTAAAACGTCACTAATGTCTCCAAGAGTGTAGCACCACAGGTCCTGGAGCTCCGGCGAACAAAACGAGCGCTTCGAACTGGACTGGCTCTTAAGACTCTATATGCAGAGAGACAGAGGGAGAGGAGAAGATTTCTGAATGCGTGGCCAGGCAAATGCATGAGGACGCTATTTATAGGCGAACCTCCACTCAATGCAGAAGGAAAAACCGCGTGGGCATTAAATGCGGACGCGTTTTCGTTGGTGGCAAGAGTTGACCCAGAACGCGTTTCCGTAAATCACGCTGGTAACGTCCCACGAATTTAGCACACGTATTTTATGTGCTCTTATGAAGTATGGTCCGGTTTGACTTTTCTAACCGGGTGGGTCTCTGATCCGAATCGACCCAAAACTTTATGGACCTGATATCCTAATTTTTGTTCTCCAATGGACCTGATATCCTAATTTTTGTTCTCCAAAAAATTAGATACACACTGGGCCCAAGGCCCAAAGTCCAATTGCCAAGAACCAAGGCCAAGGCCAAGGCCAAGGCCACGGGAGCGCGCGCGGCTCGGCTCGGCGCGCGCGCGCGCGCGTGGCAACTTTGATTAACTAGCAATCAACTACAATTTATTATACTTCATTATTCCCATACTAATATCATGTATATTAGTATTCCAAAAATTCAATGTGGGATGAATTAAATGACTCATTTAATTCCCAAATTGGGTGTTGAACCTTTCGACTTTCCGATTCAATTTCTCACTCACCGAAAATCGGTTTTGCGAGTATGAATACACAATTCTCATCTACTCCAAGAGTAGAACGCACTTGTAACAATTAATTTCCGAGAAATTAATTTCAACACCAAGAATTAATTGGTCAACTATTAAAGTCTCAAATAAACTTTAATACCAATTAATTATAAAATAATACCACCAACTAATTTTCTCTAACAAAAATATGGTATGAAACAAGTGCATACATGTAAATTCGATTTTTTCCAATATACTTTTATATATGTGCTCTTATATATATATATATATACACCATTACTATTTGAAAATTAAAATTAATTTTATATAGTGACAGTTGAAATGCACATCAATGATTGTATATATATACATTATAGTAATATTTGAAAAAGAAAATTCACGTGAACTCGAATTTACATGGTCTAATTTTTAATGTTTCACCTTGTATTTAATTTTTAACACGTATATGAAAGGTGTAACAATTAATTGGAGAAGCTCTAAAATCAGGAATGTGGAATAAGTTTTGGTTTGTGTATAGACTAGAATAAAAGATTATGGCAAAAACTTGTATGAGATCGTCTTATGGCATGAGACCACACAAATTAACACCTACTCCTACCAAATTGTTAATGAGTCAATGTCCTAGTTACATCCATTTTCACTGTCTCATGCCATGAGACGGTCTCATACAAGACCTACTCAAAGATTATTAACTTTTTCATTTTAAAATGTTTAAACTCAGTATAATATGATTTTGCTAATAATATATACTGTATTAGTTTGTTATGAAACCATTTAGTAGTGAATGAAAACACCCTAATGTTAGTTCTTCAAGTATAAACTTTGTTCCACAAAGTAATGGACGTCCCTAAATTATTTTATTCGTACGTGGCCAATTCGAGTTTCTAGTTTGCTTCTCAATTGTGCTTCTCAACCCTAAAGTCTACTCTTTTGTGTCTTTTTTCTGCATGCATGTGCGAAATACCTTCCTTCTATTTCAAGATAAATTTCCAATATCTAAATATATTATTGACAATATTTCACATGCGAAATAGTGTAAATGGCGAAATATATTAGAAATTATATATACTGATCTTCAATTCACACAAATCCACAACTCAATATTTTAAAATTAAATGTGTAGATAAATTTATGCATATACCCATCTATTTGAACATATAGTAAGTCTATTTTGTAAATCAACTTTACCATTTAATTCAAGACAATATGAATTGTTTTCATTTACGTTAATTATATATACCATTAAACTTTTATAAAAAGTGTGAAAATCAAATTATTTATGTTAATTTTCATAATACTTAATTACCTACCCTGAAAAGAATAACACTCCTTAAATTTTAAAATATATGGGTGCTCAATCTAACTTCTCGTGCATTTTTTTCTTTTAATTATTAGGGTGTTCAATCAATTAAATGTTTGTGAGTAAAAACAATTGTCCACGAAAAACAAATAAGCGGCTAGTCATTGGCCGGTGCAACATTTTTTTGGATTTGACTAGTCACAAGAGTAGCTGTACTTGTGAAATAAAAGAGTAAACAAATTTTCCAATGAACAAGTTTACTGATTTGAAATTAATATTATTAGATATATTCACTAATATCATTAGACTTGTAAATTGGAATTACAGTGTAAATTGTTATGGTATCAATGAATGCATCTAATAGTATCAATTTCATACCTTATAGCTAAGTTTCACTGGAGACACTTGTAAATAAATTTTTTTTGTAAAATTAAAAATGATATTAGTTGTTTCACTAAAAAATTATTATATCAAGTTAATATTGTTTAAAAACACACAATAATAAACAAATTTATAATAAATTTGTTCACAATATACTTAGTCAAATTTAAATACCACTATTTCCATGTACATTTTAATTTGTCAAAAATAGAAGTCATTCAAAATATTTTTTTTAGTACTCTTGAAAGGTTATCTACATTCGAAATCCACATAATTCTTTTTACAAAAAAAAAATAGCAAGCATCATACCATTTACTAATCAATATTAATTATTGAATAAATCCGATTTTATTTCGTTAACAAATTTTATAAAAGAATTTGTTATTGATTATATACTTTTATGAGGTATTCTCTTATGAAATATTTAACATGTAAAATATATCTAAAATAGGCAAATATAAAAAAAAAATCGCGGATCAGGTCGTTCCAGGTCAAAATTCGCGGAGCCTAAGCGGATCAAATTGATTTTAAAAAAATCGCACAAGGCTTATTTTAGGATTTTGGCTCCTAGATTGTGTTACTATATGGGTAAATGTGTATTACTGTAAGGCAAAATGTATTACCAATCCTTAAAAAATAGATTTTTGTACTTTAAAATAACAATAAGGAAAAATATGTGTTTTTACAAGAATAAATATCTGTCTTCTAATTTATTTTTCATCCCTTTAAATCTAGATTTAAAGTAACAAGAAAATTGGTGAAAAAATATTTAGGGGGCGCTTAGTTAGCAATTCTTCAATGGTAATGTGAATGAAAATTTATTTCCATCTATGCCCTCATAAGAAAAATGATATGTTAGGGGAAAGAAGTGTTTCAATGGTGACACCATTGCTAGTGTCATGCCCCAATTTTGGAATAGAAGTTGACAACAAATGGTTGTTGGTGGAGGAAGGGAGGAGTGATTGAGGAGGATGATTGTAGGAAGAGAATGGTGTAATCAAAATGGAGTAGTGATTACCTTATTTAGGAGGAGAGGTAGTGATTTTGTTCTCATAAACCATACTAATTACACTAATTTTCAATCTCATTCTCATTACCATTGAAGAGTTGTTAACCAAGCGCCCCCTTAGTCTAATAGTAACACACATTGTGCCCTTCAGCAACATGCATTTGACCATATAGTAACTCAAATTGGGAGCAAAAAAATCCTGAAACTTGACCTGCGCGAGATTTTGAAAAAAAAATCACCAAATTCGATCCGACCCGGCTAAAATCTGTAAATTTTTTAAAATATAAATTATTCTACGAATTTAGAATTTGTAGAATATTTTATATAACCATTTGTGTATTTTTATATATCGCCTAATCGTCCATCCGTCCACATATATATTATTCTCACACAACAAAGCATGTCCATCTCTATCGGTGAACCAAATGTTTCATTGAAAATCAACCCTTTTTTGGTATATCCTTTTGATATTTTATTTATATTTTACTATCATAAATACAAGTTAAGTGATGATGTAAGGCCTACAATTTTTTTTTTAAATTACAGATATGATGTACTCCCCCAATTCATTTTTTATTATCCGTTTTATCATTAAAAAATATATATTTTTTTTCCACTTAGCTAAAATAGCAAAAAAAACAAACACTAATCATTTTAACTTACCCCTTAAAAACACACTCATGACACTAATTTTATAACTTTATACCCACAAATAATAATAAACAATTCTCACCCCTTTTTAAAAATCTATTTTATACCCACAAATAGTAATAAACAACATTTTTATTAAAATTCGTGCCCTTTTCCAATGGACAATAAAAAATAAATTGGAGGGAGTATTAATTAAAGATAATAAAATACTTAATGAATCACTAAATTAATATACAAGTCAGATCTAGTACTGCCTTCTTTTCATCCCCATAACTTGATTATGCTATTTTCCTGTCAGAAAGATTAATTGTTGAAATTGAAGAGCCGTATTTCCTGCTTCACGAGTTGCACAAATCCATTTGATAAAGGAAAAAAAAAGGATAGAAAAAAGAAAGAAAAAAAGACAATTATGAGCAGGAATATGAGCAGTATAGTCACAAAGCTGAACTAGTGAGTGACAGTGTGGTCCAATGCATTTTCTATTAAATGTAAAATAATGCATTCAATATCAATGATGGTCCATTTGCAATTCCTCATTGTAATTCAATCTTTTCTACATTTTTAAATACCTTATTTTCAGCAAGAAAAATGGGCTTGTTTGCTGAAATCGAGCAATAATTTATTACAAATTCCTTCCTAGAAATTGCCTCCATTGCAATGTCTCATTGTATTAGTACTTCATAATTCTTTTAAGAAAAAACTCTTTCTTGTGTCTTGAACCTGGTCATTTTATACTTATGTATGTATATACAATCTACATATTTGATTTTGTTTGAGGAAGGATATATAGTTTTTTTTTTTTTTTTTAAGAAGTGTGATTAAATGTTGAGGTGAATTTAAAGTCGATATATATATCGAATGATTCGAATTGAGTTAATTAGTAGTGTCAAATTCGCTACTAAAAGAAATATGATTTCGAAATTTAAATCAAACTTGATCGAGTTTGATTCAATACGATAGGCATATAACATCAATTATAATTAGCAAACTAACAATAAATGTAAACAAAATTAAAAAAACTAATTAGTTTAGTTAAGCTTGTGAGGTTATCGAGTGAAGTATTAATTATTGAGCTGGAGTAGCTTGACTCAATTAATTAAAGTCAAGTTGATTTTGACTCAACTTAACTGCACCATGGATCTAACCATATATCTACTTAATATGTTCAAAAGATGATGGTAAAAGAAAAAAAAAATAGTTATATATTACCTTACGATAGATATTGGTTTTGGTTTTCAGAAAAAAAAAAAAAATGAAATGAATAATATAGTTAATTAAGGTGATATCATCTGAACACTCACATTTCTGAATATCAAATAGACGGACTTTAGTTCAAACTCCAAGTAATTAAGTTGCCCACCTTTCAGAATACAATGATCTAGACGTACGGATAATGTTTAAAGGTAGTTTATGAACTCATTAACTAGAATACCTTCACATAATTAATATTAAATCCCCAGTCAAATACATTTTCAATATGATTAGTTGCAACATCTATTATACGAATTCTTTTTCAATAATAATGCACAAACTTTTTTTTTTTTTTTTTTGAAAAGTAAAGGACTTTTATTGCAAAGGGAGTACAAGGGGTACTCCACCCTTACAATATTACAAAAACAAAGAACAACATCACAGCAACCTTTCCTAACAAATTGAGCAGCAGCATAAGCAAACTTTTCCTACACTATTGGGCATCAACAAGGCAAATAATAATGCACAAACTTAGATATAAGTCAACAAGTGCAAGATTATTTTTGCAGTCTCACACTTTCTCTCCCAAGTCTTAATTAATACCACTAAATATATTAATTAATACTATACAAGAAAATCCTTGTACACATATATAAGCAAGAATTAATGATGCAATATATAATTGAGTAGTGCAAGTATGTCGTATGATCCAAAACTGCAACCACTAGAATTCATTGCTTCCCCTTTAAAAAAAGAAGACGAATTTTCAAAACTTGAATCCAAATCAATATATTTTTTTCTTCACATGTCAATTTATCCCAACAGTAGAATGAATATTATATTACTTTTTGACTGCAATATATATTATGGTAGACTACAAGTTAAGAAAACTGTCACCAGAAACCTCTTGAACTACTTAATCCTCAAGGAACCATTTTTAGGGGGTAGGGATGGGAGATGGGTGAAAGCTGACACAAATTAATGATCCCAAATATATCAACTCTCATTTTCTCAACCTAACTTCTAAATTCTAATTAATCCCATTATTTCTTAATCCTACCGTTAAATTAAGTACTAACCACAACTTGGAGTAGGCCCCCACTTAATTTATTTTCTTCACTTGCTATATGTCTTTACGATGTATGTTTCCTAATAATTGCTTGTTAGATTATCTTCCTTGTTTGGACATCAATCTTTCTTCTTGAAGAAAGAACTATAAGAATGAGTGAATATATAAAAAATTGGGCACCTCTATTCTGTATCATGGGAGTGCATGACACGTGTAAATTGACAAATATATAATGTTATACTCCCTCCGTCCCGAAACTACTTTCATATGTAGTAGAGGATGATATATTTTTTAAAGATAAAGGGAGTGACATATTCTTAAAAAAGAAAATATATGAGTGTGGAGTTGAATAAAATAATAATACTTTATTACTTTATTTACTTTAGTGAGGGATAATTATTTCCTTGTTAGGAGTGTGAAAGTGGTATATTACTATCTCCATCCAATAAAAGTAGTCTTACTTTTCATTTTAGCTTGTCCAATAAAAATAGTTCGGTTTCCTAAAAAGATATTCCTACCGGCCTCTAATAATCTTCACACTTTCCTTTTTTGAAACGTCCTACAATAATTTTTATATCAAGAAGTGGAAATAAAACACTCACATTATTTACTTTATTTCAAAATAATCTTCATTCATTAGTTCAAAAAATCAATAAACAATTTTTTTCTTAAAAACTGTGTCATCCCACATAAGAAAATTTAATAGGGGACGGTGGGAGTAATATTTTAAACTATCAACATACAATATATTTTTATTTTTACAACATAATATATATACTCACTTTTTTTAAACCGTGCAAAAGCAAATAGCTAGACTTAATTTTATCGGACGGAGGGAGTATATATGCACACACGTGGTGAGATTAATCAGTAAAAAAAAAAAAATTCTCTGTCCCATAAGAGTTTATATAATGTATAGCATTAGCGCGAAATCACTTTTTAATATTTTTTTTTTTTATCAAAACTAATAAACTCATTTTTTGGTTAAAAAAGAAAGTGGTTTTAGGTCAGAAATTTTGTTTCCAAACACCACCTTATTAATCACATTTAGTTTGTTAAGTCGGGGAATTGTGCACGCTACGAAATTTAGAAAGAATTAACTTGGATATTCGAACCACAACTTATTTTAAGAACATGACTCTTCTTTTGGTACGAAGAGGGAGTACCACAATGGATCCACTATTGATAATATTAATGCATGGTTTAGTTGTTTTAAATGATTTTAGTACTTAATTATATTAACTAAATTGGCTATATATAATCGATCCACATAGCCCTAAATTTAGATTAATATTAAATGATCCAACTACATCCAATTGAATCGAATTAAGAATTTTGGTAACATCAATAAAAGCCCTATAGATTAAATAAACCCCCAACAAGAAATTAAAAGGTAACACATGATAATTTGCTGTCCATCTTAATTTATTTCATCAACCCTAATATATATACCTTACAATATATTTGCTCAATTTTTCATCAGGTTACAAGTTAGCTATCTAAACTATAGTTAAAAAAAAAGGCAAATATTTTTGGTGGTTTATGCCTATCAAGGATCAGTGAATTATATTATCATATTGGCTTGCTTTATGGGATCCGGTAGGGGAGAAGTCAAGCAATCGTGGTTAGATGACATATATGATCAAATTTTTAAGTAAATGGGTTATAGCTAACACTGATCATATATAAATGCTGTTAAAAGTTGGTCTCTAATTGTTCTAATTAATTAATTATCTGCAGATCAATTAATGCGTAAAGCCTAAGATATTTGTTGAGAAATTAAAAGACCCAGTTCATACTCACACACTCATCAGACGTCAAATCAGTTAGATGCTATTAATTCGAATAATTATGAGACTATGATTTACTACACTATATATTGATGAAGTCGACATGGCATCACTCGAAAACTTTGAATTTTAGTTAAATAACTTATATACAATGTTATTCTTATTTATTTGTATTATAAGCCGCTATTGGTACGTAACTGATCTAATAGTCCACAAATTACACAATACAAATAAATTATATATACTGGCATGGAAAATTCAAATATGTGGCCATAGAAATATTTTCCACAACCCCAAATTAAGTTAATAGAAAAACCCTAATATTTTTCTGTAGGTTTACATATGAGATGTTTAGTTACCAAATTTTAATTACCAGTCTGGAGTATGAGGACAAAACCACATGGTTGTGGGACTAAAATTCTTCACTAACCCAACGTCCATTTGCCTTTTTATCATGTCCAAATTTCTAATACATCACACTTGTAGCATATTTCTACTTTATTCCCCAAACCCTAATCCCATCTTTCTTTCTTTCCATTGGATCACATGCTCCCTTCCTTTCTCTTCTTACATTATTCTTATCTTTCTTTTCCCGTCTTTCTGTCTGCTTTTACACTATCAACCCCACTTCATAAATTTTCCCTATTTATTCAACCCAACATTAAATCATTCGTATTATCATAATGATGCTATTATATAGTTTCTTATTTAATCCTCATGATTTTCCTTTCTTATGCCGCAGTTTCGCTACTGGATGCATTAAATTATACATTGAAGTATTTTTTATGATTCAGTATTCGACCCCAAAACCGACTAACCAGGAGATTCATAATTCATAGTCTACTATGGGGACCCATTTCAAGCCAAGATATTTTTATTCTGTATGGACTGACCCCCCTGGATTTAAGTATACAATGGGGGTTTTGAATTTGAGACTCAAAGAGAAGCACATTTCTAAAAAAGAAACCACACTTCTAAGTCTCAAGCCTATATCACCATGACATTTCTTGGGGTTTAATACATTGAAGTAATATTATAATGCGCTAATTTATTCTTAGAAACCCATAACAAAACACATCTTGAATATAAATACCCCTCAAATCTAGGCCTCTTAAAATATGAAATTTGATAGATTCGGACAAGTCGACCTCTGAAATATTTGATGTGATTAAGAGGAATGAATTAGAGGGAAAATTGTTTTTTAGGGCCCTAGGACGCTTGTGTTTTAATGACAATAATTTTACGGATCATTATGATTTAAAATTTGTAAATGTAAGCAAATGAACCTGGATTAGCACAAAGTGGGCTCGATCGCAAGTGAGTTGCACAATTGTCTACATTTATATATAGACTTACAGACATGTGAATGTAGGATACCGTGTTATTAAAATATGTAAATATAGGACAATTGTGCAACTCATGTGACATTTCAACCCAATTTTGCTTATTTGGGATTGATTGTCTTACATTTACAAATTTTAAAATATAATGTCATGCATTCCGGTTTGGATCCCTAGTTTCACCTCCCTGTTTCATCTACTGTTTCGTACTTTAAATCAATGACAAGTGTTTAGTAAAAGTCAAATAAATTGCATAATCAAAATCTCTTAGATAGATGTTGGAACATATATATACCAAAATTGAGGATTCTTGATAAAATTAATTTGACACGTGTTATTGATATAAAATATGAAACAATGGATGAAACATGAAGGTGAATTAGGGGATCCAAACTGCATGCCCTCACAACCTCGTAAAATTATTGTTCTCAAAATATAATCCGAACCTAAAACAATACTATTCTCGATGAACTTAGTAATTTTTTTTTGATCGGGCAAAGAGAACAATTTTATTGCAACCGAGTACAAGGAGTACCCAATCCCTTACAAATCCACACACCACAACCAAATTTTATAATATCCAGCTTTTTCCTTTTTAAATTTATAACCGTCGATTAAAATTGATTTGATAAACCAAAGGCTAATGTAATGAGGGTGAAGGTGTGCAAAATCACAATGATTTATATATGAGACCTCTCTATCTCAAATTTAAATAAAATATAATTGCCCAAGATTATAGTTTCATATCATACAGAGAGGAAATTAACATTTGTGATTAATTTGCAATCATATCCCTCGTGGCCCTCTCTCTTTCTCTCTCTCTCTCAAAAGCACTAAAGAAATTTTATTTTTGGTACCTTAATATTTGTTTTCCATCATCCAATGTCTTAGCTCAAAATTGCAATTTCTTTTGGACCTCTCCTTTTCAATCGGTTTAAGCAAATATAAGATCACTGTGGACATATCATGTGCATTTCTGCGGATATATTTTTTCAGGCAAGCATCAAAATTTGGAAAAAAAATTCTTTAGGAACATGTTCTGGTATATATGCGTGTTATAACGTTATTGCATTGGGGTAAGAAAAATTTATGGAACTTGTATACGTCAAATTAATGAATATTTTTCAAAAGAATAGATAATTGGGCATAATCAGTTGTTTTATAGCTTATAATATGTTGAATACTAAATTAAGAAAAAAAAAAAATAAAGGAATTATGTCATGCAAAATTAATGCTAGTCATATTGATTAATTTCATAATCAGAAGTGCTCATTTAAAGGAACGAATTATCGAGTTAAAAGCTCATTATATATATCTTTTTTAAAGAGCTAACTTAGAAATCACAATATATATATGAATTGTGTTATGTATACAAGTGTCAAATAAGGATCGATAGTAATATTGGTTGTTATTTATATATATACATGTAATTGTTATTTTATTACATATGATTAAGCTTTTTGCAACGACAAACTAAAAGAAAAGTACACGCAACTAAAATTAAGTTCATAAGATCCAATACACATGTTTAGAATGAAAACAAGATTATCTAATTAAAAAGGGACAGCTAATTGAAAGAATTCCTAGGAATATCTTACAACTCATTAACATGTGAGTAGGGAACTAGGATTTTACAAGTCGGTTACAATTATTCTACAAAACATGCAATTCCTTTGACTTTTGCCAGATATTTTCCTTTTCTAATAATCTACCATTTCTTTTTCCCTTTTTCCCTTGAGTTATCAATAAGAAAAGAATCAACTATTACTTTCATAATTATATTGATTTTCTTCTGTGAAAAGCTATCATTTTGACAAACTAAGAGGTGTGGAAGCCCATGGTCCTAGATCAACCCTACCTAAGCCCAAAATTACCTAGGCCCAAGCCAAAACATGTCCCAATTTATGAGATTTTCTAAAAATAAATAAATATATTGTTGATAATTATAAGACAAATTATAAGACAAGTAGTAATATACCAAATGGACTGGTGATTAAATCATACCAGAGAAATTGTGAAAAATTACTACATTAACGAGCAAGGAAGTTAACTTAAGTTGTATTAAGAAAATGTTGGAGTGTTTCTACAAAAAAAAAAAAAAAAAAAAAAAAAATTTATGAAAAGGTACAAATAATATTCTACTCTATCAATAAATTCGTTATAAACCCTTTATTAACCGTTGGGCTGGATTTGTAGAGTTGCTTGAAATATTCCTCCAACACAATTTTCTTATATTTAATGGGCTCCCCATCTTCCACAGGCCCAATTTCAACTTGGGACGGTGGGTTGTAAAACAACGCTATAGAGGCCCGATCGGTATCCAATTGGGCCACGGCCCGATGCCACGAACTCTTCAGCCTTCCATTGCTCATTATTTCAATGAAATCCCCCAAGTTAACAAGCAGTGTGTTACATGGCCATGGCATAGTGATCCACTGCCCGTTTCTAAACACTTGGAGCCCATTTGAGGATCCGAATTGATTCACGAGAGTTAAGACGCTGGCATCACTGTGCTGGACTAGGCCCAATGTCAAATCGGGCCTGGGACACGATGGGTAATAGTTTATACGAACGTTGATCTCGCTCGTCTTTGGATCAAAGTATCGAGTCAACGATTGTGAATCGAGTGAGATGGCGTCTGCTAGGGCTTCTAGTAGCTCATCTAGAACTTCTCTACCTCCCTTCACATACTTCTCTATTGCTGGTCTACAATATTACCAAAACTAACACTAAATTATTTTGATAACAATTTTTTTTATAAACTTGGTTCATGGAAGTTTTATGGTAAATTTGATAATATTGTTTAGTATATGAAGTAATATTGTTTATGATATGATGTATCACGGTTTAGTGATCTTAAAAAGAACAACATATTAAACCAAACATTTTAAACAAAAATGTGTTGCTTTCTATACTAATAACTGATTGTATGCGAACACTACTGGGTAAATCAAACTTTTTTTTTTTTTTTGTGTGTGTAAACACTTAAAAAATATATATATACTTCTTCCGTACTGCAATTATTCGCACACTTATTTTATTCGTCCAATAAAAAATTATTTGTATATTTCAAAAAAATAAACATTAGTTTATGTGTACACTAAAAAAATACACATTTATCCATATGTTACTACATTATTCAAAAAAATTGTATTTTCCTTAAAAAAAATGTGTCCTGCAAATTTGTCAATAATTTTTGGCTGGAGGGGTAATTATTTACCCATACATCACTATTAAAAAAAAACACTTATTTTATAAAATTTGCACACCAAATTCTTATGAACGGATGAGGGAGTAGTAGTAATTTCTAATACGTTATGGAAGTGTTACGGGTGTCCCTCCAAAAAAAAAAAAAAAGACTTATTTTATTAAATGTGCAGACATGTTGGAACAATAATGTGAGAGAGAGAGGGAGAGAGACCTGAAATTGGCCGGATTATTAGGCCAAACCCGGAGGCCGTCGGTGGCAGCCGCCGGAGCTGCCTTCATGGCCAACCGATCAATCCAATCCAACGGCTGATCTCCCGATCTTACAAAATTCCGGCCATACCCCAAGTTATCCGTACTCATGTGCGTTCCCACACTTGATTTCTTCTCCTCAAACGGTAGCTTGAAGAACCCACCCACCACTTCTTCCACCTCCTCCAGTACCCGTGGATCCAACCCGTGGTTTCGGATCATAAACATGCCCCATTCCGTACAAGTCCGACCAAGTTTCCGGAGCTCCGCGGCCCGATACGACTCCGACCTGAGTTTACCCATGTCCACGGCCTCGAAGCGGGCATCGGGAGGAAACGGGTGGGCGGCAACCGGGTTCTGGATGAAATTCCGGGGCAGGTTTTTTAGGCGGGCCAGGTCTTGGACCACCGGGATCCGAACCGTTTGTTGGATACCGTTTCCGTCGACAAATCGCGCATCGTGGTAATGGATCTTTGTAGTATCGTCCATTGATGATCAAATTAAGTGGTGAAGAGTGCTTTAATGTGATGAGTCAACGGTCAATGTCGATTACGGAGTCTGTATATATGTAATGAATTATTATCTTTTGCACTATATAATATAGGAGTACATTTTAAAATGAAATAATGATTACTAATTCAAGGCCAAGCACGTTTCTGATCTTGTGATCCAAAAGCGTTTTTAATATTATTTTCTTGGACTGATCTATTACAGAAAAAAAAAAAAATTGGTTGTTATGATCAAAAGATATGTTCCTACAATTATTTTGTATTGTTTTGTTGGGTAATAAAGAATAACGGCTGAAGTAGGTCTTCATAATGCAGGTAATTGTATTAGTAAATATACTTACAATTGGGTAAATTTTATACGATGAAATTGGTTCACTTTAAATTTTGCATTTCCTCGTTACAAAAGTTGTCCATTTAACTATAATATTTCATAATGAGGATTATCTACACCTTACATACAAAATATTGTCTAATTATATATAGAATTTTTTTTAGGCTAATGATTTGTGGGTAAAAATTACTTAAAAATTTCATTTCGCAGATAAATTGAATTTACGCTGAGTAATAAAAATGTCTATAAGATTAGAAAATTTTGTAGACAAATCAACTACAAAAATTTTTGTTGAAAAATCTCATATACAATTCTCCAATTTTTTTAAGTAGAAAATGATGGCATAATTTTATTTTTTCCCTTATTCAGCTCGATTCTCTTCTTAAATGAGTTTTTAAGGCTGATTTTTAGTTGTCCTATCTACAGCAGTTTAGTAGTAGTGTAATGTGTAGATTAAATCTGAAGATAAATAAAGTAGAGTAATAAAAAAAGGGGCTGGTGGGTTAACCCATTTAGCCTAGGCAAAAAGATCCATTTTTAAATGGGCCATAAAAATAAACAATTCAGGATTAAAGTAAACATCTATGCACAAAATTCTTGAGGTAATCTGATGATAAATAAATTTAATAACTCGAATAGTATGGATAAACAATTCATCCATTTTATAATAATTGTCATCTTAAATTAATTTAAAATATAAAATTTTGATATAGTTATACCCAATCAACTTTTTTTTTTTTAATGTTACTCAATCAATCTTATTACCCTAAAAAGTATTCTTAATTACTCATAAATAAGAGATTTTTTAGAAATAATAATGGGGTTAAATTTAAAATAATCTGGATAAATAACTAGATAATTAAAGTGACAATTAATTAGCAACAAACTTCTATCTCTAAAATAACACTTATTATAAAATGAAAAAAGATACGTGCTCAGCATCTTAATTAAATGTTTTAACATCTATCTCTATATTTCAATTAATGTAAAAATAATTGGTAAAAACTTGTATGAGAGTCTAATGACATTAGACAACACAAATTAACAATCGTTCCTACCAAAGTGTTAATGAGTTAATGTCCTAATTATACCAATTCCCATTGTCTCATGTCATGAGACGGTCTTATACAAAATCTACTCAAAATAATTATATTTTTAAGTAACACTATATGAGCATGGTGCACCTTGAACAACTACTATCCTTAGTTTTAATAAACAATTAATATTAATAAATTATATTTTATAGAGTTATTTTCAATGGGATTTGAATTCGTGATGTGGGTGTGAGCATAAATGCTATGATACTCATACAATGAAAATTTTTCATCTTATATAAAGATATGAACTTATAAAATACATGGAATTAATTCGTTTACATTGTTTTTCCTAATAATACATAGGTGTGTAAGAGTTTTTTAAAAATCTTAAAGTTATAAATTTTAGGTATTTAAAAAATACAATAACATATAAATAATTGTTGGAACACTTGGAATTTTGGGTATTTAGGATGTGTTTGGTTGGAAGGGGTGGGGAATGAGAATGAAATGAGAAATTAATATTTGGTTGAATGATTCCTTAAACAATGGATTCATTCTCCAAAAGTGGGTAATGAGTCATTCCTCGCAAATTTGGAAGGAATGATTTTCATTCTTCCAAAATATTTGTGAAATATCAAATTTTGGCCTTTTAAATTATATTAAAAAAATAAAATTTGTGTTCTTATTTAAATAAAAATCCAAATAACCTTTTTACATATATAAAATTATTTTAAAAAAATACATCAAATTCTAAAAGAATTAAGCTAAATTAAACATCATCAATATAATGCATTATAAGAAAATAAAGAAGTTAGATAATCAAGTTGAATTGGGGTGGGGGTAGATCTACTTGATATTCATTGTATTTGCTCTTGAATCTTGATAATAATATTCTACTTAATTTAAAAAAAAATGATGATATATTTATTGACGTTAGATACCTATTATGATTAGAACTTCTTTGGACTATGGAAAAATTATTAAAGGCCCATTGTGATTGAGATTGTCCACGAATAGGCCACACTTTTCATGGTCCATTGACGAATTCCACTGATATGCATCATCTTTTAAATCTCGACCTTCTTTTTTAAGGAAGATCCAGAGCTCTAGAACTCTCTCCACTCATACATTTGGCCTTACAGTCTACAGTCTATTAATATGTAAATCGAAAAATATGTTACGAGTAACAAATCTATACTATATTAAAAAGTGGCTTGCCATGGAGAAACATTTTTGGACGCTTTTGTTCATTTTTAATTTTTGCTTGTGCAATTTACTCCTCGAGCATCATTTATGTAACGCCCCGAACCCAATATATATTAATTATATCGAATTCGAAGTGTTATTGTGATCAAAAGTCCGAACTATAAAATTTTTGAAGGAAATATAACGGAAATGGGAGATGATGAGTTTTTATGCAGCGGAAGAAATGAATAGAATAATTTTAGTAAGTATCTCACACACATATATGTGTACATAAAACATAGTATTATCAGTAATGTTTTATTTAAGTGGGGAACTCCGTGTCGTCTCTATTACTGTCCTTGCTCCACGAAATCATAATCTGCAAGGGGTTTAGGGAAAAGGGGCGTGAGAATTGAATTCTCACATATGGGTGATTTGCAACATCATGGGATTGGTAAATCCGAAATATATTAAGTTATACAAGTGTTTATTTTATTTAATCAGTTTCATATAAAATTTAAACGGAATTTAAACATATTTCACATAATATAATTGAAATAGCACAAGTTGGTTCACATTAAGGCAAAACTCAAAGTCATATCACGTATTATCACAATTGTCAAACCATAAATGTACAACCATTCCCCTTCCATCATAGTTATCCTTTTCAACTCCAACCATCAACAACCTTGATTCCGAGGGCGTCAAACGACAGCTGTCCCCGGAGACCGGAAAAATAATCAACGACCTTGATTCCGAGGGCGTCCAACGACAGCTGTCCCCGGAGGCCGGAAAAACAATCAACGACCTTAATTCCGAGGGCGTCCAACGACAGCTGTCCCCGGAGGCCGGAAAAACAATACCCAAATCACAACTCCGTACTTACTGACTTTCCATAAAACTAATACAACAACCTCATCGAGAAAATACTTGACTGATAATTGAACTGGTTCATGCTCACGTAAGGTGTTTACTCATGCAGTGGTGATCGATTCACAAAACAACAGGCAGTATATAACACATATAGTAATATCACATAATCCAAACAGTTATATAGATAGGTGTTACATTTATGTTGGATTAGATAGTTTTGATTTGATTTAGTCGAGTTCAGAAAATACCGGCACGACGTTATTAATAGCAGATCAATCAACGGATCATCACCCACCTGATTGTTTCGAGTCCCGAGAATGATGTGTAGGCAGAGGGTCGAGTCCTCGTGCGCGTTCTAACTAGTACCGAATCCTAGTAGGAAGATATTTAATTAAAAGTTGACCTTTGAAAACGTTTAGGAAAACTTGAGAGTTTGTGTTACGAGAATCGAGAAAGTTGTGGTCTTATAAACTCAAAAAGGACTTGCTTAAGTGTCACACCCTATTTTGGTAAGTACACTACTTCTAAAAAGGTGAGTGTATTTACTAGTATACTTGTGGTATGACTATCTCGATTACTACAAAAACAATCTTTTGATAAGTACACCCCCTTTTAAGAGGAGGTGTATTAGGGGGGTGTATTTACTAAAAGCAGGAGTGTAACAGGGGGTGTATTTACTGAAAGCAGTGGTGTAACAGGGGGAGTGTATTTACTGAAAGCAGTGGTGTAACAGGACGGTGTATTTACTGATTTCTGTGGTGTAACAGGGGGGTGTATTTACTGAATTTAGTGGTGTCCTTAATAAAGGCCCTTTAAGGAAGAAAATAATTATTAAACTTGGAAATACTTAGAAAAATAAGATTATTACTTAGAAAAATTAATAAAATTAAAGAAAAGGTTTTTCTTTCTTAAGAATTCTATTTCTCATTTTAAAAGAAAACTTGAATATAATTAATCATATTTTATAAATAAATTTCCTTTAATAAAACTTATTAAAGACTTTGGCTTTTCTAAGACAAATTATAAAAAGTACTTTTCTTTTCTAATATTAATAACACTTCTAAAATTGGTTTGTAATACTTCTTAAAACAAAGGGATTATATTAATTTTCCCATAAATACTCTTTTTCATTTGTTTACTAAATTTTGAATAGTAGAAGACGAGTTTCCCCTTGTCTCCAAAAACTCAACTAATATTACTAACAACTAATTTCATCACCATATCAACAGCTAACCAAACCAAACTAATTTATCTATTCATTAATACCCTCCAACTAAAACAACAGTACTAAACAGCTAAACCAACAATATTAATCAACAAACCCAATAATACTAAACAACTAACTTAACAATACTAATCGATAAAATACTAACAGTCCATCTACAAGATCAATAACAAGCTCACAGGCTCCAAACCAAAAATAAATATTCTTAACTCTCAAAGTCTCAACAACGAACTAAAATTGATCAATTCCTATCTCAACTAATACAAGAATTTGAAATAAGGTTAGCAACCTTACGAGTCCCAATTTGGGCAGTCTAACGGCGTAATTCGGGAATTCGTCGAATAAAATGAACGGCCTAACGGTGTCGTTTGGGATTTTCCAGAAATTAAAAGAATAGCGGTTCGATCGGGCTTCATCGGAAAATACGAAGAGGGCAACAACACCTCAATTTCAATTGAAAGGAAAAACGAAATTGTGAGAATAAATCGAAAGGGGGTGTTAATCCGAAAACTGGGAATGAAAAGAATTGAAAGTAATTCGAACACGGAACTCACCCAAAAGAGGATGGAGGTCAGCGGCGTTGCTTCGATCGGTGGCCGGAAAGAGGCGGCGGCGCTAGGCGAGGGCCACGGCGGCGGTGTGGCGTCTGGCTGGGAGCGGTGGCGCGGCTGTGCTCGGCCGACGAGAGAGAACGGGGTTGCGTCTGGGCGGAAAGCTGAAGGCATCGCGGTTGCTGGGCTGTGCGGGGCGAAGAGGCGACGCTGGCGAGCGGGAGGCGGAGGTCGACGATTGACCGGAGATGGAGGAGAGGCGGTGGAGATTGGCGTCGCACGGCGGCGTGCTCAGAGGAGGAGGGAGGCGTTGGCTTCGTTGGCCGGAGAAAATTGAAGGAGGAAGGAAGAAAGTGTGAGGCGTGAGGAGAGGAAAGAAGCAGAGAAGAAAATTAGAGAGAGGAAAGAGAAAATTGGTAGAGAGAGAGAGAGAGAGTAACTGAGAGTGAATTTTTTTTGGAAAATGAATTGAGGATAGAAGGGTATGCGTATTGTTTTGGGAGGAGGGGATAAGAGATATTTTAATTTTCAATTTCTTAATTATTTAATTTAAAAGGAAGGAGTAATTATGTGGGTGAGAATTAATTGTGTAATTAATTTAATTCTAAAAGGAAGTAATTTATGTGGATGAAAATTAATCCACTCTAATTCTGACATTTTCGATCCCAATTGATACGGTTTAGGGATCGTTTGGTTCACGAGATTAATCCCGATTTGAAAATTAATACAGTTTTAAGATTCGAATAATATTTTATTGTATTTTAATTATTCTCAATAAATTAAACGGATCGAAATCCTAATTTTTAATCTTTGAATATTTAATTTCTCGTAGTCCTTTATTCGTTTGAAAGATTCGATTCTTTCTACGAATTTAGGAATTTGTAAAAAGGGTATATATTTAAATTACACAAAAGCATACAAAATAATAAAAATAAAAAGAAATGAAGATAAGAAAATAAAAATAAGGGTTCTAGGAAATTTAAAAGGCATAAAATGGGACGGGGTATTACATCCTCACCCCCTTAACAGGAATTTCGTCCCCGAAATTCAGCTCTTAGGTACTACTTAAGCATTGAGGGTATTTGGTTAGGACTTCATCTTCTATTTCCCAAGTTGTTTCTTCTTTCTCATGTCGGCTCCACTAGACTAGAACTAATGGTATCTCTTGATTCCTTAATAAGTGTAACCTCCTTCCTAGGATAGTAACTGAAACTTCTTCATAAGTCAGGTCACAGCTTAAACCTAAATCTATACGACTAATAACAGGGTTTGATCGCTTATGTATTTCCTGAGTGTAGATATGTGTAACACATCATGCACTCGTGATAACTTTGGTGGTAGTGCTAAGCGATAAGCCACATCCCCGATTCTATTCAGGATGTCAAATGGCCCATTGTATCGCGACTTTAGCTCACCTCTTTTTCCAAAACGAATTTGACCTTTCATTGGTGCCACTCGGAGAAATACTTTATCGCCAAAGTCGAATTGTAAATCTCTTCTCCTAGCGTCCGCATATGACTTCTGACAATCTTGAGCCGTTTTGATTCTTCCTTTAATCTTTGCGACTATCTCAACCGATCTTTCAACTAGTTCGGGTTTGAGAATCTTTCGAATTCCGACTTCATCCCAACAAACTAGTGATCTACACCTTTTCCCGTAACGTTCTTCGTACGGTGCCGTTTGTATTGTCGCCTGATAACTGTTGTTATATGCGAACTCTACAAATGGCAGGTGGCTCTTCCAACTTCCTGCAAGATCTAGAGCGCAAGCTCTCAGCATACCTTCGAGTGTCTGGATAGTTCTTTCCGATTGTCCGTCAGTCTGCGGGTGGTATGCGGTGCTGAATTTCAATTCAGTCCCTAAGGCTCATTGCAGACTTCCCAGAACTTGGAGGTAAAATGGGGTCTCTATCGAACACTATCGAGACTGGTACACCGTGCAGTCTAATTACCTCGGCTATGTATAGTTGGGTGAGCTTGTCCAACGTATACGTCATTATAACAGAGATAGAGTGGGCAATTTTCGTAAATCTGTCTACGATAACCCAAATGGCATCGTGATTCTTCACCGTTTTCGGAAAACCAGTGACAAAATCCATAGTGATGTTCTCCCATTTCCACTCTGGCAACTCCAGAGGATGCAACAATCCTAGAGGTCATTGGTGATCTGCTTTAACTCGTTGGCAGGTTAAACAGCTCCTGACGAATTGAGCTATCGATCTCTTCATACCCTTCACCAAAAGTTTTCTTCCAGTCTCCGATACATTATCGTCTCTCTGGGGTGAATGGTGTATGGAGTGTTATGTGCCTCTTTCAGAATTTCATTCCTCATTCCTTCTTCCTTAGGCACACAGATTTTGTTATCGAACATCAAAGCTCACTCAGTACTCAATACGAACCTCTAAATGGTTCCTTCCTCAGCGCGCTTACGTATTCCTCTCAAGAATTTATCGTTCTTTTGCGCTCCTAGGATCCTTTCTCGTAAGGTCGGTTGTAGGGTGAACGCGTAAACCATGGTATCTGCACAATTCTGCATGGAAAATTCTAGGTTTAGGATGAACTGATACTATATCTTACTCCACTCAAAGTAGTTTTGTCTAACAACTTACTCTAAAACTTTTGGTCCAAAAAGAGTGGCTTAGTGGAGAGGTTTGGTTTTTGAAAGCTTCTCCATTAGTTAAACCCAAAATAACTTCTCGGTTTTTCTGGGTCGACTAAGTTTGTTGTCACTCTACCAAATTTAAGACTTAGAAGGTTTTCTAATCCTCAAGCATGCAAACTTTTCTTCCTACATAGTTGCAAATTTCCTCTACTTCGAAGTCCACTATGTATCCCATAGATAAAAATCAATTGTCCTTTCTTTTTCAACTAAAGTATTCCCATAACATATAAATGTTAATTCTTAACACGTAAGACTTAAGATCATATCTAGCTTACTCATTCCACAAAAGGCTCTTCTTAAGCTTAAAACCTTATGTTATCCCAAAAGAAAGTAAATATGTCCATGTTTCATATTCCTTCTTATGCATAAAACTAGTTCGTTTTCAATAACGCCTAACTACTCAACTTAAGAACGTGCAGTTCAGTTTCTATTTGATGTTCATCCAAGTCTATCTCCAAACAATTCACTCGGCTTAGGTTCTCATTGTATTCCTCAAAAGTTCACTTTCACTTAAGGTCTAATCTTCTATACTCTATATCCTCAAATTTTCTTAAATTCTTAGACACAAGGGAGTGAGATGCTCTAGTACTAATCGATACATAAGCAGTTGATCCAAAATTCGCACATGCTGAATTTGGAATACAACTTATCTCGTCTCATTGTCTTTAAGACTGCCTTGAGGTGTTCTTTGTGTTGCTCTTTGTCCTTAGAGTACACAAGAATGTCGTCAATGAAGACGATGACGAATTAGTCTAGGTACGGATGAAACACTCTATTTATCATATCCATGAAAATTTTCGGAGCGTTTGTTACTCTGAAAGGCATCATGGTGAACTCGTAATGTCCATACCGAGTCCAGAATGCTGTCTTTGGGATATTCTCGCTCTTGACCTTTAGCTGGTGGTACCAGACCTTAGATCGATCTTTGAGAATACCGTAGCATTCTTCAACTGGTCGAACAAGTCTTCTATCCTTGGAAGAAGATATTTGTTCTTAATGATCAGTTGATTGAGACTTCGATAGTCTATGTACATACGGAAAGTTCCATCTTTCTTCTTTACGAACAACACGGGTGCTCCCCATGGTGATGCACTAGGCTTGATGAACTTCTTTTCAAGCAAGCATTGCAGTTGTTCCTTCGGTTCTTCTAATGCCTTTGGCGCCATTCAATAGTGTACTTTAGATACTGGTACTGCCCCAGGTATCAAGTCGATGGAGAACTCTATCTGACAATCAGAAGGTAACCCAATTAATTCCTCAGGAAACACGTCAAGATATTCATCCACGATTGGCACTTTGATGCGCAACTTATCGTCTTTCTCTCCTGCTGAGATGTGGACGAGGTAAGCTTGACATTCCTCTTTTCGTAATATTACTGCAGCTTGGATAGCCGATATTACTCGGGTTTCCTTTTTTGTCCTAATTTCACGAAATGTGAAGCGTTGACCATTACGGGTTTCGAGGTCAATCTCGCGTTCGGCGCATTTTATTATCGCTTTGTTTCTCGTTAACCAGTCAATACCTAAGATTATGTCAAAGTTTTTCATCTTAAGGATGTGAAGGTCGGACTCTACTAAGTGGTCGCTTAGCGTTAGGGGTAAACCTCAAATTCGGTCCTTAATTTCCATAGTAGTTCCAGACATTTCTTAGCGCGGCCTGCTGAGGTGGCTTAGGTTCAGCTTGAGAAGGTGAGTTCTGTCCTATAGGATTCACTGATACAGGAATGGGGTTAACATGGGGTCGTCCACGTCTACGTTCTGGTGCCATTTTAAAGGTGGTTCTGATCGGAAAAGAATAATATTTTTACGATATGTATATGTGCGAGAAAGTTATAAAAAATATAATCGGACTAACCAAAATTAACACAAAACGTTCACTGAAACACGTGTGGTACGTAATTCACCAGCTGCGCATTGGGGCCCCAATGGTACAGTGCTCACATTCGCACAGTATTCTAGGAACAACTAATGTGTCATTAAGTGATAATCAGATAAAATATGACATTTAATATATAAAGCAAGTAAAACACATTGACAAGTAGTGAGCACATAATAAGTATATATATATCTAAAAAGTTTTGGTCCTACGGAGGTCAGTCTCCTTACATTACGTCATAGAATACAAAAGGCTTCTAAGTACAATTCTAACGCATTTCCTTGCATCAGAACGGTCCACAGGCGACAAAAAGAGCGGGTTAGAGCTATGCTGCTACGGTCTGAGTAAAACGGTCATACGTCTGACTACTACTATATGTCAGGAAAGGGTGGCACATCTAGGGTGTACGTATTTGTGACTACACCAAAAGGATAACTGTTTAAAAGGATTTGATCACTCTGACTAATCACTACTATCATACGAAAATACCCATCGCCGACTTCTTTCTAGGTATGTCTCCAAGTGAATGTGGGGTCTTTGTACTGGGTCTTCTATTCTCGTCCATTCGAGTAGTCTTACAGCGATAGGACGGAGAACAACTCAGTAACCCTTCTGGCAAAACGAATCACGGCTGTCAGATATGTCTCGTCTGGGGATATTGGAGTGGCTCTTGCCTTTGCACGTAGTCTCGTGAACTGGGTTATAAACACACTGATAGAATTCTAAGGTTAGCTAAGTGTCTTCTAATTATCGGGATATAACTATCTTAGGTGGATTCTTATATGGAAAGGAGATTCCTAATCAAAATTTTAGTTATTCAGAAATATTATTTAAACAATTAAGGCACATAGTTCAAATAATCATATAACATCATTTATGAAGTTTATAAATTTACACAAATATATTTATTTTTATCTTTTACTAATTATCTGCATTTCAATAGTATTATAAACGACATTTCGGGGTTCTTTCTACACCTCGTAGGTGTTGTTTCGAGTTCGCGATCTTTTGATTGGAGTTTTGTTATGAAAGTCAAGTTGTCGCAATACCATAAACTTTTAGGCAATAAAATAAGAACATACCTTCGAGGAGCTTCTGACGGTAATAAGAGACACATTTCCCCTCAAGTGATTTAATTAGTGATCTATACTTACATGATAAGAAAATTTTAATTAAAGAAAAAGAATTTTGGCTTAATGAAAATAATGATTTGGGTTTTGGTCCGAAAGTTTTGAACATAAGCTCTGATACCACCTGTAACGCCCCGAACCCAATATATATTAATTATATCGAATTCGAAGTGTTATTGTGATCAAAAGTCTGAACTATAAAATTTTTGAAGGAAATATAACGGAAATGGGAGATGATGAGTTTTTATGCAGCGGAAGAAATGAATAGAATAATTTTAGTAAGTATCTCACACACATATATGTGTACATAAAATATAGTATTATCAGTAATGTTTTATTTAAGTGGGGAACTCCGTGTCGTCTCTATTACTGTCCTTGCTCCACGAAATCATAATCTGCAAGGGGTTTAGGGAAAAGGGGCGTGAGAATTGAATTCTCACATATGGGTGATTTGCAACATCATGGGATTGGTAAATCCGAAATATATTAAGTTATACTCATTGATAAAGTGTTTATTTTATTTAATCAGTTTCATATAAAATTTAAACGGCATTTAAACATATTTCACATAATATAATTGAAATAGCACAAGTTGGTTCACATTAAGGCAAAACCCAAAGTCATATCACGTATTATCACAATTGTCAAACCATAAATGTACAACCATTCCCCTTCCATCATAGTTATCCTTTTCAACTCCAACCATCAACAGCCTTGATTCCGAGGGCGTCAAACGACAGCTGTCCCCGGAGACCGGAAAAATAATCAACGACCTTGATTCCGAGGGCGTCCAACGACAGCTGTCCCCGGAGGCCGGAAAAACAATCAACGACCTTAATTCTGAGGGCGTCCAACGACAGCTGTCCCCGGAGGCCGGAAAAACAATACCCAAATCACAACTCCGTACTTACTGACTTTCCATAAAACTAATACAACAACCTCATCGAGAAAATACTTGACTGATAATTGAACTAGTTCATGCTCACGTAAGGTGTTTACTCATGCAGTGGTGATCGATTCACAAAACAACAGGCAGTATATAACACATATTAGTAATATCACATAATCCAAACAGTTATATAGATAGGTGTTACATTTATGTTGGATTAGATAGTTTTGATTTGATTTAGTCGAGTTCAGAAAATACCGGCACGACGTTATTAATAGCAGATCAATCAACGGATCATCACCCACCTGATTGTTTCGAGTCCCGAGAATGATGTGTAGGCAGAGGGTCGAGTCCTCGTGCGCGTTCTAACTAGTACCGAATCCTAATAGGAAGATATTTAATTAAAAGTTGACCTTTGAAAACGTTTAGGAAAACTTGAGAGTTTGTGTTACGAGAATCGAGAAAGTTGTGGTCTTATAAACTAAAAAAGGACTTGCTTAAGTGTCACACCCTATTTTGGTAAGTACACTACTTCTAAAAAGGTGAGTGTATTTACTAGTATACTTGTGGTATGACTATCTCGATTACTACAAAAACAATCTTTTGATAAGTACACCCCCTTTTAAGAGGAGGTGTATTAGGGGGGTGTATTTACTAAAAGCAGGAGTGTAACAGGGGGTGTATTTACTGAAAGCAGTGGTGTAACAGGGGGAGTGTATTTACTGAAAGCAGTGGTGTAACAGGACGGTGTATTTACTGATTTCTGTGGTGTAACAGGGGGGTGTATTTACTGAATTTAGTGGTGTCCTTAATAAAGGCCCTTTAAGGAAGAAAATAATTATTAAACTTGGAAATACTTAGAAAAATAAGATTATTACTTAGAAAAATTAATAAAATTAAAGAAAAGGTTTTTCTTTCTTAAGAATTCTATTTCTCATTTTAAAAGAAAACTTGAATATAATTAATCATATTTTATAAATAAATTTCCTTTAATAAAACTTATTAAAGACTTTGGCTTTTCTAAGACAAATTATAAAAAGTACTTTTCTTTTCTAATATTAATAACACTTCTAAAATTGGTTTGTAATACTTCTTAAAACAAAGGGATTATATTAATTTTCCCAAAAATACTCTTTTTCATTTGTTTACTAAATTTTGAATAGTAGAAGACGAGTTTCCCTTTGTCTCCAAAAACTCAACTAATATTACTAACAACTAATTTCATCACCATATCAACAGCTAACCAAACCAAACTAATTTATCTATTCATTAATACCCTCCAACTAAAACAACAGTACTAAACAGCTAAACCAACAATATTAATCAACAAACCCAATAATACTAAACAACTAACTTAACAATACTAATCGATAAAATACTAACAGTCCATCTACAAGATCAATAACAAGCTCACAGGCTCCAAACCAAAAATAAATATTCTTAACTCTCAAAGTCTCAACAACGAACTAAAATTGATCAATTCCTATCTCAACTAATACAAGAATTTGAAATAAGGTTAGCAACCTTACGAGTCCCAATTTGGGCAGTCTAACGGCGTAATTCGGGAATTCGTCGAATAAAATGAACGGCCTAACGGCGTCGTTTGGGATTTTCCAGAAATTAAAAGAATAGCGGTTCGATCGGGCTTCATCGGAAAATACGAAGAGGGCAACAACACCTCAATTTCAATTGAAAGGAAAAACGAAATTGTGAGAATAAATCGAAAGGGGGTGTTAATCCGAAAACTGGGAATGAAAAGAATTGAAAGTAATTCGAACACGGAACTCACCCAAAAGAGGATGGAGGTCAGCGGCGTTGCTTCGATCGGTGGCCGGAAAGAGGCGGCGGCGCTAGGCGAGGGCCACGGCGGCGGTGTGGCGTCTGGCTGGGAGCGGTGGCGCGGCTGTGCTCGGCCGACGAGAGAGGACGGGGTTGCGTCTGGGCGGAAAGCTGAAGGCGTCGCGGTTGCTGGGCTGTGCGGGGCGAAGAGGCGACGCTGGCGAGCGGGAGGCGGAGGTCGACGGTTGACCGGAGATGGAGGAGAGGCGGTGGAGATTGGCGTCGCACGGCGGCGTGCTCAGAGGAGGAGGGAGGCGTTGGCTTCGTTGGCCGGAGAAAATTGAAGGAGGAAGGAAGAAAGTGTGAGGCGTGAGGAGAGGAAAGAAGCAGAGAAGAAAATTAGAGAGAGGAAAGAGAAAATTGGTAGAGAGAGAGAGAGTAACTGAGAGTGAATTTTTTTTGGAAAATGAATTGAGGATAGAAGGGTATGCGTATTGTTTTGGGAGGAGGGGATAAGAGATATTTTAATTTTCAATTTCTTAATTATTTAATTTAAAAGGAAGGAGTAATTATGTGGGTGAGAATTAATTGTGTAATTAATTTAATTCTAAAAGGAAGTAATTTATGTGGATGAAAATTAATCCACTCTAATTCTGACATTTTCGATCCCAATTGATACGGTTTAGGGATCGTTTGGTTCACGAGATTAATCCCGATTTGAAAATTAATACAGTTTTAAGATTCGAATAATATTTTATTGTATTTTAATTATTCTCAATAAATTAAACGGATCGAAATCCTAATTTTTAATCTTTGAATAATTAATTTCTCGTAGTCCTTTATTCGTTTGAAAGATTCGATTCTTTCTACGAATTTAGGAATTTGTAAAAAGGGTATATATTTAAATTACACAAAAGCATACAAAATAATAAAAATAAAAAGAAACAAAGATAAGAAAATAAAAATAAGGGTTCTAGAAAATATAAAAGGCATAAAACGGGACGGGGTATTACAATTTATCTTTCGCTTAGCATCTGACTTCTACTCAAACAAATGTGTGTTCGAGTCCAATGGGCATGATTTTTTCTTTTTCTTTTTTAACGATTAAGAAAAAAAAATGTTTAAAAGAAAAATAAAGGTCATTTACCTCACTCTAAATGTCTTCTCTTCTGCCAATTTTCAAGTTTTCACCCAAATAAAGGTCATTTACGTACCTCTCACAATTCATCTCCCCATAATCTGCCTTCCCCTCTTCCATTGCAATTAATTCATCTTTTCATTTTACAATGTTAATGCATTTGATGATCTGCCTCCTATTCTCTGCGTCAATCGACCTGGGAGGTCCTCCCCTTCGTTCAGGCAGCTTACCAATTAACAGAGTCGTCAAACAAAACTATGAAATTCTGCGGTCTACTCAATATGATGGCCATGTGACGAACGACGCTGTAACTAAAGCAAGGGCGGCGCTCTACTCAGGACAATAGCTGACTGGCGTGAGACGGACAACGCTAAAAGCAGTTGTAGATCAGTCCAGTAAGAGACTTAATTTTCATTTGAATTTCGTTGATTGGGTTTTAGAGACTTAATTTTCATTTGAATTTCGTTGATTGGGTTTTAGACTTTGATTCTTGATACTTCCCGTTTTGGGTTCAGCAAATTGGAAGAAATATTGGAGCTTGAAATCAGATGTGTTTGTTGTGCTTTAATATAATTGCAGGTAATTTCTTCGATTTCAATTTCATAACATTATCATCATGGTAATTAAAGTCGGTATTTTTATTATAAAATTCTCAATTCAAACTTGTGCAACTGTTTCCATAGATTTATTACTGAGGATGCCACTTTTAGGTACTATTAGAGATGTTGTTTGATGTCTATTCGGGTGTTTAGAGAGAAGAACAAGAAAATGAGTGTAGTTCAATCGTGTCATACTAGCAAGAAAATTTAATCTCACATACGTCCATGGTCTTCTTCTCCTGTTGCAGATACTCTCTTCTATTACCCAACTAGCATGGCTACTACAACGAATATGCATGGAATACCTATTGTTCAGGTGAATACACATTTTCTTATTACTACTTGAGATCCATAGTATCATTTTATTTCACCTCCATTGCTATTTGTTCACCATATTTGGTAATATGCTTAATTCCAGAATTATACTGGTAAACATTGTGCAGGGATGCCTAGCACTATTGCTGCATCATAACACCCCTTTGAGTTATTCCTGGTTCATCAGGTGTGTTTAAGAATGCCTACTAATAATATTTTCTATCAGCTTAAAGCATATAAATTTATTTGCTCTCACCAAATGATTGATATTTTAATATGGTTATTAGACAATGAACACATCTCCCTACGCTTATTTGTGCTAAAATTATTGGTTAATTTTGTGGTTTTTTCAAGAGTTGGTTTTTTCTTTAAAACAATGTTAGTGCATCTCTTTATTTCCCTTTAGTGATTTTGTTATTTTCAGGTTAATTTATTGATGATGGTAAATTTAAAAAATTATAGAGGGAGAGGATACTCAACCTCTATACATAGATAATGGTACTGGTATTATCTAGGTGAACTATATATATGCCTAACTCTAACATGTCAACTTCGAGGAAGAAGTCCAACTATAGAATGTCCAAAGTTTAGGTAGATAAGCTTTGGATCATTTTTTAAATCATGGCATCAATTTTGATGCACGGAACGACGTCATTGGCGCTGAGAGTGAGGAGAATTCTTCCAGTGACAGTCCAACAGATGCGATGATATTTAACGGAATCAGCTTGGTTCTGGGGGTAGCGTGTCGCCACGCGCTCAGGGGCACGCGTGTGCCCTACACTGTCGCCTTGCTTGTTATTGGCCTTGGCGCCTTGGGTATCATATATATGTTGTGTTAAATAAAATCTGTAGTTGTTTTTTATCAGCATGTTTAGTTGCAATTATTGTGCGAATGTAAATTTGTTCAACATTTTATTTTCATTGATTTGGACCAAGAGTAAGAAGGAAAAGTTGAATCTCAATTATTGATTTCATAGTAACTGTAAAAGACTACTTGATTTTAATCATCACCTAAACTTTTCTGATTAACAAAATAATTTGTGTGATAGTAGTGATTTAAGCTGCATCTTTATAAGTTTTTGTTCTATATATTAGCATGACAATTTCAAAAAACTTTTTACTTGTCAATTTGGTAAATTGGAAACTTAGTTTTCTGATGCAGTTGAATTCAAGCAAGTTGTTCTAATCTAGCTATTAGTATTCATAGTATTCAACCAAGCTGGAACTTGCTTGTTTTTCCAAACAGCCTATTGATTCTAACTTTAACTATTTATATGTCTCATGCTGATGAAAATTATGTTGTGAAATATAATCTTCAATTCATGTTTATGTGTTTAATCTTCTTTGCTCAAGTCCATCAAAGATATGATTTTAGTCAAGTTTTCAAATTATAGTGCATTTCTTGCAGAATATGGAACACATCATCGGTTGGGAAAGATTGGTGCTGGGATTCGTATTTGTAAGTCTATATTCACTTTTCTTTAAAGTGTCTAGGACTGGCTATTTTCGTGCAGTTTTTAGATAAGAAATATGTTATTTATTTCTATAATCTGTAAGTTATTAACAGAAGGTGCCTTGATTCTCTTTCTCTAGGGGCTAATATCGATCCTGATCTTCTCTTTGCTGTGTTCCTTCCTGCACTTCTTTTTTAGAGTGCATTTTTAATGGAAGTTCACCAGATAAAGGTTCTTTCATTATTAATTTTTCTGTTCATTGTGTATCTTTATCTCCCATTTTTAATGGAAGTGCACCAGATAAAGGTTCTTTTATTCTTAACTTCTCTGTTTATTGACTATCTTTCTCTTCCATGCTTTCCTACTCGCGCTATCCCTCTAATGTTGTAAATCTTTTCGTGTGCAAAAGAAGTAAATTCTTCTTTTTGTTTTCTTTTTATTTTTTTGGGTTTTCATTTCATTACATTTGTCTTTCGTATCACCTCAAAATTTATTTCCATTTCAAGTGCATTTCTTGAATTGCAGGTTCATTTCAATCTCTGTATATGTCTACATACACACACATAATCAATAAAGATTAAAAGCTCAATGCTCTGGGAAACATGCCTTTTCAGGGGTTGGGATTGAGGATTTAGTTAAGCCACTTACCTACCCAACTGTCTGACCTAATGCCCACCCCTGGCCGCAGCGCACGTAAGTGTTTATTGATTTATTGCCAAAAATAGATATAATATCCTGCTGGTGCACATGCTAGGTCATAATATAGTTACATGAGAGTCAAGTATTTATATGTCAGACACAACTATTCAAATGTGAAAGGACCCTTCTAATGTTTTCACATGATTCTTGAATTTGCTTCAAATTCTAAAAATAGTGTTAGAATAAATAAAACCTTGTCTATGTTTACTGTACTTCATACTTACTATACTTAGACAGAAATTACATTCCACTTGCTGAACCAATTTCAAGTTTGATTGATATCTGAAATATTCGGATAGAAGCCTAACTTATACATGGAATGGTTCCTGGGCTACATTCCTATGTGTCAATTAATTTTTTCAATCTGTACAAGTGGCTGCCTTATACCTTTTCCGCATTCAACTTTTGATTAGTTTTCACACTGTGGTTATAACTCAATGTCTTTTAATTTGTTGAGGTTTTTTATGGTTGAAATCCTATGGTAAAGTGGCATTTTTTTTTTTGCTTTCCTCCATTCAATACAGAGGTGTATGATGCAAATGTTTCTACTTGCTGTCCCTAGAGTACTCATTTCAACCTTTTGTCTTGGGGCTGCTTTAAAGGTTTGAGGATCTTGCTTATCTGTTGTTGACATTTTATTTTTCATTATTCTGAATATCAAGAAGCTGTAGCTTGTGTTTCCGTATAACTGGAGCTGGACCACGTTTCTACTGCTGGGCGGTCTACTCAGTGCTACTGATCCGGTAGCTGCGGTTGCCCTCCTGAAAGACCTGGGAGCAAGCAAAAAATTGAGTACTATAATTGAAGGAGAGTCCTTGATGAATGACGGGTATAAATCAATAAATAAATGTTATAATAGTAAAAGACTATTAAATTAACTAATTCTCTTGAGCATCTATTAAATTCACATATACTTGCTTCTTGAGCATTTTGAAGGAGCCTGATATTTTCACTTTCACGTGGTTTCTATAACTGCAGTCTTACAATCTATATTATAACTAAACAATATGTTTGTACATCATTGATCCAAGATTTTTTCCACAAATTAGCTTAATTTTTTTTTTACTATTTAATTTACCAGCTTTCTTGAGCTTTATGAAGTAGCCTGATGTTTTCAGTTTCATGTGGTTTCTGTAGCAGCTCTTAAAAACTATAAAATGACTGAACAATATTGTATGTACATCTTTGGTTCAGGATTTCTTCCACGAAATAGTTTAGACACAAATAGTTTAGATTCAATGAACACCCCAACAATTGGAATACATTGTAATCAAAGAAAATGTGGAAAATAATTTTGATGCACACATAGCTTAAGCATACTCTTGTTGGATCGGATGTGGGTAATAAAAAGCATCTGTGTTGTTTGTCCATATTTGCAAGCTCCTTTGTTGCATGCCTCTTTGACATAACCGTGTAATTTTTAGGTGAAGCGATTGATTTAAGAACAGACCTTAAAGTGAGAGCATTTTAAACTTATCATGTCATTCCAAGCCAGGTCATTATCAAAACATTATTAGATGCTTTAAATTTTAATTTATAGTATTTTTTCGATTCAAAATCAATCTCAAAGGATCTATTATTGTTTATTATATATTGGGATTTATAATAATTCTGTGAGACATAAGCTTGAGTCGGGATATGTTGGGCTACCTGGAGCTGAGATTAAGAAGCTGAAGCTATCAAGTGTCGAAGAAGCATTTTATAGAGAAATGGAAGATTATTGCTTACCATTATATATATCTTAAAGTAGTATGGATGGGTGATGTGTAAGCTTAGTAGAGTTTTTTTTTTATGCTGGCTTAGTGCAACATGTGCTCCACTTTTAAATAACAACTATTTTTTTTTATTTTATTGTCATGTAACTGATTTAATTTCTAATCTGGATATCTTTGGTTGGGTTTCATGACTTTGATTCTTGATTCTTTCTGTTAAGGTAGCTTGACAGCGGGTGCATTTGCTATCATAAAATGCGCCAAGTTATGTCCCCAAAGGCAGCACCTACAAGGACCACGACTAACCGACGTGTGACGAGCGGTGACGTAAGTGATTTAATTTGCATCTGTATTTCGTTGATTTCAAAAATTAATTATACCACGTATTTCACCAGTCTGCGGGCTATAAATCATTTGCTAGAATGAAGGCAGAGTATTCTCCAATGTAAGTAAGGTTGTCAAGGTTTTAGATAAGCTACTATGCGTATAGTTTTCTCATTGATGATACATTAAGACATTCTCATAAGTGGTAGAATTTTATTTGAGATACCGATGTAAATAAAATCCAAAAATTGAGCTCGAGCACCCGATAAATGTATACTACAATAAGATAAAAAAATTGTTTTTAATTTGATTAATTGGGTTCTTAGATCAATTTATTTCCAAATTTTTAGTGTGAAAACTCTACGTAGTATGCAACATTTATAGAGTTGCGTATGCAACATGTATAGAGTTATTCCAGTGTGGATACCAAAACTGAGTACATGGTCAAGAAATTGGGAGGCATTTTTATATTTTCATTGTTTGCAGATCGATGACATAGCAAATTTTAAGAAGTGTTTATTCCAACACTATTTCATTGTATAATCACCTTCATTGTTTAGGTAGATACTATCTAAAAATGATTGGTGTTTTACGGTTATTTCTAATGTAAAGGAGAAGTGTTAACAAACATTTTTTTCTCAAAATTAATAGAGTATACACAATAATGAAAATTTAAACTTTAGTTTTTTATAATGCATAAAAGAGGTTCACCATTAAAAACTTATACTTTTACTTTTTCTAACTACTTACATACAACGTGCAACGCACGTGGTGCTTAACTAGTATCTATAAAAGAGCCAACAGACTTCAAGCTCTTGAGCTTCTTAATATTATTAATGACAGTCGGGGAAGAAATGATAAAATATAAATGCAGTATTTGTAGAGTAAATTTTTTTAAATATCCACTTTAATGAAAATAAAAAATGCATATAAAGAGTATCTTGTAAATTAAAATGTGATTTGGTTTTATGTAAATTAGTTTTACCGTGTACGTCTTGCAACTAATAATTTAATATTATCACATTAATATATTTTAATAAAACAAATAATATTATTAAATTAATACTCCCTCCGTCCACGAGTAAGTTTCCCACTTCTTTTTGTTGAATGGTTTAAGAAAGTGTATTTGTTTATTAATATATGGTGGGCCACATGTTGACTTTTGGGATAAAGTAATGAATAGTGTTGAAAAGTAAATTGAATGAGTGACATTTTTGGTAATATTGTGTGAGTTTGAAGGTTAAAGTTTATAAATAGTAGAGTGTTGCTTTTTCCATTTATGGAATGGGAAACTTACTTGTGGACGGCCCGAAAAGGAAAGTGGGAAGTTTACTCATGGACGGAGGGAGTACATTTTAATAAAGCACCAAATACCAGTAAAAATACACAAATGGTAAACGGAATTACACACAAGACTCTACCTTAAAATTATATTGTAAGAATTAATTCAACTTTCTTGATTAATTGAGTATGGGGTGGAGATATGTTATTTGATGATGAAATAGTAAACATGAAATTAACACACAAAATTTAATTGAAACGATCCATAAGGTGTAACATATACTTCGACAGGATATGATGCCATTAGAATGGAAGTGTGTCAAATAAATTGCTACTATTTAAAGTGAGGCCTATCTCATAAACTTTCCTGACGAATACAGCTTAGTTCCAAAATTGATTATACTATTGCAATCCTTAATCCAGATTCTAAGAAATGACATTTGTTTGATTAATTTAAGAAAGAGGGTGAATTAAAATATGCTGGACTGAGCTAATTTGAGAGAGAAAAAATAAAAGCGTGAAAGTGAGATGGAAATTAGGTAAATCATTCTGCATTTAATTATATTGCTCCAAAATTTGATTACCGTGTACAAATTCCATTAAATTGATCTAATCCCTCCAATTGTGCCCAAAACCCAAATTTTCAATCTTCATTAATTCCTACTAAGATTTTCTACCAAAATTAAACCTTTACTCTCTAAAATTCTTACAAAGGGTTTTATGTTGTCCGAAATTAAGTCCCCATTTTTTTAATTCACCAATCATTAGAAAAAATGGAGGTGATGAGTGGAACCTGAAAGGTGAAAGTAGACGGGGGGACGGAAAATGATCGGAAAAAAAAAAAAATAGAAAAGCAAAACAAGCGCCAAGTCACAACTTCCAAAGACTCGTGGGCTTATTTAAGAAAGTGGGAGTGAGCTTTATATTTTACTTATATTTTAAGATATAAGTAAAAAAAAAAAAAATCTAGTAATTAAATTTAAGGTATACAAACATTAGTTAATTTATATGAACATTATAGACATGCACTTTAATCACGTCACTAATCTATATGAACATTTATATGCACTTTAATTTCCGATTAGCTCTTTTAGTAAACAATCCAGGATTGATTACTTCAATTACTGATTAGTTCTTTTAGCAATGATTTGGATGGTTCACTTTTAAGGTAGGATCGAAATAACAGTTGAATGGATTGAACTAATAAATGGAATGGATGTCTGAATGGAATGGTGTAAAAATGATCATTCCTTTGATTGATATAGATTAGGAATGAAATGTAATTATTATGTGTAACTATATAAAATTATTATTTTTAATGATTGTTGGAATACTTATTTAATAATAATATTAATAATGATTGTTTGAATTTTTATATAATATATTCATAATAGCAATATTATTTATTTGAAAATTATTATTATTAAATTATATTTTTAATAGGCACACATATTGAAGCACATATAAGCTCGGAATCGTATTGTCTGTGAAGTAATTACTATTCTGGGAAGTAATTACTATTACTTGAATCTTATTGTTTGAGGAACAATGACTGCTGAGCTTGAACCATATTGTTTGGGGAGCAAAAATTGCTATTACAAATCTGAGAACATGAATTAATTACAAACTAATTATCCGTCTGTTGGTCCCGAAACGAGTAAACAGGTGTAGGGGGGGGGGGGGGGGGGGAATACACCTGTGGTTACAAATTAAAACTTCTTATAAAATTTATCAGGTTACTTAAGACAGTAGCTCGTCAGTGGACTTGAGGTCTGCTGAGAGTTACTTTGTGAAAGCTTACTGAGATAATACCTCCACTGAAAGCTCAAGACTTTCAGTTGAACTACTATCTAATTAGCTTTCAGATGCGGATTAGTGAGCCCTTAGAAAACTCGTTGTACTTTGATAAACTTTGAGATTAACACAAACACTTAGGAAAGCAGATAATAAGAACACAAGATATAAAGTGGTTCAGAGATGAATCTCCTACGTTCACTGTCCTGATCAAACAGGAGAATTCCTTTCACTTGGATTTCCTTGTGTTATAGTGCCAAGGTGCACTGATCAATTAATCCTCTCTTAGGATGATTGATCACTAGGAAATTCCAGGTCCTAGTTCCCAAAACAAACCAGCTTTCAGACTGATACAACAATCAGCTTACTAACACCACTTAACACTAGCTCTCAACCTAAACACTGAGTAGGGTTTTGAGTATGGTTTTGGTTCCAACTATTTTGAGATAATCCTTACAAGTTTAGCTCAAGGCTTAGGATTGGATTATCTCTTTCTAAGATTTGGATATAGCTTTTAAGCTTGGTTATAGAAGGTTTGTTAGACTCTCTACAAATGTGAAACACTTGGGAAACAAAGGTAATTTCGAGTGATTCTAGTTGTTATGAATGTAGAGATAGCTTGATCTTGTGAGTTTCCCGTGCATAGAAATGAGCACGTCCTTCTGTATTTATAGGCTTCCTTGAAAATCTTCCCGTTGGATTTGAATCTTCTCAAGTAAGTCTTCTTGTATCTGATTGGCTCAAACGGCTCTATTTGAAGCTTTAAGTCTTGTCAAGAAACGGCTGAAAGACCATGCCTGTTCACCAACTTTCTGTAGATTGCTAGGGAAAGACTTTTGGTACTTGTCAGACTGGGGCAGGTCGGCTGTCAGTAAAGTACACTGACGTGTCATCTTCTCATTGGACCTTTAGTCTGTATGCCCAGATTCTTGTCTTGTTTTAAGGTGGAACTCCTCTGAGAGAACCTTCTTATTCCTTCATTTATTGTAAGCTTCAATGTTATTCGTTTTGCCTTGTTCCAACCAGATTAACTAACAGCTTTTAATATGTTTAGCATTGAATGTTCTTTGTTAGTTCCCATCAGTGGACCTTGTTCCTCTCCTGATAGTTCTAGTCTTAGTGAGAATGTACTTAGAAAACATTCAAGACTTAGACTTCTTCTCAGATCACTTGTCTTCAGCGGACTTCACTTCAGTGGACTTCATCTTCAGCAGACTTCATTCTTAAATACACTCTAACAATTACTAACTGTACTTCAGTTCCTTAACAGTTGAACTGTTTAACTAAGCACTAACTCTACTGAATAATTTACTTACAAAACAACTTAGGAGGAACATTTTGACATCTAATCAAAACCAAAATCTTATACATTTTCCTAACAATTTCCCCCTTTTTGATTATGTCGGAACCTATCTTAGTACATATCTTCTTTCAGATGAGGTTCTTCAGATGATATACAAAGTTCACATATTTTGTAAGTAAAAAAATTCAAGTACATAAACCTAAATGATAATGAGATATTATCTTGGGCAAAGCATTAGTAGAGTTCATTTCATTGATAAATGGTGAAGTACATATTACATGAAGTCTACTATCAAAAGTTTTCAAACTTAAAGACACCTGGGACTTATAAATAAATGCCCAGCAAAAGATACTAACTCTCAGATGGATTCGAAAATGGGTTCAAGTCCATACTGCTTGAATACTCTTATCTTCAGCTCGTTCTTCCTATCCATCATCTCCTTTGAATGTCCTCTGAGTCCAAGATGCTCACACAAGGATGTCCACTCTTCAGTGATCCTTTCTCTATCAACAACACCAGTTGCATCTTGAGGAGGCCAGTAGGTGATTTGCTCAGGGGCCTTCAGGGCTTGATCTGGGAAGGCATCATTCCAAGCATCACTGATCTCAGGATAGAGTTTAGGATAGGCATCTCCACTGACATAAAAGGAATACACAAATTCCCTTTTAGCAGTCTCTCAAGCATCATTGAGCTTCTTAGGAACCCAGACATCATGATGAGGAAATCTGTTCTGAGATGGAGTGATTTTATCTCTTTTCAGCTTAGCAGCCCACCTTTGATAACCACTCTTGAACTTCTTTGAAGTAGTTTTATCAAATGTGGCCAGTCTCTCCATCCTTTTCCTCTCAGCTAACTCAGCAATTGTCTCTATCTTCCCAACCACTTTGTCTCTCTTATCCTGCTGCTGAGCTCTTAGCTTCCTTGTTCTTTCATTCATTCCTCCAGCCTCTTTGATTAGCTCAGTGAGCTCTGTGACTCTTGTGGGTGCAGACTTAGGAGGTTCAGAAGACAAAGGTTCAGGATTGAGAATGGGGAGTACCTGAACTTCATCAGTAGAGATTGTGGACTTAGCTGCCAACCTCCATGAGGTTCTTGTCTTTTTGGCAACCTCTGCTGAGAGGGCATCAGATGCCTTTCTCTTTGTGGTTTCCCCCTTCTTTGCAGCTCTTTCCTCCTTCTCCTTCAGATGCTCCTCTTTGAACTTTGATAGGTCAGCTGAGGAGGTCTCCTTGCCCTTCTTGGCTTCTGCAATCTTCTGTGCTTCAGCATCCACCTTCTTCAGAGTGCTCTTCACCTGTTGGCCTTTCTCAAAATCAGGGGTTTCAAGGATAATGTTCATCTTATTCTTTGGATCAAGCTTCATGTCCTTAGCACTTATCCTCTTTTCCCCCTTTCCGGCATTAATCATGCACTCAGCCACAGTGATGTTGAGCTTCAGTTGATCATGGGCTAATGCTTTCAGCTCAGTTGAGCAATGATCTACCTCATCTTCAAGCCTCTCCAGGGTTGCTCCAGCTGTCTGCCCAAATTGAACAAATTGTGCCAGCTTCTCATCGATCAGCACATTTGTTTTCTCCTGAGTTGGGAAGTCTTCAGCTGTCTTCTTCAGTACTTCTCCCAGTTTAGCTCCTAACTCAGCAAGTTTGGCCTCGAATTCAGTCAGCTTAGAATTCCATAACCCTTCAACCTTCCCAAGTAGGTCCGCTGAGAAAGCCTCTACTGAGGACTTTAGGTTGATGGATACGTTCTCCACTGAGTCTTTGAGAAACTTGGTTCTGACCTCTTCTTCAGTCTTCTCCATCTTTTTCAGGGCATCTATGACCAGCACGATTTGTCCTTCAACGACATCAATCACCATCTGCTGAGAGTCTTCAACTTTTAGAGTGAGATTCTGAAGTGATGTTGTTGTGGATTCCATGAGTTCACCAACGTGGTCTGAGAGGATAACCATCTCATCCACTTCTTCTTGTACAATCTCCTGGACATCCCTTAGCTGTGCTTGAAGAGATGGAAGGCTTTCTTCTTTGAGTGAGTGAACAACATCACTCAGAGGAGTTAGGTTGACCACTGCTGGGGGAATTTCAAGAGTTTGAGTACCTGCATGACAAATAGTGTTAGCTCTAACTCCCTCAGCCTCACCACCTAGGTCTCCTGATGCCTCTATCTCCATAGAGACTCCCTCCTCCTCACTCTTCTTTCCTTTCTCTTCCTCACTCTCTTTTTCAACTAACTTTTTCTCAGCCAATTCACCCTTTACAGGGATGATTGCTCTTATTTCTCCACTCTTTACAGCAGTTATCTCCACCTCATTTTCTTTCTCATCTGATTTTTCAACTACACCAGAACCAGACACCTCAGTTGACTCCTTAGCCACCACTGAGGGCTGTTGTGGGAGAGCTTCAGTAGACACCTCTACTGAGCTCTCCTGTGGCAAATTTTGTACCTCAGTATCCCTTGCCATGGATACATCCTTGGCTGCTTCACCACCACCTTGCTTTGGTGAAGCATCTCCTCCTTGTACAGTTTCTTCTTCCTTCTCCTCTTCACTCTTCTCTTTCTCCTCCTCCTCCTTCTCCTTCTCAGCTGCCTCAATATTTTGCTCAATATCAGCTCCTCCTTCAGTTATAGGCTCAACTGGCTTCTCTTTCTCACCTTCAGCAACCTTTTCCACCTCTACTTCCTTCCTGGCCTCAGCTATCTTCTCCAGAACCAGACTTTCAAAGATCTTCTCATCACAGAGAAGTCTGGTCTTGTGCATCCCAGCAAACTGCAGTACTTCTACCTCCTCCTTTTTCCATTCCTCTGCATTGCTGCCTCTGACAGCCAGAAGGATTTCACCAAGTCTTCTATCTTTGAGCTGGACAATGAGTCTCAGTCTCAAGAACATGGCTTTGAGTGTGGAAAATTTGTCAAGTTCAGGGTATTTAGACTCCAAAGAGTAAGCTACCTCATCCTTAAGAGTGTCTAGGAATGAGTACTCTTCTTCATCGTCTGAAGGAAGGGAAGGGGTAGGGGATCTGCTTTCAGTTGGCTCCTCTGGGATAGACTCCAGGTGAGTTGAGTGGGAATCAGGAACGTTTGGTTCAGTGGATGTTGGGTTTTGCTCAGTGGGGGTTGAGGATGTAGGTTCAGAAGGGGTTGAGGGAATGGGTTCAGTAGGGGTTGAGATGGTTTCAGTGGGGGTTGAGATGGGTTCAGTGGGGGTTGTTTGGGATCCACTTTCTGGCTGTTGAGAGCCATCAGTGGGGGTTTTGGTTATTGTGGAGATGCGTTTGGTTTTGGCAGGAGTGTGTGGTTTAGTTGTTTTGGGTTTGATGGGGGTGGGTGCAGGGACATCTGAGTCAGACTCAGTTGAGATAATGTTAGGGGAAGAGTCTGGGTTACCTAATGAAGATTCATCAGTAGAGTTGGTGACTCTGACTTTTTTGGAGGCACTGTCCTTCTCCGCCTCAGTAGACCTCTTCTTCTCCTTTTTAGAAGCTTTCTCTGCCTCTGCTTCTTTGTGCTGCACCATCTTGTCACTTAACTTAACCAGCCTCCTCTTCAGCTTGGTTTTCTTCCCTTCAGTAGGGTTAGCTTCCTCTTCCTCAACTGCCTCTGGGCTCTCCTCAGCAGGCTTGATCATCCTTGTCTCCAGAGCCTTTCCAGATTTGAACAAGGCTTTGAGATTACTCCACTTCCTGTCTGGAATCCAGTCTACTCCCAGATCTACATTCTCTATCAGATAGGAGATTTTTGTTGCAAAATTGAGCTTACTAGATAGTTGGGGAGTTTTGTCAGGTTGGAGTTTTGAGTGCTCTTTGTTCAATGCCCTAAAAAAGAATTGTTGCCAGTTGTATGACTTCTCCTTGCTTTCCACAATCGCCTTCATTAGCCTGAGCTTGGGCTTGCTCACTTGCTCTGTGCTTCCTTGGTTTCCCAGTATACATTTTCCAACAACTTCACAGAGAACATTATATACTGGCAAGAGTACATTTCTGTTCATTGTTGGACTGTATTTCACCTTCCTTTGCATAATGATATTGACCCATTCTTCCTCTTTATCCACGATGCAGGTATCTGGATTCGGACCTTCAGAGGGGAGATCAAACAACTCCTTCAAATCATCACCACTGACACGGATCTCCTTCTTTATCTTCTGGTGTTCAACTATTTCCATGTCGTCCCTCATCACCTTCTTCTTTCTCTGGAGTATTAGATGAGACCTGATCCTCGAATTAGAATTGGATATATTATTGAAAAACTCAAGAACCTGCCCGTCAAAGCAGTTCTTAGGATGAACAGACAGAAACTTCTCTAACCCAGCAGATTTAAGCAACTCTAGGGCTTCTTTTGATATGGGCAAATTATGGTTTGGATTCTATCTCAGGATTATCAAAAACCACAATGGGTTCATACCAGAAGTTTTCCTTATTGGTAAGGAAACTAAGATTTAGTTTTGCCATTTGAACAAAAGGGGTTTGAGAGAAAATTTGCCGAGTGTATAGGATAGATAGAAAGTGTTTGCTTGAAAGTGAGTTCGAAAAGGTTCTTAGGCTGAAATTTGGGGCTTTTATATGAGAAATGAGCGGTTAGATTGATCGGAAAAATCAACGTCTGAGATTGATCTGGTTTGAGATCGTGGATAGTCCAAGAGTTTAGTGGGTAGTTTTTAAGATATCTTGACGGTTAGAAAAGAACCACCTAAAATGAATGGTATGGATTGAAAGGGTTGGTAGCCGGAAGGTCACATCGTCCGGGTTTTAAGGCGCGTGAGATAGGTAACTGTAAAAGTAAACCTGACTTGTACAACGCGCATTAAATGCTTGCCATACCAAAATCTCTTCGAAAAAGTGTAAGAAAGATTTAATTTTCAGAAAGCACTCATTAGTAATTCTATTGAATCAAAATATATATTTTAAAAACTAAGAGGCTTTAGATTTGAAAAACACTAAGTATAAACTTTTGACCTCCACTGAGATTCGACCTCGTCTGATATTCAGACCCCTTCTGAGATGAGGAGCTTCTTCTGAGAAAGATCCTCTTCTGAATATGAACCTTCACTGAGTTGAAGGTAACTCTTCTGAGATTAAATCCTTTCTTTACTCTCCTGGATCTAGGAGTCCAAGCTCCACTGACAATTCTTGAAACCTTGCTTCAGCGAAGGGTTTAGTGAAGATATCTGCCTTCTGCTTGTCAGTGTGGATTTTTAGCATTTTGATGTCCTTCTTCTCCACATGATCTCTGATGAAATGATGCCTTATATCCACATGTTTGCATCTTGTGTGGAGAACTGGATTTTCTGAAATAGCAATTGCACTATTGTTGTCACAGAAAATAGGGACTTCATTGGCAAAGATATTGTAATCTCTTAGTTGTTGTCTTAGCCAAAGAATTTGAGCACAACAACTTCCAGCTGCCATATACTCAGCTTCAGTAGTGCTTGTGGCTACTGAGTTTTGTTTCTTGGAGAACCAAGAAATCAGCTTACTTCCCAAGAATTTACACGTGCCTGAGGTTGATTTCCTGTCAATTCTACATCCTCCATAGTCAGCATCTGAGTATCCTGTGAGTTCCAGATTGTCATCTGAGGGATACCACAATCCCATATTCACAGTACCCTTAAGATATTTGAGAATCCTCTTAGCAGCTTTCAGATGACTTTTCTTGGGGTTGGCTTGATATCTTGCACAAATCCCAACTGTAAATGTGATATCAGGCCTGCTTGCTGTGAGATACAGTAGAGATCCAATGATAGCTCTGTAATGAGTCTGGTCTACTGATTCACCATCTTCATCTGGTTCCATCTTGGTGTTGGTGTTGAGTGGAACCCTTGCTACTTTGCTGGTCTGGCATCCAAACTTGTTGATCAGCTCCCTTGTATATTTTACTTGATTGATGAAGATTCCTTCAGGGGACTGCTTAACTTGAAGTCCTAGGAAGAAATTCATTTCTCCCATCATAGACATCTCAAATTTTCCCTTCATCAGTTGAGAAAACTTTTCACAGAGGACTTGGTTGGGACAACCAAAAATGGTATCATCCACATAGATTTGTACAAGCAAGGTGTCCTCTCCTTTTGTGATTCTGAATAGAGTTCTATCAACTCTCCCTTTGATGAAACCATGATCCAAAAGGAATTGTGACAAAGTATCATACCAAGCTCTTGGAGCCTGTTTTAGTCCATATAGAGCTTTTCTCAGTCTATATACTTTGTGACTTTCTTCAAAACTTGGGGGTTGCTCCACATAGACTTCTTCATTGAGTACTCCATTCAAGAAGACACTTTTAACATCCATATGGTACACCTTGAATTTCTTGTGAGCAGCATATGCAAGAAATAACCTTATTGCCTCCAATCTGGCTACTGGGGCAAATGTTTCATCATAGTCAAATCCTTCAACTTGAGAATAGCCCTTTGCAACAAGCCTGGCTTTGTTTCTGACTATGATATCATTCGCATCCTTCTTGTTCTTGAATACCCACTTGGTTCCCATCACATTGCAGTGATATGGTCTGTCCACCAACTCCCAAACTTGATTCCTTGTGAACTGGTTGAGCTCTTCTTGCATGGCAATGATCCAGTTGGAATCTTGAAGTGCTTCTGCTATGGAACTTGGTTCCTGGTTTGATAAGAAACAACAAAACAAAGCACTTTCTCCATGAAAACTTCTAGTTTTGACTCATGAGGAAGGATCACCTAGGATTTGCTCAACAGGGTGATCTGAGAGCCAAGTTCTCCTAGGCTGACGCCCTTCAGTAGAGTTTAACTCTTCTGAAGTTGAGTCACTAGATATAGGAATGAAATCAAATTCAGGAAATAAAACAGAGGGTTGAAGTCCTGAGTCATCATTCAAGGTATTCTCATTCTCAATGGTAATCTCATTGGTTCCCCCTTGAATGATGGGTTCAGTGGATGTCTCAGCTGTGACCATATCTTCATTGACATTACTTACCTCTTGAACTGGGATAGTGTTCATCAGTTTAGTTGCTTGTTCAGGAGAGCTCTCAGGTGAGCTTTGAGGGGTGGTTTGACTTTGGGTGACCTCCTTGAATTGTTGATCTTCTAAATTGTCCCATGTTGGGATGTATGTATTAACACAATTCTCAGGATAGCCTTTAGACTTAATACTCAGTCTGGTTAGTCTTTTGCTAATTACCTCCTCATTCTCCTTACTCCTGGACTCAAAAGTAGATTCATCAAAGACCACATGAGGTGTTTCTTCCACAACAAGAGTTCTACAGTTTTAAACTCTGAAAGCTCTACTGATTTGGGAATATCCTAAGAAAATTCCTTCATCAGCTTTGCTATCAAAAGCTTTCAGTTGAGTTTTCCCATTGTTGTGAATGAAACACTTGCAACAAAAAATATGAAAATAGGATACCTGTGGCTTTCTGCCATTCCATAATTCATATGGAGTTTTCTCTTGATGTTTGGTTACCATGGATCTATTTTGAGTGTGGCAGGCAGTGTTGATAGCTTCAGCCCAAAATCTTTTAGGAACTTGAGCTTCTGCAAGCATTGTCCTTGCTGCCTCCTTGAGAGTTCTATTTCTTCTTTCAACTACTCCATTTTGTTGTGGAGTTCTTGCAACTGATGTCTCATGTGAAATACCTAATTCTTTGCAATAATCAGATATAATAGAATTAATGAATTCAATGCCCTTATCTGATCTTATCTTTACAATGTTTAGGCTCTTCTCATTGCTAACTTTCTTCAGGAGCTCTGGCAGCCTCAGTTGAGTCTCCTTTTTGCTTGCTAGGAATATCACCCATGTGTACCTGGAGAAATCATCAACAACAACAAGTGTATATTTTCTCCCATTGATACTTACAGGAGTTACTGGACCAAAGAGATCCATATGTAACAGTTGAAGCACTCTGTCAGTAGAGGTTGCTACTTTGCTCTTGAAAGATGCCTTTACTTGCTTTCCCTCCTGACAGGCTTTGCAGATATGCTCTTTGTTGTATACTTCATTTGGCATTCCTTCTACCAGTCCATGTCTTGCTATCCTGTTCATCATCTTGAAGTTCAGATGACTTAGCCTTTTGTGCCATAACCAATTAGTGTCAGTTGAGCTCTTAGCAATAAGACATGCATTTGGTGTGCAAGACTTCCAATCTGCAAGATAGACATTTCCCTTTCTTGACCCAGTTAGTAGTACCTGTTGTGAAGATATATTCTTAACATAACACAGGTTACATGAAATTTCAACACTGTATACTTTAACACAGAATTGACTTATGGACATAAGATTATGCTTAAGTCCACTGACAAAGGATACATTGCTTACTCTTACTGAGCCAATGATTAAAGTACCATAACCTTTAGTGGCTCCTTGTTAGTTGTCACCAAAGGTGACTTGTGGACCTTCTTTCTCAACAAATTCTGTCAGGAGATCTTTGTTGCCAGTCATGTGCCTAGAACATCCACTGTCCAAGTACCAGACTGAAGATTTAAGAGCATCTCCTTTGTTGAGGTCCACTGAGCCCTGCAATCACAAATCAAGCTTTAGGTACCCATTTGGTGTTGGGTCCTACCAGGTTAGTTGTACCTTTCGGAATCCAAATTTGCCTCACATTTCTAATCACTTTAGATTGGCTAATTTGTATCCCATAAACATCTACATAGATTGTTATCTCCCTAGGTGCCTTGGGAGTAAACTTTCTATGGGTGTCAGCCTTTGAAGGAACATGAACCTTCTTTACATTCTTTCTCTTTGGCTTGGGTGCACCTGGTCTTGGTTTTTGTTGATAAAGGCATGAAGGACCTTTTCCTTTAGGCATAGAAGGAATAGGTCTTCCATATGAGTCATTCCTTGAGGACTACTCATGCCTGGGTGCTCTCAGCTGAGGTTGCTTCATCTGTGAAGACCTCGGCTGATAGTACCTCTGCTGAGATCTAGTTTGATAAGTCACCTGAGCCTTTCCATTTGGTTTTGGCTTAGATTGACTTTTCTTTTGAGTGATCTCAGCTGGTCTTTTTCCTTTATCCACAGTCTGTGGTTGAAATGTCACAGACTTGACAAAAACTCTCTTAGTGCCACTTGAAGAAGCAACACTCAGAGGACCTTCTGAAGGTTTTGGAATAAAACCTATCCCACACTTGTTATTAGGATTGATTTGAAAATTTTGAATCTCCTCTATGGCAAGAGAGGGTTTATTTAGAGCATCAATCCTTTTTAACAAGGTCTCTTCAGATTTTTGTAAGACATCAATTTTCAGGAGAGAATCCTTTATTTGGCTTACCAATTTTAAATTCTCTTCAGTTAACTCTGTCTTAGATTCATTGAGATCTTTTATCAGTTGATCTCTACCATTTCCTTGACTCCTAAGGGTTTCAACCTCTTTTGTCAGTTCAATGGTAGATTTGGCTGAGTTCAGGTCTGCTTGATTCCCAGACTCGATTAACTTGGAGTTTTCACTCAAGAGTTGTTTGTTTTCATCTTGAAGATAGAAACTTGCTTCTTGCAACCTTGAGAAATCAATCATCAATTGTTCCAGAGCGGACTGAAGATTGAGTTCCTCAGTTGACTCTGAGCTTAGCTCAGGTGTGTGTTCTAGAGAAATGGTTGGTTTAGATTGTACCTCTGGTTCTTCTCTTGCCATGAGGCACATGTCATCATCACTGCTGTCAGAGAACAGTCCATCAGATGACTCCAGATTTTCATCCACATCCTCAGCCACCATGGCTTTCCTTTCTCCATATCTTCTGTCTCTTTTGGCTTGCCTTTCCTTTCTTTCTTTTGTGCTCAGTTGAGGACAATCATATTGAAAATGCCCAATCTTCTTGTACTGAAAACACCTGTTGGCATCATCATTCTTTTCCTCAGTGGACTCTCTGGTCTTTGATGATGATCCTTCAGCCTTGGTGTAATTCTTATATTCCTTCTTCTTTTCCAGCTCAGATGAGCTTTTCTCTCCTTCTCTGGTGGTCTTTTGTGGATAACTTCTACCTTCCTTGTTATCCCTGTAAAATCTTTTATACTTGCCAAAGCGGCTGTTAAGTTGTTCAAACCTTCTAGCCATCAGGCTGAGTTCCTCCTGCATCTCAGCCTTGCTTTGAGACTTGCTTGCCTTTGTACTCTTCTGAGGCTTTGGGGATTTTGGCTCAGACTCCTTGGCTTTGAAGGCTACTCCCTTCTCAGCTGAGGTCTCATCAGAAGTCCTTTTCCTGTTCAGATCAACATCATAAGCCTTGAGTTCAGAGAATACCTGTTGCATAGACATGCTGGATAGATCCTTGGTATTCTGCATCATTACAGAGTACACATCCCATCTTGAGGTTAGACCTCTCAGGATCTTTAAGGCAACCTCCCTTTTGGTATAGACTTTTCCCAGAGAATTTATCTCATTCGTGATGTCTGTGAACCTCCCATCAAGCTGGTCAATAGTCTCAGTGGGCTCCATGGTGAACTGCTCATACTTTTGAACAGCTACTGAAAGCTTGTTCTCCTTTATCTTGTCAGTTCCTTCACACATGAGAGCAAGAGTGTCCCATAGTTCCTTTACAGTTTTGCAGTGGACCACTCTTCCCATTACAGAATCTGGAATGGTGGTGTAGAGAATGTTCATGGCTATGAAGTTGAGGTTGTTTCTCCTCCTCTCATCTGCAGTGAAGTTATCTTCATCCTTGGGCCATTCTTCTCTAGGATCGGCAATAGATTCAGCTGTAGTTCTGGGGTTATGTGTCATAAAAACAAATGGACCTTTAGTAATAACCCTCAACATTTCATCATGCACACAGGCAAGATGAGCTCTCATTCTGATCTTCCAGAAGTTATAGTTTTCCATTGAGAATTGTGGAAGCTTGTGATGAGATATATGGTTCAAGGGATTAACTCCCATGTTGTTCTCTGCTGGTGGTGCTACCCTAGCTGCATTGTCAGCCATAGTATAATAATAAGTTTATCAAGAGATCAATTCAGGTGACCTTGAAAAAATACCTTTAAGCACAAGGTATACTTAGAACAATGGTCTTTTGAACCACTGCTCTGATACCAATTGTTGGTCCCGAAACGAGTAAACAGGTGTATGGGGGGGGGGGGGGGGGGGGAATACACCTGTGGTTACAAATTAAAACTTCTTATAAAATTTATCAGGTTACTTAAGACAGTAGCTCGTCAGTGGACTTGAGGTCTGCTGAGAGTTACTTTGTGAAAGCTTACTGAGATAATACCTCCACTGAAAGCTCAAGACTTTCAGTTGAACTACTATCTAATTAGCTTTCAGATGCGGATTAGTGAGCCCTTAGAAAACTCGTTGTACTTTGATAAACTTTGAGATTAACACACACTTAGGAAAGCAGATAATAAGAACACAAGATATAAAGTGGTTCAGAGATGAATCTCCTACGTTCACTGTCCTGATCAAACAGGAGAATTCCTTTCACTTGGATTTCCTTGTGTTATAGTGCCAAGGTGCACTGATCAATTAATCCTCTCTTAGGATGATTGATCACTAGGAAATTCCAGGTCCTAGTTCCCAAAACAAACCAGCTTTCAGACTGATACAACAATCAGCTTACTAACACCACTTAACACTAGCTCTCAACCTAAACACTGAGTAGGGTTTTGAGTAGGGTTTTGGTTCCAACTATTTTGAGATAATCCTTACAAGTTTAGCTCAAGGCTTAGGATTGGATTATCTCTTTCTAAGATTTGGATATAGCTTTTAAGCTTGGTTACAGAAGGTTTGTTAGACTCTCTACAAATGTGAAACACTTGGGAAACAAAGGTAATTTCGAGTGCTTCTAGTAGTTATGAATGTAGAGATAGCTTGATCTTGTGAGTTTCCCGTGCATAGAAATGAGCACGTCATTCTGTATTTATAGGCTTCCTTGAAAATCTTCCCGTTGGATTTGAATCTTCTCAAGTAAGTCTTCTTGTATCTGATTGGCTCAAACGACTCTATTTGAAGCTTTAAGTCTTGTCAAGAAACGGCTGAAAGACCATGCCTGTTCACCAACTTTATGTAGATTGCTAGGGAAAGACTTTTGGTACTTGTCAGGCTGGGGCAGGTCGGCTGTCAGTAAAGTACACTGACGTGTCATCTTCTCATTGGACCTTTAGTCTGTATGCCCAGATTCTTGTCTTGTTTTAAGGTGGAACTCCTCTGAGAGAACCTTCTTATTCCTTCATTTATTGTAAGATTCAATGTTATTCGTTTTGCCTTGTTCCAACCAGATTAACTAACAGCTTTTAATATGTTTAGCATTGAATGTGCTTTGTTAGTTCCCATCAGTGGACCTTGGTCCTCTCCTGATAGTTCTAGTCTTGGTGAGAATGTACTTAGAAAACATTCAAGACTTAGACTTCTTCTCATATCACTTGTCTTCAGCGGACTTCACTTCAGTGGACTTCATCTTCAGCAGACTTCATTCTTAAATACACTCTAACAATTACTAACTGTACTTCAGTTTCTTAACAGTTGAACTATTTAACTAAGCACTAACTCTACTGAATAATTTACTTACAAAACAACTTAGGAGGAGCATTTTTGCATCTAATCAAAACCTAAGTCTTATACATTTTCCCAACACCGTCAACCATAATAAATATTTATGAAATCAATGGACACCACAATGTTTCTTGTCCAACAATTCCAACGGGCTATTCATGTGTTCCAACAGATCTCCAAATATTTATTATAGGCCAGTTAATTAGTTCAACCTCTCAAATCAACCCAACTAACTGATTCATAGCCCAAGTTATTGTTCCCAAACATATTGATTCAAAACCCAACTTGTTGATTCAAAACTTACATTACTTAGTTATGTGCTTGAAAGCTTTTGTAATATCAAAACATAAATATTATGAACTTATCTAGGTCTGACATATTTTTAACACCGAAGGATTTAGCCTATAAGGCTCATTCTTTTAGACTGTATAAACAAAAATCAAATCAAACTACAAAAATAAAAAACTTACAGCTCTGAAGGTTGTGTCAATTTCTCAAGCTTTTATTATATAAGGAAATTTTTACAAGAGAGAAATTTGGGGAAGGGATTCCAAGAGAGAATTTTCGGGTCTATCTAATTCCCGAGTCTGCCTTCCCCATTACAACTCATGCCTTTATATAGGCACATATGACATCTACCGATAATTTTTTTAAATTATCATGAATAGTGCCCTATCATGACTATGAATAGTATTACTATTCATGAATAGTGTTACATCATTACTTGAATAGTGTAATTACTGTTCATTTACTATTTACAATAATATTACATCATGATGTCGGATTACTTTTTCGCAGAGGATGATTCTCATTTGTACTCCAACTCTCAGAGTATTTTCGTCATGTCTTCATCTGAGATTATATCATCAATTGGGTCTTGAGCATCCTGGATTGATAGATCTTTGGTAGAATTACTCTGCATGTAAGTCATTTCTTCGTCATCATCCAAATCATGGATTAATTCTTCCTTCATTTTGTTGAGATATAACTCAATCATCTCTTGTTTGGATAATTTATCCACACTTTGCATTAATTTTCTAGAAATATTATTTCTAGTAACTTTCTCCTTCTTCTTTTTTCTTTCTTGACTATAAGTCAAAGTAGTCTTGAAGATTTTATCAATAGTCTCAGCACCAAATAATTCTTTGGTACTTGGATCTAATTTGACCATTTTATCCCAGAATTTTGTATAAAAATTTCATTTTAAGCAAGGGATTTGGCCAGTATAACCAACCTTTATATCCCATTTTCAAATCCATGGGATAGAGAATTCAATGAAGAAGTGCATAGGTGCTTCCCATGAGACAAATATATTACTTTCAGCAATAGTCTCTAATTTGGAACTAACTTTTTTCCATTCTTTGAAATCTTTGCTGATTATTTCTAGAAGAATATCTTCCAATGGCCCAAATATTTGCCACCATTTTTTGAACCAATTTGGTATTTCCGAATCATAAACTTTTGCACATACTTTAATCAACCACGTATGCTTTCTTTTTTCATTTTCATAAAAAAATAATTTTTCAAATGCTTGGATATAATTCCAATAATTATATTTGATGGTAATATTATTACCATAAACAAAAGATTTTTATTTTAATGGTGAGATTCCCCATTCTTCAGCTGTAATTAGTTGTTTAATGATATTTTTTGAAAAATTATAGATATCATCATTGTTCCCACTTGTCATGTGTGTTATTTCACATGATTGACAATCTATGAGTAAATTCTCATAATAGGAACGAGACTTATAAAGCTCTGTAGGAAATCCATGATTAGCCATATATCTTTCAAAAAAATTCCATGGATCATTTTCCCATTTTAAATCAGTATTACTGATCAAAGGTATAACCTTTTCTTTTTCCTTTTTAATAAAGGCTTTAGAGATTTTCTCTTCTGAATCAATGATATTAGCATATGATTCAATTTCTGAGTATTCCTCCATACTCTTAGAAGTATCACCCCTGTGAGTGTTCTTCCATTGAAGAAATTATTGATATGACTTTTCCTGTGAAATATTCACAATATTGATGACAATTAATTTTTTGTTGCCATGTCGTACCAGAATATTATTTTGGCCTCTTCCCCTATAAGGGAAAGATCCTCTTCCTCTAGGTTGCATATCTGCAAAAATTATGTTAGGTATTCTCGAGTTAAATAGTCAGGAAGGGAGTTTTCTTCACCTTTCTTATATATAATGTCAAAATCGAATGGAGCCAAATTAGCTTGCCATCTAGCAAATATTTGTTTAGAAACATCATGTTTAAAGTCTTTATTAAACATATATTTGGCTGTCTTATAATCTATTTTAATTATAAATTTCTGATTATATAAATCATCTTAAAATTTTAAAACACACTTAACTATAGCTAAAATTTCTTTAGCTATGGTAGCATAATTTTTCTGACTATTAGTCCATTTTCCAGAATGGAATCGTATGAGATAATCCTTTTTATTAGTTGGATCAATTTGTTTCAATATTCCTCCGAAACCAATTTCTGAAGCATCTGTTTCAACGATTTTATCCCAATTTGGGTTAGCAATTGATAGACAAGGCAAATATTTAACCTTTTCTTTAATTTTTTTAACAGCATCTGTATGCTTATTAGTCCAGGAAATAGGATTCTTTTTAAGTCTATCATATAAAATAGTTGTATCATCAGCAAGATCTTTATAATAAGGAGAAATATAATTCAAGATTCCTAAGAATCTTTGCAATTGAGTTTTATCAATAATTTCGTCTGGAAACTTAGAAGTAAAATCAATACTTCTATTAATAGGTATAATTTTACCCTTTTCAATAATATGTCCTAAAAATTTAACCTTTATTTGGAAAAGTATCATCTTTGGTTTAGAAATAACTAAACCATTTTGAATGACTAATTTCTTGAATATATCAAGATGTTTAAAATATGATTCAATATTTTTAGAGAATACTAATATATCATCAATATAAACTATGATAAATTCGCTATAAGGAATAAAAATATCATTCATAATTTTTTGAAATTCTGAAGGAGCATTTTTTAATCCAAATGGCATAACATTCCACTCATAATGTCCAAATGGAACATTAAAAGCAGTTTTATATCTATCTTCTGGATTAATTTGTATTTGCCAAAATCCTGATTTTAAATCAAATTTAGAAAATATAACAGAATCATATAATCTATCAAGAAGATCTTTTTTATTAGGAATAGGATGCCTAATCCATTTTAAAACTTTATTAAGAGGTTTATAATTTATTACCAGTCTTGGTACACCTCTTTCTTGTTCTGAATGTTTATTAACATAAAAGGCAGTACATGACCATGTTGATTGAGATGGTCTAATTATATTTTTTTCTAAAAGATTTTTTATTTCATTTTTACATAATTCTAAATATTCTGAATTCATTTGACAAGGTCTTGCCTTGGTAGGAATTTTATCCTCTAAAAATTATCTTCATAAGGAAGAGAAACAATATATTTCTTTCTATTCCAAAAAGCATTTGGAAGATCATTACAAATTTATAAACATAGTTTGTTATGTATCATCTTAATTTTATCTTGTAATTTGTGATTTTTTAAATTATCTTCTATGGATAAAATATTAATTTCTTGTCTTAAAAAATTTAATTGGTTTTCTTTTATTCTGATATTATCAAGAATATTATGAAGAATTTTTTGAAAAGGTTTTTCAATAAAATTAAGAACAATTGGCTCATTATTATAGGTTCCAATAATTTCATTATTATCTACCTTTATCAAAGGATAAATTTTTTGGATAAAAGGAGAACCAAGTATAACTTGATTGGAAATATTTTTGACAAGTAAGAAGCTTGTCGAAATATATTTTTTATTTATACAAACAAAATCTTTAGGTAATTTAAACCTAAAATCAAGTTTTCTCCACCAGCATGTGATAAAATATGAGTAGTTTTCTTGAAATATCTAGTAGGAATTAATCCTTCTTGTATTACATTTAAGTCTGCACCACTATCAACTAGTGATATAAATTCTTTGGTATAAAAATCATCAATTAGAAGGATAATTTTTACATGCCATTTTTTAGAAATAAACACCTCAATTTTATTGAGAAAATTCTCATTTATTTTATTATTTTCAAAAATATTTTCTTTTATCCTACTATTTTCAGAAATAATAATAGAATTTTTATCTTCTATTTTTCAATTCTTTTTTCTAAAGCAATATTATTTTGCTTAAGAAATTTGATTTATTGAGTATTACAATATTGAGTACGGGGATATATATATATATATATATATATAATATCAAAACCCTAAAGCCTATAAGGTTACTTGACCTGTAAGTAATGTCAACATCAAATCTTCTGGATTTGGCATATCAAATCTTCTAGATTTACAACACTCCCCCTTGGACATTACAACGTAACGTCTATGTCACGTCAAAAACTCCATAGACTAGGTTGCCAGAATAAAATATTCGACTGGGAAAGAGTACAACTATTGATCTTTCGGATCCAATCTTTAGGATTGTTTTGATGTTGTTACTCCCCCTGAAGACAACAACTGTCTACGTCTTCACATCCAAATACCATAAACATACTTTTTAAATGTAGAGATAGGTAGGAACTTAGTGAACAGATCTGTTGGATTGTCACTAGATCGTACCTATTGTATGGTAATTTTGTCACTCTTCTAGAGTTCGTATGGGAAGAAGAATTTCGGGAAATATGTTTCGTTAAGTTCCTCTTAACGTACCCATTACTCATTTGTGCAACACAAACTGCGTTGTCTTAATCAATTACAGTGGGGAATGTATTGTTTAATGGATCTTCATGAGCTCACAATTGTTGGTGATCAAATTTAATTGATATAATTAATGACTGTTTTAGTTCAGTTTAAGACCACCAATCAATTACGTGTGATTGATTACCACCGTAAATGGTAGATCGAGGATTAGGGATGTGGAATGGTAAATACGAAAGTCGAAATCGAGTTAATTTCGTATATGTGTGCGTTTAGGTGTTTTAAGTGTGTGTTTTTAGGAGTATTTGTGAATTTGAACTTGTATTTCTTAGCTGGAGAACAACTATTTATAGAGACTAACAAGCATGAGATGTTTATGACTCTTGGTCTCCCTAGCCTGCATGCTTGACAAGTGTCCTAATGACCTTTGTTTGACCTTTATCTAAGCTGAATCTTAGTTACAAAGTCTGATTTGGTCTTATATCGGGCTCATTGTTGTTCGTCTAGGTCGGTTTAGTTGATCCAGAATGGTTTTTCCATAGAAGTTGTTCGCCTTTTGAGGTTATGGCTCATAAGTTATTCGCCTTTGTGTTTTACACAGATTGGCTTTGGGATCTTGGTCCTTTGTTCGCTTCCATATACCTCTTAAGCTGGTAGATGCACCATCTTTCATAATGTTGTTCGTCATCATTAACTTGGTGGAGGGTCCATATTTGGCTTCGGGCCTCTAGACCTGTTCGCCAGTATGTTGTTCATCGGTAGAGTTGTTCGTCAGTTTATACACTCCCTGGATTGATTTATGCACCCCAACTTGATTTTCTTTGTTAATCATCTTTGATTTGGGGTTGGTTCTTCATAATCCTTTTTAAGGCTTTAATTCTTGTTCGCCCAGTAATGATTGATGTTCGCCTATCAACAATTGCCCCCTATCCTGACTAAATGTTGCCTCAGACGAGTAACTTTGTGGCGAGCAACTGTAGTTAGGATACTATACTGGTGAAGATTCGGACGAACATTATTGAATCTGGCGAGCAACTCCGGGTGCACCATTTCGTCTTCCCATGATCTGGGGGATGTACGAGGATGACGTGGGTGGTATGATTGCGCGCCGCCCACGCGCGAGCATTCTCGAGGTCACGCGCCCCTATAATTGCGTATAGGTCCTTTGATTTTCAGTTTTGCTCGGAATCAACCCTGTTTTTCTCCAATTTAGTCCACATTTTGTTGGAAATTAAGATCCGTACCCCGTTTTTTGCTTGGGGTATAAATAGAAGAGGGAAATAAATTTTTTCCCACTTTTTTGCCTCTTTGCTACAGTGCTTCATCCTCTTCCATTTGCTTCCGGCGATTTCGAGTTTTCTCCGGCGACTATTCCGACCTATAGCTTCCAGTGCAAATCTCCAAAACCCCATCGCCGCCGTGTGAGATCTTGCGCCACCGTCTTCCCCGGGAAATTGCCGCTGTCTGGTTTTTTCTCTCCTTCCTCCATGTCTTCTCATTCGAGCAACAAATCTGAGGAAACCCTTGATCCCCTCTTTCCCATCGTGGCACACAGAGACCAACTTCCCTTTGAGATCTCCTCGGCATCGGACCCCCACGTGGACTCGGTTGTTCGATCGGTGGAAGATACTGGTGCTCGCCCGTCAGGGAGGGAGGTGGTGGTTGTTGCGAGCAGGGATTCCGAGGAGGGCTCTTCGTCCAGTGCTGAATCGGAAGATCCCCAATTTGACGAACTGACCCACGAATTTCTAGAGGGGATAAACTTCCCATCTCCAAAGATGCTGGAAAACGATATTCCAGTTGGAGTTGCTCGGCCTTTCGAATGGCGAGCATATGTTGAGGAACATGCGAACCACTTTGCTCGCCCCCAAAGACAAGTAATGGACTGGGTAAAAACTGACTTCCAGGCGAGCAAAATCAAGAGTGTTGTCCTCGAGGAGGATCTTGATTCGATCCGAGAGACCTACAAGATCCCGTATGACATTCATATGTGGGCTCCCAGGAGAAAGGAGAGAGCTGATCGCCCACCCCCCAGGATGCACGGCGATCAACATTGATACCTTGATGGCTGGTTTGAAACTGTCGTTGCCCCCAATTGTTGGTCATTTTTTTAGGCGACCAACCTTGCCATTACCCAGATCACACCAATTGGGTGGATGAATTTGCTCGGCGCCATGTGCTTGTTCGCCCTAGAAGGATATGTTGATCGCCTTACCGCGGAGGAAATCAACTATCTAATGACAATCACCAAATGTCCCATAGGTGAAGAAGGCTACTACTACCTCAAGGCCAGGACCGGACTCAAGATGGTGGAAGGGGTGCCGAACAAGATTAGGGACTGGAAACATCACTTCTTCTTCATTGGGGGTGATTGGCGAGCATCTTCCGGTCCACACGGTGGCATTGGGCGAATTAACTCTCCTGCTTCTTATGGAATAATCAAGCGTGAGTTTATCTTTGTTCACCTTTGAACTGTATTGTTCTAATTTAACTTTTCTTGTTTGTTCACAGGCCCTCGATTGCCCAAGTGGAACTCAGAAGAGGAGGAAGTTGGTGCGGAATTTTTTGTTCACTTCTTGTTTGGTCGGCCTACGCAACAAAGCGCATAGGACCATCCAGTACTTGAGCGAGGAGAAGTGTCAAAAAGTTGCTCGCTTATTCACATTTCCTCACCACCTAGAGGCCCAAGTTGAAGTACCCCCAGGTATAGAAAATTTATAACATTTCCTTTTACAAGTTTGTTCGTCATTTATTTCTCAAACTTGCTCGTCTAATAATTTAATTTTTTTTTAGCCGAGCAAGTTACCGTCGCTGTCCCTCCCTGCTTCGGACTCTTGGAGCAAAGAGTATTCGAAATGGCACCACCGAAAGGACGAAGGAAGAAAGGTGACCCGCCTTCCAAGGTGTTGGCGATGACCAACAAGGCCTCTGCTGCCGAGCAAGCCCATCGGATAACTTTACCGCCGAGCACATCGCCTAAACCAGCCCCTGCCTCTTCTTCTCATGGTCCCAAAAGGCTGAGGAAAGGTGATGGTTCATATGTATCCCAGCCACCTCCCATTACTGACAAAGGGAAATCCAAGGTGGGAGGATCTGGTCGCCTGCCCTCAACCGAAGCTGCTCGCCCTCCTGCAATTGATGAGAGAGGAGGAAAATCGAGTAAAGACAGGCATACTCCTCCTCGCAGGCCTGAGGACATCACCTATCTTGGGTGGGATGGAGCTAAATTTGCAGAGTAAGGACCTCCCTTTTTTTTAAACTTGGAACCAAGGATCATAAGTTAAATTTTTTTCTAAGTCTCGAAACTTTCTTGTTCGCAGGTACCGGGCTAGTGACCATCCAGGGCGAGCAGATATGCTCCATCAATATGCGTGTTCGAAGACCCCGGCGAACATTCATGACATTGCTGATGATCATGTTCGTCGGGCAACTGAGATAGTTGCTCGCGCCTGGTCAAAGCTACTGAACAAGACCGTTCTTGCCCAAGGGGCCATTGATAATTTTCATTTATCAATGGTGCAGGCTGCCAACTCCCTCGTATCTGCTCAAAAGGGAATGGCTCAGGTGGTGGAGCTGGAAGAAGCTGCTCGCCAACATGCTGCCACTGTTCGCCAACTTTCAGAGGAGAATGATACAATGGCAAACAACTTGAATGGCCAGATTGCCCGGCTCAATAACCAGATCTCCCTCTACATCGATAACGAAAAGAAATATCTTGAAGAAATTCAAGGTTTATCTAGCGAATTGGGAGGCAAAGAGGCCATGCTCGGTGAAGAGAAGAGCAAACTGTCCGCGGCCGAGCAGAAGATTGCCGAGCTCGAGGCGGAGGTTACTCGCCTTAGAGAAGTGGAGGCTAGCACCTTTACCCGCGATCAACTTGAGGCAGAGCTCCAGGCCCGGTCTGCCCCCATCTCAAACCTGGGATACATCTGCGCTTATGCCGATTGCATCCGCATGGCTGATGCGTATGATTTTAGAGATATGGTGGAGGAGATGGGCAAGGACTTGTCCGAATTTCTGGAGAACTATCCCCCGTCGAACAACATTGAAATGCAATTGGGGAATATTACCGAGCTGGGGGTTAAAATTGACTGTCTTGACCCCAGCATCACCATTACTCGCCCTCCACCTATGGTCGATGAGGGCGAGCAAGAAAAGGAGCCGGCCGTTGCGGACGAGCAAGCCGAGAGGGAGCAAAAAGCTGCAGAAGACATGGCAAGAGATATGATCGTCGACCCACCGGCCGACCAGGTTCAAAGTCCTACTCTTGCCGATCAAACTCAAGATCCTCCTCCTGCCGAGCAGCAATAGATTTAGGACTTAGATTTTTTAGTCTTCCTTTTGTAATAGTTGTTCGTCTTTTGTAGTACCTGACTTGTACTATTTTTTAGGCTTCAAAGCCTTTATTTTAATGAAGTGTCTTTCTTTTGTTCGCTCATTTTCTTGTATATGTTAATTGCCTTTATATTTTTATCAATGCTTTTGCAATTATAACATATAATTTTGGGCTTTGTTCGATTTGAACTTTGCCTTGATGGAATCTGGGTTTAGCCTTAGGTTCTGCTCATCTTAAAAGACGAACAACCTTTAATTGGCTTTGGTCCTCAGAATGGACTTGTACCTCGAGCTTTTGGACTTTTCTTTCAACGAATAACTATGTATACATTGTAAAAAATTTACAAGTGTTGTAAGACTGCTCGTCACTAACATATACAACCTGACGAATAACTTTGAACACTAAAAAATATGCTCGCTTATAATATTTTTGCCGAGCAACTTTGTCTAAAATTAAAAAAGATAAAACAGCACTAGACTATACAATGTGCCGAACAACTTTACATTATATACTTAGCAAAATTTTCAAAAAATTAGGCAAGTTTTTGGTTTGCCTCACTTGGTTCACCTGCCCCCCCAAGACATTTGTTCGCCTAATCAAGAACTTGTTCGTCTTATTGATAGTACCTCTTCAGATGTATAACATTCCAGGAGTATTGGGCCGGCTTGCCTTCCATATCTTCGATATCGTATACACCATTAACGAATTTTTCCGTTATACGATATGGGCCCTCCCAAGTTGGTCCCAATACACCTGGAGGTTGGGGGAGCAACTTTCTTAGAACCAAATCTCCAACTCTGAATTCCCTGATTTTAACATGGGAATTGTAATATCGTTCTGCTCGCTGCTTGTAGGTAGCATTTTTTAGCTCGGCACTTAATCTTTTTTCTTCGAGCAAATCCATCTCAGTAGCTAGAGCAGAGTTGTTCGCCTGCTCAACAAAGTTGGGCGTTCTGAATGTGTTGGCCTTTAACTCGATTGGTATTACGGCTTCTGTTCCGAAAGCCATTGCAAAAGGTGTTTCTCCGGTACTTGACCTGGGAGAAACCCTATATGCCCACAAGACTTCCGGAAGTTCTTCAGACCAACTGCTTTTGCTCTCCGCTAGCCGTACTTTTAATGTATGCTTAATTATCTTGTTTACGGCTTCGACTTTCCATTCGATTGGGGATGATAGGGCGTAGAGTAATGTTTTTTTATTCCCCACTTTATACAGAAATCTCTCAACTCTTTTCCATCAAACTGCGGACCATTGTCTGTCACGATGGTTTGTGGAACTCCAAAACGACAGACAATGTTCTTCCAAATGAAGTTGATCATTTTCTGCTGCGTGATCTTTACCATGGCCTCTGCTTCTGCCCATTTCGTATAATAGTCGACTGCCACGACAGCAAATCGAACATTTCCAACTCCTGCTGGGAAAGGACCAATAATGTCCATCCCCCATCTTGCAAATGGTCACGGGCTGTAAACTGATACGAGCTGTTGGGCCGGTGTATGAATGTTTGGGGTAAAAATCTGGCATTGATGGCAAGTCTTCGCTTTCTTGATCGCATCCTGGCGTAAAGTCGGCCAATAGTAGCCTTGTCTGATAGTTTTGTATGCCAAGGCTTGCCCCCCAGTGTGATTTCCACATACTCCGGCGTGTATTTCTTCGAGTATTGCTCGTCCTTGCCCCCTAGGCAAATATTTGAGAAGTGGGATTGATATTCCCCTTTTGTAAAGCTGCTCGCCCACCAGAGTGTATCTGGCGGCTTGCTTTGTTAGCTTGGCAGCTTCAAAAGGGTTGTTTGGGTTTTCCCCACTTTTCAAGTATTTGACTATACTTGTTCTCCAGTCTTCTTCTTCGCTTGCTTGTTCGTCAAGTTGGTTGACATTATAACTTCTTGTTGATGGATCATTCATCTTTGTAATTATTATATCTGCCAACTCTGCAGGTCCTTTGCTTATTGCTAGTCGGGCCAAAGCATCTGCTTGCGTGTTGCTTGTCCTTGGAATTTGTTCAATGAAGACTTGTTCTAACAAGGACATCAGGTAAGCAACAATTCGCTGATACTCGATCATATGATCGTCTTTCATCTCGTATTCACCTCGGACTTGGTTCACAATCAATTGTGAGTCACCGAATATTTGTAACCGTCTAACACCTACTGCAAAAGATAGGTGAAGACCAGCAATAAGAGCTTCATACTCAGCTTCGTTGTTGGTTGCTATGAAACCAAATTTGATCGCCGAGGTGAATACTTATCTATCAGGGCTAATTAGAACTACTCCTGCCCCCGAGGCTACGTTGGTTGAAGATCCGTCAACATAAAGATGCCAGGGGTGATCAAGTCCTCTCGTCGGATCTGGTGGGAAGGTTAATTCGACTATAAAGTCGGCTAACGCTTGCCCTTTGATCCCTGTTCGAGGAGCATAGGTCACCCCGAATTGGCTAATCTCTAGTGATCATTTTAGTAGACGACCAGCTGTATCGGGGCGATGGAGAATTCGTCTGAGTGGGAAAGTTGTTAGCACTTCAACTTGATGATCAAAGAAGTAAGGTCGTAACTTCCTCACACTCATGACAAGTGCATACGCTAGCTTCTCGGTTGGAGAGTATTTGATCTCCGCTTCGTGCAAAGCTTGGCTGACGTAATAAATGGGTTAATGGAATTTACCGTCTTCCCGTACTAGAACAGAGCTGATTGCCACTTCTGACGCCGCCAAGTACAAGTATAGCTTTTCTCCTGGGACTGGTTTTTATAGAATTTTGACATCTCCCAGGTAGTCTTTAAGTTGGTCAAACGCCTTTTGACAGTTGTTAGTCCATGTAAACTGTCCTTTCTTGATGGCTTCGAAGAATGGACGACATTTATCCCCCGATCTGGATATGAACCGATTCAATGCTGTTAGGCATCCCGTGAGTCTTTGCACCTCTTTTATCGAACGTGGTGGTTGCATATCCATAATAGCCTTGACTTTTGCTGGATTGGCTTCAATCCCTCGTCGACTAACAAGATGGCCCAGGAATTTTCCAGAATGGACTCCAAAACTGCTCTTCATCGGATTCAGCTTCATATTGTAATTTCGAAGAATATCGAACACCTGGGTCAAATGTTGAAGATGATCTTCCTTTCAAGGGCTTTTAACTACGATATCGTCCACATAGACTTCCACCGTATCTCCGATTTGTTCGTCGAACATCTTGTTTACCAACCTCTGGTATGTTGCCCCGGCGTTGATAAGGCCGAAGGGCATTCTCTTCCAACACAACAAGTTTTTATTTGTATAAAATGCTATGTTCTCTTGATCGTCTGGATGCATCGGAATTTGATGGTACCCGGCAAAGACATCCATGAATGTTAACATTTCATGACCTGATGTGTTGTCCACCAATTGGTCAATATGAGAGAGAGGAAAGCTGTCCTTTGGGCATGCTGCATTCAGATCTGTAAAGTCTATGCACAGCCTCCAGGTTCCATTTGGTTTCCTCACAAGGACTGGGTTTGCTACCCATTGTGGACAGAGTGCTTGTCGGATTAAGTCGTTGTCTAACAACTTCTTTACTTCTTCATTCAAGGCTTGATACTTGTCTGGGCCATATTTTCTTCGTTTTTGATGGACGGGCCTTTTTGCTTGATTGATGTTGAGCTTGTGACAAGCATGTTTTGGATCTATTCCCACCATGTCTGCATGAGACCAAGCGAAAACATCTAGATTTTTGCTGAGGAACTCTTTCATTCGGGATTTGTAAGGCTCAGGGAGTTCAGATCCTATGTACAATTCGAGATCCTGGTTTTCAGGATTAACTTTGAACGCCTCCAGTTCTTCAACTGGAGTCGCTCGTCCTTTTTGTCCTTTCCAACGAGAATCAAGTATTGGTCCCTCAGGGTTGAAATCATTTTCGATGCTCATGGGCTCTGCTCCCAGGCGGGGATCTAGATCGTCTGTTGGCCCTGATTCGTTGTTGTTTGTCAACACCTGGCCCTCCAAGTTGTCTGATAAATGTTGCTCGTCACCACCCCTTTGTTGTTCTTTAGATGGAAGTTCTCTTTGGGTGGTGATGAGTTGTTCGTCCAATACTTGTTCGCCAGAGTGTTGCTCGTCAGTATCCATGTGGTCCTCTATGTCCATCATGTTCTCAAGTATTGATGGTTCATCAGTAGGATAGCTAGTTGTGGCCTCCATTATGGACACTAATGCATGTTTGGCCTGCAACTGTAGGAGACATTCCCTGGCCTTTCTTTGATCTCCCTTCACTGTGCATGCTCCGCTTGATGTAGGGAACTTTAGGCAATAATGGTAAGTTGAACATGCAGCTTTGAATTCATTTAGAAAAGGTCGACCAAGAAACCCGTTGTAGGTTGATTCATGATCGACGACTAAGAAATCAACCATTCTCGTTATGTTTTTCTCGGGTTCCTCGACCGTTACAAGCTGAACGGACAACCTAATTTCCCCTAACGGGACTGTTACAACATTTCCGAAGCCTAAAATTCTGTGATTTGAAGGTCGAATGTAGCCTGAGTAGTCTCCAAGCTGGTCAAGCGTTTTCTTGAAAAGGATGTTGGTGTAGGCTCCGGTGTCCACCAACAATCTGTGCACTCTGGTCTCCATGATCTTAGCACAGATCACGAGCGAATCGTTGTGGGGGGTCAAGATTCCCTCCAAATCCTTCTCAGTAAAGGTCAATTCTACTGTCTGCATGATGGATGGCTTAACCCCCATTGCCTTCACTTGATCGATTGCTCGCAATTCAGCTTTTGTTTTTCGGTTGGAGATCGGCGGCCGTCCATCAGAACATCCTCCCGCTGGTTCCGCGGGTTCCATCATGTATAGATCTTCAAGTGGACGAGCAGCAACTGCCGGAACTGGTCGTCCGGGTTTATTATTCTTTTGAGGTTGATCATCCTCATCCTCAGAGTTGTTCTCCCGGACTCTTTTTCCAGGTTGTCTCTTAACAAAGTCGGAAAGTTTTCCTTCCTCGTAGAACCGCCAAAGCTGCTTGAGCAAATCTCTACACTCGCTCGTAAAGTGCCCCACGCTTTGGTGGTAGGCACAATACTTGTTAGGGTTGAGTTTGCCGGTGTCTTGACGGATTTTCCGGGGAGGGGAGAGCAACTCTTTCTCTTTCATGTTCTCATAAACAGTATCGACTGACACTGTCAGCACTTGGTTCAACTTTTCCTTAAGTTCTGTCCCTTCAGTAAATGCCTTCATGTTTTTCGGGACTCGGTAGCCGGTTCCACTGGGTTTCTTATTATTCTCCTTGGGATCAGTTTTGTTCTCCCCCAAATTTGATTGCAAGGCCTCGTGCATGGAAACGAATATGCCGGCTTGATTTCTGAACTCGGCATAACTCCTTGGGCACTTCAGACGTACCTCCTTCCATAGCTTCGATCCTTTTTTCAATCCGGCCATGACAGCAACAATTTTTGTATCCTTGATGACGGGTTCACCTTCCAACAGCACCTTGTCGAACCTTTCCATGAACGCTCGATCGGACTCATCATCATTTTGTTTTGGGTCGGACAATCGGTGCTTTTGGGACAAATATGATCCTGCGGTAGAGAAATGGGAAAGGAACTCTCGGCTCAGTTGAACGAACGAGTGGATAGATGCTGGTGGCATTGCCGAAAACCACTTGTGCACCCGGTCTTCCAAGGTTAACGGGAAGTTTCGGCATTGGGTGGCATCGCTGGCTCCCACCGAGACCATATAATCTGAGTACTTTGTTAAATGGACCCTGGGATCAGCAAGACCATCGTACTGGATACTTGCTGGGAATTTGACCTTCTTTTGAATTGGGGCTTTCAAAATGAGGGATGATAATGGTGAGGATGGCAAGCTGGTCATCCCCACTCCTCTTTGTTGGTCCAATTGTCCTTGCATGCTCTCCACTGCCCTTCTCAGGCTTGATAGCTCATCCAAAGATGCCCCCTGACTTGGAGGCTGTTCGGCGAGCAAAGGTACAAACCTTTCTGCTCGTCGCAGTCCCTCACTCGGAGTGGGCAAATCCTGGAGCTGTTTTTTAAGGTTGCTTGCCGCGTTTGGCCCTAGACGCCTGAAGGCAGACTGGGAGAGTCTCTCATGAACTGATGGGCGTGGTTGTTCAAATGTTGCTCGTCCACGCTCTGCTTCCTAGCGAGCAACTTTCTCCTGGAGTTGAGGTCGGTCAAGCTTGTCCTGAGCACTGGAACGTGTAGTTCCATGGCTCGACATTGTTGTTCGTCCGCGAGCAGACTCAGCTTGGCCCTCTCTTGGTTCGACCACCTTGGCTTTACCCCTATCCCGCCTGACTTGGGCACTATTCACCTCGTGTTGTTCGCCCCTAGGGGTTTATCCTTAGGCCTTACTTGTGAAGGCCTATTTTGATCTTGCTGTCTCTGGAGAGCTTGAAGAGCAGCAATAGTCTTGGCCAGTTCGTTAGGGTTGTTCGCTAGGGCCTCCATTTCAGGTGGGAGATTGTGGGTTATAGCAGTATGTTGTGATCTGTTTGCATGCCTAGGATTACGATCCTGGTGGTCGGCCGACGAAGCTCGAGTAGGAGATGCTCTCCTCAACAAGCGTGATCCTTGTGTTTTCTTGGATTGAGGCATTTCAGATTAATTTGTTTTAATTCTTATGATGAAGAACACCAAGAACACCAAGAACACTTTTGTTTGAATCTTCAAATATTTCTTGAAACTTTCTTCAAATCTTCAAGTTTTTAACTTGAAGTTCTTGACTAATCACACTGAATCGAAGGTTCGAACCCTTCTTCTAGCGCCAATTTATTGGTGATCAAATTTAATTGATAGGATTAATGATTGTTTTAGTTCAGTTTAAGACCACCAATCAATTACGTGTGATTGATTACCACCGTAAATGGTAGATCGAGGATTAGGGATGTGGAATGGTAAATACGAAAGTCGAAATCAAGTTAATTTCGTATATGTGTGCGTTTAGGTGTTTTAAGTGAGTGTTTTTAGGAGTATTTGTGAATTTGAACTTGTATTTCTTAGCTGGAGAACAACTATTTATAGACACTAACAAGCATGAGGTGTTTATGACTCTTAGTCTCCCTAGCCTGCATGCTTGACAAGTGTCCTAATGACCTTTGTTTGACCTTTATCTAAGCTGAATCTTAGTTACAAAGTCTTATTTGGTCTTATATCGGGCTCATTGTTGTTCGTCTAGGTCGGTTTAGTTGATCCAGAATGGTTTTTCCATAGAAGTTGTTCGCCTTTTGAGGTTATGGCTCAGAATTGTTCACCTTTGTGTTTTACACAGATTGGCTTTGAGATCTTGGTCCTTTGTTCGCTTCCATACACCTCTTAAGCTGGTAGATGCACCATCTTTCATAATGTTGTTCGTCATCATTAACTTGGTGGAGGGTCCATATTTGGCTTCGGGCCTCTAGACCTGTTCGCCAGTATGTTGTTCGTCGGTAGAGTTGTTCGTCAGTTTATACACTCCCTGGATTGATTTATGCACCCCAACTTGATTTTCTTTGTTAATCATCTTTGATTTGGGGTTGGTTCTTCATAATCCTTTTTAAGGTTTAGTTCTTGTTCGCCCAGCAATGATTGATGTTCGCCTATCAACAATAATATCATCACAAAGAAAAATATAATCAGTCTGAGTTATCATAGAGTGTGTTTAACATCATTCCAATGTCTCCTTCTGGGAGAAGCGCTATATCTCGCAAGCAAATTTACCGCAAATGCGTTGTCCGGACTGGTGCAATTTGCGAGATAAAGTATGCACGAAATAGCGCTTAGATAAGGAACTTCCTGTCCTAGGATATCCACTGTATCTTCTTTCGGCCTAAAAGGGTTCTTATCCACTTCAAGGGATCGAACTACCATAGGTGTACTAAGTGGATGAGATTTATCCATTTAGGATCTCTCAAATAACCTTTTCAAGTAGGTTGACTGGTGTATAAAATTCATTCGTTCTTCAGGGAGATACCATATTCAATTTTCCTTCAGGGAAATGCTCGAATTAATTTTCCTTCTGGGAAATACTTAAATTTAATTTTCCTCAGGGAAATTCTCGAATTAGTAGGTCGAGGACTATACTTAGTTTTATCCAAGATTTTTTTATTTTGAATTCAACTTTCAAGATTGATCTGACTTCTTCAATCTCTTTGCATGTTCCGATTATGTTTAGGTCATCAACATAGACGGAGATGATGCAAGAACCACTTTTCGATTTCTTTATAAATGCGCAAGGGAAAGCTTATTGTTTGTATATTCCTTCTTTGGGAGGAATTCACTAAGTCGATCGTACCATATTTGATCCGACTATTTTTAGATTATATAATGACCTTCGAAGTTTTGTATTATACATTCTACGGTTTTCATAATTCCTCTTCTGGCGAATCTTAAATCCATCAGGGATATAAATATTGACATATAATAGCCATATAAAATATGTGGTTTACAAGGTCCATTAACTGCATTTTATTTTAGCTGTCAGTGATTAGCGGAACTTTGTTTTTTCATACCAGGAGAATATGTTTGATCACAAACAATCATGGGTCTCTGTGAAAACTATGGGTTTCTGTGAAAAACCTTAAAGCTATTAATCTCACTCACCACCTTATTTGGTTTTCGTGTAAACACTCATTATCCAACATGGATAACTCTTAGAGTGTACGTACGATAGAACCAAACCTTGTTTATAGCGAGTTTAGCTCCGCCACACTTTTGTTTCTTCCTTTTTGTACCCAAATCAAAGTGCTTCGGGCACTCAATTTAGGTACTGGATCCAGATTTTAGAAAGAACAATTGTGGACACATATATGTTATCGACAACGAATTTATATTATTTCTCCGGTATTTATTTATTTATTGATCTCATATTAACCGGATTCGCATCATTTCCCTTATGTATTTGATCTGGTAGTTCCACAATCCTAGTATTAGATCATTTTGTGCACGTGCTTTGTTACTAGGATACTTCGTCTTCAGGATGAATATCTTCTGGAGATTTCAAGTCTTCTGGACGTATCTCTTCTGGAGATTTCAAGTTTGGCTGACCGGTTTTGCTAGCTTTCATTCTAGGTGTGTATGTTTCTTTTATAGGTCATTTACGCTTCTGGTGTTTGGAGCATGTATACTTGATCTCATTTGGACCTTTACACCTTTGTGGTTAGTAAATGTATCTGGCATATTATTTGCTATACATTGCAAGTTACTTATCTTTTGAACTTCAAGTTCAGTCTAACTAGCGCGTGAGTCTAAATATCAAGGACCTTTTTCCTTCAGGGAAATTTCTTGGTCTTTTTCCTTCAATGAAAATATCTCGATCTGTTTCCATCGGGGAAATTTCTCGGCATTCATTTAATTTTTGGATTCTAATCTCCCCCTAATGCCGAGAATAGACTTTTCATCAATTATGCAGTCAGCCAACAGGGTTATTGACGTGTTGTGGTGGTACGCATACTGCACGATAGAATGTTCGCAGGTGGGAAATGATGTATCATTTTCTGCGCACTAGTTGTAGAGGGGAGTACTAATGATATGCAGTGGATCAACTTTAATTCAAGTAGCTACATGTAAATTTCATGCCCCTTACATGTAGCTAAGTTGGAATTTCTTGCAATAACGGTCTAGCGAATAGTTTGATGCATCATATTAGTAACTCAGCTGGACCATTATGGTGTGGACATAAGGGGACTTAATGCTTTACTTTAATTTTCCAATGTCATATACTAGATATTGAATGCAGTCAATGTGAGCTCACTGGCATTATCCATTCGTATGGATTTAATTTGATAATTTGAGAAATAAGAACTAAGCTCAATAGTGTTGCAATAGGCTTGACAAAAGCGTGGTTGCAGATGAATAACAAGTATACATAAGTCCACCGTGTGAAAGCATTAATTATGGTCTTTAACTATCAAAATGGTCCACATACTATGATAATCAGTCCACAAATATCTCAAAGAAATCATTCTGAAAATGGGAGATTTAATTCTAACTTTAGTACGATTTAGCCGTACTCTAAGTTCACCCTTTGTACATGCCATAAATTTATTTACGAAAGGTTTTGACATGTCATACCCAATGAACTTAGACCAAATCCGACATATCACATTATTATTTTAGATGGACTAACTGATCATGCAATAATATGTATGAATCTAAATTGGATTTTAAGACCAGATCTACAACTCTTCAGGAGGTTGAATTTTGTTAATAAGGTCTTTCACGCTTCAGGCGTGCTTTAGATTCATTGGCATGTGATATTTTGTCCTTCAGGGACATAAATTTTAACTGGGAATATTCTATATAAATATGAGATTCAGTAACTCTGCTGGAGTTGTTAAAGACATCCGTTAATTGAGTTGTAATTTTTTGCAAATATTAATCATGACAAAGCATGTAGTCATAACATGCATAAAAATCACAAAATAATGACACTATGTATCTTGATAACTCATAGTCTTTAATGTCATGTCACTGACAATGTTCATGTTTGCTTCAGACAAACTGGCATGCTGAGATTTGCTTGGGGAATACTCGATCTCAACCATCTCAATAATTATTTGGCATCGACCATGATTTTCATCTATCAATATTTTCTGCTATCGATTTTATTCAAATTTTATCGATGAATATAATACTTCAGGGATTTTTATAAACGACAATGAATATAATCCTTCAGGGATTTTTATAAACTATGATAAATATAATCCTTCTGGGATTTTTCATAAACAATTGATATCTTATTGAGATGGTATCGGAGAATTTAATCACTGTATCTGCCTTCTGGGCAAAAATGGGGTCAAAATTTCATTACATTTGTCCCAAATGAAGCAAGACAAATCTCAAAGCTCAAGTCAAGATACTAATAATGTCCAATTATGTAAATCACTCTTTGTCTCCAAAATCTTCGAGCTTTAAGCTCAAAAAGATCATCGATGTCTATGTCAAAATCTACTTCAGGCAGACTGATATGGTGAGATTCACCTTGAGAGGCCATGTCATTGTTGCTATTTTATATCTTACGATAAGCCTCAATCAAGTGCTTGGATCTGCGGACTTTCTCCCTTCCACGCTTACGCCCACGTAGGTTCCCTTGAGCTACAACATGTGCTTCAAGCACTGCTTATGGGTCAACCAGTCTATTATTGTGAATTCTCATCAGGATTTGGTTGTGTTTTTCTGCAACTAAAAGTGTAAAAATTAGTTTTGAGTGAGAGGTGTACTGCTACTGGAGTATAAGGTTACTAGCATGGAATATTGATTAGATTTTCTGTATCAACTCGGCCTCAGTAATTTGCTACTGGCATAATTTTAACTGAGATACAATACGCTGCAAGGTAGAATTGCTCTCCGTTTATAGATTTCAATCATGAAATATCATTTTCTTGATAAAAATAATCCTTCAGGAATGTCCATAAAATGCTAGGGTCCATATCAGTAAAGTACTCATATTTCAAGTCCTGATTTAAGTGGTACCAGAGATGAATCAACGCTTTTACCTTCTGGGCATCAGTGGATCTGGGACCATGGACAATGATTCTGCTTAATTAGGATGAGCTAGATGAATCTCAACAACTATGGACCATGTCACATAGTTATTACCATCGAGAGTAAGCTCAGTAAATTCTCTCTTAGTAATACCAAGCATTTTCACTACGTTTAAATGGACATGGTAAGACATACAATTTGAATTTTCATTGACAAGGGAAAAAGAAGATTTAATTTACATGCTCAATCATAAAGGAGCAAATATTGGGTGCCGTCTACCCAAATATGATTTTACGGTCCGACAAATACTGGGTGCCGCCTACCTAGACAATATATGCGAACTTTAACCAATAAAGTAAATTTAATTCACATAAACCGTTATAAAAGTAAGAGCAACTATTCAAGTTCAAACTTTAGTCAATGCTCATGCTTTAGGAAAACTTGTGTACGGAAATTTTGGGCATTGTTTGAGTGAATTAAATTAGCAGCAAAGATAAAATAGGCACACAAGGATTTTCATATAAATCATAATTTCTATAGCATATAATTCACAAGCATGTGTTGCGGCAAAGTAAATAGCGCAAACAGTGCTAATTGTTGAAGATATAAAAAAAAGAATTAAGCCTTTTACTAGGGCGGAACCCTACGATAAGGGTTCCTAAACATCTGTTGATGGATTCGGCTAGCATCGGGCAGCCTTGGACCCGTCTCAAGTGGGTGGAGCAATAATACAGGTATCGAGTCCAAAAGAAAGCTCAATACGAAATAGATTAGTAAATTCCAAAAGACGATTTATTTAATTTTCTAAGAACTAATATAATAATTAATTCTAAAATGTTGGGCTTAATTATATGCAATAATTTATTTCATTTTATTTTCATAAAAGGATTGACCCAAATAAATTAATTAAAAGCCCAAAGAATTATTTTTCTTTTTTTTTTCTTTGGCCCATATGTTGGGCTACAAGCCCAAAAGGGGGGCAGGCCTCGGTTTGGACGAAAAAGGCCAACACGACCACTACAAACGGTGCGGCAGCGGCACAATCATGCCTGCGCTCGACTGTTGAGAGGCGCCGCGGCTACGTCCGTTGTCGCTCGGCCGCTGTGAGACAATGTGGCAATGCCTGCTGTCGCTCGACGGCGGCGGCGCTTGCCGCGATTCGGATCCTACCGCAGGCCGCCATTGGCTATGGGCGGCGCGGGTCACAGCGGCGGTTTGCAATTTTCGTGGGCCATGGGCGGCACGACTCGGATTCCTTCCGGAGGATCAACGGTCGTTGTGGTGACCGCCGCGCACGGTTCTTTCGCGATTCCGGCAGTGGCCGACGCTGCTAGGTCTCAGCCGTGAATTTTTTTTCTTTTCAATCAATATATGAATAATTGCATATGTATGAATATAGATATAGTGTATAAATTAAGTGCATGGTAACATATAAGTTCATATCACATAAGCATCTAAAAGAATTGATACCACAATTAAACGGATAATTAATTATCATGCTAAAGAGAAAAACAAATCGAGATTCCTACCGATTAACTGCGGGTAGAGACTCGTGCTGATAATGTGTTGTAAAATAAAGAGCGCAAACATGAACACTGATTTGTTTACCCAATTCGTCATGAATGACTACATTTGGGGATGTACCAAGCCAGGAGTTTTCCGCTATATTTTTGTGTATGTACATGTGTGTATTACAATATTGAGTACGGGAATATATATATATATATATATATATATATATATATATATATATATATATAATATCAAAACCTTAAAGCCTATAAGACTACTTGGCCCATAGGTAATGTCCACATCAAATCTTGTGGATTTGACATATCAAAACTTCTAGATTTACAACATATATAACGTAAATTTAGTCATTAAGGAATTAATTGTACAACCATGCATGCATATCGTATTTATATAACGCAATAGTCATTAAGGAATATTAATTCGAATTCCCATATTAGTTTAATTATTAATCGACGGAAGCTTGCATGAAAAATATAAAATAAAATAATTGAAATTTCTTTATTGCCTATGTCCCGATTCTATCTATTGTTGCAGTGTTCGATCTCCTCATACTCGGGTGTAGAGAATGTTGTAAAAAATATTATTGTGGTGTATAAATAAAGATAACTATACAAGATACATACTTAACACATAAGTTGATGCGAGTATTTGACTCTCTTTGTAAAACTTTATTGTCCCTTACACTATTGCAATACAGCTCATGACAACCGGCACCAAGATATATTGACTCTAAAGCCTTCCGAGAGTTCATGACTACAAAATGGAACTTATCGACGTAAATGAGTATTCGGAACTTTCAAACTCGACTCTAGTGTAGAACTACAACTCTAGAATGCCTTATACGCATATTGTAGTTGGACATTCTGAAATCTCACTCAATTTCGAATGAAATGATTCGATGATTGGACTGAACAATGTAGGGAGCCTATTTGACTTCGAAATTTTGCAGGTAATAGTTATAACATTTCACCATTAACATATTTTTCTAACAACTATTTACAAAAAAATATACACCCTCCGTCCTTTAAAAGTATGCACCATTCTCTGCACGTCATTTAATGCAATATGTCGGAGGATATTTAGGGGTCTTGTGACGTTCGTTTATGAATAAAATGAGTGTTTATAGTAACGTTTCTATGCATACTTACCATAAACAATCATTTTATTCATAAACGGACCTCATAAGACCTCTAAATACCCTCCGACATATTGCATTAATCCACGTGCAGAAAATGGTGCATACTTTTAAAGAACAGAGGGAGTATATCTTAAAAACACAACTTTTTGGATAAGTCACAAATCACAATATCTATCACTATTACCATAATAAATACATTCATGAATATACTTATCCATATATTAAATAACATTCATTTCTCGGTCACCCAAATTTGATTTTGAGAAATCGAATCCATTTATGCAGAATAAATAATTAAATTGTCACCTAATATTTAATCAAAACTAACTCTTTTCGATCAACAGAGAATGAAATGTTGATTTATTGGAGGAACTATTTATGCATTGAAACCGGAGTGAAAAAGATTGTCCCTACCCCGGCAATTTGGATTTTGAGGACTCTTTGATTTGCACTTTGATTGCACATTTCGGTATACTAATAAATGAATATGTCTTATGTGAGACCGTCTCACGATGAGACAGTTCTCAAACTATAGTTATTTCGGAGTTGACGAGGGAGAGGTTATGGATCTGCATCCGACTCTATATGGGATTACGAGATTCAGACTGTCTCAAGTCATTTTTAAGATAGATGTCAAAATAGTTTGTTGCTGCAGTTGGTTGTTCAAAGGTGATTAACACGATATTTTTGGAAAATAACTCCTTTTCTACATTCGGGTTTTGAGATCCATTTGAGTTGTCCTAATGCCAACAAAGTGGCACATCGTATTGCTAGGAAGTCATTTAGAAAAAAAATTCATTGTTAGTTTAAATTTTCGATGATTGTAGATGACCTACTTGATATTCACTATACTTGCTCTTGAATCTTAATAATAATATTCTACTTGATTTTCAGAAAAAGAAAGAAATATTTATGTATGTTAGATCTCGTTATGATTAAAATTCCACTGGGATATGGAAAAATTATTAAAGGCCATTTTGATTGAGATTGTCCACTAATAGGCCACACTCTCCGTGGTTCATAACGATTTTCACAGATATGCATTACCTATTAAAATCTATCGCTTTTTTTTTTAAAGAAAGATCTAGAACTCCCATCACCTGTACCTTTGACCATTTTGTCGATGATATGTAAATTAAGAAATGTGTTCGAATATAAAAGAGCCAACATAAGTGAAGCTTATGTTGAAGCTCATAAGCTTCTTAATATTATTGACGGCGGTCGGGGAAGAAACAATAAAATTTAAGTGTTGTATTCTGTAGTGTAAAAGTACTTTTTTTTTAATATCCACTTTAATGAAAAATAAACATTCATGTAGAGTATTTTGTAAATTAAAATTTGACTTGTTCTTATGTAAATCAATTTTATCGGGCATGTTTTGTAACTAATACTATAAAATCATCAAAATAATATATATTTTAATGAAATAATTAATATTATCAAACTAATACATTTAATAAAACACTTAATACGGTAAAAAAATTACACAAAATGTAAATAACTTCCACGGTTAATGGATTTACACAAAACTCTAACTTAAAACTATATTGCAAGATTTAGTTCAACTTTCTTGGTTAATAGATCATGGGGGTGGAGATATGTTGTTTATTGATGAATAGTAAACACGAAATTATCTATCCATAATGTGAAACATACTTGGACAGGACATAACGCCGTTAGAATGGAAGTGTGTCAAATTAAATAAATTGTTACAATTTAAAGTGAGGCCTATCTCATGAACTTTCCTGACAGCTTCCCAAATTAATTATACTAAGTAATCCTTAATCCAGTTTTTAATTGATTACCATATATGAATTCCATTAAATCGATCAATCCCTTCGATTATGCCCCAAACCCAATTCTTCAATCTTCATTAATTCTTGCTAAGGTTTCCAATCCAAAATTAAACCTTCACTTTCTTCCATTGTTGCCAAATGTTTTCTCTTGTCTAAAACTAAATCCCTAATTTCTCCAAAAAAAATGACGATGATGGGTGGGACAGGGAGGAAGCCGAGCCAAGGACGGAAAAAGATCGAAATCAAGAAAATCGAAAAGCAAAGCAGTCGCCAGGTCACATTTTCCAAAAGGCGCGTGGGCTTATTCAAGAAAGCGAGCGAGTTGTGTATCCTCAGTGGGGCCCAGGTCGCGATTGTCGTCCACTCGCACGGCAAGCGCGTGTTCTCGTTCGGCCACCCGACGACCGACGCAGTCGTGGACCGCTTCCTCAGCGGCGGCAGCGGCGACGACGCCGCCTGCTCGGCGCTGCAGGTGGTCCCCAACATGGGGGATTTCAACAAGCATTACTCCGAAGTGAGTAAAGTGTTGGATGTGGAGAAGAAGAGGCAGGTGGCGGAGTGCGCCGGCGCCGGCGAGTGGTGGCACGACGGCGTTGAGGGGATGGGGGTGGAGGAGTTGGAGGATTACGCGGCGGCTTTGGATGAGTTGAGGAAGAGAGCAACGGTTAAGGCTGATGATTATATGGTTATGCAAAGCTCAAACTCGTATTTGCCGGCGTTGCCCTCCGCCCTGATGACGGTGCACAACCCTCACATGGAGGCGGCGCCGTTGGATGATAGTGCGGCGGCGTTTGTGAATCAGCAAAATTTTCATAATCAAATGTGGGGTGGGTACGACTTCGGACAAGGGAATATTTGAATCTACTTCCGAGTGGTACATATTTTACTTAATTAGGGTTTCGTGTTTTCTATATTATCTTGCTACCTTTACTTTTTTCTTTGGATATTGCATTTATGCGGAATATTGAGAATTCTATTTCTGTGTAGTTGTTAATTAATGGAAATCTTAGGGAAGGTCTAATTGATCTTAGACTTAATTTTTGAAATAGTGTTTATGATTGGATACTCAAACTTATTTCACCCTAGTTTCTTTGGTGCACCTCTTTGTCATATTTCAATTATATTAGCTATATGAAAATTTTAATTATTTTCTTATGTCAAGTAACTAATGTGATTACTAGCTGTGCCTTTTTCTTTTATTAAAAAGAAAAAAAATGTATTCTTCAAATACATGGAGTAATTTGTTATGATAATTATAACTACGTAGTGCAGGGTTGATGGGAGAAAGGTTGGTTTTTTTTTTTTTTTTTTTTTTTTTTTAAGGAATGAAACTATTAGTTGATCAGTGTTTTTGGTAGTATGATTCGTGATCTGTGAATTACTTTTGGATATAGAGAAGTGAAAGCCACGTAAACCTCATTTTCCTCTAGAGTTACTTTACATAAAATTCACGAAATGCATGAAAATGCGAATGATGCATGTGTATCGATAAGTTATCGGACGTAGGGGGTGGGAATAGATTAGACTACCTGATAGGGGCTTGCGACTCGGTCTACCTAAAACCCAATTCGGCTCGACTCGTTTAATAAACGAGTTAGACTTAGGCTTTTTTAAAAACCTATTTATTTAAATAGTTCAGACTTGAGCTTTTCTATAAGTCTTTTAAGCCCAACAGGCCGACCTATTTAACTATATTATATATATATATATATATATATATATATAATATTGCTAAATATAAATTAGATATTATTTAAATTTGTTATTATGCTATTATTTGATAATCCTTTGCTTTTATTTTTCATTTTAAGATTTAGAAAGTTAATTGTTATGATTTAATAATAATATAATTATTGAATATAATTTTGTAAACATGATTTAAAAGGCCCCTAAAAGGCTTTCAGGCCAGACCTATTTATTAAAAAGATCAGGTCAAGGCTCTGAAAAAAGCCTATGACAGTTAACATGCCAGACTTAGACCCAAATATCAAATAGCAAGCTCAGACCGTTCAACGAAAAGCCTAGCTCAACTCGGTCTATTCCCACCTCTATTCGGATGTCTTCAACTTTTAAGTTTGCCAATTAATGGGTAATGTGACACAATTCTCTGTCTCTAGACCCCGCCGCCGCACCTACACACACTGAAAATTTTTAGGGCATGTTTAGATTTGAGGGGAAATCATCTCTAAAATTTTAAAATTTTAATAAATAATTTACATATATTTGTTTTGGGATTTTTGTATGGTGAAAATTAATTTTATGATAAATCAATGTTTAATAGTGATTGGTGTTGTATTATTATTATATAGTATAGATTGAGAGAAAGTATGAAAAAAATAAGTTGATATATTGCAGGCTAGTTAAATTTTTTTCTTTGTGTTAATTAAATGGGCCTTTATCCATATCCACATCGACTATTTCACAATATGTAAAAAGTAGTGTAATTCTAAAAAGTTGAAATATGATATGGGCTGTTCAAAATCAATTAATTAAAGTTGAACAAACAAGTATTAAAATTGGACACCCTAAATTATTGAACTTTTTATGGAATTTTTTTTGAACAATTGAAAAATGAATATATTACCAAATTTTTTGAATTTTAGAAGAAAAAAAAAATTATCCAATGGGCTAAAGTCCCTCAATTTTGAACAAAATTTATGTATTAAGTTCGAAATATCTCTTTGGATTTTTTACTAGAAATATTTAGTTAATTAGAAAAGTACACTTAAGTTCTATAAACAACATGAATAATTCTAGCATTGGGCTACTAAGTAATAATGTAGTGAATGAATATATTTGGGCCTAATAAGTAGTAGGGGACCATGTGGGTTGATTTCTTTGTTGGAACACAATATAACCCAATATTTCTGCTGCAAAAAAATGTCGGGGTCGGACACTGTATATATAATGGTTTTTTTTTTTTTTTTTTGTATAATTTCATATGTTTAAAAAATGGGATGTTTTAAAAATAAATATTTAACATAAATTTAGTAGTTTTTCTCCTTTTTTATGTATATAGTGTCGATTTTTTTTTTAATTTTTGTAAATGGGCCTTACTCTGTATACAATGGTCAATTTTATATGTTATTCATGGGCAACCATTTTTTATTTTGTTAAATGAGCCTTAATATGAATACACTTTACAGGGGGATATATGGCCAGCCTTTTTTTTTTTTTTTTGTTAAATGGGCCTTATAATGTATACTGTGTCCAATGTAATATATTGCAGGCTAGTTAATTTTTTTTTTTTTGTTAAATGGGCCTTTTCCCATATCCACATCGGATATTTCACAATATGTCAAAAATAGTGTAATTCGAAAAAGTGGAATTATGAACTAGGCAGTTCAAAAATCCATTAATTAAAGTTGAACAAACATGTATTTAAATTGGACACCCTAAATTATTGAACTTTTTACAAAAAAAAAAAATTGAACAATTGGAAAATGAATATATTACCAAAAAAAATTTATTTTAAAAAAAAAGTATCCGAGGGGCTAAAGTCCCTCAATTTTGCTCGAAATTTATGTATTTAGATTGAAGTATCTATTTGGACTTTTTACTGGAAATTGTGATCCAGATTTAATATTTCGTTAATTAAAAAAGTACACTTAAGTTCTATTCATATTAGAAGTATTTTAAGGGCCCTATATTGTGAGTAGGTTGTCAAAAAACAACATGAATAATTTTAAGGGCCCTATATTGTAGTCCTACTAAATAACCCAATATTCCTGCTGCAAAAAAATCAAAAGTCCAAAACAGGGGTACAATATAACCGTTAGAAATCCCTCAGGTCCGAAACAAACACACAAGTCCCTTCTGACCGTTGGAAGTCACCAATATGATCGTTGATACAAAGACATGTCTATATATGCCTCCATATTATGAGCTTATACCACACAATAATATTTTTATTCAACAAACATCATCCAACCTCTCAACCAAAAAACTGCAACAAAAAATCATACTCAACAATAGAAGGGATGTAGTTTAAAGATGTCCCAATCAATAAACTACAACACAAATGACTCGTATCCAGTGTACGAATGATCTTTCTGCAAAATATACAGGGGTCGGGCTGCAATCATGTTGTCCGAAACGCCGAAGAATTCGAGTTGTTTGTATTACTCATGCAGTGAACATGGGTGGTCTCATTGGTGCAACCTAATAGATTGGGATGCAAGGGGCAAAGAAGAAAGGGGGGTAACAAGTAAAAGATGGAGAACAGGTGGTTATGGGGAAGATGTGCCAAACACAACATCATAGATGCATGCTATCAAGCTAAACACTTTATTACTAGCAAATTTCATAACAATTATAGCCACCATGTTGGTTTGTGTTGTGATAGCAATTACATTAATGTAATACAATATCTATGTCTATTATGTAAATTTTTAGAAGGTGCTATATAGCAGTGACCATTTCCCATATACAGTGAGCATTTGTACAAAACGCAAACAATATAAAACCCAAGAACAAACACAAAACATTATGAAAATATGTACACATGGATTGTAACAAAGCATGGATATTCAACTATTGTAAGAACCAAGCAGTACATTACATATATATGGTTCACTGAACTACCAAAAATTACATCTATATTTAAGTCACCCCAGAGAAACAACAACAGTTTCCATAGACTGGCACAATACACAAGTTGAGCATTTCATATAGAACTTACACTAAGTAGTATGTTTCTTTGCAAAAACTTAACGTACTTGTGGCAAAAAATTAGGCTGATTAGTTATCTTTGTCCATATGTGCTGCACAAAATGAATCTGATTCTACTAATGTTCAACTAACCTGCAAAACAGTTCTCATATTAAGTGTTGTTCTATGATTCCTGAAACACAAAATGTATTAACAGATAGCATAGATGTGTTATGGAAGGAGCATACCTTAATTTTAATGATGATTCTAAGGATTTTAGTCCTGACATTTGCTAGCCTTTCCTTTCTTCTTTGAGTACTCACCGTATGATGACAACCTTTGCTTCTTTGGCCGACCGGGAGGATGTTTTAAAATCGGTGGAAGTATCTTCTCGTTGTTGACCAAATCAGGTTGTATCTCGAATCTCAATGTATCAGGGATGGGGTTAATGTCGGTCTTGAATATGTCGTGATATGAGTGTGTGAAATAATAATATTCAACAAAAGAGAATTGGTCCACAGTATGTTTAACGATGACAACAACAATGTGTGAGCATGGAAAACCCGATAGTAGCCATTGACAACATGTACATGACTTATTTTGCAGATTAACAATGGCTGATGTGTCAGATTCAACGAGAAAATCTCCGTCGGGGTATTCAAATATGCTCCAGGACTTTCCTTCTTCAACAAGAGTATCTCACAGGTCTTGCTTGGTTGGAACTAGCTCTCCTTGGAACTGTTCACATTTCTGCCTACGTTCCACAAACCATCGAGCAAGATGACATCGAATATGGTCTATCATAAGCGTAATCAACTTTAACCTTGCTTCTGTTAACCAGGAATTGAGGGACTCCATTGCATTCGAGGTCATTTCCCCGTATCTAGTGATGTTGGGAGAATATGCTACTGCCCACCTCTCCAGAGGTAAATTAGATAGAAATTCCTCTGCAATTCTGCCTCCCACGCGTCTAAACTCTTCCATTTTCTCACTGAACAACCTTTCGTTCGGAGCATATGCGCATGCTTTAAACAAATCTCCCAAATTACCACGTTGATTGTTGGACCAGCCGGATGAAAATTGACCCCTGAGATTCAACAACAGGTGGTACAAGCAGTAGAAATGATTGGGCTTTTCAAAAACTGAGTTGAATGCATTCATAAGCCCCATATTCCTGTCTGAAATGTAACAAATCTCTTTTTCATGCTTAACCACGTCCTTGAGCTTACATAAAAACCAGGACTAATTTTTCCTGTTTTCAGCGGATACAACAACAAAGGCCATAGGGAAAAGACCTAAAGTATATCATTAAAGCATGTTTAGTTGTTAGTTAAATGTACCCTATCATATATAAGCAGCATAAGAAATGCAGAAAATAAGCTAGTTGAAAATTGATTGATAATTCAGCTTTGTTAAGGACAGCATGTTCAACTCCCAAATTATGATCATGTTCAACTCCCCCATTATCATGTTAAGGTAAAAACTAAACTATGTATCATCATTTTTAACTTCACAATTACTGTTGTCATAACAACAAACTAATGTTCCAAATCAATTATCATCAATATAACTATCTTTTGCAGAAATCCATAAAAATGAGATATCCAATTAACTAATTCTACACTAAGCGTTGAACAAGTAACTTCATCACAGCAAGAATCATCAATAAAAACAAGTAAAACTCCAATGCTATACTAAAAACAGTTGTGTATTACCATTGTTGGCATCTTTTGCAGTGGCAGCAAGCAGAACACCTTGAGGACACCCCTTCATGAAAGTGTCATCGAGAAAAAGCATCGGACGACGACTTTGGAAACCATCTAGAGAGGCTTTGAAAGAGACAAACAACCGTTCAAAACGACGGGAGGTGTTATTGCTCTCAAGAGCAACAACACTACTGGGGTTGGTACGTTCAATAACTAAAAAATATCATTTAAGATCGTCGTATGAATCTTTATATCTTCCAAATAATTTAGATTTTGCCGATTCAATCGTACATCATGCTTTATAATAAGGTATGTGTAGACCATACTCAGATTGTAAAAGGAGCCTCACATCCTTACCCCCAAGTTTGGGATCATTTTTGATATTGTCAAGCATTAAAGTGGACATTATTCTAGGACCAAGCTTAGATTTCTCACCAGAAAGCCTACCTACACACCTATGACTAAATATGCCTTTGTATATAACAAACTTACCAGTACTTTCACGAAGACTGACCTTAATATGCCAATTGCAACCTTGGTTTTCATCCTCATTACAAATGACAACTACGTATTTAGAATCATTTCGCTTAAATTTGAACTTGAAACACATTTTAGCTGCATACTTAATAATGGCATCTTTAAAGCCAACAGACCCACCAGGAAAAACTGTACTCACTCCCCCATTCAAAATTTCAGACCAGTGATCGGATAAATATGACTTCTTATCTAACTTAGAACACAAATCATAGGAGGGTGGGCTACGAATACCACCAAACTCTTCAAAATTGCAATCTATATTACTAGACCCACTACTTATCTGATTGATCGAAGAAGAATGGGTTACACATACTTTAGCATCGACTAATTTCAAAGATGGCAGATTAAAAAACATTAATACATTCCTAAAATCATCATCAGAATTCATTGGGTCACGCTGTCGAGACGCGCCAAATTACAATAAATAAATAACCCTCAATTACTCTACTAACTCGTAGTAGTGGCAAGCAAGGGGTCGATCCATGGAGAACGTAGAAATCAAAATTATGTCTTTTGAAATAATTAATGGGACAAACAAGTAGGGGGGAGTTTGGAATGATTTTTCTAAAGCTACTAAAGAAATAAATTAAATAACTAAGCAAATAAATAACACAATATAAATTCAATTAATTAATGGATTCCAATTCGCAGTTCAATCTCCACTTGGTTTTGACTATGCTACCCAAATGTATTATTCGCTCAACTTATCTCACGGATTATTGACCCTCGACAAACAACAAGCTCTGTTTATCGGTTTTATTCCTTAATAATATTCAATTGAAACAAGCTCTCCAACGAACCTTTCTAACCAAACAGTCTATATACGCTCTTAGATTTAATTTGGTAGAAGCATTAAGTCCTAGGATAAAGATCAAACAAATTCCCAAACACGCAAACTCGGTTCGAAAGAATTCGATTTATATCACCCTAGTAAAATACTAGTTGCTACCAATTATCATATAATCGCAACAATTATGGATTACGAATTATGAACTAGCAAACATGCACGAAATAATTAACCTAGGTGATCAACCTAAATTAATTACTCAAGCAATTAAACAGTAAAATTAGATAATATAAATAATCCGTGTAATAAGTCTTACGAATAAAACGGGTTCAGATAGCAATCATAAAAAATACAAGTATTGAAATCCCCGGAATCGGAAATAAAAATAAACTAACTAGATACAAGAATGGACATCTTCTTCTTCATGGTAAAGTTCACGTCCTACTCAAATTAATCCCTCCTGGAAGAATTCACGTCCAAAATCTTGGTTGCTAGGTTTGGCGGCTGCCCTCCTCCGTTCCCCGCGTACGTCCAAGGGAATATTAATTAAATAGGTAAGGATAATGGGCTTTTGAGAATTGCTTGCTCCTCAAGTATTGTAATTCTGCCGACTTAAGATGATTTGGCAGCATTCATTCAACACATTTGGCCTGATTTGCTTCTTTAATCAAATGGGCCATGAAAATGTTGAAAGTGGGCTGCAATTTCGCGAGTATCATCGGGCTGCTGCGCATCAATTTTGTTTTGTCCATATCTTGAGCTTCCGAATTCGGATTGACTCGATTCTTTTTTTTTGTTGCGATCCTCTTTTCAAGAAGCTTCACATGGTTCAAGTATCTTCTCCATTACTCATCTGTATCAGACTCATTAATTTTTCTCCTCTCACTCAAAATATTTTAAAATATCCTGAAATTCATAGAATAATATAATATCAATGCATCGAGACCATAAGAACATAAGTCGAATAATTACGAGCAAAATATAGAATTGTTGTTATAAAACAACGAATTAAAGCACACAATTTACTCAATAATTACGACTTATCAATGACAGACTTAGTGTAACTACCCACAGAGCATGAAAATTAAATAGATTTGAGTTCGACCCACTTACTTTGAACAAGAAACTTGAAATCATTGAAAGATTTATCCATGTTTATACCAATCAATCTACACTCTTTATTGAATCTTGTGGCAAATATAATATCATCGCTTATTTTTTGACTCCTCCGTAGGAAAGAGGAAGTTTTGATCGGTGAAGGGGAACAAAATCGATCTGAAATTCCATTAGAAAATAGTATATAAAGCAAAAATTTGAAATTCAAATGGAGTTTAGGTATAGATGCTGCGAGGATGGGACTTCTTAAGGGGAAGAAGTCGACGCTCTGTGTATTACGAGAGAGAGAGAGAGAGAGAGGGGAGAGAGAGAGAGAGAGAGAGAGAGAGAGAGAGAGAGAGAGAGAGAGAGAACTTACCTTTTTTAGGAGAGAGATGAAAATTAGGTATTTAGAGGAGAGAGAGTGCTGAGAGTAAAAAAATACAAATTACTAGTCAAATGTATGGATTTGTGCTATGGGGAAAGTCATGTTTTAAAGTGCATTTAAGACCCTCAAAATGTAGTATCTTGTGTATCTTATTATACTATATTTCCAAACCTCTCCAAAATGATGTGTCAACCCCACATTTCTCTTAAGGTGATGTGGCACCCTCAAATCATTTTATTTCAAAATCATGCATTCTCATTAAAAGTTATTTTAGGCATGTTTTAAATCAAATTAAGACTTAATCTACATCATATATTTTATACTTTTAATCTCAACCATACATTTCATTTTATATTGTCTATAAATATCAAATCTCACTTTAGTTTTCATTTTAATTTACAACCCTAATCATCTTCTCTCTTCATTATCATATCCGTTGTCTATCGTATTGGACCACCGCTCCTTAATTTTTTTTTATAGTTATAATACTGATTTTTTTTCTCCACTCTTTTTTTTCTAACGTCGTTGTCCCTCTTCTTTCAGGTTATTCATGAACCACCGCCTCCTCATGGATCTCCTCGCACGGACCGCATCGAACCACCAAAGTCTCGAATCGCATCGGAACACTGCATGCCGCCACATAGTGTAAGAGATTAATTTTTTTTAAATCTAATTGAATCATTTTTTTTTCTTTAATAAATATGGATAAATCATCGGTATGACGATCCCAACCCAGAGCACCATCGTAACGGAATCGGTCTCAAGACCCCAATTTATCGCGATAATTCGGAAATAGATAGATGATGATTTTTTCTTTAATTCTTATAGAAATTATATATTTGTAAAACATAAAGTTGTTATTACTAAGTTGTTGTTGAAGGATTTTTTTTTAGAATTTTTTTATTTTTACAACATATAGATATATTTAATATATGTAGGAAAGAATTTAGAATATTTTGAAAAATATGTTTTCATCGAAATAGTGTATGATACCAAAAAAAATCCTACAACCAAATAAAATACCTTGCTTTCAATAATAGATTGTAATACAAGAGTTTATTTTTTGATAAATTATGCGGCCAAACTAAACTATTAAACTGCAAAATGCAGATATTATTTTCTAGACTAGGATTTCAATTTTTCTTTTATATTTTTTAACATACAAATATTAAAAATGTATTGTAATTCATAAATAAGTTAAATTGTTTTTATATCTTATATAATTAATGTAAATATTTTCCTTAAAATATGTGGAATAATTTTTTATGAGTTAGAAATTATAGTGTTTGCCAAAAAAAAAAAAAGGACATTATGTTACTATAATTTAAAAAAGTATCTTACTCTAGAATAAAATAAATCTAAATATATTTTAATCAATAGAAACAAAATAATTACATATAATATGAAATATTATTTTAAACATTATATTATTGCAAGCAAATCTTTTTTCACGGTTAAACAATTTCTCTTCTTAGGTATTTTGGAAGTTATTTTTACAAAATATTGATAGATATGAAATTTTTGTAGGAAAGAATTGAAATATTTCGGAGAAGATATTGTCACCGAAATAGTGTATGATACCAAAAAAATATTGACACCAAATATAATTCTTGCCTTTAATAAATAAAATATTTACGTAAAATATGGAATATTATTTTAAACATAATAATAATGCAAGCATATCAACGATTTCTCTTTGTAGTTATTTTCGGAAGTTATTTTTGCAATAAATTGATAGATTTGAAATTTGTAGGATGGAATTGAAATATTTCAAAAAAAATATTGTCACTGAAATATTGTTTGATACCAAAAAAATCTTGCCACCAAATATAGTATCTTGAATTCAATAATAGATTGTAATACAAAAGTTTATTTTTGGATAAAGTTATGCCGCCAAAATAAACTATTAACTGTAAAGTACACATAATTTTTTCTTAACTAGGATTTTGAATCTTTTATATTGTTTTAACATACAAATATTAAAATAATATTGTAAATGATAATTAAGTAAAAGGTTGTTATATGTTATATAATTAATGTATATATATATATATATATATTTTAAAAATATATGGAATAAATTTTTCATGGTTAAAAATTTATGGTGTTGGCCAAAAATAAAAATGAAAATAAAATAAAATTAAGTTTCTTTACTAACAATTTAAGTATTATAACTTTAAAAAACTATCTTTACTCTAAAATACAATAAATCTGAATATATTTTAATCAATGAAAACAAAATATTCACATATATGATGAATTATTATTTTACACGTTAAATTAATGCAAACAAATCTGTTTCATGGTAGAACAATTTCTTTTCTTAGATATTTTTGAAATTTATTTTTACAAAATATTGATAGGTGTGAGATTTATCGGGCAAAATTAAAATATTTCGAAAAGGATATTGTCACTGAGATAGGATTCCCAAAAAATATTGCCATCAAATATAATATCTTACCATCAATAATAGATTGCGACACATTTTATTTTTTTGGATAAAATTCAACGTGCAAAATAGAATTTGAAACTATAAATATAGAGATTATTTTGTAGAGTAAGATTTCGATTTTTTTTATCTTTTTTTTTTTTTTTGCAAAATATCTGTACATATGAAATGTATAGGAGGAAATTTGATTTTTTTAAACTAAGATTGGTGCTTAAACGTCAATTTTTATTGTTTAGTTGTGTATTATAAATATCAACACATTAATCAATTATTCCCAACAAATATCTACACAATATTTCATTTTAATTATGTCATTTTTTTTGTCAAATATTATTTTAGATGCGAAATGTGTGATTTTATCTTTAGAATTAAACATTTGCGTTCAATTGTTATTGTATCTTCATGCCATGGGGAAAAATTGGGCATCCAACTATACAATAAATGTAAGTTTAAGTAATAATGTGTTATATTAATTTGAGATTGAATGTGTGAATTAGTTAATATTTTGCAAATTTTCTATTTATTTATTTTTAATATTTTTTATTGTTCGATGAATTAAAATTACAATTTAATATTTTATCAATATTACAAAATATTTAAAAATATTATATTTATAATTTGAAATAATAATAACAATTTTTTTTCAATCCGCGAAATTCGCGGGGGTACATACTAGTTTCTTATATATATATATATATATATAGTTTTGATATGGAGCCCAACAATGGGCTCCTTATGGAGCCAAATTAATTAAGATCCTCCAAATTTCTCTAATCAATCTAACCAATTCATATATGTATATTTAAACCATTCAATTCTTTCAACCAAATCTTTCTCTCCCTCTCAATAAAATTTAGATTTTTTTTTCTGAAAACAAGATTTATTTTTTAAGAATCGGTTGATTGTTCCGTGTGAAATACAAATTTAAGATGTATGGATTTTTAATGCGGGTATAGATTAAATTTTGAACCTACCATTTTTCTAAAATTTAGATATTTTTAATTACAACTAATATACCATTATAACATTAGTTCTTTCTAATGATTATTTTTGGGAAAATATCAAAACTAGTCCTGTAACTTAGCTTGATACCAATTTAAGTCCTGTAACTTTTCATTTTCTCAATTTTAGTCATGGAGTTATCAATTTCAGTCATTTTTGTATTAAAATTCAAATACTCACCCAAATAATTGGGTTTTTTTTCCGGCAAATTGTACACGTGGACTACCACATAATTAAAAAAATTAATAGATCACCTAATTATAATCGGTCCGTTTGGAAATAAAAATGACCCCGACCCAAATCAGTGAGTTTTTTTTATTTTGAGGCAATATAGGGACTAAAATTGACAACTCCAAGATTAAAATTGAGAAAATAAAAAATTACAGGACTAAAATTGACAGTTCTAGGACTAAAATTGAGAAAATAAAAAAGTTACAGGACTAAAATTGACAACTTTAGGACTAAAATTGAGAAAATAAAAAGTTACAGGACTAAAATTGGAATCAACCTAAGTTACAGGACTAGTTTTGATATTTTCTCGATTAATTTTAGAAAAATTATTCAATTTTCAACAACGTTTAACGAGCAAAAAATATTCCAATTGAAACTCGACATTATTAGAGTTTATGATTATCTATTTTTATTTTTGGAGTAAAAAATGGGATGATTTTAATTTTTTTTAAAAAATGTTCATTGCATAAAATTATTTGGATGTACAATTTGTTTAACGTTTACTTTTTCTTTCTTTCCAAACCCAAAAGACTATAAAATAATATATTTTTTCTTAAAAAGCAATTAGTCAGAGAATATTTGCGCACTAAATTACACGTGTTACTAATTAGAATATATCACATTCATCTAAATTGCTTATGTGCTAATTGCCACAATTTTTATAAATTAAAAAATTATATATTTTTTTAATGTGTACAAAATTAATTACTTAGTTGTTCCTTTGAATTATTTAATAATAAAGAAAATATTAGAAAATTCACCTACAAAATTATATCATATATATATTTGAAGTGATTCTCGGATATTTATGTACATGTAAGCTTCCCAAAGATAATTCATATTTAATTTGAAAATATATAAATATTTATTATATATAATATATGACATGCTATACATGCATTAAAAATCTATACATTTTTATTTGTATTTCATATGATACAATCAATCGATTTTTTAAAAAAAAATATCTTGTTTTCGGAAAAAAAAATCTAAATTTTATTGGGAGGGAGATAAAGATTTGGTTGAAGGAATTGAACGGTTTAAATATACATATATGAATTGATTTGATTGATTAGAGAGATTTGGAGGATCTTAATTAATATAATTCATGATAAATACATCAATTATCCAAATTGATGATGTGAATGACCAACTAAGCAATTAGGCTCCATAAGGAACCCAATTGTGGTCTCCATATCAAAACCAATGTATAGTGTGACCGTAACCAATCGGTCACCACAAAAAAATATATAGATTTCATTTACCAAATTACTAATCTAAAGGTAAAAAATTGTGTGAGATGGTCTTACGATGAAATGATTGACAAATTAATAGAAATTAAAACACACATGTCTTTTAAAATATTAATGTGTCATAATCAATTTATCTTCAATGCCTGTGAGACTATTGCATGCAAAATTTACTCAATCCACCATCAACCACAAGTTGATAAATAGCTCCATTTTATTGGATGCTTTAAATTTAACTAGTAACAGGGCTACCCGTGCTTCGCACGGAAGTTATTTTTTTAAATTCTTATTCTATATTATATATATATATTTTTATTTTTTTTTATTTGAATGGTTTTAAAATGGACCTTTTTTTTCTTTAACAAAAATAAATAAAACTAATAGTTACAGAAAACTCATTTATATTCACAAATATAAATGAAATGTTGTCATTTATTTTTTATTATTATAAATAAAATTACTAATACATTTACAGGTTTGCGTTAATGTTTTAACACAACATTTAAAAAATGATTTTTGTTAATTTATCATTTAAAAAGTAGTCATTTTGATAAAATTTAAATTATATACGTCAAATAAGGCAAATATAACGCACAAATTTTTTTTTACTGTTAAAAAGTGAATTTTTTGAGGACTTATTAGATCATTTTTTATTAAATAAATTTAAGTTAATTGATAAAGAGTTTATTGAAAAATATCGTGCAATAAAACATAAATAAATGGTGTTTAAAATATATTATTTTTTTCCGTATTACTTTGATATTTGTCTATTTGAAAAGGTGAATGTACTTTATTCTATTTTGGGAAATGAGAAAAAAATTAGGACTGACTTTTTTGGCAAATGAAAAAATAATAGTGGGACGGGCCTTTTTGGGAGATGGGAAAATAAAATTGGGACAGAGTGAGTATTACTTTAAAAATCTATAAGATTTACTAAAGTTAATTTATTTATAAAAAAAACATAATATATATATATATATATATATATATATATATCATTCCTTAGTTAATAATCTATGACTAATATATTTATCATTACAATTAAATTTATTTAATGATAAACTCTCATATAAATATTTCAGGGATCAAGGATCTACTAATTGTAGTCCAAATAGAAATATTTCGCAGATCCTAATTGAGTCAAACCGGGTCAAGTGAATGTTTCTAAAAACTCACGCAAACACATAATGTAGAAGTTCGCTCTCAGGTTGAGTTACTATAAGCGCAAACATGTTGTAGTATAAGGACAAATATGTGAACTTATTTTAACACATATAAGGTATGTTGTAGTATAAGGACACATATTTTAACTTATTTTAACACATATAAGGTATGTTGTAGTATAAGGACACATATTTAAACTTATTTTAACTCATGTAAGGTATTGAAAAATGTGTTATTATATGAACAAAAATATGTTATTGTATGAACAAAATCTATACAAATTCGGGAAAAAACCTATAGTTAAAGAGATAAATAATGGATTAAAATTCACATATTTGTCCTTATAAAACACATATTTATTTTAAAGTTACTGTAAGGACATATATTTATTTTTGTAACGGCTAGTAACACATAATTGTTCTTACGGTAACATATACTTGCCCTTGTAGTAACACACCTGGGCGCAAGATTTCTATTTTGGCCTTGGTGTAAAAAAATTTCTTAGGATTATTTATTTGAACCGGTACGATACACTTAGAATACATGTTGCATATTCTTTAAATGGGCTATAATCTTACTTAAAATATTTCAAATGAGTGTTGCTCTTATTTAATTGAATGTAAAAATTAAGCATTAAAGTATATAAATTATTGTAAATAAAGATTTTATAATATTTCAAATCGATGATAATATTGTATAAAAATAAGAATTAGAGAATTATTTAAGAGAATAATTTCGTAAGATATATTAGACAATGAACAGCTAGAGATGGTATTGTGCTCAATTGTTCTGGAAAAAACACACCTCTAATATAGCCTTTTATAATTTTTTTACTAAAAAAAAAAACATTATAACTACTTATTATTGCTTTTTTTTTTTTGTATGAAAGATAGACAACAATACATTTGGGTATAACACACATCCTTCCAAAGGACAAAGTGTTGGATATATTCAATATATTTGGGCTTCCACATGTCAAATTAAATGTGTATAATTGTCTTAAGGAAACCCAATTAAAATGATCCAGTAAAGTTTAAGTTATGGGCTTATATGAGTATTAAATGATCATGAGCTTTATGTGTAGATATCATTAGGGATTTTTAATTTGTCGAGGTAGCAATTTAAAAGAAAAGGATAACTTATTATTATAAGTAGGGTCATGGTCCCTAAACATCAGTAAGTTCACTACAGATTATGTATTCTCTCTACAAAATATTGAGGAAATGGTGATACTAGCTGTTTGAGAAACTATCATCCCAATTGTGTAAGAATAGATTCAAATCGACCCATTTCGCTATTATGATTAAGTATTCTCTAATTTCAGTTAATCGTGGTAAATCTCTAAATTGACTAACTATTTGTGTTGAAAAATCTTTATATATTTTTATAAAGCATGATATTTAGATCTATTAAATTTTTTAACACAAAGGTTTACAACAGATTACAATATATTACTCCCAAAATGAAAATTGCATGTATTAAAACAAAGACAACAAAACTCCCAAAATACTTTAAAACCCTAGAATAATACTTTGGGTTGAAAACCTAATCTTCAAATATGATATTCGGACATCTCAACTCTATCCCCGTGATCCAATAGAAATGCTTTGATTTATTCCAGCAATGTATGCACCAAGACTTATTCACTGCAAAATATGACAACATTTCAAGATTTCAGTAAAAGGAAGATTTGTGTACAAAAAAGTTAAACTTACACTCACACCTCACATGATCAACATGCTGAAATTGAAATAGGCTATGCACATGAATAATATGAAATTATCGGTCGTATTACCGAAGAGGTTATATACCAAATATTTGATATAATTACTGAGTCTTAAGGAGAAAATTAATTTACCACTATGTGTGTAACAATTGTACATTAATAAATTAAATGAATTATGTCTAATATCTATTCCACCGTTTTTCCATTAATAGGAGATGTTTACTTGTTTAGGCCATATATTTCAATCACGTTAATCACACATATTTGTTATCTATAATCAAACATTCAAATTAGATTATGTAGTAGAAGATTTTACGCTAGGATTATGCATGAGTAATATGAAATAACTTAACCAAATATATATGAATAAAAAGTTATTTTTATATGCACCGAAGTGTATGGTATGCACTTGAATTAATTTTTTTTTGTCCCAAACAATAATTAGTAATACCCAAGAAGTAAACAATATATTTGGTAGTTGTATTAAAATTAAAGAATATTGGTGAGTGAGTATATTTAGAGACGTATGTGAAAGTACTACACGTTGGATAAAAATATAATTTTAAAGTTATATATTTAGTAAAAAAAAAGTAATGTGTTAAGAAGTGGGTGAACTTATTAAAATAGTGTAGGAAGATAGTTACATTCTATTAAAAAATTGTAAAAAATATAGTATTTAATTTAATTTGATTAATAATTAATAATTTTCATATTTGATTTCTGATATATAAAACAAAAGCAATGTTATTTATTTTTAAAATATTTAAATAATAATAATTTATTGGCCAAATTTAAACCTTCCAAAATAAACTCAAATCATACTATGCTATATGGTTCGATTGGGCTTAATTCGGTTTAAATTTTGGGTTAATTGACACAGTCTGGCCTGACTGGAGGTGAATTCGGGCTCAATTTAGGTTTATTAGGGCTAATTGTGCATAAATTCGCAACTCTTAGAAATTCCAATCATTAAATTGTTAGCTCCAAAGTTACGTTCCTTAAAAAAATTCTGAACATTAACTTTCACCTTGAGGATTGAGTGATAGATATTAACTCTTCGAAGTGATATTTACTTTGTTGGGGGGAGGGGAAAAATGAGGACATTAACTCTTCGGGGTGAAAAAAGGAGGATTTAAACTTTTGGAGCTGACACTTTAAGGGCAATAACTTTTAAGAATAGTTAATTTTTGTCATATCAATCCAAATCAGTTAAAAGTGGGTAAAAATTCAACCCAAATTCAAGTCAAATCACGCCAATAAGTGTGAATTTCAAGTCAAGTCGGGTAATTAATCTAATTTGCTTTGATTCAGGCTGATTTGGCCTTAAATCTTTACTTTTAAAAGTTAATGTCCTTAAATTGTCTGTTCAAAGGTTTAAAATCCTAATTTTCCTATCACCTCTAAGTTACGGTCCTTACAGAAATCATTCTTGCTCCGACATGAATATCATTATTTGTTTTCACTTAAGAGTATTAGTTGAAGGGTACCTAGGGTATTAGTTGTTTAACTAAATGATATTAATTTGTTACACTAAAAAATATTACATTATAATTCATATATGAACCAATCTTACTCTATACATACTCTTGAAAGATTGATTATTTTGATATTAAATATATTAATTAAGAGTAAGTCTTGTGTGAGTCTCGTCTCATGACATGATACGGTGTGATGGGGTATAAATTGGGTATGACACATTAACATTTTGGTAGGAGTATGTGTTAATTTGTATTGTCTCATGCCATGAAATGGTCTCACGCAAATTTTCGCCAAACATGTAATATAATATCAAATATTTATCATAAATGTAATTCATTTATTTTTAACTTAATACTTTTGTTGAATGTATAACCTCCTTGATCTTTAAGGAATAATATAGAAAATCTTATAACTCGTGGATACATAAGTGTAAATTTGGTGAAAGGACTCTGCGATAAAAATTAATGTTACTTTTAAAGTAGGACTAATACCTTTAGTTAGAAAATTCTTTAGTGAAAGTAATTGTGTCCTTTAAAATTAACACTCTTTGGTGAAAACAACTAAGACCTTTTAGTAAAAAAAAACTCATATTCCTTAAAATATTTAATGTATAAACCATTGTCACTATATACTTTGCCTAATTAAAATATTAACTTGACAAATGATAATTAAAATTACTTGGAAGTAGGAATATTACAAAAAAAAAATTAATCAAAATTAACTATAATAGTCCAGATTTATATATACAAAGTATAGAGTGAAAATAGTTTATACATGAATAATTGAAGGACATTAGTTATTTTCACTGAAGAATATTAGTTGTATAGTGAAAAAAAATTAATACTCCCTCCGTCCAAGTCTTGTTTGCCCATTTGACTTTTGTTGACTTTTAATGCAATGCTTGATATGTATTATTTAAATGAATAAAATAATTTTTTGATGATGGCGTATAATCAATTTAAGTGCATGAAACAAAATGAATTTTTTTATTTAATTATTAGCAAAATAAGATGTATAATTAAGAAGTGTTTGATGGAGGGTGAATGGTGGAATGAGAAAAAAAATTGGGACAGAGGGAACACTTTTTAGTGAAAACAACTAATACTCTCTAGTGAAAACAACAAACATCCTTTAATAATTCATATATAAACCAATTTCATTCCATACATACTTATATATATATATATATCAAGAAGTAAAGGAACATCATTTTAAAATGTGTCAAACTTGAATTAACAGTACAAAATATTACGGATTTTACATGATTCAAATTGACTGTAAGTCTATAGTAGTCCTTATCCTTATGATTTACATTTCCTTCTAAATGATGATTTATATCGCAGAAGATACATAAATTTTATTATTTCTAATTAAGTAGGTCTTTCGGCTCTCGCGTGGCGAAGAAGAGATGCATGAGCTAAATTCATTCTATAACAATTACATTTTTGTTGCATATACAATTAATATATACATACATACATACACATATATATATATATGGGCAAAGTCTCATATGCACCAAGTGCACGGTGCACTCACACAACAGTTGATATTGTATACACTAAAAAGTTAGTCACAATTACACTGAAAAGTTAGTCTCAATTACACTGAAAAGTTTACATTGAAAATAGATTTTCAGTGTAAACTTTTCAGTGTAATTGAGACTAACTTTTCAGTGTGATTGAGACTAACTTTTCACTGTATACAGTATCAACTGTTGAGTGAGTGCATCATACACCAAATGCACAAGAGACTTACTCATATATATGTGTGTGAGTGTGTGTAATTTTGGTATATCAACATAATTTAGGTAAAGAAATCATAAACAAATAATAAATGACACATAATTATAGGATATATTCATTAGTTGTCAAATTTACAAAAAGTAAGAATAAACTTACAAAATAAAAATAGAGAATCAGAATTGATCATTCATAATTAGATCAAGGGACATAAAAAAAAATTGGGAAGACTATTTGTTAAATAAGTTATGTTATATTAAGGATTTACCTCAAAATGATGATATAAATTCTGGTAATGTAAATATATCATACAAACAATTATTTAAAAATAAATATTCTAATGTTAGTACTTGTTAATCTAATCACTGCAAATACCTAATTAATTGACTAATTAATAAACTGTGATGGAATAAATTAGCATATTAACATTATTAACTTTATTTAAATAAAATATTTAATAATTAAATATCATACTAAGGATGATCTAGAGCCTTAAAAAAAGGATGATTCAGAGAATCATCTAGTTGAATATTTACCGAGTCTTAAGAAATTAATTGATGATTATTTCTTATATTGGAGAGTTATAAATGTCTCTCACTACATCTGCTACTTTTGTATTCATATGAACATTTAATCAATAAAAATAGTTAAAACTAACTATTAATAGTTTTAAAGACTAACTAAAACTGATTACACATATTCAATATGTATGAAAACAACATATTTTATGACATACCTAAGTCAATTAAATAAAAATAATATAAAATTGAGAGTGTATTATTGTTAGTTATATATATGTAATTCAATCTTGGCCAATTAATGAGCCACACTATATGTTGTTTGCCAAAACCAGTGGAAGCACACCTTATCAAATCAAGTCGCTCACGACCGATCAAATGATCACCCTCCTAATACCTTGTTCTCTTCTCCAAGCCTCTTTGCATTGCTAGTACTTCTAGAGTTTCAAGTCTTCAAAACATATAGTTCCTAATCCGTGCAAACAAAAATGGTACATAAGAACTCAAATTATGATACCTATTCAATTTTTTTTTTTTTTTGATCAGGATGATACCTATTCAAATATTATGTGATGGTCAACTATTCAAACAAAAAATATACGAACTAAAAATTAAAAAAAACTTGATCAACATATGAGTATTACATACGAAAACAAAAGAAAGAAAATTGTAATACATTGAAGATTTGCAAATTGCATTGAAATTGTGATGGGAGAGTAGAGTATAAATAGGACACAAATATTTATGGCTCATACATTGTATCAAATTATGGACACAATTAACTCCAATTAATCATTAACGCTAGACAAAATAAATGAACGGTTATGATCGATTAAAAAAAGATGATCAACGGACCTAATTCATTCCCGCCAAAACTATTTTAAGAAAAGCGGAGTGTATTATATATTACTAGTGATTGTAAATCCCGTGCTTCGCACGGCCAGATTTTGTTACATTGTTTAAACTATAAAAATTACCAAATTTTAATTATAAAACTAAAAATCTAAAAAAAAATTTAAAAGATATACCAATTTTTTTTCTTGAACTCGAATTAACGATACTTCTCATTAAATTTTTTATATTCTATTTATAATATTTAATATTTTAAAACAGTTTCATGATAAGTTTATCATTAACCATTTCATAAAATTTACTCCTGGAATAGGGTATAAATTGGACCTATCACACTAACATTTCAAACCAACCCAAATTTAATAGGAATTCAAGCCAATTAGCCCGACTTGGTTTTAGTTTTTGACCTCAATTCATGACTTTTAAAATTGTTGTTCTTGAATTGTCCATCTAGTGAGTTAACATCCTAATTTTGCCACCACCCTTAAGTTATAGTCCTTAAAAATTTATTTCCTATCAAGCACACAATCTTGGTACACAAAAAACAAAAATCATTCTTACTCTGTTATCAAAATCGTTATAGTTGTTAAAAATAATTTAATCGTCTTTATAAAATCCAACACTCTATCAAATTTAAACCAAGCTTTAGTGAGCAGAAACATGCACAAATTCATGCCACCAATAAACATGTATTGATAAGAAGTTGAGAAAAATATCCAGTAATTCAATATAATAAAATTTGTTTCATCTCCAAAAAAGATTACACTCGACATGAGTTTACACTAAAAACCTAAAATTTACAGTTTCAGTAAAGAAAAAAAAGATATGCTTCCAAAAGAAATATAATATCAATAATTTCATACCACTGTGTATCCATCAACTGATACTCTCTAGTGTTGTTGTAACAATTCATACCATTTCGTACCCATCAACTGATACTTTCTAGTCAAATTTACAAAAAGTAAGAATAAACTTACAAAATAAAAATAGAGAATCAGAATTGATCATTCATAATTAGATCAAGGGACATAAAAAAAAAAAAATTGGGAAGACTATTTGTTAAATAAGTTATGTTATATTAAGGATTTACCTCAAAATGATGATATAAATTCTGGTAATGTAAATATATCATACAAACAATTATTTAAAAATAAATATTCTATTGTTATTACTTGTTAATCTAATCACTGCAAATACCTAATTAATTGACTAATTAATAAACTGTGATGGAATAAATTAGCATATTAACATTATTAACTTTATTTAAATAAAATATTTAATAATTAAATATCATACTAAGGATGATTTAGAGCCTTAAAAAAAGGATGATTCAGAGAATCATCTAGTTGAATATTACCGAGTCTTAAGAAATTAATTGATGATTATTTCTTATATTGGAGAGTTATAAATGTCTCTCACTACATCTGCTACTTTTGCATTCATATGAACATTTAATCAATAAAAATAGTTAAAACTAACGATTAATAGTTTTAAAGACTAACTAAAACTGATTACATATATTCAATATGTATGAAAACAACATATTTTATGACATACCTAAGTCAATTAAATAAAAATAATATAAAATTGAGAGTGTATTATTGTTAGTTATATATATGTAATTCAATCTTGGCCAATTAATGAGCCACACTATATGTTGTTTGCCAAAACCAGTGGAAGCACACCTTATCAAATCAAGTCGCTCACGACCGATCAAATGATCACCCTCCTAATACCTTGTTCTCTTTTCCAAGCCTCTTTGCATTGCTAGTACTTCTAGAGTTCCAAGTCTTCAAAACATATAGTTCCTAATCCGTGCAAACAAAAATGGTACATAAGAACTCAAATTATGATACCTATTCAAATATTATGTGATGGTCAACTATTCAAACAAAAAATATACGAACTAAAAATTAAAAAAAACTTGATCAACATATGAGTATTACATGCGAAAACAAAAGAAAGAAAATTGTAATACATTGAAGATTTGCAAATTGCATTGAAATTGTGATGGGAGAGTAGAGTATAAATAGGACACAAATATTTATGGCTCATAAATTGTATCAAATGATGGACACAATTAACTCCAATTAATCATTAATGCTAGACAAAATAAATGAACGGTTATGATCGATTAAAAAAAAGATGATCAACGGACCAAATTCATTCCCGCCAAAACTATTTTAAGAAAAGTGGAGTGTAGTATATATTATAGATTATAGATTATAGATTATAGACATAGATTATAGACAACAACATATTTTATGACTACCTAATTAATTCAATTAAATACAAATAATATAAAATTGAGAGTGTACTACTGTTAGTTATATATATTTAATTCAATCTTGGCCAAATAATGAGCCACACTATATGTTGTTTGCAAGATCCAGTGAAAGCACACCTTATCGAATCAAGTCGCTCACGACCGATCAAATGATCACCCTCCTAATATTTATGGCTTCTAAATTGTATCAAATAAGACAAAATTAACTCCAATTAATCCTTAATGCTAGACAAAACAAATGAACGGTTATGATCGATTAAAAAAATGATCAACGGACCAAAATCATTCCCGCCAAAATTATTTTAAGAAAAGTAGAATGTATTATATATTATAGATATAGATATAGATATAGATATAGATATAGATAGATATAGATATATATTTTATTTTAGTTAATCCATTCATCCAGATTATAATTATATATATAATTAAAACAATAATAATCAATAAATAATACTCCACTTGGCCGCCAAAATAACTTCGGAAAATATAATGGTACAGACTAATGGCTAACATAGATTGATTTAAAAAAAAAAAAAACTTACTCAAAATAATAAACCAATCATGACAAATAAATCTATAAAGAATTTACCCAAAAAAATAACCTTTCGGATCACTTGTTAGATAATTTGATCAACCCAAATACGACGAATGGATTAATATATATGACAAATGACTCTGGATTTATATATTATTTCAATTCATTTTCACGATCTTTAACAATTTCATTATTATCCTTAGAAGTTTTAGTAATATAAATACATATAAATTAAATAAAATTAGCCAAAATGACTCTCCAAGTTGTTGGGAATTCATATTTTCATTCCTAAATGACTCAATGATATGTACAAGTATTTATAGAGTAGTCGTGTGTGTTGTGTGATGTAGAAGATTCTAGAGTATAGTTTGTTACAACAACTTCCTAACTGACTTGCTGGCTAAGCAATAATATGTATCTTGATAGCTAACTAAATGTATCTTGATAACTAACTAACAACCGAGCTTTCCAGATCTTTCTTCACCTTCTGCGGATGAACGAGTGCATAAGATACATGCATGAGATGCATGCATGTGCATGCTTTATGTGATAATCTAACACAAGTCACCAACTTGGCTGCAAATCAGCATTCACGTTTACCACTACGGTTACAATATAAAAGTGGACACAAAAAGATCAAATTGAAAATAAATGGACTAAAATTGAGAATAATAAGGTGAAGAAGTCTGAATACAATAAATTGATAAAAGATATTAACTTGATTTAATAATCTAATTTAAAGAAAGTTGATCTATTTAGAGTCCAAATCAATAAATGTCATGTGTCAGAGAACTAACCCAACCTCCTAATTAAAATCTGACAATAATATTATGCAAATTTTCACAGTGAAAATAGCTTACATCCATATTAATGGGTCAGACCCGCCTCACTTAATTGTACAAACTATTGGCTAACATAAATTGATTTTAAAAAATCTTACTCGAAATCCTCAACCAATCACAACAAACAAATCTACAAAAGATTACCCAAAACAATAAACTTTCGGATTAGGGTCACTTGTTACAGAAATTCACCAATTCAAATATAACAAATGGATTAATATATATGACAAATGGATCATTAAATTAAGATAACATTAAGAAAACTAAATTATATATTAAAAGCTATGCATATACAAGAATACACAGGATAAAATATAGTAGTCCATGAATTGAATAATGAATTTACATGTATTGAAATTTGATCATTACTATCAAAGTTGAAAATTTCTAATATTAAAATTTGATTTGATCAATAAAACAATGTGGACGAACTAATACAAATTAGATTTTTTACACATAAGTACAATGAATATAATACACTAATACACGACTTGAAAACTAAGGAAGAGAGAATTAAGGCCAAAATTTGATAGCCTAAAATACAAAATCCATAACCAAGTACACATGCCTAGAAAGTAGCAAAAATAACTACACTTGCCTAGAAAGGAACCGACACCGAAAGGAATGGAACCCAAGAACAAACCGAAGACAGCCAATCTTACAATATGAACAACTAATAATTATTAACAACCACACTAACATATCAAATAAACCATACATCTTCATAGCGTCGGGATTACATACAAAAAAAAATTAAAAAAACAAAAGTTCTGAACCGGATAAATACAAAATCAAACGGAATACAAAATGAAGACGACAAACTTCGATTATAACTGCAACTGATAATTTGGATTCCAGAATACAGTGATTGCCACAAAGCACCGCCATTACAGACTGATCCCGCAAAACACTACCGCCAACGCACACCACCTACAAACAATACCGAGAGGAATAAAAATTAGTCAAAATAAAATATTCACAAACAAAGACAGGAAGTCACGATGAAAATGCAAAGCGGGTACACCGTATATAAAACAACAGCCAAACATAACGTCCCCTACATTGCAGCGGATTGACACCAAGAAAAGCGTCCAACAATTACTCACACCATCAACGACCAAGATGAGAACAAAAAGACAATCGAAAGGCCAGAATAATCTCCCGCCCAAAACTATTTTTAGGAAGGTAGTGTGTTTAATATATTATAGATTATAGATAGATGTAGATAAAACTTAGAATGTCATTTATGTATAATATCTATATTATTAAAAAAAAAAATCAAAACTCTTTTTTTTTCTCTATATAGAACATAGTATTAACATATTTGAAGCATAAAATATTTTTAGTCCCATAACTTTTTACCTTTTTTGATATGGTCCCAAAAAAGATAAAAGTACAAATTCAGTCCCAATTTTTTCTGTATTGTACAATTTACATCCCAAATTTTGCCGAATTGATAAAATACAATAGTTTTTTAACATGAGCCCGGCACATGCATGTTCAATTTGAAGATTTTCGGTAAATATTCATTTTAAAAATGTAAATCGAACTTGAATAACTCTAGAAATTCTTCTCCAATTTTTTTTTTTTTTTTGCCATAACGTCAAAATCCTTCCCAAATACAATCTTCCAAAACATAAAAACTATTATTAATAACCTAATCAACATGTTTGTCTAGTTGAACGCTCATGTGCATGTCACATGTCAAAAAATGATGATTTTTTTGTTGCTTCCGGGGAATTTGGGATGTAAATTGTACAATTTACAAAAAATTAGGACTAAACTTGTACATTTATCTTTTTTGGGACCATTTCAAAAAAGGTAAAAAGTTGTGGGACTAAAAATGTTTCTATCCCATCTAAATCATTCAAATTATTTTTCAAACTTTCAATCTTTTTAATTTTAATTTCTTTTAAACTCCTAATATTATTCTCCACACTCTCAATATTATCAAATTTTTCAATGTTATTCGAATTTAAATCAAGTCCAAAAGGGGAAAAATGTAATTTAGCGTGTGAAATAAAATGTAATCCTAATGTCATCTTAGTATTTAATTTGTGAAGATAAAGTATGTCACATAAATCAAAAGATTTTCCCGTTATGTGCACAAGTGCATAATTTGTATGAAGAAGCTAAAAAACATGAATTCAATGACATATTTTTTAAATGATTTAATAAAAATTGAATGGATTATTGCTTACAAGAAAAAAGAAAGTTGAAAAAAACAAAATAAGACAAAAAAAAAGAGTGAGAGCCCTAACTCCTAACTAGGGGTGGGAATAGGCCAGGCTACCCGACAGGGGCCTATGGCTCGGCCTACCTAAAGCCTAGATCGGCTCGGCTCATTTAACAATTGAGCCAGACTCAGGCTTTTTTAAAAGCTTATTTATTTAAATAGGCCAAACTTGAGCTTTTTTGTAAGTCTTTTAAGCCCAACAGGCCGACATATTTAATTATATTAATATATATAATATAATAATACAATACATACATAATATAATATATTATAATAAATATTATATATATATATATATATGTATATATATGTGTGTGTAAGAATATTGCTAAATATAAATTAAAATATTATTTGAATTTGTTATTTTGCTATTATTAGATAATCCTTTGGTAAATTATTTTTATTCTTCATTTTAAGATTTAAAGAGTTAATTGTTATGATTTAATAATAATATAATTATTGAATATAATTTTGTAAACATGATTAAAAAGACCCCCAAAAGGCTTTCAGACCAGGCCTATTTATTAAAAAGGTCAGGCTAAGGCTTTGAAAAAAGCCTATGACAGATAACAGGCCAGGCTTAGGCCCAAAGATTAAATAGCAGGCCCAGGCCGTCCAACGAGAAGCCTAGCCCGACTCGGCCTACTTCCACCCCTATCCTAACAAAATGAATGGGGTGCAAGTTGGCTGGGAAACAGTAAAAGGCCACGATTACTTTTCTTTTTGGTAATTACACTACCCCCAATTTCCTTTTTCGATTTTTTTTTTAAATTTTCGAAAAAGATTTCTTTTCTTTTTTTAAAATTTTTTTAACTGTGTGCAATTTTTTTTTAAATAAAAAATTCCCATTTTTTTTTCCAAAAACCAAGTAGTGTAACGCCCCGAACCCAGAATATATTAATTATATCGGATTCGAAGTGTTATTGTGATCAAAAGTCCGAACTATAAATTTTTTGAAGGGAATATAACTGAATTGAGAGAGAAGTTTCATGCAGCGGATAAGTGGGAAGAAATATTATAACGTGAGTGTATTTATATATATATAAAGATGGGTAGAAGGTTCTGTATCTTCAGGATAATACACACTAAGTTTGGATAATTGAAACACACGGTAAGAGTATCGCCTTGCATGACAGTAGCGATAACATTTATTTGGGAAATAGGAATAATAGGCATCATTGTATTAGTAATAATATTTTAAGCAAAAGGGAGACTTTGTGTCTTCTGTGTCACTGTCCTTGCTCCCCGTAATTGTAATCTGCAAGGTGTTGTTTACCAAATATATTTTGCTGGGATTGAATGGCTACTTATAAAAGCTTTTGGCAAAAACATCAAATGATTGGGCTCTTAAATGCTAGAATGAATGCTTGATTGAAGAAAAGCAATAAATGCATAAGAACACTTAAGAACACCAAGAATTGCCAGGGGTTGTGAGTCCCTGGACTTGAATGAGTATGTGTATTGATTATACTGAGAGAGATTCAACATTTTTTAACATTACAAGAGTGGGGGTATTTATAGTTTTCTCACTATAGGGGTATTTTGGTCACTTCCGGCCTCTCGGGGGACAGGCGCATTAAATGTCTCCTGCCTCTGAGGACGCGCGGGCTCTGGTGTGTCAGGGCTTGCAGGTGGCCGGCCACTAGGGAGATGACGCGTGTCCAAAAAGGACGATTCTCTGGCGAATTTCCTCATTTGGATGGAATATTCTCTGAGTCTCTGGGTACGGAGGCGGCTTTTTTCCCTCTTGGGAGAGGATCTTGCCTGATTCTATCACGCGCTCCGGATCTCTCTTGCCGGCCGGGGGCCTTGAGTGATCAGAGGCCGGCCTCCTGGCGGACAGCGTGGTCGGAGATTGCTCCAGCCGGTCGGTCGCATCCGGGCGATCCTGTTGGACTCCACTGCTCTTGGTCGGACCGGTCCGGCCACGGCAGGACTTGAACGTGGCTGGGGTGGACGTGGACGAGGGTCTCAGGCGGGTTTCCGGCCTCGTTTTCAAGGCCGGAAACTCGAGGTCGGAGCCCGCTGAGGTCGGATTCAGGCCGGCCGGGTCGATCCCGGCCTCTGGGTTCCTTGTTGCCTTTTCCGATTTTCTTCCGGTCGGAACCAACACGTGGTCTGAAACGGTCACAACAATTGCCCCCCAGCTCGTCGCTCAAAGTTAGTGTGGGGCGAGGTGGTCGTTTGCCGTTTTGTGTTGGTGCCGACCTTGGTTTGCCCGGGGTGGTCGGAGACCGGCTTACGGCTTTGCGAAGGCTATAAGGACGTGCGTTGTACTTGCTTCACCTAAAAAGGTGCGCATGACGTCAGGCGACGCCTCGGATTATGCGCATTGAAAGCTGTCATGCGTGACATGATTTGGTCTCCTCGAATCTCGCGCATTTAATGCGCGTGATGTACGAGGCGTCTGACGCCGAAACCGTCACTTCAAATTCTTGCACCTAGGTCCCTATACCTAGGATTTTATTTCGAAGTAGGCCCTCAACCATTTCCTATAAATAGGGATGCTACTTCACTCCAAAGAGTTTTCACTCTTTAGCGATTTGTAGTTCTTCTTAGGCGATTTCCGGCAAGCTTCTCACGGCGGCGACGAACTTTGCACGGCGGTGATTAGTTTTGCGAAGGTAATTTTTTAAACTTTTTTGCAACTCCGAACTTTAATTTTACATCATGGTGCGACGGTGGGCTGGTCCTCCGCCTAGGCAAGGGGGCGGAGCTTCCTCAAGTGGCGGCGGTGGTGGCGGAGCCAATCGCCGTTTGTTTGAGGAAGGGGGGAGCTCGCGCGGAGGAAGTGGAGTTTCTCCTTCCCGTCTTGCGGGCTCAATTTGGGCTCGCGACGATGACGGTCTGGATGGCCTGTTTCCGAGCCGGTCGTTGTTGGGCGAAGGTGCTCGGGAAGGGACTTCGGCTGCGGGTGTGAGACCGCAGACAGAGGCGATGGCCCGGTCCATGGAGAGCATGGAACCCTTGGACGATCTCCTCGAGGAGGACGAGTATGAAGACGGTCACGGTGAAGGAGACGATCTGGGGACCAACTTGTTGCTCCAGAATCTCGCGGCCGAGCAGATTAAACAAAGACTAGGGATGACGAATGAGGTCTCAGGATCGGAGACTGATGAGATCGAGAGGCCGGTTGCGGCTGGCCGGAGTGTTAGCCAGGATCGGCGAGAGCAGGTCAGACGGGCCTTTCGTCTGTGGTCGGAATACGTGGAGAGGAAAGACGAGGTCGAGTCCCTCTCTTTCGACTACGAGGAGTACTCAGATCACTATCCGGGTGAGCCGACCGTACGCGATCCGGCCACTATTCGAATAGCCGACCTGGAGGAGTCTCGCAGGTGGACTATTGGCCAGATTCAGAGCAAAATGACCCAGCACTTTCTTGATGATGCCCGGGCCGACTGGGAAGTCCCCTACGACGTTCAACTTTACGCTCCTGAACCGAATGAACGGGCGGACCAGCCTCCTCGCGGGATGGTGGCTGTGACTCAAGACATGATGGAGGTTGGGCTTCATTTTCCACTCCATCCGGCCGTCTCGTACCTGTTAAACTACTGGAACCAAGTGCCCATCCAGCTGCTCCCGAACACATGGATGATCCTTGTGAGCGTCATGACTTTGTTTGGCAAGAATCGGCTCTACCGGATGCCGACCCCTGGTGAAATGACATACCTCTATCGAATCCAGAGCGAAAAGAGTGGGACCGGTGAGGTCTACATTCAAACTAAGGGGCAGAAGTTGGTGACCGGCCTACCGAGCAAGGGTCGGAACGATCGGAGGAAGTGGTTTTTCGTCGGTGGGGCGTGGAAGACCGGGTATCCGGATGGGATGGAGATTGACGTTCCGACCGACATCCGTCTTAAGCATCCCAGTAAGGAATTTTTGCTTATATTTGGATAAAAAGTACTGATCTAATTTCTTACTTTCCTTTGTAGGTTATCCTTGTCCTTCCGACCGGGAGCTGAATTTCGACTTTGCGGTTGTCAGAGAGCGGATTCTGTCCTTGCCGGCCGCGGAAAGGAATCAAGCCGTCCTCCGGACCCGACAGTCTCGGATTTCCGGCCGTTTCTTCCAGTTCTCGCGTCACCTGAGATTGACGGGTAAGCATCCAGGCAGGTCCCGGCCTTTAGTTTGCTGTGTTTTTTTTTTTAACACTTCGTGTCTCGTTATTGCAGTGCCTGATTTCCCGATAGTGAGGCAGTGCCCGCCAGAACTAATTGAGAACTGCCCGGAGATGTTTTCTATGATCGGAGCCTGCGCAGTGAAGAAGACGGCTAAGGGGGCGAAGAAGAAGAAATGAATCGGCGCCCGGACCGGGGTCGTGATCGAAGAGCCCCTCCCCCTCCAGTCGGTACCGGCCGTCGCGACCGCTGCTACTGAGGCCCCTGCATCCCCCCAACTCACCGGCCGAAAGAGGGGTCGGGAGGACACCGAGGACGAGGAGACCGGCCATCATGGGTCGAGTCCGGCCCCCATCGTCCTTTCTGACGACACCCCGCCTGGGGCGGTCGGGGCGGAAAATGCGGCTCGTGCGGTACCCATTCCCGGCCGGGAAGACGACGGGCCCTACTTCGGTCGCGATCCCGCCCGTTTCCAAGCGTAAGTCTGTTGTGTCTGGATTTTTCCTAAGGCATTTTATTCAGTACTGACCTAATTTCTCTTTTTGTCCAGATTGACCCGCAACAACTTCGGCCTTCCTCCAATGGTGTTGGATTTCCTCTCATCCCGGGCCCCGGGATCTATCGTGGAGATGCCGGAGTATATGAGCCGGTCGGTGAACTCTTTGCCCCAAGTTTGGACGCGGGAGTTAGCCGATGTCGCCGAGCGCCGACCTCGATATGTCGGTCGGGCCTGCATCGCACTCGTTAGCCAGGCGGCCATAATGGCCAATCTCGTGGAGAGCGAGTTCAACAGTGCCCTTAGCGCCGTGCGGAGGCTAGAGGCCGACCTGACCCGAGCTCGGGAGGAGAAGGCTGGGCTAGAGAGTGAGAACGCCGCGCTCAGAAAGGAGAGGGATTGTGCGGTCGGCCAGATGGAGGCCGTCTTGAAAGAGAAAGATGATGCTCTTGGTCGGGCAGAGATGGCATACAAGGCGCTGGCCGATGCCCGGAACCGGGTGGCAGAGATGGAGGACACCAGTGCCGATCTGCGGCTGGAGGCTCATCGAGCCCGGGGGGATGCTGATCATGCCCTTGCCCGGCAGGCTGAGTTGGAGAGGGAGCTCCAAAAGAAAGCTGAAGAATTGGCTGCCTCCCTTAGCCGGCCAACGTACGATCCGGAGGATCCGACCGCCAACCCGGCACTCTTCTCCGAGTTTTGCTTCTATATGGCCGCCGCCAGCATGATCCGGGTTGCGCGCCAGGCCGGCCTTGAGACCAAAGCCATGGAGGAATACTTCCGGGAGTACGCCGACAAGAATCCGGTCGATGAGGGCTACTGGTTCCCCATCCTTGACCTTGAGACCATCCATGGGGTGGACCTCTCATGGTTCCCCCATCGGCACAGGCTGCTCCTGCCGGGTCAGAATCCCCCGGTCGGCGACGAGGAGGAGGAGGCAGAGGGGGGAGGGGAGGTTCTTCCGGCTGACTTTCAAGTGCCGGGTGGAGGTGATGCCGAAGTTGCTTTGGCGGCCGGAAATGAGGGGCAGGCAGATCCTGCGGCCGGTGAGGGCGAACCTTGAACTTTTAGCTTATGCCTTAACTCCTTTTTACTGCTTTCGAATGTAACCGGCTTCTGGCCGGATTTATCTTGCTTTAAACCGTTGTACTTCCCGGCTTCCAGACCGGTTCTGACTTAATATAATTCAGATTTTCCTTGAATTTTATTGTTTTGTCATCGCTTTCTTGCTTTCATATTCTTAACAAAATAAATTTTCACAAGTATGAAATGAGATTCGACCCGGGCTCGAGTGTGATATGCCGACCTCGATACGGTCGGCATATGTTTTGAACTGAGCCCGGTTTGTGGGATTGTCTTGGTTGCCTTGCCGAGCTCAAGTGTGATATGCCGACCTTGATACGGTCGGCATATGCTTTTGAACCGAGTTTGGCTTTAAAGTGGCTAGGGTGGCCTTTCCGAGCTCAAGTGTGATATGCCGACCTTGATACGGTCGGCGTACGCTTTTGAACTGGGCTCGGTTTTTGGATGGCCTTGAGTGGCTTTTCCGGGTTCAAGTGTGATATGCCGTCCTCGATACGGCCGGCATATGCCTTTGAACTGAGCCCGGTGCTTGAAATAAGATACAGCTGTGCGAAGAGCTTTTGTATTGATAAGGACTTTGAATACATAGTACAAAATCATTGGTAGTATTTCTTCAAGTGAATTGCATTCCAGGGGTATTGGTCCGGAGTTCCATCCATGAGTTCCAGCTCGTAAGCTCCCTTGGAGAGCCACTTGGATATCCTGAACGGACCCTCCCAGTTCGGGCCGAATACCCCTTTTGGTACTTGAACCCTCTTGAGGACGAGGTCCCCGACCTGGAATTGCCTGGCCTTCACTTTGGAGTTGAAAAAATTTTCGGATTTCTTCTTGTAGGCCGCATTTCGGAGATTAGAATTGAGTCTTCTCTCCTCCAACATGTCCAAGTCGATCATCCGGGCAGTGTCATTGTCTTCGGTGATCGTCTGGGCTATCCGGTGGCTTGGTAAGGAGACCTCTGAAGGAATGACGGCCTCGGTCCCGAAAGCTAGAGCGAAAGGTGTTTCGCCCGTTGAGTTCCTTGTGGTCGTTCGGTATGACCAGAGGACATTGGGTAGCTCGGCTGCCCACTTCCCCTTTTTGTCCTCGAGCTTGGCTTTAATAGTGTGCTTGAGGATCTTGTTTACGGCCTCTACCTGGCCGTTCGTTTGCGGGTGGTAGGGGGTGGAGAAAACCTTCTTGATATTCCATTTTTCACAAAACTGGATCATCTGGAGACCGTCAAACTGTTTCCCATTGTCGGAGATGATCACTTGAGGTAGGCCGAAATGGCAGATGATGTTTTTCCAAATGAACTTGATGATTTGGGTCTGGCTGATTTTGTTGAGTGGCTCGGCCTCGGCCCACTTTGTGAAATAGTCGACGGCTACGACGGTGAATTTGTGGCCCCCGGGCGCAGTGGGCATTGGTCCGATCAGGTCAATGCCCCACTGGGCAAAAGGCCAAGGGCTATACATAGAGGAGAGCTGCTCGGGGGACAGTTTGATGTTGGGTCCCAAGACTTGGCATTTGTGGCATGACCTTGCGAAGCTGATGGCGTCCTTATTCAAGGTCGGCCAGAAATATCCTTGTCTGATCACTTTATGGGCTAGGGCCCGGCCTCCGGCATGATTTCCGCAAACCCCCTCATGGATCTCGGCCAGAATGGTCTGGCCTTGCTCCGGGGTTATACATTTTAGGAGTGGGAGGGTAAAGCTTCTCTTATATAAAAGATCGTCAATGAGGGTGTACCTTGACGACCGGAGTTGCAGTTGCCGGGCCCGAGTCCTGTCCTCAGGGAGTGTGCCAGTCTTGAGATACTTCACGATCGGCGTCATCCAATCCTCATCCGTGCTTAGAACGGTTGCCACCTGTGCTCGGATGACCGTGGGCGTTCCGAGCGTGGAGAGTTGAATGTTGGCAAAGTCGGCTGCTCCCTCCGCTGTTGCAAGCTTGGAAAGCGCGTCGGCCTGGGTGTTGTGTTCCCTCGGGATTTGCTCAATGAAAACCTGATGAAATTTCTCGCATAAGGTTGTGACCAGGTCGAGATACTTCATCATTTGCTCCCCCCGGGCCTCGTACTCTCCTTTGATCTGGTTGACCACGAGCAGAGAGTCCATGAAAACATGCAGCCGGCAGACTCCGATTGCGATTGCGAGCTCAAGGCCCCCGACCAGAGCCTCATACTCGGCCTCGTTGTTGGTGGCTGGGAAGCTGAAGCGGACTGCATGGGTGAAATTTTGGCCCTCCGGACCGATCAGGACGATACCGGCCCCAGCACAAGTATTAGTTGACGATCCGTCCACATAGAGCTTCCAAGGTGGGTGGTTGATTCTTGTGAACTTGGGTGGGAAAGTTAGTTCTACTATAAAGTCGGCCAGGGCCTGACCCTTGATGGCCGTCCTTGGGGCGTATGATACCCCGTACTGAGCTATCTCCAACGACCACTTCAATAACCGGCCGCTGGTGTCCGGCCGGTGTAGGACTTGCCTAAGGGGTAGAGTGGTGAGGACCTCTACATGGTGGTCGAAGAAATAAGGCCTTAGTTTCCTTACACTCATGACCAGAGCGTAAGCTAACTTTTCGAGCGGGGTGTATCTGAGCTCGGCATCGTGGAGGGCTTGGCTTACGAAGTAGATCGGAAGGTGGTTCTGACCGTCTGCCCGGACTAGTACCGCGCTCAGTGCGACCTCGGAGGCCGCGAGATATAAGTAAAGCTTCTCCCCTGGGACTGGCTTGACTAAGATTTGTGGGTTTGCCAAATATTCCTTTAGTTTCGCAAAGGCTAATTGACTTTCCCTATTCCATGAAAACTTGCCATTTTTAATAGTCGAGAAGAAAGGCTTACTTTTATCTCCGAGCCGGGCTATGAATCTATTGAGAGAGGCGAGACATCCAGTCAGGCGTTGCACTTGCTTGATCGTCCTTGGCTCTTGCATGTCAAGGACGGCTTTGATCTTGGCCGGATTGGCCTCGATCCCGCGCTGGCTGACGATGTGTCCCAGGAATTTGCCGGCCTCCACCCCGAAGTTGCATTTCTTCGGGTTCAACTTCATATTGTAGGCTTTGAGGATCTTGAAAGTCTCTTCGAGATCCCTGAGATGGTCTTCTTTTTTCAAGCTTTTCACCACAATGTCGTCGATGTAGACCTCCATGGTCTTTCCGATCTGATCTGCAAACATCTTGTTGACTAGGCGTTGGTAGGTCGCGCCGGCGTTGATCAGACCGAAAGGCATCCGGAGCCAAGAGAATATGTTCTTCTCCGTGTGGAATGAGGTGTGCTTGATGTCTTCAACGGCCATGGGGATTTGATGGTAGCCGGCAAAGGCGTCCATGAAGGACATCATCTCGTGTCCGGCCGTGCTGTCCACCAGGTGGTCGATGTGTGGCATCGGAAAGTGATCCTTTGGGCACGCCGCGTTGAGGTCGGTGAAGTCTATACATAGTCTCCAGGCGTTGTTTGTCTTTTTGACCAGGACGGCGTTCGCGACCCATTGGGGCTCGTCCCGGGCTTGTTCGATCAGCTTGTTGTCTAGCAACTTCTTGACTTCCTCAGCCAAAGCTTCGTACTTTTCCGGGCCGAACTTCCTTCTTTTTTGATGGACTGGCCTCCTGTTGGGGTCGATCTTTAGACGATGGCATGCGTGCTTTGGGTCTATCCCGACCATGTCTTGGTGAGACCAGGCAAAGACTCCAACGTTGGCTTTGAGGAATTCGATCACTTCCCCCCGCATTTCGGTCGGTATGCGAGAGCCGATCAGTACCTCCAGTTCCGGCCTCGAGGGGTCGACCGGAATGTGCTCCAGATCTTCTAAAGCCGTAGCTTGTTCATAGCTCCGCCGGTCAGAAGAATCGAATCTGGGATCGAGGTCGAGCTCGGATGGTTCGAAACCAATCCTTGGCTCGGGATCGTCGATCTGCATAGGCTGGGGGTCGGCCGATGTGGATCCGACCTCCGCGACGGGTTCTGCGGCCGAAATGGCCGTTTCAGAGTCGGGGTGTGGCCCGTCCGGTGTTTGGTTGTTGCTAATTGAAAATAAGTAAGAGTAGGAATAGTTCAAACACCTTCTAGCCATTGCCTGGTCACCCTTAATGGTGCCGACCACCCCCTCGGGGGTGGGAAATTTGATACAGTAATAGTAGGAAGAAGCAACAGCTTCAAAAACTTCTAAAAAGGGCCTACCCAGAAAGCCATTATACGAGCTTGGCTGATCTACAATTATAAAATCTAGCGGCCTAGTTATCCTGACCTCCTTGTTGTAGCAGCAGATGAGTTCCACGGAGAGCTTTATCCTCCCGTACGCGGCGACCGTTGCGTCCCCAAATCCCTTCAGCTGAAGATCGATTGGCCTGATGAAGTTGACGAGGTCTCCGAGCTGGTCTAGGGCTGTTTTGAAGATGATATTGCAAAAGCACCCATTGTCGACCAGAATGCGTTGCACCTCTTTGCCCAGGATCTGGGCGGCAATCACCAATGCATCGCCCTTCGGGAACAGCACCCCGGTCCTGTCCTTGTTGGAGAAAGTTATCTCCAAGCTCTTGTGAATTTTTTGTTCTGGGGGCGTGACCAAGTTGACGTTGGTCGCCGCCCGGACCTCTGCTTTCCGTTTTCGGTTGGACTGCGTCGAGATCGGGGTGAGGCCGCCTAAGTTCCCTCCGCCGGCCTGGATCATGTTGACCCGACCGCCGGGATTCACGGGGAGGAGGAGGTCATCCTCGTCATCATCCTCTTCCAATGCTGCGACCGGCCTAAGAGGCCGGCCGCCTTCCTCGTTCCTTCGAGGGTGGCGCTGGGGCTGCTGCTGCTGTTGGTCCTGTCGGCCGGCTGGCCTCTGAAGGAGGTCGTTCAGACGCCCTTCCTCAAACAGCTTCCAAAGCTGCTTTAGGAGATCACGACACTGGCTCGTATTGTGGCCAATAGAGTCATGATAAGCGCAGAACTTTTTAGGGTCCAGCCGGGACCGGTCTCCAGAATAGGGCCTTGGCCTGGGAAGCACGTCCCGGTGCTGAATTGCATTGAAGATATGCGCGGGGGACTGCCTCATGGCCTGGGTTAGGTGAACCTCAACGTCCTCGAAGGACTTGAAGTTGCCGGGCGGCTTGGCCACCCTTCTGGCCTTTGGGCCGTTCTTGGGGGAGGTTTGGGTTGCCGCCTCCGTCTCCTTTGGGGTTGGCTCGGATTCCCCCAACCTTAGTGCCAGAAGCTTCCTCCGAGCCAGGTAATCGCCGGCTCGGGCGCGGAATTCGGCGTAGGTTTTAGGAAAATCCTTGGTGAGATGTTTGAACATAGGAGATCGGCCGTGGAAACCCCCCAGGGTTGCGTGCAAAGCCAGTTGATCGCTTACCGCCTCGCAGGTCAGCATGACCTCATCCACTCTGGCCACGTAGTCCTCGTCGGACTCTTCTTTCTCCTGGCGGATACGCATCAGGCGGTGCCAGCTTTCCGGCCGGGCAATCTTGGCCGCAAAGTAAGATGAGAATTGGGCGCTTAGAGTGGCGAACGAGTCAATGGACCGTGCTGGGAGGGACACGTACCATCTGTGGGCGAGATCACCCAGGGTTAGGGGAAAAAGCCTGCACTTCGTGGCGTCTGTTGCGCCACGCCCGGTCATATAGATCCGGAATTTGCTGAGGTGAGTCTCAGGATCTGTTTTCCCCTCGTAGAGAGGAGTTGGCGGGGGGACGATCTTGAGCTGGACCGGCGCGAGCTCAATATCGACCGCCAGAGGTTCGCTGGCGACTGGCCGGGCCTTGGTTTGGCCTTGCGCTTCGAGGAGCTCCTTCATTTCGTCCAGTTGCTTTTGCAACTTGACGATTTCTGGACTGGGGGTTTCGGCCAGCTGGTCGCCCACGTCGGCTAGGGGGCCGATACGGTCGAAAACGGCCGTGCGAGGGACTCCGCGTCCCAAAAGGCCGCTTTGGGCGAAGCTTAACTTGCGCCTGGCGGAGTTCGCCGGGGTCAGGCTGACCTCGGCCGCCCTCTTGTGGGGCATTTGGGCCGTGCTCCCAGAGTTGGAGACGGACTCGGTGTCACCGTACCCAGTGTCGTAACTGGGTACGCGGCTTGGATACCACGACGGGTCCGTCGTGCCCAAACGGTCAAAAACCGGATGGGCGGAGCCTCGTGAACGGGTGGAGACGGAGTTTGCCCGACATTGGCTTTCGCCTTGGTGCTCTCCGGCCTTCGCCTTACCCTTGAGAGCGCGAGCCTGGGCCTTCTTTTTGGAGGCAGAGGTGGTGCTCCGGCACCCCCTCGCCTCTTCCGCCTGGCGGCGTCTTCCTGACCCGGCCTGGTCAGGGGTAAAGAAACCTCGACCCCCGGATGGGAGGGGTTCCTCCGGAAAATGAATTGGGGAGGCCACTCGTGTGGCTTTCCCGTGGGCATGGGATGACCTCTGGGGATCCATTACTTTCAAGAGGGGGAGATTGAGGTTTGAAGGTTTGAAGGTTTGAGGATGTGAAGCTTTGAAGAACAGTGAGTGTTCTTCAAAGAGATGAAGAAAATATGCGTTTGATGGGTTAGATACCCTCCTTCTAGCGCCAAATGTTGTTTACCAAATATATTTTGCTGGGATTGAATGACTACTTATAAAAGCTTTTGGCAAAAACATCAAATGATTGGGCTCTTAAATGCTAGAATGAATGCTTGATTGAAGAAAAGCAATAAATGCATAAGAACACTTAAGAACACCAAGAATTGCCAGGGGTTGTGAGTCCCTGGACTTGAATGAGTATGTGTATTGATTATACTGAGAGAGATTCAACCTTTTTTAACATTACAAGAGTGGGGGTATTTATAGTTTTCTCACTATAGGGGTATTTTGGTCACTTTCGGCCTCTCGGGGGACAGGCGCATTAAATGTCTCCTGTCTCTGAGGACGCGCGGGCTCTGGTGTGTCAGGGCTTGCAGGTGGCCGGCCACTAGGGAGATGACGCGTGTCCAAAAAGGACGATTCTCTGGCGAATTTCCTCATTTGGATGGAATATTCTCTGAGTCTCTGGGTACGGAGGCGGCCTTTTTCCCTCTTGGGAGAGGATCTTGCCTGATTCTATCACGCGCTCCGGATCTCTCTTGCCGGCCGGGGGCCTTGAGTGATCAGAGGCCGGCCTCCTGGCGGACAGCGTGGTCAGAGATTGCTCCAGCCGGTCGGTCGCATCCGGGCGATCCTGTTGGACTCCACTGCTCTTGGTCGGACCGGTCCGGCCACGGCAGGACTTGAACGTGGCTGGGGCAGACGTGGACGAGGGTCTCAGGTGGGTTTCCGGCCTCGTTTTCGAGGCCGGAAACTCGAGGTCGGAGCCCGCTGAGGTCGGATTCAGGTCGGCCGGGTCGATCCCGGCCTCTGGGTTCCTTGTTGCCTTTTCCGATTTTCTTCCGGTCGGAACCAACACGTGGTCTGAAACGGTCACAACACAAGGGGTTAGGAAAAAGGGGCGTGATAATTGAATTCTCACTTATAGGTGATTGCAACATCATGGGATTGGTAAATCCGAAATATATTAAGTTATACTCATTAATAAAGTATTTATTTTATTTAATCAGTTGACATATAAATAAGATTATAAAGTTTAAACGGCATTTAAGCATATTTTGCATAATATAATTGAAATAGCACAAGTTGATTCACATTAGGGCAAAGCCCAAAACATATCACATATTATCACAAACTGACAAACCATAAACGTACGATCATTCTACTTCCAACAAAGTTACTCTTTTCAACTCCAACCAATCAACAAAGTTATCATTTTCAACTCCAACCATAACTTACTTCATCCAACCACACAAACTCACATCATCCAACCACAACATCCCTCAAAATAAGCAAGTATCAATGGCCTTCTTCCCAGTGCGTCAAACGACAGCTGACCGGGGACCAGATCTACTTGATCAACAACCTTGATTCCGAGGGCGTCCCCGACAGCGGCCCCGGAGGTCGGATTTAAAACTCAATCCCGACTCCGTACATACTGACTTTCCACAAAACTAACTCAATAAACTTTACAAAGAATAATACTTGACTGATAACCGAACTGATTCATGCTCACGTAAGGTGTTTACTCATGCAATGATGATCGATTCACAAAACAACAGGCAATATATATAACATATATAGTTATATCACATAATCCAAACAGTTATATAGATAGGTGTTACATTTATGTTGGATTAGATATTTTTTATTTGATTTAATCGAGTTCAAGAAATACCGGCACAACATTATTATTAGCAGATCAATCAACAGATCATCACCCACCTGATTGTTCTGAGTTTCGGGAATATTGTGTAGGCAGACAGTCGAGTCCTTCGTGCGTGTTCCGAAAAGTACAGAATCCTAATAAGGAGTATTCCGATTAAAAGATTGACTTTTGAATTTGAAAAGCTTAAGAGTGTGAAACTCGAGGATTGAGTAGATTGTTGTCTTTAGAAAGCTATTGAAAACTAAAGTTTTCAAAGGTTGATTTCTAATTGATAGGTACACCCCTTTTTGAGAGGAGGTGTATTAGAGGGGTGTATTTACTGAATTTAGTGGTGTCCTTAATAAAGGCCATTTAAGGAAAAAAATATAATTATTAAGCTTGGAATTACTTAGAAAAATAAGATTATTACTTAAAAAATTAATAAAATTAAAGAAAAGGTTTTTCTTTCTTAAGAATTCTATTTCTCGTTTTTAAACGAATCTATTAATTTCTCCAAGAAAACTCTTTTACTAAATTGGATATTTAAGAGACTTATCCTTTGGGTTCTTAATTTTCTAACGGTCGCACAAGGGGAAGACGAGTTTCCCTTTGTCTATGGATTCAAAACGAAAGTGTTTAATCAACAAGCTTCAATACCATTCAATTAAAAATACTAGCCACTAATTCATAACATCATCCAACTAAGTCAAAAATACTACAAAATCTAAAACAGTAACACTTCATCATTCAAACACTAAACTAAAAAATCCAATCTCATGGTTTGTGAAGGAAATAAAAACAAGGAAAACAACTATGCAAATCCTACTTCTAAAGAGTGATACAAGAGGGCAAAATAACAATACTACTCAAGTCAACAATTAACACTAACCATCTAACTAAACTAACAGTAATTCTCTTTTCTTTTTCTTGTCCCATGATTCGAACAAATTGACAAAAATTATCCAGAATCTACCCAAGAAGAAAACGAAGTAGAAACCTTACGAGCTTCGGTTCGAGATGTTAAACGGGCGGCCTAACGGCGTCGTTTTGAAACTCGAAATTCGCTCACGAAAATTGGGCAGCCTAACGGTGTCGTTCGGGAATTTGGAAAAATGAATCAAACAGCCTAACGACGTTGATCGAAATTTCCAGAAATTTGGCAACAGCAACCGGTTCAACGGCGTCAAAATTGAACGGAAAATTAAACGAAATGAGGTCTCGGTTAGATATTGGAATAAACCGGTGTTCGAAATCGAATTTAAACGGAATGAAATTCGAACAATAGAGGAAGAAAATCATCTTACTGGAGGTTGAGGAGGAGGAGGCGACGGCGGAGGAGCTAGCTTCGGCGGCGACGCGGCGGCGCTACGGCTGAGGCGGCGACGCTTCGAACAGAGGGGGAGCTGGGTCGCGGTCGCGGAGCTCGGCGAGGCGAGAGACGGTTGTGGCGGAGGAGGCGGCGCTGGGCCGTGGTCGCGGTGGCGCTGGGCTTCGAGCTGAGGCGGCTGCGACGCGGCGGAGCTCGGAAGAGCAGCGACGACAGAGCTCGTTCGCTGGAGGAGAGAGGACAGTGGCGCTCGGCTGGACTCCAGCGGCGGGACGGCGAGGGTGACGGCCTGAGCACGGCGGTGGGTTGGCGGCACTGGACGTTCGCCGGAGGAAGAAGGCGTGCGTGAGGAGAGGAAGGGAGAGAAATTTTTTAGAGGAAAACTGATTATGTGCGTGAATGAAAATGAGGAGAGAGGATTTGGCTTTTTTCCTTTTTATACTCACTCCTTTCAAGACTTATCTATTCCTCAAAATCTTATCCAAATATCGATATTTTCGTTCCCAAATGATACGGTTCAGGGATCGTTTGGTTCACGAGTGTAACCCCGATTCAGAAATTAATACAGTTTTAAAACTCAATTAATATTTTATTGTATTTTGATTTTTCTCAATAAATTAAACGGATCGAAATCCTTAATTTAATTTGAATAATTAATTTCTCGTAGTCCTTTATTCGTTTGAAAGAATTCGATTTCTTTCTTCGAATTTAGGAATTTATAAAAAGGGGTTTATATATTTAAATACACAAATAACACACAAAATAATTAAAATTAAAAGAAACAAAGAAAAAGAAAATAAAAAATAAGGTTTCTAATTAAAGAAAAGGGTATAGAACGGGACGGGGTATTACAAGTAGTGTATTCATTGTATTTAATAGAGAGGCTAATGCAAGTAACCTGGGCCAAAGTAAAAATGGAAGGGTTAATTTCATATAAATTCACGACATTTATACTTAGTATCAATTTAATCACGAACTTTTAGATTTTTGTAAAAAAACTCAACCTTTGATATTTGTTGCAATTTGATGCACGTTTTTTTTCTTCCGGCCGGCAACTGATGATGTGGCTCGCCGGAGCGTGTGTCATCTTGCCACGTAGGATTATACATGTTTATTTTATTTATTTTTTAAATTCACATCACAAGTAACACTTATGTGAGTTTTCGTGCATACTAGATATTTTATGCCATTAAATGCAAATGAAATTTATGCATATTTCATCAGACGCGGGGTTTTATGTCTTTTACCCCTTTTTTCGAGAAATCCAAAACTTTAACAATCCTTCCGTTACTTGAAAAGTTAATTGAGAAGAGAAGATATTGAACAAGTTTGGTTACCACATTGTGTGGAGTGGAGTCCGTTATTATCTTGAAAAACTTGGGAGAGGAGAAGGCGTCTTCTCTCCGGCGCTTGGAAGTCATTGCGTAATTGAGTTTGATGAAAAGCTTTCCTCGGTTTTCTCAGCAAGTCAGCATACATTTTATGTGGATAGTAATGTGACTGTACGAATATTCATCGTTATTAAATTAACAATTGTGGAGTATTAGTCTTCATTTATTATTATTCCGTACCTTTTTTTTTTTTATCTCTCGTTTAATTTATTTACACAAATTATTTTATTTATTTATTAAGGTATCAAAATACATTTACATTTTCATTTATTACTTTTATTTATTTAAGATGATGATGTTGGAATATGTTTTAGTTTTGAAGATTTTCCAAAACAACATGTAATAGGTTTGAAATCAGTCAGGATTGTATCTTTGGTTTCAGGTCAGACTAGGTTATTTCTCAGTAGAATAGGCTGTCAGTTGAGAAGAACTCAGTTGAGGGAACACTCAGTTGAGGGGGAACTCAGCAACACAGCCTGAAGATATCAAGATGACACCAAGGAGAACTAACTGAAGTCAGAGACCTGAAACTGAAGAGAAGCCTGAAGGATGTCCCACTAAGTGTAAACCGGGTTGATCTAAGCTAAGTCAGGTGGACCACTCAGTGAAGAGCATGATCAGGAGGATCAGTGCTGTACCAAGTAGGCCCTGAAGGAGTCAGGATACTGTGGTCAGGGAACTTTGTCATTCAGCCTTATGACAAAGTTCTTGGAATGATCTTCAAACAGTCTCTAAAGGACAACTACACTGAAGACTTTCAGTCCACTGGAGATCATCAGTCAGTGAAGGATGAAGCTACCTAAAGTCAGTGGGTCTTGGTCAACCCACTGAGTCAAAGATCCGTGAATCCAGGCCACGTGGACCAATCAGCACGAGGCAGCAACTCTGACACTGACAAAGGCCGCATTCCAAGAAAAGTGGTTGAAACCATTTAATGTTGGATTCAAATGTATTTCCTCTCCAACGGATACATTTGAATCCCCATTATATATACAAGCTCATAGTTTCGTTGTAATGTGTGTGAAGGAAGAAAAATCAACACCTACAAGCTATATGAGTGTGTGAGTTGTTAGGAAGTTATAAGGAAGAGTTTCTCACATCTACGACACTGACCTTTAGGGTTTCACTAAATATTCATTGAGTGTCAAGCTTGTAACTCTTAGCTTAGAGAGGTTTTCCCAATCTTAGCTAGAGGCTAACACTTTGTAAGGGAAAACCTCACATAGTTGGAGAAACCAAACCGAAACCAAAACCCTCTTGTTAGGTTTGTTGGGAGCAAGTCAGTGAGTTAGTAAAAAAGGAGAGGCAGCCCAGGGAGTGGCGTGAGTCCAGTTGTAAGTGCACCTTGACACGTTAAAAACAAGAATCCCATGTAGTGGATTTCCTGTTAAATCAGGCCCGTGGATGTAAGAGCTTGAGTCTCTGAACCACGTTAAATTGAGCATACTTATCTTTCAAAATATCTACCAAAGTATTGTGAAAATCAGCTCACTGAGCTTTGTTATAAGAAAACTTTGGTTAAGCAATCAGGTCAGGGAGATTCCCCTCACTGACCAGATCAGGTAACGCGCTCGAGAGCTCAGTCTCTCGAGTCACTGTGTTGTTAAGAGCACGAGCCTTCAAGTCTCACTGACTTGGTAGCTCAGCCTCTTAACAACGCAGTGACTTGAGTATTCCTTCACTAAACTCTTTCAGAGCTCAACGCAAAGGTTTTAAAAAAAAAATTTGCTCCTGAATTCCCATTTTGGTATTTGAAAACGGGACCATCAGATGATTATTTATATTATTTATAAGGGGCATTGTTGGAAAATGATCACAAAATCATTAGAATTAATTGAGTTACAATTATAAAGGAACATCATTTTAGATAAAATTGAACAGATAAAAAGGAATGGAGGGAATAAGAGTATTCACTATTATAGTTTTACATTCTCATTTGCCATTTTTATCAAGAAATCAAACACTTAAACCCCAGGATTAATATGATGATGTAGGATTGAGACTTAGCAGTTCGTTTCTCTCTAAATTTCTAGTTTGAAACTCTTAAGTGCAATTAACTCTTGAGGGACAAGTTGGACCAAAGACTGAATACCAAGTTATAAAAGAAAAAGAAAAAAGAACAACTATATCCTAAAGAGAATACTTTACTTTATTCTTTAATTAATACTATATTATAATTAGGGGTGATCAATGTTAGATAAAACTCAAAAAATCAAATCCATCAGAATTGAAATATATGTTGTGCAGTTATTTTTGTATTCTACACCCTTCGTTCCAAATTCATTTTCCCGGTTACTGTATGCGCGAGTTTTAAAAAAGAGTTGTTTATAATATTTAAAGTGATAAAATAGATGTTTTTGTTATTAGTGTATGTAGATAATATAATAATATTAAAAAGTATTGTTACTTTTCTACCAAAAATAGATGTAGCAAACGAGCATGAGACGTACCTATTTGACAATGTAGCAAACGAGTTTGGGACGGATGGAGTATTAGATTTCAATTATATATTTTGGACCTTTCAATATTTTGCACGATTTTAAAGGTAAAAACACCCGATTACCGAAAATCGAACCAAACCGATATTCCTATTTTATTTGTTCCATATTTTAAATATGATATAATCTTGTATACACTAGATGTATCTTTCAATTGAAGTGTATTTTTTTAAGTTGTCCTTACAATTACTGAAAAGTTACTTGTGCTGTTACTAAAAAATGTAGTTAATAAAAAATAACTTTTTAAAAATATCAGGAATAATTTTTCAATAATTTTATAATCATGTAAGCATTTTCATTCGTCAATCCACATAATCGCTGCATTCGAGATGAAACTTTTGAATTGGTCTACAGAATTGAAATAGTTCCTTGAATAGTAGTTTCCTAATGACAACACAAAACACAAAATAATCCGGTTTGAATATTGGAGTCTATGATTCAATCCCCGGTTACTCAAAAATGTTAAATAATCCCTAATCAATCAGCTCTTGAAAATGACAACATTCCAGTGAGAATTGTTAACCACTTGAAAGAGGCAAGCATCACCTACCTTCAGCCCATTATCCTTCACAAAATCCTTCCACCCACTTGATAGCTTTGCGCGCTTAAGAGAACACCAGAGTTTGATGGCCCACACTTTTCTCTCATCATTTTTAATCCCAACAGTCACGCTACTGCTTTTACAACCAGGCAGGTAATTTCCATTCACAAAGTGTATCGGAATTTCCTACCAAGCAGAATATTATATGAAATTAATTCATGATAAATTGTTTTAACGTATTAAATAATTAGGAATATAAATTAAATAATTTTATTAGTAGTATCATAAAATTTGGTAAATGGTACGGCCTCCATTTCAAAATAATTTTTTTATTTTAGCCTTTGAAACACTTTTCAATGAATATAAAGTAGTTTATAAATTATTTTGAACCAATAAAATAAAATAAAAAATCAATTTTTTTTATAGGAGTAATTATAATAAATATTAGGCGTTTTAACACGTGCGAAGAAACTTAAAAAGACATTTATTTTGAAATGAAATGAGCACTATATTATAATTTTTGTAAATTTTCTTATTGATAATCACGAACCATATACTGTACATACATAATTAAAGGATTACCAAACCGAATCTAGCATCAATGTAGGTTGGACGCATGATAGAAATGAAGAAAGGGTTCCGGATAGAGGACCCCTCGGCGAAGCCTACTGCCCTATGATAAGCCATGGATGTTTCCTTTTCTATACTTTTTTGTTTTCTTTTAACTCTACCTGCCAAATAATACATACAAATCAGAATCTACTAGAAGGTGTACCACAACATTATTTATTGAAGATATTAAAAATCAAACCAGTAAAAGATGATCTTTTGCGCTTCATTCTGCTACGTGTAGCGATTTTGGGTTTTGGCAGAATGGATTCATCTTCTGATTCTGATTCTGTTCCAGAAGGTTCTGATTCTAATTCGAAGCCAGGGTAATTAATCTCAGAAGCGGTTCTATCAAAGATGAGAACATCGAACTCGGAATTTCCATTGTATTCAAACATTAAAAAGTGTCCAAAGCATAGCGAATAGCGGTCAGAGAATTCCTTCCATCCATTTTGCAGCAGAGTTTCAGCATTGGAGCGAATTAACTCTACCTCCCGCGAAACTCTTGTGTTTGGGACTTTAAGAAACACCCTGTTTGGTAGATTTCGGCCATGCCTTTTCATAAACTCTGCCGGAATTCTCTGTCCAAAAAATAAACACACTTTCTTACAATTCTTCAAAGATTAAAAGCGGTAGATATTAATTTGTGTTTGTTTGTAACGGTTTCACCCAAGTCTTGCTTTCTTGAAAAATCAGAAACCTAAAATTTAGCCATTTGAACAATTTTTTAAGTCAGAAACTTAAACAGGGTCCAAGGAAACAATTGCACATAACAATTCTTGAAATCAAAACTCAAATATGGGTCCAAGATATTAACAATTGCATACAGGAATTTTTTTTTTTTTGGGGTGGGTGGGGGGGACATTCTTGAAACCAGAAACTTGAACGCAGTTTGAAATCTAGCATTACCAGATGGTGTGCCGTGGGGTCCACTATGAGCTTGAAAAACTTTGGAGAGGAGAAGACGTCTTCTCGCCGACGCCGGCGCCGGATAGTCATTGCGTTATTTAATTGATCTTTCGAAAAGTTGGGAGAAACGAGCTGAGATGAAATGATAGATGAAATGATCTTTCAGACTATGTGTCTCTTCGAATTCCTCATCATTAATTAATAGGATTAATTGAAAGAAAATACAATTTTTTTTGTTAAAATTAATTATTTCCAAAGATCACTTATTTATATTACATTGCACTATATCTTTCGATATATCCTTTACTAATTAACTAAACTCCCTTCAATAATAAAGATGGACTAATAAACTTTTAATTTTATATTTTTTAACACTTTTTTTTTTTAATTAAAACATGCACTATTCAAAAAGGATAATTTAAAATGAACTGGATGGAGTATGAACTTTATAATTTTTATTGACAAAAATATGAATATTTTTATTTGTAATTTAACTACTAATTGAACTCGTGCGAAACACGATAATAATTTTACAATTAATTTATGAGTTCTCAATTAATATTACAGTATGTTTGTTTATGTTTAAGAGTGTTTATTGGTAAATCGATTAAAATATTTATTCATTTCAAATAGATAATATTATTATTCTTTTAATTGAATGTTTATTTTTTTTAAAAAGAACATAATGCAGATGTCAAGAAACTTTTGTAAAAATAAAGCGTAATAAATGTTATTATTTATTTATAAGAGACGATCTTAATATTATTTATATCTCACCATATAATTTTTTTATGACTTACGCAGCAAGAAATCTATACTAATATAATAAAAAAAATTCTAGGAATAGAAATTAGGTATACCAATAGTCTTTCTAATTTTGATTAATATATATCATATTTATTATTTGAACCAAATTAAAATTATATATGCAATTAAAAAGTCTTTTCTTTGTAATTTCTTTAAAAAGACTCTTACAACTAATATGCATCAAAGACTTCATCCACTAAAATAGATTAATATATAAAAATTTACTATTAGATTTTATTTGGTTGTCTTTTTATTTATTAAATCTATTTTTTTTCTTTAATTACTTCAACTTATCATAATCTAATATTGATTAATTAAAAATCATAAAGTATAAAGTTTGATAACAATGATTTTTTTTAACTATGTATCAAAGATTTGATCCACTCCGTTAAAAAAATTGATCCCCTAAAACATATCAAATACATAAAAAATGCACTACTAGACTATATTCTTTTATTATCTACTCAATCTAATTTTTATTTAATTATTGTATTTATTATATTTTAATATTGATCGGTTAAAAATCATAATTAAAGTGTCAATTCTAATAGCAATAGAAAATTTTACAATTTTAATTTAAATATTTGAGTTATTGTCTCTTTTAAAACATAGTTTCTTGGAGCTCTATAAACTTATGAGTCATATAATATAGTAAATGAAATTTATTTTATGCCCTATATATCAATATAAAAGTTTTGATACATCTACTTAGATAGAAATATAAAATTTATAATTGAACTTTTTTTATAAGGAATTTTTGTGTGAGATGATTTGTCTCATACATATGAGATGATGCTCCACTATAACATTTGAGTCATAAGTTGAGTTGAAACCCAATAAACTCATAGGTCATATAGTAAATGAGATTAGTTTCATATGTTAAAATGTCTCATAACTATCATAATAAAATCATAATTTGAGAAGCAAAAATTATCCGAAAAAAAAAACCAATAATGCAAATATTGATACACTAAACAAAACACACATGAGAATAATATTTTTGTAAAAGTAATATATATATTAGTGTATTTTTTTCAATGTATCTCAAAAATATATTATTACTACTATATATTTATAAATACATTGGGACTTTTAGTTTTGTTGTATAATTAAGTTATTTAAAATATATGTGCACGACATATATAAAGTGTAAGTAATTTTATGATATTAAAGGTGTAGGCGATGATAAAAATCGAGAAAGATAATACAAAATATTTTATTCTTGTTGTGAAATTTGTTATTTAAACTTTATGATTTTTTTTTCTTTTTAATATGAATTTATCATCATTACAATTTTTTTAAACAGTAGAACATACAAAAATATGTAAACAAAAACTTATATGAGACGGACTCATACATGACATGAATATTATTTGTCATGTTTTAAAGGTGAGTATGATGTAAATACGAAAATAAAGTTTCATCTCACAACGTGAGATTGTCTCACACGTCAAGACTCATAATAAAAATTATAATACACATTATATATATAGTGATCGTGTATCGCACGGGTAACATACTAGTTATGATCGTGCATCGCACGGGTAACATACTAGCTACGAATTCATATTAAACATGATGTAAAAAAAATCGAAAGGAATATATTTCAAAACACCTCTCTAATTTTATTTTTTCATTTCCAAGGAACATTCATCAACAATCACCCCACATCAACATCTTCAAATTATCATTATTGATGACTCTCACAACATACACATACTAGTGGTGAAACAGTCTTTTGCTATTCCCAGACTGCTCACAACCAGATCTTTTTGAGAGCCCAACTTGATTGTGAAAAGAGGCCCATGTTTATCTGCCATGGATCCCAACGTCTTGTGCATCAGTTTGGTTGGTATGAAACAGGTAGAGGTGGCCGATGATCGGCAGAGCTCCGACGGCTCGTGGGGGTGGCCTGTTCTTGTTTTGGAATGGGTGAGAGTAGTAATAGTAATAAATATAAGAGAAAGAGCGTATAGAGGGTGGAGAGTATAGTTAAGATTAACTAGATCATGGAATCCATTGCAGTAGTGGAGAGGTAAGACATATGGAATAGGGTGGATTGGGGATTTCTAAGAACCATATGATACAGTGGATTGGGAATTTCTAAGAACCATATGATACAGTGGATTGGGAATTTCTAAGAATTATATGATATAGTTAAGATTTTGCTAAGGCATATTATACACTGGATTGAGAACCATTATGGAGAACTTTGGTTTCGATAAGAAATGGATATGGTGGATAATGGAATGCGTCACAACAGTCCAAGCCTCAGTTCTTATTAACGGAAGTCCGTCCGAAAATTTCAATCTTGAAAGAGGTTTGAGGCAAGGTGATCCCCTATCACCTCTTCTTTTCCTTTTGGTTGCTGAGAGCGTGATTATGATGAATAAATGGCATCGGTTGGAGCTTTTTGAACCTGTGGAGGCTGGCAGGGATAAGATTCAGGTTTCGCATTTACAATTTACGGATGACACTATCTTCATTGAGAAAGCATCTTTGGAGAATGCTGATTTTTTGAAGTATTTACTTGTGAATTTAGAGTGGTTGTCGGGCTTGAAAGTGAACACGGAGAAGTGTCTGTTGTACGAGCTGGATGTTGGGAAGTCGGTGTTGGCCAGCCTTACAAACATACTTGGGTGTAGAGTGGGGGAGCTGTCGTTTTGTTATCTTGGGGTTCGTATTGGCTCTTCACATCGAAAATTTTATGATTGGAACTACTATTGGAGTTATAAGTGAAAGTATGCTTTTACTTTGTATAACTCATGTATTAAACACTTGTTTATGAGAATAATTCTTTTATCACATTTGCTTTAGATATGATTGAATGTTGAATATTTATTGCAATAAGTTCATTATAAATAGTACATGTTACATTGTAGTTAATGTGGTGATACCCGATCACGGAAGATTGCATTAACGGTTTCCTTGTAACTAAACGTATAAATTCACGACCTAGGTAGAATTGAACAATCCGCCGTGAAAGGTCGATGTGTATATCTAAGATTGGCTTGTCTTGACCAAGAGATTGCACTAGCACATTTAGTATGTGTTGAAGAGGACCTACAGCGAGGATAAATTCTTTTGTTCTGAAGTGTGAAGAATTAGACCTCAATGGTTATTGATTTCTTAATCTCCATAACTTAAATAGGACCGTGTGTGCTTAATGGTTACTGCTTTGATTCATGTTGGGTGAGAATCATCGTGACTTCAAACTTTATGTTTTGGGCAATAATATTAATCATACGACGGTTGCTAAGATTTAATACGGAGAAACACGTGCAAGTACGACTCATGTGATTAGTCCCCTTGGTGGGCTCAGAAGTTTTATCGTACCAAATATTGCAAGTGAAGAATCAGTTTCTTCGGTACGGATAATAATGTTGAGTTGTCTTTACTTCAAGGCGAAATATATTAATTAATTTAGAGCTATTCAGAAGCTTAATTAATTAATGGACTTGATAATCTTATACACGGAAAATAATAACCAGGAGCCCATATTATCGCAATATAAATTAAGATGGATAGTGCAATATTAATTTATTAGTGATACTAATTAATATTAATGGGCTGAATTATATTGGGGCTCAATATTGAAATTCAGAAGTCCATTAGGAGGTCCAATCTTAATTCTCCTTAAGGCCCCTCAAGTAGCCCATTAAGTAGCCCAATAATGATAAGATGATTAAAATAAAAAGAAAATATATTGCTGATTTTTCAAGGCAATTTTCGAAAATAGTAAAATTAGGAAAGAAAAGATTTTGTTGATTTTCTTGGAAATATATTATGGAAGATAAGTATTCTTGGAATACAAGATTATCTCATATATTCAAGAAGATCCAAATCTTGGATTCTTCTCCTATGTTTTTCAAAAAATTCAAGTATAATAGGAGGGTGGGATTTTTGTGGAATATTTTATTATGCAGAAAATAATATATGAGATATATTCAAGATTTCTTAGAGACTAAGAAAAGATTTTCTCCAGACCCATAAAATACATGAAATACTTGAGAATGTCTTTGGGTTGGTAGCGCGTTCGTAATTGTCCCGTGATAATCAAAGGTCATATCTACGAGAGGTACGTAGTCACATAATCTCTTAGTTTTTCTGTCATAGATTTTATATGAATTAATTCAACTTGCATGATGATAAAATTGTTGTTGGAATTATTATTTGAATTAATTAGGATTAATTCATGCTAGTAATAATTGAATTTAAATTTCATTCCGAATAGATTCCGGGCACCCCTATTTTCCCAACAACTGGTATCAGAGCCACGGTTTCGGGCTCTGATCTTTAAATTGGAATTTAAATTGTTAGACATAAAATTGAAATTGGATAGTAGAATTGCTAGATCTTTTTTGCAGGTATCCAATTGTCATGGTTTTAATGTTTATTTTTTTCATGCGTGAGAATTAATGTTTTTAATTCGATTCGTTCGAATTCGTTTTTCTCGTGAGAAAATCCACGAGTAGATTAGTTGTTTTTATTTTGATTTGATCATTGTAATAGACTAGTCTAGATCTAGTTTTTATTTATTTTTCTAAACAAATTATAACTGGATCGAGACAAAGACGGAAACGAAGAATTAAAGACGGCGTACCCGAACGACGCAATGCATGTGTGGCACATGCATGGACGTAAAATCATGTACGGGGTGAAAATGAGAACGAACGGCAAAACCCGGTGCACGGCGCCGCACGGGCACGTGCGAGGCCAGGCCTCTCGGCGCTCGGCGGCCGTGGCCGAGAGGCGCGCGACCTACCTCCGTGGGCCGACGCGCGCCGTATCTCGGGCCGTGGAATTTTTTTCCTCGTTCTCGATTTTTTGTGTGATTTCAAACGTCGTCCCGAACCCCAAACGATGTTGTTTTTGATGAAGTGTTGTTGTTCGAGTGAGAGCGTGTCGAGACGAACGATGGAAAGCAACAAGGACGATTTTTCGCATCAAGACGTGAAGAATTAAACCGTGATAATTGGATTTGAGTGCTCCAATGTGTTTAATTTTATTTTGATGGATGTTTTATTTCGTGCACTTATTATTATTATTTGTTAATATGTGTTTTCATGATTTTAATTGTTCAAGAAAAACCTTACTTTCGAAAATTACTAAGTATGTTTCTTTAATCGCAATTTTATTCCGGACATTAAAATTGGATTAATTTGACCTCCATAATTTATTTATTTGTGAAGTCTTTATGGAATACATTCCCCCCTCGGATCGGCCAAAAGGACGGATTTCACATGAATAAATTCTGAAATGATGATTGTGGATTATTACTAGTGGCGGTATTGACCCTCACCACGAGTGGTTTGCTCAAAGCGAAATAATAATCCTGTATTTAATTATGGTTATTACTTAGGCATAAGAAATTGATATTAACTTACTCCCCTCGGAGTCCATGTCAATTTTTATGTGGTCAAAGTGGGAGCCAACTATTAATTCTGAATTAAGGATTTGTAACTTTCAAGTTTGTGATCCGCTTGAATGTGTTTAAATGTATAGACCACCCCTCGTGGTGCATTTAAATTGTTTCGAGATGTTGGCTGATGCATGATTATATTATTTTAAGGTTTCAATATAATTGATGTGATCGAATTATGTGATAATTTCGTATTTTTCTAGATATTGATATGAATGTATGTTTTATTCGTAGTTCATCATGTCACAACCTTTTAATCCACTGTTTAGTATACTTAAAAGATAACAAACTTGTCGGTGAGAATTATGTTGATTGGAAACGTAATCTTGATATTGTCCTAACCGCTCAATACCAAAAATGGGTACTTACTACTCCTAAGCCCCAAGAGCATGCCGAAGATGCGAGCACGTCGGTCAAGAAAGAGCATAAGAGTTGGTTAGACTCCGATGAGATGGCTAGGTGTACTATTCTGGCTTCAATGTCGGATGTGTTGCAACACCAACACCAACACATGGAGACTGCCTCTGAGATAATGCTCAATCTTGAAGTGATGTTTAAACATCAGAACCGTGAACTAGGCAAATCACCATGCGAAAGATACTTTCGTTGAAAATGGTGGAAGGTACGCCCGTAAGGGATCACGTTATCAAGATGATGGGTTATCTCAACAAGTTGGAAGTACTTGGTGCGGAATTTGATCTCCCTACTAAGGTCGATTTTGTTCTCCATTCTCTTCTGAAGAGCTTTGAGCAGTTTCAATTGAACTATCAAATGAATGAACGGGCAAATAGTTTGCTCAAGCTCTTGCAAGCTTTGGTATCGGCGGAGACTATAATGGAACATCAAATTGTTGCTATAGTGGCAAACGGTCCGTCTGCCTCTTCTGGTCCTAAGGGAGGGAAGGAGAGAAAGAGGACAAAAGGCCAGACCCAAGCAAATTCAACCATTGCGAAACCCAAGGCGAAAGGCGAAGGAGGTAGAAAGAAGGCTGCTAAGGGTAAGTGCTTCAATTGCGGTGAGAAAGGACATTGGAGGTCA